>OU611780.1:7512500-10012500 GCA_914767645.1 Hydraecia micacea
ACGAAGTCGTATTTCTGTAACTCTTAATATTGACATTAATCATAATTTATTGTAGAGAATATAGTAGAATTTTATAATTACAATGTACCTAAAGAGTTATAGAACGAAATATGCATAACGAGTGATATGTAATGCGTCTGATATAAAGTTTATATCAACATTGATGGCGAAATAAGTTTTATTTATCTTGTTATTTTGTTTCAAAATCATATGTGAGCTTAACCCCGAGGTAACGTCCGTCAAAAGTCACCTAATGACTTGACAATAGCTATTAGTCATAACTCCAATGAATATGTGATATTTAGCCATGATACCGACGCAAGGAATGTATTGTGTTGTACATATCGGAACACAATAATTACGCATCATTTCATGGCTGTTGGTCCATGTATATAAACGAAGGAAAGACTGAAAATTGTGCTTTTTAAACATCGCCTATTCGAAAAATGGAACTTGTAGTCGCGTGCGTATTAATTTAACTTTCAAATTACCGCTGTAGTCTTAAAAATATATATTTTTGTGGAGAAGTCCGTATTACACGTCCGCACACATACGTAAATAAATTCGCACACTGATGCAAAATGCAATGAAATTAATAAGGACATGAATAAAATGAAATTAATGTCTTGAACTGCAACTTGTGAAAACACATTTGAGTTCCTGTTGTGAGATTAGTTACGATTGTTATTATGAGCGAGTACCTACTGCCAAAATTGTAGTAGAATATTAAATCGGTTTTTGGCAATGTTTTAAACTTAGGCAGGTTATTTTGTCAGCGTCGCTTCTCAAACAGACAATAAGTTTATTTTTATTAGACAATGATATTGGCAAATGTATTGCTGATCTTTAGCCTAATAAAACCATGGCGGAATTGTATTACATAAAAAGTATTACTTTGATAATATTATAATGTAACATATTATGTGAAGAAAATGTAAAGTAATACATGTATAAATAGTTTAATTAGCCTAACTTTAGTGTATGATGGCCATCGGTATTACTTCGAATGAGAATGTAAATATGGCTTGAAGACAGCAGATACGGACGGCATAACAACCAATTTTTGAAAAACTAATTAACGAGAAGAGAGAAATAAATCTCGGCATGGATCTACAAAGCGAATCGGTTTTATTTATGTTTTAGTCAATAAATGAAATACAGGTTACGCTTGTCATTAACAAAACTCGTCATCATTTCCGCCCATAAACATAGATATAAACAGTAGGTAATTCATTAGAAAACTCGCCTTTTACGTGGCCTAGTGTCATCAACATGTCATTAGAAATAGTATTTCGGAAGTTGGATGTTATGTTGCCTTTAGTATAATTATTTTAAATTGGGCAACAAAATTTTAGTTTACATTCCTTTTCTCTTATATCTAAATCTCAAAAGAATGTAAAGAAATGTCTTAGTTTTCATTGGCATTTTATATTCTAATGTTTTTCTTATCATTAAAACCTTTATGCTCTGTAAATAATTTCAAATAATATTCGATTTCAATATGTTTAATCCGATTAATTTCAATTTATCTTTATATGGATTTATTTATGTTACACAGTCAATAGATTTTAAAAGATCTTGTGAGGATTATATTTAAAGATGAGATCTCTTACATCCATGTATGAATGTACGTTCGTATAATTCGTCATATTAATTTTAAACGGTAAAACGGCCATACTCTATTTGTATTCGAACAATCGGTCAGTACAACGCCTTGTGTAATCACTATCAGTGTAGACGAATGTTACAAAAGCTTTAATTATGCAATATTGAACAGGCGTTATTATTATTTAATTTTGAACAAGCAACGCTACTAAACAGTATGGCTGTTTTACTTCAAATATTTACTATTTATGTAAAAATTATTGGTTTTGGAGAAATAATTTTTATTTTTTAAATTATTAATTATCGAATGTCATAGAACGCAATTATGTAGTAATGATATTAGGGGAGGTAAATATTCTGTTTTGTAATTATTGTTTATGGAATGGTGCCTAGAATTGATCTGCAACTAGTTAAGCTTATTATAGTAGTATTAGTGTACCTACTTATAGTGCGCTGTAAATTCGCTTTAGAAACGTTAATTTATCAATGTAATGTTTTATATGACAGCGGATATGTGCATAATAATGGTGTTGTAAATAATTTTGTAAGAAAATGGATATACATAAAATATGTTTATTTACTACTTGGTTTTTATTTTGGTAAAAATCTACTATTCAAATAATCTCATCATGTTATAGTAAGTGGGTAGATGGGTGGTGAAGACACGATTGTCTGCTCAACCATCGTGATGGTATCTGTCTTGATTGATTACCTTGATGGCGGACAAGGAAAACATCATAGTAAAAACGAGTTTACTACAAAGACATAAGTATACGTTAATTGCAGCTCCCGACACGATAGTGAACATAATTAAATGACGAGTCGTCATAGCTGTACACGATTACGATAAATGCTTATCGTTCTTCCACGCAAATTGCAATACCCAAAGAACTAGTTACATGTACTTTCCTGAACACTTGTTTAATTCGACCGACCGTGACGCGTCCGCCTTCCTTTTCCGCTGGTGAAACGTGCGTTGCGCAAAGTAATGCTGAAATTATGATATTATGCACCCACTGACGCTATCGAGACCGATCGTACTATTTTACACATGCAATCATAATATCAATGATAAATATTACGAAATAGTATATTAGGTGATTTGCATACATTGCGTGTTAGTCCCCCTCTTTTAATTACGTAGGAAAGTACTTGTACGTTCTCAAAGATCGATTCGAGATTAGGTAACTGCTAGGCGCGGATGATCGATGCTGTGCTTTCGTATTTAAAAGTGAAGGCTTTGGAATAAGTTATGGGAACCTGTCTTTAAACTTGTTCGATTGTTAGTTCAATTAAAGTTATTTTAATTGATGGGTAACTTCTTGTCTAATTACACCATACATATATTTACATTTCTATGAATTTACACAGAAGTTTCTGGGTTGTCATCATTCAGCTGATACCGCTGGCCTCGAAAGGCAAAAACAGTTTTATACTTATTTAGTGTAGGTGCAGAAGGTACAGTCAACCACGCATCAGTGTTGCCCTAGGAGACTCACCCATACATATCTACTGCTACAATATGAATTTGTCAACATTGCCACTGATGTATATATTTTTGTGTGAATATATATTTTTAAGAGTAAAAAAATTGCAAATCAGATTCATGAAACTATTAGTAGATAAAAACACAAAAAATCGCTGTAAAGGTAGTGATTACGAAGACTTATTTTTGGAATGTAAAATGCTGCCGGTTCATGAGAGGGTAGTGTTATCAGTAGCATTGGAACAGTATTGCAGCAATGAATTTAAAAACAATATTATACGCACAAGATCTCAAAGAAACAATAATATGAGAAGATTTGTAGTGCCCACTTGTAATAATTATTATGGTCGAAGATGTAGAAATTTTTTGGTTCCAACTATTTTTAATAACCTTCCAGTTGATATAAACAATGATATTACAAAAACCGCCTTTAAAAAGAAAATACATAAGTACCTCTTTAATATTTTTTGTCAAAACCTCACTGTCAACAATAGCCAATAACCTGTATGTATTTCTGTAAGTAGTTTAGTTTCATTGATTTTTTTTTTTTTGTGAAAAAGTGTCATTATAAAAAAATATATATAATGTACAAAAAAAAGGAGCTACGTCTGCCAACAAACTGCTTTGCAGTTTGGCAGAGATAATATATGTGGTCGAAAATTATTTATGTGAATAAACACTTTTTCATTTTTTTTCATCATGTTCGATTGAATGTAGTGCACATTACCTCACAGATTTAATTATCTATTATTCAATCAGTCTTCAGAATGCAACTCACATTGCAGATTGCGGACAAAAATAACTTTAATTTCGGAAGGCTGTGTCGTTGGTTCTGCTTTTTCGTTTATTGATACCGGCTTCCAAAAGCTTTTTTAATTTGTACTTGTACAAAGTAAAAAATAACTTAAAAGAAAACAAAAAAAAACAACCGACTTCCAAAAAAAACACTAAGTTTAGTGTTTTTTTTGGAAGTCGGTTGTTTTTTTTTTTTTTGTAAAATAATTTTATTTTTTACTTTTTAGTTGTGCCTACCCCACAAAAATTTATATAACACTGCTTGCTATGTAAATATCAGTGACAGGAAGCTATTAAAACATCATCAATATAAACTAAGTGGAAAAAAATCCTATTATTGAAGCTAACTCAAAAACTACCCAAGCAAGGTAAATAAAATATAATTATATGGAACCACCCCTGAGATGCCTCAGGGGAAGGTATGCACCTTATCCATTAATGCAATAAAAATGAGAAAATTTTGCAAATCCGTCTTATAGATATATGACGGAGTTATGCCCGAACATACATAAAAAAATATATATAAAGTAAACCAAATTGAGAACCTCCTGCTTTTTTTAAGTCGGTTAATTAAATCAATTTATAAACAAAAAGTTATGCCCAAAACTTGCAAGATTAGAGGCAGGCAGGTACCCCAATAACAACTGACAGAAATGTGGGTGTACCGTGGTTTCCTGAACACATCTGCGTACCCCTTTAGAGGGTACAGGTGTGATGTTATGTTGTGTGATTGCCTAAACGATGCATACCTATGCGATAGCAGCAATCGCGGTTGGTTTGAAGATCGCTTTTAGCGATAAGACCGCCCATTGTGTCACCCATTGTAAAATTTCTATATTTATGTCTGTAATTTATATGGTGTACATAATAAAGAGTATTCTATTCTATTCTATTCTATTCTATTTGCTGGCATTTACCTATTGAAGAGTTCCGTTGTGTCTCCGAAAATCATCATCAGATCTTTACAAAATTTAAAGACAAAGACATTTATTCAAAGACAAAGACATTTATTCAAAGACAAAGACATTTATTCGTCGGATATGGTAGGTACAAAGTTGGTAGGTATAATGGGTAGTTCAACACATCCGCCGCTAATAGCGGCATCCGAATATTTACAATGTGAACCTAATGTACACGTGGGTAGGTATAAAACCTAACTTAAACACTAATAAACAATACAAAACACTTATACTACGGACATTAATTTTGTACTCTATTATACAATATCAAATAAAAACACAACAATAACAATATTTCTATTATACAACTAAATAAATCTACATTAAATAAAAAATAAAAAAATTACTTATTTACCCTTATACTCAAATAAAAATTATTTTGGAGAAGCCAATTTTTCAGATTTCTTTTGTAAACATTAAATGGTAGTTCTCTTATTACTTTTGGAATATGATTATCTATATATTTTAATGGACATAAGGTAGCGGTTTCTGTAGTGGAGAGTGCTATTACAAAATTGGTTTTTTAACTTGGTGGGGTCCCTTTTTGCAAATCTATTGTTTTCGGCTACTGTGGAGAAGAAGTGAGAGTTTTTCTTGAAGTTTTTAAATGGAACCATTTCGGAATAAACCTCTTTCGCTTTTTTTTTTAAGAATTTTGCAAATCCGTTTATATATGACGGAGTTTATGCCCGAACATAGGTACCTACATAAAAAAAATATATAAACATCCGAATTGAGAACCGCTTCTTTTTTTTAATTCAGTTAAAAGATACCTACCTAATCATTTTAATAGTATCGATTGTGTTATTTCTTGGCATACGATAACGAGGAGAGGAGTAAATTGGCAAGCGTAGTTTCTTTTCCCCCCTGCGGCACTCACAACATTCGAAATTTCAAAGCACTTTCCATCAGCAGATGGAACAATATGCCCAATACCCGTTGACATCAGTTTGAGAAATCTGGTTTTTTGGTCACAATACTTACCTACTTCTGAATTGCTGAGCAGCATAACAGCTTTGGATAATGTCTATAATATCCTCGTTATCGCCTTAAAAATAATGGAATGCGCTGATTTAGCTATCAGTATTATTTAATTAAATTTCAAAGCCTATAAATGGGTACATAATATATTATGTACCTAGTGTCCTAGTATCAACAGCTCCAAAATTCCAAATGAGGTCTGTTTGAGTCAATTGTGCGATTTCAATCACTCGCGTAACAATTGCTTTGTAATTCGTTTGTCGCTGAACTAACATTATTGGCGAGCACATTTATGCTAGTCACGTCTGGCGATTGATATTGGCGCTCTAACATTAATGAGGATGATTATAATTGTGATTTAGTTTGGAAGTAGGTATACCTAGGTACTAGATTTGCAGGTGCGGTCGTTCGTACTGATCGATTGTTAATTTTGGTCCTAAGTATGCTGTTATGGGCTGTTGTGTGTATGTGTTACGTAATTTGATGAATAACTTAATAAAGAAGTGTTTGATAAAAGCAACAACAAGTTTTGAGAGCAGTGGTGATGAAATTAAATACACAAAGTAAAGTGCCTGTCGGGGTTCGAACTCACGACATAAAACTCGTATGTCGGGGCTGATACCACTAGGCCACTACTGCTCTGAAAACATCATAAGTAGTAGGTAATATAATAATTATGAATAATTGATTTTGACCATTTATTGTTCACGACAGGGCCGGAAATGTACCAGCAAACCACAATCCATACCTAGGACAAAAAGGCGCCAAAGCGCGCCTGTGAGACGACATTGAAAGACTGTATTCGAATGTATTTATACTTTTAGTTGTAATGTTAAAATAATGTAAGAAACATAGAAACCTAGTAGTGGTATTAATATTATGAACTCGAGAAACAGTAGGATGAAATCATCCGGAAAAGAACCGGAGATACCGACATAGCTTGCAGAGTAAGCAAACTGAAGTGGCAGTGGGTTGGCCATGTTTGTCGAAGGACCGATGGCCGGTGGAGCAAACGAGTCCTGCTGTAGAGGAGACCGACCGAGAGATCGGCAAGCGTAGTGTGGAATGACCCCTAGCTAAACGGATCGGCGATCTTAAGAAGGTGGCTGGGACAGACTGGATGCGGAAGGTGGAGGACAAGGTGTTGTGGCGCAGCCTGGGAGAGGCCTATGTCGAGCAGTGGACTGCCATAGGCTGAGTTAATTATTGAGAAGCATTAGGTAATCACCCACTACCAACATCTAGGTACTTATAGGTATACTTAAACCATGGGGAAAATAAACGGTTAAAAGATTTAATTTTCTTATATCGTATCCTAGGTATTATTTACCTACTAGGAACGTAGGTATATTGAACAACGCTTTTTCCATCACACTAATGTTATAAAGGCGAAAGTTTGTGTGTTTGTTACTTCTTCAGTTAGGTATAGTCAACTAGCTGCGCTAGTCAACTGACTAGGTAGTTCGGTATCAATAGGCATACCTAATAGGCTATATGCTTATTGATACCGAACTATCTACCTTTCCTCTCTTTATTAGCTCCCACTTTTTTCTACCTATAGGTAAGTTCTAGTTCATTCATAAAACCATGCACTTGGTCTATGCAGTTAGGTCATAAATCACACTAATGTTATAAAGGCGAAAGTTTGTTAGTGTGTTTGTATGTTTACGGATTTAGATAAAATTTGGCAGATAGATAGTTTATAACCAGGATTAACACATAGGATACTTTTTATTTCGATATTCCTATGGGATCGAAATTTATGCGGGCGATAGATACCGCGGGGCGCTGCTAGTCATTCATAGTAATGGTAATAGTATATTTTGATGCAAGTGTGGAAAGTTTGTCATCGCACTCAAGGCGGGTTTGCAGCCTGTACCTACCTCTTCTTCTTCATAGGTACCTACTACACTTTGGAATGGGCAACTAGCTTCATATTTCTGACTGACTCCTTGCCAATTCAAACGTAAATAGCCTGTAAATGGTTTTAATTGAAATAAATGCTTTGAGTTTGAGTTTACCGATGGCGAGGGCGCAATACCTTAACGTTCGTATCTTCGGCTTCCCCGTCTGCTCCTCTCTCGACTTAGATAATATTTTAAGTAAAAACGACAACTTTATAGACAAACTTTCATCCCCTATTTAACCCCTTTAGGGGATAAATTTTCAAAAATTCTTCTTTATGTAATGCTCACTTTCGTTATAATATTTTATGGGAACTCTTGTGCTAAATTTCATTCACGTGTCTAGATCCAGCAGTTTAGGTTGTGCGTTGTCTATTACATAAATCCAAGCGCACGTTGCAGCCATACCGCGTTTTATAGTGTGTATTGGTTCATACACTTAAAACTCACGAAAGTGATGAAGGAGGATTTTTGCAATGAGTTGCGTTGCGGCGAAGCCCGCCCCAATCAGCGCTAAGCCTTTATCGTTAGCAGTGGTGGTTAGCCACAACAAGTCAACAACACTGCTGACAGGACAGTAGTCCGTAGTAGCAATTATAAATATCATTGAATGTGGAGTACCTACCTAAGGTGACCCATTTGATTGCCCTGTGGGATTCTACCAGCTTTTGTACATATTGCGGTTATTATTTGTATCTATCTATTGTGTTGGTAAAGTCCCTTTTATACTTCGTTCTAATAGAAGGGACTTTATCTAATAAAGCTACGAATTATTTAAATTTAGGTCAAATCATTATTTAGGCAAAGCCAGGGAAATTAATTGTTAAGCAAATTGACAACCAATCATAAAACCGTATATTCAATTTTCCTGACTGTTCAATACACGGTACATTTGTAGCTGTTGTTACTAGCATGTAATTTCCAACATAGCAAAAACAACAAAAAACATCGATTGCACGGTGAATTGTCAACACTTTTGTGTCTTCAAGCTTTCTCTGCTGATCATGGCAATTTTCCGCCCTGCTATTATAAAGAAACTATACTTATAGGTAGAAAACGAATTGTTATGAATTTACGTTCTTCGACTGGTAGAAAATACCTGGAATTGTCCGCCTATATTTATGTATAGGGTACCACTTCTGCCTATAACTACATGAAGTCTAAATAAATAAACTCTACAAGGTAATTGTGAAGGTTCCGTGGTTACAACCTTTGACTGAATTGGGAAACGAACCTAGGTCTTTACAGTCCACCTACGTTTATTTAAATAAATAGTTTTTATTGTATTATGCTGACTATACATGATGATTTAAATAAAATAGAGTATTGTACCTATTTACTTTTATAGGGGGCGTATTTTTACCGCCGATAGTAGATTTAATATCGTCAATTTTATTACATAGTAGTAATCATAATTCACGATTATTTATGCTCAATCTTACCCGAATGGATGCGTAAGAGTCGACGGTTTACGACTTATTTCAGAACAATAGAGCTATTAACGCTATCAGCGTCAACTATGGATCAATGCATCGCTGATCTTTGTGAGCTCAGAACTAGTAATGAAGAATAATAAGAAAGCGAATACATTAGTAGGTAAAGTCGGTAATGTATTATGATGGGTACGTAAGCATAATCATCCTATAATGTCCCCGCTGAAACAGGCCTTTTCTCTTCGAGAGGGAGTAGGCTATATACAACCACGCGGGACTAGCGTGGGCTGGTAGATGGCACATGTCTTCGAATTTTTAGTTTTAGGACATGCCGGTTTCCTATGGTGTGTACCTACACATTTGAGAAATGTAACATAATGTTGAAACGAACATAATATGCCTCCCAAATATATCTACTTATGTGCAACGTAAAATGTAACGTACAGACCTACGATCTAACGGCGGCGGGTACATTACTGTAACTACCTTTAGATAAAGAGATAAAGTAGGTACAGTTAATTTAAATGTTTCAATTAAAAGTAAGAAAATTATCACTTTGTTGTTTCCGTTCTAATTGTTATTCAGAACTTATAGGGTGTGAGTCAAAGTACTAATTTTATAAATAGGCGCTATCAAAATGATATTATTATGGACTTATTTTTATGGAAGAATTTTATTGTAATAATTATTATTGCTATTTAATGAGTCAGAGGTCCTGGTCTGTTGTTTTTTAGAAAAAGTAGCTTCTTATCCACGTATTATACAATATTATACTTACTTAGATACTTAGTATATCCAAATTAATAATGGATCTTTAATATACATAGTTTACTGTAGTGTTGAAGTCATCGTGGAAGCTAATATCATTGGTAGGTAACTACTGATTTGTTGTTTGACACCATTTTAGTAATTACCATCGATTAGCTATGCAAATATTAGGTTGGTATTCCAAATGGAAGTAGATGATGATTCTTAATCCTGGTCTACAATTGATGAAAATATTTATATCAGGGTTTGTGGGTAGTTACCAAATAAATATAATGTACTTACAATAAAATTACTCCATATTCCCCCATGGATATCATCGGTTCCTCGGAGCTCTACGTAGCCACATACGAGGAACTGATGCTACTACTACGACATGCTACGTTCCTTAGGCAGGTAACCTTTTGCTGTTCCAATTTTTAATTCTAACATTCACCTAAATTGGTCATTCATCAAATGTATACCTAATAAATACCATTTTAATGTAATCCCCGCTCCACATCGGAACTTCTATCATGACAATGCCAGTGTGTCAAGGTCTGCCAAGATAGTAAATATCTTCACAAGGTGTATAAATGGTGAGCTGTTAGCGCTCAGCTGACATGTCTCATGAACCGGTTTAGTCATTCATCAGTAGGGTACGCATGATGTTTTGTAAGGTTTCCGAGAGACATGCCGATGGGGCAAGAACAGATGGCACGGTTTGTGTGATCTTACATAATGATGTTGAGAGATTCTTAGCGATTAATCCTACTAGGTAATATTACAAACGCGAAAGTTTGTGAGGATGGATGGATGGATGGATGTTTGTAATTCTCCACGCAAAAACTAAAGAATAGATTTTGATGAAACTTTACAGTAATATAGCTTATACATCAGAATAACACATGGGATACTTTTATCCCGATATTCCCACGGGATAGACACTTATGCGGGTGAAACCGCGGGGCGCTGCTAGTTTTATTATAACTGTCTTGTTGCTGTGCTGTTATTGTATTATAAAGTTAAGAAAATCCCAGGCAGAGAGCAGGATAAGTGATCAACAATCATAATTTAATATTTATTCATAATCCTAAAGTAATGTTATTAAGTGATTAGCAAAGTGTTGACGTATTTGTTTAGTATCATTAATCACTCATCATTTAAAGCTGGAAGCCGACCCCAACATAGTTGGGAAAAGGCTAGGCAGATGATGATGAATCACTCATCATTTAGATCAGACTTTGCTATTGTTCATAGAATAGATTTGAATGTATTTACTATGATTAATTAATATAGTTTAGTTGTACCTATACAGGGTCAAATTAAATTAGCTAGCGGACCTCCGCGGACGTGCTGGGTATTCGATAGCTAAACATGATAAAACAAAAAAAAAGATGGTTGTTTTGTGGGGTCATCGACCGCCGTTAATGTAGTTACTTAAAATATCAGGTTAAAAAAATCTGTTTTATTCGTGTAAACACAGACGTGATGGGTTTCGAAACAAAAGAAAACTGTTTTTCTCAACTCGTACTTCAAGACACAAAACTACATGGTCGTTGTCCCACAAAAAAACATTAAATCATTCTACATATTGACACTCATCACGTCTGCAGAGTTTCGCTAGCTATTTTAATTTTATACTGTATTGCAACAAATACGTGTTAAATTTCATGTTCTCAGAAGTTATTAAAATATTTGGAAACTTATATTTTCTTCACACATTTTGCAATGGTTGGAAAAGAAAAACTAATTGTGAATTGGACTCACTTGAAATTTGAACCGGTTGTTTTTAACGAAGACATTCAGAAGCATACATTTGTAAGACTTGATCTTAAGACTTTTAATCCCTGACAACCTAATGTTATCCTCAAATAGCTATAATTATTTATTTATTTAATTAGGGTCTCCAACACTATATTATGACACTCCAAAGATCGTAAATTGTAACTTACTGTTATTAGCGCACAGCAGGATGCTACATTAAATTTAGTGAATGTAGGGAGGTGATATAAACCCTCAGTTGTTTTTACTACACCCTTGGGAAGTGTGGGATGGAATTATTTGTAGGCCAAAGCTACCTACGTTCATGCTGACATACTAAATTAAATTCAGAGAATTTTACAACTTGGTGGATGGCCGTTACTAATTAAGTTTGTAAGTATAGGTACAAGTTGTACCTACATAATTCTGGTGATAATAAGTACAAATCGTTCTCTATTCTCTACAGAAATGAGCTCTATTATCCGTTCAATACAGCCAGTAAGTGTGTTTGATTGAATTGTAGCGTAAAATTAATTCGGTACGCAGATGGAACGTAGCATTGTTACCCCACTCACAATACAATGTATGTCAATAGCGACTCAATAATATCAATACACGTTTGTTTGGGTAAAGCAGCTTCAGCTTATTGTTTAGATAGAATACATTATTTTGTTCATTATAATTACTTGAATACGTTCTGTCTGTCCGCATTTCAAACACGTAAACATGCGACAGGTACCTAGAGTCAATCATAGGTTATGAAACAATAACTATAAATAGAAGAATGATGACAGAAGACCAGGAATGTATGTCGAATGTCCGATAGCTTTTGGAGCAGACGAGTCCATGGGCGGATACCACGAATTAGCAAGCGTAGCTTGGGACGCCCCCCAAAGATGGAGCACGGGACAGACTGGATGAGGAAGGTGCAGAGGCGGGTGCTGCCTATGTTGGTCAAGTAATGTAGGATTGCGATAGGCTAAAAATAGATGGGTAGGCTAAAGATACCTTCTTTCACAAATATCTGGCTATACAAGTGGTCTGATATTAATTATTATGATATCGTGAATCGTCATCACTCGTCAGGCGACGTCAAATTCGGTATAATTTGTACATGATGATGACATTATTTAAAAAGTAGGTAATAGTCACACTAAAAAAATAAACTAACCTACTATGATATATTTTATGATTCTTCTAGTTACGAGCACGTGATAAACATGATTGCACCTGAAATCATAATATAATATGTTTCAACACTGTTCTTGTGGTTCGATTAACGTTTTTCTGAATAAGCGGCACTTCGATCGTTTTATTATTTTGTTTCATAATAGAAACTTTTACAAGTGCATATTCAAGGACGAATCTTGATAAAAATGTTAATTTTATAAACAGTTTTAACTGTAGGTAGGAGGGCATTTACTTACAAAATTAGGTAGGTCCTAACTAATAAGTCTGCTTTTACGGCAGATTTACAGATTAAAGAAGCTACTAATGTAAACTAGAAGGTAGCTAAGAGAGTAGAGAAGATTGGTGATCCTTTGATCTCCAACTAAAACTGTTTCGATAATTTTACAATGGCGCTAATTTCCATTGGTCAGACCCTTTGAAAGAAAAAGTAATGAAAGGAAAAATAAAAAGAATAAAGTAAGGAATAAGTATATCCCGTTCCTTTACCCGTGATATCATAATTATTTATGGAGATGGTTTACATATAGTGTCAGCTTTGTGGATAGTGAAAGTGTGACATCTTTGCTGACCTGAAGTAAAGCATGTAAAAACAGTAATGTGTTGATAACCTTGACAAAGGTTAGCATGCCTGTGAGTTACTACGTCATTATCAAGTGCACGCCGTTGCACGTAGGTGTACCTGTACATACTTTATCGATTACTCCTGATAATAATGATGATATTTAGGTATGTAGGTAGGTACAGCACTGATTAAGTCGCTTACAGTGCCACAGGTTATAAATCACTTTTTTCTTTTAATATCATCATCTTTAGGAATCAACTGTGATTGTTAAGGACTTCTGAAAGATCAGTCTTACAGAAGTTCTTATCTTAATAAAGACCTTAATAATCACAGTTGATTGATAAAAGCCTTAACTTAAGACTTAAAAAGTGTCTGTAATTACGACATTCAACCGGTTAATCCTTCGGTCAGCTGAAGGGTTAAAAAAAACACAAATTGAAAAATAATTTTAATTTCGGAAGTCGGTGGCAAAAAACGTAAATACAAACCCCTGCCCCTAAAAATGCCTGTCCCTAAGCTACAACTGTTTAGAAAGAACTGTGCCTATATGGCACCTCTAATATATAACTCTTTGCCCAAAGGAATGACCGATCTGCCATATAAAAGGTTCTGTTTCGCTTTGCGAAAATGGTTAATACAGGAGAGCTTCTATACTGTTAAAGATTTTTTGAATAAAAGCACATGCCGATTTGGTGTCCACTAAGATACTGGTTCAATAATTTAAATGATTGTAATTCAAATTTTCTTATTTAAACAGTTCTAATACTTGTAATTTTATTCAAATTATTGTTGTAATTTAAATTAACTATAATTTTGCATGCCCGTAATGAGGGTGAAATATGTCCTGTGCTATAATTTAATTTAACATCTTGTGTACCCACCATATTTCAGGCAAATAAATGATTTATTTATACAAAACCAAAGACACCGACTTCCGAAATTAAAGTTATTTTTGGCCTTATAGTGTCTTTTTTGGAAGTCGGTTGTTTTTTTTTTGTCAAAAAGTTTTTATATGTAAATCTGCTGGTTTCCATGCTAGATGGTATGGAATTCCAAAAATGATCATCTATTTTAGGGTCACAAAAGAAACAACATTGCTTTTGCTTGTGAAGAAAAGGACACGAGATAGTGTGTTCTTTGCAGTATACAGCAGGAAATATTATGTGATTTTCCTGAGATTGGTTATGTTATGCCTTCTGGGAATATTTTAATTTTTTTAAATCTAATCTGATCTAACTAGCCTGCATTGTCCCACCGCAGGGCAAAGGCCTCCCTCTCTCTTTTCTCTTTTGCTAGTTCCGATCAGTCCTTTCGGTAGGAGTCAAACTCGTCCCGCCATTTTCGCCTTGGCTTGCCGTGATGTCAGCATGCATTTAATGGGACCCAATATCTTTTTAATATGTCATCTTATTAAAAAACGATTTCTAACTTTAGACCTAGCCTGAACCTTCGAGACAGTTATTGTAGGTATTTTGAGCTGTACCTATTCCGACAAACGTAAAGTTCCTCGTGTTTATCGTCAGCTTTTGTAATAAGAACTTTAACTTTGTCGGATTATAGTTCCAAATTTAAAAAGAGGTCGATGGTCTAAACCTGGGTTTAAAGATAATCCTTGTTTAATAATAAGACCGATGTTGTTTTATTATTTTGGTCTTAGTATCAACATTAAGGCTTTCATATTTCTCTATCCTTTTGACAGACTGATCATCATCTGCCTAGCCTGTTCCCAACTATCTTGGGTTCAGCTTCCAATTTAACTGCTAAAGCTGAATACCAGTATTTTATATGGAACGACTACCTATCGGAACTCCACAACCCAGTTACTGGGTCATACGATACCCCTTGGTAAGACTGGTTGTCAGACCTTTCCTTTTGACCGAATGATATGAAACACATTCAATCTGTTCTTGCTTGCTTACACTTAGGTAATCTGTTCATTGCCTCGTGTTTATCACGTAACTAAACAGTTTGTATTCAAGATAAGAATAGCCTCAACAACAATCATTTATCTGTACAGTCACCAAAAGCAATAATGTATAATTATGTGTTCACTGTCCAGACTCTAACTCCAACGTTTTGTTAAGTTTTATGTCTACTGAGAGGTTAGTCTTTGAAAAGGGTTATCTGATTGGGTCCAATAGCCGATGTTTAAAAAGTTACTCGTATTCATTTTGTCTTAGTTATGTGTAGCGCGTGTGTTCAAAACGATGACAGAAAAATCGTGAGGAAACCGGCGTGACCTAAAACCAAAAAATTCGTAGACCTGGGACATTCACCAATCTGCACTGGGCCCGCATACTGGATTATGGCCCACTCCCTCTCACAGAGAGGCGGCTTTTGTGTCCCAGCAGTGGGAACATTATAGGTTGATTATGTAAGTATGTATGCGTGTGTGTATGTAGGTATGTGTACTAACAATGCCTAGCAAAAAGAGTGTGTTGAAACCGTTTATAGCAGTAGGTTTAAACGTTTTCCTATCGAAGTATATACAGGCTACTTTTTGCGTTGACAATTAATATTGCTGCAAAGATGTCTGTTTTTCTTGCACATCAAGCTGTTTGGTTGACTGTACATAATCAATAGTATCAATGTTTTCGCAAGCGATGAGGTCACATTTTTTCTTCAGTTATATTAGTGTAATAAACGGTTGTCATGGTTTCGATTCCGAGGTTTCACGCTTCACGGTTGCCGACTCCCAATGTTAAGTGGCTAGCAGACAGTTTAGTGCTCAGACACGACTGAATGACGACTTCGTATTGTGCATAGTGGACTAAGACACGATCTGTCACCACTTGCTAATGTAGTCACACAATGTACAATGTAATCTTAAATCATCATAATGCATACAGAAAACTATGGGTTTCCCAAGTTTTGTACCTATTATCTTGTAGGTACCTAACTACCTAGGTAATGAGAGATAATTATACTCCTACTATTATACAGACCTAATTTACACGTAAAAGTGTAAATTGCTATTATTTGCTCTAGGTTTCGTCTGAGGATTTTGCAAGCCGAATTTTCAGTCCACCCCCCTACCAATTAGCTCCTGGCTGGACTGCTGTAGACAGAGAGCAGATTTAATGGACCATTCCATCGCCTAAACTTTAGGAAGTTCCCGCCAAAGAAACCGGAATTGAAACAGAAGATATGTTTTCATTCCCTCAAACAAAATAGCTATTAGGTAGGTACACGTGTTAGTTATTAGTATAGCAGACCTGTCGATAGAAAATCAGCAGTGGGTTTATGCACATGTGTGTTCTCGTAGACTGTATAATGTTATGTTATTGTGCTGCCTACCAGCCTGGGCTTAAATAGACGTTGAAAGTCGACAAAAATAGTCTTTATCGATTGTAATTAAGGGCTGATTTTACCAAAGTCAGAAGGCCAATTCCCGTAATCAAAAATGTTCAAAATCTTGTCGCAACCTCATCTCAGCGAAAATCAATGTCAAAAATGTAGGGAAATCAGAGGTATTTTTGACAGATTGAGACTGAGATCCGACTGCGAACGTTCTTAAAATTACGAGGATTGTCCTTCTGATATCTTTTATCCGTGGAATAAAATTGACGTCTGACAGTTCTAGTATGGAAAAACTGTCAAAAATGCAAAATTTATTCTCAGGACCAGACTTATTCTATAGATAATTTTTATCTGAGGAATAATTTTGAATTTTTGAAAGTACAAAATCTGTCAGACGTCAATTTAATTCCTCGAATAAAAATTATCTGTCGATTGAAAAATCAGCCCTTAGAGAAGTAGAATATTTATTAAAGTAAAAACAGTAGAACAGTTTATTTCTTTTGTTTCTGAAATACGCAATTCTGCGAAAGTGTTACTCGGCCAGTAATTACAATTATTGAGTAATATGCACACGTAAAAGTTAATTACACTTCCTCTATCTAACGTCGTTACATAATACTTAATAATAATATCAAACAATGTGATGCTTACGACAGAGGTAGAAACATTTAAAATTTTAAATGGTTGTCATTAACATTTTTTTTTCTCATTCGTTGAGTTTCGGCTACTGCATCGACGCATACATAAATTATGAGAAAAATAAACTGCCTCGTTGGTTCGGGAGTCGGTCGCAAACGGTCTAGTGGTCGCAAGCGCTACGTTGGTCATGGTTCGATTCCCAGGTCGGGCAGTGTTATTGGGGTTTTTCCATTAGTAATTTCTCAGTAGCAGCCCGGAGTCTGGATTAGTGTCCGGTTAATGACGATGGACTTAAACATAACTGGCGAAATGTGGGTATACTATAGGTACACCTCTGCCTAACTCTTTGGAGATTACAGGCGTGATGTTATGTTATTTAAAATTATATATATATATACATATATATACATAATTAAGGTACTGACTGTAGCATTTGTGACTACACTGGGATCTATCTCCTGTGAATAGGTATGTTGACAATGATTCATGGCTGAGACATTTCACACTAAATCTTTTGTATCACAGTGACTCACAAAAGTACTTCAAGCAAATAATAAGTGCATCACACCTTTAATTGCACAGGCAGATAAACTGTAGCTATGCTTTACCAGTATTTTCCAAGTCATTTCGTGTCTTATATCTACCGTTAATAAGGTAGAAAATGTAAAAACATTTACATAAAAAACACAAAACAACACAACAACATACACAAATAGACACACAACACACGCAAATACATATACGTAGGTACTCATTAATAGAAAACATGCATGTCATAAATATGTTATGTAGAAGCAAAGTTATTTTTTACCGACTTCGCGACATGTTTATGTGGAGCAAACAGTTCCAGTACACACTGTACTATTTGTGTAACAACTAAGAATGTTTTCAAGAACTGAACTGTTATTGATTTTCCCTCATATTGTGACGAAGTTATAGCGTGCGGTGACCAAGCGTGCTACTATACAATTTAGTGACCACTTAACAGTCAAGATTGGGTGTAATAAAAAGAATACCCCTGAAATTGCGAAGAAATAGAGCCCCTTTGTGCTTTTCCTTGGAATTTTTGTACAATTATTTGTATGCTGACTCAGAATATTTTTCAGAAAAACCTTTGATTCAGCACCTGCTTCAAACATTTGTAATGTTCATTAAACTTCACTAAAATAATGGAGTTGATAATGGATGCTCTTACATCGGATATCCAAGAAGGGGCTCCCTGGTGTATGCTGTTCGCCGATGACATTGTGCTGGTTGCCGAGAACGGCTTAGAGGTCCAGAGCAGATTGGAGGTGTGGTGGGAAAGACTCGAGACCGTTGGCCTGAGAGGAAGTCGGACCAAAACTGAGTATCTGTTTTGTGATTTTGGCGGTCTCTCCAGTCCTGTGCCCATATCTCTCGCCGTCTCCAAGGAGATGGCGAAGTAGACCGAGACGTAATGTACCGGATCAACTCAGGATGGATGAAATGGCGACAGGTCACAGGAATAAGTTGCGACCCACGGATGCCCCTCAAGTTAAAGGGGAAAATTTATAAATCCGTGATAAGGCCTGTCGTACTTTATGGGTCTGAATGCTGGGCCGTGAAGAAGACGGATGAAAAAAGATTACATGCAGCGGAGATGAGAATGTTGAGATGGATGTGTGGAGTGACGAGAATGGATAAAGTAAGAAATGAGTGTATAAGAGGAAGTTTGAAAGTGGCGCCAGTGACAGAAAAGTTGAAAGGAAATCGTTTGGCTTGGTATGGGCATGTGATGAGAATGGACGAAACGCATGGAGGGGAAGGCCGAAGAAAAGATGGATGGATTGTGTGAGGAATGATATGAAAGAGAAGGGAGTGAATGATAGCGCGACGGTTGACAGGGGAGAATGGAAGAAAAAAACGTGTTGCGCCGACCCCAAGTAACATGGGATAAGGGCAGGAAGATGTTGAGTAAACTTCACTGAAATAAAGAGAAATTAAATTTTATAAGGCATACTAGGTTTCTAAAAGACCAATCAATACATTTATTGACAGAGTGGCAAACTAATAATTTTCAATTGAGAGGCAATTCCCGTGTTTTTAAGACAGTTCACATTCTAATCTCAGTCTCAATCTGTCAAAAATACAATCAATTTTCATACATTTTTGACAAGTTTTTGTCATTGATGAAATTGCGACTTGAATTTGAACGTCTTTAAGGACGAGAATTGGCCTTCAGATGTGATTAGCTAAATGAAATCACATCCACCAATTAAGTAGTTTGACAATCTGACAGGTAATTTTCGTGATGATTGTTGCATTTTAGAAAACGGTTGTTAGGCAAAGAAGTTATTTTTTCACGTAGCTTGAATTTATTGAGCTGTGACTAAGATGTGGAAACTATGGAAATTATCAACAAAAAAATAATAGGTACTTAAGGTTTATGCGTGTGATTCATGAAAACGTAAGCGTAATCAGCCTGTAATTGTTCCCACTGCTGGGTTTCTGTGACAGGAAGTGGGCTGTAATCTACCACGTGTGCAAGTGCGGGTTGGTAAATGTCGCAGGTCTTCGAATTTTTTGTTCTAGGACATGCCGGCTTCCTCAACGATGTTTTCCTTCACCGTTTTGAGAGCAGTGGTGATGATGAGTGTGGTGTTTTTTTACAAAGTAAAGTGCCTGCCTGGGTTTGGAACCCAGGGCCTACAACTCGTAAGACGTGGCCGTTCCCACTGGGCCACCACTGCTTTCCAATGAAAACGTAGCAGGTACTTACCTATAATAGGTAAGCTTTGTAGTTAGACAATAGTTACCAAATTGTAACAGGTGTCGATCAAATTAAGAAGCTGATATAGAAAACACTACTTTATTATACCATGCATGCGAGTTAGCCATAGTTAGCACTGCAGCATGTTTAATTAGCAACGATAATAAAAATTAATCATTTATAATTAGCTTCACCTTGATATTTCTAAATAGAAACAGTTTTAGTATGAATGTGGACATATTATGTGGTTCTTTCTATACAGCTCTACTTACCTGCTTGTTTCAATATAAAGATCTTTGTTTGTCATGCGCTATAAAAGTAAAGTAAAAGTGGAGTCACTACTTGTACAGTCTTCAAAAACATTGTTTTTGCAGGCTGTACAAGGTACAAGTAGTGGCTATTTGGCGCTGAATCGCGTATACTCGGGTCAAGTCGTAAGTTTTCACTTTTATCGTCAGTTGTTTAAAAATAGCTGGGGTTTTCACATTATAACAATTTCTTCTGTAAAATGATCGGGTACTTAATTACTTTTTACATGATTTTCCTTAGAGCAGATTATAGTTTTTATTCATTATCAATAGCATGGGCTGCACGCAATGATTTTAATCAGAAAATAATAGAAACAGTGGCATTCATTGAATCTATTTTTAAATCTTTAATGTTGGAAAATAGTCCAGTTAAATTTCCTGTAGGTAGGTACCTACTACAATGGATAATTGACAACAATGAAATTAACTATTCCATAAGATAAAATACCAAGGTCTGATCAGAACAGAGTACCTAGTATAGTATATGTATAGGTACTCTGAGAACTCCAAAAAGCAGTCTAGCTGCCTATACTGACTATACACGGCAGGTATCACCAGAGCCGCAGATAAATGAAAATTTCTTACAAAAATAACCAGCCCTACAGAAAATGTCTTTGCTGACCATACAAGGTAGGTACTAGCAGAGCCACAGCGGGTGAATTATAGCGCGTTTACTCGTTTATCGCGGCGAAGACGGTCACGCAATACCACGCCGTTTACCTCGAAACACTTTATTTTTACCCACCTATGATATAATGTGTGTTATTATATGCTCGCTGCGAAACCGTGAAATGGAACTGATGGAATGGCTGCTATGTTCTTTTTTATGTAACCTAAGGCATCTTAAGCTCTTTTAGAACTAGTTTAACTTTTCTTGCATTCTGTTTAAGTATGAGGATTTTTTTAGAATATAGTGATGCCTGCCCGTAGGCTAAAGGATCCGCTTCTCAAACCAGGGTTGCAGGTCAGGAATCTCTTATATGGGACCAATTAGCGACGAACCTTTTTATTTAGTTTTGGGCATCGTTGACTGGCGGTGAGGGAAAACACTGTGAGGAAATCTGGACTTTTAATACTTATTCTGAAATAGGGCCTCGTGGCTAACTAATAACAGCCGCACGGGTCGATCGATCAGGTTAAGCTTTGATTGCTATGCGTTTACATACCGAGACCCCTCCGTGCCTCGGAAAGCACGTTAAGCCGTTGGTCTCGGCTGTCATTCGTGGATCTTTGTCAGAAGCCCAAAAGTCTGATGACCAGTCTTACCAAGGAAGGGTATCGTATTACCCAGTAACTGGGTTGTGGAGGTTAGATAGGCAGTCGCTCCAAGTAAAATACTGGTATTCAGCTGCATCCGGTTAGACTGGAAGCCGACCCCAACATAGTTGGGAAAAGGCTAGGCAGATGATGATGAGATATTAAACGCTGCTGATATAACGGCGAATATATCTAATATTTAAGTACCTATATAAAAACATCAAAAATAATAAGATTAATGATGAAGAAGGAAATCATCAAGTGGTCGAAGAAATGGATCTTTATTTATATTAAGGAAAATGTTTAAAAAAGAGGATTTATCACGTGGCGTGCTTAATATTTTGTATGTGATAAAGAGGCGTCAGGGTTATAGCCCGAAGTTTGGATTTGTGCCGGGTTCTTGTCAATAGCCTCACCACCTGGTCAAACGTGGATAAACAATACACCTCTGCCCACCTCTATAGATAATACAGGCGTAATGTTTATTCATGTACCTGTAGAACTTTAAAAGTACCTACACGACACCATGGAATAGGCTCCCGGAAAATGTTGTGAATACTCCAACACTGAACTGCTTCAAGAATCGACTGGGTAGTTTAAATATCTCCAAGCTATTTGATACACACGCATCAGGTTATTAGCTGCTAGTGTGTCTAACCAAATAATAAAAGGGGTCCTGAGATATATCAAAGACATTTTTAAAATATTATAATAATCAGTAGTCTAAATATAATTTATAAAAACTGTTGATACCATTCCACATGTAATAGTGAAAATATACAAACAGTAATAACATGTCTTACTACATACCGAGTACCTTCATTTATTTATTTCATTTACTCACCGAGTACTTACTTACCTTCTTTATTACATTTTGTCTGTTTACATACGGATGCTTGCCACAAATTGGTTACTTTAATACGTTTAATGGTTTATTTAGAGTGTTTGCGCGTGGCTTCTTGTCGTCAACATAGACTCGTTCGTTCCTTTACTCTGTCTTATTAAATATTGTCAGCATTTTGGGGTGGAAAGTTTAAAGAGTTTATTTCTGGTTTTGTTGATTAAATTCAATTCTGCCAACGTACTATAATTATTAACTCAAAATTTTTCATGAAAGATCTGTAAATATCTGTTGTAGGTTCATGTTGAAGCAGGATTTTAAATAGGTAGGTACGACAGTATCATAAATTATTTTATAATTATAGATTAAGTATCCCGAAAAATATCGTAAGGTACGAACGACATCTACGAATGTAGCACGCTTGCTACGAGCTACGAAATGTGCCTGCTCGTAGCCGCGTGCTACGCACAGCTACAACAGGATAACACGCTATTTTCACTTTATGGTAAAATAAACGGTACAAGTTTTTTTCTTCAGTTCTTATGAAATTTTATTTATTAAAAGCTAACCATAACACAGTAAATATTTCTGACATAAGATTTTGTGAAAATAAAAGTCACATTTGCCAACAATGGCCCTTTATGCAGACACCATAAAATTGGTAAAAAAGGTCTAAAACAAAAAGGTGAAAGTTCCATAAAAACGTACCACATTACTGATATTAAGTTTGGTAACACAATAACAGTTTCAAAGTAGTTGACTATGGTTCAATGACCATACATGTAGCAATAGCAGTATTATCGTATCGGAGATCTTATGTAATTTCGAAGGAAATTTCTAGTACTTACGTAGAAGTTTGACTTTTTAAAACAGAAAATAAAAGGTCAATTGCGGACTCAGTTTGTTAAAGAATTTCATTTCGATTGATTACATAGTAGAATTTTTCATTTATAATTAGTTGCACCAGAAGTTATAATTAGGAATATAATATTAAAATAAAAAGTTAGGCGACGGGTACACTGTTCAGGATTGTTAACTCTTATAGCGCATGTGTAGCTTTAAGTTCGGTTTGAGAGTCTGAGACGATCAGTGGATTTGATTGCCAAGTTGAGCAAAGTGTCACTTATGAAAAGCTTTGATGACTATAATTGGTATAAGGCATAAGAGCATAGCTTCCTAATGCTTTGTAATGTCTACATTAAATCAGAGAATGCCTCGAAGCAGATTTCCGCGACACCAAGCTAAGTTGACAAGAGACAAGGTCGTTTACATGAAGTATTAATGATTGTTCTTTCTAATCGTCACTTGATTCATCACTGTCAATTTTTTATTGCCCACAGGTACCTATACATTTTCACTCGTTCGGAGATTCCACTAATAACAAGTGAAGTGTAACGCGATCGGCGTAACATATCAACGTTTCACTTTCGTGTTGGTTTACATGAGAAAGACGCCATGTTGTGTGACGTCACTGATAACTCAACCATTACGAATACTTAGTATTTTATTTTCACTTAATAGTACAATAGCACTATACCTAATAGTATGCTGTTAAGATTATGTCTTAATAAACAGAACAATTTATATAATTGTTTACAGCTATTGTAGTTTTATGTGACGATTCAGCAATCATCTTTCGTGTTCTTTTCATTATGATATGTCTGTATTGTTTATTATAATTATTCGATAACATTTTAATTGTTGTTTTGTTTTATCATTTTCATTTTATATGAAACTATAAAAGATTCTACTTATATGAATAAATGGGTTTGACATAACGATTCAAAACCCCGTCGGCACATATGGTTTTCATTAACGCAAATATATGGGTTTTTATGGAAACATTTCGTTTGGTATATAAGTCAATTAATCAACTCAGTCAATTAGCACTCCACTGGGCATCCCCCAAGCTGCGCCACAACACCCTGTCCTCCGCCTTGCCAGTCTCGGAGATACCTTTATAAGGTCGTCGGTGCATCTAGTTGGCGTCCAACACTGCGCTTGTAGATACGCGGTCTCTACTCCAGGATTCGTTTGCTCCAACGGCCATCGGTCCTTCGACAAACATGGGCAGCCCACGCCCACTTCAGCTTGCTTACTTTGCAAGCTATGTCTGTAACTCCAGTTCTTAGTAATTCTGGACAAATGATGCATGCTTCATGCAAGGCACAGGCAAAGTTGAAGTAAAAGATTAACATAACACAACGCCTGTATTCCTCAAAAGGGTAGGCAAAGGAGTATACCTATAAGTAGTAAAGTATACAACGTGTTTTTTTCTATATCCCATAACTCTAGGGCTATATTCTATAAGTAAAAATAATAAAAAAAGTCCTAGAATATGTGTTCCAAAAATGCATAGTTTCGAAGATATCATGTATCTAAGTTTCATTGATAAATACGAGTAAATCATTTTCATTAAAACCAATCATTTATATTTAAAGCTAAGAAAATGCGACACGCGCCCACGCGTGCCTGCGTTGCGTGTTCACTTGAGGTTGTTTTATATTAATATAATCGTGACTTTGTCGAATTATTTTGTATAATTATTGAAAACAAAAAAAAAATATTATTGAAAAATAATTCATATGCCAGTTGATTCTTTGATATGGTCTCATTCATACCCTAGAGTTCTCGGATGTAATAAAAACACCTTGTATAATATTCTAATAACTTAAAACAGTTGAAGCGTGTAATATTGCCCTCATTTCAAATAACATCGAGGTTGCTAGACAGATGGTATGGGCATTAATTATATTTATCGTTAGGTACAAAAAATATAACAATTATATGACATTGAAATAACAATAGTAGGTATTGGTTCGAACAGGTTTTTATACAAATTATTATCATGGCGTCGCATCAAGGTAATGAGGATCGCTTGATGTGGAACAATGTGGTCTGACCCACCTGTTGAGTATTGAATCAACTATCAACTACTACACAGGGTTATTTTAAATTTTCTAGCTAAACTCCACAGGCGCGATGGGTATCAATATGTAAACACGATAAAATAAAAAGATTATTGATTGTATTAAGGTCAACGACCGCCGATAACTACAATTATTTCAACAACCACCATAAAGTCACCATAGTCACCATATTTTATTTTTCAATGATTATAAATTAGCCATTGATAAGGTTTCGTACCTAGGTGAAGGTATTGTTCCCAAGGATCTACTAGGTAGACATAGGTTTAATGTTGAGTGTTCTTGCATGAATCATAATAATATCGTAACGAAAGTCGTTTAATTTACATTTAAGAACGTATATTTCGTTACAAGAAAAGTTTCGTTTCTTCACCTCGATTTTCCTTAAAACTAAATTATACGACTTAAAATGATGTTTAAATTTTGCTTTACCATAAACAATTATGTTGGGTTTGGGAATAACCTAAATGCAAATAAATAAAAAGATAGAAATATTAACATTGGTTTATTTCTGTGGTTAATAACAAAGGATATTTATTTTTTGAAAAATTACCATTATTTATGTTAAAACCTGTTAAGTACCTACATACTAACCATAATTATTCTACTTTTGTTTTATATGTTTATCAAACTTATACCTAATGGAACTTTAATTACCTACAATAACAAGATGTTTTCTAACAATAAAGTTAATTAATTTACACTGATGAGTAATGAATGACGGATGAAGGCTCTTGAATAAACAATGACCCTCTTAGCCGAGACGAAATGTTCGCGCAAAAAAAGTTAAAACTAATTAAGGACTTCTCTGACTAAGCAAGTCGGAGATTAACAATTTTACGGGTACAACTACCTACATGACGTTTATTATTGTGTGGCATCCGGCAATTAGAATGACCACCTTAAAAGCTAAAGTACCTAAGTACCTGGTAAATATTAGTAAAACACACCTTCTAATGTATAAATAAAATAATAATAAACGTATTATTAAATCCCTTAGGCTGAGTTTCCACCAGAGATGTGCGAGGATGTGTAGCGAGATGTGTCTGAAACAAACCAATAACATCGCTTCATTTTCATAGGTTGAACTAAATTAGCGTTGTTATTGGTTAGTTTTACACACACTCCTCGCTACGCATCCTCGCTCATCTCTGGTGGAAACGCAGCCTAAGAACGGCTTTTCCTTTGGTGTTCCCTTTAGCCCTAACAGTTTACTTAAAAAAAAAAACTTTATAAGCATCTCCGCCAAAGGTTCTCCTTCCAAGTGGAAAATGACAATGCCAGATCCTGCCCCACCCTTTATTAATTTACAAGAAATGTAAAATAATCAAAATTATTCTTTGAAAATAGGATCCTTGGTTACTTAACTACTAGTCTTGGTTGGGCACGTCATCAAGACAGTATTGATCAGCCAGCAGCTTTTCTTGATAATGTTTTAATAACGTTTGAAGATTAATAAAACAATCACTTTTATAACTTGTTTTATTTTATTACCGATCAACAGTCTAAGGTTAATGTTGGTGATATGTCATTCCTTCTTTTCATAGCCCAACATCCTAGAATAGCATTGTAACAATATACAGCACTTATTTATCTACAATTATAACTGCAATTAACCTAAACTTAAGGTAGGTACATAACCTAAAATAATGTAATATTTTTTCTTGGATTTAAACAAAAACCGCAAGTTCTAAAAGCATTTAAATATTTTTTTAGTTATCACTAATAAAGCACCAATAGAATGCTACATTTGGCTTGCTTGTAAACCAACTTTTATTTGATGGGTCAACGCTCTATAGAGTTTCTGGCATTGTCCTTTCTTCATCCTAGCAACTTCAGTCATTGGCTGGTTTACTTCAAGGAAATTAGAAACATCTTGTTTCGTAAAAACAATGCAAGTTATTTTACCACTGTCTGAATTACGCTGGCAGTTCTGCTGATTCTGTAACGGAAAACTTTATAGTGCTAGGCGACACCTAAATTAATGCCTAAATAAAAGGGCGCTGTTAGATTTTCAACGCTCGACTCAGCGCCAAAAGTTGTAAGTAGATCCAATAGCGTCATTTAGGTGTCGCAGAGTGCTAGTTTTCACTGTATAGCTCATAGCTTAGCGTTTCTCTTTCAAATATGTCATCTGCATAGCCTCTTCCCATTTGTGATGGGGTCGGCTTCTAGTTTAACTGGAAGCAACTAAGTACCAGTATTTTACACGGAACGACTACCTATCTGACCTCTACATCCCAGTTAGTGGGTAACATGATACCCTTTGATTAGGATCACGATACCCCTTGGTAGGCGAAGGGGTATCTATCGTGTTACTGGCCTTGTCCTTTCCTTAACAAATACCAAGTACAAATTGATTTTCTTTATCAACTCTCTTCGAACACCGCCTCCACACGAACAGCTGAAGAATGATGCTCACAATAGATAATCCCTTAATATACATAGCATGACGAACACAGTCTAAATAGAACAATGAAAATAAAATGACTCGCTCATTGTTTGTACGATAGACAATGCTTAGATCAGCGGAGTCAATACAATGCTTCTGAGATCTTTAGGACTGCAAACAAAATACACGAATGCTCTAATTGTTTAAATATTTTGTATACGTGGGCACGTCGTTTTTATTTTTTGGCTCCTCGTCACCGTCTATGTTTTATTCTTGCAGAGGTTAATTCAGAATTCAATTTTTATGCAGAAAAGTGTGACTTATGTGCGGGATTAAGTCACACGGGCTATAAAATAGTATACGATACGTGTGACTTAAGTATGTTGTATATTAATGCACGGCTTATTTCACGCCGTGCAATAATGGCCTACTTATGTAAGTCAAACGTATCGTAATGTACAATTTCTTTTTTTATGACCAATCCTTAGAGAAGTAGGTAGGGACTTACTTGTATCTGTCTTTATAAATAAAAATGAAATGCTATTCGTGTAAGCGCATCACTTGACAACGGCTGGACCGATTTGGCTATTTTTTGTGTGCAAAATGTTCGTAATAGTCCGAAAAAATGTAAACGTTTCCCGGAAAATTTTCAAATTCGGAAAAAACTAAGCGTTTTTTTTTTAAAGGATTTTTGTATGAACTTAATTTGGCTGACCTGACACGACGTATGTATGTCAGGTCAGCTAGTTAAAAATAAAGATACAGATAAAAAAATCGTTTTGTTTTATATTTATCATTATTATTTGAAAGACAAAGAAAAGTGTTATTTTCTTTACCTTATACTGAAAAGAGCATGTTTATTTAGAAAAACGTGGCAACCATTATTTTCCCGCTTGCTACGCCGTAGCCGCTACAAACAGGATGTTTATAACATGTAACTGCTTACTAACATGTAGGTACTTACTACGAGTTCTAGACATCTTGTAATTACCTACACATATTATATTATGATTATTATGCTTATTTATACCGACATAAATGCTTGAAGTCATATAATTAACATTGGAGACGAAGGGTTTCTGCACAGAATATCTATCTGTTTCTTATGGAGATTTCTGTAAATATTTTATGACGTGCCCTTTTGGTCTTAAAGACGTAATAGATCATTTGATAGACATTCATCACACTCAATAGACAAGGCTACATACCCAATTTAATCACGAATAAAGCTACGGTTTCCTAGAAGGCTCTCATGAAAATGATTGCAGCAGGGTTTCACTTTATGGTGTCCAAAAACGCTCTCTAGAAAACACACCAACTTACTTTCATAAATAACGTTTCAGTGACATCACTCACGAGTAAACGGCGGACACTATGTGGCGGCCACCGTTCTTCTAGAAATCCGTAGTACGCCAGGTCGGAAATAAGGCTAACCCAAATCTATATACAGAGTGTGGCGTAAATAGTGGTCCACCGTTAAGGATTCGATATACCAAATAATTTACTATAACATATTATAATTTTAACCATTTTAGAGGTACATTTCCTTTACAAATATCGCTCTTGTTTTTGCATGATTATGTTAAAAATTTGGGTTAACATAGAAAAGAACTAACTCTTTCTTGAAAAACTCTAAATTTATTTAAAAAACCATAACTTTACACGATATCTCTAGTATTCAGCAGTAATTAACAGAACATAAAATGAAAAAGTAAGGGTTTTTGTTGAAACTACAACCAAATTTGTAACAAAAGGTAGAAATTTCGTAAAGAAAAACAAAAAAATATATTTTCGGAGCCCTTGGGTAAAAATGGTTAAAATTGCAATATGTTATAGTAAATTATCTGGTATATCGAGTCCTTAACGATGGACCACTATTTACGCAACATCCTGTATATAAAATTGAAAGTCTTGACTGACTGATCAACGCACAGCCTAAACCGCTGGTCCTAGAGACATGTTTGTAGGGTGTGTTCTTTGTGAAGAGTAGGTATCCACTAAGAGCTAGGTTTCGGGGAGACCCCTTTACAGTCTCCCAAGAGATGTGCCCTAGCAGGCGTTGCACAGAGGGGGCTCTGGATTGGTCTTTTGAGAGGTAACGGTGCCCCTTTCATAGTGCAGATGGTGACCACCGGGGTGGTTTTAGTGAGGTAAAAATCCCACACTCATTGGTTTTATCCCCATAGACCAGGCGCCTTTTGAAGGTTTCCCCCCGCAAACAAAAAAAAAAGGTATCCACTAAGAAAGGGTTTTTCGAAATTCCACGAGGGTGAATGGGGGAGGGTGAAATTTCGCGGGCAGAAGCTAGTCACTCTATAAAATTGCGAACACACTTAAGTCTCATTTAAAAAAAATAAAGCATAGAAACAAGATTTTTAACAAAGAACTTTTAAAAGCGTCCTCGTCGTATGTAGGTAGGTACTGGCCTATTGTCTGCTGACCTGAGTTTGTGACGTCAATAGCCTGAGATGAGTGCATTTTCTGCGCATGAAAAGTTAATTTTTTTTTTTATGCTATCATCATATACCTACATAAGTTGTAGTGGTGGTGAATAGTGTACTTATCAAGTTCCTGTACAAATACTTATACTGTTTTAAATTCGTCGACTGCGCCCGGATTATGATTTTGAAAACAGTTGATGATTTCATTACCAGAAGGCCAATTCTCGTATTAAAAAACGTTCAAATAGGAGTCACAACTTCATCTCAGCGACAATTAATGTCAAAAACTTCAGAAATGTAGGAAAGTTGATTGTATTTTTAACAGATTGAGACTGAGATTATAATGCGAACGTTCTTAAAAATACGGGAATTGCAGCTCAGGTTTGTACCCGGTTGATGACAACAGGCTCGCCCCCTAGGGACATAAACAAACCTGGCAAAATGTGTTTGGTAAAACTTTGCCTAAACTTTCGGGGATTACAGGCGTGACGTTATCTTATGTTGATGATTCTATTTTATTTAAATTGTATTCTTTGGCTTCTTTTCATAAAGTTTAATTTCCAATGAGGCTAAGGATGTAAAATGTCGGAAAGAACTAATAAAAAAAATATAAACATCTGAATTGAGGACCTCCTCCTTTTTGGAAGCGGTTAAAAACTGAGAGAAACTGTCTTGTCTAATAAATCATACTTACTTAATAGATTGACATAATGTCGGATCAGTGGCAATTAACGTCTATCACATCGTATTAAGTACTAATTAATTTTATTACAGACATTGATTGGAATTAGCCTATTACAAACAATGTATGTAAGTAGCTGAGGTCTTTGAACTTTTTTATCTACGTTGTTAAAAATAAATCGAGATTCACATATATAGAGCTGTTACCTAAAATTAATGTTGTTTAATGGAAGGTACAGACGCCAGCACATCAACCTACTACAATCTGTCAGATTTCTGTAATAGATTTTCAACTTTATCGCTAAAGCATAAGGTTCAATGTTGATTGGGAAAATTTGACAGTTAGGTGTAGGTTGATGTGCTGGCGTCTGTACCTACACAGTGAAAGTTTGTGTTTATGTTTCTTATAAAAATCGAGGATCGTCGATTGATTTAGAACTCAATTTGTCTGCCAGGAAGTTTAACTGACCCAATTCTATAAAGCTAAGGTTTTATTATAAAGTTTTGAAAGCAGTCGGTATGGTGCACAAAGTCATAGGTACTAATTCATAGGTAAGTCATAGGTATTAATTTTCTTTCCACGGCGACGTGTTGTCCATTTTCTTTTAAGTCTTTCTTTATTGCTGGCACTTTATCATTTCCACAATATCATTTCAAACTCAAATGTCATAGTTACCTAACTTTCCTGCTGTCACAGCTACTTAGATACCTATCTACAGTGAGAACTTATGAGAAAGATGTGATTCTGTACTATTTTGGAAACGTTTTTCTTCTTCTTAACGTATCTATGGCAAAAAGTACAATTATTTTTGGCCCAAAATTCAGCTGCGCGAACTCCGCTCACTGACGCAGTCATAAGATCATCAAGTGCACAGGTGACAGGGAATGCGGCGCAGGATGGAAGGTGGGCCATTGTCTGCAGGGAGGTGCCGCATACGCACTTAAGATCAGAGCCGTCCGTGAACCCCCATCTGTGGAGATTGTCTTTGCTCCGGCCGACTTGAAAACGTTATTGAACACACACCTAAATAATAAAAGTCACTCCCTTTCCTGCCTATTATGCAGAACCACCTGAACCTTCCTGGATTTAAACGAAGCCAATGATAGAGCAGCTGTACAGGTGGCTCCGTTCTGTGTGACTGCTCCTAAATTACCCTAGGCTGATAAAATTTTCGTTTTCACTAATTACGTTAATATTACATCAACAATTACGTTAAGATCGGCTCTCTCTGGTCGGACAAAAGGTTTGAATCAAATCGACTCGAAAAGTAGAAGAAGAATAATAAAAGGCTAGTACGTCATCAGAGTACCTATACACGCACAAAAAAAATAGTAGATTCTAAGAACAGTTTCTTGTTCTATGTACAATAAGCCATGCAAACCCAAAAGTCTGCTTCTATTCCTTAGCCAAAGCAAGCCGTTAAAACCTCGTCCCATACAAAGAAGCCATTCAGATAATCTCAGTTTACTATATAACATTAATAACAGTTCCAGTTTAATATTAGTAAACATTAAACAATGTTTGCACGTTCGCGTTCGAGGAAACCTTACATAATTCATGAGCTACTCGTTGGTTCGCTTATTGATTTCGTTAACAAAAACAAATGAAGATCCTCATCGGGGACTTTGATTTAAAGATTTATATTAAGGCTCAAATATGCATGATTGATACCGGTTCGAACTTACGTAGATATGGCAAATACGTTTTATGCAAAAATGCAACGTAGTACAGAAACTTGTTTTGTAAGAGAATCTCAACCTTTAGTATGTTATAAAACATTTTAACTGCGCACAACCCGAATGTAGACAAAACAATTGCAGTACCGACTACCTACGAGTACCTATAATGCCGGGCAGTCTTATCGCTAACAGCGATTTTTAACAAACAACCTTTTATTTGTTCAAATTCGTAGGTCACGACGGCAACCTATTTTTGACCGTAGTTTACATTTTTTATTTAGGTATCTGCAGATGTAACAACGTAGACGTATCGTAATTGAATGTACAATGTAATAATGTTATGTCAAACAATAAACCGCAGTATTCTCAACCGTTTATCTAAACTTGCAACAGTGAAGTCTGTACCTTAAATCCATTCGACCTTCACGCTTAAGGGGACGTCACCTGACTAATGGTGCGATCAAATGCTTGGACAATCGCTTAGCTAAAGCCTTCTAATTGACACGCCACATAAATCCGTTTAAACGATGTTTGTTTTAGTTTAGCTTCTGCGTTTTACCTGTAGGTATCTTATAAACGACGTTCCATACATCACTACTCGTAAATTCATTAGGCACCCTACGTCAATTTGCCGTGTTATAATATAGCCATTTCATACAACTGTCGAAGACTTACCGTTGTGATTTGAATACATTTATGCCGAAAATTTAACTTGGTAGTCAAAATTGACAAATATTGGAATCAATGGTCGAGAAATGCTCAACAATAAATTTTCTTGACTTTTCCTAGTCACAAAGAATTAGGTACTTTACAGAGAGAAAATACCGAAAATCCTAAGCATGTCTACCTCTTTTACCTAATGTTCAAAGCCAGCAAAACTTATTTGTTTAGGAAACGTTTTGTTTTGTATAAAAACTCTATTCACTTTTTATCGATCGACGAATCTAATTGAATCCGCGTTGTGCAAACTCAAGTGCAACTCACTTTTTTCTAAATCATTGAACGAAAAAGTTAATAATATTGTATTTAAGTAAACAATACTTCGAGAAAGTGCTCGTGGCTAAATGATAACAGCCGCACGGGTCGCTCGAAGGTTAAGCTACGCTTGCCGCGGTCGATTCGTGGATGGGTGACTATCCATTACATTTTAAGACTCCTCCGTGCCTCGGAAAGCACGTTAGTTCTGGCTGTCATTTTCGTAGATCTTTGACAGTTGTTACGGGTAGTCGGAAGCCCCTAAAGTCTGACAACCAGTCTTATCAAGGGGTGTCGTGTTACCCAGTAACTGGGTTCTTGGGACCAGATAGGCGCTCCATGTAAAATACTGGTATTCAGCTGCATCCAGTTAGACTGGAAGCTGACCCCAACAAAGTTGGGAAAGGTTAGGCAGATGATGATGATGACTTCAAGGAAGAGGAAATATTGATTGATAAACAACAAATAAATCCATAGTGATTATGGAACCGATGCATTCTTATCTTTTTATTTATGAAATATCACGACCGATTTCGTATTACGAGATTGAAACCAGTTTTCCTCAAAAAAACAACATGGGTTTTTTGAGATGGAACGAATGCTGATTTAAGTGTAGGTACCTACTGCATTCTGTTTTTATTTAACTACAAGATAAAACAGGAGACTATAAAACACAAATGCTCATATTTTAGTAAATATTTGACTGCTAACATAATTTTATAGACATACGTGGCACGTCGTAAACAGTCTCTTTAATATGTACCTACACAAGACTCTTTTACGTTTTATTACATACTTCGTACCACCAAAGGTCTAAATATTCACCTGACCTACTATTCTATTTGCCCCACAAAAACTTTTACTCATTTCGTGCTGTTCCGTTTTGCCTTTTTCTTAGTAATGTATTCTTGTTGGGCGCCTATCTGTGCATTTAATTGTGTCCGCCAGAGTATTAGAACACTACAGTACAGTATTACTAATTGTGTTGGTCTTATCTGTGACGCGGCAATATCTTAATTCGGTACATTGATGGGTAAAAAGCACGCTAGTAAGGCTCCTGTTTGTTGAGGCTTGATGTTCCATGACTATAATCGATAATTTGATAAGGATATTTCATTTTAAATTGAACCTTATTACTGTATGTTTTGATGGTATTGCTTGATGCCAACTTACCTATAGACTTTTTTGCTGCACAATATAATCATTTATTTCTTAGGATAGAAATATACCTATACGCTGACGTTTATTCAGAATTAAAATAATATTTACGTAATTTACAAACGACGCTTTATTTCAGGTTGTGAATAGTTTTAGTTAAGCTAGGATATTATTTTGTTATTGTTTTAAATTCTTTAGGTATTAGTTGTTACTTATAGATTAGGTATGACACTTTGTTTCTTTCACATAAAGTTTCTAGTGTGAATGTGGAAGACTATAAGAGTAGGCGAAGACCAAAGAAACAATGGATGGACTATGTGAAAGATGCTAGAAATTGCTAGGGGCTAGGTCGGGGGTGACCACAGAACAGTAAAACTTCTTTTATCTGTTTTACTATCGAATGACTTATAGAGAAACATGGAAGAAACAGACATGTTGTGCCGACCCTAAATAAATTGGGATAACGGCAGGAGAATGATGAGTGACGCCATCATGACGATTGTAAAATGTGGCTTCGCAAAGCCCGAACATATTTAAAGTCTTTGTTAAAATAATACAAACGGAAATCAACATACAAAAAGGTATGAAGACGTAGACATAAAAATAAACAATACAACTCACAACACAGGCTACATAATTAGGAATCGTATGAATTCAAACTAAATCAAGTTTCGATTTGCAAAATAAGTACAGCCTGCACTTATCCGTTTACCATCAATAATTATTTAACATATACTCCATGTTCCTGTATTACTTTAATTTGCGGAACTAGCGATACCAGCTATTACCTATTAATTAATTGCTCGTAGAACATCCAAGTTGTTATAGACGAAAAATGAATAATGCATTGGAGTTACTTGATAGATACGTTAATTAACTTGTGCAATCAACTGCCGGTTATTATGTGTCTGTTTGTAAGTATTGTTTACGTGTAGGTATACTCCTGTAAGAAAACTTGTTTTTAGTCCAAAAGAAAAACGACTCGTAATCGTATTTTTCACTGGTTTTTCAAGATGTTAGAGACAAAGGTCTGTGATTAAAAGAAAACGATTTAAAGAGGCTTGATCCTTGATTTATATAGTATTCGAATTGCGGAGGGCAGCCCTTATTGCAAACCAAGTAATATATCAATCAAGCTTTGACCTAAACACAATTTTATAATGAAATTAAGTTTCATTCGGATTTTCAATTTGGTACAGATAAATAATCCTAAGTTATATTCACATAAGCACTAAGACGTTTTTATTTGTTATGACAAATAAAGAAAAGCACTGCCTGGTTTAGATGATAAACAATACGAAAGCCATCTTTAAAAAAAAGTAACACGATTAAAAATAAAATTACCTATATGGCTTGACATCATTATTTTAACCACGCATGGCCAGTTTAAACAACTAAAAAGTTTACATTTAATTAATTACTAAGATAACTTTTTCTGGGTCAGTGCAGATATTTTATAGGTATAAAAGGTTGCACTTTGTTATTGAAATTAGAAAAATAATTATTAGGTACAGACCGTTGATGATGCAAGGTTACAAAAAAAATATAGTCATAAAAACAAGATAATTGCTGAATCTTGTTTCTGAATAATTCCTTCGCGTTTCAGGTCAGTGCAATTTAATCTTCTATGTTCCGGGCTCGTCTGGAATTTGGGTTTCAATTCCTTTTTGTAATTCATTTTGACGATCAATCTCGCTCATTAATATGTTTGTCCTTTTTGTTTTATATAGTGAACAATAAAGTGAATAAATATGCTAACCTCTACTGCAGGTGCGGCTGAAGTTGTTCTTTTATGAGCAATTGATACTAATTCAGAAGTCAATAAAAGCCAATGAGTTAACATTTTTTTTTTTTTAAACGGACTTGCTCTTGACTCTAGTCTTTAATATCTTAAATGCAGGGAAATACTCTTGCAATACACTCAATAGCCCTCTCACAGGTACATACCTACGAACAAAGATGACACATCCATAAGATCTTAATAATATCATCGATATAATTGTATTGTAAAAAAGTTTATATTCATGATGTTTGTTCTTCCTGTCACTGATATTCACATAGCAAGTAGTGTTATATATTTACACATAAATATAATTCGAGCCTTCCGGCTCGCTACTTGTTTGCGTCTGGGCGCCCCTTGCGTGGCTCCGCATCGCTGCCAATGCGGTGAAGGTGTCGACTGCCTCGGACACCATGGCTTATCCTGCAGTAAAAGCGTAGGCCGGATAGTACGGCATGCCAGCATCAATGACATCATCCGTCGTGCTCTTGTCACTGCCGGGGTGCCAGCTGTTTTAGAAAAGAAGTAAGAGACCAGACGGAATGGCCATAATGCCTTGGAAGGTAGGTAGGCCTTTGGTGTGGGATGCAATGTGTGTCGACACCCTTGCGCCATCCCATCTTCCAAGCACGGTGAGCTGTGCCGGGGCGGCTGCTGCAGGAGCGGAAAACCTCAAACGGCGCAAATACTCCAATCTCTTTGGAACTTATATATTTGAGCCGTTTGGGGTTGAAACATTAGGACCATGGGGCCCGAGTGCCCACTTAGTATTTCGAGACATCGCCAAGCGGTTGGTCGACTCTTCACGTGACCAGAGGGCTGGCCTATTTTTTGGCCAAAAAATCAGTATTGCCAAACAACGTGGTAATGCTGCCAGCCTTTTGGGCACGTTTCCTGTTGACAGCGATGCGGACGAATTTTTTGATGCCCTTTGTTTATAAATGTTAAATATTTGTAAATTTGTAAATATTTGAATGTGTAAATATATAACACTACTTGCTATGTGAATATCAGTGACTAAAAAAGTTAATGTTATTTATAAAGTTTAACGAACGGGCATATTCCAAGCATTCCGTTTAATAGTCTTCAAAACTCACGATAAGCGATCCGTAGTTTGAAAATAGTACCCCAAGAACATAAGTCGTCTACCAGAGGGGCAATTCTCGTAATTTTAAGAACGTTCATAGTCTGATCTTAGACACAATCTGTCAAAAATATCTCTAATTTCCCTACATTTTTGACAAGTTTTTAACATTGATTGTCGGTGAGATGAGATTGCTACTAAATTTTGAAAGTTTTTATTCACGCAAATTGGCCTTCAGTATTCAGTAATCTCTCGTGATAGTTAGTTTGAAGGCGATCAAAGTCTATAGGTAACGTAATTCACTTATGGTGCATATTCTTAATACCATAATATATTTTTACTATTAATGCCGTAACATTTTATCATATTTTTTGTTTTTGGGTAGAAATATGTAGGATGGTGCAGTATTTTTTTTTTATCCGAAATCTATTATCAGGGAGTCCTGGTACTCGAAACAACTTTCGATGACTGTCATAAATAATTATCTTACGAACCAACCTCAAGATGATGGATCATTAGCTCTGCAAATATAATGCAGTTTATATAAGCATGATGATTTTAAAGTAGCCCGTAGAAGGCATCAGCAGTGCATATTGAGCAGGCTGATTGTTAATGAGACTATGTAGTTATTGCGGCTGCTGACGAAACCTAGCCCCGTAGTACAAATATACGTAGGAATGCAATGCGCATAATCGCACACTCCATACTAATTACTCACAGTCCACCTACATCATAGGTACATAACGTGTTTAATGGTGGTGGTCAATTTGAAGCAGCCTGGCCTTAAAGATATCTACATGTTGTAAGAAAGTTAATCTATCAACAATTTGCGGTCATGATTGTTGAAAAGTCCCACCCATAATCATAATTACCTAACCGCTGTTTATACTTATGTATTATCACCGATTATATTATTATTTATGAAAGATCATTGTTATACCAAAATTCGTAACATCATATGCTCGTAAATATCCTAATTAGGTAACACACTCGTAACACCATTTTGTAAATTCATCAATATTCATTGCGTTTTTTACGTTGTCGAGCACACGAATTTTTCAAACATATGAAGCAATGAATGACGAATTTTCTTAAAAATCGGTCGTACTGTGATAAAAATGTGTTAGGTAAGTAATTAGGGTAATGGTGTACAAACGCCAGCACATCAAGCTACCCGAAACTGTCAAATTTTCCCAATCAATTTTGAGCCTTATGCTTTAGCGATAAAGTTGAAAATCTCTTAAATAACTTTGACAGATTGTAGTAGCTTGATGTGCTGGCGTCTGTACATAGACCATAGATTTAATGGCCCCAAAAATATTGGTTGAAGATTAAGATGAATTTGTGATCGCAGACTGTTATTATTATCAGACCAGAATACCTAAGCAGCTGCCTATCGTCTTGTGTAACCCTAAAGCCATATTTTTCAACCGTGCAGTGCAAAATGTTGGACCTATTCATTCGATCCACATTCCTACACGGTACAAATACCTACGTAGAGTTTCATCCCTTGAATTGGAATAGTTGGTGTCTTCCGGCTTATTTGAATTTAGTAGAGGCATAGAAAGAATTTAGCTGACGCGGGGATGACCGATGTAGTTAAAGCTTTGGCCGAATGGTGGCCATAGTTATCTATATACCAAAGAAGGTAGGGTCATACAAAAGCGCGTTGGGTGGACTTTGTCGTCAAAGTCACAGGATACACCTGGACGAGGGATGTACGGTACCAGGAAGTATGTCAGAAGGTACCTATGCCCATTGCCTTTGCTCTGGTAGACTCAGATAAAGCGGCACAAAATTATACTGAAATAGCTAAGAATTACCTAGGCCCCGTGTTGGTCTTACAGTGATCAAAAAGCAAACGTCGTGCTTCCTCAAGCTCTCCGATTCATGTTTGATCTCGTTCCTGACGCTGAGTAACGTCGGCCCGAATACGCCTTCTCTCCGATGGGTTAGGCCACTTCCACAACCGCAAAACTGGATTGGGCCACACGGGCCAAGCCTCCAAAATATACGCTCGTATCTTCTGCACGCCTGTTATAACACGGTTTCTTTAATAAAGAACATATCAGCTCCTCAGTTCATGTGTGTTGAAGCTTCACGGGTAGGTCAGTCTGTAGGAGGGAATTCTCAAACTCTGGTTTTTTAAACGATACGAGCAAGTATAGCATTGCGCAGCCTATCTAAAAAATACGTACGATATACATGATTATTAAAATGAAAATTGGAAATTGCCTAAGTGGAAGTATTTATTTCTGGCATGTCACTATTCAAATATTTTTAACCACTTGGCATTTCAAGCACCGGTCAGCGTTTCACAAAGGGGCATGAAAACCTGGCATGAAGTTAGGTGAGGACGTGTCACGGACGGCACGCGGACTCACGCGGATGACGCGGACGATCTGTGTGTGAGACATAGAATGCGCCTATTCCCAGCAGTGGGTGATTCCGGGCTGAAATGATGACGGTAGAAAGAATTGCATTTTTGTAATAAATGGGCTCTTTTCCTCTATCTCCCCTGGTGAAAAGCGATGGTTGAGGTCTACGATGGAATGAGCGTACCCACAAGATGCCTGCTGGATAATTGCATACCACACTAACAGTAGGAATGGCTCTCATATGATAGTCTCATATCGTCGCTCGCATGACTAACTGTCCTATCTCATTTTTTAGCTGATTTGGGTTGGGACGGTTACAGTCCTCTAAGTATTCGTGATTCTTGACATTTTGTTGCCTTTCAAAATGATTATATTTTGAGATCCAAATAACATAAAGGTACGACGGTTAGTGAAAAGTGTAAAGAATCACGAAAGAAGAGCGTAGTTGTCCTGACTCAGATCAGCCAAAAAATGTGAAAAATGAGATGGGACAGTTAGTCATGCGAGCGACGATATATGATAGTTCTACAACATTCATTGCATTATTTACGTTGTTGAGCAGACGAATTTTTCGAATATGAAGCAATGGATTAGCCATATCCTTCAAAATGATTCAGATTGTGATTGATAGTGTGTTACGCAATTAGGGTGCTGTTCATTGTTGATTTATAGGTTGCCGGGTTGTGTACAAAAATTTGCAGCTTATTTTTTCTGAATCGATAGTGATTATAATTAACATACTTAATATTTAAATAGAACACGACACGGAACCGATCAGATTGCTAAAGAAGCTATGGGATTGAATATCTAATTCCTCTATGGCGTCACCTTTGCTTTTTATATCTATGACAAATGACAACATCGGTACACGTTTACGAAGTACGATTCCATGACAGCTTCAAGTCAGTCTTAGTCAATCCGCAAAGCAAGATTTAGCAACAAAAACAAAACTAAGATGCTCATTTCTCAGATTGTATGTGACGTGACTACATTTATACCTAACCAGAAGGCCAATTCCCGTAATTTAAAACGTTCAAAATCTAGTCGCAATATTATCTCAGCGACAATCAATGTCAAAAACTTGTAAAACTCAGGGAAATTAGAGGTATTTTTGACAGATTGAGACTTAGATCAGACTGTGAACGTTCTTAAAATTACGAGAATTGCCTCTGTTTTCCTTGTCAATTATATTTTGTTTGATAATTGTATTTGAGTAAGTAGGTAGGTAGTCATTTAGCCGAGATTTATGTTGATAAACTAAAAGTTAATTCTTATATTTAGATTTTTACGACATGCTATGCAGAATAAACCTTAGCCGAGAATGTATAGTTCAAAAACAGCATTATTTTTTAAATATAGGAAGTAAATAATTCTTATTAAAAGTTCTAGGAAGAAGTTTTGAGTAAACAACAGGAAAACACCTTGATTCTTCTGTTTTATGCAGCCGTGGCCTAGCCGACCAGGAAGTGCATTCAGGGCAGAAGTTCTAACCTACCATATAACTACTTGCAGAGCCTTAGTAGGTTGGTAGGTACTGTTCTTGCATTAAAATTATGTTTGTATTGGTTTTTCCTCCTAGGAAGCGGAGATGATCATGCAATATTTAAATATAAAACAGATGATTGCAGATGATAGTGATTAATTATTAAATTACTCATAGGAAACGCAACTCGTTAACCAGCTATTCCAACTTTAATCTTTTTGTCATTGAATCATGAATAATATCCGTGGAAATGCTAGATCCATGTATGATGTATGCATAGATATAGAATTCTATATCTATGGATGTATGTCATCTGTGGGAGCCGCATGAACCCTGAGGGGCAATTCTCGTAATTTTAAGAATGTTCACAGTCTGAGGGGCAATTCTCGTAATTTAAAACGTTCAAAATCTAGTCGCAATCTCATCTCGGCGACAAACAAATGTCAAAAAGTTGTCAAAATGAAGGGAATGAGAGGTATTTTTGACAGATTGAGACTGAGATCAGACTGTGAACGTTCTTAAAATTATGAGAATTGCCCTCTGATCTCATGATCTACTGAAACATCACAAGTTGTTTTATATTTTTCACACCGAACCAGGTGCTTGCCTATGTCTCTACTTTAACTTTTAAAAACCCTATTCCTTTATTAGCATATAAAACGGACATTATGTAGACGGCACGTAAACGTTCACATTAAATGATAAAAGCGTTTCAATTACGATGTACAGCGCATCTCCGAGTTAATATGGTTATAGAGGTCATGTTGAATTTTATGTTATGTGACCACAATTTGTATGGCATTGTACCTCATTACCTCGAGAGCTTGTCAACACGACGATTATGTAGCTACTATTCAATTACCTCGTTGATTCGATGATAATTAGGCTACTATTTACTATAAGGAGACTGGGCGAATTTGTATGAGAAATGGTCTATGTATATGTTTTAGATATTTGCGTAGGGATACCTCATCTATAAGATACCCTTGATAAACATCATTACATTGCCATTCATTAGCGTGATAATGGAATCTAGTGTAGGTACGTAGTTTGTCAGATTTTTTCCAATTGTTGTATTTTTTGTTTTTGTAGGAAATCGGGAGAGCAAATCAGATAAATTAAATCTGAACCAAATCTTGGTAAAAATATAAATGTCGCCCAGTGCATATTGACGATAAAGATTGCTATGGTAATTGGTATTAAACATAGAAAAGCCTTTTAAGTACCTAATAGGACATTGCTGTGGGTTTAAACTTTGGCTATTCTATCATACGAAGACCTAAAATAGCACAGGCGTGATTGAGAAGTAACATGACATAATCACTTAATCAGCCTTTATTGTTCCCACAGCTGGGACACAGGCCTCCTCCCTTCATGAAGGAGTGGGCTGTAGGTAATCCACCACGCGAGTCGAGTGCGGGTTGGTAGATGTCACGTGTCTTCGAATTTTTGGTTCTAGGACATGCCGGTTTCCTCACGATGTTTTCCTTTACCGTTTTGAGAGCAGTGGAAACAGTTTTTTGTAATGTTTGATAATCAACGATATTAATTTTATGTAATACGTTTGTTCTAAAACTAAAGTTTAACTGGTCTTTCCTTACGCGGAAATAAACGACTAAACTATCGATTTCGAATTAACATCGACAATTCATTCGCTCATGCCATAGATTATTCAACTCATGTGGACATGCAATCGAGTTTGGTGAAATCATTAACCCCTCCAATTGTAGTTGTTTAATAATTAAAAGAAAGAGTTAATTATTAAATCGATCTAGAAACAGTTCTTCGAATTACTTAACGAACTTTCATTGATAGCAGACGAGTACTTTCTATACTAATCCTCTAAGCAAAGTGTACAAAAAATGTTTGGTGAAAATCGACCAGTCTCGGTTCCGGATCGCATCGAAACTAGTTTAAACAGTTGACACCGCGTCACGTCGATCTCAGTGCAAGGCTGACTGTAATTATTGATCGTCATCGTTCAATAACACGCTGACAGCCCACATGCACGCACAGAACAACACTTCATACCTTTTATTATTATTTGCATAATACACTGTTAGAAAGTGTTCAAACTTGTCACAAAGTTTGACGCAGTGTTCTTTCACATTCCACAATTGAATTAAAAACTTAGAAATGAACATTGCCATAGATTAAAAAGTTAAGAACGTCATTTACCAAAGACAAAGGAGCTATTTAAAACTCGTGATGAATTTTTAATAAATCTTTATGTTTTCTTAATGCACAATGTGGAACTAGGAAAAACACATCGCATAAACGAAGCTTAAATGCGTAGTTTTATGATCGGGCCTTAATGAATATGGAAAATAAAACGCGTACATAATAAGCGAGCCAATGAGATAATTTTGCATCACCAAAAAGGAAAACTTAGGCCGCATAAGGTGACCTTTTTGTGCAGTAGAGGTCGCATTATAGCTGTAGCTATAACGTTATCAATAGCGACTTAATTATTGTGACTATCTTTTGTTTATAGGTAATGCTTAGTTATTATTGGTAATGTTCGGACATCAAAGTTTTGTTGTAATATTTTGAATGTGTAGGTACGCATGGTGGCTTTGTAGAATGGCATGCCCTACATTTCAGGTTCTGCTTTGTAAGTAGGTAATGGTTAGCACAAATTTTATAATTCCTGAACTCCTCAGGATTTTTTTAATTACTTATGGTTAAAATCTGATTTGCTTGTTATTGTCTAAAATTAATAATTAGATATGTACTTGTGTAAGTAGCAGTTGGATCACATTTGGAATTTTCAACGTTTATTCACTAAATATATTCGTTTTCTCTTTTGCACTGTAACGTGAATGCATTATGCATTTGTTATTGTTGAACGTAGGAGTATAATAACAGATAACACAATATTGAATGTTTGTTTGTTTCATAAATTACTCTTGAAACTATTTTGTAGACTTGCAATCTGTCTTCACGAACACGTTCAACGAAACTGCATTGAAACTGTGCTTTCTTTTCAATATAACCAACCTTTAATTTCCCATGAACCTTTAGCTAAGGCTCATCAAATAAATAATAATACTTCAAAAACAAAAAGAAATAAAATATCATCTCTTGATAAGTTATGGATTTTTCACATCGTGATTGCCCATTCGTACCCAACAAATGTTTTTTGTAACGAGTTTTTTTTTACAACCTAACAAATAGGTAATCACGATACAAAAATAAAATTCATAACTTATTTATCACATTATTCCATTACATGACGATATGGAAGAAGTGACTTCAAGTGCTTAGTTAATTAATGGGTTGTAACGCTCATCTGCAATGAACTTAGATACTTAGGTATGTCCATCAGTACATACATTTTCTAATAATGCTCATATTTTATGTCCATCGTTTGCGGCGAACAGTAAATTTTTCCATTGATCTTGGAGCCCGGTTTGCGAAGTCACACCTCGAGTATTTATTGATCATACTCATTGCTCATTATGTTTATGTAAATATCGTGCGTACCTATTAGTATAATAATATGAATAAGTATGTTGTGTTGTGGAGATGGAAGAATATGGCCGTGTGTTTTTGTTTTATTGTTAGAGGCCATTGAAGTATATTTTTAGAAGGTTGGGCAGAATTCATGGATGTATCAGAAACATCCTGTATCTGCTACGAAACTGCCTTGTATGTTGGAAGTTATTGGTTGGTTAAGATTTTTGTCAACAGTATAGGTACTCTATTAATTTGTAATTGTCTAAATTCAAGATAAGTTCCCCGTCTATACAAGTACCTACCTTCCTTATTGCTCTTTTAAGCGACCTTGAGGCGAAAAAGAAGCTGAAACTTTTGACATCTATTACAATATATTATGATAAATTGGTACGAAAGTATACCAAACATTGTTGTTAACTTAGTAAACATTCGGTAAACAATGTTTACAAGACATGATACAAAACTTTATTTTGTAAACTTAACACGTTCAGGCGATAAATTAGAGTAGTCTTCAGCAGGTGCGCTATATGCTGCGAGCTTTGTATGCAAAGTAAATACTTTAAGGATCGATCTTAACAATGTGTCCCTTTACTGTATCGTTTTATAGTCTATTGTGACTGTAAAGTTGTTACGTTTTACGTAGGTAGCTTACGCCCAGTTTCTTGATAATATGTGTTTTTTTTGTTTCTTAAATGATATTTATTTCTGTAAATTGATTAAAAAGACAGTTTTACACGTCAAAAATAAATTTTGTTTTAAGACTACATCGGTGTTTCCTTTCCGACTATGATATATGTAGAGTACCTACTATTCGAGAGTACTACATAATAATATATCCGATATCTTGATACTAAGGAAGAACTTTGTCGAATCAAAAGCTATTGTGAGTTTATCTGAAGACCTCAGAAACAACATTTACGATATAATTTCGTTGATTAAGATTCCTACGTACGATACGAGGTTTTGGATTCGAACGGAGATCCTCTTCTTTGAGATTTTCAGGGCAGTTACAAGTAGTTAGATTCACGAATCATTACTGCGTTTTACCTCTAGTTTTCAGATTTAAAAATGTACGTCTGAAACTGCAGTTGGATAGTTACAACACATTTTTTTACTTTACTCAACTACGTAATGGTATAAATAACCTCGCAATGTAGAGACATTGCGTGATTCTTGATCATTTTGTATTATTTTCTGCAGTGTTTGGCAATTATTCTCTGTAACAGATTGTTGAATCCTTAGCTATGACAAAGAAGTTTTTAACAACAGGTGTACGCATCTATAGCACTTGTTCGAAAGCCATCGGAGATCTGTAGCAAATCGCAAATGTTGAGCAACAAGTGGTTTAAATTGATTAACTGATTACCTGACTACTTAAATGCAAGAATGTCATTCACCTTAATTGATTTAATATGCAATAAACTACACTTGCAGTGTAATTTATTTTTATACTCATTCTATATTCGTAAGGTTGAGCTGCTTGTTTTGAAGGTGGCCTTGCCGACAGTAACAAGATTCCTCAGTGACATCAAGTTAGCAGTATAACGCTATAAGCACGATCAGTATTCGCATGCAAATAAAAAGTACAAACAACATATGATAAACACGTTTATTCATAGTCACACAGCCGCGTCCACGCAACAAACATTCGTACAGATTAGTTACAATAATGTATGTTATACAGATTACCTTAAAAATATCTTAACTAGATCTACCGAATACTACACGAGCCACTCTCAGAGATATTAAGATATTAATGGTTAGCACATTACTGGTCTCGTGTTTATACTCCTATGTATTACAAAGTTATAAATAAATATTGTGCTGAGATGCACCTTATAGAAATAGTTGGAATGTTTATTGTTGAGCCGAGCCACGGCGTTTGGCAACTCGTCCCCGACCTTTCGTTTCGAACCGACATGACTCGTCTTCGGCACGACCCCTCCTAGAAAGGTCACTGTTGATCGTTCTATGGTATTCTATACCTATGTATAAACTATTCTAGAATATTAATATTATACAAAGCATTTTTACATGCGCATATCACTGGTTGGACCACGAGGTCAAGGTAAGTTTAAATATTTTTGGTAATGTTACGCATCAGTCCGAGCGTCGCAAAATGACAAGCACTAGTATTGGAGGTCACGGTCGACTGCGGACCGCAACCCAACTGTCGTGAGGACTAGGCGAGCAGGTGCGCCAGCGCCAGTAGCGCCAGCGAGCAGGCGAGCGCGGGCGCCGCCGCCGCGCTCTGCGGCGCCACCGTCGGCTCCACCAGGTCCTCGCTGAACACGTAACTCTTCGAACCAGTATGCGACTTCAAAATCCTGTAGTTAACTTCACTCAGGGACACCTGATTTTTCACGAAGTTGTACAGCCTGTTTATGACCACGAACACGTTCCCCTTGCTATCAAATGTGAATCGATCTACCCACTGAATGTAGTTGGGATCGCGAGCGATGGTCCGTTGGCCAACGCGGAAGTCAACGGTGGTGTTCCATTCCGCAATGGTCGAATTTCCGATCAAACCGTAGAAAAGTACCCCAGTTGAATCCATCTTCATGCCGTCTGTCTGTGAGGCTTTGGCCCCGAGGTCGACGACGTAGGGACGCAGCGCCCCATTTCCTTCCTGAGCGAGCGATTCGTTTTGCAGCACTGATGCGTTTAAGGCGTACAGGTGATAACTGGACAACGGGCAGTAGTACACTTTCCTGTCCACTTTGCCTTCTTCGTTTCGGTACTGGGGTCCGAGGGCGATGCCATCAATGTTAACAGGAAGGTTGACCGTGGTGCCATTGATGCGGAAAAATGTGGCTTCGGCGACTGAAGACATTGATTGAGTGTCTCGAATTTTCCACGATTTTTTGTCACGGCGGCGGAAAACTATAATGCCTGGATCGACTGCACTATTGTCCGTTATGTACGCGTAATCACCATCCCGATTGTCCACCACAATATCGTTCAAATAAGTAGTGTTAGGATTCACTGAGTCCGATGGGAACGGAATACGTTCCATTTCGTTTTTGCCGCTCTTGAGGTCGATGAGCACGAGCGATGGGGGGCACTTGGGGTCCGGGTTCTGTGTGAGAGTACCGACACGGCCGTTGTCCAGGATCCACATAATACCATTTTTATCAATTTCTACATTTTGAACAAATTGCAAAGCGTTGCAATCTCCAACAGCGTTCTGGCTCCAGCTAGGAAACGGGCGCAGCTTGGGGGCCGTGTCCGTCGGCGTCACGGGGATGGTCGCCAGTGTGGCCGGCACTCCGTCCAGCATTCTCGGCATCGTCAGGAACAAATCGTCTTGGTAGAAGTTTATGCCAGAGATTAGAACGTTTTGGGGGATGTATTGGCTTGTATTGAGGGAGGCCTCGCGGTCTTCCGGGGATTTCCATTCGAAATCTACAGCGTTCCATTCGTATATGACTCGAAACTGTTCGCGCCTTGGCGCGGGTGGTCGCGGGTGGGTGTCGTTTTGCGCGGCCGCGGCGGCGACGGCGGCGAAGAGCAGCAGCGCTAACATCGTCGGTGGGTGCGCGGCGGGACGTGTGGCGCGAGCGACGCGGCCGGAGAGACTGAAGGCGGACCCACTCTGCCGCCGACACTTCTGTGCAGAGCTGAGCCTCGCGCGTGACCACACCGCGGACGTCACCCTAACATACCAGTCAGACCCTAAGCGACTTATCTTCAAGCAAGGTTTATTAAGACGGTGGACGTAAACATAAACACATTATTTATTTTTGTTAGCTTACAGCGGTGTTTCGCGATATAACTGTACATGTGGCTTGGAAGGGGTGCGCCAAGGTCACAAATCTCGCCCCCGGCTAGACGGAGGGTCCGCCGTCTGTTAGATGTGTTGTTAGCGGTTCAGATAATCGATTCAGTCGGAAGTGTACATATGTACCAGTGTATGTAAGCAGAGTTCGTTACACTTGTAAAATATGAAATCGATTCTGTAACGGAAATAATAGTATATAACTGAACGATCATGCTGATTATCGAAGCTCGGCCTTGCGTTTGACTCTAATAATACTTTAATTGATTAGTTTGCTAATACAAAGTGAAATTAACAATGTAAAAAGATTCAATTTAACATTGAAATACTAATAAATTTACTTAGATACGGTATGTATGTTGATTTGATAAAGAAGTAGGGCGAAGGCGACGACATTATAATTAAAAAATAACATTTCCTAACAACGGCAGTAGGTAACGAGTAAGTATATCAAGTCAATTTTTGATAACACTTCGTACGTAAATTAACACTTCAATACTGCCTGAATGCGAAAAGGTGTTAAGATAAGAGAGTAGGTACTCAGTCAGTACTTATTAAATTAATCAGGTACCTACCTTGTTATGCACAGCTGACAGCATACAGTATCTCCTATATGATAATAAGTAGTAAATTAGGCGATTTTGTAGGCCTGTTTCCTGGAATGGCTAGTTTAACCCTTAAAAAGTTACAGGACGTCTAAGGAGGCTCTTCAATGCAAACGTCTGAATTGAATTGACACTTGAATACTCGTACTAGCCGATGGATATTTTTGAAAATTTGATATGATTTAGTAGTGTTTATGCATGAAAAAAGTAGGTTTGTACTGCTGAATTTGGATAGCTACAATGATTTGATTTGCTGCTAGTTACGTTGTTGATCTGACAAATTTTTTGGACATAATTAGCAATATCCTTCAGAATTACTTATTCAGATTGTGATTGATAGTGTGTTACGCAATGAGGACTATGGTCAAATTATAAATTATAGGTTCAGCCCGCGATTTCTTAAAATTAACATAATTATCCCATGACATAGCGTAGTAGCAGTATCTGCGAAAGAATTTTGGTAATCGGATCAGTACCTACTTCTAGACATGTAATCAATTTCTCCTCTTTATAATAGATAAGATAATAAATCATAATTATTTAGATATACTTATATCTTCAGTAATATTTCGAAATTAATCAAAACATCAATACGAAAGGGTCGCACTCGTTAGTAACAAGTTTCCGGGTTGAACATTGTAACGTAACGGACACGCACAATTCGTGTCCCGAGGATTACGTGTCTCCCCTTATTCGGGACAATACGTGCTCCAGACTTGTACAGCTATTATTACTTTTTAATTGTATTTCATTCAATACAATTTGTACTGGCTGGTAGGGGAGACATGTTTGTACCAGTATTGAATGCTCTAATTTGAATCCCTTGGGCGTTAACGGAATTGTTTTTAGGGTTTTGTAGTTAAACAAGGTACCCTTATCACCGTCTCTCCATCCATCTGTCTGGCTGTCAAAAAGAAAGAGTAATGTAACTTTCGATGCCTTGTATACTTACCTATGTAACTTAACCTATGAACCTGTGTATGTATGTGCTATAAGAGGGTACATGTACAGGGTGGCAGGACATCGACGAGAAACCGGTTACCATGGATTGTGACGTGATTGTGACACTGTTGAAATTTTTCAACGGTTATTAAAAAAAAAAAACTAAAATATTGTTCCATACATTTTGATAGCAGTGGTGACCCAGTGGTAACTGCCCCGACTTACGAGTTGTAGGTCGTAGGTTCGAACCCAGACAGGCGCTTTACTTTGTGTAAATTATTTCATCACCAAAACGGTGAAGGAAAACATCGTGAGGAAACCAGCATGTCCTAGAACCAAAAATTCGAAGACATGATGTGACATCTACCAACCCGCACTGGGCCCGCGTGGTAGATTATAGCCCACTCCCTCTCGAAGAGAGGACGCCTGTGTCCCAGCAGTGGGAACATTATAGGCTGATTATGATGATACATTTTGACAGCGTAGGTATCGCACTTATCAATGAGCTGTTTTTTTTATTTGATAACCCACGATCACGAAACATTTCTACGCTAAAGGGTCTAGAATCATGTGCTGAATTCATAGAGAATAATTTCTATAGCTGAATTCATGGTTACAGTTTGCGCTGCGATGCCATCCTGTATAACGTTTGGAATATCCTCATGCTATCTCTACACATATTTTCTTTTGTTTTCAGGACCTTTTGTTTTTCGATTATCCTGCGACACATTCAATTTCATGTTTTTGTCAAGTGACATTACAATAATATTATTACATTTCTTTTATCCATCAGTTGAAGTAGCTACTGAAATTATCATGAAAAGTGGCTTTTTGTTATTTAGAAATCATTTATATTATACCTACTTATTTTATTTGTGATCAATCAACTAAAACACTAATAGTTTTTCAAGGAAACACGCGATCTTTTCACTTAGTCGAATCATTAGGTCTTTAAAGGAAGATACTATTTGTCTTATCAAAGATGGATTGACGGAACCATTTCGTGATATAACAAGCTTATTAAATGAGTCAAACAGGAATGAGGGCGCATCCTGAGTCACTGTAACGATTGTTATTAACATTATATTGCAATAAATTAAACTTTTCAGTCGCTGGGATTGAGTCATTTGAGTTTACTCGTTACAAATTATCATATTTCCAGTATGTTAATACTATATTTTGCAGAACAGTCAGTCTAGGTTAGTACCTATTTATGACTATTGTGTTCTATGAGGAAATAATTATAAAATATAAGTCCTTTAGACTTCGGATTAGACTATAAGTACAATTTGCCGTTGAGGAAGCATATTGGATTCTCGCTAGGTAAAAAAGGTCTCAATTCATTCATCGATGTTGAATTGAGACATTTTTTTTTAATATTTATTTAATCCATAATGTTACAGTTTTATTTTAACATAACACCTGACAAACTGCAAAGTAATTTGTCGGCAGTAGGTTCTCGTGGATTTTGCACGACTTTTTGCTTGACTAAATATTAAAATTCTAAGTTAAAACTAAGACTAAAACCATGGCTCTGTAGGCAAAGATTCCGTATGTGAATACAGAGTATAATAGTTACCCACACAACCATAGATTCTACAACCACAGCTACTAGGGTAAAGGCGGGATAGATGCCCCACTTTTTGAAATATCCTCCTAATTAAAAAAAAAACAATTTTATATAAATAATGTCTATGAATTTAGCTAGTTTAATCCTTTATGTTTAACTGTGATTTGTATTTTTGGCCCTACAAATTACAGATTTTGCAAATTTTTGGTTTTTGTGGAACTCCTTTTTTCGGGATAGATGCCTACCCGTATGGATAGTTGCCCCACCATGAAAATACTAAGAAGGATAGATGCCTGCGGCGCGGGATAGATACCCTTCATACTGTATAAACGAAAAACTCAACCAAACTTTTATGAGGTTTTGAGGACAATTGGTGTTTTAGCAGTAAAAAGCTACTCCTAAAACAGAAATTGTTTCCAAGAAACATGGGCCTAATAATGAAAAGCATTTCCCAGTTTTTAATTTTTTTTTCAATTGTCATCGTTAGCATATAATTCTACATAATTTGAGATCAAATAAAATAACCATAACTGTCGGGATATTTCGTTTATCCCCATGGTATTTCTATCCATTTCGTCGAAAGCTGACTGCAATTGTTCTGTAGTCCAAGAACATACTCGAGCTCGAACTCCTTCCTTTCTTTTGGATTTTCGTGGCATGGTTATGCTACAATCACTAAAAAGTCCAAATACAAATATATGTAAACACATAAAAAAATATAACAGAACACAAAAATATGTTCAAAATATACCCTAAAACTACATACCTATGGGTATACATGGTGTATGGAGGGATAGATGCCCCTAGGGGCACCTATACCTCGAAAAATCAGGGCAACTATCCTTTTTGATAGGGATAGATGCCCAAGCATTTTTTTAAATAAATAAAAAACAAAAGAGCAACTATTTACATCTAGATGCATACTTGATGAATCAGTTTATTGACGTAATAAATAATATAACGGAATTAATGACTACTTATAAAGTTATACAACAGCAAATAAATACTAACCTTTAAAACTTTGACGTGTTTTTAAAGTTCGCCGCGGAGATGAATGCACACACGAGCGAAACACGTCCTCACCGCACGACGGCCCGTGGCTAACTGAGGTGCGGGGTGCCTGCGGCTCTTAGTTCAACTATTATTTCTTAGTTGCGAGTTTGGGAAGTTAGGTTTTTTGAAAATGAGGCAACTATCCCACTGGGGCATCTATCCCGCCTTTACCCTACACTCAGCGGCTTCAGCCAATAAAAGTCATGAGACCATCCCATAGTACCAAATCTGCATTCGCGATCTAATTGCCAAAAATGTAAACAAGCATGAGTTTATGAAAAGTAACTTTAAATCCTACAAAATAAAGTTCAGTGTACTACAACTTCAAACATTTTTAACTTTTTCATTAGTGCTAGTCACTCTGAAATCAACTCATTACTATTAAAATAAAGTTCATATTTGTTTAACATGAAATAATAGATATTAATTTGAAACAAGTTTGAATAGACTTTATATGGTAAGCAAACTTAGGATTAGAATCCACGACATCAGCCGGCCGAGGCCGCCGATCGACCGCAGCGCAGCAACTATGGACACATCGACAGGTAATGTTTCCTTAGGACACTTTTTAGGTGGTTTTCTCTTTTTGGTGGTGGTTTTTTTTTTCCTTCAGGTAATTCATCAATGAATGTAGGTGAAATCCATCGTCTCGTACGCTTACCATAATAATTATTTACATTAGGCACACGTAATTTCTTTTTCTTTGCATGTTGGATTGGGTAGTATGTACCTACTTTTCTTTTTTGTGTTTGTTAGTATTAAGTTGTTCAAGAATCATTGTCATTTTTACTTTAATTTCAGGGTAAACTATATTGCACTTCTTAAATAATGTTTCATATTCCTTGTTCAAGCTTTGTTTAGTTCTTCTGCTCTCTAACATTTTTAAAACTCGTATTTGTAGTATTTTAATTTAATCTATATATCTTTTAAAAGTAAGTCCATAACCATAACTAATAATCGAGTTGGCAAGTGCATAGTACAGACGCCAGCACATCAACCTACTACAATCTGACAAATTTCTTTAATAGATTTTCAACTTTATCGGTAATGTATAAGGTTCAATGTTGATTGGGAAAATTTGAATTATAGTCCTTTCTTGACTACAGGCTTCAGGGTATACAGTTTACGGTTTACCCAGAACTGATCGAACTTTATTACAAACCGTGTCTATGTGTATGTTCCATGCAAATTTAGTATCTATCGTCAGTCCTAGGTACCTGTATGTTTTAACCTGCTCTAAATTAATACATTGACAACTTGATTTTCCATTGTGAAGACATTCATAACTGTGACTTTTTATATTCAAGTCAATATTTTTGTTACTTGCATATGGATAATGTATTGGCATGCACTTAGTTTTGCTTACATTAATAATAATGCCATTGTCGTGTGCCCGTTTAATTATATAGTCCAAATCGTCTTGTAGGTATTGCTTCTTGTATGGACGTTTGATCCTTACCACTGAATATGAGACATATATCGTCGGCGTACATATAAGCTTTACATTTTTTGATAACGTTACACATAGGTACTATTAACGTGTGCAATACAACCAATAGGCCCATAAACAGATCCGGTAGGAACACCATATTTGACAGCGCCTTCCATACTTTGAACATTAGCAACCCGAACTTTAATAGTTCTTTGCTCTAAGTATTGACCAAACCATCTGTTGATTGGTCCATTTATCCCACACTCATCCATAGCCTGCAACAGACCGTCGTGATCCAGGGCATCAAAGGCTTTTTTGAAGAGTATAAAAACTGCTATCACTAAGTTTTTATCATTTAGGTAATGATTTACATCATCTGTATATCTTGCTAGCGCCGTTGCCGTACTTCTGTTTGGTATAAAACCATGTTTAATGTCGGTAATGATGTCGTTTTTGACTAAGTAAGTTGTGATTTGACTAACTATGAACCTTTCCATAATCTTATTAATTGTGTATATTCCAGATCTGATCCTTGTTTGTAGTCTACAAAGGTTGAAAGAATCAATTATTAGGCCAATCTACAATTTGTAGATTGGCCTAATATATATATTATAAATAATATATTCTTTCAACCTAATCGGGTAATTACATTCTTTTACACACATATTTATAAAATATACTACTAATGAAGTTCTTAATTTCCTTTAAATCTTTTACCCTAATGCCATCTGATCCCGGCGACTTGTTGCAGTCCAGTGAGTCTATTATCCTGGCAATAAGTGTGGGCGTTGCTTTATTTAACCTAAAACTGACATTACACGGTTTAACATACATTTATGCTTGATATTGTCAATTTCCGTTGTAAATGTGTTACAAAAATGAAATACAAATGGTTGTCAAACATTCTTTTTTTTTTGTAAATATTTCTATATGACCCAGCCAGTTATTAATATTACACCATATCTTACGCATGTCTCCCTTCCTTACATTTGTTTATTTCGTCACACCTATAGTGCTTAAAAGCCCTTATAATACTTAGTAATAAAACCATAGATGTTATTATTAAGTAGTTAGTTATTTATTAATTATAATTAAACTACTTTGAATAAAAGAGCCATTTTCAATAGGGTTCCTCCTATGAGTGAAACGAATCTACGAGTATAAACGACTCAATTAATTGATTTTTTCGCAAGCTACAATGTTTTCAAGTTTCAAAATTGATTGACGGGATTTTTTTTAGAAATATTTTGATGTTTTTTTCGTTTCTACTGCATTAAATCAATTCTTGAAAAGTACAGAATTTAATATTTTAATAATCTCCATTAAATCATCTATACAATATATAAATTAATTAGGTTCTGTGTACTAGCAGGAGTATAACAATAGAAACAGTTGCAGAAAGGAGGCAAATAACGTTTTCCTATCGTAAAGCATCTAATGCTTCGTATTATGAGTCGTGCAAAACTTGTTAGGAACACAATACGACAGAGAAGTATATAACCACGATATATGGAATGGATAGCTTACAGTTGATTATTCATCATCATCATCATCATTTTCTAGCCTTTATCCCAATATATTTGAGGTCGGCGCAACTTGTCTTTTTCTTCCATACTTACTCCTTTATTAGCATTTAGTCGTCATCTCGATAGTTACCCCTTTTCTAACCATATCATCATTAACACAGTCCATCCATCGATTCTTTCTTCTTCCCCTACTTTTATAGTCATCGAAATTCATATTCAAAACTTTCCTCACGTCATTTTCCTCATACCTCCCTATCATATGCCCATGACAACCATAGGTTATTATTGTATATCAACCATATGTGATTATTCTGTTGGCTTTATCAGATATCTATTCTAAAAGCATTGTATGATAATGCATGTGGGATTAGGCTAACTGTGGTTAAAGCCTAAGCACGGAATATATAATAGTACTAGACGTGCCTAAGCTTATAGGAGCCATGCCAGTGTATGAATCAGAGACGAATCTATGTAGGTAGGTAACTGTTACGCAACTTTGAACGCAAAGTTGTGCAAAAACATGAGGAATATTGCAACGCAAAAGGAATATTGAGATGCATAAGTAGATAATTGTGGATTTATTTTAAGGTGAAGAAAGCGTCAGGGTAGCCCGCGAAATTCAAATTTTCTTACGATTTTTGCAATTTGAATTATAATTATTTATTCAAATTGCAGAACATATTAAGTATGCTTATGTTTTGCAATTTCAATCATAATCATAAAGAAATCAATACAGCTCTCTCAGTTCATATTATCCTATTGAATGACTAAATCATGACATTTGAGGCCAATTCTAACTCAAGCAGTTGTATTGCTGATTCTAATGATTATAATAAAATTCTATTAAAGTCATATTTGTTACGGTCGCGAATTATATTTTAATTAACACACAACCTGACACTGACCTGCAAATTGCAAAAAACGTAAGTCTTCGCGGGCTACCTTAACGCAACCAATGTCCAAAACGGTTCTTACGAAGGGGCTGATAAGAACCGATTTGGACCTTGGTTAATCAGGCCTTCCTGAAGTTAGCTACGATAACCTTTCGTAGTAATATGTAGCTACCTACTTTGTAACCCTGTTACAAGTACATAAGACGTATCAACTTAGCCTCTGGAGTGTCCAGCACATGTGACGTCTCTTGTATAATTGTGGATAGGCGTTGGTAACCGTTCAAAAGTGCCTTTAGTGTGCCTATTTGAAATAAATAATTTGACTTTGACTTTGAACCATTTACCATTAGGTGGACCATCCCAGGTGTTTGAATAGGATTAGAAATCGCAAACATAGAAAAGGTAGGGTTGTCCACACAAAATGGAAACCGGACAGTCCTCCTTGCAGGGCTTTCATGGAGGCTGAGGAAACCGTTGCGCATGTGCTCTTTGAAGGCACAGGCGTCACCCAGATTAGGACAGAAACCCTCGGGGCACCTGGATCTTACACAGAGATTCATAACAGACCAGGAGATGAAATCAAATTTTGGGGGGAGGTGGGCTGGTTGGAATAACCACCATGGCCCACGCACATTGATCCGCCTGAAGGAGCAAGTCCGTAAACCAAACCCTTTCTACTATACTACTACTACTTTCTGGCTTCTCTTCTGACCATAGCATGAGCCAACCCCGCATAGTTAATGCTAAAAAATAAGACGTAAGCACCTATGTATAAGGACGAGAATGCAGTGATATAGGAGTCAAGTTTTACATCACATAGCAGTATAAACATTGTTTCTTTACATCTAGGTTATACCTTCACAGAATGCGTAATAGCAGTCATCAATAATGACTAAGCCGATGACAAATGTGCGATATTCTAAATTCAAAGAGCTTCTGACATCTCTGTGACTAACGTTCTTCCGTATACGCGGCGCAGGAGTTGACTAATGACTAGCTAAGAATAGATCATTGTAAAATATTTTTATGAAGAAAAATATGTCTAAACTAGCCTTGGACCGCGGGATCGCTCGCGTGGATGTCGGGAATTATCCCACGAGAACGCTACCGGGAGAAAAGTATCCTATGTCCTAATCCAGGTCCTGGTCTATCCGTGTACCAAAAACAAATCCGTTCAGCCGTTTAGCAATGAAAAGGTAACAGACAGACAGAAAGAGTTACTTTCGCATTTATAATATTAGTATGGAAAAATTGTGCTGATTCCTCATGCAGTTATTTTTCTGTTGGTTTCTGACTGGTTCGTCCTTGGATATTTTACTAGTTAGGTACTTATAAGGGTTTTGCTACTTGCATGATCAGAAAACAAATAAATACAATTTAGAATAGAACAAAGCTAGTGGAATCGTACATAATTTAACACAGTACTTTTGGCTGCTGGTAGAGCAAGCGTAATCTAAAAATGTGAATTAATTAAAATTTTAGTCGTTATCTGTTACTTTTGCGAGAGGCTTGTGGCTAAGAAATAACAGCCGCAAGGTTCAATCGATCAGGTTAAGCTACGCTTACCGCGGTTAGTCCGTGGATGAGTGACCATCTTTACATAACCCTCCGTGCCTCGGAAAGCACGTTAAGCCGTTGATCCCGGCTGTCATTCGTGGACCTTTGACAGTCGTTACGGGTCATCAGAAGCCAGAAAGTCTGACAACCAGTCTTACCAAGGGGTATCGTATTACCCAGTAACTGGGTTGCGGAGGTCAGGTAGGCAGTAGCTCCATGTAAAATACTGGTACTGAGCTGCATCCGGTTAGACTGGAAGCCGACCCTAACATAGTTGGGAAAAGGCTAGGCAGATGATTTTTTCTTGCAAACGTTTTTATGAAAAATATTAGTAGAGATAACTAATGATACATTTGATTCCAGGCCTTTTTTACTCGTGGTGCTGCCACCTATCGGCAATGTATTGAGTTATTAGTAGTGCCCTCTAGTGGGCAGTAGTGTTACTATTAAACAAGCACGTCGGATGTGTGGTAGGTTAGTACTTAATATTTCCAGCAGATGGCAGTTATTTATATAATGTACTATAATATTCAAAATTATACAAATCATTTAGAAACATTTAAATAACAATAAGATTACTGAAATAAAATATAAAAAATGAAAATAAGAATAAATTAATTATGTCTTTTAAATTATTTACCGTGATTTGGTTTTAAACCAGTATTTCAGGTTGTCTCTCACATCCCGTATGGTCTAGTGGCTAGGATACCTGGCTTTCACCCAGGAGGCTCGGGTTCGATTCCCGGTACGGGAAAGTACCTTTTTTATTTTGAATTCCACTAGTTTATACTTCAGGTTTTGCCACGAAGTAAATATACCAGAAAAACCACCTAAATAAAATATTTGCATGGTTGATTTTTTCCTGCCGCCTATAACCATCATTCTGCAATACCCAGAATCATCGCATATGCGTTGTAAATCCACTATCTCATGGGTCTATAAATTAATAAAATTATATTTCAAACCGTGGTAAAACTGCAAACAAACAAAAAACACTCCTGAAAGATCAAACAGATGAAATTGTTCTTCTTCTTCGCTGACACGACTGTATTTCAGATCTTGTTGGCCCAAAACTTCGCCACTTCTACGGCGTCGTCGGTGGTAGCGGAGAGGTCACTTTCAACTGCATGGTTTGGGAGACAACAAAGGGCAGGATAGGAGGTGTAGCATAGTTTGCGATATAGCCAGCATAGCCGTTCCGTCGAGGTAGCCCGCGCTTTACCAGGTTGGAGTTACATCTTAACACTTTGAAGAAATTGTTGAGATCTTGTGTAGACTATGTGTGTTGGGCCGCTTCCTGGTACCTACACTACACCGAGGAATTTGATTAGTAGCTGTGTGGTAAGTTGCAAACGGTGTAAGAACTCAGGCTACAGAAATAGACGAGTGAGTTCAAAGAGCGCCGCAGAGGGAAATGGGTAGGTTCTTTTGTTGCGAATCGGGAGAGTGGCGAATCGGGAAGTACCGTAGCTATTCTTAGGCCAACAACTTTTTGAAACGTGAACATGAGACAAAAGGCATAAAAAGAAGCCCATCGCTTGAGGTATTGCAGTTGATCGATTATTCATCACACAATACATACATTGGCGAACATGAGAGATGAAGTAATAAAGGAAACACATCAACACATGTTGATTATATTTAAAATAAAAGAACATGGTGGCTTTTAGCCTTCCGTACAGAAAATTCCACAAGGAAACACAATGTTCACAATAATTCGAATCAAAACAATGGGCTGATGATAAAAATAACTTCATCACTTTGAATGGTTTTGTTTGAAATTGCGCAGATTTAAGACTACGGAGGTCATTTAGTGAAACATGCCCAGTTTATCTTGACACGTGGTGAAATATGGAACTAAATTCAAATACACTGACCTGCTTTAGCAATCAGCACCGCCATGATGTATCAGGATTAACTGGTCATTCTCTTTGTTTATTATTAGAGGGGGCGCGCTCAGGTGCGTGTGTGGGTATAAAATTATATTTTCATCGCAATCAATTTTATTGAACGTAAATATAATTATTGGGTTGAACGGCATTACGTGTTATTCACGTTTGTAGTTTTAAAACTTAGGCATCAGTTCAGTCAGTTTCAAAAAGATGTATATAGGTATTCATCGACAATAATTTATTTATTTAAATCTATTATAACTTTGTTTCACAATGTGTGGCCACAAAAAATACTTATTACACATCGGGTGTAACTACTCATTTATACAGTATTATGGAAAACAAATTGTAGACATTCAAATGAGCTTCTCAAGTTCTGAGTTTGAGCTATACGATTACTTACTGACAAATGCTTGTACTGACTAAGACTGGTTCACTCAAATCTTTCCTCAAAAGACCATTGCAGGCACTAATCTACATGGTCTTCACATGATCTGACCAAGACTATGTCTGGACTTTAAAATAGACTTTGACCCTTGAGTTTATTTCTTTTCAGGGGTAGTCAGATTGGGAATGTCGACTCCATCTACCTTAATTTTTTATAATAAGACGTGTAAAAGTGATTCCGATTTCCTATTTACAGAATAAACAATTTCATTTCATTTCAACGGATTGTTGTCGACGTATAGGTAGGTAATTACATCTTTTTCTGCTGTCACAGCACAGTTATTTTCTTCAAACAAAAGTTAAGTAAAAGTAGTGTGGGTTTCATTATATAAATAAAACCTAGGTATCTAAAAATGTTGCCAACCTAGTTTTCGTGCTGAATTTCAGTCTTCAGGATAAAAATAAGAATGAGTTTTTCTAGAAACATCGAAGTAAAACAATACCTGTATGTTTAATATTCCAGAGCTGTTTCTCCACATTGTTTCAATAACTTTACAAATACCTTGTGCCCTAGATCGTTCGCTAATATGAATAAACACGAAAACTGGAACAGTTGCCATTTCGTAAATCGTAGTGGCGGTTGCACCTTTGTATTGTAATTCAGTACCTACTTATACCTACCAATTAAATTTAACAGAATTATTAATTTCCTTCACATTATTAATACTCACTCTTATAGCTAAGAAGTATTCCAAAGGTCTATTCAAATTTATGTATCATTGAATGTTAAACAAATATCAACTTTATTTTAATGGTAATTAAGTTTGATTTCAGGGTGACTAGCTACAATACTGAAAAAAGTTATAAAAATATTTGAAGTTATAGTGTAAACTGAATTTTATTGTGTAGGAATTAAAGTTATTTTTCCATAAACTCGTATTTGTTTACATTTTTGGCAACTAAATCGCGAACGCAGTTTAGGTATAACAGTTCTGACGACCGTACCTATATGAATTAATCCTGATACTTAGGAGTGACAAGTAAAATTCTAACTAGCGTTCGTAAAGCAGCATTAGCGTTTTTTATGTCCCTTTTACAAGTTATTTTAGTGAAAGGGAAAATTTAAATAAGTATAACTGTACCTAGTAGGTAGCTGTGAAGCTCTCTACGAGCTTTAGGGTACCAGGAGGAATCAATTAAACCACGGTTTATCACGTATGTTCGATAATTATTCCTAGAAATCATTTATACGTATTTTAGATACTTTCCCTTTGACTTGTCAGCCAAATCTGACGTCTAATCTCTTCTAATCTTAAACTAACTTCATGTTTGTCTCGTATTTCATGTCAATAACTTTTAACTGACTCGCGGAGGTTGCATGTAAGCACTAAATAGGCTATAGTCTCTACATTTTGTACAGAGTACAGACCATACAAATATAAAAAAAAACACAAAACTTTCCCAAGCTTCAAAGTTTATAAAGAGAATCTGAGTTCCTAAATACTTTGTCTATATGTGTAAATTATTTGTCTAAATATGTCTTTATGATCCCCAAAAATATCGATTTTTCTTCAAAATTTTTGATTTCTTCAGCATTGTTTTGTTCCAGATTCTCCCATCACGAGAGTAGTAAAAATAACTCGGTTTTATTATTGATCTTAAACAAACAATGTGCATCTATTTTCGGAAGGGATTTGGTACGGTAAAGATTCTAAAAATAGAGGTGCATTTATGGAGATACACTTAGCAATTAAAATTGTTAGTATTAACAGTATTAAGCGAAGAGCTGAGTTGAGGTTTGTTTGAACTTTGGAACAAACAAAGGTTTACCGAACATACATACGTAGCTGTGTTTATTTGTCCTCGTCCAGCAATCAATGGTAGCGTCAGCACAAACACGCGGGTCTTCGCACGTTGTTTGTTTCCGAGCTACAGTTTTTGTTTTTAATTGGAACTTATATGATTTACCTACTGGGAAAAATAAAAAATCACGACTTTTGAATTTTATTAGTTACCTACTACTTACACGCTTCAATGGTGAATGATAGGCGTTTATAGTCAACGAACACGCACATGACCCGTTACATACCATTAATAATTAAAAAAAAAACCTGCAATTATAGGATTTGCTAAAATCTAACGGGTCGGTTTTTAACTGTGGTCGAAAAATTACAACATCTCAAAAAGTGATAAATCTCTTCTTGGATTGTTATAATTATGTTAATCAATCGATCTGCCTAGCCTTTTCCCAACTATGTTGGAGTCGGGTTTCTAGTCTAACCAGATGCAGCGAATACAAGTATTTTACGTGGAGCGACTGCATATTATATCTCTCCTGCACATCCCAGTTTCCGTCCAGCCAGTTACTGGGAAACACGATACCCCTTGGTAAGAACTAAGACTGGTTGTCTGACATTTTGGGTTTCTAACTACCCGTAACGACTGCGAAAGATCTATGAATTACGATTGTTATAATTTATGTTAGTAGTCAATCATTCGCAAAATTAGATTGTATACATAATTATGTATCGTATAGAGCAGTAACAATACACGAGACCATGATATAGTTTGCTCCCAAAACAGCGTGATTCTGATATGAAGGTTAAATAATTGAATAACGTTAAACACAATAATAACGATAAACCCAACTATTTTAATAATCTCAGGTCATAATAAAAACACGCCATCAACGTCCTATATTTAAGAGATAAATAAAGACAATTATAAGCATGTTTCTAAAAGTGTATAATTATATAGGGTAAGTACTTATAGTGGAATCAGTTTAATGTCTGATAAAGTTTGTCGTGGGTTTTTAACTTCACTGCCACTGTTAAGTATTTTTTTTAATATGCTATTGGGTGGCACTGGCAATTAAACAGATGGCCCAACTGTTGATACGTGGTCATCACAACCTATCATAATCAGCCTATAATGTTCCCACTGCTGGGACACAGGCCTCCTCTCGGTGAGAGGAGTGGGTCTAGAGAATACAATCCCGGGATCCCGGGATCCCGGCCAGTTTCTGACCCCGAAAATCCCGGGATCGTACTTGGCTAATCTCGGGCTTTTCGGGATTGCCGCAAACAGGTCTAGTTTGCACTCCGTAGTCCTTTGCGCCTTGACAATGAACTTGCCTAGATTATATTAATAACAACCCTTTGATACGCGTACGATACGTACTATATAGGTACACCCCTAATAATAATATGTTTCTCGTAAAACTTAGCTCAATTGACACTAAAGGAAAAGTTACAGCTGGAAAATGATAAGAGTATGAAATCCCCAGATCCTGAAGTACAGAGGCTTTTGAACGCTTACTGTACATTTACAAAATGAATCGGGGTTGGCAAATAGTATTAGACGTGAAATGAGCCTGTTTGAAAATGGAGGAGTTCGTGGATATCACTTAGAAACAGCATATAAATATCTAAATATTGTCTATTACTCCAACCAGTGTAGAACCTGAACGAGCGTTTTCAGCTGCTGCTTATGTTGGCAATAAACTACGAGGCAGGCTTGGAAGTCAAACTTTGGATGCATTGATATTTGTACGATTATATTTTGAAAATTCTAAATTAATTCATTAATTTTTTGTCTTTTTATTTCTTACAAAGTATAGTATCATTGTATTGTCTTTTTTCTTTTCTTACTATATTGTGATTTGTGTTGTGCAATAAAATAACTCGATTTTTTTTTACATTTGAGACCAATTAGAAACCACATAGTCTAATCCCGGGATAGCCCCGGGATCCCGGGATTACGCATCAAGAATCCCGTAGTCCCGGGATCGAAAAACATGCTCGGGATTGTATTCTCTAAGTGGGTCACATGTCTTCGAATATTTGGTTCTAGAACATGCCGGTTTCCTCACGATGTTTTTCTTCACCGTTTTGAGAGCAGTGGTGATGAAATAATTTACACAAAGTAAACCGCCTGTCTGGGTTCAAACCTACGACCTACAACTCGTAAGTCGCGGCCGTTACAACTTGGCCACCACTGCTCACTGCCATTGCTCACCACAACCTATGGATATCTGCAATTCCAGAATCATCGCAGGTGCTTGACCAATGTAGGTAGAGTCAAAGCTGAATTATCTTATTCATCATTCATTCATTCAACTGAAAGACGTCCACTGCTGGACATAGCCCAAGCACCGCTACTTCGACCGGTTTTATGCTTCCCGCAACCAGGGAATTCCTGCGGCCTTCACAAGGTCATCGGTCCACCATGTGGGAGGCCTTCCAACGCTACGTCTTCCGGTACACGGTCGCCACTCCAAAACTTTCGGCCCCATCGGCCATCTGTTCTGCGAGCAATGTGCCCTGCCCACTTCGGGTTATACCGGTTACCATGGTTCTCCTGCGGATCTCTTCATTTCTGAATTGTCTTATATGCCTGTAAGTAATTACATCGACACCCATACCTTTCAAACTGAAACATTGCAACGCTCTGTTTATATGATCTGTGGCAACGCTTCTTGGCGGCAGTAACTATAGGTAGTGGTAACACTTGATACTTCCCCAGAAGATATAATATCCTTTACCAAGACTAGACCTAACTCCTATTAAAAATGATTTCATTCTGCACAGAAATTACTGTTTCCATAATGCGCTAAATTACAGAATTTACGTAAGATTTACGACGTGCCATAAACCATAATATTGAGAACAATAGAAAAGCCATTTGTTTCCATGAAACAGTAGTGGTGCAGTTTTCATTTTATGTAATAGGTATATGTTCTTGTGACGACTAAAGACTGTGCTGGAATTCTGAGACTTTTAATGACCTTGGCTGGTAGTGGCACTCCCAGCTGGTACCTACTGGACACTTTGACACCCAGTCCCACAGAAGAAAAACTTTTCGACTATTCTGTTCTAGTCCCCAATAAAAATAAGCAGGCTTATATTAATACCAAAGGGTTATCTTGTGAATTCGGGACAACCCGAATATTTGTGGACACTATTGGAACCTCCGGTAGAGTCGTTATGAAACTGGTTTTTTGTGTGATAGGTCGCACAGTGCGCTGGTTTGGTGGGTGGAAATACGACAGAACACTATAGTCACTGTGTACGTAAATGAAAATACTATATTCCACTGTCCTTGAGTACTAAAGTCTATTCAGCCTACTGCCTTTTACCAGATCTGAATAGGAACTAACTAAATTGTTTTTTTTTTTAGAAATAGCATCTCGTAGTTGACCTTGAGAGGTCGTAACTACAAACCGGACTATCCTGTGGCTGAGGCTGGATCAAATTATTATTATTATTTAAAACTTGATGAGACCGGCGTTTCCTATCTGACTACTCTGAGAAGAAAGGCCGAAACAAATTCTGAGGTCACAGTTGGGAATTTAAAGTCGGGACCCTATTACTAAGAAAGACTCCACTGTCTCTCTGTCTGTTTGTCTGTCACCAGGCTTTATCTCATGAACTCTCAGCTAGACAGTTGAAATTTTTACAGATGATGTATTTCTGTTGCCGCTATAACAACAAATACTAAAAACAGAATAAAATAAATGTTTAAGGGGGGCTCCCATACAACAAAAGTGATTTTTTTGCCGTTATTTGCTCGATATTAATAACGGCAACAGGTAGACGATTGAAATATTCACAGAATATTTAGTTGTATATTCAATTTAAAAATAAATATTTAAGGGGAGCTCTCATACAACAAACGTGATTTTTTTATATATGTAGTGTTAAATATTGTACGGTGGTACGAAACCCTTCGTGTGCGAGTCCGACTCGCACTTGGCCGATTTTAGTATTTTTGCACTGTACTGATTGCCCTATTGCTCTCCTGGAGGAGGGTTATGGAGGGTTATTAGGGTCGGTGTGAACATGCTTTGGACAGCGACATTTACTAATTTTGGAGGGGGTATACCTGGCGGCCTCGACAACCAGAGGGTTGCGGTGTTTGGCGGCGGTATCGAAGAAACGCTTGGAAAGGCGTTTCATGAATCGCTGGATAGTGGGGATTTTGAGGTCGAAATAATAAGTCTTTCAAATGCAATCAACCCATTTATGTATAGACTTAAGTTTAATATTTATTCACAACGACAACACTACTTACAAAAAGCCTTCATTACAATTATATACAAGCTAACACTAAAATAAATATATATACGAGTATTAGGTATATATAAGTATATAAATAAAAAATTCGTCCGCATCGCTTTAAATGGGATAAGACATATCTGGCAGTAAAATAATGAATGTCAGCTAAAATTAGCCATTTTATTGTTTATCGCGAGAAGTAATTATCTACCACAAGGTTGTACTAAGTAGGTAGTGATAATCGAATACTTAATACTAAGTAAGTTTAGTTTCGCAGAACTGTTCTCGTACTCACATTATTTTACCGAAGGAGGACTGATGGTTATTGGTTCGAATTCGATCGAAATTCTCACTAAAACGTGCATTTGTATGTATGCTTGACGCTTTCGTTCTTAACAACTCACGAAGAAGCTTCATCAGTGTTAAACTCTTTTGGGAATTATGATTGTGGTGGAAGTATCGTGACTTCTTAAGGGAGAGCTCTTTTAGTTATTCTTTAATTTTCGTAATTGTTCTACTCTTTGGCCTTTGGGTAACTATTCAACTGCCCAGATAAGAGGCATAAACATCTAAAATACACAGGAACTACCAACAGCGTCTATAGAGATAAAAATATTGACGCTGGCAAACATAAATTCTCCTTTGATATGTCCTAAATCTAAATATTATTGTCTGGATTCGAAACCAGAAGCAGATTCTTGAAGTGTCTGTTTTTTAGTAAATCAAATAGAAGTGGAGCCCCAAGCTAGATCCTTATCCACAGTAAAGAAGTTATTGTAGAATTTCTAAGGCAACTAGGATCGTAAATAATGCTTCGAGAAAATAATGCTCTGATTTCTAAACACTGGCGCTACGACTTGTTAGAATTCCTAAGTATACACACTAATCTAAATTCCAACCTAACTGCTGGGTGCGGTGGACAGACTCGACCAGAATTTTTTGCCCCGCTTTTAAGAATCGAAAAGTGTGAAAGGAATCGTGTGGCGCCATTTGAATTTGCCCGAAGCGTGTATTGGATACGCCAGTTAGATAATATTCCTATGAAACGGGCTACGAGTCTTCCATCATCGCACCTCGTCGTATTTATTTTTTAACGTCCGCGAATATACAAGTGTAGTGGGTTTAGCGGCATTCAGCCAGTCACCGCTCAGACAACACACGGTAGACATTCGCGCAGCGCGCAAGCGAACAGTTTTCCCGCCGCAAATTGAAAAGCGCACGTTCTAAATTCAAAGTTCCTCACCAGCTGTTGGTAGCTTTTGAAATAATGCCTAAAAAGAAATAGATTTCTAGTTTTTGCTTTAATTATTACCTGGATCACGTGTAAACTGTGACTTTACGAACCACATGCTTACGGTGTCTGTGTTATCGCGTATAAAAATCCTGTGATATTTTTTTGCTGTGAAACTTTTAGTTTTAAAAACTCTAGTGAGTCAAAACTTTTATTTTAACATTTCCGGTTTCGTGAAACGTTTTTCGCGAAACAATAAACCAAAAAATTCTTTATGATAGGTCCATATATGAAGGTGAGTGTTTAAACATTTTATAATTTATTTTTATTATATGTGTAAATGTATAATTGTCAATTGTTCAAGGCTTGTGACGAGATCTCTGAAACATTTTGTGTTGTATGTATAATACAGTTCATTCTGTTGTTGCCTGTCAAAAACAAACAAGCTACCTACTCATGGAAATGTTTGAATATTACATTAGAGGCAACACTTTAAAGGATACTTCAATGTGTTAATTGACATAGTTCCTCCTCAAAATGACAGAACTTTGTTGCCGTTATAAAGCAGGAAAATTTTCATGAAAACTTCAAGTTTCATTCAAAAACCTTCACCATTCCAAAGTATACATCATGGGAATGACGAGGTCTTGGTAGTATTCAAGTGCTTAATATTTATACAAGTGAAATTATAACCTCAAACTTGTTTCGTGTATGTGTGTACACATTTATTCAATGAAAATGACGGCATTGAACGTTATTGGAGCGCTTACTGATAAACTGCTACTGGTATCGACATTGCATTGCGAAAAAAAAACAATATTTTATGTTTTTGTAGGTAGTGAATCTCTTCAGTCTATTATGAATTTATAATGGTATAAATACTTTTAGAATCACAAAATGATTCATTCTTTACAAAAGTGAACTATAGTTTTAATACGTGTATGTATTCCTACGTAACGTACTTTGCGTTTTCTTATAATTTTATGCTTCCTGCACTATGACTAATGGAGATTATTCATAGATTTTCACGTGGAGAAAATTTAATTTTCCTGAATCAGCTGATTCTGTTTTGATGTGGTTCACGTTTGCAACCTATGCACAGCTTTGCATTCCCTACCGAACTCATTTTCGTTCTAACTATTTTTAACAAAATATTTTAAGAGTTTTAATTACCTACTACTGAAATCGTAGCTTATTTATTTCCTGTGCTTGATAACATTCTTTAGTAGGTCTTAAAGATAAGGTGTTTTGAAATCACTAAGAGTGTGAACTGGATTCTAAGCTTTATGCATATGCAGTTGCTTAGTGCATGTGTATATAATCGTAGCATACTGTTGACTCCTAACATGTATGATAAAGCTAGATAGTACTAGGTACTCAGACATGTTTTAGTATGGTCTCTAGATTGTTATGGAAGATAGCATAAGGTCTTATCTCTTGGCCTATTTTGATTTCATATTGTAACTGATAAAAATAGACTGTTAACATTATTAGTTAAAATAACTGAAATATGAAAACTATAAAATTACTCTTTGATGATTTCGTGTAGGAATAAAAATTAAATTAAAGAAAATTTAGAACAGCTGTTGCTTTAGTACTTATATACTGCGTGGTAATTGCGTAACACATTATCAGTAGCAATGGCTTTCATTTTGACAGTTCAACAACATTCATTGCGTTATTTACGTTCTTGAGCAGACAAATGTTTCGAACATTATGAAGCAATGGATTAGCAATATCCTTCAAAATGATCCACATTGTGATTGATAGTGGGTTACGCAATTAGGATGCTGATGCTGAACTCCAGTTGTGTTCAGTATCTGTAACACATATTGTAGTAAAATAAGTATGTATAGTGATAAAGACTAGGACAATACTATGGATTATGGAAGAGGTCATGTTTGATGATGTTTTTCTGACGATAGAAAAAAAAAATCTTCAATAAAGAAATCTCTTTTGCAACACGGCAAATTAATAATATATCTTGGTGGGAAGCCTGATCAAATACGTTTTGCAAAGAATTTACGAAGGTAGATACCTAAATATTCAAATAATGAAACGATACACGATATTAAAAAAAGTAGGGGATTTTACAAATCACTGCTCGAAGTAAATGACCCACCTATAGCGTCATGGCATTTACTTATAAACTACCAACTGTCGAATATAATATTGCATCACGATTTTATGTAAAAAATAAATTAACCCGAAAGTCAAAGACATTTTTCAAGACGAGAATCACTCAGAAAAAAGTATTATAAGATACCGGTTTTTATATTATGAATCATCGAATCATTATATCGAATTCGCAGAGTTGACCGTTGTATTCGTCTATGTACCGTGTACCCATTCGCTATATACAATGGACCGTTTATTTTTATGGCCTTAAATATATTCTATGGGAAAATCGACATTATTTTCTGTACACTAAAGATAGAAATGGTATCCAAGGTTTTGGATATCAGATAGGTACTTGGTAGTCCCCTCGCATGTTCGAAAGACCTTTGCAGCGTTATTGCAATTGTTGTACCTTGCATCGAAATACGTCAATATTGCCGAATCAGGAAATGATATGTGTGGAATTTAAGTTCATGTAGCGGATAATTTGGAAGTGGGATTACTAACGGTATTCATTCGCACTGGGCCCGTGTGGTAGAATACAGCCCATTCCCACTCGAAGAGAGGAGGCCTGAGTTCTAGCCGTGGGAACATTATAGGCTGATTATGCTACAATAATACACACACACATATACAACCACACACATGTATACAGACGCCAGCACATGAAGCTACCCGAAACTGTCAAGTTTTCCCAATCAACTTTGAACCTTATACTTTAGCGATAAAGTTGAAAATCTATTAAAGAAATTTTACAGATTGTAGTAGCTTGATATGCTGGCGTCTGTACAACCACACACACGTACATGTAGAACCTCATCTACGTATATGTACTTGATACAACTTAACTCCATTAAATTTTCCGTTTTAATTACTTTATAGCTCATATATAATTCATGAGTTTAATCCAAAACAGACTTAAATTATTGCAAACTATAAATCTTCATTTTCGTAGAATCCGCACTACGTTAATAAAATAATCATTATAATTATTAATTCCATTTGGACTAGATTTAGTTCTTTTATTATGTTTTTCAAATACTTGGTTTCTGTAAACAGTCCGAAACTGCAAACACATTAGATCAAGTGGAACTCAAACGTAGACTTCAGCAAATCAACGAGTTTTTTCGTTATTTTAGATTGTCTAACAAGCAAATAATATTCGGTAAGTAACTCTTTGTAGAAATAACACACTGAATTGGGTAACAAGAGAAACTATAAATTTTTTAAGCAGTCTTAGCAGCTAGTAACAGTCTACTAGCTCAACTGTGGCTAATGAGACACAATTGAATTTCTATTGTTATACATCAAATTTTGATTTTTCAACAGTTAAGCGATGAGCAGAGAACTGAATAATTTGTGAAATTCGTTGGATGTTCCACCTATAAACCAAACTGGGTACCACATAGAGCACTGATAGCTATATCTACCTACATACTTATTGCATTACAGAAATAATTTGTCAGAAATGAGTTTCATATGTACTTTCTGAGTTTATCTTGAACATTACTGCCATGGGTGAAAACAAACATCGAGAGGAAGCCTGGAATAAAGTCTGAAATCGCCTTTGCCCTGGAGTAGGATAATAATAGGTTGGTAGATATAAGCCGTCCGTTAAGGTAGAACAACTTGATTCTATACAATAGTATGCAAGGTAATAGTTTCCATTGTCGAACTCAACATTCGGCACCGAGTTCAATTGCCACATTAGTAACATGACATTCAGAATAATTCCTTTAAAATGTATTCAGCCATGTCCAAACTTGTTTATAAATCAGTAGACAATAGTGTCATGTGATGCTGAAGCTATGAATCAACGTAAGTTTGACGGACAAGTGGGTAAAGTTTCAATACTTTCAATTGTCCCACAATTAGCTACGATTGCAAAATTACGACTCTTTGTCGCCACGATTTAAAAAAAGGGTAAGCGTTTAGTTACGTAATTTCAGCCACTAGTCCCCTAGCAATAAGGTTGAAATTCTTTTAAATATTTAGCATTCCAACAAGTCTCAATGTGTCGTAACTCGTAATAATTCGAATCACGCTTTGCATACTTCGGTATCTCGTTCCTTACGGTAATGGCCAGCTAATCACTTGTGACATAATACCAGTGTTTTACGTTGACATAACACAGTAATTTAAATATAAAAGCAATGACGATAGCTGATGCCCCTGAACCGCAAATTAACTTTATTTGAAACTGTGCCGCCCACGGTTCGGTTGGAGTAGGAAGCTACAATAATAGCCATGATTATCATTATTTCGACACTCATCGGCTCGCCGTAATATGCTGGGAATATACTCTATTAAAATTTATAAAAAAAAAAATTGGTAAAAACTACGCACCTAGGTAAATGCAGTTTTAGGTAGCTGTTCAAATCAAAATTCACAAATTACGTAACTAATGTTCAAAGGATGAGTGGCTTTTTAGCTTATTACCTCTGATTAATTATGTACGTATGCATCGTGATTAATAGTTATTCTTGTGATTAAAAAAAAGGTATGTTAGGTGCTGCAGGTATGAAATCGCATCAATAAACATCATGGTCGTTCAAGGTTGTTTAAACTAGCAATTATACCTAGGCGATGATTAATTTCAGACTGGCTGGCTCACACGTGGCACATATGAACATGGTACGTCTTGCTAGGGTTATTAAAACTATACCCGTTTAATTAGCAGACATATTAGCTATGTTGCTAGTCCGGTACCTACCCATTTGAACGCCTTGTTTTCTAAATGTGAAAATTGTCTGTTAAATAGAAATAAAAGAAAAGTCGTACCCACAAACTATAAGAATTGAAACGAAATGACAAAAAACCCACAAGAATGAAAAGGATGAAAATGTTTAAAACGAAAAACGTTTAAAAAACCCATGAATGCATAAGCCTATAATGTTCCGACTGCTGGGACACAGGCCTCCTCTCTGTGAGAGGTAGTGGACTGTAATCTACCACGCGGGCCCGGTGCGGGTTGGTAGATGTCACATGTCTTCTTATTTTTGGTTTTAGTACATGCCGGTTTCCCCATGAGGATTTCCTTCATCGTTTTGAGAGCAGTGGTGATGAAATTATTTACACAAAGTAAAGCGCCTGCCTGGGTTCGAACCCACGACCTACAACTCGTAAGTCGGGGCAAAAATCCCATGAATAATGGTTAAAAGTAAAACATTCTAGTGATAACAACTATACCTACTTATGAATTCTTATTTTTTTAGAAATCCCTACTTAATAAGGATGACTATTAACAGATAACCGCAAGTTTGGAAATACCTACAGCTTTAGCATGACTTAAGGAAACATTTGCCACAAACCACCACACTTGTTTCCATGCTAAATATAATTCAATTCCTTGTTACGAGACCAGTAGGAATGGAAAAATATAAATAGTGCTTACGATACCTAATAACGAACTGCCATCATCGCTAACCATGAATTTATTTATCTGCACCTAAAATACGGTACTTGTAAAACAGTTGTACATATTTATAACTTTACCTAAAGTTTATATTTAATTAATATATTGGATGATGCGTGGCGCGGTAAGAGTCCATCGATCGTCTGACGTCATCTTTAAATAAAAACAATAAATACAAGTCTGGAAAAAACCTGTCTGGTACTCGGGTATGAAGATATTCGCTAAATACTGTGCAAAAGGCTAAAATTCAAAGAACCATGTCGAAAGATAATGATGTTTTAATCATTCTTGAAGACGAGATAAAACTATACATAGGGGAGCATCACAATGGTGCAGCTGTTACTAAACCTAAGCTAGTTTTAAACTGAGCCAATGTGTGGGAGTCAGTTGACATCATATTCAATTTGAATTCGCAGTCATCTTTTTTACTATTTCCCTCACCACAGTTATAATGTGAAAATGACGCTTCTCAGGCAGGTCATTCAGCATGCATCAAACTATTTCGCACCCACTATCGCAGATAAAGACGCTGTTTTACTAACAGGAAAAGAATATTCTGCATGAGCCCACAATGTAAAAAGCAAAAATGAATGCAAAGAGATATGTCAAAGGTCAAAATTCTTTTTGGATCATAATAATTTAATAACAAAACCAAACATAATAGTGTTCATACTAAGTTAGTGTTATTCTTATTAAACTACCTATCAACATTGATAAGTAAAAATTTTCCTCTGTCATTGGCTGCTTTATCGAAGGGCACGCATGTTTAACTTTTTCCTCCATAAATCTACTTAAAAACACTTGCGGTTTTAAATACTCGTTCCCATATAATTATTCATTATTTAGTGATTACAAAATATGTTACAAGTGGTGAAACTAGGATTTCGCTTCAGTCCATCGATGTGTGTCCACGCCGAGCAATCAATTTCTGTATGTGTCAGTCAGATTCCCTCTACGTCACTTGTCGCAGGGTTATTATCAAAGCACAGATTTTTATCAACCGTCTCCATTTTCATACTTGAATATAACGGTACACTATTAGTTAAATTAAAATTTCTCTAGCCGTATTCATTGGCATAACATGGATTTGTAACGTAAAAAGAGTATATATAGTAGGTATATGCTCTTATACTATATATATGCTCTTTTTAGCTCAATTCCTTCTGCACTTGGCTGTTTCTCTGCCATGCAATAGATACCATCGTTCAATCACAACTGGCGTTTCAATTAATGTCTATTGCTATTGTTGGTATGTACAATTAACTAGATATTCTTGGCAATTCACAAGCACTCGAACATTTGACCTTACGTCTATTTCATTCGACACAGTTATACTACAAAGTTCGGAGGAATCAATCACGCTCAAATTGACTCTGATAACCGATATCTTTGGGTTCATTTTGTATGTTTACATGCGTCAGAGATTAACGCGTTTTTACGCGATGACTACTCTATATGGTACTGAAAACAGTAGACAGGCTAACCGGTTGATTGAGATAATATTTTATTACTATAGAGGAATTTTCTGGTTTTTCGATCAACATTGTTAATTTTGTTTGTTTTAACACTCAGTAAATTAGATTTCTCCATGTACATGTCCATTTAATCTTGTCTTGTGTAGTCCCACTCTCATTGCCCACACGCTACCTGAACTCCTTTTCAGTTTCACCTTTTCAATATTTATTACGAGCACTAACTTTTTTACTTTCAAATATTTCGAATTTCACTTTTTTTACGAACTGACTATACGTGTTCATACGTAAATGTTCTAAATAGAGTCACCAGACCGTGAAAATGGTCAAAATGTTACCATGTTGCTCTGTTTTTCATGTACCTAATCAAAATAAGTCACGTAATAAACAAAACAGTTAAAACTTAGATAATCGCTAGAAACTATGTATAATTTTATAAGAATGTGATTTATTTATCACACTACAATCGATTTTCAATTTTAACTTCACAAACAGAGAGCCCATAAACACATACAAATAAATGTATATTAATCTCAAGATGTCGTTACATAATAGCGTGCTTAGCAACCAATGATATGAGAAGAAGACACGACTAGCAACAATAATCTTACTAAAGGTTCCCATCCCTTATCTGAGAGCTGTTGGCAGTCAGACGATTATACGGGAAGAATGATGCAAGTAATCCGAATACTTGTAGGAAATACCTACTATTATGATTCGAAAGCCTAATACGTCATCAGCAAGTGACACCCTAGCAACAATTGAAACATTGCCAGTAGGTGGTAGTTTGTAAACTTCTCATATTAACGCAATTCTGGATTAAAACTTTCAGTAAAGTTTCCTATGGCTGGAAGAACAGAATCGAATATCGATTTGAATTCCAACGTTAGGAATATTTACGTATAATTTATCCAAACCGGATAAATTAAAAGATTAAATTTCATGTCTCACTTTATTTAGTCAAAGTCTTGAATGTGTGGGTTCTTTCTCAAAGTAGTAACTAATGTAGGTCTACTCTTGCATTCGATTCCAATGTGTCATGTTGTTTCATACACAAAAAACCGTTTTAAACGCTAATTGAATTAGTGATTAGTGAATCATAATTCAATTATGAATGAGTCTTTGCCACTTTATCGTGAACCAGTTAATTCACAGGCCAACGGTCCGTATATGTGTTCGTGGAATGAATTCACGAATCCACGGAAATAACCTTATTCTTGAGAACAGCGGGAACAGAGAGGAGAGAGTGAAATTGCACTAATAATATAATAAAGTTCGTTGGCTTCCGTGTTCATGGACTGGATACTGTGATGGCCAGACATCATGTTCCAAGAAGTGGCAGAAATTAGTGAAATTTTCTTTGATTAAGGTCGCAAACGAAACACGTCAGTTTCCAAGTATAACTTCCGGCTTTTCTGCCAACATTTCTCTTTTACTAAAATAATAGTTGAATGATCTTATATTATATTATGGTGATTGATATATAGATGACAAGCGTCTTTGGACGTGTCTTATGTTGTGTATAATTAAATTCTGTGCCAGACCAAATTAGCGTCTAACGTGATATTAATTCGCAGGACATACATAAATATTATTATTTTTCTTTTTAACTATCAGCCAACTTTCTTGAAAACTCTCCTTCGTCGTGAGTACTCGTCAGTTTACTGAAGTAATAGCATCAAAGTAAAAATAACTGGCTGGTAATTGCTGTGATTTTTAATTCTTCGTCGTAAATATCGACTGTCTACATAATGATATTTTATCAGCACATAAAACTATTTTATGAGTCATAAAATATTTACAGACTCTACTAATATGAGAGGTGTTCGTTTGATAGTTTGGTGCATTTCCTTTCCAGTTAAATAGCTTTGTATGCCCATTCCGTTTGTTCAGAATGCAGTTTATATTTTTTTCAAGTTTCTGAGTCTAGCTATTGTGTTCTTCAAAGCAGCTTTCACGTTACGACGGCTAACAAAGATATTTTTTGCGAATAAAAATCGCTTTATTTGTTATTGATCGAAACTCCGAAAATACTGAAATAGCGTCACGTTGTGACCACCGTTATTCGTTACACATTCTGTTTAACGCTCCTTTGATTTCGATTTAGGTTAGACCGTATTCCGAACTTCACACAAATGTATGAAATGGAATCCATTATTTACATGAATGGCGAGGTTTTTTGGTAAGGTGACCCACCCGAGAGGACCGACTTGGCAATTTAGGCTACCTACGTAGTCACTTGGTGAGTGACAGTCGCTAATTGGTTTCGTACCTACTAATAAATATGTGAAAGTGTAGGTACAGTATTTTGATCTAAATAAACATGTGATTGAACTTGTCGCCAGCGTCACAAAACATCTCGTTAAAAGCACATGACTGGACAAATTGGACGATGCTAAGTTTTAGAGTGGCTGATTTGGACAGACAGAATTGAAACTATGATTAAATATTATGTCGCTGATGACAGATTGTAACATAGCACCGCGACATTTTTTATACATGGAACACTTTTTAATTTTGTTATGAGCTTCATGCGTATTTTTGTCTATTACATTACCATCACTGTAGCCAGTGTTTTTACTTTAATGACTCGACTCTCTTTTTGCTTTGACATTAGATCTGAAGGTCAATTCTCGTACCTACTTAAAGTTCAAATTCAAGTCATCTCAATGACAATATATTTCAAAAACTTGTCAAAAATGTAGGGGAATTAGACGTATTTTTGACATTTGAGATCAGAGGGTCCATTCTCGTCATTTTAAGAACGTTCACAGTCGGATCTCAGTCTCAATCTATCAAAAATATTTACCTCTAATTTCCCTACATTTTGACAAGGTTTTGACATTTGTTTGTCGCCGAGATGAGACTGCGACTAGATTTTGAACGTTTTAAATTACGAGAATTAGCCTTCAGGCTGTGAACGTTCTTAAAATTAGGGAATTGCTCCTCAGAAAATCGTACAGGTACACTTTCATAGTTATTCAACTTTTAAGAACACCTTTGATTCGGTTCATTTCATTCATGCTTTAGCATTAATTAAAACAGTGAGGACGTCTTTAGAACAGTTTTTCTATTGTTTCCTTCTATGAAGGCCAATGGAAGTTAATTACATACTTAATTATTTCTTCGAAATTCGTCTCGTGGTTTGTGGACAGTAAAAACAAAACAATAACACCTGTTTGGTTTTGGCAATTGTCTTTACTAATGAAAATCAATTATATGAATGAATTTGAAAAACTCATGATATTTATGACAATTGTTTATAACGATGCGTGACCATAGTGCTAATTAGCACGCCTCGTGTTCATAATACTATTGTACTGAGTAATCTGGATCTCTATGCAGATAGCTATGTAAATAATGCAGTAATAGCAGCTTTAATTGCATCCTTAGGTATGCCTCATCATTACCTGACCAGAGGTGAACAAAGACTTATTAACTAACTCGTGATATGTGTAGTGTCTTGGAGTTCCTTGCGCATACGATTTAACCTCAAACATGTACATAAACCTTTTTGAACATGTTTTAAACCATAGATCAAGTTTTTGAAGTAAGAACCTAACTTTGATCGAAATACAGTATTCGGAATAAAATTCCAAATACAAATAACTGGTTTGAAGGGTTGAGCTCGAGCTCTTGAAATAAAACGGTTAGTTTATCCATTTAATTCGAAATGTCTAATTATAACAGAAAACATGATAGAACAAAAAAGAGTAGAAAACAAATAGCCTGCTGATTAATTGGTTTTAAATATTTATTTGTCAATGACTAGAAGACGTGGTCACTAACGAATATCATTACAATTACTTAATCTAATAGGGTAAGTGTTGGTTTACGTCTGGGTAGACTATTTGTAGACTTACTTCCAATTTTCATACCATCAGCTTACAGAATGCGTTCGGAGAACACTAATAGCTGCACATGACGTCCATTATTATAATGCTTAATAGAAAATATAGCATGCCAGTGTATAGAATACTTAAACATTAGGAATACTAATACAAGGACTGACTGATTCATAACTTTTTCTTTACTTCCTTTTGGCTTCGGCGTAGTCTTCATTATTATACAGCATAGTATACCATTATGTTTTATAGTTAGGTTATGTTTTATGGGCCCGGGTTCTAGTCCATGACTGATAAGCTTTAGTACAATTCTGACGTGTAAAAGTGTTTGTGCAAACCTACTTACAGAAATAAAATCATTTATCATAATCATTTACAATAATGTGGTTGAAGATGGGATAAAGAGTTGATGAACCATTAAAGACATGGCTAATTTATTCACGTTCGTTACATTGTCTTCCCTAATGAAATTCAATTACTTATATTAATGAAAAACTCGTGGTACTTATGACAATTGTTTATAACGATGTGACGTTGTATGGGCCTGGATTCTAGTACATGACCGATAAGCTTTAGTGCAATAATGTGCGTGGTAGCTAATCAATGCTCTAATGACATCTGAACTAATATATTTACTTTACCATTCAAAATTCTGTTTCTTGAACATTTTACCATAAACGTTAAGCGTTTATTCAATCACAGTTAGGTACTCACCTACTTAATGACCAATAAGGAATTAACTGCTTAATCGGAATGCAACGAATTCAATTAAAGGAGCTTTGTGATTTCAATTATTGTTTTATTCGAGCCGCTCACAAATTCTACGAAGTCATGATCCAAAGAATAGGCCTGCGTAAGAAATAATTTATTTTACACATATAAATAAATACCTAATATTTTGGGCAAAATAAAATGGATAATTAACTGCTCATAAAAGCAGGCTCTTATTAACCCATGTTTCAATTAAACAAGTTTGTAGCATTTACCCATAAAGGGTAGTGTGTAATTGAACATGTATTTTATAGAAGCAACACGAAGGTTTAAATTCCTGCCCTAAATTATGTTACTTCGAACCGGTCGAGTAGGGCAGGATCTGATAATAAATAATAGCCAAGATAAGGTCTACGCATTGTTCCAAGTTCCCACCGGCGCCATTTATCACTCTTATCATATGATAAAGGTTTAACTGTCAAGTTTTTACACCGATTAGTTATGTAGCTATTAAGTTACTATTTTACCACAGGTGACTGCCTCTCGCTGGTCCTGTGGTCGCAAGCGCTACTACTGCCTAATCCTTCAGGGAATACATGCGTGATGGTACGTTATGTTTACCACAGCCTGAGTATGTACAGACGCCAGCACATCAAGCTACTACATTCTGTCAAATTTCTTTAATAGATTTTCAACTTTATCACTAAAGCATAAGGTTCAAAGTTGATTGGCAAAATTTGACAGTTTCGGGTAGCTTGATGTGCTGGCGTCTGTACCTAAACTGTGATCATACTTGCATAGTTTATTGCGAAACATCAAAACTGGAATCTCATAACTCATTTTCCAATCGAATTTTGGCACCAGATAGGTTATTTCACGTAAATGTTGATGTTATAATATAATCTGATTGCTGCCTTTAATGCTTAGTGTTAGTGACTTCATTCCGAAAAATACTTTAAGAGTTCACGTGAAACACATTTCATTATAAAAGCTTTAGTCCGGAAGAACATTAATCAGGCAGGTTCGGTGAAATCTTTGGAAGATCAAAGAGCTGGCTTGTATTTCGGCCAATATTTGGACGTTATATGTCAGATACATCAGTGATATCAGGCCAGCGGTATCAGTCCATGATTCAGCGTGTGACTGGAGCATTGACCCACATTCGTGCACCGCGGGACACTTGGCAGTCGCTTCGGTTTAAAATACGATCAGCCGCTATGTCGTTGGGTGGAACGAGCCACAGCCCACCAGTGTAGGATTACTCTAAATTTGAATTATCATCCGGTGATACGCGAAACGAACATATATCATTGGTTTTAACCACCTACCGTTCTGCTCTATAAATTGTCGCACGTGTCAAATCTTCCCAGTTTATTTTAAAGATCCCATAAATTATTGTCCTAGACGTTACATAACGTCTAAACATTATACCTCGAGTTGCACAACTACTATAGTTGCCAATGTAAAATTTTTCCGTTACATATAAATTCACATTAATTGGTCACCAGTCGCCGGTATCCGCCATATTGTGTCTTGAAATAATTCATGTTAATGTAATTCTGCATACAAAATGAGTTTGTTCCACGTATAGCTCGAAATAACTATTATTTTTCTTTATTTAAAAAGAGACAAATTCATCGTCATCCTATTACTCACATTTACTGACCATCTTAGAAATTTCTGAGAAGACAAATTGTTTCTTCTCTTTTGTGCAATAGCTGGCATACCTACTTACTACTTTATCAAACAATAATTTACTTTTATAATATTATATTCCTTTGTTATGCAGATATTACAATATTAAAACAATTCAATAACAAAATTTATAATTTAAATTTTATTAATTCCTGAAAACTGTATTTTAATCCACATTGCTTCAGTCGTTACTCTATATATACCTAATACTAAAGATGATCTACACAAAAATACGAGCGGCAGACTGGCAACTCGTGTTTCGTGTTCCACTTTCTCTATAACTTACTTATAAAACTACGCATTAGGGACATGTTTCACTTTCGTGAAAATCACAAGCAATATGAGCAATTACATTATACTTAACTTCATATCACAGTCCACATATGTTGAGCTTGTTACTGAGAGAAAATCATAACGATAATGTGCACTTCCTTATGTAATATTTTGGCCTCAAACCGTGTAGCTGTTGTGATTTTTGCTTCAACTGCAGATAAAAAATTACTTTAGTCGGTCCATTCCATATTTACCATTCAGTATTTTCGTTGATTGTCACAGCAAAAAATATTCAAGTTCTGTGGCGACAAAAAGTCTGTACTCCTAACAATATTGTTTGTCTCATTCAGTACACAACACACGACAGAGTCCAAATAGGAACAATCCGGAACACATTATGTATAATTTACGTCTATTATAATGAATTTGCAATCATCCTATAGAAATCATTTGATTGAACCGAGCCTCGGCACGCGAAATCAAATTGCTGTGTACTTATATGGTACACTTGATTGCGAAATAGAGACAGGTAACCATACAATTATGTGCCAACTTTCTCGTTGTCTCTTACACTTATAATTTCCTATCGTAAAAAAAAAACTTGCATGCGAAAAAAAATACTCTCGAACACGAATTACAACAAGTTAAGTGAAAATTTCTAAAAGCAAATTAGCATTTCAGCTTCAAATGTTGTCGACGTAATTGACAGTTAGTCTACCTAAAAGTCTGTGTACTATTTAATTAAGACTAGCCCCGCTTGTTTACATTTCTCTGGCTAACGAGGAACAGCACCTTTCTCTTCAAACAATAACACAATATTGCTAAAGAACATTATTTAGAAAGGCATCTTCTGTTGTTTTAGTGGCATTTCTACAAATCCGTTGCAGTTAGTTGCTCGAAAGCGTTTTAATGTCCGTCATACGTTCTGTTAATTGCATATAATTCCATATATACGGATTTCAGTAAAAGTAAAAGTTGGTAGACATTTATGAAAGTATTTTTAGTTTCCCACTTTTGAATGAAGCAACCTGCATTGTTTCACATTTACATTCTACATGTGTTTCATGTATTAGCACATGAGCAATAATTTTTAAATCTGTAAGTATGTAATTCCATCGCATTAACAATATCTTTTTCTTTTGTTCCAGTGTCAACATTTCTACCCCAAACATTATGATTTACAAATGGATATTATGATAAGAGTGAAGTGCTGTCAAGAAACTAAAAACCCAAAGTGACGAAGTGCCCTGTAGGTGTCTGTTGTGCTACCGTTCCGTTGCCTTCCCCTTACCTATTTAGTGCTCAATATGTCTGACAAGACCTCGTCGTCGGTCGGCCCGAGGAGTTTCGAGACGATCTCGGAGGAGGACCTCACCGCGTCGCCGTGGGAGAAACTGTTGGGAGAGGTGAACACTGCTGTTCCTACGATAATAAAGACTAATGTGTCATGTACAAGCATCTGTCGAAGCGGTGAGGAGGTGTCTGCAAACCCTCAAGCCGAGGAGGATCTGGAGGGAAACAAGTTGAAACGATCCAAGAGCCTTAATCAGCGAAGAAATAGCAGCGGCCTCTTCAGCTCGATCCCGAGGCAGCTGAGGAACTCATTGCGAGGAGTTCGGAGTGAACCTTCGAGTGTCAAGGATGTACCCACGACCAGGAATGACAGCTCTCTTAACCTTCTTCTTAGGTGAGTCGTAGCTTCATATTGAAAATTTTATTGCAGATCAATCATTGTGCTAAAACGGATTTAAATCCAAGGTTCCATCGATTAATTGTTTTATGAAAGGAAAGGGTCTAGATCTTGATTTATGTACTTACTTGCAAGTTGACGTCATGCGCGACGTTTGCAAAGAAATATCGCAAAACAAATAGGTTCACACAATTTGATACGGCTGACTCTTAATAAAAAGGGGAAATACATAATGCAACCCAATGCTGAATTCACAATGTTTTAGATGACGCAAGATGTGTTTCATCTATGTTGACGTTTTTTCAATATCAGCAAACATTAAAATTTAATAGAAGGCAAATCTAGTGGAATCATAGAAATCTACGTTAACTGCATAACTTTTGAGACCTCTCTATCCGCTTACGTAAAATAACATGTTATCATCGTAGTCCCGTTCAGTATAAAATTGTCATTCTGAAACGATGCACGAATGACCCTCACCAATTGCCCTTGAGCCTGTAGCTTATAATTTATTGTCACGTAGCATTGGACTCCATGGAGGAATTTTCATTAGAAGACATCGCAGGTCAAGAACAAACGGCGCCTCATGTCCACAAGGCTTCCTCTGCCTCCCCCCTTGCCTCCTCATAGCCATAATTACCATCAAGTAAAACCTTTCCACATAATTGCAACCTTCATGGTCTGAAATACGTGAGGCTTCGCACTGATTGGTCCTAGAGATGCAACTTGACCTGTTGTCTATCGCTGTCTGCGCTATTTTAAGGAAAATTGATTATCTGAGACAATGTCAGGGTCTAATTAGTGCAGCAGATAAAGGTCTTCTGTAATTGAACATTTTAAAAGTCTGTGAAGAAGTGATTTTTCAAATATGAACTAGGCACTTTATTCTTCGCTCGTAAGAGCCTGTCAATCTATCAACAAGCTTTCAATAAATCTACATCAAACGTGATCAATATTACGAGGCTATAAAACATTGTGTAATTTGATAGTTATTTATTTGCAAGTCGATAATGAAACGTCATAAAAGTCAAGAATGGGTCTTCCGTTTATAAATGTTCATCAGTTCCTAATAAAAAGATCTTTACCGATAACTTTCTCATATGCAAAATTGCGAAGGAAGCGGACGTCCTTATTTAAATACGAATTGCAGGAAACAAGGCGCCCGTGTAGACAGCCAGCCTAAAACAATGCTCCTTGCAGAACACAATGAATGAATAGACTGAACGATTGGATGGAAGTAGCGATTCAGGGCCATCCGTTTAGCGCAATCCGTGTTCTCTTATTTTTATCTCCTTGTTACGAGTTGTGAATACAAATGACTTTTCAATTCATTTTGGCTCGTCAGCGTCGGAAACAGGCGTACAAATGTATTAACATACGAATTACGTAAGGTCCATTTCGGAATTAGGTTGATACCAAAGATTTATGACCACGAAGTGTAGTTATTTGATATGATTTTTATTGGTCTTTGACCACCCACTCTGTATTGATAAACTACGAGTATGTGTAGTATTCAAACTAACAAGAATGAAATCCCTTTATGAGATGTTATGGAAAAATACGTCCACATTTTAGTGTCAGGTAATCAAATATGGTGTAGGTAATTGATTGAAATAGTTGATTCATTTATAACTTTAATGTAAACCAATATTAGCAATGGTTATGTCTTATCATTAGGTACCATTTTCAGCCCAATTTGGCTTGGCCCACTGGCTGCTTTGTATGATAGCCTCTTTCCCCATGCGGCAATCTCTTGTGATTATGCTTGATGTCAAGCTAGTAACTATAGGAGGCAATCGTGACTCCTAGGACGGCAGTTTTCCACAGCAGCAAAAAGTTTTGAATTCAAATAACTATAATGGATTTTATGTAGATAACCGTTAGAAACGGTGCTTTGTTCGTTTGCCAACATTTATTTGACTTTTAGGCCACTGCCCCTTAGAGTCACAAAAAACGAATATACTTTGATCACATTTATTGGAGTAGCCTTTCAGAGGGTCCATATTATGTTGAGAGTTGAGAGGTTTTTGCAGTACCTAGTTTAATTAATTTGGAGGATACTTACCTACTCTAATGTGCTATAGTATATGTACCTATGTTTGAATTACCCACATTTGAAAGGTGATAAAAGATAAAAGTGCAGAGCTGGTACAGTTACATTATCAGGCAAAATACGTAACTGTGTTTATCAACTGATAGCTGGGTCACGAACAGTAGGTCAATGCCCCTAAACTAAAAGAATGAGTTTTCTGACATTGATACCTATTTTTGAAATTAGTTGGTCTTAGAAACATGTAATTCACGTTCAAAGTTATGAACTACACATGGGCTATTTAAATAAAGTAACTTCGTGTAGATTATGGCAGCATAACCGTCGTTGAAAATGATTTACAGCTCCGACCAACATAAATTTTAGCAGCTTGTGTCTATTCGCATTTTATTGGCACACTTCAGAATTATAGCATTTACATAGAAAGCTTTGATCCAGAATATTTTGATAAATAATAAATTAGCAAAAGAAAAAAACTTGGATTCACGGCACGGTTGTACCGAGAACGTCGCGAGGCCATTCACTTCCATCGAAGTGTTCACACTTCTGCGTGTTGGCCTATTGGTACAAATACTGTGTGTGTGTGTTGGTGCCAATATTTGCACTCCAACATTCGGCTCGCTTCCTGGCATGCCTTATCATCGGCAGACCCGACCTGGATACGGATTTCCATGCACGTTTTACAGCGAGAACTATTTGCTCTGTTTAACTCGTGGTCCGAATGTAACATTGGAAATAGAACGCGAAGGATGTTGACTTTCAACAACTTTATACTGAAGACGTCAAACGAAGTAGGGCGAAAAAACTAATTGAAAATTTTATAGCGTCTATTTTTGAGAAAATAAGTAATACATTTTTACTTTTACATAAACACCGAGACAGTTGGCCGGATTTCGCACTGCTGAACTTAGCAATAGGTACTTTCGCTCACACTGTTTTTCTTGGGTTAAATGTCGAAATATCCTGGCAAACGCACTAAAAACAGCTGATGACGCTATAATTACGAAACACTGACGTACCGTGAGGTGTCACCTGTGCAAACAAGGTTACAAGAACCTCTTAGTAACTTTGTTGTATTCAAATACATGTAGACTTTGTAAGCAATATTTCTGCGAAACTTCAGTATTAAATGAAACACTTTGTTGCTGAATGGGTGCAAAGTAGGTACCTAAGTTAAATAGAATAATGTGAATTACGTGTCTTATTATGCTTTACTTGAAACAGTTCACTTTAGAACCCCTCGTTTTATTTTTCTTAGAAGGTGTTTAAGATAGCACCTAACTAGTTATAAGAAATAACGCAACAATGTTTTGTATGAAGGATATAGAATCAAGAAGCTAGTGGAAAATGTCGTCAATGTAACAATTATTAATAATTAGGTAAATCAAATCAAAATCGTTTTTTGCATACATTTTGGTAGGTACAAAAGATGTTACATAAAATTTCAGTGCAAATACACATTCCGCCATTTGATGGCATGAAAATATTTAATAGATAAAGTAGGTATGTTGTAACATACAGTAATAGGCAAATTAATACAATTTAGTACCTAGTCTATGAATGAACAATACCAACTTAAATTTAAATATTACACACACGTTACTCAAATACATAGAATAAAAATAAGTAGTTAACTAAATTATTAATTAACAAAGCATGAACGCTAATGCAGAGTTTTAATAGACAAAGATAGAGATGCAGGAAGGAATAAACCCTTATGATATTTTCTTGATGTTACTAGTAGTAATGCAAAAGAAGCAAAAGGAGTATGGAAGGATCGTAGCAAGTCGCGTTCTATAGTTCCTGGCTACCCCCACTGGAAAAGACGTGGATGTATGAACTATCACTACTATATTTACGTATGTAGTAATGTAGGTACTAATAATAACTAAAGGTCAGAATGATAGTACCTATCTGATAAAGAAATAAATGCATACAGCAACAACAATCCTGCCAAAACAGTTTGTTTTTCCTCAAAGTTATTTTTAAATGACCGTCACCTAAAGAGTAAATAGTAGCGCATGTTTTCCGGGAAAAGGAGACTGCGAACACACTATACAAAACGTTTGAAGAAGATTTTGAATAGCAACTCAAAGAAAGCGGTACAATAGTATTCATTAAGCTTGGGACATCGCGCGACATTTGCGACATCGTAGTCGCAGACAGTACTAATTTGCAAAACAGAATAGGTACAGGTAACATGAATTTCTTGCGCAATTCCAAGCTGCAAACAACAGGTAGAGAAAATCAGTTACAATTAAATTTTCATGCTGGACAGAACCCTTAGCAAAAAACCTACCTATAGAGGAAACCCTAACAGTTTTCCTCATTAGATTAGCACTTAGAAACGATCGATCTTCAAATCAAAGCCTCCTTTATTTGCAGGACACTTGAGCTTCAGTTCACTTACCGGTATCTTTTCCTCGTGGTCTGAGATCAACAACGCGTCATCAATATAACAAGGGTTTCTTTGAAACGGTTATATTAATAATTAATATTTGTGTACATAGTACATACCTATATTACATACCTGTACAAGGAATTAATTGTTTTACCTGTTTGTATACATTTTTCAACAGTAATATAATAACGAAATAATGGAGTCGTTGGATAGGGAATATTTTCCTTCTTTGTGCAAACTATTTATTTTAAAATTCAAGACTGCCACGAAAAAAAAATTGTGTAAGATTAGGAAATCAGCTTGAAATAATGTCTGGGAAAAGTCTATAAAAAAGTAACACTAAATACAAAGTCGATGGTTACTGGAAACGTGCGTTAGAACTAGCTCTAACCAAACCCATTTAATTACGATACTTATAACAACAAACAGCCTATCTCATCACGTCATCATTTCAGCCGAAAGATGTCCACTGCTGGACATAGGCCTCCCCCAAGCACCTCCACTTCGACCGCAGTTCTTTGCTTCTCGCATCCAACGGGTTTCTGCGGCCTTCACAAGGTCGTCGGTCCACCTTGCGGGAGGCCTTCCAAATCTACGTCTTCCGTTACGCGGTCGTCACTCCAGAACCTTTCGGCCCCATCGGCCATCTGTTCTGCGAGCAATATGCCCATTGCCACACTGTGGCGATATCTATTCACCACATCACTAGTGTACAGAACTGGCAACACCAGTTCGCCACCTGACGGGACCACTCGCGGGCTGTATGCACTGTAACGAAAAATGCAAGGACTATAGAGTTAAAGGTGATACGGAGGTTTTATTTACCGTCACCCTCCTCATTGGTGACCCCGTGAAGCCTATCTACTTATTCTGTTAAAATGTCACTGTGAAGACTTAGGTGAAATGAGCTATCGATAGTGTCGATCCCTAGCATCAGGTGGAATGACAGTTCACGTCAAGCTCAATTCACCTAAGTTTTTACGGGCAGGATTAATTACGAATTTGCTTATAGCACCTAAGGATTACAAAATCGACGTCTACATTTGCGTAGGTAGTTCTGTGAATTGCTTTAGTCTTGAGCCCAATAACCCAACACGATCGCTATGACGTAAAACCCATTGGAACCTAACTTGCGTAGAATGATTAAAAACAAACTCGTGATACTAGAATGACGTCATCATAATTGATTCAATATGGTAATGATTCGTTATAAAACAGAAGACTGAACAGTATTATATTATCTGTGACTGAACATAATAAATACAGAGAATGATTTCAATGGATACCTAATAGTGATTAATGAAGCAGATCTGTTTCAGAGGAACTATAGATATATAACACATAGATATGATATGGAACTAGTGATGCTGGTATTTCTGGCAAATATTTTTCACATGTGGGGTTGAAATCTTAAGTTTCACGATGAATAATTGAAGATTTTCAAGAATATAATATACTCGCAGGAACACAATGTGCCGTTCTTTTATTAAATGGGACCGGAATCACAAACGATTTTACCGATACTTGCGTAGGCGCCACTCGCAGTATGGGTAGAGTATGAATATTTAGAAAAAGTATTTTAAGAGTTGAAGTTAGTCTAAAGATAGCAATAGTACAGGTTAAGAGCCCGGTAACCTGTTTCTCTCATTACTTTTACAACTAGGGCAAGATGATAAGAAATCCGACACAACTCTTGGTTTTTCCTTTTATATTTAAAGATATTATGGTACTTTAAAGGAATTTCTTAAATGTAAACCATAGCTTAACAGTGGGCCGCGTATCAATTATTGAAGGATTATTCAAGTACTAAAAAGAGGTTAATAACGCAATATGTGTGCTGGTAACGGCTGGATTGACTAACTGTCGAATTTGAATTAGATTTCTTGCTATCTAGGTTTCGATTTATTGGCTTTGAATGTTTTAGTTTGCAAAATTATTATACTCCTGCCGAAAGGATTGGCAAAAAACAGAATTGTGTGGATAAGGGAGAGGGAGGCCTTTGTCCTGCAGTGGGACAGTATAGACTAGTTACATACATACATCAGCCTGTAATGTTCCCACTGCTGGGACACAGGCCTCCTCTCTTCGAGAGGGAGGGAGTTTAATCCACTACGCGGGCCCAGTGCGGGTTGGTAGATGTCACATGTCTTCGATTTTTTTATTCTAGGACATGCCGGTTTCCTCACGATGTTTTCCTTCACCATTTTGAGAGCAGTGGTGATGAAATAATTTACACAAAGTAAAGCGCCTGCCTGGGTAGGAACTCACGACTAGCTAGTTACATAGATAGACAGAAAATGGGATAGATAAAAAAAATAGGTGGATATAAATACCATCATTTTGTTTTATTTTGACATGATAGGTTACAACGGAAATACTTTCATTGTTATATTCTATATTATTTATGTCCACAATTTGTATTCGTCATGAAAGGACCGCTTTCTCAATATATTATTTGTATGTACATACTCAGTACTGAACACATTATGTATGATCACGTTCGAGTACATCATCAACGCTACTTTCACAAGCAGTAAAATATTACAATCATTCATTTATTTCTTGTTCCATTGGTTTTTATTAAATACCGTTTCCATTGCTTTCTACAGCTTGTCTTTTTTGTAGCTGTCAGTATCTGCTTTTCGTTTATTATTTTCTGAAATATTGCCTTCATTATAGAGATGGCCAATGAGTTCGTTTCATCTATAATATTTTAAATTGTTGCTCCAGGTAGCTACGGTCTTGATTTAGTTTATTTAGTTCGATATTCGGTGGTTGTTTTCAGAGGACGAGTGGGTTAAGACAACTATTAAAATGTTCTTCAACAAGCACTCTCTCTTAACTTCAGAACATCTTAATAGTAATGACTGTTTACTTATGATGCAAAACAAAGAGTTAAAAAAATACAAATGTAGAACTGCGGGGTTATTGCGTAACACACTATCAGTGTATGCCTTTCATTTTGACAGTTTAACAACATTCATTGCGTTATTTACATTGTTGAGCACACACATTTTTCGAACATAATGAAGCAGTGGATTAGTAATATCCTTCAAAATTATCCAGATTGAGATTGTTAGTGTGTTATGCAATTAGGGTGCTGTTTGGGACTTTGGTTTAAACCTAAGTTTCTTTAATTTACCGGTAAGTGGGTAGGTATATTTTTTCTGAATGAATATCCTGGAACGTGAATTGTATATGTATCTTAGTTTGTTGGATTATCTATATATTAAGTTATTAAGTTGTCTATATATTAAGTATAAATAATATATTAAGCCGGTATAACAGTGTTTTGTCGATTAAATCGACAACTAAATTACGCCACTTATCAGTCATCACTGTCCGTCTTTGTTATATTTTAGTACCCCAATAATGTAATAAACCTACTAACGAAGAGGATTTTCTGTAAATCAACATCATTCACTACTGACTAGAAAATTATGAATTTGCCCAAATGACTTCGCACCATATTTGTGACGTTTTTGTTCAAATAACCGTATTTTTTTGTTAACCGTCATTGTCATTAGTTCTTATTCATTCTAACGAATCATCCTTTATCTACTAACTGTTGAATAATAATTGGTCGCGTCGTTGTTAGTCCTCGTACCTACGGGTGATTTATTGTGGTGACGATTTTTTTTCGCACTCTGGATTTTCAACTTTCGGTATTGATCCGAGCATTGAGAATCTAATAGAATCCAGCTCAGTGCGTCAAGAAAATACATTGTTGGATTTCCAACCCTCAGCCCTAAGCAGTGCGTTGAAAATCCAGTGCGCGATATAAAAATCGCCCGGGAGTACGAGGCCTTACTGGTATGATAGACGAACATAGAAGGAAAAGTTCAAAGAATTGATATTACAAAAATAGAAGTAGTTTAAAAATAAAATTTTAAAATATTGTACATTGTACTCACGATTTTTTCTACAAATCGTGCGGTGTAGTCATAGATCAGTGGAGGTACATGGTTGTTAGTTTATGTTAGTACTGATAGATGAATCATTACTAGGAAAATAATAATGATGGCGCTTTTGATTAATATAATGTATAATGTATTCATAAACTCATGATCAGGGGATCCAATTACGGTAGTGCTGACTTTATTAATATAGTAAGAACAAATAACTTCTTATATGGCGATGGCGCCTATCTCGATATACATAGGTACATGGATTATTTTTTTTACATTGCTATCTTATTAAATACATAATTTATAGTCCTATGCATGGATACAGGGGCCTATGGTACGATACTATTGAAAATTGCTCTTTTCAATAGCCAAGGTGAATATTTTAGGGGTTGCCTTTTAAGTTTCAAAAGTTTCAAAGTAATAACTACACAAAATCAGGATTCCAGTAATATTGATTTTAAACTTTTGGAATATATAATTATTACAAGAGATTCAGTAGGTTCTTCAGTAGTCGCTCATATTAAAGATCAATGAAGGCAAATAATGGATTGTCAAGCAAAGAAGGCAGGAGTTATTTCATAACAGTTACCTACATAAGTATAAGTATAAAAAATATAAAGGATAATAATAAAGAGGGAGGTGACGTGTTTATACTGGAATAACTGTTAGCAATAATTATATTGTGTAACCGGTGCGTCATGCCGGTGAATTCGTTCCGTATTAACAGGGACATAGCTCAATAGCTATAGCAAGTAGTGAAGTAGATATACTAAAGCATGAACAGTACCTGATACCCGCAATGAAGTTGATAAAGTTGCTGTCATTTCACACCATTGACCATTAATTGTTAAAAAAAATTAACTAATGGAGCCGATTCCCTTGTTAATAAACTAAACTAAATTTAAGTTCAGTCACAGAGTAACTAATAGTACTGTTCAGTGCATCTTTTTCTTTCTATTTCATTAAGAAAGGGACGGAAGAAAAATTTTAGTTTAGTCCTGTCAAATTAATCAGCGCCTGACATTTAATAATGTAAATATTTACATCATCAAAATAAAATAAGAAGAAAAGTAACAAAAACATGATAAATTGCAAGTAATTACTTTGAATAAAGCGCCTCTTATTATACTCGTATATCGCTTAAATTGGAAATATATTGTCCATTACTTAAAATTCAAACACGTGAATTGAGCTTCGCAAAAACAAAAGTTCGTTATTAATCAATCTTATATTGAAGACCAGTTAAATTACAGGTTACCTTAAGTTTTTTTTTTATATTATAGTTATCAGAAAAAGAATGAGTCATATTGCGGTTACAACGAGACTCGAGACGTTGACCTTTTTGAGATCCAATGAATTTTGACTCCATTTCTAAATTTAGACATACCTGGAAAAGGTTTACGGTGGGAGGAAAAAGAGCGTCTTGGGAAAAAAACTGGCAGTGTTCCTGTAATATTTGATAGCAACCCAACTATGAATCAATCAACAAATTTAATGAAGACGAAGCAAAGCAATAATAAAACATCGAATTTCGTCGGGCTTTATCTTGATTGTTTAACAAACTGTTTACTTACACACTTCTCTATGTGTTTGTTATTCCAGCGTATGGCACTCGTGGGTTGCAGCTGAAAATCAGCGTCAGGTGATACACCTTGTGTTGTCATCTGACATTATGCTGAACTGAGGCCCTTTTGGCATTATAATCTTTGTTTTCTGTTTATAGTTTTAAGGTGTATTTATTTTGCTGTAATGCTAATAAACGCATTTTTCTTTCTTTCTTTCTTACTCTGTTTGTGTTCTAAATACACTAAAATACGATAATTACTTGCAAAAAAATACCATAAGTAGGTATGCCATTGTCGGAAATTAATGTTTCCTACTCAACGATCATCCAGCTGTCATCATTGCATTGTATAACAATCATAATTATTGTAGGAACTTTGAAATAATGGTGCAGTATCATTGTTCACTTTGGCCCATTATCATAGCTCACATATTTCTGAAATAATCGGGAAAATATGTCTTTTATCATCTAGTAATCATCTGGTACATATTCTATGAGTCAACCCGGGGAATGAGTTATTGTATTACGCACATGTGGGCGGTGTCCGTGATGGCCTAGCAACCAATCCCTACTAAAGCAAGATTTGTGAACTTTGAACATAATACGTTAGTAACCACGTGGACATGGGTGACACTCAACGTGTATTACATTGACATTGTTTAAATTGCTTTACTGGCAATGAGGATAAAACGTGCGCGGGAGTCAACGTTGTTCCAGAAAAAAATCGGTCACGTTTGCATAAAGATTTTGGTAACAATGCCATCTATCAGGGAGTAGCAGAATCTTCACAATCTCTAGTCGTTTGGCCAACGTAAAATGATAGTGAGTTTAGAACAGCTATTTCCGACTGACGTGTCACCAGACAGGCTGACTTGGCAACGGTTCCCGGCTCTATTTCATTGAGCACGAAGTTCAAATAGTCGCTAATGTCAGATCAGTGGCTAACATTGCTGGTAGAAATACATTAAATTGCGTAGCTACTGGAATTTTCCTAGGTCTTACAAATCAGGAAATTCTGAAAGATGAATTTTTTTTTATATATTTTGCCTTGGCCAACTTGACGTCGCATAGCACTGAGCCACTGACAAGTACACAACTAGCTTGAAATAGAAAACGGAAAATACAACGTGCAGTAAAAATAAAATTCCTAATTTATTTAACAGCTGACAGTTCGAATAGACGCTATCACTAAACATGCAAGTTTTTGCATGTTTAGTGATAGCGTCTATTCGACGTTTCGTGTTCCTGCACACATTTTGATTTGCAAGGAAAATAATTTTCTTGAGTTATATTAAATATTAGATCATAGTACCTACCTTGTTTCTTTATATCATTGATTTTCTGAATCCGATTGAGACTCATATTCTCGGACACTATTTCTCTAATCTAGTTGCAATAAAGATAATACAAATTGATGAATGTATTAAAGATCACTTCAAAGAAACTGAAATAACTATTCTTGTATGGAGACGTTGCGATGCGTACTACCCATCTACGTCACAAGTAATACACGCTATTACAACATAGGCCGTTTAAAATTTTAAAATGTCGACACAATTTCAATGTGGGTGTTCGTTTTACTATACGGTGACGTCATCAGTCACTACGTATTTGCCCAAACTGACGCGATGCTCTACGTAAGAAAGAAACCGTGAAACTGGTTATAAAACGTACCTAATGACTTCCACGGTATTATCGGGGAAATGTTCTGAACTTTGGTCATGATGATTTTGGCACAGTTTTGGATGACGTTATAATAAGCAAATCCAAGTGGCTGTTCTAATTCGCTGATGCGACACGACAGCGCCATTCTAGTTAAATACGTTCCAGTACGCGGTATAATTAATTTGTTGTCGTAAACAAACTCCTTGTCAACTTTGTTTGCGTTTGCAAATGTCAGGGAGGCATAAGTTCATGTACATACTTCACTAGTCAAGTAAACAGTAAACAACTACGTAAGTATTATTACCTACTTTACTGTACATTCAATGTAAAAATAAAAAGCAAGCTTTATCTTTATTTGAACAAAATTCAGGTAGGTTATTTAAAATGTTATCGACCTCTGCTACGATTATATTGAACTTTAGATTGATTTAAAAAAAAACCTCACCTCTGTTTATCGACACATACCTAGCTTTAAATCAACCAGTGTGTTTCGTTTCACGTTGCTTTACAATTCGCTAAAAGACAATTGAACATAAACATTCGCACGCTATCCTTCAACATTTGGCATCAGTAAAAATAACGCGTGAACTGACGGATGTTAAGGCCATTCAGCTTCTGTGTCACTACAGCTACATTAATGCCTAGGTACTATAAAACAGAATGACACCTGTTTGTAACCTACTTATACGTATAAATGCGCAGGAGGTGACCGTCTGCTTCGGGTAATGAACTTCGAAGCCGCACTAAGGTCGAATACTCCTTTACACACGATTCAAACATCGATTATAATCTGTAATACCTAACTGCCAGTTCCGCTTGTCACAAATACATTTAAATTCTCCACAGCCGTTAGTTATGCTGTATAATGTAACATGCAATTTATGTCGCGGCCACCGCAAAATGGAACAGCACCAGGATAATCATAAATGTGCTCATTTAATAGGCAATATTTCGCAATAATCTAAATAACGCTCACTTAGATATCTTGCCAATATGATAGCTATCTGGCTGTCTTGGCTTGTTTCTTGAAACAACTAGTAATTATTCATCGGCTAACAAAAATAAATAGAAGAAATACCGTCGGTAAGATGGCCGATGGTTATTCTCGGCCTCGTCTCATGGAAGATGCACTAATTTACTACTAACTATGCGATGAGTGATGGGTCCTTTGGCATTTGTCAGTACCTATGGTATTGTAGGCTAATTGCCAGCTTAAGGGTCACACAGTTTACTCACTTCCGCCTTGTGAATAGTTTCTAACCATAGGAGCGTTTGTAATGTAACATTGTAAATAGGTAAATATAGAATTGTAGATGGTAAGAGTCTATTAATGATGCCGATTTAAATAAATCAGAAGTAATATCTAGATACCAATCTGTAATCTAATACTTTTTCGAGTATTTTATTAATAAATATTTTGATATATCCACCCTTAGGTATGTATGCTTGCCAACTAATAAATACCTAGTATCAAAATAGTTATATTTATATTATAAAGTAGATAGAGCTACGACTTTTCGTAGGATAAGTATAATTTTTGCGTGCATTTATAGATTTATTCAAATACCAGAACATAGAATCAGAGATATTCGAATACAGATAGAGCACAGTAACCGCTCACTTTTTCCCAGAACACACCTAATTGTTTTAAAACGACACCTATAATTAGTACCCATTATCCGCCCTGATTGTTAATAACTAACCCAACAGAAGGTGAAGTGTTGACCTTAAACGATATGAACATAAATAAACATTTGTTTTATGACCCAGTGACGATATTAAACAGTTCTCAAGTTCGCCGATAAAAGCTAGTCAAGTAGGTACGTAAAAGGTTTATTGCCAAAATGCGGAACAAACTTTCTTTGTAAACAATTGATAGATATTCATTCGAAGATAATACCTCGTGAAGCAAATTCTATTATGATGTAAGTTTTCTACTCTGTGGTACTATTTTCCTCTAACATCTCATCGATTTCTTCGTCATATTTCCGTTGTCAGGGAACGATGCGACAGTACCTTCATGTCTCTTATTATTAATAACAATCAGTCCTTTCCTGACCAACGATCCTTGAAAAGATTAATGAAACTGGATGCCCAGTTTGATGACGACATACCTACGATTTTAACCATCCCAACACTTTACACGCACATAAAACAACAAAGAAGCGGAACAAACGTGCGATAGGGTATTTTCTTTTGTATCCTGGAAGGTCACAATAAATCAGTATGTCGAATGGCGTCATTAAAATACCTAAGGATAATGTGCTGCGATTAATGTCAATATTAAATCATGAAGGCTAACTACAGGTCACGTTTTAATCGTTTGTCCTCTTATCGAAGGGACTTGGCTGCAAAACAATGTATTAACCCACCAGCGGATATGTTTTTATAAGCAAAGTGACTGTTGTCGCGTTACGACATTGTCACAGATGTAGTTCAATTTCTCTACCAGAACTTCGACAAAATTGCTAATTCAATGATTTGTCTCGATTACGTTGGACGTGGTTCTTCATACCAACTGCAGGACGTGTTTTTCTCACGTGCTTTAGGATAGGCACGTCTCTAATATCAATTACATTATATTCTTAAAAAGGAGTACTAATAATTTGACAACAATTAGTCGCCACTGCTAAAGATGGGTGTCCTAAAACTCTGCTACCAAGATTGGTCGTAAAATATGCCATTATCACCAAGTTTGAAGTGAAGAATGACTGTGTTCAATTAAACCATTATTGCCCTTGTCCCAATTTTGGGGTCGGCACAGCATGTCTTCTCTCCGTAATGTCAGTAGTTATTTACCCCCTTTCTTACCATATCATCATCAAGAATAACCCAGAACAAGATATTCATCCTTAAAACAAACATTGTAGATAAAGACCCCACAGGAAGAATAAGTTAGGCTTATTCTCTGCACGAAACAGAATGACCTAATCTATTATCCCACCGAAAATATGCAGCTGTTACCAATAGCTGTTACAATTACAATATAACAGATGTTACTCATACAAAAAAATTAAAATTCAAAATGTTCCGTTGTATTTTGTCTGGCCGTTCCAGACGGTATTGTAATCTACGGATTTAGATATATGCTTCGTGAGGACCATTATGACGACGAATGTGACGTACCTACATAGTTGACATCAGCCAGAAAGTACATTCGGTACAAAATGGGTTCATTAATGGGGTTTGTAGACAATTCCTAATAGTCACTGCGACGACGACGACGAAACTTCACTTGAGTTTTCAAAGTGTATGGGTTTGTCTCGCAGTTTAAAGAAGTCCGAAAGCTATCAAGCTCTTCATAAGCCAAATATTCCCACAGATAACACTTTTACCGCCATACTTTCTCTAAGCTATCTGTAAGAATGAAAGATCATTAGGAATGAAAAAGAAGTGTACAACCGTCCCAATAAGAAAGTCCTGCCATCTTTACAATAACTGCAGGAAAATTGACGTATCACACATATTCATGCTGCTAGGTAATGACATAATCCCTTCGTCGCTTCTTAACGCTCAGTAGACAATCTATTCGCAGACCACCGCACACTGTCAGTATAAATGACGTCACCATCCCGCGTCAGTCAGTGATCCCTTTCTATGGTGTGCGGCCATGGTTGCTAATTTTACGTTCTAATTGACGCCTTCGAGCTTCGTATAAGTTGACCGTAATATGGACGTAAGTAGCAATCTTGGGGTAAACAGAACACTGAACAATCCAAGACCTGACAATGTCCTAAACTAATTTCTATGATAAAACCAATACCTATTGTTAAGTATACTGGATGATTTCAATAGAAGTACCTACAAAACGAGATTGCTAACGACTATTTTCTAACACTAAACGCATTAACTGCTTGTAAGTGTAGACCAAGCGTATAAACTTTGCGGGTTTAATGTTATTGTAGCAGTTGACGGCTCTATAAACATTCCCATTATCACATTACGTTAATGAAAATACGCACGAGAAAATAATGAACATTCGTTAGACAGTAACAGCACAAAAAAAAAACTTTTACGTTCCCACGATTCCTCATAAAGCATTAAATCGTACTCAAGTTTGAAGATCAACAAATATTACCTTCGAAGTCAAAAAAGTCTTCAATCAACGTCCATAGTAAATAAATCCTCAAGAGCAGACTTTAATTCCGTTCACTGGAAACGCGGAGTCTAAATATTTATCTGAAGATCATTCGTAAATCTTAATCAGCACCCTACAGATAACGTGATCCATGAAGTACGCGTGCAGATGGAACTGAGCAGTTTTTTTTGTTAAAAAATAGGCAAGGCGACGTCGCGACGCGCCACGGCGCCACTGGCAACGTTGGCACGGGACGCTGTATAGTGTTTGTTTGTGAACATCTTCGCATCTGTTTCATTAAACATCCGTGCGTTTCAGTATTGGACCAATTCTCATCGCAATCGGTACGAGTGAAAAGTTCCTTCCACATACTAATAGACACGCAGTTTTCTTACGTCGCCATTTTAATTTTTTCCTTCTTTTTGTTATTGTTCCGAAATGACGTCGTTGACGATGTTGCGGAAAATCGTGGTTTTGTTGTTTGATATCAAAGAAGTGTTTAGTGAATCCCTCATCAACGTTCTGCTGAAGGATAGAGTGGAGAAAATTGTATAACTCAGTGAAATAAATTGAAGGTTAACAGTTCCAAAGAAAGTATTCGTCTGTGTGATAATAGTTTAAGGTTAATATAACAGTCCAAGTGCGCTGTTCTCGCGTTTAAATTCGATAACGATAGTTCTACTTGTGAGTTTAAAAGGAGTGTTTGAGAGTTACTTTTGAAGGTGAAAGAGTTTGTTTAGTAATAATTAAATAAATCCAAACGTGAATTCCATACTGTTTAGAATGTCAGGATTAAAGAGATGTGTAAGTCAAGTGTCAATGCTATTGACTGGAAAGCCGATAAACTCATCGGAATCAGCATGGAGCGAAGAATTGCAAAAGTAAGTGTGTTTTACTTAGCGACATAATTTTGCGTCGTAGTGGTTAAGGAAAGAAAGGGAAGCGGCCTCTGCGCTCGTAGAAAGGTGTTCAAATATTTGGCAACAAGTGATTCGCTAATTCATTGCTCCCGAAAGTTTCTTGGAATCCCTTGGCGACGGATAATGTTTTACAGATGACGCTGATTGTGTATCAAACAATGAACTCAAATAAACCCTTAGTTTCAAACTCATTGAAAAACTGCAACCATTGAACCAAGATCTTAAATGTTGTTCACATTTAGTTTAATATTTTCTATTACAATATCAGTGCCTGTATGTTTTGTTTTGTCTAGAACAATGAAACAGTCACAGACAATTTTAAAAACATTAAGACGAGTGCTATTTTGTCATGAATAAATTGCTGTCTCGCACTGGGAAAAGAAAAATCTGGACAATTAATAAGGCTTAAATCAGAGTACAGAATATCTTGACATTAAAATGTGCATTCAGTGATCATTTTGTTAAATCCATTGACGAAACGATAATTTAATTAACCCAGAGTTAAATCTTTTCCGAAGAAACATGTTTTCTCGTCTGGATCATCCAATCCAGGCGACCTTCATATCGCTTGATGTCATCCGTTCGCAAAGTGGGCGTCCACACGACTTCAAATACTCACGCGACGGCCAACACTCTTTAATTTAAAAGGTTAACGGTTTAAAATATTATGAAAAAAAACTGACCAGTACGCTAGGATTAGAAAATATTTACATAGACACAGACCTAGAAATAAAGCCAATTAATAAAATTATCGACGCGCCATGGTTTCAACCATAACAAAGACCATGTTTCTGGGAGTATATTTTTAACAGATGATCTAAGAATATATTCGGTTGTGTCATTGTTAGCTTTCCATTCAGACACAAATGTCTACATTGGCACCCACATTCAAAGTGAAACCTAGTTCTTAGAAATGCCTAAGATCAACCCACGCTTTAAACATAAAAATATGTTATTTCTTGTTAATGTTGAATTTAATAACATTTCAGCCACACGATTTTCGTGTCCTGCGGTTTACCTTATATAATAGACTTCTTGTAAATTGTTAATCGATTGTGAAAATCAAGAATTTGCCGTGGCTATTATATAATTAAAGGCGTTTAAATAAGTAGTTTATCGATAAGACCACCGTCACCGGTACATTTAGCCGCATCATTAATCAATTAGACGGTAATTATTATATCATAAACAGCCTTAAATGGTGTTCACTTACGCATTATATGTGTCACTACTTGGTTCAACATTATAGGTTTACTAATGTTAACTCTTACTTCAGCGATATCGATATAGTTAACGCCCATCTGATGTTAGTTTCGTACTAACATTTAAATGTTATTATTACTGGTGATTACTGCCAATAAGAACGTATAAGGATCTCGTTGTAGGTTCCTGATCTCTTTACACGCCTTGCTCTCTAGGAAACCAGTTTTAATTTTATTGGTCGGATCCGTTCAAAAAGTTTATTGATTGAAATGCCTGTTAAGCAGAATAATACAAATAGAATTATAGCCTAGCCACACGCTGGTCTGTCAGGTAAAGATGGCATTAATTTTGAAATGCTTGTACTGTGTGTTCCTCATATAATTAAAATCATAATAGTGTTGAACGAAATTCTTTAACGCTCTGTCTGCATTGTCTGCGGTAATGGGGACGCATCCAGACGACGATGTAATAATCATTTTTCAAGGAGGTCTTTATTAATCTATGTAAATGCGATTGTGTCATAATTTGCTTTGCGTTAAATATAGCAAACACACTTATTAACTAACGTATAACGTAACGTAACTAATCTTTTAATATCTTGTGATATGTTACAAACTTTTACCTGCACCACAACCACTACACCACACCAAAATGTTTACCTGCACTTATGTCGATTCATTGGCTAATGTGAAACTTAGTCAAATATTTTCCTTTGTATACCGGGTCAAATTAAATTAGTTAGCGAAACTCTGCACTTCTGCAGACGTATTAGGTATCGAAATATAAATACGATAAAATTATAATTAAAAAAAATTGCCTTTTTTTTCTTAGGGGTAACCTGGTAATGTTGTTACACATGAAGTATGAGTTGAGAAAATATTTTTTATCGTGTTACCAATAACGTCTGTGAAGTTTACACAAAAAAAACTAATTTTTTAAACTGATATTTTAAGTACCTAAATACACTAACTGCGGTCTACAACCCCACCAAAAAATCGTCAAATAATTTATTTTTTGTTTTATCCTGTTTAAATATCGATACCCTGCATCACGTCTGCGGAGTTTCGCTAGCTATAGCTAATTTAATTTGATCCTGTATAGGTTTTCGGTCATATACCTAACTTGGTCATTACCAATAATAGTAACTGTCCCTAGCTCTGATAATGGTTCCCTCATTTAAATAACTACTATTTATGTAAAGTAGGTACTATTCACATCGTCATGAACGACAAACGCAATATGTTCATATTGCGTTGGACGTTCATGACGATGTAAATTTTTAATTAAAGTATTTAATTAATAGCACATGTAAAGAATTGTATAAAAACAGAATTAATAATTATATTTAAACACATAATAGTCACCATGCAAAAATAACATAGAGACAGAAATGAGGAAGCAAATTGACAGTATATTAAGTAGATGGTATTATTTTGTAAAACCGTCAAGACTGTGACGCATAGATATAAGTCCACGTTTCATGAGTAAATATAATAAAAAATGTTTCAACTTTTAGTGAATTTATTTATGAAGCTCATACAAAGTCGTATCTCATCTCATACTCGTAGAAAGAAAACATATATTACTGCCATCTAATGTTATTATTAATCGCTTTTATTCACTTAGGTATTCCTATAAACTGCTTGGAATTGATTTGCAGTTATAACGATTACAAATTTGAAGTTTTATTTTGCTATCATACGTTAGATTTCCAATTCTAGTATTATCCCCTGGATTCTTTAATCCTGTGTATGAGTTATTGCATTATTATGAAATTGTGTACTTAATACTCGTTTGTCATAACTTGTAGCAGCAGTTTCTCTTACAGACTAAACTAATTTAATATCCACGTGTTTCTCTTCATTGAACTGATTCTTTCCCAGCGTATCATTAGAACTATTATCATCAAATAGATAGGCAGAATCGTATCTTCCAATTACCTCGATATATTCACATCGTGCAAAAACTGAATCGTTTAGCTAAGTATCACAGATGTGATGTATAGCAAGCATCTATGGTTCCCAGAGAAGCGCTTATTCTTTGTATTGTATGAATATGTCTAATTAATCTAACACGTGACTACATTATAAAAAATCGTGAGTACCTACGAGTTTGTTATGATTGTGAAGTCGTTAAGACTAATTCAGCTATAACAAAAACAGTGGATAATGGTCTTAATGACGAAACAGTGGTAGCCGTAGCTGCTATGATTCTGAATCGATTTACAATAATGTATTTCTCGTCATAGCAAAGTAGCTCCCTAATGCAAATATAATTTATAATGGCAAAAAAATTGTTATCATCGTATAATTAGGAACCCCTTAAGAAACTTTGTTTTTTTTTTTAAATTTTTCACGTACCGTGGAAAACGATTTGTCAAGTTTTTACAGCACCTATCTATATTTATGATATATATTTTACAAGCTTCTGTTTCGCTTGTAACACACACATAAAACAAACGAATTTCAGCACTTGCAAAGATAAAAGCTGTTTTTATACGAAAAGCTTTTAAAAGATTAATGAGAGCGCTTACTTTAATAGTGGTATTGTGACGGTCAGGACAAGTGATAAAAAATCTATCTCGAGTGGTGCGTAGGCCAGTGAGCCCCCATAAAACTGCCCGTATTCATTATCTCAATGATATCAAATCTATGGAAATAAGTGGCGGGCTTATGGTGACACTATCAAATGGAGTACGAGTATATTTAATGTACTTGGTGGCACTCTGCATCCTAAGTGACATGGATTGATTCATTTACGTTCAGTTTAACCTTCCCGTCATACATCAGTGGTGAATAATTTTCATTTGTTTAATGAATTTCAATTTTATTAAAATGCGTAGACTGTCAATCAGGTGATAATTTAATTTGAATCAGTGTTTGAATGTGCTATTATGAAAACATTTGTGAATCGTTGTTATTGTTTTTGGATAGTGTTTGATTTGTAATATAAACTTTATACTTGACTAGCTTCGTCCGCTTGGAATTTTTCACCTCATCTCAACGCATCGCCTGCCCACGCGCTCTTCGTTTTCGCTAAGAGATCTTTCCAACGTTTTTTTTTTCTTTTTGATCGGTTCCTAAGAGTTCTAGCATGATGTTAGCGTATAGCTTTCCTCAAGAATTAAGCTATCAAATGCAAAAATCATTTTTCAAATCCGATTGGTAATTCTAGAGAACAGCGTGTTCAAAGTTCAAACCAACAAGCGAAAAACCAAACAACTCTCTAGCATTATTATTAGTATAGATTCATGTTATTTCATAAAATAGAGAACCGTGTTGATAGCAAATATAATAAAATGATCTGGAGAAAAAGAATAAGATGAGTAGGCGCCTCGTAAGAAACAACAAAAATGTAGACATCATTAACATTGATTAAAATTGCAAAACAATTATGACATGATAATCAAATGTGAGCAATTATAACTATATAATATTATTCTCCACACTTCCAGGTATATTTACATTAATATTATTATATATTATGGAATCAGGCGTTACTTTACGGAAATCCATGACATTAAGATGTTATGTGTAATATCTTAATTAATATTATTTCTTTCATCTACGTATTACTGGAAATACCATAACTTGTCAGTTCATATGAACAATAATAACATCGATCATATAAATAATTTGCATAGTTAATATTGCACTTAGGTAATCTAAACAATGTAGGTACCTTATACATGGACTTTAACAAATAAACTAACTATCTTTAAAATCTCATAATAACATGGAATGGAGGGCAATCAAATAAGAGAAAAACACACAAAGAAGGGTATTTGAAATAAAAATATATAGAATATTCAATTTTATTGCCAAAAATTCAGGTACCTAAATGATGAGATCAACGCCACAATCCACTATCCCAAATATTCAAATATAATGATTTCCACTCGACAGAGATTAATGTGATTAACGTAAAATACCGCAATCAAACAAACCATAACTCATCTGTATGTTCGTCAAATATTGACACATCATTCATTTCAATCACCATTGTGAATAAGGAATACAATATAATAGCATTAGGTTTTTTATTAACTGTTGATTAGATTTTTTTTTATTGGGGGTAAAAATCCATATCATTCTTACTTCACTGAAGTGTTTAGGGTTGAATAGTTTTCAGTATTAATCATGTGGCAAAGTTAAATAATGTTCTTTTGTTATTTTCAGATACCGTCAAGCCCGTTACGCAGCAAGACGCGTCCGAAAACGCGTCATCTTCAAACACGGTGACTGCAACGTCGTCCAATGGAACGTGGCCAAGCGCAGGCGCCGATACCTTCAGGACATCTTCACCACCCTCGTGGACGCGCAGTGGCGCTGGACGCTGCTGGTGTTCGCGCTCTCCTTCATCCTCTCCTGGCTGCTGTTCGCTCTCATCTGGTGGCTCATTATCTTCACCCACGGAGACCTCACCCCTCCTTCACCAAACGAAAACGTTACATTCATTCCCTGTCTCAACAACGTCAATACCTTCACCGGATGCTTCCTGTTCTCCGTGGAAACACAACACACCATCGGCTATGGCTCCAGAACCACCAACGAGGAATGCCCCGAGGCTATCTTCGTCATGTGCTTACAGAGTATTGTGGGCGTCTTCATCCAGGCTTTTATGGTAAGACACTTTAAATGTTTATTTGCTCTCCCATATTTCATTCGTTTAATTAGAAAAACCAACACGTGGCACGATGGATGCTAAGAGACTACATACTTACTGTCAAAACAAATACCATTTACTGGCAATAAATCTAAATAACATTGAACTAGACTGCTACAAAAATAACAACCTATTTTATGTTACAGCTGTTCATGTATCTTATTTAAACAAAAATATCTAATCAGTGTTTTATACATAGTGTTAATGAAAAGGTTTTGAGCTCATGAAACTCAAAAAAACCACCCGGCTCTAAAGCTAATATGATAATTTAATATTAAAATAAACTTGGACTCAAGCCAAATGTATTAACGTAACGTACTATACGATCCAACCAGATGTTCTCTTAAAAATAATTACAAAATTAAAAAATGATTTAGCATTAGGTGTCCATTAACTGTAGCATCATAATTAAGACCAATTCACAGCTCACGAATATGTACGAGTATGTGTCAATGTATGATATTGACAATACGTAATCTTCAGGAAGTATTACTACGGAGGCGACCAAAACACATATTCTTGAACATGTGGTTTATCACACGCCGCACATTGCATCAATGCTGTTCTAATTTTAGGTGGGAATCGTGTTCGCAAAGATGTCTAGACCTAAAAAGCGAGCCCAGACCCTACTCTACTCCAGGAACGCTGTCATTTGCTTGCGTGATGGCCAACTGTGTCTGATGTTCCGTGTCGGAGACATGAGGAAATCCCATATTGTTGAGGCGCATATAAGAGCTCAAATAATCCGCCGCAAGGTATATTATTTCACCAAAAGCGGAGACTGGTTAGTGATTGGGGACTTCAGTCAGCACGCCTAGTTACGTCTAACACGAGTTCACACTGACTCCTCTCTCTAACTTGCGGGGCGTCGAACTCTGGATACAAACACTCTAGTGTGCTCTTCAGACTTCGATTCTCCAAGTTTTGGAATCCGAATTTCAGAACTTTTCTCTCTTGTCCATAGGTGGGTCTTATATTCGCGAAGCTGGCGCGTTCAAAAAAGCGTAACACCACACTCCTGTTCTCGCGAAACGCGGTTATATGTCTGAGGGACGGTGAATATTGCCTTCTATTCCGTGTTGGAGATATCCGCAAGTCGCACATACTGGAGGCGCATGTGCGCGCCCAGCTTATAAGGAAAAAGGTAACACTTAATACTTCCAATACGCTATTTGTAAAATGCATTAAGTGTTGCAACAACTAAGTTATTTGCGCGTTTATTTTGCATTCGTTTGCTATCTTATATGACCCATCTATGGACGATACAGCATGATTTAATTTTAATTTTGCTTTATTACACCTTTTACTGCTATTAGTATGATTTACTTGCTCCTTGCATAACTTTGGTTTCTATTTAAATTATGTATTTATACATTGATGAGTAGTAGTAGTAGCTGCTCGAATTGACATTGAATAAATATTTATCGGAACTAGATTATTGGATCTACCATTAGCATGTATTTGTATATGCTATTCGATTACTGTTCCTGCAAACTGCTAAATATGTAGGTACCTATTCGATTAAAATGTTTTTAAATCGAATTCAATTTTAACTCTGCAAAACAAATGAGCATTAATTTAGATTACGTCAATTGAAAATAATTGCCAATTATTTCAAACTAGGATTGATAGGTACGAATTTTACGTTTACTATGGTTTACGGAAAACAACTCTCTATAGTATACACGTGGTTACAAGTATATACCTACGTAGCTACATACATAATAATGTTTAGCTTATTATGAAAAATGTGTAACGCTGGAAGAAATCAAAGCATTTTGATACACTGACTCATAACACCATAACGCGGAACAGTCAATTCAGGCAGCTACGGCTTGTATTAAAAAAGATTGAGTTATTTGTAAATTTCCCCCAGAATATAAAAATAATGAGAATAAATAAATGTTAAAATATTTACATAAAGTCTTAGAAATAATTTACTAATATAAAGCATGTAAAATGTCAGCAAAGAAATATTTTCATTTCCATGCCCACTCTACTGGGAATTGAAGACAAACTTAGTGAGTGAACCGACTATCATTATATGCTAAGTTGGACAAACCAAAAATTATGATGCTTTTTTGTAGATTAGCTCGAATTTCTATTGTCATTTGAGATTTTAATAGTTGAAATGCAAATTATAAAAATCTGAAATGAAAATAATAATGATTGAGTCAGACGATCTAACGACAAATAATGCGATATATCGAATCTGCTATCGTTTTGCTGCTTTTATACTAAACAATATTGCTAAAAACATTTTGGTTATAAGGTTATATTGCAAAAATCACGTAACGCCATTAAAAATTATAACATCACTAGACAAAGAAGGCATCGTTTTTGCAACACAACTTTATGAGCGATTAGTTACGATGATTACTTAATGCATAACGAAAGCACGAAACCTCAATTTTTGTTTGGATACAATTATTCTATTACATCAGTAAGTAAATTCAAAATACCGAGAAATAAAAACCACAGAAAATTGTACCTGACCTGAAACTTCGTGCTTCCGTGATGCTCAAAAAGCCTTAAAGAATAAAAATCTAATAAATTGTTAATTTCCAAAACATAGATTACTAGAGAGGGTGAAGTCCTGCCATTCTACCAGCAAGAGTTGAAGGTTGGCGCGGATGGAGAGGAAGACAGACTGATGTTTATATGGCCGATGACCATCGTGCACAAGATCAACGAGAAGTCGCCGCTGTACAACCTGTCCGCGTCTGACATGCTGAGGGAGAGATTTGAGATCGTTGTGATGTTGGGTGAGTTTAGTCAAAGTTCTTAAGTATTCATAGTCTTGTACTTCTATTTCTTGCCGATGTCCCAACCATGAATAAGCATTCCAAAAGTTACGTTCTTCCTTGACCTTCCGCGAAGTGAAGACGCCTTGGAATGAGAACTTAATTGGAAGAAAGTGGTAGCACTATCCCATGCTTATACCATTCTTCTTTATCTCCTTCCCTCGTGTCACTGTTGAAGGGCTGTCGAGGTTTTGGACAGCCCTATCGTCACACGTGTAGGCTATTTTAATTTGCCCTGCTTCATGGAATGATACAGATATCAAATAAGATCAATCTCTGAAAGAGTAACGGAAATTATTGCAAATCTTATGTATTATCTAACGTCTAAATAGAGTTCACGTACGTAGATTGTGAGATATCTATTGATGTTGATTGTCAAGTGTATAATATAGTGCTCTCGAACGGTGGAGCAAGCCAACATCTTATAGGAAAATATTGCAATGTGTCTAATACCCGTCAACACCAGACATTTTTAGAAGGAACCTATCCGAACAAAGCTGCTGTAATAAATAATGTTCTGACTAACAACACAAACAATAATAAAACTATAATGTAATAAGACCAGACAGCAACAACAGGCATTTCGAAAACATTTTAAAAATCTTCAGAAACAATTTATACTTTAAAATAGTTCTATCACCACGCGAATATGTTGACACTTTTTTATATAGTGTCTGGCTGCAATAGATTCTATTAAACATCAAAGGCTGTAACCGTTTAATGGAATGTATCTACACGTAATGACCACATGCTCTTGGCACTTCCTTGACAGAAGTTTTGGTAGATTGCCCTGAACTTTACACATGATTCTAATATATGATTCCATATATTATAATAATTGTAAGGTATATTTTGAGACACTAATGTGAAGAAAGATAGCGTCATTAGTTCGTACAACAGTGCACATGAAGCAGAAGATTTATGTAATAGATTCTATACTGGAATTCTCTGTAGTCAATATTGTTTTCTACTTTATAAGGAATACTGTTTGAATGTTCTGAAGAAAAGATAGGAATCAACTTAGCATAAATAAAAACTTTATATGCTAATGTTAATTTTAAACTGAATTCCCTATTAGTGACACGATCCGTAGAAAGACTCCTAAGGACTGTGAGTCATGCCTCCATTAAGAAACAGATCCGATTTCACACAGAAATAGACACGGAATTAATAAACTAAAAACCCAAATATCCTATTCACAATATATAAAAAGCTGCATTACCTTGTTTGGTCTTATTTAATTATATAAATAAACTTCATATAGTTGTTTTTACAATATAGTCCGTTAATTGCGTGATAACTGCCACGTGACCACCATAAATATATTATTATCATTAATATCACTGCCAAATCATATTACCAATATAAACGGCCTTCAGATCACATATGGTTTTGGGAGGTGTTAGAAATTCCAATATGCTAAATACACATCAAGGCTTTAATTTCTAGATGTCTCGAAAACCCAAGCTCCCAGAAATCTGCCAGTACTTTAATAATGACTCATTCCATTGACAAAAGCTTCTGTGTTCTGTCTGGGTTTTTCCTGGTCTTCAATGAGAAGCGTTTGAAGAATCACGGCAGCAGAATTGACAATATTATAATCAACTTTCCCTGTATGTGGTGATACCTAATGATTTTCACCACATTTTTCTTTGTAGAACTATGAGACAGTTTTCTTTTTAGTTTGTTACCTTTTCTTTAGTTACATTTCTACTTCTCCATATTTTTAACGATCTCGTGATAGGCTGCTATTTTGTAGTCTACGTTATCTGATGTTCTTTTATTTATATAATTTCAGAGGGTGTAATAGAGTCGACGGGTATGACCACCCAGGCTCGCAGCAGTTTCTTGCCATCCGAGATCCTGTGGGGCCATCGGTTCGAGACCATGGTCACGTTCAGGAAGGACACTGGTGAATATGAGGTGTGTTTCCTTTGTTTTTCGATTATTACCGTTATTTTTATTTTTTTTAATTAGCTAAAGTAACTCCACAAACGTGATGGGTATATCGATATCCATCACGTCTGCGAAGTTTCGCTAGCTAATTTCATTTGACCCTGTAGATACAAACAAAATCGGTGTGTCTTTGTCCATGTTCAATATCAAGCAAAATCGGTGGCTACAAGTATCTAATGTTTATTTACTTATCCTGTACTGACATGTTTAATTAGTTTAAGAAAATATTTACTTACAAGGAAAATCACGGCTGAACGCTTATAATAATATTATAGAAAATAAATAAAGTGCATAATTAATGGCGCCGTGTATTGGATTACTGATTAACTGCTTACATGTTTGAAATAGTAGTTATTAATTATAAATTTTATTCTATAAATGCCTCCGTATGTAATTCCATTAATACGTAATTATTGCATCAATTATTACATAGATTATTAAATAAATTCACTACCTGGAACAACTTTTGTAGGTACATTGTACTATACACGTCATGCAATAAAGTACAACGCCATAACTACTCATTCCTTAGTTATTTGTTTAATACTTTATTATTACTTTAAAATATTAATTAAAGCTCCATTTACACAACGCAAGTTTTTTGCCTGTGGCATACAACAAAATTGTAGCAAGAAATCCCTTGCATTGTCTAAACATTGTTTAGACGTTGCAACTGACATTGTTGCCTCAACTTATGGTATGTCAAAGGTAATTTAATCGAACGGTGTTAATCAGTCTTAGGGAGGTCTGAGGGTAAAACAAAGGACCTTCCCCTAACATTACCAAAAACCGTAAAAAATCTAAGCCGGATTCACCATGACCTTAACACGAATATGCAAATGGTAAAATTAAACAATTATCCGATTATTTACTTCCGAGGTTATCGACATACAACAATAGCTGGAAACAATATTCTGATATTCTTGTGACCTTATTTTCAATATTCCAATATTTCTTATTGCTAACAGCCCAACAAATAACTATAATTAAAAGTAAACAGAAATCAATTGTACGTATTTTATTTTTTGGTCCATCAGCCATTATTTTTTACAATCAATGTAAACAATAATAACTTTATGTAAAAAAGTTTTTTATTATTATCAATCAATCAAATGACCGCTGATAGATTAGTAGAAGAGAGAGAGATAGAGCGAGAGAGAAATATTCAAGTAATTTGTCTTCATTCAATGTCATAGTTTTTGAAAAGTTTTACGTGTTTGGTAATATTCTGGGCTTTATTCGTTACAATTAATTTGGAAATGCTAGACCATAGAAATGTTATGTGCTAGACTGAATAGTAACTGAGCGTGATTCCGCAAGAGTTATGCTATCACTGCAAAAACACCACTATAAGTCCATAATCTACATTATTGTGACTAGCCTGACCTGATAACCTAACCTGATTCCGTACCGTGATCAATCTCAATCTGAATAATTTTGAAGGATATTGCTAATCCATTGCTTCATACCTCCGAAAAATTTGTTTGCTCAACAACGTAAATAACGCAATAAATGGTGTTAAACTGTCAAAATGAAAGCCATTGCTGCTCGCAATTACCCTGCTGTATCAAAAATATCTACAGGAAAACGTAGATTTAAATTATGGAAAACGAATCCATACAGTAGATAATATAAAAAAAAACAGTTAAGACCTTTTCATAAAAACAAAGTTGAAAAAGAACAATATTAACGTTATGCGTGGAATATGTCTGTTTGTAAACACTATCATTTCTTTTGTTAATATGCACTGGCTTTGGGATTATTTACATACTAGAATTATTATTTTTAGGCATACCTAATTACTTACACATACGAAACATATCATGCTGCCTATTACCTACTCGTACCTAATGTTAATTTATCGTGGTTTTTCCTAAGGCATTTAACACATATTCTTTAAAATCCTGCCCAACACGGGAGCAATTTGTTAAAGTAAACTTACATACTTCGACGGCAAAATACCAGCCATGTTCGCAGCACAATTATCGCAATTTGTTGTTTAGATTATTAAATTTGTTTATTTTAAAATCATTATTAAAACTATTATTTTTATTTATTTTCAGGTTGATTACACCAGATTCAACAACACGTATGAAGTGGACACTCCTCTGTGTTCTTCGAAGCAACTAGATGAATTAAGAGCTACAGTTTCGACCTCACAAAAATTAGGTATGGATCATTATTATCAAATAAATGTCTATGAAAGTTCATTGTCATGCAGCCTTCAATGTTATTAAAAACTTTTTTATAAATATTCCAAGATTGACTAAAGTGAACGTTATGTTTAAACTGTTTATTTTTAAAAGCCATGAACATCATTGTATCAAGCTCCAGGGAATCATTTCTGTTTTGTAAATGAGCTATAAGCTAAATTGTTACGTCTTTTTTCCAGATCGTATGCTAGGCACCATCCCGAAGACGTTCTCCGCTGACACTTTAGACCTCAGCTCCGTCGACTCCATATCCTTAGACGAACATATCGAAATTAAAATCCCCGAAGCAAGAGCCAGGGAGAACAGGTTAATGGCCCAAAACAACTTCGTTCATCACATCAATGAGAAATCCAGAAATCCAAGCCATACACATTTGGCTGTTGAAAATGGTCTAGAGCAACAGCAACATAGAAATCATAATCCGACGGAGTACAAGCATCCCCCAGAAGTGAAGGAACACATGCATAGAAGCCATAGTCACGCTAGTATGAAGAAGGTGCATGGACTGACCCCGAATGGCATCGGCCATGCGGGCAACGGTCATCATGAGCATAAGCATGATGAGCATAATAAAATAAAAAAGTGAGTGTCCTGTTCATGTTCTCTAGATTTTAGTTTCAGTGACACCTACCTACTTACGGTAGCAAAGTCTTCTCTCAGTGGTCTGTACTTTGTTTGCCGTGATAAAACTGTTTTACTCGTAATATGCAATGTTGCAACTGCTTTAATTCTGATTCAAAGAGTTTCGAACGCTTTTTATGCAGTAACTACCACAAAATCACAAAAAATCTGTGCCCATATCGCTCATCTGGAGAAACATCGACGTAAATGTATTTTTTTCCCAAAAATTAGTTAAATATGCCAAAGCACTTAGAAAGCGTATTTACGTTAGGAAAGCAAAGATTTAAAAAAAAGTAGCAGTTACGTCGATGTTTCTCCATATGAGCGATATATAGCAATGACCCTAAGGCCAAGATTAATTCAATGTTTAGTTTCATTAATTTCAATGTTCTCTTCAGTGTATTTAACTCCATTGCTTATAACTTCCAGATCCCCAAGTGACACCCACATAGTCAAGCCGCCAGTGATCCCCATCCTGGTGACGTCACCGGCGCCCGAGCCCGCCTGACGGGCGCGCGCGCTCCCGCCCGCACTCGCGCCGCCGCGCCTGAGGAAGCCGCACGTCACCTTCTCGCCCCATACCGAGAGCATCGAGAATATACAACAACTTATTGATGAAGATTAGGAGATTCATGGTAGAAAATGGTCTGAAGTTAACGGAGAAGAATTTTTACTATTTAGTAACGTTTGCCAAAATAATGCAGGGAACTTTTAAGTGATCCTTGAGAAATTAGTAGTTCGGGTCTTACCTGCACATGTGACATGGTATACTCGAAGAAGAAGAAGAGCTTTCCAATGTAATTTTAAAGTATTTCGTAAAAAGACTGTGATTAACAAATGTCGTCTTCGTATTACCAGTGTTTAAAATTACTTAATAAATTTAAGGTAACTCAAGAGTTTGTTGATGGTCAATAATAGCAGTGTCAAATATTTAAAGTATTTATTGCTTTTGAGGTACTTATTCGTATACCAAGTTTTTTACATTAAGTAAGTACATAGTGCTAAAACTAATAACTAAGCCTTCTCAAGCGTGTGTGCCTAGACTTTAAAATTAGACGGATATATTTTTGTACCAGACAACAATTTTCTCCTTTATCGTCTACTTCATCAAACATCGATGTACCAGATAGGGTTGTATTTAGACCAAGTATTTATTTAGATAATTTAGCGGATGTAGAGCGGAGACTAAACTTATAGAAGTTAAATGACATAAAGCTTTAAAATCTTTAGTTAGTCATGTCTCCGCAGTTTGTGTGTAAGATTACGAAAATGTAGGAGTTTTACTTGATCTGTCGACAGTCAAACTAGAGATGGAATTAGAGTTATTTCTGAGAAATATTTATATTTCCAATGAATTTAATTCAAAATTATTAATTACTTAAACGGCCCCTGTTCACGCTAAAATCATTGTCCAGTATACCACTGTATGGTCGAATTCCAAAGAGAATGTTATTAAAGAAATTCTAGCTTGAGCTTTCGGATTAAATCCAAAAACTATTGAATAGTGCAAAATAATATTCTTAAGTATTTAATTGTATCCAGCTACCTACGTAACGAGTTGTGAATGTACAAGTAGCTTACTATCTAATGCTTTTTCTACATTAAAACATTGTACAAAGTACTGTTATGTGTACAACAAATATGTGATATATTTGGATACTTAAATTATTCGGACAAAAGTACTTAGAACTTGGCTGTGCACTACCGTGCGCGGTTCACTTTGTTATCGACACATTTTCCTTGTGTAACTAGAATAGCTAATTTAAATTATAAGTGTTAGTACTACTAATGCTTGCAATATGTACTGATTATAATATTTAAATATTATAAAACGATAATAACAACTATATTATTAAAGTGTTATACACGAATCATAGTATTATTGTATAGTTCATGAAATTCAGGGGCCTGAAGTGGCGCGGGCGCTGCTGCCTTTTTTAATAAATTAGCCCAAAGCTTTGTCTTTTCCTGATAGAATATATCAGATCAAACAAAATATAGTTGCTAGTTTATACGATACACGAGTTTTATTTCCCCCTCTCTACATCTTGTTATTAATATCCAATAATTAACATTGTCATATTACAATATTTTCCGCATCGACATATTTCAAAAGATTGGAATCATGCACTATTGACGTGATACCAGTAATGCATAGATAACCCTGAAATGTTTACAAAGTATTATACATCGCTACTCTACAATAGATGGCGCTGTATTCAATTTACTTTTACATTTATTGGCACTGTCATAATAGTTTGGTAATCTTGAATAAGTACTATCTAAATAGCATAATCATAATCATCAATTAAAAAGTGCACTTATGAAAAATTATTTCAGACAAATCTTTGAACATTAAATTAAATATTTCCACAATACGAACAACATTTAAACTTACTTAGTAGGTATAGATTGTATAGGTATAGGTACTTGGATGGATTTAATTTGGCGGCGCTTACCTATTACCTCCTATAATATTTATAAAAGCTCTATAATCACTGACATTGTTGTCGACACTAATACTGAAACACATTTGCAAAATTTAGAACAAACATGCTTTACCTATCGTATGTGAAATATCGAACATTCTGATCTCATTAAAAATAAGCCGAGATTGATCGATCGAACACTGGGTCGATTTCGCATAGATACGAAATTACGCATTGCACAATACAGTTACATTTCACACTTTTTCTTTAATTTTCCTGCTACGTCGCTTTGTTGTTTCATCTTCGCTTGACGAAGAAGACTCTTCTGTAGGACTGCTGAAGTAGTTAGGAGGGTATTTAATAGCAGATGGTCTTCTTGTGAGACTGGCTCTTCGTATAGCATCAGCTACTAGCCGGTCTGCTATATTAGCGAGAGGCGAACTTGGGCCTATTGACGGCAAGATGGTAGAGTTGATAGATTCCCGCAGAGTTACTTCACCAGGTAATGGTGAACTGGTTGCCATGTAACCTGAAATATAAAATAAGAATTCGTTAAAAAAATAGGTAAAATCATTAGGTAAGATTAAATGAAAAAGTTTTCATGCATTGAGAGAAGAAGAAAATGAAGAAGGTAGACGACAGGACGCCAAAGGTAGTGCTTGTAGAAACCCAGAATTTGTGATATAATCGAGACGAGAGAAGTCTATTTGATGTTCAGCAGTGAAATATGAAGGACTGCATTTGATTGATTGATTCATACCAGTAGTTGTAAATGCTGTAGTAACATACATATATTTTGTCGAGCATAAAATGTGTCAAAATATAGAAACACAACTTTTTCTTGAAGAGATAAATTTAATTAGCCACATGCTAAGCACAATACAAAAAAGAAATATAAGCAGGTATTGAAGGTGTTTCCAGAATCTTATCGAATAGTCTTAAGTCTTTGTGTCAAAAGATATAAGTTGTAACCTTCGATCAATATTGATCGAAGGTTGTAACCGTCAATTAAAAGACGGATTATCTGGGTCCGCTTTTTCGTAGCTTAGGTACCTATAATCTAAACAATACTTTTATATATTTTTCTTTTAAAGGGAAAAAATACGTTGTAGGTCTAATGGATAGAAAAAGTGAAAAAGATTCTTGATCTTTTGTTGTACGTATGTAATCCACAGTTGATTGAAGAGCTATTGTGACTAAATAATAGGTACTATTTTATCTACCTACTTAATTCAAATTCTTGAACTCATTCACTAACAGACAACGCACAGCCTAAACCGCTGGGACTAAAAACCTGAAATTTTGCACAAGAGTTCTATAGATATCAAAAGTGAGCATTAAGGAAGGATGTTTGAAAATTCACCCCCTAAAGGGAATAGGGGAAGAAAATTTTACATTTTTGTCGATGGGAATGCCATTGGGCGCATGTTTTTTTTATTAATAATCTCTGAAGTACCTAGTCAGTAAATAGTCAGGGATGGCTTGGTAGGAGTCTACAGCTGATTTTTTTTTCGCGATTTCATGTTTGGTCCCATAGTAAAAGATGTTCATAATGATGAGTACAATGACCCCTTAAGAGGAAAACGGTGATTAAAATTTCACCCTGTATACCAAAGAGCATTACTCGGGTGATATCTATCTTGACGGAATCACATCGAAGGAAATTGCCAAAATACAGATTCAAAATAGGGCCTCGACTAGTAACCCTAATAGGAATTTGATCCATCTTACTTTAACTGCCATGAGCGAGGACACAATTACAACAATTGTCCTAAAATCCGTTATTGTGGTACAGTAGGTACGTTATAATTCGGATAACTGCAATAGAAAACGTATCCTACGACACTAAAAGTCGTTGGATTGTGAAATAGTAAAGTTGTGAGTTTAAAAAGTATTAGCATTTAGCAAGAAACAAATAATACTTATTCCAAGCAATTTTATATATGAGTTATAATAAACAACAAAGTTTCGACACCATTTTGAATTTCCTTAACTAACGTATTCATAGTATCAAGTAACAGACTAAGGGTAGTATAGTATTTATAGATTCCTTGTAGATACTTGACTCATGAAAATTATTTAACTTGAAATAACATCAATTGGAAACGAATTTGGTTCAATCTTCGGGTGAGGTTTTCAAATGTTATCGAGTTTTTTTGAAAATTATTATGAATCAAGAAATGAAATGAGCTCACTGAAAGCTTTTTCTTCTCAAAGTTTCGTTGATACGATATTTTTATAAATATATAGATAGGTATAAATATATGTATACTTATGTTTGAGTGTCTGCTATAATAGGATCTATATACCAGCTCATTCATGATTGTTACATTTGAGCCTTTAATTACCAATTAGAGCATGTGATTCAAGTGTTCTGACTTCGTTTCTTTTCAATGTGTCAATGAAATAATAGCATTTTACACGGTTGTATCAGTGTTGGTACCTATTATCAAATTGGCGATTTTCTGTATATACCTATGCTGCAATTTTTTAGAGTATTTTATGGAAATTCTGGATGCTATATGTACATGGTGGATTACGGCCTACTCCCTCCCACTGAGAGGAGGCTTGTGTCCCAGTTGTGGGAACATTATAGGCTGATTATGCTTATGCTGAAGGCACCACTTATCAAATTAATTAGTAGCAAGATTGGCTACATCATCACGTTATTATTTTAATTAGATAGGTAGATCCGATCACAAAACTCGTCTATCATAACAGGAAAATATGGGAAAATGACGATTTTATTAGTAGAATATTCTCAAATTGACTTCTTAACTATAAAATTTTTTCGTGCTGTTCATATACTTAATTACTTATTTCGTGCAATTATGTATTAGAGTGGTTGTGTATATTACAAGGACAGACTTTACCTGGATCACAGTCAAGTTCGACGTTACCGTTCGCTGACATCACAACATAATTTCAACACACAAGCGTACAGATAAGCAGACGATAATCTTTATTAAAACGACACTCGACAAACACAGTGAACCTTCAAGAACTAATCTTCTATCACTCTATGCGTAATCACAATGGCGTGAAAAGAAAACTGGATGATTAAGTATATTTTTATGGTCTAAAATTTTGATGAAAACTTGATTATTTTATTCATAGAAGTGTCGGAGAACGCATCGTAACAAATATGTTCCCACATGTGGCTTGATTAAGTACACAATTTCAGCCATGAGTGTCCCTTTGTTTGTAAGAGAAGACTGTTCGGGTTAACACGGGAAAACTCTTACACTATACTATACCCTTTATAGGGGTAAGGGATTGTCCGAAAGGGTTACCGCTGCCCGGAACATAAAGAGCTAAGGAAGGAACACGGGTGGGTTTAAGTCAGTAAGAGTCTGACACTCCCTTCCGCTCCACCCAGAGCGGGAGAGGGGTCATTAATTTGATGATTTCCCATCCATAAAAAAAAGGGTAACCCAACTTGGGAGCTATCATACCTATCAGGTATACCAGTTGCTGGCCTTCGATAAGCTGAGCTGATTGATTCATTAATTATTGTAAGAAATAAAGAAGCTTTATGTAGCTATGCACCATAAAACTTAAGCTTATGTACCATCAACTAGGGTGAGTTTATTAAATTATTGTGGGGAAAAAGGGATTTCTTAATTAATTCAACCGGGAGGTATGAGGTACTCCCAAGTCAAGGCAAGTCGTGTGCCATCACTCTTCACATAGCGTTTAAACAAGACAGTTTGCATAGAGCGCTAGAATTTCTAAGGTATCATAAATCAAACACAAATCAATGTCACCACATAAATAATTATTCATTCATTATTTACATAAAACAACACAGAACGTGACAAAACATGCGTGTAGTTTGTAACTATTATATACTTAGGTATATACTGAACAACGATTTACAATATCAATATCTTTCTTTACACAGCTAGGTATCTACTGTAAGATCCCCTTTACACGATGTTCTTCTGACAGCCAGCACAGGAAGATGCGTTCGACTATCCTTAAAAAGATTCGTGTAATTGGGCCCTAACTATCACATTGTAGGTACATCTTGAAGCAGTGAATTACATTCTAAACTTACAACTAATTTAATAATAAAATTGCACTTTTTACAACTGGAATGTTTTAATAAAAGACAAAAGCACAACCTGTGAGAATTCTACTGTTATTAATTTTGTTTATTTTATCTTAAAGCTGACTAGTGGCACTGGGTTATTTGTAAAACATTATAAACGACTACTTAACAGCATTAATCATTTACCAGATCTTTGTTTTCATGATTCTAGATCATACTTATTATATAAAACATAACAATCTCTTACATTATAATACCCAACATCATTTTCTTGATGGACAAATTCAGATCATAACATGGTAACACTTCGTTACAATCAAGTCCTTCTAAGACCAAACAACGCCGGCTTTCAGGCTTGTATCCACAATCCTAATATTACTTAATTTTAATCTATTTTTAAACATATAAATATTCCCGAACAAAAATATAGTTTCTCGGTTGAGTTCGACGGTGACTGATACATAATAGGCTACGTCGCGTAGCAAGAATTTTCGCGCTTCGAAATTCAAACGTAACGCTTCAACGTCGTATCTTCGGGGGCTATTACGTATCTCAACAGGATTTCTTGATTTTTCCTACAAAATGTAGCTGTTTTAAATAATAGCTATATTTAGCTTAATTATAAGGTGACGGTAAAGTCGCCGTCGGTCTGCTCGGCTTTTGGCTCCTTTGGCTCGCGTTCAGGCATCTTCAGCATCAGCTGCTGGTCCCCGCTCTCTGTGCGACATCACAAACACAGGCACAGTTACATACACATACATAAAAACGTACGCTAGTGTGCTACAGGACATACTAGTGCAGACATTTATGTATAAGTAATATTAGTTAGTTACCTATGTATAAAATGCATAGAGCTCAGTCTTTTTTCGTTTTGAGCAAAGAGATGAATTTAGATTAGACAGTTTCTTTTACTCCGTTCTTTTTTCTGTGGCAGTACTGTCATAGTATTGAAAAATAGTTTTATTTTAGGAATTATATGCTTATTTATATATGTTCTAGGACAGATTGACTTAGTAGATACAAAAATCTTGCAATTCAAGGTATTTTAATAGCCATCCTGTTAATAAATAAACCAATATTTTCCCAAAATATTGAGCACTTAACCTAGTTAAAAATTTAACGAAAATACACCAGACAAGGTAAGATTCCTTTTAAGGTCAGGCATGAATGTTTTTGTTGATAAGACATGCAAACAGAGACATGTACAATGTACATCGTATCAATCTTTGCACAACATCATAGTTACAATTTTACACTAAATTAGTAAAGATGGAAATTATCTTCAGATCTTTTGTTACATACATTTTTGTTAGTCACAATAGGAGTACATTAAAAATAAAATTAAAGAAGACACAAATGACTTATTGGAAGAGAGATATAAATATAACAGTGCGGTGACATATTCTATTAGTAAAGTATGATCAATGTTTTCTGAGGTACTTTTTTAAATGACGGTTTTACCAAACCGCAGGAATTGAGAGGCATTATCCTGATTACCTATTATTTACATATATAATGTCAGCAATGAGTACATAGGTGATGTTAAACAAGACCGCAGCTTAAAGAGTCGATGACACAAAAGCAAATAATAACTCGTTCAAAGACGCATCTACTTCAAAGAAATGTAAATGCAATGTAAAACTACAAACAACAGACTAATAAAATTGTTAAAAAGATTTAAAATTGAAAATGGAACCATTAAAATGACGATGGCGGCCATCTTGCCATGATTCAAATTGTTCGTTCCACATGACAGGCGACCGTTAAACCGATCGTCTTAAATGATCAACAAAACAAATGTATCCTGTATCAAAAAGGGGCAACAAATTGGCAAAATGATACATCCTGCTGAGATTTGACAATAATGTTCCGACGGGGAACCGCCGATGATGGGTGTAGGAAAATCGAAGGAGACCCAAAGACCTTCGCACTGATAACAGTTAGGCTGACAGAGGCGACAATGCCTTAGGGGCGATGAATTGTTTATGTTATTGCTTCCGACAAAGAGGATAATATCGTCGAGACTATAAAATATAAGTATATAGGTATAAGTAGGTAGTCTATAAAGACAAAAATATATATACCTATTATCAATCTAGCAATTGATGCTCGTGTGATGTAAATACCTCTAAGTATAATTACGTTGGTTCTCAAAATTGCCTTGTCAAGATTTGTAAACAGCATTCTAAACTGCAATTCTAAAACTTAGTTAAAATGAAGGCTTTGAAATATATATGTACCTAATATTTTCCAAACTAATGAACACACTCAGTATTTGTACGTGATTCATAACATAAAGCTTCCTATTGAGCGCTTATTGACAACTAGGTATTTCTATTAAATGACGAATAATGACGTCAAAATGCAAATGATGGGTTATAGCACCTATTTAAAAGTTTATTAGCGTTATGTGCGAGCACACAATTGAGTTAAAACACGTACGAAGCAAGTAATTTAAGTAAATGATACTCAGAATAAATGTTCACACGTTTCGTGCTAATAAGTAACTTGTGATCTTATTTGCTGTTGCTAATTAAAATAACCACCAGTGTGTAGGTAACGCAGACGTTAACTTATCATAAAGTATTAAAACACTCTGGATTTTCAAATTCTTCAGGCATTCTTTTTACTATTCTTAACTTTAGGCTTTTGAAGATCTGTCAAGAAGGGCTTACTGCAACAGGTATATTCATGAAAAACTATATCGGTTTTACTAACAGACAACATATATTAATTTAAATGGAATTGAAGTTACTACAAGTTTTCAACCGCCTACAGTCCTACACTGACGCATAAAATACTCATGCACATAAATTAGATGAAGCTGAAACATATATTTATCAGATCTGTCACATGACTCAATAAATAAAGTCACATACTTATTCACACCTGAAGTAAACTTATGTATATACAAATGTCAGTAAGTCTTATTACATACATACAAGATGTTAGCTACCTAGGCACCTACGTGTTATGCACATAGTGTTTGAATATATCTCTATTGTGTCTAGATATGTGACACGCTTCATAAGAGATCACAAGAACTAACGAGGCATGAATAATAACTTTATTAGAATCATATATATTATATATTACATTCTGATATCTTGCTCGATCTTGCCATGGTTATTTTTTCCTCAAAATTAATCAATTATTTTCTCTATCTTTTATTTTTATCGTGTTTACACCTAGTTATATGTGCATGCTGTGGTCTCCTGTAATGGAAGGAGCACACTTAAAAGAACCTTTTTTATGAATATAGATTTATATTGTAAATATAATTATGTGTATCCTTGAGATGAGTTCCCAAATAAATAAACCATTATCATTTAAAATAATTAACTTTTGCAGGAAGTACACACATTGCAGACTCATGTGCCTGAAAACCATTTAGATATGTCAAAATCATTGATGCATAATCTGAGCAAATATCTTTTGTATTGTTACGTTTTCTTGGAATATAAAGATATCTACGAAAATATGTCTAAGATATAAGAATTAGTAACCAATTAAATGATTAATGTTTTCATTTTCCTATATTTTTATAAGTAGGTTATTAATGAGGGGGAAATTGAAGATATGAAATAGTAAAAAAAACAGTAAACAAATATAATGGGTTTAAAAAACTACGTAGTATGCAAAGAAACCCTTTTAACTATAAACTATACATTATCTTGAGAAAACGAGAGCTCTCTGTTGACCCCAGATAAACAATAATATTGCAAATATAAGTATCATATCTCATATTGTATCACGCGGAACGGAAATATTGTTAGTGCAAGAAACTTGCATATAGATAGAGAATTATAATACCTATCTACTATTTGTTTAACTTATGTACCTACTCACTGCATGATTTATTGCAATTATCATTTAAATATTATAAATTACTTTATGTAGGTCGAATTGTTTGTTGCCAAACAAAGAACGGTGCTTACAATGATTGATAATAGAGATGATACAGGAACATAGTTTAACACATAAGTGTTATAGAAATATCTATTCATTTAATAATAAGCAGGTTCAATTGTAAAAATATATGTTCATGAGAAATATGTATTGTGAAAACCCATACTATATGTTACACCGTATCTTTAAGAAATATTAATTCCTCTACACTAAAACATGAATGAATATGCATTGTCTCAAGATTTTCCTGTCATGGTAAGAAACACAAATATCTAAGCGCTGTTAGTTAACATGGGGCACATATACCCAGCGACCACCACCAAATCTAACACCAGATTTAAGCCGGAAAAGGAACTCACCGATCGATCTACGATCTCCCTGACTGCCATAGAACTCGTCCAGCTCCTTGGCGGAGCACAGCGGCGTGTCCACCTGCACGGTCTCCTCGAACTTGGAGTAGTCCACCTCGTACCCCTGACGCTCACGGTTGTACGTCACCAACGGGACAAACCTGTGTCCCCACATTATTTCACTAGTCGTATAACTGGAGCGAGCCTGAGTCGTCTGACCCGTAGATTCTATCGTTCCCTCCAAAATAACCACAATCTCGAACCTCTCTTGCAACACATCGGCCGCGGAAACTCCGTAGAACGGACTGTCGGCATTTATCTTATGCACCATCGTTATCGGCCAAATGAAGAACAAGTTACTGTCACAGCCATCTGCGTTTAGCTCCAGTTCCGTCTGGTAATGAGACAGTACTTCACCTTCCTTAGTCGTTCTAGATCGTATCAGCTGAGCCCGCACACTGGCTCCTATAATATGCGATTTCCTCAAGTCGCCCACTCTGAACATCAAGCTCAGCTCGCCATCTCTCTGGCACACGACGGAGTACTTGGAGAACAGAAGCGTCTGCGTTCTGTGTTTGGGGCGCGTCATCTTAGCGAACACTATGCCGACCATGAAGGCTTGAATCATCACACCCACAATACTTTGTAAACACATAATAAATATCGCTTCAGGGCATTCCTCTGTCGTCGTACGCGAACCGTAACCGATTGTGTGCTGCGTCTCAATACTGAACAGGAAGCACGACGTGAAGTCATATATGTTGAACACGCACGGCTTCCAGTTAGATGCTTCTTGCATGGGCGGTAGATGGTCCAACTCTAAGTCTCCGTGTGTGAATGATATCAGCCACCAGATCAATGCGAATCCCAGCCAGGATAAGATGAAGGAGAGTGTAAAAACCAGCAGTGTCCATCTCCATTGTGCGTCCACGAGAGTCGTGAACATATCCTGAAGGAATCTCAGCCGCCGCTGCGAGATCTTTGACTTGAGAATGTTGCACTCTCCATTTTTGAGAATCGCTCGTCGCCTCGTCCTCCTTGTTGCACCATATCTGTGAGATCGGCTCCTAAAACCAAACACGATCACATTAATATGTTTATTTACGTTACACTTGAATGAGTCTAGTTATCTATCTACCCGCTTCAGTTCTGGAAGTGTGAATGCCTAGTTCACACTTGCATCGCCGCGGTGCGACGGCTACGACCTTCATCAATGTTAATATCGGTAATATGCTGCCACTAACATAGAGAATAGGCTTTCTAATTAACATAAACGTTTCTAATAATCACGACATTAAACAAGACATTTGGACGCATGTAAACGGACAAAAGCGACACAGTACGGGATAGTATCTGTCGGAGACGGCACGGGGTGGCTGGCGTCGACGAACCTCTTGCTGCCTGTAGTGGGGTAGTAGACGCCGGGCGAGAGGTTGCCGTGGCCGGGCACATGCTTCACTTTGAGCCACTCGTCGGGCAGCAGCTGCGACTCCTCGCGGCAGGCGGGGGACTCCGGGTCGACGTGCATGGCTGGGCGGCTGGCGTGCGCTCGACTCACTGGCAGCGGACCGTGTGCGCCACCATCCCTCAGCGGGCAGCCTCCTGAAGCATCGCGCGCGATAATGTCTTGGTCACGACTGACTCTCTCGTGCCCGCCCGCACAAACGACGCGCTAAACGTTGTATAATTGTATCGCGAGATTCTATATCGGAAATTATCAGCTCGCTACGGAAAACAAATTTTTGTTAGTGCCTGCGTTGACGTTATCAGACCTACAGGGTGATATCTTGATTCAAGAAATTGCTACTTGTTTGAGTGGCACAGCTACAATTCTTCACAGAATATCAAAATAATTAATTTGAGAGAGATCGTGCTGTTTTGACTGCCTCAGCTTCAGTAACTCTGATATCTAGAACATCACTATCACTGTATTTCCTTTTATACTGTATGACAGTTTATGATATAAGATTACGAGATTGTGACATAAAATAATGAAGTCCAAACAGAGCGCAAACCACTGACATTGGTTATTAGCGTCATCAGAGATGCGCAGGCGACAAGTTAATATTTACTGTTAATAATAATTATTTATGTCCATTTGTTCGTCACTCGTTTGCATGGTCACCACACCATTTAATATTATATTTCAATATTTTCGATTGGTTACTGTGCATAGGTAAACTAAAGGCACAATAACAAGTCCTTTGTGTATTAGTTAATAATGATTGAATTGCCTTATTTCAAGACATTACTAAAGATACCTAACTTTTTTCATGTGTTATTCACTATTAGAACTGCATGAAAACCGATTCCCATCAAGTTTGTTCCCCACTGCCTCTGAAATTCTTGGTGAAACGAAAAGTTTCTAATATTTTCCTACCTGACAATTACTAGTCATCAATGTCTTCATTTTATCAGGAGTATAAGACTGTGACCCAGTTTAGATATCGGTCAAAGGATTTAGATTGTTTCCACTTTCTGACACTTGCAAGTGTTTTCGCAGCTACCTAAATTGTGATAAAATGAATCTGTCAAGTCTTAAACTACGCCCGATAAAAAAATCTGTGACTTTCCGTCGCTGCTTAAGCTACACCTTCGTGCTTTCGTGCCTAAAAGAAGCACTTAACTTTCTTAACTAAAAACTTTTTAAAAAAGGTAGTTTAGATTTAACGATTTAACGCTATATTTTAGTTTCTGTATAGTTTTAGTTAAGTTAGGATTTAATTTTGTTATTTTTAGTATTAGATATACATAGATATTATATTTGTATAGCCGTTAATAAACATAATAAATTACAACGTAGGACTAAGTAGTTAAGTCCGCCTTTGTACCTTTTTGTGCGAAAAGTTTAAATAAATAAATAATTGAGTGAATTTTCCGGGGCAAACTTTCCACTATATTTAATTAAAGAACGATGGCGATCCCTTTCAACTTTTTTATGTATTAAAGTTTCTCTTCGATACTGTGTAAGTAGATGGAGAGCAGTGGTGGCCCAGTAGTAATAGCCCCGATTTACGAGTTGTAGGTCGTGGGTTCGAACCCAGGCAGGCTCTTTGCTTTGCTTAAATAATTTCATCACCACTGCTCTCAAAACGGTGAAGGAAAACATTGTGAGGAAACCGACATGACTTAAAACTAAAATTTTGAAGATATGTGACATCTACCAACCCGCACTGGTCCCGTGTGGTGGATTACAGTCCACTCCCTCTCACCGAGAGGAGCATGAGTTCCAGCAGTAGGAACGTTATAGACTGATTATGCTACTGTATAAGTGTTTCTATAAATAGACTGAATGCGAAATCCTCTAGACCCGGCGTGGTCGTATATCTGCTATTCAAACGTCCAGTTTTTTCAAATACATGTGACATCAAACAACCTGCACTGGCTCTGGTGGATTATTGCCCACTTCTGACAAAGATATTCTTCTCTCTATGACGTTCCCACTGCTGAGACACAGAGAACTGTGTCTCAGCAGTGGGAATGTCATGGGAGCGGTGAATGCTTATGCGAATCTCGCACCCCCGGCCATAGGTAGAGGTGGAACACCGCGGTGGTTTTAGCCGGTAAGAGTCCGGCATGCCCCTCTGTCACAATGGAGGAAGTCCATAAGGATTTCCACCGCGCGACAAAAAAAAATGGGAACGTCATAGGCTGATTTAGCTTTTAAAATATAGTTTCACTTGCTACCTGTCCCTGCTTCGCAGGAATTTAATGACTTGACAAAACATGAAGATTTATTTATTATATCTAAGTTAAATATGAATGTATTAAACACATAAACCTTCCGGAATAAATTCTTTAAATGATGTTGGAAACCACATCATAATCCGTTGCGTAGTGTAGGAGAACGACGTGGTCACACAGACGGAGACGAAAAGTGACTTTATTTATTATATTAATTTATTATACGAGTATGTATAGGGTGAAGAGCCCTAGGTATAATATTAGACGCTACTGAATTTGTGAAACATCAAAATCGTGAAACATGTTTCATGTTTGTGTATTTGCTAAACATTATCTTACTTCGCCAGATTGCGATCGAAATTCAAATAAGAATTTTGAATATATGATATCTAGTATTGTCATGAAACAATGTAATCTTATTCCAATAAACAGTACGTATAATATCTTTCGATAATTTATTACATTGAAATAAAAATTACGTGTAAGTAAACACACCTCAAATTCATAATATCCGGTAAAAGAAGATATAGACTTTATCCTTGTTTATCAAAACTGTGTTAATGTTGTAGTCATTATTCGATATAATTCTATTGTAACTTTACTAGATTTAAAATCAAAAGTCATTTATTCAAACTAGGCTGAGAGTCAGCATTTTTTGAGCGTCAATATTAAATAAGACAGTGCCCCAAAGCTTCACCACGCAAGAAGTGGCGCAATAAACTCCCGAACAGCACAGCTGTCTGTTCAGTTAGAAGGAATTGATTCTATACAATAGTAAGTAATTAACATTACGGAACACAGAACATTAAATTAAATTATTTGACATAATATGTACGCCAGCACACGTCAATATACCAACAAAAACCGTATCTAACTACCCCTAAAAGGCAAACCCCGTAGCAGCCGTATGTGCTACGGGGTTTAAAGTGCTACGAACGCCTACGCCGTAGAGGCTCCGCTTCAAACTAATTGGTTACAAAAATACGGGTAGTTTTAATCGTTCGGCGTTAGGTACCTGAATATTGTAACACGTCAAAATATATTTTTATGTTAATTCAACCAAGAACAAACATTATAAAAGGAACTGTTTAATTTCCGGAAAAACAAAAGTGTGATACCGACGCGGTATGTTGAAATTCGATAAAATAATTAAAAAGAACAACGGAAATGTTTGATTTTTGAACGTCCTGTATTTGAAAATAAGATGGCGCTCACCCCAGCCTTTTCATTAACTAATTTGACAGCGCGCGAATTGTTACATGCTAATGTGCATCTTTTCCCAACACTAATTCGTTGTTCTCGATCATTTTACCATTCAAGGCCACGGAACTGTGAACTACTGATTAAAAGCTTGTTATAAGTGGAGATGACTTTTTATTATTTTGCTTTTCAGTTTCTATTAAATACAATTTTGAAAAACTTAGTTTAAGAGTTACCAATGTGCTGCATGATTGTTATAATCGATACCTAGTTCATTACAGGCACTTTGGTTACTACACATACTTTTCTCTGAAGTCTGAAAGAGATTTGTGAAAATTGGACACCCTTTCAGTATAGTTCACCGGTTTCCTACGTAGAATTATTAAGCTTATAATTTTATTTTACCATTGATGACTAAATAATGTAATATGTAAATCCTTCTCCATATTTTCCAACCAACCGAGCCCTTACGTGAAGACCCAGCCCACATTATGTCACAAGATCTAAATACATAAATTAATCACAATTATCATATTTTGAATACAAATCCGCTCAACACCATCATTGATGACGGCTTATTTACAGCGTGATTTTGAGTAGAATTAATTCACACTCCACCTTCGTGTAAACATATTTTACACGACACATTATTGAGTTGTAAATAACGCGACAAATTAATCGTGATACAAAAATAAACACCTGTGTAGGTGACATTTGGTTATTTTTCCGTAAGCTTTGTTGTGTCGTTGCTAGGTGTAACGCCACTCCTCCATAATTTAATTATCACTGTTAATTTCGCGTTTTACGCCATCGAATCGTGACAGTATAGTGAATCTCGGATATAACAACGATTTAATTTGAACGTTGTGGTTTCTAAACTTAGTAGATCGACTGAAGTGGTAAGTTTGAAGTAATAAAGAAAAATGTCAAATAAAAAAATTATCTTTACCTAATGGTTAATATGAAATGTATCTTTTGGTTATCGAATACTTTATTTGACACATTATGTAAAAATAATTAACTTTGACTGACAACCAGTCTTACTAAGGGGTATCGTGTGATCCAGTAACTGGGCTGTGATTATTAAGTTGACTTTTGGAAAGAAAAGAAAGAAAGACAATACGTTTATTTGCGGCAAACATGATGCATAGAAAAATAATACAAACAATATAACAATTTTGGAGAAAACATGCATCACATCTCTCTCATCAAACGCATCTATGGAAAACCATACCCCTCAGTTTTTGGACTTAGGTACTTCAACGAAGAATCGAAACTCTTATTAGATTTTTCATACTTCCAGATCACAGCGAGATAAATTGCCTGGAAGCGTCGCGTGCTATCAAGCCGACTGACGAACACCCGTGCTGTTAGTTGGCACTTCAACACGGTTACGGACAATCATGCACTTGAATACGTTAGCGCGTGTCATGAACCTACCTAGAGGTTAGGTGTTAGGGTCGTTACATGCTTTGATGTTACCTCGCCGTATTGTGTTATTTTTATACAAGTTTCCTTACATTCATTACTTTTCATTGTAAGTAGTACTTTGTCTAAAGGTTAGAATCTTTGCTTCACATAAGATAATGCCTGTTTTCGCCCAACGATTAGGCATAGGTGTACCTACCTATATTGATACACCCACTTTTTTCAGTTATGTTTAAGTTGCATGTAATAGACAACAAGAAAATTGATTAATAGCTAGATTGTTTTCAATTCATGTTAATGTCGTATGGTCAAACGACAGACTGTGATAATTTGACATAATTTCGAAAGCTAAATATTCTAGGTCTCGCGGGATTCGAATTGTAGTAATCATGAAACGAATATTATAAAATACGCCTTTTATCGATTCCGCAATCGCAAGAACGCTAAGTTCTTGCAGTACCTACCTGAGACAAAAAAAGGTCTGACAAAATTCATATTTAAGAAGATAAGAAATGAGCTTCTTAGTTTAGGTTTTCCGACACTGCCTAGCCAAGCAATAGGTAGCCCTACATGCACACACGCATCTAAACGATGGCTGTGATTGGTCGCACGAGGCACTCACCTATACACTTGTATATGATGATATGTATAAGTATGATCACTTGTTCACAACACGCCCGGGACTCTGCGCCCACGTCAATTGTTTCCGGGATAAAAAGTACCCTTTGTACCGACCTCTGCCTGCAGTAAAAACTTTGATTGTCGATGATTGAGTAATAATAGGGATCTGAAATGTCAATGCACTATATAGACTAAACATATTATATTTCGTGTCTATATGTGTGATCGTGATATTCTTCTGAAATACTTACATAACGGATTTTGCGGACTTATTCCGGAAGGTTTATGTGCATAACACATTTTTATTCAATCAATCTACCTAGCCTTTTCCCAACTAAGTTGGGGTCGGCTTCCAGTCTAACCGGATGCAGCTGAATACCAGAATAATACATTAATATGAAACTTTCATAATTATAGTAAAGAAACCTCGATGTTTTCTACACATATAATGCAAAAAAATACCTATAAAATTTGCCTATTTGTGTAGTGCGTATTCTTTGCTACTGCGAGTTCAATCCCGCCCATCTAATTCGTAATTTCATCAGTTTATTTGTTTGTTTGCTCCTAACACATTGGGTGACGGGGGACCTATAGTTATCCCAGAATTAAACAGCTAAGTCAGTCATATAATTACGAAGTTTATTATCTATTTACCTTGTACATCTTTCTCTCTCTCTCTCTCTATTTACGTACACTTTACAGTTATTACAGTAATCTGTTAGTGTAAACTCGTAACAAAATTTAAATGTTTTGATGTGACGTATTTAATTTGGTTTGAATTATTCGGATTTGTTCTAATATCTTTGTGAGTTGTTATTTTAGACTTGTTAACGAAGTCTTTAATCCATAATTTTCCAGTGTATTGGGTAGAAATGGACAGTCAATCATCTGAAACTTTAGAGAACAGTTATAAATAAAAGCTTCTTGATGAAAACTTCCTAATTGACTTATGGTAGACCGGTAAACCGGTCATATTTCATGATCAAAGTTCCTAAAACAAGTATTTAATTGCCTTCTATCACTAGCTATGTAGTATTTACAAAGCTTGTTACAAAAATAAACTATTTTGTATTTGTACGTCACAAGTTTGAACAAAGATCAACGAATTAACTAATCCTTAATGTTAATTGCTGTTTTATTTCATGTTAATTACCTAGTTTGTTCAACAGTGTTAATTATAAGATTAGCCACATTAAATAATGTTGTAATTGTAATAGTTGTGTTTTATATGATTTACTGTAGTTTATCCAACGTCTGGGTGACATTTGTGTCGTAAATAGTCGTAATATTCGGGTAGCGGTGTCGTTTTGCTTTTGAGTTTACGAGCTTTGAAAGCTTTTATTCGTATAATGCAGTGGTAATTAATGTAATCAAACGCGACAAAAATTACTGTAATACAATAATATTATGTAGAGCCATTGCTTGACCAATGGTTTTCCATCAGAAAATATGTAAGTATACCATAATGGCCTATTAAACCTATACGGCAGTTGTAACAAAAAAAAAAACATTTTTTTTTGTCTGTTTGTTCCGGCTAATCTAAGCCGATTTTGGCGGGACTTTCACTGGCAGATAGCTAATGCCCCTAAGACGACCCACTGACCAATGTTTTTTATTTAATTTTAGAACAAGAATTAGGGTTCCGTACAAAGAATTAAAAAATAAAAAGCTAAAAAGATTCAAAATTTTCTATGTTGGAGTGGTATGGTACCTACACCTTCTCTAAGCGACACATTATTGATACCCGACATCCACGCGAACGAAGTCGCGGGCATAGCTAGTAACCAATATTTTTTTAAAGAAAACTGTGATTCTGCAGGGGTTATGCCATGTTTCGGTCATGAAAAATGGCTCTCGACTCGACTCCATAACAATAACCTACATGAAGAGGCTTATATTTAAGTTTATTTCCACTAGAAGACATACAGTAAATAGACCACTTTTTATATTGTTTAAACCCTCTTTATTTTAGTGGCAATAGACTTTAGCAACTAGCATAACGTACAAATTCAAACAATGTCTTTTCTAATTAGTAATGCTCGGTTCCTATAAAAAAAAACGAATCGTTTTGGCAGCATTTTTTATTGCCAAACTGGGCGTATAACAAATAGATTCGAAAGCTAATTTTACCTATGATAGCCACTTCCATTTGGGAAGGTTTACTCTCTTATGCAAATCTATGACTATGTCATTGCTACATTCTTGGTAAAGTTACAAGTCTTAATTTTAACCAATAACTGTCCGTAAATTATAGGAAACGTTCATAAGACGTGCGCTGATTGGTTACAAAACAGTTTTGGTCTATCGCGGATAGAACAGTTTTATCTTGACTCAAAACAAATTTTATTCAGTAAGTATATGATCACTTTGTATGTAAGACTGTTATGTTGCAAGTGAACGCGCCATTATTGTTTTCATAGAGCGATAGCCTGTATAATAGACAGTCTTGACTCGGTCTGCGCGCAGTCCTAGGCCTGTCGTCCACGACGCTAGCCACAAGTTGGTAACGTGTTACAAAATCAAATCATCAATGAGCCAGAAAGTCACAGCACTAGTAGGTATTTCAATGGCGGTCCGTCTAACCCAGTAAGGGGCTTTACTTTGTATTTTTTCACCACCACTGCTCTCAAAACGGTTGAGGAAAACATTGTGAGGAAACCGGCATGTCCTAGAACCAAAAATTCGAAGACATGTGACATCTACCAACCCGCGCCTACTACCTCTCACTGAGAGGACGCCTGTATCCCAGCAGTGGGAACATTATAGGCTGATTGCATGCATGCCGCACATGACGCAACAGATCGCGTCGTGACGGACCGCCACGCGCCATTGAAATATTTACAATTGCTGTGACATTTTAGCTACTCATTGTTTATTTCAGTTTATTACTCATTTTGTAACTGAGGGGAAATTCCTATATTTTTAGGAACGTTCGCATTTCTAATCTCAGTCTGAATCTATCAAAAATACTTCTAATTTCCCTACATTTGTGACATGTTTTTGACATTAATTGTCACTGAGATGATATTGCGACTAGATTTTGAACGTTTTTAATTACGAAAGTTGGCCTTCCTGGTTACTCTTGTGTAGCGTCGTGGACGATGGACCTTAGAAGTGCGTCAATCTTTGTTTTCTATCAGTATAATATCCTCTGATATCATCACCTACTAAGCGTCTGACCGCGCATGTGCATAACGTGTTGGCCTTATGTCTCCATGACATTGGTTACGGTCTATCTTTCATACTTTTTTCATGACGCAAATGAGATCAACTGCCATAGATTAGTTGACCTCTGTATGTTAGAATTTACAGCCACCGCTGAGGCTCTGTCTCGCTTAGGGTCGTAGCATTATGCTGAGCGATGGCCGTTTTGAGTGGATGTGACGCATATTTTCCACCAATTTGTTCTTTTTTGTGTTTATGTTCTTTCTCTGCGTCACGTGTTTACCGCAAATAAACGAATTTTCTTTATCTTTTTTTACAGTAGGTAATTCAGTGCTAGTGTGCGGTTAGACATTGTAGGTATACTGGGTGATTAGTAAATACAAAAAAACCTCTTAGTACTAACTTCGTATTATCCTAGACAGAGTTATTTCTAGATACGACTTTTACCCTGTTTCAGTCATAAATATCGTTAGCCGACCATCTCTAAAATTCTATTTGGCAACGAAAGCATAACATACATAATTAGATCGGAATATAAATAAAATCATGTTGTGCATAAACTTTACTAACGGTAGATTTAACCGCTAATCATTGAGGTGCAACACCCTTTCGCAAAGCAAACATACCTAGACTTGATAAGAAGTTGAACAGTCTATATAATTATTCCCACTTCAACCTTTGGTAACATCTATTAATAACTAGAATACTACTCGTATCTACTAGTTCAGCAGTGGAAAGGTTTCTAGAAGTTATTAATCAAGATTATCTAGACACGTATCAGTGTTTGCAGATTTCGCTGGATTTTAGAAGATTAACCTATAAACCTCAGGCTTTTCGTTGTCTACGCGTTTATTTGAAAACCTTGGACACGTCGAAATGAAAGTGACCGAAAATACGGAAAATACTTTGAAATCGATTTATTTTACTGTTTTTGCAAGCATTGATTATTTTTTAATTCAAATAGCAATGAAGTGGTCAATAATTTAATTTAATGAATAATATTAAAACCTCTTTACTCGATAATATTAAAATCACACTGTAGCACTGGGCGAATTTGGACAAAATATTTTTGAAATGCCATTAAGTTTTATTTCTTTTATTTTTTCTTCAGGCTAATATGGCTTTCTGTTTTTTATTAGCCAAACTGGCCTTAACTTACTTAAGTTAGTAGGTAAAACCTTTTCGGTTTCATTAATAATTGATTTGTTATTTCCTAAATGTCACAGATAGTTTTAGAACCATTTATTTTATGACGGCTTGTCCATGAATAAAAAAAATAAGTAAATACCTACTTAAGTAAGACGTTTGATAAAAAATAAATAGGCTTTATTAATAATTGTCTAATCCAATTCTTAGGTAGAAAATATCGTTAGTATTACCTACAAATAAGCATGATAATATCTAATATTTCATTTGCAGTCATAGAATAAGTAGGTAGGTACTTACCTAATATTGTGTTTTTCTGGACTGCAAAGAAGGGTTATATTTTTTATACAAATTGAGTTGAGCTTCTTGCTTGTTTCGATAGGTTTAATCTATTTATTTTATATATCTTACTAATTATGTATGATAATAGTTTATTGCACTTTATTATTGATGAAGTAGCTGTTGAATTTATAAGCAGTGGGTTAGATATCGATAGATAGATACCTACCACTACAGGCACTTTATTTTACCAGTAAGTATTAGAATAATATTCATAGACATCGAGGCAATTCTAATGTAGATTCGTCATTTGTCAGACCGGAAAACGACTCGGTACCTATCATTATATCCATCCATCTACTAGTTTGGGTTCGAACCCAACCAGGCTCTTTACTTTGTGCAATTAATTTCATCATAACGGTGGTCTCAAAATAGTGAAGGAAGCCATCGTGAGCAAACCTAAAACCAAAAAATTAGAAGGCATGTGACATCCACCAACCCGCATCGGGCTCTCGTTGTGGCCCAGTCCCACTCACAGAGACGAGGTTTGTGTCCCAGCAGTGGGAACGTTATAGGCTGATTATGCTTATGGAAAAGTAAGCAACTGATACTGCTCCATTCGACAATCTATAATCTAGACAAAATCAAACTGGTTGCTAATTAAAACGTATAATTTATAATTTTTATGACATATTGATTTTAGATTCTGTGATTACTTTAACTCACACACTTAATTATTCCTTGTTAACATTTTAAGAAAATCATCTACATTTACAATATTTGTAAATATGTTAGCATTATATAGGTACATAATATCACATAATTAATTTACTTATCATTACTTCATTTTTAATTAGTTTGTAATTTTATAATTTTATTCTAGGTGCGTCGGCTTCACATAAAATTGTATATGTATACAAAATATTGTGAAACATTTTAAAAGACTAATTTTTCTCCATAACTAATCTGAAACTACCTTTTGGAAGGGGCGAATAGAATCAATTCAATTTTTTTGTGAATTTTGACGTTCAAAAATGCCTTTAATGTGCCTATGTATTTGAAATAAATTGACTTTGACTTTAGTAGGTAACCTACCCGACAGATAAGTAATAAGTTTACTGGTGATTCGTGACTTTACGCGGCAAAATCAATAGCTACAATGTCAACTAATTTATCAAAATCATAATAAATTGACATTATCTTATTATTCGGCAATGGATTACGAGTGTATGTATAAGATAATTATTGTTAAAACGTTCTGGATATTTTGTCTTGAATTATTGCTACATTAGTCACTGATTTTTAGTAGGAGTGTCGTGATGGCCCAGTGGTTAAGACCTCGCCTCTCATGCACGAGGTGACTTTTTCAATTCATATATACTTTCTAAGTTTATCTTGTACATCTCTGACATCGGTGAAGATTAACATCGTAAGGAAACCTGGACTTATAATCTCACTAATATTATAAAGGCGAAAGTTTGTGAGTGTGTTTGTATGTTTGTTAGTTCTTCACGCACAAACGGCTGGATCAATTTTGATAAAATTTGGTATGGAGGTAGCTGACACCCTGGATTAGCACATAAGTTACTTTTTATCCCGATATTCCCAAGTGTTCGAAACTTATGCGGATGAAACCGCGGGGCGCTGCTAGTATTAATATAAGTCTGAAATCTCCTATTCGCCTTAAGCAAGCGTGGTCATCAATGCTCGTGTCTTCTTTGAAGAGGCCTTTGCCCTGCAGTGGGACAGTAATAAGCTGGTATTATTGCCCCACAGCGGGATTTGTACTGATTTTACAGTCTTCGATTGCTGGATTTGAACCTCCAGATATATCTTGACTGCTCCTGGGGTCTAGTAGATGCAAGCGGGACTGCTAAGCGTGGGGTCTAAGTTTCGATTTTGAACTGGGTAATTGCTTCACACACTATCAGTAGCAATGGATTTCATTTTGACAGTTCAACAACATTAATTGAGTTATTTACGTTGTTGAGTAGACAATTAAACATATAAAGCAATGGATTAGCAAAATCCTTCAAAATGATTCAGATTGTGATTGATAGTGTGTTACACAATTAGAGTGCAGTTCAGGCGAAGTGTTGTTCATTGGGCTTTTCGAATAGACATTTCTCTGTGGCAGCTCAGAGTTGGATTTGTAGCTACCCCGTATATGGAAAGGCTTGAGGACGCAGTAATCCCTGTTTATTACATGGAACTTTCATAAAACTGACAAAATGTGGCTGCAATATACACGTCTGCCTAACCCTTAATACATTGTAGCGGGATTGTCCGAAAGGGTTACCGCTGCCCGGAACATAAAGGGCTAAGGAAGGAACACGGGTGGGTTTTAGTCAGTAAGAGTCTGACACTCCCTTCCGCTCCACCCAGAGCGGGAGGAGTCATTAGATGATTTCCCATCCATAAAAAAACCCTTAATACATACGTAGTTTTATGTTATGGGTGCAGTTTAATATAGGTACCTAATTAAACGATGAAGCGGTGACCATTTTTGAATGACGAACAAATAAACATGTGGCAATTAGCAAAGCCTAAAGGTATTAACTCCGAATTGATAAAAGAAAAAGATAATGGTGACAAATAGGTCAGTACAACCACAGCTTAGGCTGCGTTTCCACCAGAAATGAGCGAGGATGCGTAGCGATAGGGATGTGTGTGAAACTAACGAATAACGTTGCTTCATTTTCATAGCTTGAACTAAGCTAGTGTTGTTATTGGTTAGTTTTACGCACATCCCTCGCTACGCATCCTCGCTCATTTCTGATGGAAACGCAGCCTTATACTTGTTTTTACAGTCCTGCGACTCATAATGAGATAAAAATGTTTGTCTTCAAATGATTTTCATTTATTTTGAGTCACTCAGATTTACCTAAGTCGGAGATGACAGGGAGTGCTTACCATTAACTTGTCAAATGCAACAGATATTGCGTTAACAGTACCTACCTACTAAGTATGAAAAACTTGGAATAAGTTTTCAAGCAATCTTTTACTTAAAATCGAACCAAAAACCAATTAAATATGTTGGATAAAAAAAAACGTGTTAAACTTGTCTCGATATACTTAATTAATATAGGTAATATAGGTATGGAAAATCTTTTTCACCCATAAGTATCTTATCCAAACTTAATAAGTGCCTAAGTTATAAAGCTTTAGAATACTAAATATTCTATAATATTTTAATATTCCGCTTAAAACAACGCTACTTTATAAAAAAAAATGACGATGCCTTCAATTAATGCATGGGCAAGTTATCTTTCATGACCCCCGGGGGCCTTTTCTACGCACACACTATTATCTAGGAAATTCCGTACTTAAATTTATTAGGAACCTACCTTTAAAATATTCTAAATACTAAATTGTAACACTTAATTCAACACTGAAACTGTCTAAGAACACTGTTTACGACGCCGACGCATTTTACACTTGAACATTACCGCACTGACACCATGTTTTAAAACACAAAAATTACATGAAAAAATTTTGGAACAAATTATTGCAGTACGACACAAAGCAGTCGCAAATACAAACGCGAATAACTCATTCTACAAAACTATTTCGATAAGTCAGGTTATTATCTTTATGATTAGATATCGGCGACTCAAGGATTGTTTCACAGAAAACAAATTGTTGTACAAACAGCTGAGTTAACGACGTTCTTGATAATGATTGCCATTAATGACAATATACAGTGATTAATGATCGTTTATAAAGTCTCTGTTGACCTAAAGAACTTCATGTGTAAGGCTATATTGACACTTATCGCTTTCGTTATGAAGTTGTCATTAAAGGACACACATGTTGACGACGATGATCAAGGAATTCGTTTCATTAACTCCAAAGATCCTTGGGCTGATTGTTTTCCATTTCTATGAGAATCCTTAGGAACAGGAGTTGGTCACAAGATTGAAATCTGAACGTAAACCTAAGGTAACGTTATCTTTCTTGCCTGCAGAGCGTAATGAAAAGGCTTATTGCAAAATATTTGAAAAAAAAAAATAATCAATGTTTTATCACTAGCGGACAAGTGAAAGTTATCTAAGACTATTCCTGATTGTTACCTACATAGGAAAAAAATGTTCTGGAAAATTCTTTGCAATTTTCCTTTGGAAAATTGAGTTTTCTATACTTACTTAGGTAGTACTTAACAATTATCATTTTCAGCTAGCAAATGCGGTTTATGCTTTATAAGGAACTATTATATCGCTCATTTGGAGAAACAACGACGTAACTGCTACTTTTTTTTTTACTTCTTTGCTTTCCTAACGTAAATACGCTTTCGAAGTGCTTTGTCATATTTAACTCATTTTTGGGAAAAAATACATTTACGTCGATGTTTCTCCAAATGAGCGATATGTATGGCGAGTCGTTGAAACGCAGTATTTTCAGTAGTAAATTAAAGTGTCAAACAATAGTTTACCTGCAAGTATCCTGTCGGTACACAGTACTCTGTCCAATCGAACTGGCATACGTGGGTATCCTGTGAAGACTGCTAGATGGGTATATCTGTGGCGGCCTCAGGAACCCACTACCACCCAGCCCAATCCCAAGCATAGGTGTGCCAAGCATAGGTGTTTCAACGACAGAGCTGTCGAAAACACTTGTTTCATCCGTCTCCTCCTCAATGACCCCAGGCTTATAGAATATTTTGCCAGCAGACAGCCCTGGCTTAGTTTTCCCGTCATTTTGTTCTTCGTTCCGAGATTGCATTTCATAAGACGAAGCCGCTTCCGTCATTGTTTTAAGGTTAACAATTGTCACAAAAGTGTCCTCACGTATTTTCTAATAGCAGGCATTTTAGTTAACGCGTCCTCTAACGTCATCGTGGGTTTTGTTTTAATGTGTTGTTGTTTCTTCGACATATATGGAAGTACCTGGAAAATATACATTGATTTAAGTAAATAATTATCATATTCTTGATACAGTAAGGATTATTGAGTTAGTGGTTGGTAAAAAGAGGTCGGTTACCAACCCAACATTCAATATTCAAAAACGGCACAAAGTCGAAATATTAGATGACACGTGGAAGTAGGACGGGATGTCGTAATTATCGGGAGTGAAAAAGAGACAAGACGACGAAAACTTGGTTCATTAGCCAAATTTTAACTTGCCACTTACAGGGTGTGTATTACATATCTACCTCTCAATTTATTAATCAACAACTTATATTTACAGTTTGCACCACACGTACAATGTATCAATACTAGCAGTTACACATACAATCATAAAATCTAAAATATATATATATTATAATTATGTTAGTATACCTATCTACCTCTTAGTATATGATATCTTTGATTAGGCCTTTTAGTGTGTAAGCAGAATTTGTTTTTATTTTATGTCGGGTAACCCCACGAAAATCCTAAGTCAACCATACCTATTCCCATACCGACGTCATATTATACTGATACCATTAAAAGAAACTAAATTCTCGTAAGTATAGATGGGTGTCTAAAACTCAAAGAGTTCACAAGTGTCATGTCAAATTCAATTAGCCCAGCATCTGCGTTCCTAATTACTTGCTTTGATTATATAATGTCTAGATAGAGCGTCGCCCTACAATCAAAACAAAGAAAACGAGGCAACAATTTCAAACATGTGTGCGTGCGGGCGGTGTTTTACACTGTGCATCTATGTCTCTGTGTGCGTGAATAATGATACCAGCTACTACAATTCTCCCATAAATCACATATTAAAAAAATTGACTATACAAATAATATAAGTAAGTTTTAGGTGTATGTTTGTAGTATTATTCAGTTTTAGTAGTGTCTTTATTTACTTGTATTTATAAATAAAAAACACTATTTAATTGAATTAGAGTTGTGTGTGTGAATGTTGTGTTATATTAAATCAGCTAAGTTAATTCAATTAGAATATTTAACTTTTTAGGCAGTTTGTATTTGGAAATTTCAAATGAAAGATCACAGATAATACGAATGGAATAAATTAATCTTATTAAAATTACTCTTGGCACCTTTGAAATCAGTTTATTGGACCCAATGCAACAATAATCATTAAAATGGGCTCATAAACAAAAAAGTTATACGCGAACATTATATTATTATAAAAAAGTACAGACGAATTGAAAAACTTCACCATTTTTGAAATCGAATAATAAAAGTACATCAACTAAATAATATAAACGTAACCATAAAGCAACGAATATACCCACAAAAAAAGGACGTTAAGTTGGGAGAATGGAAAAAGAAACTGGCAACACTGATAAAATATGGCGTAATATGGCGTAATTTGGTAAATATAAAAACAAAAAACAAATACGTAGTTTTTTTGGTTACTTACTGATGATATGTGATGTGTTTGGTGTTTTTTACCCTTCCTTTATAATTTCGGCACAGTTTAATAGCACATACCGTCATTTTATCGCTGTTATTTGTTTATTACTTAGCGCGCGTAATACGTAGTGACACCAAAGCGGTACGATCGGCACTAATCGGCGGGTAAGTACTTACAGTCCAACAGTTGGCTGGTATTTTTTGACACGTTTGCGCGCAATTGATGCTCTATCTAGACATTATATAATCAAAGATTACTTGTTTAATACTACGAATACTATGATGTAACATGCATGGCGCTATGTAGCCGAATCTAGCCGTATTGCATAACGACATTATAAGAAGGATAAAAAAGAAAATTTAAATTTGGAGCGAATTGATAAATGAAGATGATTGAAAATGCGGATAGTACTGCCATCTGTTATCGAGTAGCAGAACTTAACAGTACTTCCAACATGTCGAGTTTTTTTATTTTATTGGTATTAATTACAAATTGGGGATTCGAGAATTTCGATTTCAATTAAAGAACCTACAGTTTACTAGTGCTTTTTATGTACAGACGCCAGCACATCAACCTACCCGAAACTGTCAAATTTTCCCAATCAATTTTGAACCTTATGCTTTAGTAATATAATTGAAAATTTATTAAAGTATTTATTAAGTCTGTACCAAGCAAATAAAATATAATTTTTGTTATATAAGTAATTTGACCATCATATTCTTGACGAGGACTTTTTCAAAAGAAAATCGCGATCATCCTCCTGATCCTTCCCTACACTTAACCTAATCACAAGTCACAACACATTTCAAAACTAATTTTCCAGAAAATTGTCGTTACGGAATGTTTCCAATAAAGTAAAGTCAGGGAAAATAATTTGTTAAGCAAATTGACTACCAACTTTATTGACCGTAATAAAATTCAAATCACAGCTGTCATTCTTTGACAGTTATATGAAATGGCTATAACACGGCAAATTGACGTAGGGTGTCAATTTGCTAAATAATTATTTTTCTCTGCACAAATAGAAACGTTTCGTCCTTGTACCCATCAGGATGTGGTCGATCTTTATATCTTACATTTTACACAGTAAGTGTTGCTGAGTAATGTCGGATGTTCCCTCCCACAGAACCTGCACTTATTGCGGAAAACCTCATAGAATAAAATTCCGCGCTTATCATGTTCCTTGTAAGAAGGAAGGAGGAATTGATAATGATGTTTCTTTTATTAGTTCACGCGAAGCTGTTGGAAGTGGGAACTGTAAAGAATCTTTTTTCTATTGAGGACGTTGGCATGTAATGTGTAGCATCACACAAAAGTTACTTCTTTTATCTGTTCTGTGTGTAGCATGTACCTCAAGAATTGTTCATAGCAATTGTCTCTCATACATCATTTTGGTTATGACTGTTATGGAAGGTCCACTTAGCATATCCCAGGAAAGCTCACCTGCTTGTATCTCATTAATTTAATAGTAGATTATTCACTAAGGGGATAAAGCAGTTTCTGAGCGAGGTTTGAATCCAGAAAGGAACGAAGGGTTCTAGAGAAGGGTAGAGTTAAGACAAGAATCCTGGGTGCAGCGAGTTCATACTCGCCTAAGAAGAAGACACCTTTGTCCTCGAGGAAAATACGCTACTTTTCACACCTTCAGCAAGTGTAATTCGATTTTTTTATAAAAAGTTGTTTGTTTTTTTTTTTTTTGTAAAAGTTTTCATACGAATTTTAGTGAAGGTTTTACATAGCGTACCTAATTTAAAAAGACACTTAAAGCACATATTAACAATATGATATTTCCTGGTTTACATTTCCGGCACCGCCGTGTAGTTTTTCTTCATACCCACAGCGCTGCCCTTCACAAAAGTTATGATTCATTTCAAGATATTTAAAGTTTAAAGTTCGAACGTCAAGAGCTGACATCTCGCAGTGAGACATAAAACAGCCAATCAAAAGCGGCCAGTCCGTTTACACACATTCTGCGAAACGTATACCTGTCCATTGGTGAAGGTCGGTCTCAATTGCCGGTGTCTGTTCGGTAATTAATAAAGTACCCTGCCCCTGCCTTGTTTCATGTGTTCGGTACTTAGGCCCTTGTCGAACGGTGTTTGAGTTCTAACTGGTTTTGGTTACTATGTTGCTAGAGGAAAAATTCTGGGATTTAAAATCTGAAGCGTCTCAGCTGGCAATTGGTAATACTTTAATGTTCCTTACTTTTATATCAGCTAGTCCTTCCATAAAGGTCGAACATAATAAATGCCTTATAGATATTGTTGGAAGTACGGTAGGTAAATGACGATTATGGAAACAAGTTAATCCGGAGAAATAGATTTTATTTTTTATTACCAATACTTTTTCTTAGATGCATAATACGAACTACACACATCAAAAGTGTCTAGGGATCAACATATATTTTTGCAATAACTTTTCTCCTGATTGATATTAATTAAAATTTTCTTTAAGGATTCATCAAATAAAGTGTTTTCGTTTGTCACAGTAACGATAAACCAAGTCACCTTTGCATTAATAAAGAAATTTGCCATTTTCTTAATAAAGGGATTTTTGACATTTGAACCACTAACACAAAAGTTCGAAAAAAAGACTGAAATAACAGTTTTCTTTAAAATTTTATTGGGTAACTTAAACAATTAATAATCCGTGTTTCTACCGCGAACACTAACAACACAAGAACATCGGTTTGGCATACTCAAAATGAGTTCATCCAAATCACGCTGTGGAATGGCAGCCCATGTTCGTTGCAACAACAAAAAAAGGTCTTCTTGCGACTGGATACCCTCCATATTCGGCAGAGCTCTTCTCTGTAGCATATCCCATGCATGCTCAATCGGGTTCAAGTCTGGCGACTGAGCAGGCCAGGGCAGGACATTGATGTTAGCTGCGGCGAGAGTCTGTCTTACAACTCTTGCGGTGTGCGGTCGTGCATTATCATGCATTAACTGAAATAAGGGACCGATTTGCACTTGTAGAGGAACGATGACGTCTGATACAATCGTCTCAGCATAAATTTGAGCGTTGAGGTTGCCTCTGATCCAAATCAACTCAGTTCTTCCGCCGATCCAAATACCCGCCCATACCATGATGGTTCCACCACTATAAGGATGGACTTCCTGGCAGGATTTTAATCGCTGTTGGCGTCCAGGGGTTCTCCAGTGTCGTATACGTCTTGTATCCGGTCTCATACCAAAACGAGACTCATCAGAAAAGCACACGAAACGCCATTGTTCTTCTGCCCAATTTCTGTGTTCAAGAGCCCATTGATATCGAATCCTACGATTGTGCATTGCTATAGGTGGTACCCGTAGCGGTCTTCGGGAATGAAGGTTCACTTCATGCAAGCGGTTTCTGACTGTTTGGTCGCTAATTAAGTTCCCTGAAGAGTGATGAAGCCTCACGGCTAACATCATGGCGGTTATTGTTGGAGCTCTTCGAGTTAAGATTTGAATGTATCGGTCTTGTCTCCGTGTGGTGCAGCGATACCGTCCTCCATGGCGCTCAGCCACGGTACCAGTGCTTCGGTAACGTGTCCAAAGTCGACTGATAACACTCTGACTTGTATTCAGAGCTAAAGCCACAGTACGTTGCCGGGAACCAGCTTCTATCATTCCCACGGCTCTGAGCATTTCTTCCCTGCTTAAATGACGTCGCCGCTCCATAATAACGTTGGTTTTAATCAGTAGTAGGGAAACAGTAGCACTAATAATGTCTTCAATGCGTTGTATGTTTTTATAGGGAAAATCTTGACAGCTGATTTTCATCTTTTACTCGAATTTGATTCACAGTTCCTGATTCAAATTATGAAATGCACCAAAAAGGATCCATATAAATTTATAAAATCATAAATTTATTACAAAGCCACATCTAAATCTCAAGAAATCCGCATAAAAATGCTTGATCCCTAGACACTTTTGATGTGTGTATTTTATACTAAGTACTACCTAACTTTACGAATAAATACAAAAACAAAAAAGAGCACTTTAGTGTCAAAGTACTCGTCCGCATCGCTGTCATCCGGAAGCGCCCAGAAGACTGACAGCATTGCCACATTGAATGGCAATGCTAATTCTTTGGCCAAAGAACAACCCATTCCGCTGGTCACGCGAGAAATTTCCTTATATAGGAGACGCGCACTCAGCCCCCATGACCCGACCAAAACGGCTCAAAACTGTAGTCACCCATAAAAGGTTACAGTATTTGCGCCACTTAAGGGTCTCAGCAGCCGCAGCAGCGGCGCCAGCACAGCCCGCCGAGCTAGGAACATGAGATGGCATAAGGGTATGGGGATGGCAACCTGTGTCGTTCTATCATCCCAAAAAGTCTGTTCTACTCCCAAACATGAAACACTCCCAAACATGAATCACTTACCTACTGTAGAATCTGTCTGGAGAAATGCAGTATCACTTATAAGTAGATACCTACTTACCTATTAAATTATTCCTGCACAAAACTTACAAGAATTTTCCGTCTTCATATAACGGTCACGTCTAGGTCTCTAGGCAAATGCACAAGTATGGCCAGATTATTACCTTAGTAAGGTCCATGTGAAAATATAACCATGTTGAGGTTAATCACGTCATAAAATTATTGTGAGGTCCCTTATAACGGCGATGTCAGCTGACTGCAGTAATGTCTGACTAGATAGAATTTTGATAAGATCTAGGTACGTATCTAGGTAATGAATGATACCTACTATCATTATAATATATTTAATCCTTCAAAGACTTAAGGGGTTACAACCAGCTTCTTTTTCAGTTAAAGAAAAGTAGTTAAACGGAATAACCAAATCCCTATTTGGGAGTAGAACAGATTTTTTGGGATGATAGAAAAAAAAAGTAATTTAAAAAATTAAAAAACCCGAATGCGGTATAAAACATTAGTTTAAAAAAAACTGAAAAGCTAAAAACAAGCCCATTTTAAATTAAATAAAAGTTGGAAGAATTTTTGTAATCGCCTTTTAAAACGCTTTACAATGATACCTACCCCACTTGACATAGTTTGTTGACTTTCATTTTTTTCATTTTCACAATATGGCGTCCAGTAGTCGCCATATTGAATTTTCACTAACGTCATGTCTTTAGTGACACTCACCGGACTAAGAGGAATCGATTGAGGTGTGAATAATAAAAATCGGCCCAGGCGTTTGGTCTGTATAGTGCTTCAAAGGAACATACATAGGCTGATAAACACATTACCACTCCTTTGCGGCGCGCAGTCGGGTAAAAAGAAAGAAACTAAAAGTATTTTTTAACCACAGAAACGACGCACACAAATACGTGCCAAAAATAAAACAAACGATTCAAACATGCGTCATATCCGTCTAAAACTGTCATCGGTCAGTATATCTACTATGGGACATATTTTAAGCATGTTAGTGGATGTCACATGTCTTCAATTCTTTTGGTCCTAGGACATGCCGGTTTTCTCATGATGTTTTCCTTCACCGTTTAGAAAGCAATGGTGATGACATTACATACACAAAGACAAGTGCCAGCCTGGGTTCAAACGCACGATCTACAACTCGTAAGTTGGGGCCGATACTGCTCCAAAATACAGAGGCCTGGGAGTCTTGCAGAGATATGTATGAAATAGATAATGGTTCGCCCTTTTACCACCTCAATGGTAACATCACAAACGAAAACTAGCAAAGCATCCCTCTTGTTTGGAATCTTGTGTCATACCATACCTGGGCCTTAACTCACTATGACCAATTGACCACATAACGACTCCTTACTTCGAGACTACGAAAATTCCTTAGCTATTCCCGCCATTCTCGCGTTCAATTCGCGTGGTTTCGTTCATTTTGTCATAGAGAATACGCCATACGGCCCCTGATACAAAAACCGAAACTGTTTGGAAATGTTGGCTTAGATTTCCGTTGCCTTAAATATGTCCAGTACCAGTCATCGTTTCAACTATCTCAACCAACATCACGAGGAACCCAACATAATGATCCATAAGTATCACTTAACTATAATAGTTCGTAATAGCAAAATGGGTTGAACTAGGGATCCTTCACACGCCACGGACGATAAATGGTTGAATTGCATCTCATTGTGCTCTAATAATGAACATTATCTATGTGCCAACCATTATGCACGTTCAGCTGATCTTTTATTTAATAACAGGAAATTATGACAGCTATGACAAGAGAAAGCGTTATTGTTATAATTTATGGAATATACTTACTATATGTATTTTGTTCTGTAATTAATTGGGTCAGCTACATGTTTTGTTTTTACCATTGGTTCCTGGATGCCAAAATATCATTTCGTCTGCGTGAATTTTCTTGTTCCCCCGACCCACCTCATCGCATCGCATCACCTGCCCTCATCACTTCGTTTTCGCTTAGCGTTCTTTCGGCTTTTTTTTTTTCTTTTTTCTCGGCCCCTAAGGGTCAAAGCGTGATGTTAAATAGCCTATAGCCTCCCTCAAGAATTGGACTATCAAATCCAAAAAGAATTTTTCAAAACCGACTGGTAGTTCCAGAAATTACCCCCAACATACAAACAAATTTTACCTCTTTATAATATTACTAGCTGCGCCCCGCGGTTTCACGTGTTATTATCCTATGTGTTATTCTGATGTACTCGTATAAGCTATATTACTGTAAAGTTTCATCAAAATCCGTTTATTAGTTTTTGCGTGAAAGAGTCACAAACATCCTCACAAACTTTTGCATTTATAATATTATTAGTAGGATTATTATAGATTACCTCTTTGTAATAATAGTAGGTATAGGTAGATATCTTTACCACAGATTGATGGTCTAAGAAAACGTTATCCCTTTTGAACATAACCCTCCCTGGATTATGTTCAAAAGGGATAACGATGGCTAGGGAGCAAGTGATCTGCCAAGCCCTCATCATTCCCTGGGACTTAATTCCTTGTGGTAAAACAACCGTAAACAACCGTAAACGTTTGTTTTAGAGATATGAGTTCTGGGTTGGCGCTATTACCGGTTGGTGTTTTACGGGATTGGATTTATCAAAAATCAAATCAAAATATTTTTATTTCACATAAACCAACATGGGCACTTATGAAACGTCAGATGCTAGGTGCACGGTTCCAATTGGTCGTTTCCTATGGAGAAGAACCGGCAAGAAACTCCATGGTTACTCTTTTAAAAAATAATTGGCTTTTACAATGTTTTCAAGTTACAGTAGGTATGGGAGGACAACGTAGGCCTGTCAACAAGTACAGGTAAGTACTTGATACAATAAAAAATGGTCTACAGATCTAAAGTCTAGGTACAAGGCTTACAAAGTCCTCACATTTACAAAATAAGAATGTATCAAAAGGATAAATAAAATATAAAAAAACTACTAAAACCAAGAGATATGATTGCCATTTCAACTAATAAATAGGTGAAAAATTAAAATTGTCTGTATATAATGTCAAATAATAAAAAGATTATGTCAAAGAAGTATGTACAAATAAAAAATAAACATCGTAATTTGAGAACAGTTAATAGACATTTACGTAGTTATGCCGTTAATGAGGTGCCAGGGAAGCCACATGTGCAGAAGGAATTATTGCCAAACTACCTTGTCTTCAACGTAGTCTTTAATCTTATAATATGCTTTATTGATAAGGACACGTTTGACGAGGGTTTTGAACTTTCCGCCACTAAGGTCTGTAACCGATTTTGGCAACTTGTTATAAAAACGGATGCTGTTTACAAGAAATGACTTACTAGTCTTAGTTAATCTAAATTTAGGTATCACAATTTCATTTTTACTACGTGTATTTATATTATGGAAATCGCTTCTTATTTTGAAAAGTCCTAAGTTTTTGCGAACATACAAAATACTTTCTAAGATATAAAGAGAAGGCAGAGTTAGTATATCAATTTCTTTGAATTTGTTTCTAAGAGACTCTCGAGGACCCATTTTATAGATTGCGCGGATTGCCCTCTTTTGTAAAATAAAAATTGAATCTACGTCAGCTGCCGATCCCCACAGCAGAACACCATAAGACATAATACTGTGGAAATAAGCAAAGTATACTAACCTAGCTGTGGCTATATCTGTCAACTGCCTTATTTTCTTACTGCATATGCAGCTGAGCTTAATCTACCTGAAAGAGCTCTAATGTGTGCGCCCCATTGTAATTTTGAATCTAAAGTAATTCCCAGAAATACAGTTTCCGTAACAGCATCTAGTTTTTTACCATCAAGTTTTAAATTCAGACCAACCTGAGGTACATTTGGTAATGAGAACTTAAGACATTTAGTTTTGTTCGCATTAAGTAAAAGATTATTAGCTGCAAACCATTTCGAAAGAACAGCCAGACTATCGTTGACATGTAAGACATCCGTATCTTTTCTATCTACTTTAAAAATAAGGGAAGTGTCATCAGCGAATAAAATGATGTCCGATAAGTTAGCCATCATGTAAGGAAGGTCATTAATATATACTAGAAATAGGAAAGGGCCAAGAATTGAGCCTTGAGGCACGCCCATCTTAACTAGAGACCCCGATGACGTCGCCCCGTTAACGTTTACTTTTTGCTGCCGGTTTGATAGATAAGAAAGAACAAGATCAGCAGCTTGTCCACGAATTCCGTAATGGTATAATTTACAGAGTAGTGTATTATGGTCAACGCAGTCAAACGCTTTTGAGAGGTCACAGAATATGCCAATTGCATCCTGGGACTTCTCCCAGGATTCCAAAATGTGACTGATGAGTTTTACTCCCGCGTCCGTCGTCGACCTACCTTTCGTGAAACCAAACTGGCGATTATGTAAAATCCCATTTGAGTTAAAATGTGACAACATCTGGTCCAGCATGATTTTTTCATAGATTTTGCTCAATGCTGGTAGCACAGATATAGGTCTATAATTGGAGGGATCATACTTACTACCCGATTTAAAAATTGGTACAACTTTACTATGTTTCATTAAGTCAGGAAACGTACCGCTGTCTACACATTGATTAAATATGCCTGTTAGGGCAGGGGCAATTGTGTCAATAATATCTCCAAGAACCTTAACAGAAATCCCCCATAAGTCTTCAGTGTTTTTTATGTTAAGACTTTTAAATGCTTTTTTAATTGTGGCAACAGAAATAGGCTTGAATTCAAAGCTTGGAATATCCTTATTGAAGTTTTCTTTAAGAAGAGCTTCAGCTAATATAGGTGATGAGGGGAGAGATTTTGTAACCTCTATTGGGATGTTGGTAAAGAAATGTTCTAGTGTCTCAGCAACTTTTATCTTATCTGAAATGGTTTGGTTATCAGTTTTTATAGACAACTCATTCTGACCTCGCTGTTTTGTGTTTCCAGTTTCTTTGTTAATTACCTGCCACACAGCTTTTATTTTATTATTAGACATACTAATTTTGTTAATTATTAATTTAGATTTAGCCTCAGCGCAAACTCTTTTGAATATTTTTGAATAGATTCTTACATAATCATGAAAGGCTTGATCAGAAGTTAATGATTTCTCGTAATACAAATTATATAAAATATCTCTGCTTTTTCTAATGCCAGCAGTGGCCCATTCACTAAATTTTGGTTTAGTATTTATAGTAACCTTTTTTACAGGACATGCTTTATTGAATTCTTGGCATACTGTAGAAAATAATGTACCATAGCTTATGTTGGGGTCTTGTGAATCAAAACTTACTGTTGAAAGATTGCTAAGAACATTATTATTAAACATTTTCAATTTATTTTTAGTTAGAGGTCTTAATTGAATGGATTTATCAATGTGTAATTTTTTACCTAAGTCAAATGATAGAAGTTGACCAGTATGGTCTGACCTGACGCCACTAATTAAGGACGATTCTTTTATTTTACAGTTAGTAAATACATTGTCTATGCATGAAGCTGAAGTTGCTGTTATTCTAGTTGCTTCATTAAATACACATTTTAAATTAAATGATTTAAACAATGAGATTAGCTTACATTTTTCTGGTGAATTAACTAATAGATCAATATTTAAGTCACCACAAACAAAAACAAATTTACTATCTTCAAAAAGTTTACTTAGTATTTCTTCCATTATGATCAAAAATGATGACAAGTTTGAGGCTGGTGGTCTATAAACACATAAGAAAGTATGGCCTTCCACCTCTGCACATGCTACCTCACATAAGCGATCAACAGAGCAAGCAGTGATATCCTTTCTTTCTTTATATCTAAAACTACTATTACATAATATCAAAGTACCACCCCCTATTGAGGACCTGTTGTATGCACTGGCAACTGAAAAATTATTTACATTAAACAACATTCTATCTGGTTTTAACCAGGTTTCACAAAAACATAAGATATCCATATGATATTTATCTATTAACATTTCCACGTCTAGGATTTTGCCAGAGAAGCGATTAATATTTTGATGATATAGTAAAATATTCTTATTATGCTTCTCTTTTGTCGACTCTACAAGTTTAAAGAATGAATTACAGTATTACTAGAAGTACTAGATAATACTGTTTCGTCACTTAACCTAGTCTCAGTTAAATTATCAATAACTGCGTGTATATTGTAAGCTAACAAAGTAGCCAATACATGTTTGCTTTTCTTGGGAAGAAACATATGTTCCTGAACTAATACAAAATCCCTAACAAAATAATTTGTATCAAAATACAATAAACGGTCACTATGACGACATGCCAAAATATGCATTAAGTTGTTTAAACTATAAATGTAATCGTTTTCTGCATCATACAAATTATTAGAATATGGCAATGCACATAATATTAATTTACCTAGTTTTAATTTAAGTAGGGTGTCAATACCATCAACTATGTCCCTTTTCGTTAAGCTCAGACTGTTTCCAATTAAAAGAACTACAGTAGTCTGCTCATTCATTTGTGTATTTTTTATTTTATGAACAAGCTCATTAAAATGCAGGTTATGATAAGAACAGTTAACTATAGTATGTTTAGAGCGGTTATTTAATAATGATCCAAAACCTGATCCTAATCTATCAGATTATAGGTGTGGAGGCCCAGAGAGATTGCAACCCCGCATACTTTGGTGGCTAGCAGCAGCCCTAAGGCCAGTAAGGTGTTCCTTTGCACATAAAATAAAGCTTCAATCAAATATGTCAAGAAGTCAGTTCTCAGAAAATTAACGATTCGCCAGTACCTTAAGGTACGTTTAAAGTTCAAACACTCTTATAAGGATGCTTTGCATAATAAAATGACAGTAAAATTATTAATTCTTCATAATTATTAAACACACTTGTCAACTTTAAAGTGCATGGCCTGTTTAAGTCTCGGAGTACAAAATTAACCTTAAAACGATTTGTAATATATACTTGGACAGCAGCAGGTGAAGTAATGGCGCAGGTGCATGTCCGCTCACTGTATCTATTATGTTTAAAATTCTATAGAAATTCGAGGTTATGTCATAATTTTATATCTATAGGTACTTAGGTATAAATAAAGCAAGTTGGGTTAGTTACACCATTCTTAACTCAAGAGCGGCTGAACAGATTTTTATGATGTTCAACTTGGTGGATTTGTCTCCGCCCTGAATAGCAGAACAACTATTAACATAAAGAAAAAAATATTGGAGAAAAATGAAAATAATACATTTTCTCATAAGTACTTACCTACATTTTGTATGGAACGGCTTTTTTGATGATATGTCGTGAACGGATTAACTGATTTCATCTATTGATTCTGAGACGGTACGAAGTTCGCCGGGTCAAAAAATAACAGTTTAAAATTTTATACTGTTTGCTCAAGTCAGCGGAAACTTGTCGCAGCCTGTACCTATTTGTATTGATATTTGTATTGTTCAATAGGTTTTCCTCGTTCGACAATCTTGTTAATAAAGAATGCAAAGATGAATATTGATAAAGGAATAATCTAATCCATACTGTCCATACTAATATTACAAATGCGAAAGTTACTCTGTCTATCTGTTACCTCGGATGCCGATGGGCACAACGATAAACCATGACCCGGTATGTACGGACATATGATTTTTATCCCAGTAGTACGTTCCCGTGGTATAATTTCCAACCGCCACACGAGCGAAGCCGCGGGCAAAAGATAGTCACATATTAACAAAATTTACAAAACAGCTTTCAACATTATTGTACTAACAGTAGCAATGGCTTTCATTTAGACAGTTCAACAACATTCATTGCGTTAATTACGTTGTTGAGCAGACAATTTTTTCCAATACAGGAAACAATGGATTAGCAATATCGTCTAAAATTATTCAGATTGTGATTGTTAATGTTTTACGCAATATGGGTGTGCAATCTAGATGACCATAAAGCATGTTATACCTACCGATAGAAAAACAACCTAGCAATTGAAACGTCATTTTAGGATATTGCCATAACATAGGTCCTTCAGTAAAACGGCTAGTACCTAATAAAGTGGCCGATTTGCGGACAGGAAGTCTATATTGGGACAGGAGCCTATTAAAGTAATTGACATACAGATAGCATGCGTTAGCCAATCCCTGATTTGATTAGGTAGCCCTTCTCCCAAACATCGTAAATAGATTATGATACGAGGTTTTTATGAATGGCATATAAAGCCATTACAATTGGAACAGAGGAGTTTCAAGCCTGGAATGGGAACTATATTATAGAGTAATTGGAAGCTAATCAAAATGTGGTAAGTTGCGAAGAATCATAACAGTAGCTGATGAGGATTCAAGGATTGAAGAAGACGTCTGCCATGATAACGTTTACAAATTAATGACCTATACTATTACCTACACAGCGGGGTAATTGTGTAACACACTAAGTATCATGCGTATCAATAGCAATGGCTTTCATTTTCACAGTTCTAAAAAATTCATTGCGTTATTTACGTTGTTGAGCAGACAAATTTTTCGAACATATGACGCAATGTATTAGCAATATCCTTCAAAATGATTCAAATTGAGATTGATAGTGTGTTAAGCAATTAGGGTGCTATTTTAAGAAATTATAGATCTATCCCATCCTTAAAGTGCCTACTTTATGGACTAATGCAAGAAAGGGGCTGTTATTATTAAAAGCCTGTGATGTCCCACTGCAGGGCAAAGGGCTCCCTACTCGCTTTCCACTTCTCTCTATTTAAAGCTTCTGAGAACCCGTTCTTGTTGAAGGAGTCCAGTTCATCCTGCCATCTCCGTCTGGACCAGCCGCGATGTCGCTTGCCATTAAGAGCGGCCCATCGGATCGTAAGCTTGTCCCACTCGTCATCTGACATGCGGCAGGCGTAAAAGGGCTGTTATAAAATAAAATACCCCAAATGCACGGAGTACGAGAAAGATGTAGTGGTTGATTGGTTAGCCAACATTTGTATATCTTTATGGACGACAAACTATTAACGACACATGACACAACAATAAGTAGCAACAAATTTTGCCCGATCTCCTAGTTCTACCGCACCGGCTCAGCCCACGAATTAATAAGGGGCCGTCCATAAACTACATCAAACTAATTTCATGATATTTGGAGCCCCCCTCCCCCATCCTTGTCACACACGGTGGTCATAATTATTTGTGTAACCCCTCCCCTGGTGTGACATATTTTGCAATTTTAAATTGTACCTTATAATATTGATAGACTTTGTAACTAATATTTTAAAAAAATTCGAGACGAAACGATAAGACTTCACAAACTTAATGACTCGTCCGACCCCCCTTGTCACACTTTGTTAAACCCGTCCCTCCCCTTACTGTGTGACATAATTTATAGATGCGGCTAAAACCACGTGATTCAACATTAACGTGCGGCGCGTGCCTGACATCTCACCTACATGCTCCACTTACTTGAGCTAATCATACGATGACTGTATTATTTACAAGTTTGCTTTTATTTGCTGTAGGAGTTAAGGAGCTGTGGTTAAGAAGGCAACCAGTTTTAGCTAAGTTGAAAGAAGATTCAATGTTGATCCTATATTAATATTACAAAGATTTCTATTTAAATGTTTGTACTCCTGTGCGAACCTGAGCTGGCGAACAATACAGGTTAGGTACAGACGCCAGCACATCAAGCTACTACAATCTGTCGAATTTCTTTAATAGATTTTCAACTTTATCGCTAAAGAAAATTGGGAAAATTTGACAGTTTCGGGTAGCTTGATGTGCTGGCGTCTGTACCATGTAACCTAGCTAGGACGCCATATTCAATTCTGTTAATTGTTACTCTCTTTACGATTTATCCGATTGTAAACTTATAAGTATTTATCGTAACAGACTGTGCCACACTTTTATAAATAAATATGTGATTATATTTTTAATAAAAACTTTTTTACAAAAAAAACAACCGACTTCAAAAAAAACTACAAAGTGATAAATAACTTTAATTTCGGAAGTCGGTGTCGTTGGTTCCGCATTTTCGTTTTTTGACACCGACTTCCGAAATTAAAGTTATTTATCACTTTGTAGTTTTTTTTGAAGTCGGTTGTTTTTTTTGTAAAAAAGTTTTTATTTTTCACTTTTTAGTTGTACCTACTCCACACAAATTTAAATATCACTAGTGCATTGAGGAATTGAAGACACCGACTAGAAGAATCATCAAAATTCGCATAGAAATGCCGGAGATGCAGTACATTTATGCATATAACATCGTACATAAGAATAATTATATAATGTATTATATACTAAAACCTTCCTGAAAGTATGTAGATCACATTAGTGAAAGAATTATCAAAATCGGTTCATTAGTTTTTGAGAAAATCGCGGACAAACAAACATACATACATACATACATACATACATACATACATACATACATACATACGGGTCGAATACAGAACCTCCTTTTTTGAAGTCGGTTAAAAAGGTAACATTTGCGAGTTTGTTTGGGCGGGGTAATCTGATATGATTCCCAAAACTAATGGGAGGCTACAGTATTGCCTAATGTCATAGGATAGGTACGTATATTTTATTTTTAATTGACTTCAAAAAAGGAGGTTCTGTATTCGACCCGTATGTATGTATGTATGTATGTATGTATGTATGTATGTATATTTGTTTGTCCGCGATTTTCTCAAAAACTAATGAACCGATTTTGATAATTCTTTCACTAATGTGATCTACATACTTTCAGAAAGGTTTTAGTATATAATACATTATATAATTATTCTTATGTACGATGTTATATGCATAAATGTACTGCATCTCCGGCATTTCTATGCGAATTTTGATGATTCTTCTAGTCGGTGTCTTCAATTCCTCAATGCACTAGTGTTATTTGAATTTGTGTAGAGTAGGTACAACTAAAAAGTGAAAAATAAAAACTTTTTTACAAAAAAAACAACCGACTTCAAAAAAAACTACAAAGTGATAAATAACTTTAATTTCGGAAGTCGGTGTCAAACAAAAAACGAAAATGCGGAACCAACGACACCGACTTCCGAAATTAAAGTTATTTATCACTTTGTAGTTTTTTTTGAAGTCGGTTGTTTTTTTTGTAAAAAAGTTTTTATTTTTCACTTTTTAGTTGTACCTACTCCACACAAATTTAAATATCACTAGTGCATTGAGGAATTGAAGACACCGACTAGAAGAATCATCAAAATTCGCATAGAAATGCCGGAGATGCAGTACATTTATGCATATAACATCGTACATAAGAATAATTATATAATGTATTATATACTAAAACCTTCCTGAAAGTATGTAGATCACATTAGTGAAAGAATTATCAAAATCGGTTCATTAGTTTTTGAGAAAATCGCGGACAAACAAACATACATACATACATACATACATACATACATACATACATACATACGGGTCGAATACAGAACCTCCTTTTTTGAAGTCGGTTAAAAAGGTAACATTTGCGAGTTTGTTTGGGCGGGGTAATCTGATATGATTCCCAAAACTAATGGGAGGCTACAGTATTGCCTAATGTCATAGGATAGGTACGTATATTTTATTTTTAACCGACTTCAAAAAAGGAGGTTCTGTATTCGACCCGTATGTATGTATGTATGTATGTATGTATGTATGTATGTATATTTGTTTGTCCGCGATTTTCTCAAAAACTAATGAACCGATTTTGATAATTCTTTCACTAATGTGATCTACATACTTTCAGAAAGGTTTTAGTATATAATACATTATATAATTATTCTTATGTACGATGTTATATGCATAAATGTACTGCATCTCCGGCATTTCTATGCGAATTTTGATGATTCTTCTAGTCGGTGTCTTCAATTCCTCAATGCACTAGTGTTATTTGAATTTGTGTGGAGTAGGTACAACTAAAAAGTGAAAAATAAAAACTTTTTTACAAAAAAAACAACCGACTTCAAAAAAAACTACAAAGTGATAAATAACTTTAATTTCGGAAGTCGGTGTCAAACAAAAAACGAAAATGCGGAACCAACGACACCGACTTCCGAAATTAAAGTTATTTATCACTTTGTAGTTTTTTTTGAAGTCGGTTGTTTTTTTTGTAAAAAAGTTTTTAAAACAAAAAATTCACGCGGACGAAGTCGCGGGTGGGTGCTCGCAAGATATCAAGTGGCTTTATTTGAGTATAATATAGACAAACAGGTAAAATTAATATACTCAATATATGCAATGGACTTGAAATTGCAATGCACTCATACGTAAAAATATCTAGGTAGCTAACTCAGTGGTGTATCTCGTTTGCTTGATCGAGACATTTGCGACACTATCGTCACAATCTTTATTATGCTGTGGTATCGTAATCATTGTATTGTAGGTATGTGATCGATTTGCTTCTAGCGAAGTAGATCTGCACTCTAATTGCGTAACACATTATCAATTACAATCTGAATCATTTTGATGGATATTGCTGATCCATTGCTTTATATGTTCAAAAAATTTGTCATGCTCAAAAACGTAAATAACGCAATGAATGTTGTTGAACTGTCAAAATGAAAGCCATTCCTACTGTTCAGTTAGTGTGGTACGAAATTACCCCGCGCAGGAGGCAGTTCATGAGCTTTTTAAGTAAGTATTGAAACAGCAAACCGAAGTTGAGAGCCGACAAAACTGAATACTTTGAGCAATATCGAACCTAGTTCTACTTGCACTTGTATGTCAAAAGCACTGGCTGGCATAGTGTAAAAATGGCTCCATTTGGCACTTATCTGAATACGAATATAAATCAATGAACTTCGACACTTACTTTATTTTTAGTGATCCTCTTCGACTTACGTGGTCTAAATGGAAACTCAAGCAATAATAAGTAATATTCTAACTAGATGTTGTAGTGTTCCGCAAATAGGGACGATTAAAGGCGCGTTTTATGCACTTCATCATTGATTTCTATATAATGAAAGCCGCATTCTTATAAATCTTCAAGAAATATCACCATTCTGGCAAATGAGACCGGAGTCCAACTGATGGCTATATTACAGCCAGCGGCATAACACAGTAACAGTAGCAATAGTTTTCATTTTGACGGTTAAAAAAAAATTATTGAGTCATTTACATTGTGGAGCAGACAAATTTTTTGAACATATGCAGCAATGGATTAGCAGTATCCTTCAAAATGATTCAGTGATTGAAAGTGTGTTACGCTATTAGGATGCAGGTTTGACAGGTTCCATTCATCTTTGAACAAACCCACTGTCATTGTTTATTTTTGACAAAAGCCTGATTCCACCAAATTATAATTCAAGGAAGTCGAATTCCTAGAGATGCTACTCGTAAATGCAAACTTGGTAGACAAATTATACTAGACCCTGATCCTGATGAAGGTTGCTTGCAATTTAAATATTTTCGCAGAATAAACTATAACGTAGGTAAATGTCACAAAAATGGTGCCAAGTCGCAAGTTCACTGTTTGTTTGATTATGCTAATGCACCGACGTACTCCACTTTGATCTTGACTAAGATTCTCATTGATTACCTCATGAACTTAAATACTTTGAAGAATTAATGGGTATGGAATTATGGGTTCACATAATCTGACCAAGATTATGTCTGGACTTTAAAAGAGAAAGTCAGATAGGAAACGCCGACCGCTTCTAGCTTATTTTTTTTAATAATATGACTCGTAAAAGCATACGTGCGTAAAAGTGATTCCTATATCCAATTTACATAATAAACAATTTCATTTCATATGTATGTATGTATGTGTGTGATAACTTTACTTCTGTATCACTAAAGGGTGTTGGATTATTCAACTGAGAATCGAAGACTCCAAGAAGTTTCAAAGTAAATCAGCTGTTCAAAACAATGAGTAAAAACGTGATCGTCCGTCAGCCATCAGCTGTTGTCATAGGATAGAACTACCTACTCAATATTATCGTTGTTATATAATTTGAAATTCAAATGAGACTCGCATAGCAATCACAGCAAAACCTGATATTCTGGGCTTTTAATAAAAAATATTATGCGAAAACCACCTTGAAAATGCGCAACATTTGATCGAATATATCCTCTTTGTATACAAATGTTGTGTGACGGATGATCACGGATGGCGCTAAAACCTGTTGTCATAGTTATTTTGTTCCTGACAAATAATTAAATTTTACTAAGGTAGGTTAGAAACCGCAATTTTATAACGACGACGGTATGTTTAATACAGTAGTAGAATACCATTAGATTGAATAGAGATAGTATTAATTGTATCAACTTTGTTTATCTTGTGTTTGATCTGAAACTAACCTCTAACCAACATTTCGAAACGTAAAAATGGGTGATTCAGACATCCACTGGCTGGTAATATTAAAGTTCCTTCATGGTTTACTATTCCAGAACGCACTAGTGCCCTAATATTATTCCTTTTCTGTCTAGAAACGTTGTCCCGAATTAAGTTTCATCAAAAACATTCGCGTCTCCGAAACTTACCGTGTTTAAACTCGAACATTTTCAGAGCTTTTCATTACACTTGCAACTTTCACAAATACTATCACATACGCTGGCAACATCGATATTTTCGGGGCGGGGTTACGTTAGGGTTGTCACTGGTACGCTATGCGTGTGCGCATCGTACGCCGGGAGAGCGTGAACTGGCCTGCCAGCAGCATGTATACCTCGTCGGTACCTATTCCAATTGTGAACCGCGATTATTTAACTGTCCACGCGTTCGGAAACAATTGACTGCGTTTGCTTTTAGACTATACAGATAAGATTTTGCATGTCCAGTTTTGTTTTTAAATCTAGTTTCCTTTTATGGTATTGGCGTGGGCTCGCCCATGTTTGAGGTTTAACGTTTATTTAGAAATATAAGGCGTAAGGGTTGGGTCAATTAAAATCACTTAAGGGTTTCGAATGCTCGTATTATATGTATGTGGTGTATGTTTTTCTAAGCTGACCTTCGTTTAAACGAGATAAAACCGTCTTTAAAAAAATTGAATTGCGCCATTCGCCGACTCTGCAGCCGCCGTAAACTACCCGCAACTCAAACTTATCATTTTACGCTTACTAACAAGTTAACAACAATGGTGGTTTATAAAATGTAGGTAGGTATGCGGTAATTTTTCCTCTTTATTGTCAAGGTTTATTTCATCGCTGGGGGCGTCTATTACGACAACACCTGCAAGAAACTGCAAAGTTCTTACTGTGGACCAACACATCCTTAGTTCTAGATAAGCAAGTTGCTTACTTGTTGCAATAGCAACAGCCACTTGAAACTGACACACGCCCCCGAAAATTGTGCAAGTCGCACCTATTTCTTTGTTATCCGTCATTCTTCGACACCGACACGTCTCATTTGTCGTCTGTCTGTCAATCTTTCATACAAAAACCAATACAACATGGCCTACCATTTTCCCATAATCTGTTGCTACTTATTGAACTTTCGTAAGGTCTTAATAAAATGGTTATATGTTTTTTTTTTTGTAAAGGGTACATCAAAGATGGATGATGCAGTTTGTAAGTAGCAGGTGAATAATGGCGACAATTTGTAGTGATGTCCATTTAGGTTTTAATTACGAAATGCACTTGTTTTGTTGGTTCATTGTACGGGACTTGTTTAGTTGTCAATTAGTGTGTTAATAATGTTTTAAACCCATAAGGAGTCGTCTACAATGAGATTTTCTTATACCTACGTCTCGAAATATTGATAAGGAGGCCTGTGTCCCAGCAATGGGAACGTTACAGGCTGATTATGCTCATGCTTGTGCATAAAAACCACTGCATTTTAATATGATGCAATTTTTTTGTATGACCATGACCACAGGGTGGCAGGAACATCGACGCGGAACCCGTTACCATGAATTCAGTGCATGATTCTGCACAGTAATTGCGTAACACACTATCAAACTCAATCTGAATCATTTTGAAGGACATTGCTTATAATCCATTGCTTCATGTTTAAAAAATATTTACAACACCGTAAATAACTGTCAAATTGAAACCCATTGCTACTGATAGTGTATTACGCAATCCTCATGCTCAACTCCTCCTGCGTTAAAATTTATCATCGGTTATTAAAAAAAAAATTGATGTGCCATAGGTATCTACATTTTGACCGCGTAAGTATTGCACTTTACTATGAAACAACAGACTTTTTTTACAACCAACGAAACATTTCTATACGAATAACCTTGTATATGATGGTTAGGTACCACATTAAAAGATAAAAACAACGGCAAGTATGTAAACGGCGGTAACGGTCAATTGCAGTACTTTAACTAAAGCTTCCTTGCTTGTAGTCTTTGTCATGCCCTACTGACAGGCTGGATCTGTATATCTACAGTTGAGAGCAGAAATACTGAAGATTGGCGAACAAAGAGATTGTGTTATTGGCGACCTAGGCGAGTAGATGGGCCTTTGTTATTCATTTGGCTATCAAGACGCAACACACGTTACGACTGCAATAGATAATGTCTAGGCGGGAGTGCGGGACTATGCGTTGGCTAAGCTGCATTTGCATATTTATGTCACATTTAAGTTATACTAGGCTTGAACGTTGACAAGCTTGTATGTTTTTGTGGATACTTACTACCTACTCGTAGAACCTTGTAACTTTTTGAAGAGAGAATCTATCTATTTGTCATCTATATAAATGAAAGAAAAGGAAAGAAAGAAAATACGTTTATTTGTGGCAAACATGACGCATCAAAAAAACACATACACAAAAAAAAACAAAATAACAATTTGAGAGAAAACATGCGTCACATCTACGCAAAACAACCATCGCTCAGCATAATGCTAAAACCCTATACGAGACAGAGCCCCAGCACTGGTTTACAGCGACAGCCGACGTTAACGTGATGACGTCAAACAGTGTAGCATACAGGTATGCTGCACTGGTTGACGTCATCACGTAGGTCTACGATAAATGGTATAAAACAGGTGCTTTTCTTGTCTGTGGGACCGCTTAGATCTTTTAAACTGCACGATTGACTTTATATGCTGTTTTCACCATCACTTAGAACATTTATTCCGTAAGGTTTATGGGTAGCCGGTGAAAGTATTGTTGTTACCTGCTCACATTGTTTCATTAACCCTTTGACCGCCACGGACGGCTATAGCCGACAAACGAAAACGTGACAAACACGCCACCGACGTCTACAGCCGTCCAGAAAACGACATTTTTTAAGTACAAAATAAATATATTAAATTAAATTTTCTGTGTTTCTTTTTCCTATTATTTGAAACTACATTAATGAAATATTGTAAAATGGCACAAAGATATATTCATTATTTACATTTCACTAGAAAAACAATCATCAAAAATTGGTAATCGAAATCCGTAAAAATGTGTTCTTCCTCACGCCACGGACGGCAAGACACGATAGCTAGTGATGGGCAAGTAAGGCAACTTATATTTAAATTTTCTGAAATATTTTATTCAAAGTAGCTTACTATTACTTCGACAATTATTTTTTAATGACAACTATTCGTATCTGAATATTCCTAATGCATAATATTTATAAAATTGTGGAAAAAAATCATAATTGATATCCATAGATCGATAGTTTACTATCCACTCTCGCGCATCCCTACGCAAAAACGCATAAATAGTAACCTGTACACCACAGTCGGGAAAAGACGGCAAGCGGTGACGTTTTTAGCGCTACGGGAGACCGCTAGTGATTTCCTACATTTATTATTATGATGATCGGTGGTAATATTTGTAACGACATTATTATTGTGCGAGTGTAAAATAAAAATGGCTGGCAGTCAAATGACTACTACGCAAATGAACTAAGGTGTGACGTCTCCAATTTACCTCCGTTGGATTCTAACCAAGCGAGACCCAGCGACCCACGAAATGCGGCGTTCGCAAGACTGGTCGCTTTTGAACTGGATCGAGTGCCAGAAGAAAAACGTTCAGTAACTTTTGTAAACATACTGAACGTTATTAGAAAAGTGCGACAGCAAAAGGACTTGGATGACATAAGTTTACCAAGTTTCGAAGAATCTGAATAATAATTATAAGATGATGATGATGATTAAATTGTTTTAAATACTCCTCGATTGTTATTTATTATTTGCCGCAATATCCCATCCCTATTCGCATGCGAGGCAGTTGTCAAAAGGTGTGCTAGCCACGCCAGAGACGGCTCTTTCCGACAGCGGACGCGACGTCACGAACGAGATTAGTGATGCACCTTATTATTGTATGATTTATTCATTTGTGTTTCTAAAGTCTAGTTTTACGTTGTATAAAACTTTGCAACTGCTGTTTAATGATAGTATAATTCGAAATAGGGTCAAAATAAATAAAAGAATGATGTTATGAGTAATACTTATTTAATTTAAAAAATACGGGTCGAAAAGCAATGATTAATTGGTTATCGATAAGATGTTGGAATCCCTATTTTTTTGTAGGTATTTGCGCTGAATTTGTGGCTTGGCGTGGAAGGCCCGGCGATGCGTTTACGCTCTGGCGGTCAAAGGGAAAACATATAATACAGATATAATGACAGTTTAATTGACATTTATTTTAAAGAAATTTCAATGTTTTGTCAAGCGTGCGAGCGGGGCGGGTCGCTAATAAATAATATAACATACGTTACATAATTATAGACAATACACATTACAAATATTATATGTACTGTGATACCTATGAACAGCTTTTAGCCTATTTCATATTTCTTATAGGTACAGACGCCAGCAGATCAAGCTACTACAATCTGTCAAATTTCTTTAATAGATTTTCAACTTTATCGCTAAAGTATAAGGTTCAAAGTTGATTGGGAAAAGTTGACAGTTCCTGTCAACTTGTCACATCAAGCTTGATGTGCTGGCGTCTGTACAATCTAAGGGCATTCATTCTTAGCGTGCCTTTATCAATGGGTAGTACTTAGTTGGCTATCTACAAATTGAATAACTAGATTCACATTATCATTTTGATAACACCTGTTTATGCCGTATTGATAATATGTTCAATACAATGCGTTACACGTGACAATTAAATCATTGATCAAACATTTTTTAGAAGATAATACCTACTTTATTGCTTTATAGCAATCAAATATAGCCTACCTAGCGATTGTGTTAGTATAAGAATTAAAGATTTATAAGAAACGATATAGAATAGGCAAAACAATAACTTACCATTCAAATATGACTAAATCCGATCTATTCTGTGAAAGACATCACGTTGATAACTTAGGTGAAGTGAACTTGAACTGAGCTGTCAATAGTGTCAATCCCTAGCATCAGGCGAAATGACAGCTCACTTCATCTAAGTTTTCACGGTGATAGTTTGAGGCAGGACTTAACTCTTACGTTTCTAATTTTCGTACGCATAAACCAAGTACCTAATTCTGTCTGCTTCTTTTCTTAGGTAGGTAGGTACCGGTGTTAAGAACTTCATTAGGTACCTAGGCACTTAAGGAACCGTACCTATTAAAAAAATTGTGTGTTTGTTTAATATAAGTACCTACTTACTTAGGTAGGTAGCTGTCCAGTTCGAAATAATGATTAAATTAATAAAAACTTTATTGCCAAAAAGGTTACAGGAGGTTTTACATTGGCCCCAAACTAGGCAAGCCTGTATCTTGAATAATTACATTACCAATACCATACCACCAAACCATTATCATTACCATATTATATTATTACCTGTTTTTTAAACATTTATTTTATAAACATACCTATAGGTAATTAACAAGTAAAATATATTTTCTTTATATTACAAAAAAAAAATAAGCAAATAACATCCAAGAATAAAAATTAAAGAAAAAATAACAAACAGAGTGAAATGAATACATAAGTAGAAATTTGAATTTAAGTGAAGTAGGCCTATGTAAAGCCCAATTCCACTTTCGTGCATGTAGGCATCAACAATGGCTATTGGTGGATAAAGTGAATTCAAGTGATTTTATAAAGGCCCACCTAATACCTACCCATAGAAAAAATTGCTATTCAATTGCAATTGACAACAATTGTTTTTTTTTGTCAATGGGTCGTCTTAGGGGCGGATTTTTTTTTCTCACATCCCATTTGCTTCTACGCTCGCGGGTGCGAACTAAACAATCAACATATCGTTGATCACTCTTCGTAATACGTGTAACATCCTCAGCACTCAGCAGGTCGGAGTCAGCCAACATGACAAATGGATGACAGCTCGGCGTTCAAGAGCACGCCGATTATCGAATTACGTTCCCCGCGTGTCGCGTTGCTCTTTCCTCTGTCATGGCCACTGCTCTTTCCGCCTCCATAAAGTTGCCAGCTGTGGGTTTAGGGAATTTAAAATACGAATACCTATTCTTTCATCGTTTCTGGTGAAGTTATCTCCTGTTTGTGTGAGATAAGAGGGGTGAAAGTGAGATGTTTTTAAGTTGGTCTAATGTTGAAAAGTTGCCAAAATGTAAAATCATATACCCATTGATTCCCCATCGTACAAGCTTGTAATCTGCCATAATATATTCTTTCTTTTAATCACTAGACTTGGTCGACAGATTTGCAATCAAAGTTGATAAGCTAACAATGAAAACACTGCAGCCAATTCTCTTGATATGACCCATGTTTAACCTTTTCCACAAAGTTCGTCTCTTCTAGCATAGAAAAAACTTCTAGTCCATGAAAGAGGTTTGTCCAAAAGTGTATCTATACCACCAAAACATAAAAATGTACAATAATAGAAATGATCCCCACACTGGCAATACTTCATCCGGGCTGAATATTGCATCCTGCCGACCGTGACAAAACGACCAGGATGGTCCCATGGAAGTGCCAGGAATTACAAAACGTCTACAATATTGAGGGTTGTTGCAATCAAACAATTTTCTGGTGACCCCACTCTACTGTATTCAATTTTCAGGCTCCAATTTCCTGGTTTCTGAATATTAACTAGGACACTAGTAATTGATGGGGCCCGTCAGCTTTTTGACCTGTTGCTAGACACAGCCTCACCACTCAAACCCGGAATAGCCTATAATAAAGCTTGAATTTTAATCGAAAGAACACGTAAACTTGCATTTAGAAAAAACTGCTAAATCTTTCCTCAAGATCCTCGAAGTGATTCAAGCTTCAACATTAGGCATGAAAGCGTTTGGATCGATATACAGAGTTATTGGAAAAACATCAACAACCTCTTAAGAGGTCATTGTACTCATCATTATGAAAAACTTTTACTATGGGACCAAACCTGAAATCGCGAAAAAAAATTTGCTGTTCCCTACATTTTGATGAGTTATACGAACATAAATGTAGGGAACAGCTCAAAAAGTTAAGGAAAGTCTCCTAACACCGATTTCCTGTAGCTACAACGGTTAAGGTAGCTGCCCTTACCTATTGCCCCATTTCAAAAATTCACCCTCTATACAAATAACAATAAATTTGTATTATTTTACTTAATATAACCAGCGGGGGGAGGGAGGGGGGTTAAAACTGTTGAGTGGGCCACGAAGGGGCAGTATGAAAATTACCGGGCCATGGCAGAACAATGTTTGGGAAACACTGAGCTAGACCATACTCTTACCTCTGCAAGTTATATTTGCAATTTCACCCATATCATAATAATCATTAATGAGGAAGGCCGTAGGTAACTGTGTGTAAAAACAAAAACTTGTAGGTAGGTACCTATGGACCTACTTAGTCAGAAGATAAGATGGTTAGGGACTTTGCGTAATACTTGTTAATTTCTTATCTCCTGCGAAATGTGGACACCACAATCATTACATAGATACTAATAGTAGCTACTGAATGAAAGAATTGTAATTACCGTAGCAATGACGCACTTGCAGTTATGCGGTTTCTTATTACACAAATGGGGAAAAAGGCGTGAGTCAGGTATGCACCCTTGTAGGTACCTTCTCAGTACAAAAATAATATTATTAATTAAGTAAATGGAACATCAATCATATACTCGTATTACAAGCCTACAACTTCAGTCATACTGGCCGTAAAGTTTTATATGCGATCTTGAGAACATCTGTAATGTTTTATCTTTTTATTCAAATATACGCAGAGGTATTTATGCGGAAGGATTTATATATCAGTTGCTGCGCAGACAAGAGAGTAATCACATCATAATAATGAGATAAATTAATTTTACTGTTTCTTACATAAAAAATAAAATTATAGAATATGGTTTTTCCCGAAAAAGAGAAACTAATAAATGGATGCCCGTGCAAGTTGGCACTAGTTGAAAACGGAACAGGAGCCCGTTTAAATAAGCGTCGACTTTGCAGGTAAGTTAAACACTCTATCAATATCTACTTATTTAATACTGATACCTACTTATGTTAAAAATCACACGGTTTCCATGGTTCCGTTACAGGAACAGTCAAAAACGAAAATCAGGAAGAAGAAAAGTTGGTCGCGTCGTTTTTAAATCTGGCCAATTTAACTTGGAAAAGTGGAAAGAAGCGAAATATCATGTCTTTCCCGACGTCATACAAGGCTTCATTGACGCTCAGTGGAGATGGACCCTCTTCTACTGCATCCTTACATACATCATCATTTGGCTAGCGTTTACAGGAATATGGTGGGTTATCTTAGAGCTGCATGGTGACTTCGAACCGGAACACATGCCGCACGTTACCAACTCTTCCAACTGGGTTCCGTGTGTGAAAGAAATCTACAGCTTCACATCTTTATTCCTCTTCAGCATTGAAATCCACACGACCATCGGTTACGGAACTAGAACGATCACCCTCGAGTGTCCTTCAGCTATGTTCACAATGTGCTTTGAGAGCATTATCGGAACTATAACACAATCCTTCATCGTTGGTATTGTTTTCGCCAAATTAACGAGACCGAAGAATCGAGCTCAGACACTCTTATTTTCAAAGAATGCCATCATCAACCAAAGAGATCGTAATTTACGCTTGATATTTAGAGTCGGGAATACCAGGAAATCGAGGATCATTGCGGGTAACGTTCAAGCTTATTTGATCAGGCACAGCCCCATCGATGTACTGGATGACCAAATAAAACTAGATTTTTCCATGGATTCCAGTGAGAACATCTCATTTATGTTCCCAGTTTCTGCTGTGCACACAATAGATGAGAACAGTCCATTTTTCTCAATGTCTGCTTCTGACATATTGAAGGCAGATATGGAAATTCTAGTAGTATTTGAAGGCACTATAGAATCAACTGGACAGCCTGTCCAAGTGAAGTCAAGTTACACCACACAAGAAATTTTATGGGGTCATCGTTTTATAGATATGGTGGAGTATCGGAAAGATAAACATGGTTTTGTGATTGATTATTCCAAGTTCGACGAAACATATTCTGTTAATACACCACTGTGTTCGGCTGAACAACTAAATATATTTTATAAAAATAATTTGAAAAAATTAAAAATTAATGTTTCCTGAGAAGTTTTTCCTTTTTGTCTTATCTTGTCTTTTGTAAATGTGGATTTAAAAGGACGATTATTTGTCTAAGTTCCATTAAATCGTGATACATTATCCTCATTGCCGTCATGTGCCGTTCCAATGCTGTCACCATTAACTTTGTCACTGTTAGCTGAGCTCTACTCGTCCGCAAGTCTGCGTCGAATTTCAAAAGCAGTTTTTTGTTTTGTTCATGGTGTTCCTTTAAGTATTTTTTCACGTATTCAGTCATTGTCTTCGATATTTTTGCTCACTCACTCTTAAACAGTTATCACAAACGCTCTCTACATATAACTACACGGTCAAATAAATCTATTTAAACTTCAGAATAAGTAAAACGTTGAATCTGTTTTACAAACAAAAAAAACTGTCGTAGTGTTGGAAAATAAGTAAACTCTCACTTCTTAGTACTAATACTTAGTATGAATTTGTTGCCTAAGGTGTGTCAACCTGTGATAAGATTTCAGAAGTGTATGATACAAAACATATAGGTAAAACTAATACGTTCCAAGGTGATTCATACATTCTCATATTCTATTATCAGTTAGCGTACCTAACTAGAAAAATATCCATTTAACTACATAGGTACCTAACCTACTAACTTATAAAATTTCTCTTTTTAGGGTTCCGTTAGTTCCGTACGTCAGAATGAAGAAAACGGAACCCTTATAGGATTACTCGTGTGTCTGTCTGTCCATCTATCACCTAGTCAATTTGCTCCGAATCGAATGGACCGGTTCGGGTTAAGTATTTGATACACATAATATAAATTTCAGTGACCCGGGTAAACACGGATGTGTAACGTAAATAAATAAATTTTGATTATGGGGGTCACTTTTGGGGGCACATAAGAAAATTAAAAAAAAAAATGTTTTATAATCAGTACTACCGTGAGACATAATTATCAAATGAAAGACCTTATTGTGAGGGTTTCAAAGGTTTGTTTTTTTATTAAGTATTTTTAAATAAATAGTTTTAAAGTATTTTTTCTTGTAGGTATTCTCGATACCTATGCAAGCTAAATTTTTGTTATTTTTCTTGATTAGCCTATACTGTCCCACTGATAGAAATGTAAAAAACAACTTCTTTCATATATCTATCCCACTGCTGGGCAAAGGCTCCCCAAGACATTACAGTTTACGTTTAGAAAAAAATTTGCTGCGCCAAGCATTTGTGTGTGCACTTAAATCAGTGAAATGTATGAAACAGTTGTTTTTTTTTTCGCGGTTTCCACGTGTGTTGGTCCCCTAGTAGGTAGATCCTAAAGTTGTTCATAATGGTGAGTACAATGACTCCTTTTCAGGTGTAGGGTTAGCAAAACTAAAGTTGTATGTTAGATAATCTCAGAAAACTGTTCTTTGATACTGTTTTACCAACATAAATAAACGGCACCTATTATGCCTATCTAACATTTAATGTCCCACTCCTGAGCAAAAACTTCCTTCTGCCTGTTCTACACTCGTTTCTCCTCTGCCATTGCGGTGGGCCAGTTCTTTCAGTAGTCCCCTCCATCTACATCTTGGTCTGCCGCGATGACGCTAGCTTTTAATGGGACCCAATCAGTGGTCCTTTTAGGCCACAGGCCCAATCCCACTTAGCAGGTTTCCGGGTAAAATCCGTGATTCTGGTTTTGGCGCGCAGTAGGTATTTTGTGTTTCTTTTCTTTGTTTGAGGCAAGTCACAAAACTTAAACTATTGAAAATAAGAACAAGTTTGGCAGATGTTCATGTTCGTAAAAGGGTATATAGTTAGGTGCCCTTCGAAAGGATTGTTAAAACTCAACTCCGAGGCTGGTGAAACAGACAACTGTCTGTTGCACCAGCCTCGGAGTAGAGTTTCCGTGACTTCGTTCGCATTCAAACCAAACCTGGGTTTGAATGCGAACGAAGTCACGGACAACAAGTAATACTTAAGTACCTACATACTAAACCCAGTGGAAAAACCATTTTTTTAGCATAATATCACGACTGTGCCCGAAGGCTTGGTCAAAAGTGAGTGTAGGTAATAAAGGTTATAAACCGGACACAAACCCGTCTCCTGGCTAGTGCTGTTACTGAAAAATAGCTAATGGAAAAACCCCACACCGGGCAGTGGTATTGGGTTTTTCCTTGACTTGCAGTTCAAACCCTTCCTGGGTTTGAACTCCAAGTCAGCAAAATACAGACACTGCAGTTAGTGATAGGGTCGCCAACCGTAGGTAGATTATATTGCTACTCTATTACGCGTACTTAGGCGTATTTTATAATCTAGCAAAGCAATAATTATTACCTTCGCTAAAATAGGTACTCGATTTGTATTGACTTTGAATTGAATGAACTCCTGCCACTTCAAATTTCACTGAGAGTCTTTCCGGTCGGTCTAAAATTTTCGAACTCGCTCCTTTCGCTCTTGTATCCTACATTCTTTTGTTTTCCTGTGAGCGAGTTCTATTCCTTATCGAACGGTCGAAGAAAACCTAAACTATCCGAGGAGGAGTGCTATAATTCTATAAATTACGATCTTACTTCCCTTCATCCTAAAGGGCCCAGAGGCTTCAATAAAGTTAAAGACAGGCTCTCTTTAACCTATTTGAACATTTTTTCCGTCATCGATGCAGTGGCGGGATGGGTTTCATGGAAATAGATAACTAAATTACTGAGCTCCTCATCAATTTTAATTCAGAATAGTAATAATAAAATTTAATAATAAAAATTGAACCAATGTTACAAACCGATGTTACAAATATTACCCGTCGGTTTGTAGCTGTTAGCGATCATCATTTGGATCTTTACGGTGGTCCCCAAACGTCTGTGGTGGGAGTAGGATTCCGAGTGTGAGTTGAGTGATGTGAGAATGTTTTCCGATTCATCGTATGAAAGACCTAAAAAAAACTCTCCCTCTACACATGCAAAACTGTTGTCAAACAATTTTGACAACATGCATGCATAGAGCATGTGTTTGTGTGTGTTGTGTTTGTGGTGTGTTTTGCATGTGTAGAGGGAGAATTCTTTTGGGTCACAAGGCAAACTACAGCCGGTCGATTCTGTTAGAATCTCACCGTGAGAAGTTAGGTGAAGTGAGCTGTCATTCCATCTAATGCTAGGGATTTGCTAGGGATTGACACTAATGACAGCTCACTTTAAGCTCACTTCACCCAAGTTATCACCGTGAGATTTTTACACACTTACTTATACAACATTACAGCCTGTAATTAATAAAAAAACAGACTTTCAAAAAAAAACTACTACCTAAGTGAAAAATAACTTTAATTGCGGAAGTCGGTGTCTTTGGATCTGTATTTTAGTTTTTTGCCACCGACTTCCGAAATTAAAGTTATTTTTAACTTTGTAGTGTTTTATTTGGAAGTCTGTTTTTTTTTTAGTTTTTATTTCTCGCTTTTTAGTGGGTCTCTTATAATTTATTTAAATTAAAATAGCCTAATGTCAACTTGCTCATCGTCTTTTACAAAATATTGCTTACCTACCCCATGCAGGGACGTTAATTGTTGCGGAGTTCTCCTGGTATCTCACCATCAGCTCCATTTCACCATTCTCATTGTGACGAGCATAAATTGCTTAGCAACCATATTAAAGTAATCGAATCGCAACCCGTGAAATACTTATTATTGCGTAGTTCCAGTGGCCATCTGTTATCTTCATCATCAGTTCCACTTCACCAATTAATGGTGGTTTCCGAGAGCAAATGCACGAGCTACTATAAAAAATACCCAAATAGCTATAGTGTGTGTAGTGTGTGCCAATAATATTTGAAGAGTTCCTTCGATAACCTTCTCCTTTTTTTGAAGTCGGTTAAAAACAAATGTAGGTACTTAAGTGGTATCTATACTTATAATAAATCTGTAGAGAGGTCAATTCTGTACATGAAATATATTTCCAAAATAACTATCAGCGGGTGATTAGTGATCGATACTGACGCCAAAAATGCAATCAGTAAAATTTTTGTCTGTCTGTCTGTCTGTCTGTCTGTCTGTCTGTATGTTCTTTATAGAAACAAAAACCACTAGACGGATTTCAACGAAACTTGGTACAATTGTTCTTCATACTCCTGGGCAGGTTATAGTATACTTTTCATCACGCTACGATCAATAGGAGCAGAGCAGTGAAGGGAAATGTTGGGAAAACAGGAGAACTTACTCCATTTTTTAAGCTTCCGTCGCGTGTGCAGCCTTAATGGTTAAAGCTACACAGAAATCATGTATGACGGAAATGTTCTCCTTAAAATTATATAAAAAATATTCCTCGACGGCAAATGTCTATCTTTTATGGTTGACTCACAATAACACGTGTAACTCCCGATAGCTTAGCAGTTCGGAGCTTTCTGATTATATTCGTCTACTCTTACGTTTATAACACTCTCATTCATCCCGAATTAAAAAATTTTTACATTATTACCTATTTAATAAAAAAAGAATCATAGAAATCGGTACAGAAACACCAAAGTTATACATGAAATACGCTAATAAGCCATCGCGCGTGAATACTGAATCATGCAATAAGGATTATTTTTGTGTAACGGTCGCCGCGCTCGACGCGGTTTATTTGGCTGTTGATGCGAGTAGACGTTCCGAGCATTCGACCTTATTGACAGACAATATTGTTTATCAGCGCGACTTTTAGTCTTTAAATTAATTTCGTTTATTTAGTTTTCTTTTGTTGTTATTTTATAAAATAGGTATTAGTTATTTTGGTAGTGCATTATATTCGTTCAAATTACAAATTATTAATATTTTACATTTTATTTCTTTTTAGGTGAAGTAGTAATAGGTTAGTAGTAGTTAGTTAGTAGTAGGTAAGTTTTGGTTAATTTATGTTCAGTTTTTTTTTTATATTAAGTAGGTACAAGCGTAGATACTTTTATTAATTATAGGTATAGGTATTATTAATTGTTGCTAAGTAATATCAGCCGCATGGGTCGATCGATCAGGTTAAGCTACGCTTGCCGCGGTTGGTCCGTGGATGGGTGACCATCTTTACATACCAAGACCCCTCCGTGCCTCGGAAAGCACGTTAAACCGTTGGTCCCGGCTGTCATTCGTGGATCTTTGACAGTCGTTACGGGTAGTCAGAAACCCGAAAGTCTCATAACCAGTCTTACCAAGGGATATCGTATTACCCAGTAACTGGTTTGTGGAGGTCAGATAGGCAGTCGCTCCATGTAAAATACTGGTATTTAGCTGCATCCGGTTAGACTGGAAGCCGTCCCCAACATAGTTGGGAAAAGGCTAGGCAGATGATGATGATGAGGTATTATTAATTATAGTAGTTATAGGTATTTAGTTTTAAGTGAAGTAGGTTTTATTATATATTATTTTATATATTAGACGTAGTTTAGGTACCTATTTATATATTTTTAGTTATTCAAGCCCCAAGCGGACGCCGGCGTCCGCCCGCTATTGTCTTTCTATTGTTTCTGTATTTACAGTACTTGAAGGACTTTCAGTTACCGTCGATTAAAAATAAAATACACAATGCCACCTAAAAAACGATTATCTTTATCTCGAAATTCGAGAGAAGCTAAGAGAATGAGAAATACGCGTTCTTCACGGGCGTCTCAAAGCTCTTCTCAGACTTTTCGTGTTGCTGGAGTAGATCTCAGTGTCAGTTGTTTCTCGCATGGTCAGTTACTGTTGTAAGTCGGTCTTTCCCGGGTTAGCAGTTCTAGAAATCTTTATGTTCACGTGCCGGACGGGTCGACTTTCAACATAGTTTACCCGGAAGCTTTGCGCTGAAGTATTTTCGTTGTATAGGTACTTAAGCCTCATGTGAACGTGATCTAAACAATATTACCAATACATTAACTTAATAACACACAAGGAACTACACACTGACGGAGTTGCGGGCACAGCTATCTATATCTATATATATATAAAACTCTTCCGTTACTGAGTGACTGACAGACAACGCACAGCCGAAACTACTGGCAGTAGAGAGCTGAAATTTGGCATGTGTAGGAGTAGGCTACCACTAAGAGAGGATTTTTGGAAATTCCCTCCCAACGGGGAGAAAAGGGGGATAAATTGTTTTTTTCCGGAAGTCATTATTCCACGCGGACGAAGTCGCGGGCAAAAGCTAGTTATTAAATAAATAAATAAAATAAACATCCAGACGACAGTTTGAAATTTTAAATCGAGAACAACTTTAAATGTTAAAACATAAAGTTTCTTTTGCATTGTCAATGGACGTACTATATAGACGTCTTGAAAGAAAGAACACTGATTAGTAGTGGTTCCCTGTCGCACAATGTGGCAGTGTTCATGATTGATCTAAGTACTAAATAGACCCAAATAAGATGAGACTCAAACCCAGACCCAGATGACCCCGATGAGATAGATCTATCATTATCTAGAAGCTAGAGGTCATACTTTGTGTACCTACGAACATTAAAAATTATTAGGAAATGGAATTCCCCTACCCCTACCTACCTACGACTGTCAAAGTAAACATTAACACAAATAATGATTTGCCTTCTTTGAATATATTGTGTTTTTAAGTACTTAGAAATGTTGTTAATTAATAGATTAGGTAATGGTAATGGATTCAAAATGATTCAGTTTTTGATTGATAGTGTGTTACCCAATTAGGGTAGGTACCGGCTGTTCCCATGGGATAATTTCCGATCTCTACGCGGGGTCGCGGGCGAAGCCGCGGACAAAATCTAGTACCTAACAAATACAGGGTACTATTAAAATAGATGGACAACACAGCGCTCAGTACATGTAACCAAAGATATCCAAATAAAAAAAAACACTGCTTAAAGTGATTTTATTTTGACCTAAATTAATAAATTGCCAGCACATTAGTTGATTTTACGTTAGCTGATTATTTTTCTTGTACGAGTAAGTACTTATCTATTGCGTTTATCTTAAGTATATATTTTTACCATCGTCCTTATTTTGGTGGTCTGAATAATTTCTAAAAGTTAGTCCATCTATTTTAATGGGGCCCTAAAGTAATATATAAGTCAATGGGCCCTAAATTATATGTTGTACACTTTTAGAAGTGCACAACGTTCAAAAATATTAATCGCAGTTAACGTAGGTACTGCACGATATTCACAGTGTAGCTCATAGTTACTTTACTCTTTGGTGTAGCTCTAGAGAAATGCTCACCATCAAAATTGTGAACGAAACCATAGCGCGATTCAGGATTTCGGTCTCAACTAACAACGCCATCTATCCAGTTATGCAGTAAGCGAAGAGGGATTTAATTGGTTAACTAACAACGCTGTCTATCGAGGCTCGTAGCAAACTGAGGGTACCCATGTGGAGAAAAAAATCTATTCTACAATAACATAATACTTCATAAAATATTTTAAATTAAATTAAATTACTTGTTGGAACTTCACAGACGTTCATTGTAAGTAGTGTATAACACTACCAACAACGAATATTTCAGCGAGGGAAAATAAATGCCGCCAAAGCTGTCATCTAGCCTAATAGAATGTATAGAATCGTCGTTTCGCAAAAAGTGCTATTTTATTAGTCTACACTCTTTTGTATCCTCTTTGAAATCAGACATACTCACTTCTAAATGAAGTCGGTAAAAAAGTTGGCATCCCCATTGTAGTGCTTTGACTTTGACTCATAAAAGCTGCCACTGACTATCAATACTTTCTTATAAATCTGTAAACAATTCTTTACAATACTAATTCCATTATCAAACGATAGTAAAATTTTACTAAAACTAATCCTTGAATTTAACTAATTTAGCTAACATTACCCGTATTAAATATTAGTAATTATTTTCCTATAGCAGCCCCATCATCGAATGACGTTCATTGTTGCCAACATACAGAACAAAAAATAAAAAATGACAAAATTGTGCTGTCATTTTTCTGTCCATCGAATCAATCACTGTTGATTTTCTAAAACAAAAGTTTATTATTGCGTTTCATAGGAAAAGATGTTCCGAGCTAATAATTTTGATAAGTTGCTTGGTGAGTAACAAAAATGTAATGTGCTTTGTTACGCATCATCGCGTACGTCCACAACAATAATTACAACTTCGTTGTCACAATTTTACTGGGCAGTTTTCTCTGATTAGCATTTAGCTTTCTTTATTTTTCTTCCGAAATAGTCTAGTTTTATAATAAGCGTATTCTTTGCGGATATGACTCACAACCTCTTACGGAAATCAACAATACACATCCCATTATCAATACCTATACTGATTACCATTATAAAATGGTGAAATAATTTGTTCTAGATAAAGCTACAAGTAATCTACGTCTGGATCCCGATTGGCCAACTATCCTACAAATATGTGATTTGATTAGACAGAATGATTGTTCGTAAGTAATTTTGTGACTAACCATCATAAATATTTAGAAAAGGTCAAAACATTGTTTACCTAATTAAGTCTTCTATCATGAATGACCCCTAAATTCCTGGTAGAAAGCTATAGGTACTTATTTCAATTTGTAAAGCTTTTCATTTCAATATTTTATTTTGTTAATCAGAACTGAATAGTATTCTGGTCTGCTATGTGGTTTCTCACAATATGTTTTTATGATTACTAATCAGTCATTGACACTATTTTTTATACAACTTACAGATATAGTGCATTACTTATTTTGCTCATTAAAATTACATTTACTGGATGAAAAAAATTAAGATAGTTTTTATGTCTATCAAACACTTTAAGAGACTTAAGATTTATAAATAATACTTATGAGATTCAATTAAATCAATAAAGTGGCAATATGTCGTCATCTGTGTTCAATAGTAGGTATCCTATGTCACACAACATGATAGCAGAATGTAAATTGTTGAACTATGAAGAGACTATTATTATGAGGTTGTATAAGAATAGGTCTCACAATGAAAGTAGTCATACTGATTCACATTAAGGTGTTATCACATTGTATACAGCTACTGCCTTATGTGACTCATCTGAAGTGATACATCACAGTATGTTGATAGTCCTGTTGTTACTTTAACACACTCAGCGCCAACGGTCATATGGGCTAAAAGTCATAAACTTGTCGTTTTTTTTTTTTATAAATGGCTTCTGCTGTAGTGGTGTATAGTCAACTATATACCGGCCTGTGCACATAAGGTACTTGGGTGTATCATTAAAGATACACTGGCCTGGGAAAAGAGGTCCGAGGTACCTCTATTATGTATGGTTAGTTCCCAAGTTCACATGTGGAAGCAATAAATATATTGAGTACTTATAGTTAAGTATACACCAGCGCTGAGTGTGTTAACCATAAAGTAGAATGATTTTGCATGTCCAATTATAAATGCTTATTACTTGTGTCCAGTTGATGGCAGTAGACTCGGCCCCCTATTACATGGGACTTAAACATCTGGTGAAATGTGGGCGTTCTATAGGTACAGCGCAGAGGTGTGTCTATAGAAAGCCTACATTTTATTCAACATTTCTTCGGGAAAACAGTAATATTATAAATGCTTGTTACAGACCAAAATATGCAGTGACAGCAGTCAAAAAGAAACTGTACTCATCAAATCCGCACCAGGCTATGTTTGCTCTGCTCACCCTTGAGAGTATTGTCAAAAATTGTGGTAAGCAAGCTTATTTATTTCCTACACTCATTTTTATCTGTATGTTAAATAATAATTAAACAATTCTGGAACTTACTACTGTGCATAAATTAATATTGTCATTGTTAACTACACAAATTCTTATTATAATGACCAAAGTTGTTCAGTTTTTAATAAAAAAAATAATTATTAAGTATGTAAATAAGTCTACAAAATTAACTGAATACTTATGCAATTAAGATAACACAGCACAGTGTGTTAGAAAGCCCGATTTTGTTGCATGCCCTTTTTATTACAGAAATCGATAGTATTTATCATTTTAGGCACTACAGTCAAAGTCCGGCATCGATACGACTAGTAGATTATTTTTAAAAAAATCTCAAAGTTCCTGTATAACCGGGTCATGAAAATAATAAAAAATAAAAAAAACCAGCCTACATATTTATATTTCCATTATAACTACTAATTAAACTTATAATACCTAACTATCTGACAAATTTTCGTGTCTGTATTGCAAATAGATCGCGAAATATTAATATTTTTATGTTTTTGACTTTTTATTTAATTTCTTGGCAATAATGCGGTATTAGATAGAGATATTTGACCAGCCGATTGTCTACATGTATGTCTATCGACAATATTAAAACCACAATCTAATTCAGCGTTATTTAGAAGTTATGAGAATTTTTCTATTTTGGCTAGGGTTGTCTCATTCGAAAATATCAAGTTTTATCCGGGTTGCAAAAACTACAAATATTTACAAAAAACTAAAAAATTATAAATCTTGGTTTTCATTTTGAATGATTAAAGTCTCATCATGTTCAGGGAATGACGAATGATCATCCACTAAATCATTTTCAACATTAACTGGTTTCAGCAAACTTAAAGCTACTGCTGGTAATGGGATCCTCTTTGCACTTTTATTTCTGTCGTTCGTTACCCACCCTGAGTCTTCAAAGTGTTCTGTCTAACGTGCCTATAATTTTGCTGGCTAACTGGTCCTTTAAACCGGAACACAATAGTGCAACACTACTGTTTGGTGGCAGAAATAGACAAGTCGGTGGTACCCACCCAGGCGGACTTAGTAAAAGAATCAAAGAGTAAGAGTGTATAGTTTCAGTTATTGGTAAATGCACATATAAAGATAATTAATCGATAATGGTGCCGATTCTCTTGTCACAAATGCCTCTAAACTAGACTAAAAATCACGAAAATTTAGTTTATTCCTGTCAAACGACGATTTCCTATTCTGAAATTGACTAAAGTGACACAACTTAACTATATTTTAGTTTGACAGCACTAAGATGGCACTGAGTTATTTAATCTATTGAACATGGCAATTTTGCTATTCTGAATTACACGTTTTTCACCTAAAATTTAGATTGTTTAACTAAATCTGACTATTTTTAATCGCGATTAAAAAGGTGTGGAATAAAATTAGTTGTCGTTGAAGAAAAAAATGAATAGAAAGTCACACCAACACCTCGACTTCAGATGCAAAAACGGTACAGTATTTTTTTTTTTCTTTTGCTTATATCTCGAAAATGGTGTGTCCTATCGCAAAAATAATGAAAATTTCGACCCCCTTTATATAACCCATAAACCCCCCTAAAACAACATGTAGGTAATAATTTTTCATATTTTCCATACAAAAAGTGAAAAATTCCTTAAAAAACACGCCAAGGCTGCCCCTGCCCGCCTGCGGCTCTAATAAAAAAATCACGGGTAGGGCAAACAAGTACCACGTGTCGACGAGTCGCAATTGTCAAATTCGATTTTAGTTTTGTCAAAATTATTTTTAAATTTAGAGAATTTTTCATGCAGAATAGCTGTAAGATTCTCATAGCAAAAAGTAAGGAATTTTAGTGATAGTTTAGTTCGGTGTACAAGAGAATCGGCACCAATATATACGACTTCTTTCAGCTATAACTCAAAATTAAAAAAATATTAAATTTAAATTTCTGGATAAAGTGACAACCCTAGTACAAAAAAATCCGGATATAACTCAAAATTCTCATAACTTCTAAATAACGCTGAATTAGATTGTGGTTTTAATATTATCGATAGGCATACATATAGACAATCGGCTGGTCAAATATCTCTATCTAATACCGCATTATTGCCAAGAAATTAAATAAAAAGTAAAAAACATAAAAATATTAATATTTCGCGATCTATTTGCAATACAGACACGAAAACTTATCAGATAGTTAGGTATTATAAGTTTAATTAGTAGTTATAATGGAAATATAAATATGTAGGCTGGTTTTTTTTATATAATTTTTTTTATTATTTTCATGACCCGGTTATACAGGAACTTTGAGATTTTTTTAAAAATAATCTACTACTCGTATCGATGCCGGACTTTGACTGTAGTGCCTAAAATGATAAATACTATCGATTTCTGTAATAAAAAGGGCATGCAACAAAATCGGGCATTCTAACACACTGTGCACAGTTATGAAAATGAGATCATTATCTTTATTAATAAGAGTACAATGACATGGAATTCCTACAAATGAATCAAAAGACAGACAAGGGGGCTGCCTCTTTCCCTGTTTCATGAACTAAGGGATTATGACGGGCATAAACTATATAATTATTTTTACTACAAATACTGGGTAGAAAAAGGATTGAGCATGTATAAAGGGCTTGAGTGAGGGTCTAATAAAATTCTTCTTTAAGAGGTAGTTCAGTGAAGAAGCAGTGAATTTCCACTTATCAAAACACTACAATATGACCCAATTTGCTAATTGGTCTAAGTTAATTGAACTACTTCTACAGTTATACATACATTCAGAACATTTAGTGTATATTAAAACTGCTTTAAAATATTTATGTTGTGGCCCAGGGGCCCTTACGCGCGTAAAATAAACGCCGAGTGCAAAGGCACACAACCACCTCTTTTCTTGTCTTGTTACTGTTATTAATTGAAACTGTTTTCTTTTGTAAGTCTATATTCTGACCCACTGTTTGGCAAAGGTCTCCCCCTTTTTCCTTCCAAACCTCCCTGCATTGCGCGATCTCTGGCCATGTTGGCCCTGCAAACGTTACCAGATCGTGACACACCGTCTTTGCGTGTGTAAAGTGTTTTAAAACGAATAAAAGAAAAAATATAATTATATTTTCTGGACCATTTAATTTCATAGGTAGGAAATGATAATATGAACAACTCAACTCATATAACATGGAATCTGATACCAATATTGCCAATCCTCTGTTTACATTTACTGACTCCCTCATTGAACGATTCACAGGTGTGGTTTCACATATTAAATTATATATATTATTTTATCAGGTTCTGGAGTCCATGATGAAGTGACATCTAAAGCATTCTGTGAAATGCTCCGTGATCTGGTGAAGACTACACAGCATGACAACCTTCGCAGCAAGATCCTCGAACTGATACAAGCTTGGGCCTTTGCATTCCGAAACTCGCCCAAATACAGATCAGTACAGGTAATACGAGAATAATCTTACAGTTAAATAAATAGGAGAAAGGTAAACAGGGCCTTTTTGGCGAAACTTCACAGACTTGATGTGCGTCTCTCTACCTCATGGGTTCCCAAAAGGTGCCCCCCCACCCCTTGGGAGCCGTCGAGTGAAAGTTGGGGGGCGCGGCTGCTCCAAAAATAAACTACCTATATATTTATTCAATTTTGTTTTCTTGGCATTAGAAAAGGTTAAGGCTATTAGGCTAGATTCCAAGGGTAGCGGGATTGACCGAAAGGGTTACCGCTGCCCCGGAACATAAAGGGCTAACTAAGGAAGGAACATGGGTGGGTTTTAGTCAGTAAGAGTCTGACACTACCTTCCGCTCCACCCAGAGCGGGAGGGGTCATTTGATGATTTCCCATCCATAAAAAAAAGGCTAGATTCCAAAAATCAGGTGCTGCATGAGCTGCAGTATTTCTGCATAAGTCGGCAAAATTTGTTTTTCTATTTATGTAAGTATGAATGTTCAAAGGAAAACCGAACGCATCAGAAGCTGGGTGCTTAAGTCTGGAATTCTTCTACATAACTTGACAAAGTAACCCTTTTTTCTATTTGAATGATCAAAAAAAAAAACTAACCTATCCGAGGGGCGCAAAAATTTTTCAACCAAGATCGACAAAGTAATACGGGGGCGTAGCTACGAATAAGTAATAAGTCGGGCGTAGTGATTTTCACAATAACAAAAAAAAAACAATTTCGTCAAATCATTACACATTATTAAAGTAAACAACTGATGACGGAGGCATCGCCCCTGTGCCGCTCGTTACTTGAAATTATCAATCTGTTTTTGTGAAGTTTCACTAGTCAATTTAATAAAAAAGAGCCCTGTTTGTTTACCGCCGTGGTAGCCTGGAGGATTACTTACAAAACAGTACATAACCAGTATGACCTTTTCAATGTCATAGGTACTTTTTAGGTACCCGAAGGGTGGCCACTGAGCCTAAGCCTCCGCTGTCCGTCGGTCTATCAGCGGGCTGTATCCTGTATCCCATGAACCGTAATAGGTAGACAGTTGAAATTTTCATGGTGTGTATTTCTATTGCCGCTATATGAAAATACAATAAAGTTGAAAATTAAAGGGGTCTCCACTCCATACAAGTGACGTATTTTTTCGGCGTTTTTTGCCTTGTTATCAATCTAGCACACCACTGACTGACCTATGGTAAAGGTAAACATCTCTTAGTAGGTCAAACCAATTATTTATTGCTGGTGTTTACAAACTGACCTTTGCAGCACAGTGGAACAATATCATTCTGGTTTAATTTTTTTACATGATATAAATAATTTTCAACTTATCCCTGCCTGCATCTGGACTTGTTTATTTTTTTATTTATAATTAAGTACACCAATAAATAGCATTTATTAAACACAGAGCATTATAAAATACTTACCTATAAAATTGAACATGGAAACTTTTACTCAACTTCAATGTGAAGAAAATCCTATCGGAACAAATGATTCTCAACTCAATTATTTGCTCAACATGCCGAAAATCAAATAAGAAACTGCTAACTTGTGATAGCTGAATAAAATAAGAATGTTCAGTAGATGTAAATTGTCACAGTTCACTGAACGTTTTTGTATCCCATTCCAAGGTTGAACAACGTAAGTTCTTTGCATTATTGATCTAGCCACACCTATAATTAAATTATGTCGGGCTTTCATGTCATTGCCACATTTATACTGTAGTGTACTGTAAAGTGTAAACTACCTATCTATTCTTCTGGCCCCAAGTTTACAATAAACAAACATGAGAAGAACTGACGCCCATGCACGTAAGCGCTCATTTAATTAAATCTAATCAGCTGGTCTGCACTGGGCTGTACATTCAAATAATTGTTCTGTTTACAGTATGTACATACTGTACGGGTCACATGTCAATGTCCTGTGGAGTGATTTTATCTATATTTATGTATTACCCAGATTGCCCTTCTATACATACATACCTACTACTACTACTATCCTTTTTTGTACTACTATCTACTATCCTTATTTTCAGTTAGTGTACCTATCTACATAAATTCATACATATAACAATGCAATGTTTATCTTGTTAAAAAAGTTATTTTAATCAATTACATTACTCATTCAAAACAGCCGCTTTTCAACCTGTTTCCAAACGGGCGCACATGCCGTATATCTATAGACAGGTATCTTTTGCGTACATGCCTAGATATTATAGTATAGGTATACCTGCGAATGCCGCGTCACATGTTATCAGTCAGACGCAGTATGAATCATAATCTCGCGAAACAACATAAACAGTTAGGTAGCAACTCTTTTGTGCTAGCTATCGACGTTTCTTTTCTAAGCCTCTGTGATAAACGTTTTAAATAAAGGAAAATGGTAAAATTTTGTATAAACCAAGTGCAGTGGTAATGTTAGGTAGTCGCGAGTTATTTCTGTCACAATAATTGTTTCCAGTGTGATTCTGCTTAGTCATACTTAGCAAAGTTTTTACTGTGTTTCATGAAAATGGTTTTTTTTTTTTGTGAATAGGACACTGTGAATATTTTGAAGGCTGAGTGTTACAAGTTCCCTGCCCTCAAGGAGTCTGACGCTATGTTCTCTGCTGATACCGCCCCGGAGTGGGCAGACGGAGAAGTTTGTCACAGGTATGTATTACATTATGTACAACCAAACTTCATATCAATGAATAATAATGACCACATATTTCTTGTACAAAAAAATATTACATTTGAAACAATTTACAAATGCTTATTGTCCAGTAAAGTAACAATTGAGCTGGTTAATTTACCTTAAGTTACGGCTGCTTACCTTAATTTTCCTATAAGACAGATTCAAGGCTTTGAACCTTGAAACAGGCTATTCCACTAGCTATAAGGTATACATTTTTTTACATAGCTATTTCTTTTGTTGCAAAACAGATGTCGCGTGGCGTTTTCGTTGATGGTGCGTCGACATCACTGTCGCGCTTGCGGTCAAGTTTTTTGCCAGCAATGTAGTGCCAAGCAATCTACCTTGCCCAAGTTTGGAATTGAAAAGGAAGTAAGAGGAAAAATTTCAATTATTGTGTAACCTAGACCTCATGCAATATACCTAGAAGGGTGTATTTGTAAGCTCAGAGGCTCCTCATGCATAGGTGATAATAAAAGATGTGTGAGGATCCATGGTTTGTTGTGTTTCCCAGTAACTGGGTTGTGGAGGTCAGATAAGCTCCATGCAAACTATTGGTATTATACAGGGTTATTGTAAAAACATCAACAACCTCAATTGTACTCATCATTATGAACAACTTTTACTATAGGACCAAACCTGAAATCGCGAAAAAAAAATCAGCTGTTCCCTACATTTTGATGAGTTATACGAACATAAATGTAGGGAACAGCTGATTTTTTTTTCACGATTTTGGGTTTGGTCCCATAGTAAAAGTTGTTCATAATGATGATTGCAATGACCTCTTTAGAGGTTGTTAATGTTTTTCCAATAATCCTGTATATATGTATAGCTGCATCACAGTTTAGACTGGAAAGCGACCCCAACATAGTTGGGAAAAGGCTAGGCAGATGAAGAATTTTTGGTTTGTCAACATTTTACTGCACAAACACTTTCCTTTGTTATGAGCATTCAAAACACCATTCTAGGTGTGTTACGTTGCAAGTGTAGACCAGCCCTATACTTCTTTCAGGATATTTAAACAGCAGTTTGTTGACAGGTGCGTGTGTGTGATGCTTGCTTTGACAAAGTGAGCCGGCCCCCACCAGCATCTACAAAGCTGGAGATTGTAGACACCTCCAGCGACTATGGACCTACTACACAGCCACAGGTTAGTTTTATTACTTTTAGCACAAAGCTTATGATAAGGTTAATGTAATATTACTTATACAATATTGTGAATTTGAAAACAGCACCAGAATATTCTTTATTTTGCATGCATATGCAAACATAGAATTTTATTTTATATGCTGTTAGAAAATCTATTAGTTGCATCATTCCTACTTTAAAATGCACACAAAACAATGACAATGACAACATTTAGGTTGCACAATTTTTTGGGTAAACAAACACGATGATTACATTACATTTGAAAAAAAGAAACAATTTGCACTTAAAAATACTTTATTCATAAACTAAAATGGAATTATATCACTATCCGTCGTAAGAATCACCCGGCATTTCACCACCAGGCACCAACATTGCAATGTTGTTACCATTCAAAAGAATTTGGTCTAGTTTGGTTATTTTTCTTCCCTCTGGCGTTGATTCATACTCTGTGACGTCATCCAGAAGCATGTTTACGAAGTCATCGAAACCTTGTAAGGTTCCGACCATTTCTTTGTCGTTTTTCATGATTATATGAATCCGAGAGCCTATACACTTGTCCACAAGTTCAAGAGGCAACAACGTGTTAGGATTTGGGAGTGAAGCTTGCGCCATTTTAAGATATAACGTGTTTAAATGAAGATAAACTACGTTTCAAATCGACAATCCAGAAAACAAATTACAAAATTAGTAAGCTTTTTGTTGGTTCACGGAAAAACAGTCACGCTACTTTTTATTCTAGATTGACTTAAGCGGTTTCGTTCGGAAATGTGAGAGTATGCGCTGCAGTTACTTGGTGCGGATAATAAATAATAGTAAAATGTATGTTCCTTTTAGATTTAATTTTCAGGCACAAGTGCGATAGTTGATAGTTATTATTATGCTGTTATTTTTAATTAGCAATTTAAAATACGGTTATTAAATTAGTACACAAATTTTACCGGGTTTGTCGTTTAGTTTCCGAACGGTGGGAATAGTTACCACACCTAAAAAATAAAATCGGCAAAAGGGTAATTATTGTGGTTACGGTTCCTACAATAAGTCCGTAAATTCAACAATAATAAAATACTTTACAATCCTTGCTTTTCTTCATAAAATACAATTTATTTGAATAGTTAGTTAATCATTTGATTTAGTGTTTCCCTAGTGTAAATAGTTGTGTTATATTATAAGTGTGTTTAATTAAGCATTTTAATGTTAGTAAAATAACATATACTATGAAAGTAAATAAAATAAATATAATATTCATCTTGTGGTAAACCTAGATTTAGGAAATCTCTTTTTGGAATACGACAATGGTTTTTAACAGCCTTTATAATAATTTTCCCGTCATATCATTGAGCTTTAGTTTTGGCATTTCTTCTTGGGAATAGACTAACATTTAAAATTAATAAAATTGTTATTACTTATATGCATAAAAAATCTTAGAAAAAAAAAAATATTTTATACGACTCATCAGTTTTTATACTGATTAGGGGTAAATGGAAATGTCTTATGGCAATACTAAACGTCATGTTTGAAAGTTTGTTCTCGTTCATTTGAAAATAACGAATAGTTTGAAAACGAGCAGACAATAACTTGTTTTGTTTTGCGTCGATCACAATTTTGTGGAAGAAATGGCTAAAAATGTGACGAACTTTCGTGGTGAAATTTATTATTTCACTCCAAACGGCAAACTGCATATCAAGGACGAGCCTGTAACCCCTATTGAAGAGGATTTCGGCGATCACAATAACCTGAATTACTCATTTGAACATGATTTTGGTAATATGAGAAAATCTATGTCTATGAACGACATTACTGCGCTCCGGGAGGATCTAGTGAAGCTCGACTTCCACAATAAAGAAGATGTATACCACAGACATCGCAAACCATCCGGTGCTCCTCTTGAGTTGTCAAAAACCAGATTTGTGTCAATGGCCGAATCTATTTACCATTTCCAAAGGGATACTCCTGGTCGTTTTCATACGAAGCGACCTGAGATATTCCGATCTCAAAGATCTAATGGACCATCAGGTCTCACTGTGCCTCAATCACCTATGCTGCGATCTAAGACACGTTTGAGACCCTCACATATTTTATCTCAGCAAGAGAGAGAAGAAATGGAGCTAGAAGAAATCAGGAAACACAAAATTAAAGCAAATCCTATTCCAAAGTCTGTATTAGAAGGCACTATAAACCTGCCTGAAGTGCCAAAGAAGCCCATAACCATTCCAGAGCCTTTCAAGCTAACGGAAATTCAAAAGAAAGCAGCACAATCTTCTGATGGTAATCATCAATTTAAGGCTCGGCCAGCCCCAAAACACATACTTGAGAAGCCTCACATACCTGTTAAACCTCCAGTACATGTTACCAAACCCATTAGCCCCAAATTCCGCTACAAAAGAACAAACTCTGCTGATCAACTAAGAAATGATAACCTGCTATTAATGAAATCACAAAACAAACCTAAAGAAGAACATCATCTTAGAATGGGTCCAATTAAACCTGAGCCATTTTCATTTGAAAAAAGGGATGAGGAACTGAAACGTCGTAGAGAAGAAAGAATCAAGCGCCAAATTGAGGAGGAGCGCAAACAGGCTAGTTCGTTCAAAGCACAACCTGTCCCTGGAGCAGTTAAGAAACGCATGCACTGCACTGCTCTTAAAGGGGGCTCCTCAACCACATCATCAGAAAACAAAGAGAATTTTAAGTTTGAAGCTAAGCCACCAGTGGTACTTTACAAAGAACCGTTTAAACCTGTGCTTCAGTCAGTGCATCAAATTAAAGCTGCTCCATTTGCGCTCACAACAGAAAAGCGTGCAGCTGAAAGAGAGAAGTTTGATAAACAATTGAAAGAAAAGGAAGAGGAACAAGAAAGACTGAGACTGTTGAAGGAGAAAGAACATGAAGAGGCTGATGAAAGAGCGAAGGCTCAGTTGAGAGCAAAGTTGATACATCATGCTAAACCAGTCCCTAAAGCTGTAACTGCACCATTTGTTCCAGAAAGATCTGTCGCCCCCCTCACTGTGCCACAAACACCTCAGTTTGTTCGACGCCTCAAACAACATTAATACTATACTGTCTATCCCATGTATATTCAATTTAAAACTTCAAGGAATACTTTTAACTCTCAGTTTAGATATTCTTTAAACTGACTGCTATCATGTTTTGAATTTATATTACTTATTACTATTTCATTATTGTACTGACATTGTAATTTTTATTGATAATGACATAATGTTAGGATATTTTTAATTTCTCATTAGGGTTTATATGATATTTAACTTGATATTTTTCTAGATTTTCTGTATAATAAACAATATCTTTAACTGTAAATATTGTTTTATTTGACTTGGTCTAACCTCAATGTAGTGATACTGATTACTTTCAAGATAACATCAATTGAGTTCAATTTAAGTGTGTCTGAGTCACATAATTACGCACATTGGACATTATTTTTTATCATCATCTGTACACCTTGTGTTGTCATCTGACATGCTGAGTGAGGTCTTTTTGGAATTATAATTCATCGTTTTCTGGGTTTTTTTTTTTAGTTTTAAGGTTATTTATTTGCTGTAGCCAATAAACTTTTTATTTCTTTCTCTTATTTTCTTTAAAACTTTCTCAAGATAGACACGAGATGCATGATTATATTCAATATTTTTTTGGGATTGTTTTGCCCAGCAGAGGACATCTTTTGACTGAATGATGATGCATTTTAGTATCAAGAGGATCTGAATATAAAATCACGCCTGTAAAGGTACTGTGTAGGGATAGGCGGAGTCATAAAGGGAACCACATTTTGCCAGTCACAGGGCAGAGCATTTCATTTTGCAAGGATTTTAATCAACTAACCAATGCTAAAGATTTGCTATAAAAACCGATTGTGCGCTTTTATAATTTCTAACGTGACGATCGTGGACGTCCATGAAATTCATGGAAATGCGTGCACGTTATAATATAACGTTATCGTGGACGGAAATTTAAAATAGTCTTCTTATATTTCCATACATTTTATTTCCATGTGTTATCGGCATGCTGTGACGTGGACGTCCACGTTTATATACAACACGAGCTGCGCCCCGCGGTTTCACCCGCGTAAATGTCGATCCCGTGGGAATATCGGGATAAAAAGTAGACTATTATGTTAATCCAGGGTGTCAGTAACCACCGTACAAAATTTTATCAAAATTGGTCCAGCCGTTTGAGCGTGAAGAAGTAACACATATAAACACACGCACACTCACAAACTTTCGCCTTTATAATATTAGTGTGATAACATCGCGTTTGAAATCTGTTTTTATAGCAAATCTTTAGTATTGGCTAATTGATTCAAATCGTTGCTAAATACGTAGCTGTAGGTAGGTAATCATATTTGTCCTCTCATCTCATATTTATGTACCTAAATGCTTTATTTGAAGACTGCAACATTTTCTAAAAATATTGTTATCTTCACGTCATGACGTCTGTATTCATCATATCCACAGCCCGACCTCACCCACTGCTGAGAATAGGCCTCCCTTTTTTAACAGACTTCAAAAAAGGAGGAGGTTCTAAATTGGGATGTTAATATTTTTTTATGTAGGTATGTTCGGGCATAACTCCGTCATATACAGTGTGTTTGGCGCATGGACACCGACACAATTTTTTGGGGGGTTGGAAGGGTGCTTTTGCGAGGTTTTCCCCAAAGACCCCATGTCCTAAGTGGATGGATGTATATGCCTTAGAGGTGGTTCCATATAAATTTGATTAATTTTGATAATGTAGTTTTTGTTTTAGCTTCAATAATATGATTTTTTTCCACTTGGCTTATAATATTAATGACGTTTTAATAACTTCCTGTCACTGATATTTACATAGCAAGTAGTGTTAAATGAATTTGTGTGGGGTAGATACAACTAAAAACTGAAAAATAAAAACGTTTTAGGTAGGTACAAAAAAAACGACCGACTTAAAAAAAACACTACAAAGTGAAAAATAACTTTAATTTCGGAAGTCGGTGTTAAAATACGAAAATGTCGGAACCAACGATACCGACTTCCGAAATTAAAGTTTCACTTTGTAGTGTTTTTTTTTTGAAGTCGGATGTTGTTTCTTGTAAAAAAAGTTTTTTATGTGCCAATTCACACACCCCTGTGTTAGCCTCATTCAGGTTCTACCCGCGATGGTAAAAATGTCTGTTTTAGTTAAACTTTACTAAACTAACCTATCTACAGGCGAAACGCACTGGAGGCAAGACTGCAGAAGAATTACAAGAGGAAGAAGAACTGCAGTTGGCGCTTGCTCTCAGCCAGTCAGAGGCCGAACAGAAAGAAAAGGAACGCAAGTCGCGTCATCATATCGCGCCTGACCCTGTACCGCACCATCCTACATGTGAGTACCTATATGCTGTAACCATTATAAACCTACTAGTTAGGTTTTGCCCGCGTGGAAGACGGATGTTAACACACGGGAACATAGTACTGAGATAAAAAGTGTTCCAGACGACTTCCGCAAAATCGCCCATTCTTCTTTCGTCGAAATCCGTTTGAAATTAGTATGGGTGTGACCAACCCAAATCTGTGTCATTCACACTGCAATATTATAAGTAGTAAGTAATAACAACATAGCAATCATCCATAACATAGATCGTTTGTAAATTGTCTTATAATAGGATAGGTTCATAAACAGGTGATATACCTGGGAGACAGGTTTATCCTATTCCATAGATTTCAGGTTTATTTTCCTCTTTCGGGTAGAATTCAATTATTGTTTATCTCTACTTTAAGGCCCTGTAATGTAAATAGTTCTGTAAATAAATTATTTCATAAACAATGTAACCCTACTATTCTCTACTTTCTCTGTCCACTGAAAATGCACTGACTTTGATCATTCTAAAACATATCTAACTATCTCTGCACGCAAAGAGATAGATCCTAACTTTTTAACATAACATCACGCCTGTAATCCTTGACGGGTTAGGCAGAGGTGATTTAGTGTCCCATGTAATAGGGAGCAAGCCAATTTCTATCAATCGAGCACAAATCTAGACTCCGGACTGCTACCGAGAATTGGGTTTTTCCATCAATCAGGAATTTCTCAGTAGCAATCTAGACCCTGGATCCAATGATGTAGTTTGATAGTCGAAGATTGGAACATAAAACATTAAAATTAAATATATTCCAGTATCGCCAACGCCTTCGTCCGTGAGTGCGTCCCCGGAACACAGCACGCAAGCCAACTCAGAGCTGTCGCGGTATCTCGACCGCAACTACTGGGAACAGCGGATATCTCGCGACAACACCGTGGCGCCCACCGCGCCCGCGCCTGCCTCACACGCATCCGATGTTACTGAGGTATTTATGTTGCTACAAACTGTGCGCACGATGGCGATGGATTGCCCGATGGGATTTCGCATCGGCAATATTCTCAGGAGCCTTAGAGCTAGGCCACACGATGCGTTAACGGTGTGGTGCGGCACCGCACTGCAATTAATTCGAGCTATAGGGTGTCACACGGGCGGTGCGGCACCGCAGTAGAACGCTGTTTACCGTGGTGCGCGGCGCAGCGCATCACCCCTCCCCGCCTCGTCTCGCAGGTCACAAGCGCGGCGCGCCTACGGTGCGACGCCGCATGGCGCGGCGGCCCAACGCACATGGGATAGTGATTTGTATGTAGGATGACGTTGCGGCACCGCTCCGGCACCGCACCGCACCGTTAACGCATCGTGTGGCCTACTCTTAGAGGGATGACTTTCCGAATAATTATAAGTACAATTTACTTTTACTTTAAATAAAAGTATAGTGTCAACTTCCATATTTCTAACTTCATCTACACATTTAACCCATATAGGGGATTAATTTTCAATAATCATTCCTTAGTGCTCACATTCGTTTTATAAGGAACTCTTGTGAAAAATTTCATGCTTCATGACCCAGCGGTTTTGGGCGTGAGTTGTCCACTGGTATATTGGATGGGAAAGAAGTAGCGACCCACTTGATGGTGCGTATTATTCGCCACTAGTGGAAATCTGCAGTACCTGCATCTTATGCCTGTAGTTACAACCAACTACGCAGAAACCCAAGAACGCTACATTCTATGATGATTCTAATATACTTCCTCATTTTTATTCGGCAATGTTGAGGGTGCTCCGGTTGACTACATTACCCATTTATTTTAGTTTATCCTCGTTTTAATATATAAGGTGCTATAAAAATATCTGCCACGGCTTCAATGGGAGACAGTATTCTGTATATATATTACAATATTATAGTGAAGATACATTATTGATCGTATGTCATAATTTTTTTCATTAAAAAAATATGCGTATGAATTTGAATTGATTTAGTTGTATGAAACCGTCACATAGTAATTAGCTGTTGCCGCACCGTCATTTCATTTCGCAAAATGTGACGAAGCGACACATCGCGCGTAGATTGTGAACCACGTTATGCAGAATAGAGTAAATGTTTACTTAATTACTTTAATTTCTCAAATTGATTCAACTATTCCGGGGTACAAAATTTCTTCACTACTGTAATCTATATTCAAAATACTGTCTCCCATTGAAGCCATGGCAGATATTTTTATAGCACCTTATATTATTGACAACTTCGAATATGCGTCATAGTGAATTTAATCTATTCTTTTTAATTTATTGCTATAGTTTTTTACGCCTCGACCGCAATCCGTAATACAACAACTTGTCATTCTTTGACGTGACGTAATAGATAAATAAAAGTTTCCTACCTCGTTCCTTGCGTATATGACAAAACTTTGTTAATTCTAGCAATAATGTTTGCAGGAATTCCCGAAGCCTTCTACTACAAAGGCTCAAGATGACGACGCCGAGGACAAAGAAATTGACGAATTCGTGGAGTCACTGAAATCTCAAGTTGAAATATTTGTTAACAGAATGAAGAGCAACTCTTCACGGTATGACAGTAATGATTTAAAACATTTACAGAGCATTCAAAAATACCTTGTTGGAGATGTATGATCAGTAAAAACTTCTTGTTTTTTCAGAGGACGTTCCATCGCCAATGATACATCTGTTCAGACCCTTTTCATGAACATCACGGCCATGCATTCACGTCTGTTACGCTACATTCAGCAACAAGATGACAAGCGAGTTTATTTAGAGAGTTTACAGGTAAGCAAACCAACCTTTTTATAACATCGTCGAAAAGAAACTAAATAAAACCTACATCCTTTAAACCCAGGATTCTGGTTTGAATTCCCTGGGAGTGTTGTTGGGATTTCCCATAAGAAAATGCTCAGTAAACAGCACAGTCTGGATTCGTGCCGTAGACTCGCATTACTTACTTGGGACTAAAACATACCTAGCGACTTGTGTTACTATTATACCTCTGCCTTCCCTTCAGAGTAAACAAACATGATGTTTGGTAAAACATAACACAGCATAACATTAGGCAGAGGCCTATAGTACACCTACATTTCACCAGTTATGTTCCCATGTAACAAGGGACAGTCCTATAAGATTATGTAAAACCTACAGTAAAATAACTTTTCCAGGACAAAGTAACTCAAATCCGCGACAGTCGTGCGGCTCTCGATACGTTACGCGCCGAGCACGCGGCGCGCCTGGCAGCCGCGGCCGAGGCGGCCGAGCGGCAGAGGCAGATGCAGATGGCCGCCAAGCTACAGGCCATGAGGAAGAAGAAACATGAGTACTTACAGTACCAGAGACAGCTGGCTTTACAAAGAGTTCAGGTACCTACACAACACTAATAATATTTTTCAACTTTTTTTTTTTGTAATTATTAGTGATTTTTTTCTAATTGAAACATTTTTCAGGAACAAGAAAGAGAAATGCAGATGAGACAAGAACAACAAAAGCATCAATACTTGATGAATGCCAACAACTTTTATATGCCAGGCGTGTCCATGCCCGGCGTATCCATGCCCGGCGTTTCCATGCAACAGTACCAGGGCGGTTATTCGAACCAGCCTATTTACGCAAACACACAGTTTCATCAGCAGATGATGGCCGCCCAGGCCGCGCAGGCGCAAGCACAAGCCACTACCGATAGCAATGTGCCGGTGCCTGTGCCGGGCCAAGCCCAAATGACCACAGCTAATATGCCGATGAACATGAACCAAATGGGAACTATTCAGTCTATGCCACAGCTGACAAATACGTACCCTGCGTTGTCGCCGCCTGGCGGTGCTATCAACCAGACTCCCGTCAGTGCCCAGCCGTCCATGAACCAGTCCAACTTACGACCCAATATAGCTCAACAATTAACACCACTTCAGCAACAAATGATGTTACAGCAAATGCATCAGATGCGCATGCCAGTACAACCTGGCATGCATCAAATTGTGCCACAGACTATTGCCAATGGCATGCCAGGACCAAGCATTCCACAACAGAATGGACAAAATCCACAGTTACCAAAGCAAAATTTGCCAAACCAGCCTCAGCAGCAACCTAATGCTATGATGCCTCAAATGTCTGTCGGCCAACAAAATATAGGTCAGCAAAATATGAATCAACAATTAATGAATACCAATCCAATGCTTGGACTACAAATGCAGAACATGAGAATGCCTCTTATGCAAGGCAACCAACCAAATACTACTCAGCAAGTTCCAGTTTCTGGATATCAGAACATGACTATTCCTCAAGTCAATACTCAACAACCAGGATCTCAAGCTCCAAATATGCAAATGCAGTCACAAATGCAAATGCCTGGACAAGTAATGCCCATGCAGGGTCAGCCAATGATGCAAGGGCAAACTATGCCTGGACAGCCTCAAGGCATACAGATGAACAATAATATATCACAAGCAGGCCAAAATTTACCACCCCAGGGCCAGGTTCCCCAAACTCAAGCCCAACAGATACCACCGCAACAACATCTTCATCAGCAGCAGATGCCAGTTAACCAACAAATGCCTATGTCTGGCCAGGGAATGCAGCAACCAGGCCAACAAATGATGATGCAAGGGCAACAAATTCAACATCAAAGTCAATTGATTAACCAAGGTCAAACACCACAAGGTCAAATACCGCAAGGCCCTTTGCCGCTTGGTCAATTACCTACACCACAGCAAATGAACCAAGGACAGATGTCCACTAGTCTCCAAGGCCAACAAATGATTCAAGGTCAATTGCAACAGCCTGTGAATCAAAGTCAGATGCAGATGGGTCATCAGATGCAAATGGCACCTGTCCAGCAGATGCAACAGGGCCCGTCAATGCAAGGGCAGGTGCCCCAGCAAATGGGAATGCCTCAACAACAAATGCAACAGCAAATACAGCAAGGGCAACAAAACATACCAGGACAACAGAAAATGCAGCAGCCGAATGTGCCGCAAGGACAGTTACCTCCCGGTACCAACAACCAACAGGCGCAAACACCCGGCAAGCCTGAACAAAACAATAACACTGCGGAACTAATAAGTTTCGATTGAGAATGACGGTTCCAACCTTGAGAGATCTCTGCAAATGAATGACTGGAAATAATAATACTTGTTCTAATATTACGTAATATTAAACTATATGCAATAATTATTATGCACTTAGATATTGTGCTATGTTGTGAGTTTTAAAACCAAAATATTGTCATGTATAGATAAATTTGAGATTTTATAGAGGATACTATTGAATGCCTTTACTTATAAACGTTGTAAATGTGAGATGATGTGTAAAATTTATAGTCCATTATTATTGACAAGGGTTTTGAATTAGAGGTTCCCAGCATTTTTGCATTTTGAAAAATAAAATAACGATTATTGTTGTAACTTTTATAAGTAAAGCGGTTCTCAAGCTTTTTAATTATCACAAAATAGTTAACAATTATTTATATTAGTATTACTATTAAGATAGTTCCAGATCAAAATTTGGCAGCAAATATGACACAATCATACGAATTAAAGTATAATCTATCCCATTAAATCATTTGCTGTAGTTGATCCTTTTAGTTAGAAAAGCCTTGTAATCTATGTAAATGCAAATATGTATAAACTATTCGTCGTTCGTAAATCGTAGTTTATTTAGATATTAATATAAATGAGAAATTCTAATATTTTATGTTTAAATATCTTCATTGATGTGGTAATTGTTTTGTTATAATATTTTAAGTTATATGATGTATAATACGACGTAACAATAAAAGCAAGAAAATATACTTTGTATTTATTTAACAAACCTTATCAATCAACATCGGCCTAACATGAGAGTGAGACACCACTGAGAGACCGCGACTTGGTGGTCGAATGACAGACGATGGACAATTTGTCCGCGACGATACAACTTCGGCAATAAATCCCATTGAATGACTATTTCATGAAATATCAATCAATAGGATTACAACCCTCTTTGTATTCTGTAAATACATACTTGTCACGTAACCTGACCTGCAAATAGCAAAAAGCGTGAGAAAATTTGAATTTCGCGGGCTACCTAGCGCATCGGTTAAGCGCGAACCATACAGCGGGCTATGAATGCAGCGTCTTTTCATACTTTGAGACACAGCAAACTACAGAGCTAAAGCCAGCTCTACTAAACCAACTACTAAATATGTGGGCTAGGTATAAGCTACCTAATGTGTACCTATTCGTCACCTCTTGCCCCAGTCCGTGTCAAGCTAAGTCAATCCTCAGGCTGCCTTTCCGTCACGAGATGTACTGATGATGCATAGCAAGAGATGTTTGTGAACCAATTTTAACACATCATCTCTGGTGGAAAGGTAACCTAAGAACTCTTCGCAGTATGGCTTGCTTTTAGTACTGGAAGGACGCCTGTTCATCCCAAGTTCAGTCGGGAACATTTTGTGCGTCACACATCCTAGTAATAAGTAAGGATTATAGCGCTCTAAATAGGAGCTCAATAAGAAATATTGCACAGCATTTATCTTGGACTTCTCAAGCTGTCAGGACCAGCAGCAAGTTAACAGGTTGAACCTGTTTCCTTGATTAGGTACTCTACGGCTTCGAATGATCATTATTTTTGATGATATTGTTTTGAGTGGACAGAGACCTTAGAGATGATCATAGAAATCTCACAAGCAACTCCTAAGAGTTGCATCGGTATCGTAGCTTAACTTTATTCATCGCGTAGTGGTTGGTGATAGGTTTTACGCGTTACCTCTTAGTACGGACAAGAATTTATGAAACACCTTGCGCCTTGTCCTTAAAACCGTTCTAAGGACAAGGCGTAAGGCGTTTCATAAATTCTTGCCCATACTAAGAGGTAATGAGAAAGAAAGAAAAAGTGTTTATTGCGACTCGTACAGGAAGATCACAAACTAAACTAAATGCGTAATGAATAGTCACACTAAACACACTAATATTATAAAGGTGATAGTTTCTGAGTGTGTGTGTGTGTTTATATGTTTGTTACTTCTTCACGCTAAAATGACTGGACCAATTTTGATAAAATTTTGCATGGAGGTAGCTGACACCCTGGATATATATAGGCTACTTTTTATCCCGATATTCCCACGAGATCGAAACTTATCCGGGTAAAACCGCGGGGCGCAGCTAGTATTATAAAAAGGCGAAAATAAATTGGTGAGTGTATTTGTATGTTTGTTACTTCTTCACGCAAATACTGCCGAATGGATTTGGATGAAATTTGGCACACAGATGGTTTATAACCAGGATTAACACGTAAGATACTTTTTATCCTGATATTCCCACGAGATCGAAACTTATGCGGGTGAAACCGCGAGGCGCAGCTAGTAGAGTCGATTGATATGATGACGCTGATCAACAGACTAATCGAGAATGTCTTCCTTTATTTTTGATATTATGTTGAACGCACCAATAAAATGGCGGGAAACGTGAATTGATTTTAGCCAATGACTAAAGAATTCTTTAAGTAGTTGTTTTTTCCGGTTTTTGTTCCGGCTAATCTCTGAAACGGGTGGACCGATTTTGACGGGACTTTCACTGGCAGATAGCTGAACTAATAAGGAGTAAATTAGGCTACTTTTATTTTAGAAAAAAAAAACTTAGTTAGAGGATAGGATTTCACGCGGACGAAGTCGCGGGCAGCAGCTAGTCATTTATACGTTCAAAACCACAGAATAAATATACCCTGGTCAAAACTGTCAAACTGTCGACAATGTGTCAAATGTCAATCTCGGAATCTCGTCAATCTAAACTTTATGCCGGTAGGCGGTAGATTTTGTTGATTTGATTTTTTATAAATAATTTACTTTGTTTAACTGAGTGTTATGTTAAATACTAAGTGAAATGGAGGATGATAACCAAGATGGACCATTTACCGTGTGGCAAATGTTTAATGCACCGACTATGGTGCTGTTTAACAACTTGGAGCATGCAGCTGATGGTTTGGATAGACTACTAACTTCTATTCTGAAGTTATCAGGGTACCTATGACTAGAAACATTTTTCACCTACTTAATTTCAAGCTATATCTTTATATTCTTTTACCAGTATGTTAAAAGCAAAAGTGTTTTATTTACAGTCTTGACAATAATATAGTGATGTGGTTTGGTTACAGAGACTTCTCCGAAGTTTTAGTCCCCCGGGCTGGTTCCTCGAAGTATCCAGACTCGTATTATCATGCATTCAACACATGGCTTGTTGGCAGATTATTTTATGTGTGGTCTGTGGAGGAGTTGAGCAGGTAATTGTAACATTTAATAAAACGTTTAAGTTTTAACAGTGGCTCACACATTTCACTGTCTTTATGAAAATGGTTTTAGTTCCAATCTCCAAAAAGTACATATGATTTCAAGTAGACAGTGGTTCATAATTATAGTGATCTCAGCATTTGCATTAGATAAACCTGAACGGTATCAAGAGCATGCATAATGTTTGCTTATCATTTCATTTATGGTACATTGGGGAATATTTACTGGTTTAGGACACTATAAGGGACAGCCTTTTAGCAGACACCTGTATGTTAACAGTTGGCAATTTACCTAAGTTAAATTTATTTTTCAGGATACATGCAACAAGCAAGGATGCTCAACTGAAAATTTTAAACATACTGTGTATGAATGCTGCATCTTTTTATAACAGTTTACATTCTGAATATGTTTCTGTACTAACAAAGTTAGTCCAGTATTACAAAGAGAGTCCAAATTACCAGTCAGGAGGACTGTTACTAGAAAACTTTAAATCTGAACAAATTGAAATTCCTAATGTGCAACTTAATTTAGAACCTATTTATGTTAATGTTAAAGATATGCAAACATGCAAAAAGTTGATAGATTTAACTTTGCAGCTTCTTGCAGATAGTCTACCAGCAAATTCTATTTATATAAATAAACACAAAACTGAGTATAGTAAGTTGTTTAATGAAATTCTATACATGCTCGAACATTACAGTGTAGATTTAAAATTCACCTCACTAAAGTTTTTCATTACTTTGATAAGTAATTATGAACAAGTAGGCATATGTACTTTCCACCAATGTTTCCCATCTGTTTATCTTGAATTACTTTATTCTATAGAAGCCATGTTGAAGTCATTAAATGTATACCATGAAAAAGGTGAAATTGATGCAATGTACTTGGATGGTTTTAATAGACTGATGTGCACTTTCATTAAAATTAATCAAGAAAGTCCAGAAAAAGAAAACAAAGAAATTATTTTGAATATTTGTACTGTTATTTTAACGACAAAGAGCAATAAAATATTTAATAATGATTTAAAATTGGAATGCTTATCTTTGAGCAAAAACTTTGATTTTCCAAGAGATCTAATAGATGTCTTGAATATGGATGCAAGTGAAATAGATGTGTTGAAAGAGAACTACTGCAAAAATATACTGGTACATATAAGATCGGAGTTGCAAGGAAATGGCCTCATTGATTTGAAAGGAAGTTGGTATTTCAAGCAAGTACTGAATGTAATAAAGTCAATAAAGAGCTGTGAAGACAACAAAATAGATATATTTTTAATAAGCTACCATATGAAGAGATCTCTGTCTTGCTTGGGTATATTGCAACAAGTTGCTATACAATGCGAAACACTGCAAGACAAGAGCAAAATAGTAATATTGTTAAAAGAAGACATCCACATAATTTGGGGATCATTACTGAAACTTATTGGATATAATAAGAGCATTATTCTAGGAGACAGTAACTGCACTAGATTATTCATGGACATAATGCTGAGTACAGTAATCCTCTATCAAACTCCATCAAGAGATGATAGTAACAGAATTCTTCAACTATTATGTCTAAAAAGTTCACCACAGTTTTCAGAAAACAGTTTGGGGTACAGTGATAACATTAAATCAATTATCTTGAAGTATATGATGCTCATTAAACTTGTTCTAAAAGTAAAACCAAGTGATACATGGGACAGAATCATTTCAAATTTGGGTAATGGTTTCCTCAAAAATAAAACTGCCAATATCTATAAAGAAGTAAGTCTCAATAAGGGTCGAAGATTCTTCACGGTGATTCCTCGCGGTTGCGGTTTAGCTTGCTACTTCGATGTCACCTCCATGGAAAACAAATGCATGCTCATAGACTCGCACGCATATGCCAGGCATTGAAGTAAACCCCAACCAGCCCACTATGTATCGCAGTGAGGTATTCTTGGGCATGTGTGAGTGTGTCTATTACCATGCATTTGTTTTACATGGTGACATCGAGGTAGCGAGCTAAACCGCGACCGTGAGGTATCACAGTGAGGCATCTTCGGCATGTAGTTACCCTTAGAAGCATAATTTCTGCACAAATTAATGTTCTACATACAAAAGAGTAAATACATAAACAATTTTATTTTTCAGATTATACCATTGTGTCCACTCTTGATGTTGAACAAAATATTCTCTGCAAGTAAACTTATAGGGGACTTGCTTATGCCAGCCTTTCTGACAAAAGACTGTCTTATTCAAAAAGAAGTTGCTTCAGTCTTACCAGCTATTGCCTGTATGTCACTAGGAACCTATGAAATCGTCATTAGCATGCCAAAATACTGTTTTGGACAGTCCATATTCGCAAACAATGCTGTAGATCTTTTACTAATATGTTCTAAATGTCATAAATTAGACACAAATCAATACTCTGAAGAGTTTTCGACTACCGTCAATCAAAATAAAGTTGAGGTATATTCTGAGAGGAACACCTATACTCCTAGTCAACATTCTACTATTACAAGCCTGAAGAGTTTATTTGCAAAGTTCTTGAACTGGAAACAGTATGCAGATTTGGAAAACAGTGGCTACTGGGAGTTGTTTGCTAGACTCTGTCATCACTATTATGTGCTTAATTATGGAGTTCCTGCAGATCTTTTGAATGAAGATAACAGTCAACATGTTCTCAAGTCTTTCAAACTGTTCATTGATGATAATTCCGTGAGTATTTAATGCAAAATTGATGTAAACATAACAATTTTAGTAATTGTGTTTTTTTAATCAATTTTGTTTCAGGTTGAAGATGATTCTGAATGGAATTCTCATAAGGATTCAGCTTTTAGTTTATGTGTGAACGTACTAGTCCAGTCCACAAGGGCCAGTTTAGAGAACAATGACAACACACAACAGACCAACACATTGAATCTCATAAAGGACTTTGGATTATGTTCCAATGGAAAAGTGATTTTGCCAGTGACAAAGCTTTTCGTTTATTTTATAATGCATCCACAGTGCTCTCTTGGGCCGAAAGCTGTAGTTAGTCTTCGAGATGTTTGTGAGCTGCACGGGTACACGCCTAATCAAGTCTACCATCGGTATAAAAAGGACTACTGCAAACTTTTTGTTGAATGCAGCTTGTACAGTGGAAAGGAGTTTGCTATATCACTTCTGAAAGTTGTCAGGGCGTTTGGCTTCTTTGGATACAGAGATTTCATTTCAAAGGATGTGCATCACTTCTTACCATACTTGATGCCTTTCTCGGTAACTATAAAAGAAGTTCCTTCAATGATTGAAGAAATTGCATCCCTTGTACAGTGCTCAGTGTCAGACTTCTTGATCGAAAGATTCCCTCATATTTACGTTCACGTTTATTTGAACGAGTCCAAGGAAGTTGAGAAGAAATGCCTTGATATTATTGGGAAGCTGACGAAGACCTCTGTATTGAACTTGATAAAGAGACATTTTCGAGTGATATTGACAGAATTTCTGTTACAGTATTGCTGTAATTCGGAAAAAGTTTTGAATGCTTGCCGATATTTGGCTTGTCACGATCCTGATGTCTCGAGTCCTACTGGAAGTATGAGTATGAGCACATCACAAATAGCAGACTTCTTGAATCCGAAGTTTTTAGGTGTCCTGGCGTATTTTGATCACAAGCTGGTCAACGCAAAAGTTGCACTTTCGGTGAAACGAAAAGCATTGAAAAGTTTTCCTGATATCATGCAATTGATGGGCGTCAAGTACTTGACGCCTCTGAGATTCAAGGTCTTAGCTACTTTGAGGTCTGCTCTCCAATTGGCGAAAGAATTTCCAAAGATATTGGCGGAGGCATGGGGCGCGTTCATCCATAACATCGATACGATATCTCTAGGACCTCTTATGTCCAATTTGGCCGTATCACTGCTGCAACAATTAGACTACGCGCCTCAAGAAATAAACAAAATATTCCAATATCTTGTTTTGAACAATGAGAATTTGTTGAGCTCTCATATCTCAGATCTTTTCTTCTTAGAAGATACAAAGATATCGGATAAAATAAAGATGGTTATAAAGAGGCATGTTAAGAGAACTCAGCCTGATGGGTTCTTAGACAAGATAAAGTGGTACTTACAGCATCTGAACCATGATATACCCAGCATTAAGGCGTATGCGTTTTCCCACTTGGACAAGTTATTAAAAAGTGATAGATCTGAGATACATAAGGCGATATTTGGTGGAAAAAATATAGACCCTGTAATAGTGGAGCTCATAGATTCTTTGCTTTTAGGTGAGTATTCTGGTTTCTTAAGTTATGTTACCATTGCTTATGTTAAGCCTTACAATATGACTCATATTTCTGGTTTGTTGTAACTTATTTCCGATTTTAATTAAACTAACTTTGCCTGCTGCGTATAGACAACTCAAGCTGCCTTCTTAGTTCCTCATGTAGACTTACATTTACTTGAACATCATCAATTCTTTCCCAGGTTGCAAAGATCCAGACTCGAAAGTAAGTCTATCAAGCGGGGCGTGCCTCGGTCAGCTGGGCGCTATCGAGGCCGGTCACCTACCCCGTCAGTATGTACAACCCGATAGATCGCCGTTCGCATTCTCTATAGGAGACGACTGCTTTGCTGCCACTGCGTTAGTTGAACTGTCTCGGGCGTTCCAGTATGAGAAGGATACTATGGTAGGTGGTATAATATATCTGTGATGTGAGTTTTTAAGCGCGTCGCTATTCCTATACAAAGCAATACACTACCTACAAGAGAAAAGCTTCTCTCAAATTACGCCAGAACTCTCAGTTTTCCGTTTGCTAATTATTCTTAGGTTCGTTCGTCTAGTTAGGAGGCGTCTAACTTTGCGTTTGTCGATTTACGAACTCCACTCAAAGCTTCGTTTGATCAAACGGCCCACACTTAGCTCGTAAGCAATATAGGTTACACTACTCGTAGTTCTAATCTTTCGAACAAACATCGAGTATCCCTCGCTCCATGATTTAGAATTGACTGTCACTGTTTACTGCACAGCTTCAACATCGTAAATAACCAACAAAATATGATCTGTTTCAGAATATGGATTGTTATGCTTTAACGATTCAAGAGATATTGAAAATTTACGACATATCCCCAACTGGCAGCAAGAAAGATGTATGGGAGAGTTTTCCAGAACACATGCATCAGATTATGCATCCTCTGCTAAGTTCCAGGTACGTTCAGCAACTGTATTTTCTTGTTGATATTAGGACGTCTCCTTGTCAGATGACGAATTCATTTATCTTGTAAATGCACTTTGTGTTATATTTTTTTTATTTTTTTATTTCTAGATACACCTTGGCGTATCCCTCTCAGCCGAAGAAAGCACATCCTTTATTTGGGTCCACTTACGCTACTACATTTTTAGAATGGGCACACAAGTAAGTTCTTTTATTTATTCATTTTTATCCCTTTTCAATCAAATCAATCTGCATTTTCGCAACTATGTTGTATTTTCATTTTTATCCCATTTGTACATTTAAATAAAACATTACAATGTTTTTTCAATATTATTTTACAGCTGGGCAGGCCAATTGATTCCACTTATCGAATCAGAAAGCATTCGGGAACTTCTGCGCACAGTGCACCCAAGTATGCGGCGTGACGTCAGAACTCTGTTTCTCTTCCTACCCTACGTGTTGTTGCATGCTGTCAAGTCTACGAATAATTCACAGTACATACAAGACGAAATTTTGGCTGTCATAGGTACGATCTCAACTCATAGTCATTCAATACCAAAATAAAATATTATTAAAATACTCCAATCCAAATAAAAATTAAATTACTAATACAATAAAAATACTATTACCAGAATACATATAAGTAATATAAACACAAATAGGTAAGCGCTATTCCTCGCTATCTCCTACTATGCTGTGCCCGACAGGGTCCATAATTGTTTCGACAATTTTAAGCCTACCAAGTGTTTTACCAACATTATGGAATGCAAGAAAGCATTGAGAATTGAATTGAGAATAACACTGGCTTTTATTTGTTTTTTTCAATAACGAAATATTTAATTGTTGTTTATTAAATTCAGGTCTAGAGAACTTTGAAATGGAAAATGCAGTAACAATAGAAAGAAGTAGATATAAAATGCTGCGACACATTCGAATGACTCCTAGCATCAACTCAGTTCAAACTGAGGAAGGCAACCAGGTAATGCATTAATTAATTACTCTGGTTAAGTAAGGCCTACTAATTTGAACCTTATAGTCAAGTAGCTTTGGTTTAATTTAGGATGACTAAACCATTGAGACTGACGTAAACACTATGTTTGTTCTTTTCAGAGCAAATGTAGTAAAACAATTTATACCTTACTGGACTTTTTGAACAGATGGCTTCTGGAGTGGTGTCACTCAAAGCAGCGTCCAACGGAAAATGACAATTACAAGTAAGTATGAAAATTCCGACAAGTTTCCAAAATACAGAATCATAGTTGGTGGTCTACAGTGTAATTTACATTTTTAATGTTCGTGTTATTTTGTTGAACAGAACAGTTAAGTTTATTTTTTATTATTATTAAGTCGTTCAAGTGCGATGGTTTCACATGTGCTGCAAATTTTTCCGCAGACCTTTTGAATTTAAACAAAATGTTATTACAACTATTATTTTATTCATAATATTATTATACTCAACTTCGTAGAGCAATATCATCATTCTTGGACAAATTCGACAAGCTAACGATAGCTCGCGGGAACTTCGTCTGCGGCGAGTTAGAACGGGCGCTACAGTACATAGAGTTGTACATGGATGAGAGAAAGGACAAAATGCAAGTACAACTGCCGTTTTTAGCCGAGATATACGCCTTGTTGGATGAACCGGATTCTGTGGCTGGTGAGAAATATGTATATTCTTTTAAAATAGCTATGCCACTCTCACTCTCCTAAAATTCGACCGCGGCAGATTTGCCAAAGATGTAAACAACCATGGCCGCTCAAAATTGAAAAAAATCGATAATAATGTTAGTTTTCGTCTAAATCTCCGAGCTAACTAGACGAAAACAAACATTACTTAAAATAAATACTCTTGCTTATCGATTTTATTCAATTTCGAGCGGCCATTGTTGTTTACATCTTTGGCAAATCTGCCGCGGTCGGACCTTATATATATAGGGTGACTGGTAATTAGTGACCGATACCTAAACACGTGATTGTACTCATGATAACAAACAACTTTTACTATGGGACCAAACCTGAAATTGCGAAAAAAAAATCTGCTGTTCAGTACATTTTGACCAGTTAGGCGAACATAAACGACTAAAGAGCAGATTTTTTTCCCCAATTTCAGGTTTGGTCCCATAGTAAAAGTTGTTTGTTATCATGAGTACAATCACGTGTTTAAGTATCGGTCACTAATTACCAGTCACCCTATATAATATATATTATGTCACCTCCACTCGTAGGTATCTATAAAGTTTTATTAAAAATCTTGTCCATGGGCTTTGTGGTTCTCGAGTTTATAAACACTAAAAGACATAGTAAGAATTCTTGCTACTCCAAGCTGCTGGATTTGGCGCGGTACAAGCTTATTCATTCTTACATCACATTTCAACTCATGCGTGCGCGTCATGCGACTCTTATATTATTGTATAAACTATAAAACAACTTTTTCAGGTATACTGTCAATGAAGAGGTCTGAGCCTTCACTAAAAGAGTTGATCTTGGCTCAAGTAGTGACTGGACGGTTGCAAGATGCTGCACTTTGCTACGAACGTTTGGCACAGGAAGGCCAGTTAGATCGACACAGTTTGCAGGTAAGTTAATGTAATTTAGATGATCATTCATCAAACTGATTTAAAAAAATCATGTTGAAACTGATTTTTAGAAAAATCATGTTGTTTTCTGATTCGAAAGATTTGAAGTGCTGGTGCAATTTCAGGCAAAGGAGATAGTTCAGCTTTGTCTATTAAAGTAACGCTGTTGCAATGGTCTTGGCAGTGCAGATATCTATAGTCGGTAACCAATTACCATCAGGTGGCCTGTATTATTCCCACACTGTAACATAAAAAAAATTGTTTGCCCTATAACAGAAAAATCATTGCGTTTTGAACGGCTTCAAGCATCACTGTCATTTTCGAATATGTCTGTATGATGTACTTTTATAAGGACGTAATTATCAATTACGTCCTTATAAAAGTCCCAATCCCTAAACAAAAATACTTTCAATATAAACTTCCAGGGCATGATCGACTGCTACCTAGGTCTGGACCAGCCATTCACCGCGTACCGGTTACTGAGCGAACATGATGACGAAGACGGTATGATAGAGTTGTCAGCTGAACCTTTATGGCGGCTGGGACGGTTCGATGATTTGGAAGAGCTTTGCAAGAAACCCGTTGTAAGTAAATACCATCAAACACATTTTATAAAAGATAGAGATTTATTTGGTAACAATAACTTGCTACAAAGACATAACATAGTGGTCCTAAAAACCAATTGCTGATTTTTGGGACCAGTGTGTAATTGTGTGATCTCGAGACATGCCCAAAAGCAGATAGCGGCACACTACTCTTTAAAAAAATGGCGGCAGGCAAACTGTAAGAAATAAGGATTCGCGGAAGAAGGCAAAGTAGGCTATTGTCCTGCAGTAGACTAAAAGTTAATATAAAAATCTTGCCCAGCCAAATGATCTTATTATTATTTTTGTTAAAATACCTACCTTTTTAAAGTTTTTTCCAAAAGTACTACCACTTGCTTACTTTATATTCTATAGAAATGATTTTTATTATCTGTAGCCACCTTCAAACGAAAACTGGGGTCTCCTTATGGGTCGAACCTTGCTCGCCTACCGCCAACAAGATCACGACGCTTTCCTCATATCCTGTAAAGATACCACAAGTAGACTGCTTGCTCAAATGGACGCCGAGAGCAAAGGAGAGAACGCTTTGAGGAGCGGCTACCAAAGTGTGCTCGGACTTCATATTATTACGGAAACTAGTCATGCTGAGGAGGTGCTACAAAGGTAATATATTCTCTATTTCATGCGTAATAAGCTTCATGGGGTCAATTTGATTTATGCATGTGAGATAAAAAGTTAAATCACTAAAACTTTGTTGGTGTAGATAAAATGATTGATTCTCAGGACCCGATTTCCATTCTTAACCTTCCGTTTCTGACTGAACTATGTTTTATCAAGCGTGTAACGTAGTTTGTATATAAGTAGTGGGTCCAAAATTCACCAAACATTGATGTTCAAAATGATATTTTTTCTTCAGACTAAAAGAATTTCGAGACGGCGATCGGCAAAGCACAGAGATGGTAAACCAGTTACTGGACGAGTGGAGACGGCGACTGTCCGTCATACAGTCTGACGTTAGGACTATAGAGCCGCTACTACGACTTAGGAGAATACTGCTGCAACAGTCACAGGTTAATACTTTAGGGAATGTCAGACATAGTTAGTGAAGTCATTGATCATTGTCCTGCCAATATATAAAACATAATAGTAATTTTTGTTAGTGGTTTTAACACGTTTTAATTAAAGAAAATAAATAGAAATAATATTTGGAGTCTGTCTATCGTGTCTAATATTCATCTCTTTCTAGACAGAATCACTTCACTTTCATACTCAATACTTGTTTAACGACATGTCCATCATTCCTCTGCAACATAAAGCGTCATCGATCTGAAAAAAATAATACATAAATAATATTACCTTTAGGTATCCTAATTTTAAACGTATGGTTTTAGCAACTTCTAGAGCCAACACATCCGTTGACAGCGAGTCGACTGAAAGCATGCATCGGAGACCTCTGGTTGCAAAGCGCAAAGCATGCCAGAAAAGCTGGAATATTCCAACAGGTAAAGGTGGATCCACACATTGCGAGCATGCGCTCCGCACGGCGCACAACGCATGCCTCGGCTTGAGGCGTGCGTGTTGACAAATTATACCAACATATGCTCGGGTCGAGCCATCGCGTGCGAAGCAAATGCTCGAGGCAAGTAGGCGCGCAGACTTGGCAAGGCATGCGCTCCGCACGGCGCACAACGCACAGCGCGTGTGCGCCGCACACGCGCTATTCGCTGTGCGCCGTGTGGCGGCCGGCTCATTGCGAGCAGTGCGTTGCGTTTGGATGGTTGTGTCCGCCTCGCTGCGGATGTACGCGCGCATTATGAACGACAAAGAAATGTTAAGAAAAGCAGTTTTATTATACGAAAGTAATAGATTATTATGGGATCCTAAACATAATCATTATTTTAATAAAAATAAAAAAGAAGACGTATGGCGTTTTCTTTCCTTTTCTTTTCAATAATTGAATTAATAATTATAAAAGCAGCAGCGGATACGCGCACGCGATGCAAAGGCGCCATCTTGACTGCTGCTGTGTGGGTTGGATCGGCCCGAGCATGCGCTGCGCGCTGTTTGGCCCGAGCAAACGCAGTTTCATTTTCGCAGTCGAGGCGTGCGTTGATATTCTACGCGGCGCACGCCTCGAACGTGCATGCGCGGCTACGTCCACACCTAACGTAATGCTCGCACTGAGGCACTTTGATCTTGAAGCATTTGCCGACATACGTTGGCTCGCCCTCGCGCGTGCGGAGCGCATGCCTCGCCACGAATATACAGGTCCACACTTGGCGAGGCATGCGTTGTGCGCCGTGCGGAGCGCATGCCTCGCAATGTGTGGATCCACCTTAAGAAACATTTGTTATTTATGAATACAAATACTTATATTATGCCATCACTTGGCGTATGTGTTTGTACAAATATTCGTGTTACTTTTCGAAGGAACACAAATATGCCAAGTAAAGTGAAGCCATTGTAGAATTAGAAAATTATGCTCCTTTGGAAGGAAAACCTTAGTAGGTCGTGGGACCACATTCTGTTTGACCACTAATCTGTCATAACGCTCCAGTGGGTAATGAACAGCAGTTATTTGATCTTAGGACAGCAAGACACTGTTTGATCTAGTTATAATTTTAATATGAAACAGCTACAAACACCTTTAGCATAAATACTTCTTTCTTCTTTCAGTCCTACATGTACGTTCTCAATGCGGAAGAATATCAACCGGAGGAGTTGTTCATTGAGAAGTCCAAAATGTATTGGGCGCGCGGTCAGCACGAACATGCGTTTACGACGCTACGACGAGGCTTGGATGATACGTACCCTATGCTGGAACAACTCAATAATGATCAGAGGTTTGTGAAGTAGTAATTGTGGTCAATTTACAAGCTTTAAGAATTCAGTTCTGATTTGCTGCTTTGCAAAAAGCATAATAAAATAATAGTTTTTAAAGCAGCAGTGGTAATATTTACATTGATTTGTCTTTAATGGTAGCAAAGTATTGTCGACCTCGTAATTGCTTTACGGTTTGTGTAATGTCAAAAGTGGTAAAGCAATTACGAGGTTGGCTATACAAAACACCGTTTAGGGAAAATATTGTTTTAAAAAATCTATATTACTGTTTGCAGAAAAATATGTGCCAAAGCAAAATTACTAATAGCCAAGTATAACGATGAAACCACAAATGTCGATGTGGACGTCAATATTGGATATTACAAGGATTCTGTAGAAGTCTTCAAACAGTGGGAGAAGAGTTTGGTAAGTTGAACATTTCTAAATTCAGTCCTGGTTGATTCCGAAGTTATCGAACTATAGCTGATTGACGTATAAAAATGTTAACCCTAAGACTGGCGTAGGAGAACTATTGCCCGGCAAAAGGTCTGTTTCGACTGCTGCCGCTGTATATTGGGTTTTTTGGACTTCGAAATAATGAACGTTAGATACTGGTATAAATCTGTTGTATTGTATTAAGTATACAAGACGACGACTGACGCCCCTGGCGGCGCGAAGTGGAGATGCGGGCGCGGCTGGGCTCGCGGCGTGGCTGCGCAGGAACGGCGGTAGTAAGTCCTGCCGTGCGCCATCTGGCAGCGGCGGGACTGTAATAAGCTCCTTTCTTCTTGTTTCCCTACTTGCGTGTAATTGTTTAGCCTCTGTTGGGGATCCAATAAATAAATAGTGGGTACAGTCGGGCTGTGGATATTAACGAAAAGTTAACAGGTTTTGAGAAACCTGTTAACTTGTACTTAGTGTCACTGTCAACCTTCATCATCCCACTGCTGGGCAATACCCCACACACACACACACACACACTCACCACATGACTTAATGGAAGAACCTCTTAAATAACTCAAGTTGAACTCAATTACCTTTACCTAGGTTTGCCTCGGAGCGTATTACGAGAAAGTGAGCAGTGGTGAAGGCACCAGTACGAGCACCATGTGGTCGCGACGTCTGTACGCACTGAACAGCTACGGCAAGGCGCTGCAGTATGGACATAAGTATCTGTACCAGAGTATGCCGCGGATGCTGTCTATATGGTATGTTGGTTAGTCGTTAACATAACCCTTGCTAGCAAAGTACTTTATTATGTCTCGTACCGTAGACCTCGTAATTGCTTTACCACTATTGAAAATGTATACTTCACTAAGGTTGAAACGTATCTAAATGTCACATAGACAAATAGAACTTGTCGTTTTATGACGTGCAAATGATATTCAACCTTAGGGTTATAAAGCAACTGCTAGCTCGACTATACAATTCCTTAACCTGACAAGTTAGATGCATGTTCTACATTATAATGGTCATTTTACCGTATCATTGTGTACATGTTCCTATTTTATTTGCGACTTAGGTTGGACGTCGAAGTAACATCTACAGACACAAGCGCCCACTCAGTGCTAGCACAAATGACAGAGATCATCAAGACATACTCAGAGAGATTACCACTGTACCTTTATCTCACAGCATTCTCGCAGATCGTATCGAGAATCTGCCATCCAGTGAAAGAGGTAATACTATTATCGCAACGCTGAATGCTTTTAGCTTAACAGTATTATCGTGAAAATAATCTTGAAGTGAAGATGTTGCTAATCTGTGACGAAAATGCTAAGTAATGTGTAAACGGTGTCTGACGACGAAGTGACGGTTCAAATATGACACGTTATTTACTTTATATTTTACTGATAGAAATATTACAAACTAGCCCTAGCCCCGCAGTTTCACCCGCGTAAATGTCGATCCCGTGGGAATAATGTGATAAAAAGTAGCCTATATGTTAATCCAGGGTGTCAGCTACCTCCATACAAAATTTTATCAAAATTGGTCCAGCCGTTTGAGCGTGAAGATGTAACAAACATATAAACACACACACACACACACTCACAAACTTTAGCCTTTATAATATTAAGTGTGATTTATCCCGCAAATAAGAAAATTCGTAGAAAACAAATAGACTACGTAACAGGCAGTCGAGAGATACCATGTCTGAATGTATAAGTAGCGTATAAACATAAATCACAATGTTCGGAATCTATGATGATGATAATTAATGATTTAGAAAATACTAGCGAGCCGCCCCTGCTGCACACGGTTTTTACGACTTGACAAAACATAAAGATTTCTTTATTATAATATGTATGTTAGTTTAATCGCTCCGTCCCGGCGCGGGCCGCTGGCGGCCCATTACAATAGAAAATCAATTATATATATTATGTCTCATTAGCGGGGATTAAGGCATTGACTGCCAATGCGGTCACCGGTGACCGCGAACAATAGATTTTCTATTGTGTCTGTTGTCTGGCAGTCAACGACAATTAATATTACATAAAGCTTCGGAAATAAATTCTCTAAATGATGGTGAAAACCGCACTAAACTCACACAGACATGAACAGCGATTTTAATTTATAACATGTATCACACTAATATTATAAAGGCGAACGATTGTGAGTGTGTATGTGCTCACAATCTTTCGCCTTTATAAATATATGTTTGTTACTTCTTCACGCTCAAACGGCTGGACCAATTTTGATAAAATTTTATACGGAGGTTGCTGACACCTTGGATTAACATAAGTAGTCTACTTTTTATACCGATATTCCCACGGGATCGACATTTACGCGGGTGAAACCGCGGGGCGCAGCTAGTAGATGCATATAATATGTATGTAACCTTTATCTTCCAGGTATACCTCCAACTAAAAGCCATAATAGTAAAACTAATATTGGCGTACCCCCAACACACTCTATGGATGATGATGAGCGTCATCAAGTCGAGCTATGCACAACGTATCAAGCGCTGTGCCGACGTGTTCGCAGACCCTAGGCTTAAGGAACCGCGCATTTTGAAGCTCATCAGTGACTTTACTCAACTCGCTGAGAAGTTGATCGAGCTGTGCAATAAGCCGATAGCTGGAAGCTCTACGGTAAGTTGGGATATGCTGAAACATATATTTTTTATAATTTTTTGTATGTAATTTTAAACTGTTTTATTCAAGTGTTTGTTTAAAGAATTATAAACAAAACGAATATAAATAATGTATCCATATCTGGTTGTCCAGTCTTACCGACGGGTATCATGATACCCAGTAATTGGGTAGTGGAGGTCAGATAGATAGTCGTCGTCGCTCTTTGTAAAATACTGGTATTCAGGAGTCGCATCCGGTAAGACTGTTAACGTAGTTGGAAAAAAGCTAGGCAGATGATGAGAATCACGTAGGATTCAGGTATATAATGCGGAAAGCAACATCCGATTAAAATTTTAAGCGATACAAGGTTTTCAGAATGTCTTTAGTATTATTATTTCAATAGTCCACAGGCATGCTTCGTTTGTCCTTTGTCATACAGTACGATTCCACACAGTGCGGCAAACATGATAAAGTGTATGTAATCTATCTTTGTAAGATTGGTAGGATAGCAGACACGGGTGTTGTCAAAATATTTTTTTATCCTTTCACCATAAACCGAAGATCTGCCACAGACACAGTATTCTTATTGTTGTCAACTCGATCCATTATCGATATCTTCCCAAAACTGATGATGATGTTATTCTTTAACAAATCAGCTCCAAACTATACGACGATTAATGCGCTGAATGACGGCTGCCATCTGAAGAGTGTTCAATGAGGCTGCGTATTAAAAAAATAGTAGAAATCATTTACATATTTACTTATAATTTAGGTGTACTGATAAGATGGATAAGATTGGATGGAGGGATACAGTAGATGGGAAGGATCGCGTACATGAAGACTAAGGGTAATAACATGCCTCACTGCGACACCTCGCGATCGCGATTTAGCTCGCTACCTCGATGTCATATCTCCATGTAAAACAAATGCATGCTAATAGACACGCACACAATGACGACGGATACTTTACTGCGATATTTGGGGTATTGGGGTTTAACTCGATGCCTGGCATGTGCGTGCGTGTCTAATTAGCATGCATTTGGGTATCGAACTAAGCCGCGATCGCGAGTATCACAGTGAGGCATCTTCGGCATGTTATTACCCTTAGGTATTTCTCAGTTTAATCGTGTTGTTGATGTAAACTTTCCAAACATGCTAACGAGTACATATGTACCTCCACATGTTGATCTATGACGTAACCAAGTTGTCGGAATGTCCGTACAGTTTGGATAACTATGATGGTGTCAAATGAAACTGCAAATATTAAAATATCTTATTTATACACAGTGTGTAATACACGTTAATATGTTGACGCCTTTTTTAAACTAGCGTAATATGGGTTTATTTGGATCTAAGATTAGAACATAAAGTATGTAAATGATTTCCTACAAAATATGTGTTGCATATATGGTCCGGCTACTTGGACGAATTAGCACTGAATGCAGTAAGGATGTAATACAATAATTTTATCTATAATGCGTTAGGGATATATTCAGCTAACAAACCTTGCTTACCTTAAGCAATAGTGGTGGTCGCAAGCCCACGTCACGTTTCTTGCTTTTGAGCTGGCTTTTTGAGAAACAAACTGATACCAATAAAATATGCCTTTATGACAATAAAGGTGAACCTATTTTGTTTAAACACAATTAATTTTTCATTTAATGACGTCATCATAACCCTTCATCTTTATAGACCACAACAGTATCAACTCTAGTCAGATCGTTACCCCGGCTCCTGGCCGCCGATAACTTCAGCCACGTAATGATGCCATTCCAAGAGTTCTGTAAGATAGTGCTACCATCCAAGGCGGCCCGGCAAGAGCGCATAGACTTCAACATACCCACTGAACCACCGGTGTATATCGCTGGTATTGAAGAGAACATTAGTATACTGCCTTCGTTGCAGAAACCTAGAAAGGTTACTTTGAAAGGTAATGTTTTTTCACCAATAAACGAGTGTTTCCTGACTCTTACTTTGTGTTTTAAACGTGCTGACGTCGACTGTTATACACGTATAGTCCTCACAATTGCAATACCACTTTTGACAAAAAACTCCCAGTAAATCGAAACTTCACTAAAAAGTGACAACTTGAAGCTATCTAGTTGTAACACTTGTTTAAAAAAAATAATAGATCTTAACGTTTTATGACTTGTAAATGACATTCAACATTCGGATAGTAAAGTAATTACGAGGCCGACATTACATAACCAGTTCATTCTCCATGTTGCACGGGGGTCTTTGATTGCCTTTTACCAGACCCAATTCTGAAACGGCGGCTTTAATAGTTTCCTCAAAGAAGAACCTGACAAGTGACGGTAATCATACTAATATGCCAATTAATTTGTACTATTTTCTTTTAGGTTCCGATGGAAAATCCTACATAATAATGCTGAAACCCCGCGACGATCTTCGCAAGGACTACCGTCTGATGGAGTTTAACGGAGTCGTGAACCGATTCCTACAAGATGCGCCCGAAACTCGGCGCAGGCGCCTGTATATACGTACTTATAGTGTGCTGCCTTTGAACGAGGAGTGTGGTCTCATTGAGTGGGTGCCCAATCTAGTTGGATTGAGGCCGATATTGATGCACATTTATAAGCAGAAAGGTAAGAAAAGAAAAGTTTTTAAAACTTTAAGTCGGAAAAAGTCACGTAACTACTTACTAATTTAATATTACTAGCCAAGAGAACCAAGCCAATGTAACGATGTTGCTATATAGCGTTACTTGATATTTTCTATTTACACCTTAGGCATTCACACGAGCAACCGCGAGTTGAAAGAGATGATGTGCGCGAACAAAGACCCGGTGGAAAAGAAGAGGCGTATTTATGAACAACAGTTACTGCCGCGTCATCCGCCTGTCTTCCAGGAGTGGTTCCGAAGAGTGTTCTCTGATCCTTATGGATGGTAAATATGGACATTTGTACTATAATATTAGTAGTAGTAGTGATATAGATTGTATCGTAGTTGCGTTTCTTAACAAAAGTAAATATCCCATGCTCGCGCCCTTAGATCAGGGAAAGAAATATCTGCTGCAGGTAATGCAAATAAATATTTGTTCCGCCTGGTAATCGAATGACCTCTAGTGCAGAAGGCAAACTGTCATTGCGCAAATCGAGCCTTCTAATTCACCGCAAATGATTTTGCCATACTTTGAGTTTTCTTGTGTATTTTTTCTGCAGGTATCAGGCAAGATCTGCTTACATCAGAACTACTGCTGTAATGTCAATGGTTGGATACATCTTGGGTAAGTTTTTATATTCTTTCTATCTCACTATTTTGTCACCAATTACTGGTTATTTTTAGTTTTAATACTTGATATTCCACCAGGTCTAGGCGACCGACACGGCGAGAACATATCCTTCGACTCAACGAACGGCGACACGGTTCACGTAGACTTCAACTGTTTGTTCAACAAAGGAGAAGCGTTCGAATGGCCGGAGCGAGTGCCCTTCCGTCTCACGCACAACATGGAAGCAGCTATGGGACCGCTCAGACATGAGGGGATGTTTAGGTAAGAAGTACAACTTACAGCTACTATGGATCAGCGCAAGCAGCGCAGCAAATGCTCAAGCATTTTTTTTGAGTGAAAATATGAGCGAGCAAGCTCGAACACACGCCACGGATTCTCCAGATGCCCGTATCTTTTGCAAGCTATTTTAAACTCTATTTTGGTTGTGATAAAGTTATTAGAAAGTTGTCATTAAAAAACTGCACGTAGTAGTTACCGCAAAAAGACAGTGATAAAAGCCATTTTCCACTTAAAGGTGTCAATTGGGGTGTATTTTATAGGGTCAGTCGTAAAAGGAATAAGAAGCCTATGGCATTAAGTGGGATACGCTAAGGTAGAATCATAGATAGAATTGGCCTCGAATGTCATGATTTCATGACATAGTAATTCAATAGCCAACATAACCTTTGATTTTAACTTTAGATTTTAGTGATGATTTTAATGATTATAACTCTGTAAATTCATACGGTCGAGAATCATACTTTGATCAACATACAACCTGATATTGACCAGAATATTGCAATAAACTTAAGAGAGTTCGAATTTCGCCGGCATCCTTAGCGCTTCGCCTTTACAATAAAAATATAATATATACAGGGTTATTGGAAAAACACCAAAAACCTCTTAAGAGGTCATTGTACTCATCATTATGAACAACTTTTACTATGGGACCAAACCAGAAATCGCGAAAAAAAAATCAGCTGTTCCCTACATTTTGACAAGTTATACGAACATAAATGTAGGGAACAGCTGATTTTTTTTTCGCGATTTCTGGCTTGGTCCCATAGTAAAAGTTGTTCATAATGATGAGTACAATGACCTCTTAAGAGGTTTTTGGTGTTTTTCCAATAACCCTGTATAACCCGAAAGGTAGTTAAAGTATCACTAACGACTGTTACAAATCTAATGTAAGAATAATAATTGTGCGTTAACCAATAGCAAGTACCAACATGACTTGAAAATCCGATTGTCAATCAAACTTGTATGTAGTTTTTACCTTCCAGCTTTTTTGTTACTACGATACAACGAAAAAACTTAATGATGTAACCTTAGTGGTAACCTTTCTGTTATTTTTGACTAGCTAAAGAGATACATAATTATTTAAATTGTATAATACAAGAAGATGTTCGAGTCGTTGGTAACAGTACAATGTAGAATCATAGCGACAAAAAAGGTGACAACTATAAATTATCTACTAATTGTACTTTTTTAAATAAAAATCTAGATAACGAAGTGTTTTTGTTGTGATGTTTATCGAAAGTGATTATTATCTTTCTATATACAAATCCAGTTTAATAATGGATAAAACCAATAATTCTTTCTAGGCGTCATTTTTTTCATTCATATCTTCCGAAGGCACGGAAGGACTTGCATGGTTTCAACGCGTACAAGAACTGTTTAGGTACATAATTCTAATTTACCTTTCTTTAATATTAAATTTTTTGAGATAAAAAAGAATTAAATCACATGAGCAATATTATTACCTTCCATTAGAAATTAATCAAAACTGAAATACCTATTTCCAACACGTGATAACCCATTGTTTTCTATAACTTGTTTATGGAAACGTGTCATATTTTACAAGAAAATTATTACCTACTATTACATTCGTGATTTGTATTCGGTAAATCAATAACTAAAAGCAGATAAAAATAAATATAATATAGTGTTGTAGTAGTCACCATACATACGATTTTTGAATTGTTGTCACAGTCATTGCATCTAAAAATTGCCGACACTATAAATACAATAGTCATATAATTATGTCGTTCTCACGAGGTTGCGCACACAACTATGTTTTGCTACGTTAATACGGAAGTCAAATAGATTTTTAATATAGTTTTAATATTATAGGAATTCCCTTTTTCATTAGAGGTCTTTATAGGACCATTAATGTACAGAAAATGGGATAGCACGATTGTTTATTTTATTTATACCTAACAAGCCTGTGTCCGTTGGTATTCTCATCGTAAAAAAGAACGAGATTCCATACAAACTTTCATTCCCTAACCCCTTTAGGGCATGAATTTTCAAAAGCCTTCCTTAGTGCTCACTTTCGTCATACTCGTAACCCTTATGCAATTCATGTTTCTACGCTGTGCGTTGTCTGTCAGTTAATGAATGTAAGATTTTTATAAAGTAGATAATACCTAAATAGCCCAAAAGCTTATTATGAACTTTAGTTAGTTTGCTGAGCTGTTCATAGTTGGTTTTCATTCCTCTTTTTTTCTTCTCAGCATCCACAAATAACGTACCGAAGTGTCCTGAAACCATACAGATAAATATTTTTTTATTTGATTTCTTATTAAAAGCCTGTGGTGTCGTACTAGGAAAGGCCTCCCTACTGTCTTTCCACTTCTCTCTTTTCAAAGATTCTAAGAACCATCACCCCATTTGCGTAACACACTTTCTTTCATAATCCGAAGGATTTTTAAGGAAACTCCTAATCCACTACTTTAATGTTTTAAAAAATCGTAGCTCGACAACGCAAATAACGCAATAAATGTTGTTGAATTGCATTGCCATTGTAAGTGTTACGCAAACCCCACAGTTCTTATTGAAGGCCAGCGCATTCCGATATCTCGAAAATAAAATGGTATTAATTTTCCATAAATCCTTTAGGAAAAGTTGCGAGGCAGTGATGCGAGCCCTCCGAGCTCAAACCGCAGCGCTGATGTCTGTTATCGAACCGTTTGTGTACGACCCCTTGGTGTCGTGGGGACGCGTTCGACCCGTCGACTGCGGCGAGCGGACCAATGAACAGGCGTTACAGCATTTACTGCATATCAAGCAGCGACTTAACGGGATGGTAAGGGCGTTTTGAAACATTTTAAGGGCTTTAGGCCCAGTATCTGAGAAACTGGGGCCTATATAATAAAACCTACAGGGACAGACGACAGGCGATAATCTGAATTTTACAAGTTTATTTCATACGTATTTCAGCTTCATTTAACAGCAATGTTTCAATTTTCATAGTTTTTGTCAAATATGTCGCATTGTCAGTTATATTAAATAGGGCCTACAACCCGATCATAATAAAACTTATAAATTTTTGATTTTTTTAACAAACTCGTATGTGTTCCCCTGGAGACGATGTTATGCTGCGATGATCGAGTTCAAAAGAGCATTTGTTTATGACGGGCACTAATATAAATCATGGTTAGGTAAGCTCTTAATGAAGGTTCAAACAAACTGACATCTGTCTATATGAACCTGTAGATATCAATTTTCGTTTAAAACAAACAATACAATATTTAATTTTATCGATTGACGAATAGCGCCATCATTTCGAGTACGTTTTCAAAATTAAACATCGTATTTAATGTACACCTGTGATCTATTGTTTTCACTTATAATAATATTATTTATCTGTCATACGATTCGAAAATACTGCATTGTTTCTTTTAAATAGGTGTTGGTACGAGACGGTTTGTAACAGAGTTTTAATGTATTTTCTTTATTCCAAGGTGAGAACGAAGAACAAGCAGTTATCGCTATCCTTGTCTCCTGAAGGTCAAGTGGAACATCTCATAGTGGAGGCGACCAGCATTCACAATCTCTGCCAAATGTACATCGGATGGGGGCCATTCTTGTAAAGATTATTACTGAAGTACAACTTCTAGTTGATGCATTTCACGAGCGTGCATCAACCATTGCAATTTAAACCTTGTGTCGATGACTTAAAATCACATTGCGCGCGATCTTGATTTGCACCGACCATACCAATAATATGCCACAATTAACTGTGATTATTAAAGTTATAAGCTTTACATAATTTTGTAAGAGTACATAAAAATTTACTTAAGCCAAATGTTAGTTACTGTACCACCTTAAATATTGTTGATACATTTTTACTTTCTTATGTATTTTGTATGATTTATTCTTACCTCCGCATCCCTCTTGATACTGTGGTGTTGTTAATCTTTGTACCGCCACCGCATTAGCTCTGAAGACAAATGAAGGAGCGATGTCAGTACCTAAAAATGATTGAAGTTAACTTATAAACTACCAAAGCCAACTTCATAAAAAAAAACTCAAACGTGCTTGGAAATTTAAGCATTATTTTGACAACCTTCAAAATCGGTCAACAATTAATGAAAACATCGATGAACATACATAAAAAAAACAAAACATACAGACAAACATAGAACCTCCTCCTTTTTTGAAGTCTGTTAAAAATAAACCAGCACCTTAGTGCTGTTCTATTTTTGTTATAATTAAATTATCCTAAATGGACCTGGACTATTGAGATTGCTAAGAAATCTATGTGTGACGAACATCGCAATAAGACTAGTAAATATAACTTAAATGTCATAAAGAATTAGCACAGAGAAAAGATGCATTGTTAGACTTTACATCAATTATGGAAACTAATTGGTGTATCAGCAATACATCACGTAAACAATCGAGAACATCTAGAAACAATTTCTGAAAAGAAAAATACAATTATGTATTATTTTCATACTGTCAAATCTAAACATCGATACTATCAATATGTGTATCATCTGCAATCTTCGTCTGTTTGCAATGTCAAAATAACAGCTTTTTAATAAATGCATATGAAAGTATATATGGTAGGTACTTAAAACATTAAAAAAAAATTGTCTGTTCCGGCTAATCTCCGAAACGGCTGAACCGATTTTGAAGAGAGTTTCGCGGGCAGATAGCTGATGTTATAAGGAGTAACTTAGGTTACCTTTATTTATATAGACAAATAATTAGGGTTTGCCGCAATAAAATTAAAACCCCTGAAATCCAATTTGTTTTCCGACATGGCACGTGATCTAAGTCGCGGGCACAGCTAGTAGTAATCAAATAATCATTATCAGCCTATAATTTTTCCATTGCTAGGACACAGGCCTCCTCTCGGTGAGTAGAAGTGGGCCGTAATCCACTACGCGGGCCCCCGACATGTGACATCTACCAACCCGCACTCAAATCTACATGAAAACATACCTAAAAACTCATGAAGTTATGAATATTTATCGCATTACACCTACACCATTGGTACGGAAACGCTATTATAGCAACTACACATTTTAATATTTATCCGTTTTCAGCACAAATACTCACTTACATAAATAAACACAGTCATGTTTCTTGCTGTACACCTACTTCCGAGTTGAGTAATGAGTTTCCCAACGGCAGATAGGTAAATCACTTGGCAGGTGCGACATATAAAGAGTATTGTTCATTGCCTATTGTGGTACATTCTCGCTCGATTGAATAGGTATCTACATAGATATCCGTGATTGAATATCTGTCGATGACTTTTCTTTGCGTGTTATAAAGTAAATTACTTATTTATTTCGCGGCCACTGCATGCGACCTTGTTTTGTTTCCTAGGTCGTTATGATTGGGATTATCATTTATTTATTGCTCCTATTATATTTTTATGATCCTGACTAAAATGTGTAGAATAATCCAGTAAAATCTAGATTCAAGTTGCGAAAAGATATTAAATATAGTAGTTATCTAAAATCTCTTTGATATTTAACTTTACTGTTATTTTGATACCTACCATTGTTTCAATAAATGTAAATATCAGGAATTAATCATACCGTAATGGTTCCGCGTGAAGGGAGATCACGTTTTATTTAAAACATTGTTGCCTATGTACCTATTTAAGTTTCTGTTTGTCTGGTTTTACACCAAAGAAAAATATTTGTTATTCTAGATTATAATGATTTATTTTACACATGCTGATTTTGACGTCATCATCTTTTCATAGACTACATAGGTAATCAAACCCTCTAATAAATAAAGATTTACTTAATATATAAAACTACTTAGGTAGATATTTTTTATTGGGAAGTTATAAGTGCAGCAACAAAAGTTTTCTTTAGCACCTGCAACCTAACGTCTTTTTTTAGGGTTCCGTAGTCAACAAGGAACCCTTATAGTTTCGCTGTGTCCGTCTGTCCGTCCGTCCGTCCGCAGCTTAGCTCAGAGACTCTTAGTACTAGAAAGATATAATTTGGCATGGATATGCGTACTAATAAATTTTTTAGGGTACCTCCTCTGCACGTAAAGAGGGCCAAGCCTCATATTATGACTAAGGTGTACAGTTTGTGAAGTTATGACTTGTAGAGTTAGGGCGTGTAGAGTTAGAAGCTTGGCTCTAGATGAGATCTGATAACTTTTTAACAGTGCGAGCCATAAGTGGTCTCGTCTTGGCAACATTTTACATGAAAATGTTTTTGGTGGGATATTTACTCGTACTTCTGAATTGATAACTCAGCGACTAATGTTGTAAGGGGGCTACTTTATATATTTTAGAGATTCAACATCTGTCTGCTAATAAAATCAAATTCCAGCCTCGAAATTAGCCATCAAAAGTCATCAAACTTTTTTATTCAACAACTAATTTAATAAATTATAAGTACCTATTCTTTTTTCATGAAAGTTAGCAGTAGGTATAATAGTCAAGTCATCAATTACCGATAATTCCCTATGTCCGCCACTTGTTTGGCCATCACTGGGGGACAGCGAAACAACTTTTAAAAATTATTCTCGTTGTCCACCACTGGGGGACAGTTCATGGTTTGAATAGGTCACATCTGTTTCAAAACCGAATTGGGGCACCCCAGACTTCACGTAGTCTTTTGGCTGCTACCCCTAGAGTGTATCTATATAAAAACCGGAGGCACGAAGGGAGAGCAACCCCCGCCTGCTGTAATCAAGAATGGGTGCGTATCCTTTGTTACGTAAGGCGGAGGGGTTACACTTCCCGCAGCGCCGGAGATGATGCAGAAGCAACTAAGTGTTTTGAGGTTAGGTTACAATAAATATGTACCTAGATAGGTGACAACATGAAATTAGAGCTTTTATTGACCATTATTTGATGACAATAGTAAGTTAATTTTATATTCAATTATATTAGATTCACTCATCAATTAGGTAGGTAGGTACCTACCTACTTATGCTAACGTATAAGAATATGACTATGGAATTATAGGTGACTATGAAATTAGAGTACGTTCAAATTATTTTATAGATGCTGATGCTGTTGATACACTTATTAGAAGCTGGCAAAGCGTAGACATAATTATCACAAATTTAGTTTCTTAAGAATTGTCACCATGCTGCGTCATATTAACAGTAGCTTGTTTTACATAAGGCGGCCAACCGTCCCGCATTTTGCGGGACCGTCCCGTAATGCTAGACGAAATCCCGCTTTGAAATTATTAGTAAAATAGTCCCGTAAAACGTTGTATGCGTCCCGCATGTCCCGCATCCCTATTTTTCTACCACACGTCTTCTACACAACACCCACACGCGCGCACGGTCAACAGCGTAGGAACACAGATTACCTATAATAGCGACAAGCGTATCGCGCACGCGCTAATCTCGTTCTCTTTCTCTCTACTGAACTCATGAGGCGTAAGAGCGGGAAAGGGGCGCACGAGTAATGGAATTGTTTTGATTTTGAAAATTAGTTTTGTGTTTTTAGTATGTAAATGTTTTTGCCAAAAACTTTTTGGTAATTACATCTACTAATCCCTAACCCCCCCCCCCCCCCCATTCACGAAAGGTTAAGTCCCGCATTCAGTTTTCGGAAAGTTGGCCGCCTTAGTTTTACAATTATAGGTACCTACTTATATGGTCGCTTGAAAAGCATTTTTTAGACGCTAAAAGTTCGTCGCTGACCTATTAATTCATAATGCCCGGACCACACCAACGGGAAACGCCGATAATTATCGCGAGAAGATCATTATAAAACAAATGCTTCTATACATACCTATGCATTAAATCATCAAATTAGCAGTTTATTCTAGTTCTAACGTCAAGCTGCGAATTCAATGTACTTACCTAATCACATTAATAGTTGTCCATTTGGCCATTTTTATTTGCCCTTGCTTTGTAGGTGCAGCCACAACTTATCGCGATAATTACCGGCGAATCCCGTTGGTGTGGCCCCGGGGCCACACCAACATTAGTCGTCGTTTAGTTTACAACTAAATATAAGTACCTAAGTATTTGAAGACGAGAATGACATTTTAAAGAAACTGCCTTAAATAACACCCGTTCTTATTTAAGTAAGTATTTAGATTTACCATCGTTCGTTACCAAAGACATTAAATTAAATCTCTTTGTTCGTTACACTACAGAAATTACGGGAAGCAACAGAAAATAAAAAACTCGAACGTAACAAACAAACTTAGGTACCTAAATACAGCTTTTTCATGTCATTAGGTACTTACTAGGTGAACAATCTTAAAATAGAGCAGTTAAATTATTTGTAAGTATAAAACAGAACAAAGGGTATTCACATAAAACTTACCTGCCCACTATATCTTAGACTAGCTTCTGCCCGCGATTTCGTCCGCGTGAAATTTCATATACTTAGGTACTTATCCATTACACTCAGCAATACTGTAGCTAATTTTCGAAATCTGATCAGTAGGTACCTAGTTCCGAAGATAGCCCATACATACGAAATCACAAATTTTTCCTCTTTATATTAGTAGGTATATATAGGTAGACCGTACCTATAACTATCATGTTTGTGTGATGTGCAGATAGATTATGAAGGTGTGTCGATACTTGCTTTCGGTCATCTTGAGATAAGTAGGTAGTTATTACGAGATGGCTAGTAATATCGCTCCACGTGGCCGTGGACCCAAGCAACGAAATAATTTCGCAAGGTATACATTTATAGAGTAGGCACGTATTTGTGCGAAGCAATCTAATCGCTGATAGCTGAACGGATGATAAATATTCGAGCTCGTTCATTGTGAATTCTTCACGCGTTTTGGGTGACCCTTCCCTCTAGGATTGTCCTCAACGCTTTGTGGATCATTTATTTTTGTCAACCTTTATAACATCTCGATACCGATACATAAATAAAATATTTTCTACCCATCGCACTCTTTTTGGCTTTGACAGAAGCAACACATTTGCCGAGGTATAAATATTTAAGAAACATTAATCATGTATTATGGAAGGGTTGTAATAATGAAGCCATGTGCACACAGATGCTTTTCGTATAGGTGAAGTATATTGTAATACTTCACCTATACGAAAAGCAAAGAACTCTTCTCTTTACCTACCTCCTACTCTTGAGTGATTATATTAAAAATATATGAAAGGCTGACCTGTTGTTTTAAAAGGGAAATAAGAAGGGAGAGTAGGTAGGTACACATCAAACAACTCTTTGTATTAGCTTCATGTTTTATGGGAACATTTTACCTCGGTCCGGTCGACCTAGTATCGTTTAGCGCTGCGCGTGTAGGTAGCTCGGTTGACAGGCAATATCCGGATGATCCATTGTTTACCTCATTGTGGATTCTGAACGGCGATGCGGTCTGGCCTCTCTCATTCAGCTCTTGCTTCAGTGCAGAGGAAATAAGAAAAACTGCAAATAAGAGAAACGCATTTTAGATTAAGCCGGATAGAATCACAGAGGTTAAAATCCATTTGAATTTCTATATCTCGTACATTCGCCTGACCGGACCCCGATCAGTTGATCGGGATCCGGTCAGGCGAATGTGGACCCTTTTTTTGCAGGTATTCGATAAAAACTATTTGTGGGTTGCGTGACGCAAATATTGGTTCGTTATATTCCCACGGAGAGATGGAAATCATGGTGCTTGTTTACCCTTTAGGGGTAAGTAGGTTGATATGTTTGAATTTCATTATGTCAGCTTGAAACTGCTGGTGTAAAAATTGCAACCTGCATAATCTTGCTGCATAATCTTAATGCAATCCTGAATGATTGAGGGCCACACGTGCCAATCCAGTTAATTCATAGTTATAGCTATAGATTTATGTTTGGGTACCTATACCTTTTCAAAAGATTTTTTCACTTTACATAGTGGAAGCCTTATCTTCAAGAGCTAAGTAGCGGAACCTTCTCAGATTCCGTGCGCTCTAGGTATCTAAATTAGCCAGTTCAGATGAGCTTGAACACAGCCGCGTGAGTTTATATTCTTACTTGCCTATTAAGTAAGTAGGTACTTATAATAAGTTGTAGGTACCTGCATACCTACAATTCTCTCGTATTTTAGCCAACTCAGTTGTATCAGGTGTTAGCTACCTGAACCGGGATCGATGCAGGAGCTTTAATTAAATCAAAGTGCAGGTGGTACAGGCAGCAACTAAAGTAGGTTAACACTATCCAGAGAGTCAGAAGAGATTTATGAATGAAAACTTGCTCATTTTCTTGTAGAAAACTTATCTAGGTACTACTATTAACATATCTAACATAACTTCACGCCTGTTCTCCCCAAAGGGTTAGGCAGAGGTGTTTAAGTACACATATATACTTAGTGCACACACATTTCGCTAGTTATGTTTAAAAGTCCCATAAGGGGCGAGCTCATTGTCATCAACCGGGCATAAATATAGACATCGGGCTGCTACTGATCTAGGTCGACTAACCTATCCGGTCCTATCCGGTCTGCCGGTGTGTCGGATGCAGCTGACCACTGGTCAGACCAGTATTTTACATGGAGCGACTGTCTATCTGACCTCCAAAATCCAGTTACTGGATAACACGATACCCCTTGGTATGACTGGTTGTCAGACTTTCGGGCTTCTGACGACTCGTGACGACTGTACTGCTACTAATCTACTTATAGTTGTTAGGTAGATATGAGATATTTAAAACAATTATCTCCCAGGCTCTATGATCAATATTCCAAAAGTATCAGCTACTTTTAACGCTAATTTAAGTAAGATCAACCTTCAATGATTGTGTAGAATATATAGGTAGGTATTCTGCTACTCTATGAATTGTAAAAATAAGATAAGCAAAAAAGGTAAGTTAAAGTGTGTAGTTTTTAATCGTCGTGTTTGTTGTAAAGCAATAGCAAAAGTTGGGGAAATACCTTCCTACCTACCTACATGCTTTTCATATAGTCATTAACTCATTATGTTTATCTACAAACAAAAAACAGTTTTGCATGATTTTATCAAGTGTAAGATTTAAATTTGCTGAGTCATCGATCCATCACGTTTGGCAAAATAATAAAAAAACTGGTAGATACCTACTTGGGTAAGTTAGAGCAGCACTGCGATTCTGTAACCATCTCGCCGTGAAAACTTAGGCGAAGTGAGCGTGGAGTGAGCTGTCAGTGTCATTCCACCTGATACTAGGGATTGACCAAGCAAACATTTATAATCATAATCGAGATTTTAATAATATTTTTTATGTTAATTCTATTGAAAATTTTATATAATTTCAAAGCTAGTATTTTAGTTGTCAAAACACTATTATTTCATGGGGGTTTTAAATAAAATAGCAGCACAGAAACTTAATGTTTTTTTTTTTTAATTTTTTTCCTAGACTGACTAGTCAATATAGCCTGAGGCGTGAGCGCGTCACGCACTAACAGTAAATAAAATCTGTGGTGTCTGGGAGAAACCTGTTAAGTCCAAAAACGTATTTTTTCAGTATAAGACTTTTAAGGTTCAAGTTTCATTTATAAATCAGTTAGGTAAAGTAGAAAAAGCCAACCACCGCTACGATTCTCCCACTCCTATGATAGTTACACTTATCAGCAATAGACCAAAATAAAATATGATTTTTTTTTTAATAACAACATAGTACCAAACTAAAAAATTACGAAAATGGATTCACGTTTAAGACAGCTAGACTAATGAAAATACGCATCGACATTGTTTGTTAGTATGAGCGATTTTAGATCGAGTCTAGTAAAGACTAACAACGCTAATCTATTCAATTAGAAGAGATAGCCTAGTGTGTCAAGTTACCGAGTGCTAACGGTGTGCCTTGCTGATGCGTGACGGACCATGGTTAGACTTTAACCCCACTTTGTGTGGCGTGATCACTTCACTAGAACTAGTTACTAGTTAGACTGGAAGCCGACCCCCAACATTGTTGGGACGCCTTACAAGTTAAATAAGTAAGAACAAATCTCCAATGTGATAATGACAGTGACTAACGCGCAAGCGCGGCGTGATCACTTCACGCGACCCATGACATTTAATGGCGTGAATCAGGTGAAGTGATCACTTCACGCGACCCATGACATTTAATGGCGTGAATCGGGGGTGAAGTGATAAGATCACGCTGCGCTTGCGCGTTAGTCACTGTCATTACCACATTGGAGATTTGTTCTTACTTATTTAACTTGTAAGGCGTCCCAACAATGTTGGGGTCGGCTTCCAGTCTAACCGGATGCAGCTGAATACCAGTATTTTACATGGAGCGACTGCCTATCTGACCTCCACAACCCAGTTACTGGGTAATACGATACCCCTTGGTAAGACTGGTTGTCAGACTTTCGGGCTTCTGACTACCCGTAACGACTGTCAAAGATCCACGAATGACAGCCGGGACCAACGGCTTAACGTGCTTTCCGAGGCACGGAGGGGTCTCAGTATGTAAAGATGGTCACCCATCCTCAGACCAACCGCGGCAAGCGTAGCTTAACCTGATTGTTCGATCTGTGCGGCTGTTATTATTTAGCCACAGACCCCTCTACGCGTGCAAATATATTATTGTAAATAGATACCTACTTAGGTAACTCGCCGATGCCACTATTAAAAGAACATTAATCAAATAATATTACAAAATTCAACGGTTCAATCGACACTCGCTCAGCTCGCAATCAGTGTCTCCCGTAAAAATAACTAAGACCCGTATTTTTTATGCTAGTAACTCTTAAATGAAGAAGTGGTTGGTGGCAACCCTACGCCGAAGTGATGTTGCTATGGGTTACGAGATTCTTGGAAGTGAACTCGTAATTCACTTCCAAGAATTACTACATTCCGAATTGCACTGTAATCGTTTACAGCTTGCTTACACTTTGACCTCAATTATTCTGTATGGTATAAATTACCTATTATTCCCCGCATAATCTTACCACGCCGTACGGTTGTCAAACGTGGTATTTTGACAGTTCAAACCGGTTTCGTTCATTAAATTGTGTCATAGAGAATACGTAAATAGCAGATATGTCGTGATTACATAGGTAAGGAATTGATGTGGTTTCGAAGTAAAGAATCATTAAGTGGGTCATATTGAATTAGGGCCCTTTTTCCGAATTAGCGTGAGCGCGATAACGATGTCCCGTAAGTCGACATAGATGACGTCATGGCATGCGCCATCTTCCGATAACGGCGACCATGCCCTAAATTAATAATTATCACCGCGGGCGCTGTCACAAATGAATGACAGCCTGTTGTGCTGTTTTGTTTTGTGTCGCATCATAATATATTGCCTTTAAACTAACGTGGCATTTTTTAAATCGTGCTTCCGCCAGTACAGTCGCCACCTTAACAAAGATGAAGAAATTCGTGGTGCATACACAAATAAATACTATAATCCAACCATCCAACAATTAGTACCTATTCAAGTGAATATAGTTTAGCTGCCATAATAGTGATTTATCTAAATCGGAACGCTAATTACTTATGTGAGCGCTGTGCCGAGCCATAACTCCCGCCGCGCATGCGCGTTAGGTATCAAACTAATTTTTTTTAATATCCAAGTGAGCGCTGTCGGTGATGATGGCTTAATTCGGAACGAGCCAGAATTCACGCGCATGCGCGGCGTGAGACTCACGCCGTGAGTCACGCCGCGCATGCGCGTTAGACGCAAATCATCTAACAGGTCGAGGCTAAAAAACATAAAATTTGGGGACTTCGAACATTCAAATTCAAACTCCACCACATGGGGAGTGAATAATACATCATTTAATTTTATTTGACGAATTCATCCATTGTCCAAGTTAAATAAGTAGTGGTAATGAATTTTTTTGATATCTAATGTCGAAGTTTCGCGCCAATCGTGCGTGTTTACATTTTTACTTTTCACAAATTTCACACACACACATGTAGATAAGATTTAAAATGAGACAAATATTATTGAAAATATTATGAACGACACGAAAATGCCCAAATCTTAACGTAATATTAAAACACAGGTCCAATAACACTTATTATTCATTACCACTACTCAATTTGTGTTCAAAATCGCCGTCCATTATTGTTTTTTTTTATCGTAATGATGTGCGAAAGCGATAATGCTAAACGATTTTTTTTTTATTTCGATTGACTCGGGTCATTAATATGTCGAATATCGGAAATCGATACTCGGAAATTGAAATAAAATTATTTTAAACATTAAAAACAATAAGCATTGTTAATAATAATGACTTATGCTTTTTAATGTAATTTTAAGAGTCCCTATCAATTTCGCTGTCTAAAAACAGAAAATTCAATTTTTTTCAGCGCAATTTACTCAGTATCCTTAAGTTATCTACTTTTTTTTTAAATACACAGTTATTTATCACCTATTTATCTAGTAAGTCTACAAAATAAAATTTTGATAACTACTTAATGTAAATTAAGAAAAATAAAAATCTAACACACGTTTTTACGTAAACACGAAACACCATGTTTTTCAATTGCTTTTTTAGCTTACTGGTAGCAAATAACAATCTGAAAAAAAAACCCAAATATTGGGCACATAGTATATTAGTAAGTCTACAATTTATTTTTTTTAAGTTTAATGAATTAGTACTTGTAAAAAAATGTTGACTACGCTGAAAAACTCCAATAAAATCATGTGCAAAACCGTCGTCTATGTGTAAGAATTTATTGAAAATAACAATAAGTGTTAAATATTTTAAAAGTTGAGGTGTTTATCTACCAAATTCAATTTTTATATTTTAATTTATACTACTTATTTAATTGTAGTAAAATATTTAAATAATGCCTTATAAACCGATGCGCTCGCTCGATGCATTCAGTCGCGCCCGAGGGCTTCTCGACGACGGACCTGTGTCGCCTGTGACGTTCGCCGCTCCCGACGTAACTAGCGAATCGCGCGTGATTTTGTACTAGGCCTGACCAGTTTTGAGACTCTAAGTATATTTATTTTTTTATTTTAATAGTGTGACTTATTAATGTTTTTTATTGTACTATTAGTAATATGGTGAATATATTTTTAGAAAATGGGTCGAAAAAGTGAACTTTATTATCATGGAAAAATCAATGGTAAAAAGAATAAAGTTGCAAAAACACGAAAGGCACGTGCAGTTCTTAGGTAAATAATAATTGTTGCAATCACCTTAATTAAGAAAATTGTAATAATTTACTATTATTTATATAGTCTAAAAATATTTTAATTGTATTTTAGAGAATTACATGGGCAGAAATCTAACAAAAATTAAATATATACCTTGTATACGCTGGTCACACTTTGTAATTTGCTTTTACTATAGTGAATACTACGGTTAACATATTTTTACCGACTTTACAAAAAGGAGGAGGTACTATGTTCGGCTGTTTGTATGTTTTTTTTTTTTTTTTTTTTTTTTTTTTTTTTTTTTTTTTTTTTTTTTTGTATGTTTGTTCATCGAATACTCCGCCAGTTGTCGACGGATTTTCAAAATTCTTTTTTTGTTCGAAAGTAGATACTTCTGAGGTGGTCCCATTGTCACCAAGTTAGGATCTGATGATGGGATCTTAGAGAAATCGAGGGCAACCCTCAAATTTTATAGGCACACTTATTGTTTTTCGCATATTTTATGAAGTAACTTGTGTATTTGCGTATGGTTGTCACCATCTCAGGTAGCTGGGCTGATGATGGAAGGTACAACTCCTTAACAGTAAGAAGTTACTCGAACAGGCAAGGACTGTTTTAGTAAATTGTTTTGATGTTTGATAGGGCATTTGCCACATTTGGTCTCATGATCATCAAGTCATGACCTGATGCTGCAGTCAGGATAGTCTGCAGAGTACCTAACTCCTCGACAACTAACAGCAGATATATCGTGTTTAGGCTCATTAAAAAGGGCTCGATATGTGGATAAACGTACTGTTAATGAGGAACACCGAGACCTGATGCTGAAGCCAGGAGCATCAGAAAAAGTACAAACCTTGAAATTACAGCACCGTAGTCGTGTTTGGGCTCATTTTAAACAGGACTAAATTTTAAGTTCAATGCAATGTTGACATAAGTTTGGCCTGATGCTGCAGCCAGGATTATCAGCATCTAGTCTAATTAATGAATAAGGTATGCTTCAGAGGTGGTCCCATATAAATTGTATGAACTTTGCTTGGGTAGTTTATTAGCTTCAACAATACGTTTGTTTTCCACTTAGTTTAAATTAATGATGTTTATCTTCCTGTCACTAATATTCACATAGCAAGTAGTGTTATATGAATTTGTATTATGGGGTAGGTACAACTAAAAAGCGAAAAATAAAAACTTTTTTACAAAAAAAACAACCGACTTCCAAAAAAACACTACAAAGTGAAAAATAACTTTAATTTCGGAAGTCGGTGTCAAAAAAACGAAAATGTGGAACCAACGACACCGACTTCCGAAATTAAAGTTATTTTTCACTTTGTAGTGTTTTTTTGGAAGTCGGTTGTTTTTTTTGTAAAAAAGTTTTTTTATTTCAACGATATTTGTATTTAGGGGACCTAAACATAACATGTCATAATCACAATAAAATCCATCCAGTATTACGGAATCTTAGTAAGTAAAAACTATGGAGTGCTAATAATAGCGGTTCCGGACCAAGATTATTTGTTCCCGTTTCATCGTACGCTTCAACGCACACTACGATTATCAGCTATAGTTCGAACGCACACAGACACATTGCGCTCTTATAATACCTAATCTAGTAGCGCGCAGAAATTGATAGGGACTCTTAATAGTTTTTTGGACATTATATTGAAACTGAGTCAATACCTGAGGAGGACCTTTGACCATAGTCATTTATTGAACTTCGCGCCGAATTGTTTCTATATTTGAATATTTATCTTCGGAATGCGCTCGCCGCTTAATTTTTTTTTAATTTATTGTACAATTATTTATTTTTGATACTTTCTAATAGTTTGCTACAGAATGCCCAGTATACATTTTTTTAGGTAGGCTTAGCAAAAGATAGGGAATGATGATTATTAATTGTATAAATTGGGTATTCCGCAATCACTTTACATTTCAATATGTTTTGTTAGTTGTATGAGCTTGTTAGTTTTTGTTTCTATTAGTTTACTTGAGTAATAAATTGTTTTTTTTTGTGGTAGGTTACCAAAGAAATTTAAAAAACTGACCATGTTTATATCGGACTTCGCACAGTCGGCACATTGAAAGGTTCCGTAGTTGGGTTGAATATTTACGCATGCAAAATGCACATAATTAATTTGATCAACTGCAAATATGTTTGTATTTCATAAACTCATCATTCATAAGTTCATAACGTACCCATAAATTAAAGTGCCGACCAGAAAAGAAAAGTACTGTTTTCTTATGGGGAATAACATCTTGAGCATTTCTTACTATTACAGCGAAAGTCTGCAATTAACCCCTTGGCTGCTACTTGAGATTGAAAATGCCAAAAATCTTATTTTTATAACAACTGTTTTAAGCATAACTTTTAAAAAATACCAACTTTAAATTGAATACAACATCCCGAACATGTTTTGACTACCTATGACCAAATGTAAGTAGGTATGTACCTACGCAGTATCAATATACTCGTACTGCGTAGGTACACACTTACATTTGGTCATAAAAAAGTTAAGCAAATCTCTCAATAGAGATTTGCTTAACTTTTTTTTGTTATTATAAAAATATATTTATGACCCTCACGACAAGCCTTTTCATTTGATATATCACACGATACCTACAGTAAGCAAAGCTTTTTTAAATTTTCTATGTGACCCCAAAAAGTAAACCCATAACCCGACATTTAATGTCGTGAATCGGGTAAAGTGATCGCGCCACTCAAACTATGTGGGATTAAATTCTATGGTCCGTCAGCCAGCCACGCCGTTAGCACTCGATAACTTAACACAATTATCTCTTCTAATAGAATAGATTGGGTTACCAACGCTGAACATCGTCGCAGTCTTTTCTAGACTTGATCTACAATCGCTCATAATAACAAACAAATAATGTCGATGCGTATTTTCAGTAGTCTAGCTGTCTTAAACGTGAATGTTTTATTTTATTTACTGTTCGTGCGTGACGCGCTCGCGCCTCAGGCCATAATTATAAGGACTAGTCTAGGGAAAAAAATATATAAAAAAACAACATTGAGTTTCTGACTAAGATTCTGTTTTGCTATTTAATTTTAAAACCCCACAAAATATTAATGTTTTGATCACTAAAATACTAGCTTTGAAATTATATAAAATTTTCAATAGAATTAACATAAAAAATATGATTAAAATCTCGATTATGATTATAAATGTTTGCTTGGTCAATCCCTAGCATCAGTGGGATGACACTGACAGCTCACTCCACGCAAGTTTTCACGGTGAGATTTTTACAGAATCGACATGAGGAACTTAATATGCTCGGGTCACTCAGGAATATAGGTAGGTGGGGAAACACTCACGTATCAGTTACGTATTAAAATACATACTCGTATAGGACCTAACTTATGTACTGTGTGTACCTACCTACGTAACCTACCTAATGAAGCGGCCTTGATGAAAACTCGAGAAATATGAATACTTATGTAATGCTCTGTCAGAGAGGTGATTAGTGCCCTGATGATTTTAAAGAAATAATTGTGTGAATTAGTTACACTCGAGCGATATGCGTCGGGTTACGGGTCAACGCTGATGGTAGGCTTCACTGCTTCAGAGATGAATTAAAATTAACTTATGTTATTACAATTACAACCATCGCATAATTTGCAAATCTAGTAAGTAATACGACCTAATATAACCTGCCAGCAAACATTTACAGTGATCTTATGCTTCAAAATAGGTAGTAAATAAAAGAAAAAAAACATAAACCCATTTGGAGAAAAAGTGGAAGTTAAAATCTTGGCTACCTATATTTTCCTGAGGCCTATATTTTTCTAGGACACTTACTGGATTAGAACAAACTGAAATCACACAATATTAGTTATAGTAGATTATTCACCGAGGGGATAAAGGAGTGTCTTTTGTTACTGGCGCTATATTGAATCCCGAGAGCAACGAAGCATTCGAATTCTAGAGTGCAGCGAAGTATTCAAGCTCGCCCAAGACGAAGATACCTCTATCACTGTGGAGACTGGAGACTACTCTACTTTTCGTACCTAATGCGAGGTAATAAAAACCTATTCGATTTTAGAATTAGTAGTTGTGCAGTTTCATATACTATTGTATCTGAAAGAATGCGTTCTCGACACCTGTGCAGTTTCATACAAACGAATACGTGTTTAGCTAAGTACTATTGTCGAACTGACAGGTGTCAGGACGCATTCTCTCGACGGACTGTAAGCAAGTGCACAATCACTTTGACGTCACTTTTCAAATTTTAGATAAACACAACAAGAAAATTGTGTAATAATTATCTAAAGTTTATGATTTTTTATTTGGCACCGGTTTATTGATCGTTGATGATTGAAAAATTGGAATGAATGTAAATTAATGAATGGAAGGAATGGTTTAGAAACTGGATGCTGGACTATGTATGGTAGTCATGTTTTATTCCTTACGCTTCATTTTTATTTTAATATAATTATTTAAAATGATTCCCAAGTCCATATCTGATAGACTAGATGGACCGACGACCATAAAAATATGGCTTACTGGATCCGCAAGGCGGAACGCAGCCTAGGAGAGGCATACCAGGCCACTCAGAAAGTATTGTGAAAAAAAGTTTTTATGTATGAGAGAGTGGCCAGTTATAATCTATTTTGAAAATATGATTATTTGTAGATAAGTAAAAATAGGTACGTTCTAATTTCAAAATTTCCCTCCACATTGTTTGCGAGCTAATTTAAATAATCGTGTCTCATTAAAAAAATGGATCTGCGTCGGGAACATATTCGCGCTAAGATTTTTTACGATTTCAAGTGGGCTGAAACCGGACGAATCGCACGATAGACTTCAAGTGACATTCATGGATAAAGGCCCTTCTAAGGCAACCGTGTATCGTTGGTATAACGAATTCAAGCGCGGTCGACTAACTTTAGGGGATGAAGAAAGAAGTGGTCGCCCTTTGACGGCTGTTACGGAAGAAAACAAGCTAGCACTAAAAAAATTAATCCAAGCCAATAGGCGAGTTACGTATCAAGATTCAGCACATACTGCAGGTTGGATCGGGAAGCCTTCACAAAATTCTGCACGTGTTCTTTGCGTGATAAGGATAGTTTCACGCTGGGTGCCGCACAACCTCACCGATGCTCAGAAGCAGGCCCGCGTGGAATGGTGCCGTGATATGATAAACAAATTTGAAGCAGGCTCGTCTCGGCGTGTTTACGACATCATTACAGGTGATGAGTCTTGGATTTATGAATACGATCCAGAAATGAAGCGCCAGTCGACGGTTTGGGTGTTTCAAAACGAATCAACGCCTACCAAAGTGAAGCAATCTAGAAGCGGGGGAAGATTTTGATCGCGAGCTTTATCAATTTGAGAGGCTACTTGGAGTCAATTCCGCTACGGAACCAAAGAAGCATCAGCGCTGAATGGTATACTACCAAATGCTTGGCAGAAGTTTTCTCTGCTGCGAGCAACAAGAGACCAAACACGGGATCCGCGGGCTACTGCTCCACCACGACAAAGCGCCTTCGCACACCGCGCTCAGAACGAGGGACTTCCTGGACAGCACGCCGGTCAAACTCCTGGGTCACCCTCCTTACAGCCCTGACCTAGCACCGTGTGGCTTCTTTTTATTCCCGATCAGCTCAAAGGGATACAATTTTCGTCGCCGGAAGATGCGCTGTCAGCGTTCGAGCAGGAACTTTGAAACTTTGTATAGGGGCTAGTGGAGAGTACTTTGAAAATATTTAATAAAAAAATATTTATATATAAAACATGTAATTTTTTAAATTTTTTGCAAAACTTTCTGAGTGTCCTATGTATGTCCAGCAGTGGACTGCGATAGCCTGAGTTGATTAATAATTAAGTACCTATATCAAGAATGCTTTCGTTTTTTTTAAACAAAATATTCAATCATAAATTCCCCAGGGATGCTTTAGTGTCACGATTAGGGTAGAGGTAGACCGCGAAATTCAAATTGAAATGTGCAACTTGACCAGTAGAAAAACAGATAGTCCTCAGTCTAAAATGAGGTACCTACTGATTTATTTAGACAGTCCAAATAGCTCTATAGCACTGAACTAACAGTCTTTGAAATACAATGAGGGAGACACTTCTTATACCAACCTACGTAGGTACAGCCGACGAACTTTTCGTGACTGGTTTCCAGACTTTCTGCTCTGAGACCCGAACTTTTTCGTGGAACTGCAATTTTCAAGGATCCTTCCCACAGACACAGTCTGTATCAAAACAGCTGAGGGTAGGTACTAGGTAAAAATAACAAAAGTGGAGAGTGTAAGGAATAAAACTATTTTACAAAAAAAAAAAAAACAACTGACTTCCAAAAAAAACTTTTTATTTTTTACTTTTTAGTTGTACCTACACCAAATTCGTATAACACTAAGTAAGTACTTGCTATGTAAATATCAGTGATAGGAAGTTATTAAAACATATAACATCATCAATAAATAGTGGAAAATATAGGTAGAAGGTAATTTGAAAAGTACTTGAGCAAAGTTCATCCGTTAAAAAAAGAATTTTCGAAATCGATCTACAAATTCCAGAAATATTTCGTATCATAATATATTAAAAAAAACAGTTGAATTGAACCTCCTCCTTTTTGAAGTCGGTTAAAAATAATATTGTTACTGTTAGCCTGTATCATCCCACTGCTGGGCAAAGACCACTCCCCATGACATCTAGTGCTTGCAATCTAGGGCTAACGTGAACCATTGGACATGTTTTGTTCAGCTCGTCCCGCCATCTTCTACTCGGTCTGCCGCGACGCCTTCTACATGTCTCGGGGCTCCACATAGTGATTATTTGGCCAGAATAAAATAATACCATTCAAAAATAGATACGCTTTAACGAAAAAAAAACTTCTTAGAAATCTAATTTACAGTACAAAAGGTTTCGTTATTTGACCGCGAAACAAATGCATTGCAACACAATCGCAGCTCGATTGATAGTGCCTAACTGAAAAGAACCTCTATCATAATAAATACCTAATTGGCTTTGAAATAAATTGATTATTACTTCCTTATAAGCGTATGTACAGAAATTTATATCTTTAGATATTATAGGTACCCAATTGAAACGTTAGTACCTACTGGTAGGGAAGCATAATTGCGAAAATCGGCTGTGGATGATAACATGCGACTGATTGTCTCGACAGAAAAAATAAGGATAGAATATTATTGATTCCTAAAAAATAAAGTTGCTAAACATAAAAAAAACCGGTCAAGTGCAAGTCGGACTCGCGCACCTAGGGTTCCGTACAAATTTGTAGGTATGTAAATAGTTTATCACGGGATTTTTTTTGTAATGTTACTACCTGGTTTTCGGAATTTTTCCTTTACTTGTTGCTTCTGGCCAAATTTCATGATTCTAGGTCAACGGGAAGTACCCTATAGGTTTTGATTCCGGAACATAAACGCCCATATATTTTGATTGCGTTGACTTGGAAGTTTGATTTTTTCACTGCTTCAATGGATTGCAGCCTTGAGAATTTGATATTAATTTTAACTTGATAACTCCACGCATTCCTGAGAAAAAGGGTCTCGACCGACGGACAGACAGACGGACAATGAAGTGATCTTATAAGGGTTCAGTTTTTCCTTTTGTGGTACGGAACCCTAAAAAGTATCTCAAACATACCTCTAGGCTTAGCCTCTAGGGTCAATACCGAGACAATAAATTAAAAGAATATTCTAACATTGATAAACAGAAAACTTAACTATGTATTTATGTATAAGCAATATTCTAAGTACCTACCTAATATAAAGACAAATAGAAATATGAGGTAGGGTTACTCATAGATCTAAAGTAGGTTAAACTATAGGGAGTCTATGCTAACAGATCTTTAAAAATTTATGGCACGGCACGCCAGCATTAACGACATCATCCGTCGGGCTCTTGTCACCGCCGGGGTGCCAGCTGTTTTAGAACCCAATGGCTTGGCACGTGACGATGGGAAGAGGCCAGATGGAATGACAATAATGCCTTGGAAGTTGGGTAGGCCTTTGGTGTGGGATGCAACTTGTGTCGACACCCTCGCGCCATCCCATCTTCCTAGCACGGCGGGCTGTGCTGGGGCGGCTGCTGCAGGAGCAGAAAACCTCAAACGACGCAAATATAACAACCTTTTTGGGAGTTATATGTTTGAGCCGTTTGGGGTTGAAACTCTAGGGCCTTGGGGCCCGAGTGCTCATCGAATGTTTCGAGACATCGCCAAGCGGTTGGTTGACTCTACACGTGACCAGAGGGCTGGCCTATTTTTAGCCCAAAGAATAAGCATTGCCATCCAACGTGGTAATGCTGCCAGCCTTTTGGGCACTTATCCCATTGACAGCGATGCCCTATGAGCTCTTGTCTTTTTTTTTTTATACACTTGTATATAATATATATATATATATTTTAGATTGTAAAATACTTCTTGTAATTAATATTTTTCTCCAGCATGTTATACTATAAGATATTATTTATTTATTTACACTTTTCGCTCACAAAAAGGTACAAAGGCGGACTTAATGCCTTAGGCAATCTCTGCCAGTCAACCAAGGGTGGTGAAGAGATTATATGGCAGGTGCTTTGGAAGGTTTCCTTTAGATTGTGTTGAAAATTCAGAGGAGTGACTTACCTACCCCTGGGGCTAATAAGCAGCAAATAATTATCTCATGAGTTAAGAGTGACTGTCATTATGACATCACTAGTTCGTCAGTGATATTACAGAATCCATAAATAGACGTGTTTACTGTTTATGATGACGACTGTGTCCACAAGGGATTTCCACAACTGAAAACTATCAGCAGTATTGATAAATATAGCATCTATGTATTTCTAGATACTGTATATTGAATGAATAAGATTAGGTACGTAAAGTATTAGATTTATTTATTTCTAGCACACTTAACCTATTATACAATTTAACACTAAAAAATTATATTATATACAAGTATATAATAAAAAAAGGAAACAAAGAAAAAGGCAGGAGCTCATTGGGCATAAAAAATATAGTAAAGTATAATTAGCATATTATTTCAGCACTTCATTTGGTGATCAATCTTTTTATGATGCCTTAATTTTGTCACTACATTAAGTGGAATCACAAACCGTAACTGGGAAATTAACTCATTGCGAGATTGTTGTCAGTCTGCCATCAGGCAGTTTGTATAACGTCGTTGTCGAATGCGCTGGTTAAAAAGTTCGCGACGCATGCGCGGTTGCCGATAAAAAGGCGGGAAAACTTTGTTTATATGTAGATTTATTTATTATCTGTAGTGTGAATAAGACGACCCACTGGCCGAAATTCGAATTAAGAATCTCATTATTTGGAAAATGGAGTGCAGATTTTAGTGGAGTTCTGTGATATTATTTTAATAATATTCCTGAAATATTGTTGTTATTGCATTTAAAATAAATTAAACAAAGGTGAGTACATAAGATTATGCAGTTCCGTTTTACCTTTCCTTGTCGCTTCTAGGAAAATAATAAGCGGATGTTTTAATTTGTTGGCTTAGGTCAGTCAAAGTTCAGAGTGATCATTGTTTTCAAATACTTCTTAATGTTACAATCTTGAACAAGAGATAATAGATGCTTAATACTTACAATAAACATCTGTTGTTGTACTGTGGTATCTATCTGTTTAAAAGGTAAACTTTTTTTAACATTTTTATCATTTTAATATTTGTGATTTTTTTAATTGTTTTTGATCAACTGAGACTTTTTTTTTTTGTTTTTTTTTTTTTTTTGGTGCAACTGAGACTTACTTTAATTGTAGTTAAAGAAAACTATGTTCAGGCCCTCGTAATGATTTGATTAAATAGTGAACTTACGCACCTACCTACAATAAAAATTTAAGTATTCCTCAAATACGTAGTACGACGTATTAGTAGCATTAAAGCATTTTTGAGCCAGGGTAGCCCACGAAATTCAATTTTTCTTACGTTTTTTGCAATTTGCTGGTCAGTATTAGGTTGGGTTGTAGGTTTATCAAAATATGATTCTCGACCGTAACAAGTAAGTATGTGTCTAAAGAATTATAGTCGTTACAATCATCTCTGCTGGGCTACTTTAGCGCGTCCCCCTTAAGCTGGAAGAATTTATTGCATGTTAATTGATAACTATTTAGGCGCTAGTTATGTCAAACTGCAGGGGCTCTACGAACCTACGCACTACGCTGCTACGAACCTATGAACCTACGCACTACGCCCGCCGTTACGAAGCGTAGCAGCGTAGTGCGTACAAGTGGTTAAAGGAAAATGTTATAAAACATGTAAGTACGTCATGTATAAAATGCTGTATAATGCACTCGTTTTGATCATTTATTAAATGTTTAGATACGCTATTATCACATCAGAAAAAAAAAACTCATAAATTCCTTCCTATGAGCAATTTACTGTTTTGAGTGAAGTAATTTATAGTTAAGAATTAATTTAATTGTTTTTTTATTTGATGTAAATGTGAAGTTTGAGATTTTTGTTTAACTACTTATTGTGTGGATAAAAAACCCTATAGTAAGCAACTATAATAGTAAGTAAAAAACCCTATAAGCGAACATATCGTTTTTTCATATAAATCGTAAGCACGGGGCCTATCATATAAATGTCTTGTCACCAACATTAATATAACTGTTACAGTTTTCTATATTATCTAGGTACTTGATTTATTGATTATCTGCATGTGATTGCTGTGTTTTTATGAGTTAAGACAAAAGAATGAATACACAAATCCTATAGTGAGTTGTGGCGACTTTTAATAATCTTTTATTTTTAGTTCCATGGCTAAAGACTCCTTCATTTCTTCTGTTCACAATCTTTCTAAGTTCAAGCTAAGTAGAAGAGTTTCAAACAAGCCATCAAGCTTATCATTGGCAGTGACTCTAGTCGATGTCTTGAGCAACGAGATCAATCAATCTTACTAGATACGTCTCTTTGGGGTTGTAATTAATTACTAATTTGCGTCCTTTAGAGTTTGGTACGATAAATGAAAATATAAGAAAACGAATATTCTTATATTTTCATTTCAATGGACTAGAATAACAAACAGATTGTATGCACGTTTGTACAAATAGTCCTTGTGTATATTCAGTTCCCAGTACTCAACTAATACCATTATTATGGTATTAATGGTAAAAATATGTTTATATAAGATATGATAGATACAATCATGATTTGTTTTTTGGTAAGCAGAATAATTATCGCGAGGAAATTGAATTTTATAACACTTTTTGAAGATTGAAGTAGATCCAATAGACAAGTTACACATTTACACAATCATTTGATAAAATCTGTGAAAAATAACCTGAGATTGTTCAAGTATAGTCCATTATAAACGCAATATCAGAACATCGTGCTATCAGATCTAGATCTGATCGGATTGCGATTAATTAATATTCTTACTTTCCTTGCCTTTGTCAGTAGTTGAAACTGATTGTACTTAGTAAGTCGGTAGAGCAGAACGTTTGAATTCAGTGAAAATTTTGTGATTTACGTAAAAATATGAGAAGGCGTTTTAGAACCAGACGATGCTTGTAAGTTTATTCGATATCTTTTGACCAGCCCACACAAAAGGAAAATGACCATAAATTTAATGCACTATACTCTTTCGTAGACACTTTATAGATAATATAAAGACTTTTTAATTCTGTGTTGACAAAATGTCAAACATACTCGGAGAAATGTATGGTGAAATAAGGTTATGAAATATAATTATGAAATAAAATACTATAATTACGTTTTCGTGCAGTGAGATGTTATCTTTGTTGCAGGTGGAGAATGAGAATGCTGAAGTTACCGAATCCGAAGAGATTAATTGTCAGTCTCTTCCCTATACTGGAATGGTCGAGGACTTACGACGCAGCTACAGGGGTAGGGGACTTAATAGCCGGTATCACGATCGCCCTTACATTGGTACCGCAGTCGATTGCGTACGCCTCACTTGCCGGACTTGAACCTCAGGTACTGTATCTAGCTAGTACAGTTGACAAAATTCACGCTTGATTAGCGGTGGCATCAATCGTTCTACATGGACGGACACGTAGTACGTCAAAGGCCTTGACCAAGGTGATGCTCGGATTTATGGAGGAAACCGTGTTTATAAGTTTGATAAACGTCCCTATGTATGTATAGGATAGGATAGAGGAGTGTAATATATCATGCGAACGAGGAAGTAAATGTCCAATGAAGTTCAGTTCAACTTACAGGAATACGATGTTTGATTTGAAACATTTTACGTTAATTTCTCTGGGAAAATGAGTTGATGTAAATTTTTCCCTAAGATATTTCCTGTAGCCTTAATTATTAGTGACCTATCCGGAAGTAATGATCCGGCCTTTTCCAATGTCACGGTTTGTAAGAAAACATCGCGAAAATTTTGTTCATAATGTTCTATGTTTGCAATGAACATGTGAGTTTGTGACGCGTAAAGTTTGTCGTTTGATATTAGTACCAACGTATATACAAACAAAAATGAGATGGAATTTAGATAACACGATTGTTGCGATATATTGATTGGTAGACATGACTTTGAAACTTCAATTCTTACTTGTATACAAATCATATAACAATTGATCGTCATATAATAAATTGTGGCGCCGCAGCAATTACTAACCTATACATTAGGAAGGTAAAATCGATTTGATTAGACCGTAGTTTGACCGCGAATATGTTTCTGAGTTCACGCGTCATTGATTACCTTACAGTCGGTCAACGCAGAACTTTTACAATAACCTATTCAAACATTACACAAGAAAGCATTCACTGCGTTAACGCATACTATCGCGGCCCGTCATTCATTGATAGCATCCGCTGTTTTATAATGCAGCTATTGGCCAACTTATTGTCATTTCGGTAAAGGAATATACAAAGGCACACAATAGAGGCTACTTCAATAAACTGTTTAACAAAGGTAAACGTAAAAGTTATCGAGCAGTGAGAGGTTTACTGTGAAGTTCACTTTCTGATCAATCTTTAATATTCAAAACATAATAAATTGAAAAATATATTGCTCCATATACCTCCAGCTACGCGCGGGTTTTCTTTGATTATGTGTTAGTTTTTAGTATTAATGTATTATTGTATTATCTTCCGGTATCAATTCTCTAAATTATGGTGAAAATCGCAACAAATCCGTTGTATGGTTTAGAAGAACAACGATGTCGCACAGACAGACACGAAAGGAGACTTTAAATTCATAATATGTATAGATATATATAGTTACGAAATGCGTTTAATATTAAAACAACAAGGAATTGTATTAGCTTGCCTTCACCTAGAGACCTTAACATTAAACTGTCCACTTCTCTTCACGTTTGTAGACGTTTTCGGCCTTGGCAGCCCCCTCTCGCAAGGGCTAGTAAGTACTTACTGCTAGCTCCAGCAATCGTAACGGTTCACTATCGATGAATTTATGTATGTGGCTGGATAGCATACTAAGGGTAGCACTGGTAACAGACCGGGATCGCCACTCAATGTGCTAATAGCCAGAATATACTTACACATTTGTTTTTGAACAAGATAGCCGTTTTCAGCTCTACTGATTAAATTAATACAAATGCACGAATGGTTTAAAATACGAAAGAAAAATAAAAAAAATGGTTAATTTAAGTTGGCTATAATAAATAGGTACTATCTAAAAATTTCAAAATATCTATATCTACTTTATATGTAATAACAGCAAATAGGATCTATTGGGGCATTTCATCTTATGTAGATTATACATTTTTTTCCCAGGTGCGTTTATCATTTTCGATTGCGACAATCATTTATTCAAATTTAAATTTTACTGTCTCCTCCAAGGCCTCCAACATCATAAAAATTAATTTAAAGGAATCATCCTGTTTCTAGTTTGATGTCATGCATAATTTGATAATAATTACAATGACCCTAGGTATTTTGACAAAAAAATCGAATACTGTGGTTAACTTCAAGATTATAGTTTGAATTTGTTATGCAGGTGGTGTCAACGTGAATCTTAATCTTAAAATTATACATGCACGGGGCGCGGGCTGCGAGTGGATATTAATATTTAAATTCCAAGCTGTGGGTTTCATAGAGAGCGAGTTTATGTCTAGGTTTAAGTCATGTTTCAATAAGAGCGAGTCGACTGGGAAGAGCAGTGGCGCAGTGGTAACGACCACGACTTTAAACCCAGACAGGCGCTTCACTTTGTGCGTATTATTTCACCACCACTGTTATCAAAATGGTGAAGGAAAAACATCGTGAGGAAACCGGCATGTCCTAGAACCAAAAAATTCGAAGACATGTGACTTGTACCAACCCGCATTGGGCCCGCGTGGTGGATTATGGCCTACTCCCTCAAAGTATCCAAAGTATCGAAGTATCCGTTTCCCACAGAGAGGAGGCCTGTGTCCTGGCAGTGGGAACATTATAGGCTGCTTACTATTTGAGTTGACTTGGAACAGTTTTGCATGTCAAGTATTGTTTTTTTTTTATAAGTATACCTTGTTATTTGTTTAAAAGTAGACAACATGAAACATGTACAACATGAAACATGTTTGTGTAATCGCAGCTAATGTAAAAGTTATGTTATTACGGCTGTAGGAAACGGATACTTCGGCCTACCTACTCAATTCCCTGAAGTAATCTTCTGTACGTTTCAGAGATTAATTACCACTCGACGCGAAATAAGTAGGTATCTTGTAATTTATGATTCACAGAAACGTGTACATTAGTGTACTTAGATATTTATAAAATGTTATAAATACGTATAAGTCTTCTTCTTCGTGCCGCTGGTACGAGTTTTTCAGATCTTGTTGGCCCTAAACTTCGCTACTTCCGCGGCGTCGTCGGTGGCAGCGCAAAGGTCATTTTGACTGCTAGTTTTGGGACATAGAAGGCAGAATAGGAGATGGAGCATAGTAAAATAATCAGATATAAAACTGGGAAAATTTTTAAGAAACACTTGGATCGTTAAATTGAAATTTAAAGTATTGGTTCAGATTAACGATAAGTAATAATATTATATTTGTATAAAACAATGTGTATTAATTATTACCTAATAGGTTACCTTGAGCATTTGCGTTATTTATCAGGAAATAAATTCGTTTGTGATAGACTACCTACTGCTACTTACACGTGTGGGCAAACTGTCTCTTTGTGAAACAAAATAGATTTGACATTAATAAAGGTTTTTCATAACTCATAATGATTGGCGTAGGTATGCTCATCACTCTTAATGAATTGTCTGAGATGAAAGCTACGTCGCTCATTATTTATTTACTGTGAAGAACACAGTAGCTACGTTACGAGTACCTATTGATGTGCTTACAATTTTTTTTTATCAAACAATGAGATTTTTTTCCTGAGAACACACAGCGTCACTATGGAGGGAACCTGCTACGCAGCTATGTCGAATTTGAACTTATGTGTCTTTTGTTGGGGTAGGCACCTATTTGATGACACTGTAACCATATATACTCGTATCATACACTATTATCGAATCATCACAATCGAATTGTAATTTAAAATATTTGGTCAAACATGTCTCGCTTGCTTAATGAAATGCAAAATGAAAAACAATAACTGAAAAGACGTTTGTTTAAGGTACAGTCAAGTTCTTTAATATCTGAGCATGTTCATGAATCAAAAATATATAGGCAATGGTAAGTTTCATAAAACTAAACAGATTTGCCTTACAATAAATTGTAAACAATCTGTGACATCATAAATATGTGACTACATTGTATCAATAATATTGCTGCAGACAAAGACTTTAAAAATTGTGCGCAATCCCTTGTTCATATTACTTAGCGTAAAGTTAGGTTCACAAATGTCTATGCAATTATTTTTCTATAAAAATATCTTGACAATTTGACATGTCTCGCATTTTTGTCTTAAATTCTTTGAACAATCTCTTTACAGAAGTATATCCTATTGCCACCAAACCACCGCCACCGGAACGCACAAAGACCTAGTGCAACTAAGTGATACTAACATAGTTATTAAGATTTATTTACTAACAAAATTGTTACTATATTATTATGTATAAGTACTTAGGTTAAGGTATGTGTCTATGGGTCTTTGTTACCTGAAAATAAATGGTTTATTATTGTATTTTGACTTTATATATCTCGGGACCATGGGGTCCCGGTCCTTTGGAAGGCGTAAGAGGGGCCGAAGCCAACTTTTAATGAAATGCGGCACCATCCGACGATTTTCCCTGTATGCACTATGCAAGTGCACCCAAGGATAACCCTCGGTTGGTATAGGACTATTGTAGGATATGGAAAAATAAAAAGTCGGACTATGGGTTTGGGTGGCTGAAGTGGACTGGTTACCAAGAACTATGGAAGAACTGCCTGATCAATGTTTTATATATACACGGATAAAATGGCAGGGGGTGACTTGCACACTCAATAATGGGCCCCCGGAAACGATCGCTAGCACATAGTGACGTAGCGACAAGGGGGCAACATGTCCTGAGGTGCTTATGCGGAGTGGAGAGGTATTCCACGGCTATCAGGACAATCCCGGAAGTACGGTCAAGATCCCTACCAGCATCTTACTGGAATACTTCCTTCCTCCGAGCACGTTTGCTCTTGCGAATCTCCACTCAAGCCGGCTAATAAAGGCAAGAATGAGGTGGGAGCTCTGTTCCTCGTCATTTTTCATTCCAGCCGGCCAATAAAGGCAAGCCAGAGGTGAGGAACAAGACTTCTCCCGGGAAATAGGGTCCGTAGGGTCGCTACTGCCCAACAGCTCGCCACATGCTGCCCTGCGGGTTTCTGTATCTCTCTTGTTCTGACTCCTCATCTTCGACCCATTCCGGAAAGTAAACTCTTCCGGCACAGGCCCAGAGTTCGGAGCGCGCAAGCCCCCACCACGACGTCAACGTAGAGATACGGCGATGGTATTTATTTTAATATTTTTCTTTGAAACAAAATCAATTTGAAGTTGTCAGTTATGACATCCTTTAACGGCAACATTGCATTATTACTCGAACTTCTGCTCCGGCAAACAAAAATAAATTTAATGGTAAAGGCCATTTAGTTGAATATTCAAAGCTGTATAGATATTTATGAATCCTAGGTTGCACCAAGTATATTGAAATCTAGAGTACTTATTTAGATATTTATGTTCCGAAGAGTAGTCAGATATTTTTGACTGCATTACCGTAACACACTTATGTACAGTTTATACGATACAATTTTATTGATGTCTAAGTTTATATAGAACTATATGATCATTTTAACGCTTACAACATTTTGAAATATTGCCACTGTCAATATATTAACGAACTCGACCGTACCTACAGAATAATAAGCATCCGTAGTAACGATTGATGCCATTTGTATAAAACAATCTTATCACTGTCGGCGATTTATGTTTGAATATGTACATACAAATCAAGATTTTGTGATTATGCCCAGGATCTTGATAACCATTGAACCCGTTTTTGATAGATGTTATGCATGTTACCATAGCTTATAAATATGTCAGTACATCGGCATGCGACCACGGGAAGGTACTTTCTTGTTTCATCCTTTTCAGTAGTCGGGTTTTAGTTTTTAAACTTATTTTTTATTACCATCTGTCAACTGCTTTACACCGAATGGTCTTCTAAAACCAATTATAATTATTTAAATAGATTCAATTAAAATTAATTGAGGTTAAACTTACCACTTCTAGATTTAATTAGAGCAACCATTGTTATTTTAGCAGAAACGCTTGTCACAGATTAATGATAGGTTATTGATATTATTTAAAAAAATACCAGCCTATTGTAGCCTCACTGTAGGGCAAAGGCCACATCTCATACAGAAGAGGCACGGGCATTAATCACCACGCTTGCTCAAGACGGGTAGGCGATTTCAGACTTATATTAACTACATCTACGAGTAGGTTTCCTCACGATGTTTTTCTTTAGATTTATATTAGTTTATCTTTTATTTTTCAGTATGGCCTGTACTCGTCTTTCATGGGCCCATTCTTGTACGCCATTATGGGTACCACTCCACAGGTGAACCTCGGGCCGTCGGCGTTAATATCTCTCCTCACATTTACATACACAAATGGTACCAACCCCGACTTCGCCATACTTTTGTGTTTCATATCTGGTATCGTTCAACTTGTGGCCGGTATAGCACAACTTGGTAAGAGCTCTTGTGTTGTTTATCACTTTGTTACTCAATGTGAACTGTTGCTGAAATCCTTAATAGAGTTGAGTTGAATGTCCATTATAAAGGTTTTTCTTTATAAAGAATTCTTGAATGATACAAGGCTGAAATTAGACGCAGTGTAAGACGGTAAAAACTTTAAGTTGGAAATTTTTTGTAAGTACGTGATTTGTTTTTAAAATCACAGCTTAAAGTTTTTACCGTCTTACACTTTGTTGGAGAAAAAAAAGACGTTTATTGGTATACATACAAATAAGCCACCTTAAAAGTATAAAAAAAAACACTTGGGTAACTATGCCGGGTGGGCTTCAGCTAAGCATGATGTCAGATGGCAACGGTATGAAAGAACACTAAGTTAGGTGTGGATAGCGAATAATATCACTTGCTATCATTAGCTTGATGATTACTTTATGATAGGTATAAACTATAAGTTTGGAGAAAATGTTGACTATTAAATTAAAAATCTATCCTTTGATTCTAGGTTTCCTGGTGGAATTTATATCTCTACCAGTAGTATCAGGGTTCACATCTGCGGCAGCGTTAACGATAGCGTCGTCACAAGTGAAAGGGTTGCTCGGTCTGCGGTACAGCGCAGACAGATTTGTGTCCACTTGGGCGAACTTCTTCAAGCATGTGAAGAAAACGCGCTTGGCAGACAGCATGCTCAGCTTAGGGTGCTGCGTCGTGCTCACAGGAATGAAGGTATAATACTGTTTATTTTAAACCACAAAATACAACAGCGCGCTTTTATTTGGGTATTTATTGAAATGTCGTCTAGTTTAAAGTGAAAACGGATATAACACCCGGTCTCTGGAACGAAAATCAACGAACCTGTCAAAGTTAAACTCATGTCAGGTGATCTCATTGGCTGTTGATAATTTAGTCAACCAATCACTGCAGTTGACAAATGTTATCGTTGAGCAAATTTTTTAGATTAAGCACTTCCTGTCCACATACAATATGACCTTATTTTGATCAAAATAAAGGACGTATGCTTCACCGAAACACACATTCAATTTCCTAGCCTCTTCTCAACTATGTTGGCGGCTTCCAGTGTAACGTTTAAATATGTTTTCGGTACACACCAGATATGTTAACTAAAAACCAAACTTGGCTAATGAAAATAGAGCAGGTTCAATGTTGACCCTTTTAGATTGAATTATACATAAGTGTTCGTTGTTTATCAGAACCCGTGAACTTTTCTTGTTCGTTAAATTTTCCGAAAGTTCCTTGAAATGAGAATATTCTTTCTTACAATAGATTACTGCAACATAGTCCGTCTGCCTAGCCTTTTCTCATAGAAATATAATATCTTATATCTATGCAAAATCAAAGTGGTTGCTAATTTAATTTATGTAAAAAAAAAAATATGACATTATTTTTACATTCTGTAACTACAGAAACTCACACACTTGTTAAAATTACTTGAAAATCATCAAATTTTACAATATTTGTAAATATGCGAGCACTATGTATCTATCACATAATTGATTTACCTGTCATTGCTTTATTTTTATTTATTTTTTGCCTTTTGTAGGTAGACTAATTTTATTCTAGGTGCATCGTCTTCTCATATAATTAGGTATATAATGAATGTATACAAAACCTTGTAAAACATTTTAAAAGAGTAACGGTGGAGTTTTTTGCCCATTCTTCTCTATACGATAACTACCTTTTGGAAGGGGCGACTAGAATCAATTTCTTTTTATTGTAATTTTTGACGTTCAAAAGTGCCTTTAATGTGCCTATTTGAAATAAATGATTCTTTTATGCCTTTTTCCAACTATGTTGGGGTCGGCTTCCAGCCTAACCGGATGCAGTTGAATACCAGTATTTTACATGGACCGACTGCCTATCTGACCTCCACAACCCAGTTACTGGGTAACACTATACTCCTTGGTATTAAGACTAGTTGTCAGAGACACACACATTATAAGATTAAACTGGAAGATAAACAAATTACTCAACACGACATGCCATTACAAATAAAATAACAATAAATTGCTGAAACAATCCTTCCAACCGCCAAACTTCTATAAATATCCTTTTCTAGGCAGAATACAAATATTTTATTACTTGTAACAGTTGTAACGCGAAAAATAACGTTTGTAGGCGGTCGCTTAACTAAATGTACCCTTTTTGTGTTACCCGACAACGTGTTTACAAGGCTCTGTCGTGTCAGTTAGAAAAAGTTTCTGTGTTCTAGATCTATTGATTGAATACAGGCCTTTTTATGGATGTTTATTTTTCTGTCTTAGTTAAACAAAGAAGACTGTTGAAGTAAACTCATCTTGCATTGAATGTGGAACACAGGTTGGCATTGCTACTTCTCTTTTCAAAAAAAAAGTGAAATATGGCCCGCGGACTCCTCTTGGCATTAAGTCTCTTTGATGAGATTAAAAACAAACGCACATCTCCGACTAGTAAATAGTTTTTTGTGCCGTTACCGCACTTAACATAAAGTAAAAAGCACGCGTGTTTAATACACTGCATTATGTACCTAAAAGCGGTCCATTAAGAACCACTTTACGAGCAAGTGTGTTGAAAATGTTTATTTTTTATTTTTTTTAAATTAATGAATGTGTTCCGCTCTTGACCACGATCACGCCTGTTGGAAGGCGATGGGTGAGGTCTATGATGGAACGAGCGTGCCCAGAAGATGCCTAAGGCACTGGAACTCCATCGTACACTCTATCGTACTAAGTGACGGGATCGAATGTAATCGCTTCAAATGAATATATCGAAAATAATCATTTTGTATTATAGGTAAATCCTTGCATCCACTCAAAAATCAATAAAGTATATAAATTATTTGCCAGGATACGGATTTGCCACCATAAACAAGATGTTAATGTTTTATATCGATTTTAAAACTTTCGTAAAATGTTACAGCAAACATAGATAATCGATAATTACTACAAACAAATTAAAGTGTAAATAATCGAATTGTTACGTTGCTGCAATCCCTAATTCCATCTGCCAAAAAACGGTTTACCTAATGGATAGGGTATAATCCTTAAACCTGATAAAGCCTATAAATCAAGCATTATAAATTCCCAACTAAGTCCTAAATACCTTCTAATTACCGTTTACATAGTTCGGAACATATATTATGAGTATTTATGAGGCATTACGTGAGCACACTCACTTACGACAAGTTGGACTGTTTATTTGTTAATTTCGTCGATAATTCAATACGACACGTTCCATCGCGGTGAGCGAGGAGCGACCGACAACGGAGCCGCAACTTGGCAAACTCCGTTACAAAGTAAATACTGAGTCTGATTGTCGTCTCGGCACATACACGGTTTACTAGAAACAGAATTGGGATAGCATCCCTTGTTACTAGTTGTTTGATCTGTTGGATATTGCTACGGAATATTAATCGTCTTTAATTTAAGGAAGATTATTATCTGAAACTCCAGTGAAAATCAATGTGAACGAGGCATGGGAAGAAATTACATAAGTAATATGAAAATTTCCTTGCTAATCCACGTGCTACGAATTATAGCACGTAGCACTTACCCATACAGACAATATTTTTATATTTATTAGGTAATATTCATTTTTTTATGGTAGTCTTGAAAGCTGTTACTAACACATTAGCTAATAATACCTTTGTTTACTTATGTGTGGCTATTATTTACTCCTTTATGTCGATACAAAGATCTAGCAAAAATAATATCTTGATAACAGCAGGAACATCTGCCGAGTACCTATTTGCATAAGTATTAACAACACAACTTGTTTGACAAAACTGCACGTGAACGTATTGACGATGTGTCTGGTCTTGTCCTGTACCAGTCAGCCTGTCCACACTTCACAGATAGACTAGACTAGCACTGCTTTTACAGTTAAACCAGAAAAGGTATGCGCTTCGGTAATCTTCGTGTTCCGGAATTAGCACGAACGTCGCGCCATAGACAAAATCCCCGTAGAGGAAAATCTTCTAAGTTTGAACCTATGAAGTTGCCCGTTTGATTGAAGTTGTCTCTATGTCGGGAAACCTACTACTCCGGTCGTACATCGTCATCTGTCATTTTGAATTTTATGTTGGAAATGCTTTCTAATCATGGTAATACAAAATAGGCAAGTACTTTCATAATTGTAACAGCTCTATAATAGATTGAATGTTCTTAAAATTACGAGAATTGCCCCTTTGATCATCGCGCGTTCATATTTCCGAAGATAGACAATGACTGCCGAAGCGCATCCTGCGGGGTAATTGCGTAACACACTAACAGTAGCAATTGCTTTCATTTCGACGGTTCAAAAACATTCCTTGCGTTATTTACGTAGTTTAACAGACATATTTCTCGAACATAGTAATATGAAGCAATGGATTAGCAATATCCTTAAAAATGAATCAGTTTGTGATTAAAAGTGTGTTATAATGAGTGTGCTCGGGAGATCTATGCAAGACCTAATTATTCCGTCAACTATGGGCAGTAGACAGTATAATTAATGACAGTAACAAGTTAGGTAGAGGGACAAACTTTTCAAGAAAGCATGTTCTTTTTTGACGTTTTGACGTTTTTCTCACTAAAAGTCTCCCTTCGTTTAAAGATGCACCTTCTTTTTTGCTGTAATAACTTACTGTTTTCATTTCTTTTAACCCTCTCAGTGAAATAAGTTTAGTTACGAAAGATACGAAAAAAGTTACGAAAAATAATAGTACTGTATTTGGATACTATCGATAGTTACTCGCTTTCCCTATAACTTGTCAAGGCCAGACGATGTTGCGATATATTACGACAAGATAAAATGACAATAGTACGGTTATCTAATTGAATGCTGGAAGGACTGTGTAAATTAAAATGGGCAGCTAGAATTATTGTATGGCTTTGGTTGGTGTGATATCAGAAATACTACAAAACTATCTAGAATCTGTTATAGGTATACTATATAAAAAGTATATATTTCTCTCTTTGATTTTATTTTGCTTTGTTTGATCTCACGCTGATGCAGGAGGCAATGTATATTTTAAGTGCTTTATTTTAATTGATTTTGGTTAAATTTAGTTTGTTTTCCAGTTATGCAATAATCACTATGTGCTATCCTTCATTCTGAAAATGTTTCAATTCCAACCCCAAGATACAGGCAAATGCCTGTTCTTGAACAATCTAAAAATTTGAAACTCTAAGGTAATATAATTGATATTCCCAGCATGTTGCACCTTGAATAAGGTTCAGTTTGACGGGTGATTTCAGTCAAAGTAAAGAAAAATAAATTAATCTACCTAGCCTTTTCCCAACCATTTTGGGGTCGGCTTCCAGTCTAATCGAATGCAGCTAAACACCATCATCCATCATCGGATAGAGCGACTGCCTATAGATCTCACCTCCACAACCCAGTTCTGGGTAACACGATACCCCTTGATAAAACTGATTGTCAGACTTTCGGGCACCTGACGACCCGTAACGACTATCGAAGACCAAGAATGATAGTCGAGACCAATAGTTTAATGTGGTTTCCGAAGCACGGAGGGGATAAGTAATAAAAAAGTAAAGAAAAATATCTTACCATTTTCCAAATATCTGAACTTAAAAGTATTGCTATAAATAAATACATAAGAAGGATCCTTACAGATCACAGTGAATTGCAAGGATCCTTCTTATGTATTTTCTTGATCTATTCGCATTAGAAAAAAACATTTTTTTTCTAGCCGCTATTATTTTGAGAAAATCGTTTGAATTCATCGTGGTACTCGTAGATAGCTTGGCAGATTCACTCGTGCAAATAAAACCGATGAACTTTTATCAAAGTTAATCACGAAGAAGGCAGACTTTTATTTTATTATTTTGGGATAAAGACAAACTTCTCCGGAAGATGAACCGACGGCTGATTAAATCCCTTCTAATTTTGCACTAACTCACATAGGTCGACCTATTAACGTGGGAACTATTATCTAAATCCATGATACGACTACACAAGTTGTTTCATAATTCACTGTTGCTCAATTAAAGGAATAAGTACATAAATAAATCAATTATTCGTAGCTGTTCGAATACGGATCAATTTAAATGAAAGTCAAATGCAAACATGATTTATTCAAGCTTGGTTGTAACTTACGTAGACAGCCAAAATCTTCTATCGACTGAGATTAATATATAATTCACTTTAGACATACTCCGACCGATGTATCTAAAGTTTACTTTGGAACTAATTTTCACAGCTGCCAGAGATTACTCCATAGTAGGTAATCTTGTAACACAGTTTGGGATATAAAATAGAGCTTCAATATTAAGCCTCTCCTAGAGGTAATCGATATATTACTTAAATTATATGCCTACATCACGCGATTATATTGAATTTGGGAATAATATTATGTTATATTATTACCTACATAGATAATGCTATATTATCAATCAGGTATGATTCTGTAAAGCCAAGGTCGTTACAAACTTATGTATATTCAATTACCTATAACTATTATAAATTCCTAGAGTTAAACTCGACGTTAGACAATTTCATTACCGTCTTAACATTCTTAATCAGTTCAAAAACATTTTTACGACTGTAATAATTATGGAAATATATTCCGTTTCTCAAAACTTGTAAGTGCAGAAGAAACCTGAAGTTGGAACGATTTTAAATATGAAATGAATTTCTCTAAGGAACGGCGAGGTTATAGAATAATAATTTTGTTTTAATATTAGGGAGAATATAGAAAGATATAAAGCTGAGTTTTGTTAGTCAGATGTTTGGAATCTTTTTGTTCTACAGGTCAAAGTTTTCAAACTTAATGTCCCGTTGTGGTTTAGGTTTCATTGTGTTCAAAATTAAATTGATAACTTCAAAGTACTTTCCCGAGTTTTCAGTTAGGACAAGATCTTGTTTCTGTAGAATTTAGAGGTCACGCAAATGCGTAGTAAATGTGGTACCTACTAAATGGTAACTGTGGTATGGTGGATGTAGGTATTGCTGTTAGGAAGACATTTGAGCAGTTTACGTGGTCTTTATGTACAATATTTATAAGTTTCCCTATAATTTCAGGCTTTAAAAGACATCAAAATAAAGGATAAGGCAGCGGACGAGAAGGGTTGCCGTAAAGCGAAAATAATGAAGAAAGCGCTGTGGCTTTCCGGCGTGGCTCGAAATGCCGTGGTCGTGTGTCTGGCGTCGGTGATAGCGTTCTTCTTGCATGAAGATAAATCCGACCCTTTCCTTCTCACTGGTAAGTCCGGTTTTCTAAGAACTGACTGGGTATTATGACACAGAGAACGCACAATGCAACATACAGTCTCATTTGAATAATTCCGTTGTCATCACAAATCACTAATCCAAATCACGACACGATACATGTAGGCAAGACAAGATGAATTTCGTCGTGGTATTGAACCTTGGCTCTGATATACCTATGATATTTTTTTTGCTGACTGGACCTTCCAATATTGCACAGAGATTGGACCTGCTATGAAGATTTGGGTGCAAACTTTGGGCTATATTCCTGCATAGGTACTTGTTAACTGTATTCGGTATTACTAGAAATAAACGTTAATTCAATATTTTTTTTCTTCATAATTTGTTCTTTAGTTGGCGTATTCGTTCGGCCACTGCCTTCGCGACCTTGGCCTTTCAACAGCAAAATAAACGCAGCGATTGTCGTCAGGCCTAGTTTCACAATTAATTGACGTCCAGATAGGTACAGGGCATTTTTATATTTTTATTTATTTTTGTACTTGAGATAAACCGGACGCCCTTGAATTGCAGAAGTATTGCAGGAATAGGTAGTTATATTAAGATCGGTTTGAGTTATTTTTTCATCTTTTTTTTTACTGTGTCAGTCAGCGACTAAGTGTTATTAAGGAAACGTTAAAGGTACTAATGGATTTTCCCGGAAGAGCTATAAACGGGTATGACGTCTTAGAGTTATACAATTTTATCAGTACACATTCGAAGGGTGGTGCTTACGAACATTAGTAAAGATAGTGCTGTCAAGTTGATCAGAAAACTGTCGATATTCGACAGAGTACCTATTCATGTTTTAGTACCTTTTTTGCTGTCATAGCTTGGGCAGTTTTGTCCTATACAATGGTGTGTAGATAATGGAGGATCATGTAGATACCATACTTGGCAATTCATTGTTGATTGATAATTAAGATGATAAATAAATAGCTGTTCGTCCTAAATGTAACTCTTAGAGTTTTCACTCTTTTAATAATCCATTCCTTTTAATTGTGCTTTATGAATCTACAATTACGTTTTCTGCCTCCTTAGTCGCAAGTGCTATTGCTGAGCATGAGTTCTTGAGTTCGATACCCAGGTCGCACGAATAGTTATTGGGTTTTTCTATCAGGAATTCCTCAGTAGCATTCTGGAATCTGGATTTGTGCCCGGTTGATGGCAATAGGCTCGTCCTCTATTACACTTAAACATAACTAGCGAAATATGGGTGTACATCTTCGCCTAACCCTTCTGGGATTACAGCATAGCTATTCACAACCATACGACAGGCTATCGTATCGAAAATGACACATTTCGATAACCTGATTTGACTTGCCCCCGACAACAAATAGCTGTTGGAAGAATAGTGGGCGTCTATTTGATTTAAACTGACAAATTTTTCGGGTTTTGGACTTGTGAACAACGTTTAGAAGACTCCTACGATAACATTGATTGATGTTCGATACGATACGGAAGCGTATCGAGTGTTTGTGAATAGCTATGCTGGTGTGATGATATGTATTATGTTTCTAACTGCAATTACTTTTCTATAATTTCCAGGTAACATAACGGCAGGGTTGCCGCAAGTCCGCCCGCCTGCATTTCACACGACATTAGACAACACTACATATACGGCTGGCGATATGTTATCGCATCTCGGCTCAGGATTGGCTGTCGTACCTCTCGTGGCTATACTATCCAACGTTGCTATTGCTAAGGCTTTTGGTAAGTCGTATTTACATTTATTATAAAATAGCATTATTTATTTTGCTTAAAATATGATTTTTTTAGGATTTTCTAATGTAAACTGTATAAAGCACCCAAGAGCGCAGTATCAGTTTTTCTAAACGTAGAATCTAGTTTTGCGAATAGTGTGAATGTTTTTCTCAGGCAGATAAGAAAATATGTAAACAAATAATGCCGTAGGTACCGTACCTACTTACAAACCTACTGTAGTCTTTCTTTCGCCAAGAGATTGCGACTGTCGCAATACAAGCACGTAACTTCTATAGAATATATCGACGATGAAATGACAAGAACTCCTAACTGACATTTTTTTCAATTTTACTTTTTTTACGTAGATAGACTTTACAAACGATTATTTAAAGTATCTACGTAAAAAAAGTAAAATTGAAAAAAATGTCAGTTAGGAGTTCTTGACATTTCATCGTCGATATGGTTACAACCTACCAAGAAGTCTAATTAGTAAATACGCACGTTATGCCTGTATGTTCTGCTTCTGATTTCAAAGAGACGCATTTTTAACCGACTTCAAAAAAGGAGGTTCTGTTTATACTCTATTCGTTGATGACAGGGAATCCAATGGAGTTTTATGTCCAAAATTGTAGATATCCCCCCATCGGGTTAGGCCGTCGTGATAATAGCAACAATGACGGCAAAAGCGCCAGAGTGGAAGCAATAATTAATTTTCGTTTCCCGTCGTGCCTCTAAGGTGATAATTAAATAGCAATATTCTCGTTTGGCGTTGTTTTACTGTTAGTTGTGTTCTCAATCCAAGTACGTTTATTCGTTCCGTTGCGCTTTCATTGTCACTTGGACATTCCAATTTCCCACACCAATAAACCGCTAAATATTTACTTTTATTGCAAGACTTCCGTAACTACAGATGTCTAATTAATTTAGTGACAAAAGCCCTAGGCTAAGGGTTCAGAGAGATTTTGATCAATTTAACTTCAACATGTTTTTTATTTATCATTCACACAATAATGAGAACAGTAGGTCAATTCCTGTAATTAAAAACGTTCAAAATCTAGTCACAATCTCATCTCAGCAGCAATCAATGTCAAAAATTTGTCAATAATGTAGGGAAATTACAGGTATTTTTGACAGATTGAGACCGAGATCAGACTGTGAACGTTCTTAAAATTACGAGAATTGCCCCCCCGAATTTATGTACGTCTGACTCATTTTGTTTTTGAATGCTACGCTTAAATTTTCTTTTAAAATATTTACATTCCCCGATCCAATTCAATGGTATTTACTCCAAGCAAATACATTTCAGTAATTTGACAATACAAGCCATGAAGCGTTTAAATCCTTACAGTAAACATAAACGTGATGCGTTTACTATACGGTTTTAACAAAAGGGATGTCCGTCGATTCACGTCAGTTAAATGCCAATGTGAAATTTATTCAAAAACCCATGCAATTTCAACTGCCAAACAAAAATGTATGCGAGCTTGTTTACTAAGTGACGTTTCGTTTTTACTGCATATATACCTATATGTACCGACGGAGACCGAGTTGACAGATTTACCAACATTTCAATATGATTCAAGTCAATATTTGCAGATCTTTAACGTGATTCTAGAATTCTAGGAATGCGTGTTACTCGTTTGTGGTAATTATTTATTTTGGCTCCACTGTACCTCCACACCCGACGCATTTTGATAGTAGGTATTTTTTTTTGGATAGAATAGACCCTTTTTAGTGTAATTTGAAAACCGCAAATTCTGAAAAACCATGGGGGCCGAGAAAAAAATTCCGTTTTTTTTTTTTTGAAAACCACACCTACTACACACTAAACCAACATAATATACAAAATAACACATTAGTAATGACAACTTAGGATGCAAGAGCGAGCGAAGCGAGCTCAGGACTTGGGGCACCCCGACTCGGACAGGTTAGGTTAGAAGGGGATGGCGGGGTCTAGTGAGCGAGCGAAGCGAGCGAACAGACCCCGCCATCCCCTTCGTGGTTATTTTTTTTTAGACCCTAGAGCCCCGCGAAGCGGGGCTTCTACTACGCCTTTTAAGCAACTTTTATGTTTTTTGAGGTTAGGTTACACAGAAATAGGGGCACCGCAAACGAAAAAATAAAACTTTGGGAATTTTTTTCTCAGCCCCTATGGTTTTTCAAAATTTGCGGTTTTCAAATTTACACTAAAAAGGGTCTATTCTATCAAAAAAAAATAGCTACTATAAAAATCGCAGGTTTTAAAAAAAAAAAAAAACTGGGAATTTTTTTCTCGGCCCCTATGGTTTTTCAGAATTTGCGGTTTTCAAATTACACTAAAAATGGTCTATTCTATCCAAAAAAAAATACCTAGTATCAAAATGCGCCGGGTGTGGAGGTACAGTGGTTCCTTTATTTTGTTTGTGTGCAGAGTTAAAAGCTGAACACTTGGCGTGATAGTGATTTAAAATTTTGTTTTTTTTTCACAATTTCTATTCGTTTTTAAAAGTTCTAGGTATTTAAAAGTTTTTTATACAGGGTGGTAGGGACACCGACGCTCAATCTGTTCCATACATTTTGACCGCGTAGGTATTGCACTTTCGTAGGAAAAAGCTGTTTTTTTTTTATTTCAACCCAGGTCCGTCGAGTATCTGAATCCGTGGTAACAGGTTGCGCGTCGATGCTTCTGACACCCTGTATGTATAAGTTATCATAATCAATCAGCAGCCCGTATCTAAACGTCTTACATGTACTCTGTAACAGTGCATTTCGTAGTCATTTCTTTGATAAAAACATCTTCATTAGGTATTTAGGACCTACCTACGTTTGTTTATTGTAAAACGTTTTAGAACGAAAATTAAATGTTGCTTTCTAGAAAGTAGAAACAGCTTTCAAGCACGGTTTTAAACTTTAAAGTACTATCAACTTCAATTTGATAAGTTATGATAGTTTTATAACTTTCAATGTTGAAATTAGTTTAATGATAGTAATAGATTGGTACAGTCAAGCCGATAGCAAGTTAACAACCATTTAAATAAGTGGGAGAATATTGTAAATCAACTTAGTGAAGTTGTTCTAGAACTATGCTAAAATTGGATGAGCTAATCGAGTTTATAAATAAATTGCTACCTTAAATTACAAACTTGACTTGTTTATGATAACAATTACTGAATTTATGCTTGCACGTTGAAAATTATATGTGCGGAGGTGTTATTGGATTAGCGTTGTCGGCTTATGAGCACGACTCCTTAGGTGAACCCTGATGTCGTGACATTGCGACTTGTCTGAGATAGCTTACACAAACTCTACTTTAATTTATTCTATTCCTTGGCAAACAATTCATTTTTAATATTTTTATTGTTGAATATGGACTATAAATTGGAAAATGCTTTTGTGAAATATTTTAACAATACTAGCTGAACGCAATGTTTCATGCTTCTTCAATTTTTAGGAAGGAGCATTGTACGCTTTAAAATATTCACATCAATACCTTAATTTATGTTTAACATATTTGTATATATGTTATGGGCCAAGTGATTAATGCGGGCAGTATTCATAATGCCCGGGCAGTATGAATAATGCCCAGCCATATCGGGCCAAGTGATTAATTACAATCTAAACTCACCTATTTATCACATTGCCCGGGCATTATGAATATGGCTACATGATGATCGGGCAATGTGATTAATAGGTAAATTTTTACGTGGTGCGCTGCGGTGCGGGGCCGGAAACAAACAATTTTTTATGCTTATTTGATTTTATTAAGTTTCAAGCACTTAGTGAAAACTACTGGGCTCCACACCCACTACACACTAAACCAACATAATATACAAAATAACACATTAGTAATGACAACTTAGGATGCAAGAGCGAGCGAAGCGAGCTCGGGACTTGGGGCACCCCGACTCGGACAGTTTAGGTTAGAAGGGGATGGCGGGGTCTAGTGAGCGAGCGAAGCGAGCGAACAGACCCCGCCATCCCCTTCGTGGTTATTTTTTTTATTTTAGACCCTAGAGCCCCGCGAAGCGGGGCTCCTACTACGCCTTTTAAGCAACTTTTATGTTTTTTGAGGTTAGGTTACACAGAAATAGGGGCCCCTCGGTCTATCTAACTAAGTATTCATTTGAAAGTATTAAACATGCTTTACATCACTCTGCCCAATAGGCACTGGGCATTATTCATAATGCCCGGGCAATGTGATAAATTGATTGGTTATAATCACATTGCCCGCTCTTATTGGGCATTATTCATATTGCCCGGGCATTATGAATACTGCACGATTAATCACTTGGCCCATAACATATATACCCCTTCACAACTGCGTACGCTGATCTCGAACAATTAATCACAATAATAAACAGTGACACAGCGTTTGCGCCATTAAAACAAGTCCGGATGCTTTGACAAAGTTGATAACTTGATCATATTTCAGCTAAAGGGAAAGCTGTGGACGCCACACAAGAGATTGTAGCTTTGGGCGTGTGCAACATAGTCAGCGCTTTCTTCCAGTCTATACCAGTGAACGGCTCGTTTTCAAGAAGCGCTGTAAGCGATGCCTCTGGAGTCAGGACGCCTGGGTCTGGAATCTACACGGGTACGTATTTAGATAGTAGAAATTGGCGTAATGTGGTATTTGTTACAATAGCAGATTACTTAAGTATAATTTTGTAAAAGATAACGCAGCGTAGCTTATTGAAAGGATAAATATGTTCAAGGTAATGTAGTACATTTATTACATAGATCTGTTGTAGATTCTGTTAGGATTATTGGGGAGTCATGTAGTAATTAAGTTGGTTTATATGTCTGATTTATTGGGTTTCAGTACTTGCTATGATTTATTGCCATTGTAATAGAGATCTAAAGCCTACAACTTTATTCACACGTTATGACAAATTTATGGTGAAACGCGTGTGCTAAAAGGTCAATCTTTATAAACGTTACTTGGCACATACTTTGGCTAAAGTTGCGGTTTCCTAGAAGAGCGATGACCGCCACATGCGGCCGAAATGTTCAAATACAGTGTTTTTTGACAGCTTAATGTCAAATACTGGTGAAAATTACAGGTTTTCATGACGTCCGTTTATAAATATGACTGAAACGTCTAGGAACTTCTAGGAAACCATAGCTTTAGCTTTTTTCCTGTCACTGTCGCACAACTGCTAATTCACAAGGGCAAGTAGAGTCGGGAGCATGTTTAAGAAGAACGAAATAAGTAACGTTTATAGATCTCGGCTTGATTCCCAAACTATTATGGATTACTTGTCTTAATGTTAATCGAAGGACATAGTATAGTCCGCGATAGGCACGTTTTATATAAGATTGCAATTTATAACCTGCTGTAAATCACTAGCTTTAAATACTGACATCTGCAGATCGATCTCTTGCTTCCAGCAATAAAGAATGAAGTGACGTAAGTTTTTTGTTGTTCGATATGTGTTTCGAGTGAAAGAAATAAACAAGTAATAAACTCGACATCAATCTTGTTTCCTCGATCTCTGTCTATTTACGACTTTCTTTGTTTCAATTTATTTTGTGACAATTTATTAGCAGTTAACTCTGTTATGTTTTGTCGACGACTTCGGCTCTTATCATCGTGACGGCTCCTTTCCGTGTTTGGTGACCTCTTGACTACTTGCGACACAGTTTTAAGTGCAATAGACAACTTTGATATTCTGAAAACATCGGATAAAATGGTCTGTACTTCATTTCCCGTGGGAACAAACTTTTGTCATAATACTCTAGGTAGAACTGTAATTTCATGCATCGTGCGCGCGAACGTCCGCGTTCGTTAGTGATTGCATTAGGTCCTGATATGATAGAATTCAGTCTGCCTTTATCGAGCAGTTCCGTCGAGTTATAATTGAACATTTTCTATCAGAAAATCTTAATTACCCTGTTCGACCTAATTAACGAAACCATGACCGCAGGAATTGGGTTACGAAAGTAGTTCATTCTAGATCAATGAGGCGGTTTTATAACTTTGCTAGAAATGTTTTTAATGAAACCTTCAAAAAATGTAGTGTTGTTATTATAAGGGTTACTAATTTTCATTTTAAAAAGTTGCCTGGCAAGTTGACTGGTTGGTTCAATACTAAAAAGCTTTGTTAAAATGGACTAATAATAAGCGGACTGCGATATAAAGATGAGGTTTTAGTGGCAATTTTACAGTTCCTTCTCGCTATCTTCGTCTTCGCTTCAGAGCTAAGATACCACTTGGTTTATCGTTTCCATTTTATATTACATCTAGATTTTTCATCGCGAATAATTTAACATTGTTTGGCGTATGTTATAACGACAGTGTTTTTTTATGATATAAGAAGTATCAATACAATGGTATTATGATTGTAATCGAATATTATTGTAATGTAGTGATGTTTACTGTGGTTGTTTATGAATGTATTCATACTCAGTGTCTCTGTTTCAACTGTCTACTGGTTTATCATGAGCAGGGTCGTAGGTTCCAACCCAGACAGGCGCTTTACTGCTTTACTTGATGTAAATAATTTCATCACCACTGCTCTCAAAACGGTGAAGGAAGACATCGTGAGGAAACCGGCGGCATGTTCTAGAACCAAAAAATCGAAGACATGAGACATCTACCAACCCGCACTAGGCCCGTGTGGTGGATTATAGTCATTCCCTCTCACTGAGCGGAGGCCTGTGTCCCAGCAGTGGGAACATTATAAGCTGATTACGACTGGTTCATCAGTTCATTCTAAATTCGTCCTTGTTGGATTAATAAGTATGAAACATGGACGATAGAAGTAAAAACGTTGCTCTGAATATGGGCTCGTGTAAAGTAACGTTTAGTTTTGCACGTTAGCCAAACGTGATAAAACACTATGTCATGGTTCAAACGTAAAAAGCTGTATTTTAGTACCTACACAAGTGGTACCCATTTAGTTTTTTAAACGCTTTGCCATCATAATTTTCAGTTTGCCAACTCTTTGAACGTAGCTGTAACTGATATGGATTTATTTAAATTGCTGCTTTACCAACATAAAATATCTTTTCAGTGCACACTAGATATGCTAACTAAAAACCAAACTTGGCTAATGAAAATAGAGGAGGTTCAATGTTGTCCCTTGTAGATTGAATTATAAATGTTCGTTATCAGAACTCGTGAACTTATTTCGTCCGTTCGCTTTTCCGAGAGTTCCCTGAAATGAGACCATTCTTTCCTTGTTTTTAAATAGATAACTGCGGTATAGTCCGTCTGCCTAGCCTTTTCCCAACTATGTTACGGTCGGGTTCCAGTCTTAACGGATGCAGTTGAATACTAGAATTTTACACTAGCTGCGCCTCGCGGTTTCATCCGCATAAGTGTCGATCCCGTGGGAATATCGGGATAAAATCCTATGTCTTTTCCCGGGACTCAAACTATCTTTATACCAAATTTCATCTTAATCGGTTCAGCGGTTTAAGCGTGAAGAGGTAACAGACAGACAAACTTTCGCATTTATAATACTAGCAGCGCCCCCCGGTTCACCCGCCCAAATGTCGATCCCGAGGGAATATCGGGATAAAAAGTATCCTATGTCCTGTTCCGGGACTCAAACTATCTCTATACCAAATTTTATCTAAATTTGTTCAGCGGTTTAAGCGTGAAGAGGTAACAGACAGACAAACACACTTTCGCATTTATAATATTATACTATGGACTATGGATTAGTATGGATGGAGCGAATGCCTATCTGACTTCCACAACTCAAATACTGGGTAACACGATACCCCTTGTTAAGACTTTTGGGCTTCTGGCTACCCGTAATTACTGTCAAAGATCTACGAATGACAGCCGGAACCAACGGCTTAACGTGCTTTCCAAGGCACGGAGGGACCCATTCTCGGAACGATCGCGGCAATCGTAGCGTAACCTCCGATCGACCCGTGCAGCTGTTATTATTTAGCCACGAGCCCCTGCAACATAGTGATATCCTAAATCCAGCGTTGGAGCATCCTGCCGAGGTCAAAGATCGTGTGTCGCATTATGTCAACCTGCAAACTTGCTCTGTTTCGACTTTACATTATTCAGGGTGTTCCCAATGAATATTTACTCGCCCCAATTGAATCTCAATAGAGTTTTGTTAGTCCGACATTAACATTGCGGCTTGGATTATTTGGGGAATCGGAGTGATCTCGACTTGGGTAAATATGTATTTTTTGGTGGTTTAAATAGGTGTGTGAGTTAAGAAAATATCCTAGTTTAAGCCAGTTCAGTTTTTTCCAAAAATGTCTATTATAGTGCTCCTGGCCTGATTTTTTTGGTAGATATCTGCCACTGCCGACAAGAAGGCTGTGAAAAATTTTAATACAACAATTATTTATTATGTAGGTACCTGCTTACCCAACAAAATGTTATCGTTTGCAGAAAGCAAAATGGAATTAACAACAAAACATTAAAGCGTCATGAATTTGCTTATTTACACAAAGAGCAAAGTTACTCACAAATGTAAATGTATTTCTAATCGGTTGAATAATTAAGAGATTACAAGAGAGATCCAATAAATGATGCATATTATCGTTAACTATCGATATAAAACCGCTACAGAGAAATCCTTCGAGTATTCGTCGAATCTAAAACAACTCCGTGTGATTTGTGGCTTGTCTCTTGTTTGCAAAATCCCGGCTTTTAATCTTAGGATTAGTTTTAACAGAAATAGGGTGTTTGTAGTAAGACAAATGTAAATCCAGGGACATAAATCATTTTTACCATGTGCGACAACAACGTGGAGTTATGTAGTGGGTACTTCATAAATCTAAAAGTTTGCATCGTAGTTTACTGTCACAGCCAAGTTTCCGTGGTTTTACAATTTCAAATATACGTCTGAAATATCAGGAGGCTCCCTTTATATGTCTGTCAAGTGGATTTGTGGGTCCATTGTGTTGAATGCATTCACCTTTTTGGCGATTTATGCCGATACTTATGATTTCGATTCGAAGCTTTGGTTGGGTTTATGTCATGACTCTTTGACTTGTATTATCATTCTATTGCATGCAGTCATATTATTATCTTTTAGGCTTTTCTTTTATTCATACCTACATAAGTGCAATTTACAAATTTTTGCATTATTTTGTTCTTATTCGGAATTTTATGCAATTATTGTTGTCCATTTCTTTGTTCTGACTAATTGCCTTTACTAATGCACTATTTTCAGTAACATTAAGTTCCAGACAAATTACATGTTCGAAACAATTATCATCAATCGCCTTTTCATGTTACTAGAGCAATTTGCGAACTATTTGTATATAGAAAACAAACCGAGAGGTTACTTCTCATTCAGTATCGCATCTCTTGATTTTAATCGTAATAATAGTTCTGCAATTAACGTTCGTGTTAATCTCTCAATAGATCCTGTATTAATTGGCGGACTATACCTACAGGTGTGTTGAAACAGGGACGCTTGTACTTAGTAGCCGTGAATTATTGATATTAATTGTTACAACCATTTGTGGTCTGGTTTAATAAGACCGGGCTTAGGTACCTTCGTTACCCTGATTATTATGTTTCTTGACATAATAATTGACTGTTTCCAGTGATAGAGACCAAAACAAAAGCCGTACGCAGAACGCTTTCCCGCAAATAAATTAATGTACGAATGAATTAATCAGAATATATTCAATATAGTTCACTTTGAACAAGGTTGAAATTCCTTGATGCGTGATCGTTCGATGTAGTTTCCCCGAAAGTTTGATGATCCGAGATTCTAGGTAATGCACGTGCCTGTACTTCCAGATAACTCGTGCAGAAGTTATCGTTATGGTTAAAAGATGTAATAACTCACGTCGAATTTTTGGCTCGCGAGACTGCTGAAAATATGTCATTGCTTTCACGGGATTTATGAAAACTTTACGAGTTTACTTAATATACTGTCGATCAAAGGGCTAAGCCCGTTTTTTAAAAATTGACTGTATTAAGGACTATTTTTGAAGGGTTTTCGAGTCGCCGTTAGATAAAGTTTTAAGGCTTCAGATCTCTATTATTTTTGTATTACCTATATTCCAAACGTTTTTGTTATCATCTTTTTGATTCGGAAAAAATGAGCCGTTTGTCCTAACTTAATGGATAAACCTGCCTAAGTGTCTGTGTATTAAACTAACATATTTATTTCAATATACAGGTATAATAGTAATACTGACCCTAGTATTATTGACGCCATATTTCTTCTTCATCCCGCGCGCCGCCCTCGCATCGGTCATCGTATGCGCTGTCCTACAAATGGTCGATTATAGCATCGTCAAGAAACTCTGGAAAACTAGCAGTGAGTATAAATGCATGCTGTTATAATGGTTTTCTTTTTTTAAGTTGACTGGAATGAGTTTTCTTCACCCATGTCATCTTTACGCCTCTTTGCTAACATAGGATTGTATTATAATTTTATAATTTGTGTATAGCATAATCAGCCTATAATGTTCCCACTGCTGGGACACAGGCCTCCCTTTTTCGAGAGGGAGTGGGCTGTAATCTACCACGTGGGCACAGTGCGGTTTGGTAGATATCACATGCCTTCGAATTTTTTGTTTTGAGAAAACAGCGGGTTTCCTCACGATGTTTTCCTTCACCGTTTTGAGAGCAGTGGTGATGAAATTATTTACACAAAGTAAAGCGTCTGTTTGGGTGCGAACTCACGATCTACAACTCGTAAGTCGGGGCCGTTAATACTGGGCTACCACTGCTATTTTGTGTATAGTCGGCCTCGTAATTGCTTTGCCACCCTGAGGCTGAATATCACTTGAAAGTCATTAAACGACAAGGTCTACCTATTTGTCTACGTGACAGTAATATAGTTTCAAACTTAGCGAAGTTTTAATTAGGTTGGAATTAAAAAGTCAAAAGTTTAGAGCAGTAACGGGGTCGACTATACCTAAGCAACACAATCATATATTTGAAATCCTTGCATTATTCACTTTGGCTTTAAAATAAAGATTTTTTTTTTAACACGCACAGGAAATAATAATAAAAAAGAACATTAAATCTAGCAAAATCTTGCAGATAATAAAACATTAATAGAAAGATCATTAACACTTTTAAGTTTTTATCTAATATAATTATAATAAGTATCTAATAAAGATTAAAATTAACAAAATATTGAAAACAACAAAAAAAAAAGGACGACCGAAATACCTGCACGAGGCCAAAAAGGCTCCTATCACAGCCACGATGCTGCGATATTTGAAAAAAAAAACCTGATTTGCATTTAACAATATCTCATAAAACGTTAAAACAAAATCTAAGGCCGTGAAAAGACAATTTCTCAGCAACGCCTTTCAACGTGCAACACTTAAGAAACGTTTGGAATAATTTGAATAAGAGGAAAATCAAATATTTACCTACTATCGTATTCCATTAAATTCTATTTTCGTATTCAGTCAGGTACTTGGGAGACCCCTTGTAATCCCACTAAAGATTATAATGTTATTCCACTTGGTGATAGACAAAGTTCAAGAGTTGCGAAGTTTCACTCATTGTCGTCGTGTTATTTCGTGTCTCTTGACCTTCATTTTGGAAGTGTTAGAAAAATACTACGGACTTGGTAAGATTTGCTAAGTATCTATGATGGTGGGTGATAAGATTGGAAGTTTTAAGACTGATTATTGCATCTGTGATGTTTCGCTAAATGAATATTGAATATAAATGTGAAATATCAATCTGCCTAGCCTTTTTCCAACTATATTAGGGGCGGCTTCTAGTCTAACCGGATCCAGCTGCGACTACCTATCTGATCTTCACAACCCAGTTGCTGGGTAATACGTCGATACCCCTTGGTGAGACTGGTTGTCAGATATTCGGGCTTGTGAGCTTGTGACTACCTGTAACAACTATCAAAGATCCACAAATGAGAGCCCGGACCAACGGCTTAACATGCTTTCCGAGGCACGCAGAGGTCTTAGTATGTAAAGATGGTTACCCATCTACAGTGTAACCGCGGCAAGTAGCTTAACCGATCTATCGACCCGTGCGGCTATTACTTCGCCACAAGCGCCTCAATTGAATGAATAGCATAACTCTTTCTTATAGTATACCTAAAACAAAGTCGGGTTAGTTACACCATTTATAACTAAAGAACAGTTAGACCAGTTTATAGGATCTCTGATATGTTGGATTTGTCTCTGCCCCGAATAGCAGAATAATTATTAAAGAAGGCAGTACGACGACTGAAACTGAGACACGCCCCACACCTATCCAGTCAGTTTCTTTATACAGGAGGTACATTTTAGTTTCAAAACTTCAGTAGGACTAACAGCAATAGCATACCCTCGTGGACCTACTGGTAGGACAAAATAGTAGGACCACGGGAAAATACCCGAAAAATCCAGGAATGAAGATAATTCATTTTCTCATACATTTGTTCTTATTGATTCTGAGGCGGAACAAAGTCTGCTGGGTCAGCTAGTAATTTTTATACTCGTAGAATAGAAATATCCACCGGGGTAATTGCGTAACACATCAATAGGAATGGCTTTCATTTTGACAGTTCAACAACATTCATTGCGTTTTTACATTGTTGTGCAGACAAATTTTTCGAACATATGAAGCAATGGGTTAGCAATATCCTTCAAAATGATTCAGATTATGATTGATAGTGTGTTACGCAATCGAGGTGGGGGAAAGTACCTACAGTGAAATTTACAAAAAGGTAATTCTTATAGTGTCAAGTAAACCTAGCGATATCAGTATTTGCTACCCTCAAACTCAAAGCATTTATTTCAATGAAACCATTTACAGGAACTTTTGAGTTGTCAAAGAGTCGGTCAGTTAGTCAGAAAGTTGAAGCCAGTTGCCCATTCCAAAACGTAGATCTCTATGGAGAAGAACGGACAAGAAACTCCAAGGACACTCTTTTAAATCATGATATTACAAAATCCTGGGTATTATTCTTGTTCCTACTTTATGTGAGTACAATGTAAAAAAAAATAAGGAAAAATTAAAAATATAAGGTTAAAAATAAACTCAGGCAGTTACGAATAAGCCCTGGCAATGAAGAGATGACCAGTGTCAATTGAAAATGTATCATAATCGCGATTTAAGACATAAAAAAACACTTTTTCGCTAATTTTTTTCGACGTCAGATGAACCTACGCAGCTATCCTGACACTTGTCTTTTAAATTAGTAAATTTTCTTTCATGATAAAAGTCCTCCAGACCGTATTTCGACCACGGCGGCCAATCTCAACGGAGACTAGCCTTCGGCGCGGGAGATGTTATAAAACCCATCATGATAAGAAGACAAAGAAGTATCAGTTTAATGAATGCTTTGAGGATATTGTTACGAATACCGAAACTAAGCTTATCTCTAAGCCGACGTTCTCACGGACGTAAAAATATCGCGTCGAGATTTTGTCGCGCACTGGATTTTCAACCCTCAGTGTGGAGCTGAGCATTGAGAATCCAACAGAGCGATACCAGCTCCTCAAAAAACACATTTTTAGATTTTTAAATCTCGGCGTTTAGCCGTGCGTTGAAAATCCAGTACGCGAAAAAAAATCGCCCGAGAAAAACGCGCCCGTGCCTACCTGGGCTAACCGCACACGCCACACGTATTTAACCTAGTTAACCTAGGAAGCTGACAAAATTAGGAACTGATGGAATTACGTTCATTAAGGTCCCGTCAGCGGTACAGAAAGAACTTTTTAATATAGGAGAGGAATATGCGTAAATTCGTTGTCACGCCTACAGGCTTAAGCTGTTTTAATTAAAATGTGGGCTCAAATGAACAAGCTCATGTATGTTGTTAATGATATTTTTACATAACGTTTATTACTTCGTGTTGCAAAAGGATGGGATGTTATTTTGTGTAAGCTTTCGGTTCTATATCCGTTTTCCATCAGCAACAATGTTATTATTGTAGGTTTCTGCTGGAGGGCTCGGTCTGATTTCTCTCAGTATTCTTACTTATCAGGGTTATAAGCGTTATGCCAAATTCTCTAGTCTTATTATCAGGACTGGGTCAAACCCTGCATAAATTTGCTAGATTTTAAATATTCCTATGCATTAGCATTGTCAATGTTTTCATTTATTGTCGTATTGTCGTCTCCACATTGAACAGGGTCGCATGGTCATCGACGCGCAGTCAATACCATAGATTCAGTACATTATTTTGACCCATGTGTTGAAATTTTTTCGTCAGTTATTAATAAAAAAAACAATGTTGTTCCATATGTCAGACATTAAGCTACTACAATATGTCAAATTTCTTTAATAGATTTTCAACTTTATCGCTAAAGTATAAGGTTCAAAGTTGATTGGGAAAATTTGACAGTTTCAGGTAGCTTGATGTGCTGGCATCTGTACATTTTGACCTCGTAGGTATTGCACTTTTCTATGAAACAGCAGATTTATTTTTCAGAGAATCATGTGCTTAATTCATGGTTACAGTTTGGGCGTCGATGTCCCTGCCACCCTTTATATTTAAATACAACCTATTGTAGCAGAAAAAAAGAGTACCCAAGTACTTATAAGTTTTGTAGTAAAATTTTAGCTGGGCCTTTCTCGGAAATATTTCCACAGCTTTTCTATAAAACCTTTTGTAACACAAAGAAAAAATATCAGTGAGCACAAAATAAGCAAATGGATAGTATGTACAATAAATTTCAGGTAGGCTTTTCTTGGAAAAAATTTCACTATTTACTTAATCAAATTATTTTATACTCTAGCCCACTTACTAATAAACGTATTATATCAGATGAATAGTTACACACCGATATCTCTCTTTCTGTCATCAGTAATTTGACTTTCGAAAGAAGAAGACAAAGCGTTGTGTAACTATACAGATGCTATACAATGTTTATTAGTAAGGGGTATGTATATATTTTTTTTTTACAAGTTTGCGAAGACATTAAAAATAATAGCTAGCTTTTGGTCCAGGTCTTTATGAATAAACCGTAACCTTTCGTTGTAGGTTACTTCTCTATTTGTCTTTTCTTTCTCTCATATTGTATGAGTAAAAAAACTTAAACCCAACTACTGAAAAATCACGCTCTAAAAAGTATAAAACAAGGAAACATTCTCATCTAAAATTGTTATGTACAGACGCCAGCACATCAAGCTACCCGAAACTGTCAAATTTTCGCAATCAACTTTGAACCATGTCTTAGCGATAAAGTTGAAAATCTATTAAAGAAATTTGACCGATTGTAGTAGCTTGATGTGCTTGGCGTCTGTACAAACTACTCAATATTTATTGTCTATTAAATAAATAACTTACACTTAATACATTTTAATGTATTTAATACATATTCATAGTGATGTTCAGAGGATAGCCGTAGTCATATGCCACTTTGTAGTGTTTTGTTAGGGTACGTGGCATACGATCGCGGCTACGATTTTTGAAGTGAAAACTTCTTTAGAGGCGTTGTACACTTTTTTTGTAATGGTTAAAAAATAAAAAATGTTAAACTCGCGTCAGGACACGTGACCCTGATCGAAAATTCGTAAGACGGATGGAGAGTAGACAGCCGGCGCGGCGTAGGAGTATCCCCCTCTCTTTCTACTGGAGGAGGACTGTATCCCAGCAGTGGGAATGTTGTAGGCTGATTTGGTGTGCGCCCGTGGCAGCCATTCAAGGGCCAACGTCGTCTTCTTATCTTTACTTAGATATAGGCTAAAAGAGATACTTATAAACCTAACATTACAATAATTTGCTCGCAGGAATGGATCTCATCCCTTTGCTGGGCACATTCCTGTGCTGTCTGTTCTTGGGTGTCGAGATTGGTCTGTGCTGCGGCGTGGGCATCGATGCGCTGCTACTGCTTTACTACCATTCGCGGCCTCCGCTAGACGTGCAGTATGTTGATGTAAGTAAAATAATAATGTTCTAGTCGGTAACACAATACCTATTCATTTTGACAGTTCAATAACATCAATTGCGTTATTTACGTTGTTGAGCTGACAAATTTTTCGAACATATGAAGCAATGGTTTAGCAGTCATCTGCCTAGCCTTTTCCCAACTATGTTGGGGTTGGCTTCCAGTCTAACCGGATGCAGCTGAATACCAGTATTTTACATGGAGCGACTGCCTATCTGACCTCCACAACCCAGTTACTGGGTACAGGGTAATACGATACCCCTTGTTAAGACTGGTTGTCAGATTTTCGGGCTTCTGACGACCCGTAACGACTGTCAAAGATCCACGAATGACAGCCGGGACCAACGGCTTAACGTGCTTTCCGAGGCACGAATGCAATGCAATGGCAATGGTTTAGCAGTATCCTTCAAAATGATTTAGATTGTGATTGAAAGTGTTACACAATTAAGGTGCGGGTCGGACAGGGTGAGAGTGGGTAAACATGCTCTCAGATTTCTGAATTCTTGTACTTTAGAGTCTCGTTATGTAACCAATTAATCGTTTGTAGAGGACAATGATAGTTGTTTCATGTAAACAATTGAGGTTCAACCGCATCTTGTACATTAGAGGGCCAAGTACTAGATCCTATCACAATGGAATGCCTGTACCTAAGTGCAAAATTAATTATGATGATGTAATTTTGTTTGGGCTTTGTAGAGACCTTGCTGGTGAATAAAGTTAGCACCTATGCCAGGAGTTTAGTATGTAGTATGTAGGGACACTGAAGACGTAAACACATAATGATATAAAGCTACGATGTCCTAGAAGAGCGGTGGCCGCCACATAGCGTCCGCAATTTACTGGTAAATGACGTCACTGAAACGTTATTTATGAAAGTAAGTTGGTGTGTTTTTAGGAAAACACACACACAGACACGGTGTCAAAACCGCTCTCTAGGGAGAGCGGTTTTGACACCGTGAAGTTACACCCCGCTGCCCAAAGATTTAATTTGCTAGATTTGCCCTCACAGTTAAAGAACTGTAAATAATACTACTACTGCTACGACTACTACTATTACTAATACTACTGTACTGGAAATAATGTATCAGTCACAAAGGTGACTGATACATTATTTATTGATCATGACAATCAAGTCAAATAAATGCGCATTGTGTGTCAGAGGTGTCAAAACGAAGCAGAATCGAGACTATCTTTTGACGCGGTATCTAACGATTTAATTCTGTGCCGCTGTCAAAATTTTCATGAGAGTCGTCACCGCGGCTGTTAAATGCGGTCACCTCTTTTCCAGGAAACCTTACCTTAAATGGGACAGTATGGACGTTTTGCTGCGTATCGAGATGCCACTAATTTGCGTCGAACCACAAACTCAAATTTTATACGTCAGCAAGCGACAAATTCACTGCATTAATGACTAAATTACAAGTTCGTCACTCAAATCCACCATTATTATTCAGCCACTCAAATTCGTACATGAAGCTAATTAACATTAATCTTCAGCAAAGTCTTCTATTTTCTTCCTCAAAGAGTTGCGCTACTAAATAACCCTGAATAAAGCTAAAGCGTTTGAACTTAGTTTTGGTGTGAAAAGGCATCTCCGTACATAACGTGCAACTTTGCAGTAAGTTTGAATAAAATTCTATCAAATGTGAGTCAAGCATGCATACTGAAAGTTTCCTTTCAGTTTCCTATATTACGTGTGTAAATTTTAAGCTACTCTATAGAATTTTAAACCAGGTATTTAGTTACGTGAGCAATTAGGTTGTGTATTGAAATGTGTTTTAATCCGTTCAGTTTTGGTGAAAATACTTTGTCCGTTTTACTGTAGATATTAGAATATAGTTTTAAATAAAATACTCATTTCCCTAATAAAGCATGCTTTTTGATTTCGATCGATTTCGCAAACAGGATTAGCCCATATTTTTCACCAAATCGAAAGTGTTCACAACTTCACATTATTTACAGTTCGTAGCACCTTTAGGGTACAGATTGCTTTTACAGAATTAACAGGCACTATTATTTACCCACTACCCTTTTATAATAAGTGGTTTTGTGAAAGTTGTTAAAGCCTCGCAAAATGTTAATGTCTGGTAAAAGGATTATTTTAAACTAGCAGCGCTCCGCGGTTTTACCCGCATAAGTTTCCCGTGGGAATATCGGGATAAAAACTATCCTGTCCATTCCCGGGACTCAAACTACCTCTATACCAGTATAACCTAACATAATCAGCCTATAATGTTCCCACTGCTGGGACACAGGCCTCCTCTCAGTGAGAGGGAGTATACCAAACTTCATCTAAATCGGTTCAGCGGTTTCAGCGTGAAGTGGTAACAGACAGACACACTTTCGCATTTATAATATTAGTATGAATGGATTGATCAGTATGATGTTATTATATCCATCTATTTCGTACTTTCTCTTAAGTTACGGTGTCTTAGAAGAGCGGTGCCGTCACATAACGAACGCAGTGACTGCTGTCATGAAAATTATGGCAGCGGGGTTTGACTTTACAGTATCAAAACACGCTCTCTAGGAAAACACACCAACTTACAGTAACTTACTGTCACAGATCATTCGTCATTCGCCGGTAAATTGCAGACGATATGAGGCAGCCACCGTTCTTCTATAGTAAAAGTGCGCAGTGCTGCACACCCGGGGACCCTATTTCAAGTTAAACAAATATCAACTTTATTTTAATGACTATTAAGTTGATTTCAGAGTGATTAGCACTATTGAAAAAGTTATAAAAATGTTTGAAGTTGTAGCGTAAACTGAACTTTATTGTGTAGGAATTAAAGTTATTTTTCCATTAATTCATATTTGTTTACATTTTTGGCAAATAAATCGCGAACGCAGATTAGGAAATTGTAGCTCTAATGCCGACACACATAAAAGCGGTGAGACATCGCAACGCAAAACTTGGGGCATTTCCTTGAGAGATTCTTCGGGTGAAGTCACCGATTTTCGCGATGTGACGGACATCACAACGCTTTTATGAGTATCGGTCTCAACGCAACATCCAGTTTTAATTAACACTACTTATTTAATTTCAACAGAACGGCAGCCTCCCGCCACACTACGCAATACATCCTGTAGGTGGTCTTCACTTCGCGGGCGCCGAGCGCGTTCGGAACAAACTCTTCATGCTACAACTAAAAGCCCAACCAACTGCCACCCCAGTCACTACAATACATACCATAAGCAGTGTCCCAGAGAGTGAAATCCCTAAAAGTGGTCAATGGAACGTGCCCAGTACGAACGGAGCGGCCACGTCTGCTCCTCCTAGTGACAGGAGAAAAAATGACGTCGAATCTAGCGGCGTTAAGACTGCGAACTTACTTGTGGTCTACTGTGACGCGTTGTACAGATTGGACTACACTTTTCTACAGGTACGTCTTATACATTTTATTTCAAACTTTTAAAAATAATACTGTTACTTTTATGTTTTACCAGCCAGCACTAGAACAAATGGTTTAAAGTTACCAAAAGTTACACATACTGTTTATAGAGAGAAACTTTATCCCCACGAAAAGTACCTATAGTTTGTTTCAAAAGTATCTGGTGGAACTGTAAATAATCGCTGTTTATGTTTAAATCTTACGCATATCACTCAGTGATGGGAATTAGTAACACATTTATATGTATTTAGAAGGTTTCACTTTATATCTCACCACTTTTTTCAAAAATGTTTGTTTGAATTAAGTTGTAATTAAAAAATCGTCGATGAAAATTTTAGGTTATAAAATTAACTTCGATTGTCAAATGAAAAATATTTTTAAGGTGATTGAAAATTAGAATTCCGGGGCTCAAGTCATTGCTTTGATTTGATTATTTCGTTTGATTTCATTTGTGAGTGACACTATAAATTGTCATCCGCAGGTACGTTTTCTGATCCATTTGTTTTAGTTTTCATGAGATACTTTTGAGACAGAGCATGTCTGTTTCTGCACCAAAGCTTTCAGACAAGAACCTAAAATAGTTCCCCTAAGACACGTATTACACCGTTACATCTATCGACACAATGATTACTGAATCCATGTTCCACATGTTGGTAAGTACGTGTGGTAAATCAAGATTTTCATTATTGATATAAAATAATAATCGATTTCTCGATATATTTAGTATACTCCATAATAGGGTAGAGCGAAGGAAATTGATTTCTGATGGCGTGAACCTACGTACCTTTTATTAATAGTTTTTTTTTTTTTTTTATTTATCATTTATACAAAAGAACACAGGATTACATATTTAGTAGCAACCAAAAACCACTAAGGTTTAAACTTGTGCTATCACGAGTCTATCTCAGTATCAAACAATAAAATGAAGCATTTTATATGTATACGGTATTGCCGGTACAATATTGATTAGTAACATCTTTAGGTCCTTAAACAGTAACAATCATTCCTACATAATACTCAGGTAATATTGCTTAAGTTTAGATTTAATATTTTTATGTGTAATACATTTGTTTATTTCTGAGGGTAAACTATTAATAAGTCTCGGTATAATATAACCGGTAGTTCGCTCGCCATACGTATTGTTGGCGGGCTGTGTACGAAGCCTATTCTCAGAAACTGCCCGAGTGCATACAGGATGTTCGATTTTGTTTCTTAGAGATTCGTTGAAAAATTGTTCTTTTAATAACAAATAATTTAATTGAATATGAACTGTTAAGACATTACAGTGTTTAAAGAGGCCATTTATATTGTCGTAAAATTAATTTCTAATTTTAGGAGATACTATTGTTTTTAAAATTCGACATTGAAGTTTATAAATACTGTCAAGGTAGGTTTTATAGGTACGACCATAACTACTGAGACCATACTGGATGTAGGATTCAGCCATTGCGTAATAAAGCATTATCTTCACTTTGTAGGGAAGACGGTTTTTTAATATGGTCATAGTAGCGAGAAATTGCCGAAGTTTATCGCAAACACGTTCTATGTGATAACTCCAGTTAAACCTATCGTCTATAGTTACTCCGAGATATGTTTGTTTACTGACAATATCTATTTGTGGACAGTTACAATTAATCGCATTGACCGTATGCAAGCAGTCATGGTCATGGGCTATTAAGTTCCGTAAGGGCAATTTATTTATGTGTGGAGAATTAATAACCAGTAGTTTAGTTTTGCTTGCATTAAGGACTAAGCCAGCATCGTGACACCACCTTGTTAGAGCATCCAGGTCGAGTTGTAGGCGTTCGCATGCTATTTGTGGATTTCTATCAGCGATTACAAGGCAAGTGTCATCCGCAAACTGATAGCATTTACTGTTCGTGATGCAGTTACTCATATCATTTACATATGATAAAAAATGCAGAGGCCCTAATACTGAGCCCTGGGCTGTTCCCTCAGTTATAGCCATGCGACCACTACAGATGTTATCAATTTTAACAGTAAAGGTACGATTTCTAAGATCATTTTTACACCAGTTTAGTAATGGACCACGTACTCCGCAGTCGTCTAATTTATCAACTAGCTGATCATGAATTAAGGTGTCAAAGGCACGTGAGAAGTCAATAAAGAGAGCAAGAACATATTTTTTATCATTTAGGTGCTTATTGACTTCATCGGTGAAGTTTGACAAGAGGTTCGTGGTGCTTTTGCCGGCCTGAAAGCCAAATTGGTTCCGGTTAATTACGTCGTGCTGCCTATAAAATGCGTGAATCTGTTCACAAACATATTTTTCAACTATTTTATCAATCGATGAGAGCAATGTTATTGGACGATAGTTTGAATAATCGTTTTTTTTACCCCTTTTATGGACTGGCCTTATGCAACCCACCTTTAGATCATCTGGGTATAGACCACTTTCAATACTTCGATTAATTAAGTCAGCAATAGGGTTGGATATGCTATCACCTATCATTTTAATATCGGAAACTTTAATATTGTCTGGACCTGCGGCTTTTCTTGAGTTAAGTTGTTTAATGATTTTATGAACGCTGTTAGCCGAGGCTTTTTTAAACAGCATACTAGAATCCAGGGGTATACGTGTAGCTTTAGGATCCGTTAATTTTATGTTACATTTAGGAACTATGTCTTTTACTGCTCTGTCAAAACAATTTGCAAAGTTTTCAGCAATGGTTTTGGTAGTAATTCCTTGCACATCAAAAGCCCTAAGAATAGCCGTGTCAAGTGACAAGGTCACTCTCCCCAACATTTGATTTAAAATATTGTAAATTTTTTTAACGTTTTTAAAATTATCACTAATATATTGCATATAATAATTGTTTCTTCTATTTTCCAGTATTTTATGAATTATTAAAGTATTTAAGTTATTGCGCGTTTATAGAAACAGCCAACGTCAGACAAACACAGATATAGATACACCTAGATAACGCAAGAGCAACTACTTCGCGTGATGCCCAGCATACGTACAAAAATCGTAAGCCGCCACTTTCGCGCTCAGTCCTGTGTACAGCATGTCGATTCTGTAAAAATCTCACCGTGAAAACTTGCGTGGAGTGAGCTGTCAGTGTCATCCCACTGATGCTAGGGATTGACCAAGCAAACATTTATAATCATAATCGAGATTTTAATAATATTTTTTATGTTAATTCTATTGAAAATTTTATATAATTTCAAAGCTAGTATTTTAGTTGTCAAAACATTATTATTTCATGGGGGTTTTAAATAAAATAGCAGCACAGAAACTTAATGTTTATTTTTTTATTTTTTTCCTAGACTGACTAGTCAATATAGCCTGAGGCGTGAGCGCGTCACGCACTAACAGTAAATAAAATCTGTGGTGTCTGGGAGAAACCTGTTAAGTCCAAAAACGTATTTTTTCAGTATTAGACTTTTAAGGTTCAAGTTTAATTTATAAAACAGTTTGGTAAAGTAGAAAAAGCCAACCACCGCTACGATTCTCCCACTCCTATGATAGTTACACTTGTCAGCAATAGACAAAAATAAAATATGATTTTTTTTAATAACAACATAGTACCAAACTAAAAAATTACGAAAATGGATTCACGTTTAAGACAGCTAGACTAATGAAAATACGCATCGACATTGTTTGTTAGTTTGAGCGATGGTAGATCGAGTCTAGTAAAGACTAACAACGCTAATCTATTCAATTAGAAGAGATAGCCTAGTGTGTCAAGTCACCGAGTGCTAACGGTGTGCCTTGCTGATGCGTGACGGACCATGGTTAGACTTTAACCCCACGTAGTTTGTGTGGCGTGATCACTTCACTAGAACTAGTTACTAGTTAGACTGGAAGCCGACCCCAACATTGTTGGGACGCCTTACAAGTCAAATAAGTAAGAACAAATCTCCAATGTGATAATGACAGTGACTAACGCGCAAGCGCGGCGTGATCATCACTTCACCCGATTCACGACATTAAATGTCATGGGTCGCGTGAAGTGATCACTTCACGCGACCCATGACAATTAATGGCGTGAATCAGGTGAAGTGACCACTTCACGCGACCCATGACATTTAATGGCGTGAATCGGGTGAAGTGATAAGATCACGCCGCGCTTGCGCGTTAGTCACTGTCATTATCACATTGGAGATTTGTTCTTACTTATTTAACTTGTAAGGCGTCCCAACAATGTTGGGGTCGGCTTCCAGTCTAACCGGATGCAGCTGAATACCAGTATTTTACATGGAGCGACTGCCTATCTGACCTCCACAACCCAGTTACTGGGTAATACGATACCCCTTGGTAAGACTGGTTGTCAGACTTTCGGGCTTCTGACGACCCGTAACGACTGTCAAAGATCTACGAATGACAGCCGGGACCAACGGCTTAAGGTGCTTTCCGAGGCACGGAGGGGTCTCAGTATGTAAAGATGGTCACCCATCCTCAGACCAACCGCGGCAAGCGTAGCTTAACCTGATTGATCGATCTGTGCCGCTGTTATTATTTAGCCACAGACCCCTCTACGCGTGCAAATATATTATTGTAAATAGATACCTACTTAGGTAACTCGCCGATGCCACTATTAAAAGAACATTAATCAAATAATATTACAAAATTCAACGGTTCAATCGACACTCGCTCAGCTCGCAATCAGAGTGTCTCCCGTAAAAATAACTAAGACCCGTATTTTTTATGCTAGTAACCCTTAAATGAAGAAGTGGTTGGTGGCAACCCTACGCCGAAGTGATGTTGCTATGGTTACGAGATTCTTGGAAGTGAATTCGTAATTCACTTCCAAGAATCTCGTAACTACATTCCGAATTGCACTGTAATCGTTTACAGCTTGCTTACACTTTGACCCCAATTATTCTGTACGGTATAAATTACCTATTATTCCCCGCATAATCTTACCACGCCGTACGGTTGTCAAGCGTGGTATTTTGACAGTTCAAACCGGTTTCGTTCATTAAATTGTGTCATAGAGAATACGTAAATAGCAGATATGTATTGATTATATAGGTAAGGAATTGATGTGGTTTCGAAGTAAAGAATCATTAAGTGGGTCATATTGAATTAGGGCCCTTTTTCCGAATTAGCGTGAGCGCGATAACGATGTCCCGTAAGTCGACATAGATGACGTCATGGCATGCGCCATCTTCCGATAACGGCGACCATGCCCTAAATTAATAATTATCACCGCGGGCGCTGTCACAAATGAATGACGGCCTGTTGTGCTGTTTTGTTTTGAGTCGCATCATAATATATTGCCTTTAAACTAACGTGGCATTTTTTAAATCGTGCTTCCGCCAGTACAGTCGCCACCTTAACAAAGATGAAGAAATTCGTGGTGTATACACAAATAAATACTATAATCCAACCATCCAACCATTAGTACCTATTCAAGTGAATATAAGTAGTTTAGCTGCCATAATAGTGATTTATCTAAATCGGAACGCTAATTACTTATGTGAGCGCTGTGCCGAGCCATAACTCCCGCCGCGCATGCGCGTTAGGTATCAAACTAATTTTTTTTAATATCCAAGTGAGCGCTGTGATGATGGCTTAATTCGGAACGAGCCAGAATTCACGCGCATGCGCGGCGTGAGACTCACGCCGTGAGTCACGCCGCGCATGCGCGTTAGACGCAAATCATCTAACAGGTCGAGGCTAAAAAACATAAAATTTGGGGACTTCGAACATTCAAACTCCACCACATGGGCAGTGAATAATACATCATTTAATTATTTGACGAATTCATCCATTGTCCAAGTTAAATAAGTAGTGGTAATGAATTTTTTTGATATCTAATGTCGAAGTTTCGCGCCAATCGTGCGTGTTTACATTTTTACTTTTAACAAATTTCACACACACACATGTAGATAAGATTTAAAATGAGACAAATATTATTGAAAATATTATGAACGACACGAAAATGCCCAAATCTTAACGTAATATTAAAACACAGGTCCAATAACACTTATTATTCATTACCACTACTCAATTTGTGTTCAAAATCGCCGTCCATTATTGTTTTTTTTTTTTATCGTAATGATGTGCGAAAGCGATAATGCTAAACAATTTTTTTTTTTATTTCGATTGACTCGGGTAATTAATATGTCGAATATCGGAAATCGATACTCGGAAATTGAAATAAAATTATTTTAAACATTAAAAACAATAAGCATTGTTAATAATAATGACTTATGCTTTTTAATGTAATTTTAATAGTTTTTTGGACATTATATTGAAACTGAGTCAATACCTGAGGACCTTTGACCAAATAGTCATTTATTGAACTTCGCGCCGAATTGTTTCTATATTTGAATATTTATCTTCGGAATGCGCTCGCCGCTTAATTTTTTTTTATTTATTGTACAATTATTTATTTTTGATACTTTCTAATAGTTTGCTACAGAATGCCCAGTATACATTTTTTTAGGTAGGCTTAGCAAAAGATAGGGAATGATGATTATTAATTGTATAAATTGGGTATTCCGCAATCACTTTACATTTCAATATGTTTTGTTAGTTGTATGAGCTTGTTAGTTTTTGTTTCTATTAGTTTACTTGAGTACCTAATAAATTGTTTCTTTTTTGTGGTAGGTTACCAAAGAAATTTAAAAAACTGACCATGTTTATATCGGACCACGCACAGTCGGCACATTGAAAGGTTCCGTAGTTGGGTTGAATATTTACGCATGCAAAATGCACATAATTAATTTGATCAACTGCAAATATGTTTGTATTTCATAAACTCATCATTCATAAGTTCATAACGTACCCATAAATTAAAGTGCCGACCAGAAAGAAAAGTACTGTTTTCTTATGGGGAATAACATCTTGAGCATTTCTTAGATACTATTACAGCAAAAGTCTGCAATTAACCCCTTGGCTGCTATTTGAGACTGAAAATGCCAAAAATCTTATTTTTATAACAACTGTTTTAAGCATAACTTTTAAAAAATACCAACTTTAAATTGAATATACTTAACATCCCGAACATGTTTTGGCTACCTATGACCAAATGTAAGTAGGTATGTACGCAGTATCAATATACTGCGTAGCAGTGGCGAAGGTACCATACAACTCGATTCCCGCCGGCTTCCCTTCGAAAATTCAGAACATAACCACTCTATAGTCAATTCATCATTGTAATTTTCTTTTGGTATTTTTTTTTTTGCTCCGGCCTACCTCTGTCATAAATTCACCCTTCGCCACTGCTGCGTAGGTACATACTTACATTTGGTCATAAAAAAGTTAAGCAAATCTCTCAATAGAGATTTGCTTAACTTTTTTTTGTTATTATAAAAATATATTTATGACTCTCACGACAAGCCTTTTCATTTGATATATCACACGGTACCTACAGTAAGCAAAGCTTTTTTAAATTTTCTATGTGACCCCAAAAAGTAAACCCATAACCCGACATTTTAATGTCGTGAATCGGGTGAAGTGATTACGCCACACAAACTACGTGGGGTTAAATTCTAACCATGGTCTGTCACGCGTCAGCAAGGCCCACCGTTAGCACTCGGTGACTTGAAACACTAGGTTATCTCTTCTAATTGATTATATTAGCGTTGTTAGTCTTTACTAGACTCACGACATTAAATGTTGTGAATCGGGTGAAGTGATGGCGCCACTCAAACTATGTGGGATTAATTCTATGGTCCGTCAGCCAGGCACGCCGTTAGCACTCGATAACTTAACACAATTATCTCTTCTAATTGAATAGATTGGGTTACCAACGCTGAACATCGTCGCAGTCTTTTCTAGACTTGATCTACAATCGCTCATAATAACAAACAAATAATGTCGATGCGTATTTTCATCAGTCTAGCTGTCTTAAACGTGAATGTTTTATTTTATTTACTATTCGTGCGTGACGCGCTCGCGCCTCAGGCCATAATTATAAGGACTAGTCTAGGGAAAAAAAAATATAAAAAAACAACATTGAGTTTCTGACTAAGATTCTGTTTTGCTATTTTATTTTAAAACCCCACAAAATATTAATGTTTGATCACTAAAATACTGGCTTTGAAATTATATAAAATTTTCAATAGAATTAACATAAAAAATATTATTAAAATCTCGATTATGATTGTAAATGTATGCTTGGTCAATCCCTAGTATCAGGTGGAATGACACTGACAGCTCACTCCACGCTCACTTCGCCTAAGTTTTCACGGCGAGATGGTTACAGAATCGCAGTGCTGCTGGCTAGGTGAGCACTCGCACTGGCGCTAGGCCCCGGGGGTGGGGCGAGACGGGTGCCGCACGCGGCGGCGTCTTTGAATCGATTTGATTTTCCCATCAGTAAATAGTGTTTGTGACGTCATAGTAGGTAGGTAGTCAAAAAATGGCAAGCTTGGTTTTCATACAGATCGTGATAGTTGCGTTATCTAGGTATATCTATATCTGTGTAGGAAACCTTTTGATCTTTCAAATCGTGCTATTCATTCGCGAATATTCTTACTGAATGTTGAGCATCATCATTATCATTACATAAGGTAATACGGCCGCGGGTGGGCCTTAGCCTGGTCAAGTATATATCTCCAACGTGACCTATTTCCGGCTTTTTCTTTTCAATTTCTTACTACAACAGTTCTTAAATCTTCGTCTACGCCATGCAACCATCAGAAGGTCAATTCCGGTAATTAAAAACGTTCAAAATCTAGTCACAATCTCACCTCAGCGACAATCAATGTCAAAAACTTGTAAAAAATTTGGGGATCTCAGTCTCAATCTGTCAAAATACCTGTAAGATCAGATTGTGAATGTTCTTAAAATCACGAGAATTGCCTGTCTGTCTGAGCTTGGGTCGCCCTCAACTTCTTCGGCTATCCTTGCTACCAAGTAAACGTTTGGGTGCTCTGGTCTCGTCCATTCCTGCGACATGTCCTCCCCATCGAAGACGTCCTATTTTAATGGTTTTAATTAGGTACCTACAATTAGGATCGTCGTGCATACAATGTTAAGTATGATGACATTAATTTAAATAAATTAAATCATTAGTCCACATAAGCCACAAATGTACCCTTTTAGCCTGTGTTATGCAAAACATGTTAGTAGTAACGATCACATAATGTTCAGTGTCGGGTCACTGGCTAGGCTAGGCGTCATTTAACCATTCATTACGGCCAAATGGCTAGCTCATGTTTTACTGCTAATGGTCATCTATTTAAGTAACATTCGATTTTTTTTTCTACTACGCTTACTTGTTTAATGTAACAAAATCAATTGTCATAATTGTGATTTGTTTAAGGCATGACTAGTATCTTCTCGTGACTTCATTCGCGTGAAATTTCGGTCCCCGAGCCGTCGCGTCGCATCCCATCGCCCGCCTGCGCCATTTCTTCGTTTTCGCTTAACGTTCTTTCTGACTTTATTTATTTTTGCTCGGCTCCTAACGGTTGTACCGTAATGTGAAATAGCCTATAACCTTCTTCGAGAATTGGGTTATCAAATGTAAACAGTTTTTTTCAAACCTGACTGGTAGTTCCAGAGATTAGCGTGTTCAAACAAACAAACTACACATAAATGTGAAGAGGTTCCCTATACCTGCAATAAGTAGGTAAAGATTATTACAATATGGATGTAAGCTTTGTATCAGCTCGAGTTAAATGTCTACTCAACACGAGAACAACGATTGTTGCCTGATTTTTTGTTAATACTATCTCTCTCATAGATTCGACAATACTACGACTAATGCCCGGTTTCTGAAGAATTCTTAAACGGAGTTTAAACTTTCAATAGCTGTTGATTAGAAATATTATCTATTTAAGCGAATTCCTTCCTTATGCTCGGTTTTTGAGGTTCCCAGATAAACCCTCTATAATAATTCACTCGACTTTTTAGCTAAATTCTTTCATAATGATTCAGAAACACGATATCGAACCAATAAATAATCACTATCGAATGGATAAACTCCGTTTAAAAACCTCAGAGAGCAATAACCGCCATTTTCATGCTTAGCAAGCATAAAAAGCTTTTTTTAACAGTTAATTTGTCTTAAAAAGACATTAACATATTTGGGAGCAAACAACTTCCGTATCGCCTAATAAGGGCGGAAAAGCAAATTCTTATGATTGTTCATATTAATTGTGTTTACTTTTAATGAATGTACCGGCCTGTGGCTGTTGCTTGTCGAATGAATTAAGAATTAACTACATTTCATTAAGTGTAATTCACTTTAGACAAGAAACGTGGGTTGATTATTTTAAAAATCTAATTTAAGTAAGAGATTCTGGTATGGACATATTGACAGTAAGCGCCCTTTTAGTCGTGAAAGTGGGTCTTTGCGTCTGTGTTTTGGACAGATTTAAGGTCAGAGGTATAGAATCAACTTAGCTAAAAAGTTAGGGTAGATACCTACATAGGTCCTTCGAAGATGTAAGTTTTCATACCGAAAAACTATTATGGTAGCACTTGGATGGAGGACGGTGCATTGCAATTTTGGTTAAAACGGAAAAGTAATAATTTTCTATTTTCTTCTAAGTATATAAGTTATTAAAATTATAACACCCCTCGGTTTCCGTCGGGGGTTAAACATGAAATGCTTTACGTTGCTAGGCGTATTAATAAGTTTTAAGGAAAATGTTCAAATTCGGGAAAAAAGAACGACCAATTTTCTATGGGATTTTTGTATGACTCGAACTCATGATTCGAACGATTGGAACATAAATAGAAATGTTCGGATGTTTGTAATTAGAATCATGTCCAAACGGATTACCTACTTAAGGGGGATGCGCTAAGGTAACACGCGAAATTAAAACTTTCTTACGTTTTTTGCCATTTGCAGGTCAGTGTCAGGTTGTATGTTGATTAAAATATGATTCGCGACTAACAAATATGGCTTTACACAATTATAATCATTAGAATCAGCAATACAACTCCTTAGGCGATTGGCACAGTGCACCGCATTACGCAGCGGGGTGCGTGAAACGGAGCCAAATTCCCCGCACGGAAGAGCGTTTTTATTGAATTTGTATGTAAAAAATCACGCGCGGGGGCACGTTATCTGCGTCCCGCTGCTTAATGCGGTGCAGTGTGCCAATCGCCTTAAGTTAGAATTGGCCTCAAATGTAATTAATCAACATACTTGAACCTGATACTGACCTGCAAATTCCAAAAAACGTAAGAAAGTTTGAAGTTCGCGGGCTTACCCTGACGTTTTCGCCTTAACACAAAGTATTTAGAACTAATGTAAGTAGTAGATTCTCTGGGGATGCCAAAATCTACGTGTATGAAGACGTGCGCAAAATGAAGGAAAAGAAAAGAATATAAATAAAGGCACGTGTAAAACTATGAAATATTTATCCAAAGTCTTTAGGGTAAATGTTGTTTATGAGACCCATTCCGATCGACGCCATATAAAGTTTTGTAAAGGATATGTGAACCCTGCAAGGCTCGCTGACGATATTACATGTTTATCGTGTGTGGTCAAGCGGATGCTACATATTCTATTTTCGGGAGTGTTATCACGAAATTATCCTTTCCGGCACAGACTTCAGACGAAACCTTTGCAAAATCACATAACTATAATAGAACAAGTTTAGGTAAGCATACCTACATAATGTACAGCCTATATAATGTTTCCACTGCTGGGACACAGGCCTCCCTGTGCGAGGGAGTGGGCCGTAATCCTTTTTTCGTTCTAGGAGATTCCGGCTTCCTCATGATGTTTTTCTTCACCGTTTTGAGAGCAGTGGTGATTAATTAATAATGTACATAAAGTAAAGCCCCTGTTTGGGTTTGAACCTATACGACCTACAACTCGTAAGTCGCAGCCGTTACCACTGGGCCACCACTGCCCTCGGTAAGCATACTCGTAATGCACGCAATTATAATGTTAATATCTTTCACATGCCGCTTCACAAAAAATAAAATGTTTTTTGAAAAACAAGACACCGATTTTGAAAGAAAATTGTATCTTGCCAAATTGGTGATATCAACTCCGAAGGTACAAAGAATGAACTTTGCTAAAAAAAATTGTTAACAAAAATAAGCATGTTTTTGTTCATTTTAAGCGGAAAAGATAATGATGACTAAATAGTTGTTATTTTATTTACAGTAAATGAATAGCAACTTATCAAAAAATCAATAGGAAATACGAACATCAGTCCTAGGAAAACACAAAATGTTTTTCGTGTATCTAAATTGGAATTATCAGTACCCTTTGTGAAAGAAAATAGGGAATAAAAAGGGTCGTATCACGTACTTACATAGGCAGGTAATACGGACTTTTTGATGTTATAAAGTTGATCCACAAAGTAGTATTCTGAGAAACTTGAAGTCACCTTTGCCTATAAACTATTTACTTGTTATGAAAGTAACATTATGCTTCAAGAGTTAGGTAGATTATGTTCGCATCATGTGAAACCAACCTGATCTTTTATTTATTCACACAGCAGCGTCTGAGCACGTTTAGATGCCTACCTATGTAAGTAAGCAGATAATAAAAGTTTGTACATACTTTTCTATAAAAATAACCGGCCAAGGTCGAGTTGAACTCGCACACTAAGGGTTCCACAAGGAAAAAAACACGTTTCTTGTATTTCCCCTTAATTTTAAACTTTATTTTATTTTTATCGTTTGTTGTTATAGCGGGAATAGACATACACACTGAAAATTTCAACTGTCTACCTATTTAAAGTTCATGAGACACAGCCCGCTGATAGACAGATGGACGGACATGGAAGGGTAACGTTGGCATTTTTTGGGTGCGGGACTGTAAAAATTACAAGTTTTAATGATCTGCTTATGATTGATGAGGAATGAATTAAGGCAATTAAAATATATAATCTACACGAACGAGGCATATTTCAACATTGGAATGAATGATACAATTATCGATATAATGACTTATTAGCACATATAATTACTCAATACACATAATTATGTGTGTAGATTATCGACACGCTAAGAAGAAGATAAAACATTGATGTGCCTTATAAAATGTTGATATGGGAGTTATGGGAAGTGTCTATAGAGCACTTGGTCATAAAAAATAACAACAAGGGCACAAGGGAACAACCTTAGACGGAGCGTGTAAAAAGTTAGATGAACATTTTATGGAGGATGCGCTAAGGTAGCCCGCAAAATTCTTATTAAAATCATTAGTAATACCCGAATCTCCCAAAGCTACCTTGTAATCGGGAAAAGAAGCGACCTTCTAATAGTGAAAAGAAGTGACCTTGTAATCGGGAAAAGAAGCGACCTTCTAATAGTGAAAAGAAGTGACCTTGTAATCGGGAAAAGAAGCGACCTTCTAATAGTGAAAAGAAGCGACCTTGTAATCGGGAAAAGAAGCGCCCTTCTAATAGTGAAAAGAAGTGACCTTGTAATCGGGAAAGGAAGCAACCTTCTAATCGTGAAAAGAAGCAACCTTGTAATCGGGAAAAGAAGCAACCTTCTAATCGTGAAAAGAAGCGACCATGTAATCGCCAAACGAAGCGACCATGTACCTAATCGCGAAAAGAGAAGCGACCATGTAATCGCGAAAAGAGAAGCGACCATGTAATCGCGAAAAAAGCGACCATGTAATCGCGAACAGAATCGAACTTGTAATCGTGAAGAAAAGAAGCGACCTTGTAATCGTGAACACAAGCTACCTTCTAATCGCTAAAAGAAGCGACCTTGTAATCGAGAAACGAAGCGAACAAGTAATCGCGAAAAGAAGCGAACTTGTAATCGCCAAACGAAGCGACCTTGTTTTCGCCAAAACAAGCGAAAATGTAATCGAGAAATAAAGTGACTCTATTATCTCGAAAAGGAGTGATCTAGTAATCGTTAGAGGGTTTGTACTGATAATTTTCATGATTATAATTCTGTAAAGTCGTATTTGTTACGGTCGCCAATTATATTTTAATCAACATACTCGTACAACCTGACACTGACCTGCAAATTTAAAAAAAAACTAAGAAAATGTTTAGGTGGAACGGTACAAGTTCTTTACACGAGATCAGCTGTATAATGAATGACCAAAGAGAATTATTGATATGACTAATAACGAGTTAATAGAACAACATGTTTTAGACTAGCGGAAATTGTCCAAGACTTGTGAGTTTGGCTTGTTTGGCGTTTGGTGGCTTGGCTTGTCAGTGATTTTTGTCCTTATTTTATTTCACTCACTGATAATTAGATTCTATTGTAGGTACATTCTTAATCATTAGCTGCGCCATGTAAGGCTATGCGAAACGTGAAACAAACAACAAGCTCCAGTAATGACTGCATATTTATAATAGTTCATTTTTATACCACCAAAAACGTTGTCAATGTTCCGTACCCCTTATGAATATCATCACAAGATACCTATCTAACTAAACCAGGGTATATAAAATTTGCATCAATTTAATATTCCATTAACCGCAAACCGCAACGTCAAATCACATGCAATGTTGATGTGTTGACCGCAGTGCGAGTTAAAACGTGCAATAGGCGCGCAACTTGCAACGAATATAATTAATATTAATTGTTAACTGTTCGTATGTAATTATTTATCTTTTGGATATTAAACCCGTTGTTCAAGCGAACGCTTCAAAAGTGGTTATTTTCGTTCAATTTTACCTCTGGCTGAAGTCGATGTTATCCAAAAGTACGTGGCGCGGTGTTGTATCCGTTGTGTATGTGCATAATTTAATTTCATAATTTTATGTACAAAGTTGTAAAAAACTTTTATGGATGTTACTTGTTGGTCGGTGGTGTTTTATAGGGTCATTATGCTTGTTCCGCTAATGTGCGCCGGATCGATTAAAATTGTCGGAAACTGCTCGAAACGAGGAGCGTTACTTACCTACTGTTTAATATTATGAGGTTGATAAGAATAGTTCAACTTTTAAAAGTATCAGATCGATTTTTTGTTTTGTTGACCTACAATCATGAAATTTGGCACGAAGCAATGCAATGTAGCACAAGGAAAAATCCGAAAACCGTAAATTTGTAGAACAGTTACATTTGTATATATATAAAAAAACCCGTGATAACCTAAAATACCTACAAATTTGTACGGCACCCTCGGTGCGCGAGTCCGACTCGCACTTGCCTGGGTTTTTAGTTTGTAACACCACTCGCGTCTCGTTAATCGCCGATGATAAAATAGGTGCGTGAGCGATAAAACATTTTAAAGCTGTTTCAAGCATCATCATCTCCTCACCCGTGCCCCATGTTACTGTCACATTTATCATTATATCGCATATATTTCCTACTACTTATAGGTAAAAGTAGGTGCTAATCAAGTTTTTTTTTACAATAACTAAATTATCTCATTATCGCATTTTATGTTAATATTTTCTTAGCGTTAGTTTACCTAGGGATTTTATTCAGTAAGCCATTGTAGCTTGGATTATAAAGACAGAATACAAGATTACGTACATTATATATTTATGGATTCAACGATGAACTATATGCGAGCTTGTTAAAATAATATTTAAGAATTTGTATGAATTTGCGAAGAGAAGATAAATAATATGAATTTTAAACGTCCTTTATAAAGCCACGGTTGAATGTAGGTCACTTCTCAATATAAGGTGTGTTGGAATGATGAATGATCACGATGTTATACTGAATGGCGGGATCTGGGAATACTTAGGTATTATTTATAAAACTTATTAGTAGGTGCTACAGCTGCTCCCTCGAGTTGGAAACAAATTTTGCTGTGAGCTTTATTTGTTTACAGAGCTGAAAACAAAGTCGGCAATTTTGTTAATTTTATGTTCACGTCATATTTTTTAAGGGTATTTAGTAAAAAAAGCTTTAGAATAATTAAATCGATTTAAATAAATTGTAAAGCTTTTTAAAAAATCGACAGTGTCATATTCATTGCCAAACATAATTATAATACTTACCACCAGCAGTGGATATTGGAGCGGCCCTGGTTATGGCTATGCGTCTCCATGTTTTGACCATGATAATAATCTATTATAATAACGGGTGTAAAAATTCGCAATATAATACACACCATTTTTTTAAACTGGGCCATACCTGGGAACCTTCATGTTAGGGAGATAAGGTCAAAGTTCCAACGTTTTTGAAGTTTTTTTTACGAAAATAAGTTTTAATTATAACATAACTTTAAATACTCCCACGATTCGCTCACCGTTGTATGCACTCATAAGCACAATGTTTTGCGTGGGTTACATTGTTCAAACAGCGAATTTTCACACAAAAAATAAAAGTCGTTTCCTGGAAATTATATTTGCATTTGTTTAATGTACAGGAGACGCAGAGTGATTTCATGATGGGTCTTTTTACACCTTGTAGTTATATAGGCTGTAGTTCCGGAAAGGTTAGGCAGAGATGTAGCTTTAGTTGTTTTAGTAACAAGTAATAGATCATTTTTTCATTCTTCATCATACGTTTTGTTCCAGAGTATGAAAATGTTAGTGATGGACTGGTCTCGGACGGGTCGTGTGATATGGTGTAACACGCGGCAGTCGGTTAAAGATCAACTCAGCAGCGTCATGACTGAGCCCATATTCTGTGACAGCACCCAGCTGAAATCCTTCCTCAGAGGTAAGTGATACTAGTTATAGAAACTATCATACAAGTAAGAATAGTTAGGATGTAAGCTAGTTACTTACTAAACGTTTCAAGTATTTTCACTAAGATACCAGTATCTTATAACTAGTTATAAGTTGTTATGAATATCTAAGCACCGGAAAAATACGTCTTCTCATACAGAGGCAACGTATTAGGTAGGTACCTACATAATTTTGCTGAAATAAGTATGTATAACTGATTATGTGACGTTGATATTTCAATGTTTCATCATGATTAATCTTCTAATGTGATTTAAATACTTAGGTAACTTTAATGGTTTAGCTTCACAGCGCTTTCCATTTTCCAACAGAACAGTTTTGCGGTAGCTTTAAGAACTTACTTAGTAACTTTTGGGTTTTTAGATAATCATCTTTAAATATAAGAAACTCTCTTTTGAACACACTTAAATAGAAATAGAAAATATTTTATTGTCCAGGTAATACAGTAAGCAGTCAATCTATTCTGTAACATCACTCCGTAAAAACTTATGGGAAGTGAGCTGTCAAACTGTACCCATGCTTAGCATCAGCGGGACAATTGTGTAACATATTATCAATCGGAATCGGTTTCATTTTGACAGTTCAACAACATTAATTGCGTTATTTGCGTGTTGAGCAGACAAATTTTTCGAACTTATGAGATAATGGATTAGCAACTTGCTTCAAAATTATTTAGATTCCAATTGATAGTATGTTACGCAATTAGGGTGCAGGTGGAATGAAAGCTCACTTCAAGCTCACCTCCCATACATTTTCACGATGAGGATTTTTATAGAATAGGTTCACAGGTTAGCACCAAGTTGAGACGACATGAGTAGCTTACATTATTACCTATATTTTATAGAAACATAACGTAATTATTGATTCTAAATCCCCGATGTTGTATCCAATGAACCGTTTAAAATACTAAAACAGTTTAGCATTTCAATAGAACTTCCACTATTAATCAGTAACGCATGAGTTTCATCTAACAAATGAAACGTAGCGTTTCGAAATATTAATGTGTGGAACATAAAATGAAAGCGCTATGTTATGGAATTAATGATTTTCTCGGAATGGAAATACAGTCAAGGGAATTCATTGTTTAAATTGACACACTACGTCAATTGGCCGTGTCATAGCCATTTCATACAGCTTACAGAGAATGAGTGTTATAATATGAATATACGGACAATTTAAGTTAGTAGTCAATTTCTCCGATTTTACATAGGTAGATTCTGTCACAGTTGTCAATGGCTCCGTCGTAAAAGTTAGTGAGAAAACTTATTGCATCAGTGTTACATGAGGTGACGAAAAGTTTAGGGTCACTTTCGTGACCCGCTTATACTTATATCGAGAGATTATGTCCCTCTAGTCCCTATTTATCTTGTAATTCGTATTTTTTTACTTTCATTGGAGGACTGGTACCCGATGTTATCGCGATGTGTAAAATCAATTATGCATTTTCTTGGACAAGATCATCTTTCACGATATTCTTATAATAATTTTTGCTATAATCATCTACATCATCGACCTAGCCTTTTCCCAACTATGTTGGGGTCGGCTTCCAGTCTAACCGGATGCAACTGAATACCAGTATTTTACATGGAGTGACTGCCTATCTGACCTCCACAACCCAGTTGCTGGGTAATACGATACTCCTTGGTAACACTGGTTGTCAGACTTTCGGGCTTCTGACGACCCGTAACGACTGTCAAAGATCCACGAATGACAGACGGGACCAACGGCTTAACGTGCTTTCCGAGGCACGGAGGGGTCTTGGTATATAAAGATGGTCACCCATCCACGGACCAACCGTGGCAAGCGTAGCTTAACCTGATTTATCGACCCGTGCGGCTGTTATTATTTAGCCACAACCTCCTCTTCATTCATTTTTGCTATCAATGTAATTAAAATAATTGATATATTCTATTTGCACGGATCGTTTCTGTCAAACGTAACATAACATCACGCCTTATTAAGTTATGTTTAAAAGTCCCATGTAATAGGGGTCGAGCCTATTGCCATCAACCGGGCATAAATCCAGATACCTAGCTCCTACTAAGACCTCATGTTTAGCCGAAACACTTGCGATCAGTAGACCAACGACGCAGTGAAATGTTAAAACTTTCATCATCATAAATATCCAAAAAAATCTGACATTCCCATGCCATAACATGAAACTTTTTAAAGCCCAATAAACATTCCTCATTACTTGGCAGTTGGACGTGACATATTGATAGTACAGTATGGTTTATTAAGCATTATTGGAATCACGCCAATCGGTGGTTTCATATGCAATCACAATAATTCGTTTGGCGGACAAATTATTTCGATTGCATTCCACAATACCTATAGTGCGACATTCAATTTACAATTTGCCATTATTGTTGCAGGTACGGAGGAAGCACAGACTACTAGTAATGATACGGCTTTTTAGTTTTTCTATTTAATACTAAGGAATTTTGAATACTGTAAATCGTAATATACAATCAAAATTAGAGAAAATAATGGCATTCAATGCGGTCATGCCATGAACTCATGATAAAGCGTTTTGTGTATCCACGGGAGTAAAATAAAAAAGCGGTGATAATTATTTCCTCCACCATAAACACACACGTAGCGCATCGTACGCATCAGAACATCTTTTACAATGGGTAAAAGATGTACTTGAATTGTCTAAACAGTGTTTAGTTTAGACGATGCAACTTTTATTTTTGATTAAACTTATGCCATGCCACAGGTAATTGTTGCCTTTTTGAGAGCAATTTGGGTTAAGTGCGATTTGGAAATTAAAGTCTATGTTAACCAAAATATCGCTTTGTTAAAACTCTCTGACAATATCTGATTGTGATATTTCTATGGACTATTTATAATTTTGTAATGTTCACTTGTGAAAACTGAAGATGTTCCCGAGAATAGCATCTTCCTGCCCTTATCCCATGTTACTTGGGGTTGGTCCCGAGAATAGCAAATATTTTTTTTGATTATTTTATCGTATTTAGGATTAAAAATATTGAATGCAAACTGTGATTGAATTTACAATTTAGATGTAGCAATTTAATTATGGATTTTCATAAAAGTGAATAGTTTAAGGTGATTGTTATATAGAAGATAGTTTTTAAAAAAACAGTAAAGAACTCTGTACATAATAGATGTTGTGTTTATTTACTCTCTATATACCTATTAATACAATATTGGGAACATGGATACACTTACAATCAACGGCACGATACTTAAAGTCCTTTCTTTTTTTTGTAAAGTCTATACGAGTCGTAAATAGACGACTGTACATAACCTCTAAAAAAAATTAACCATAGCACTAATCAGCCTCGTATTATGAATTCAAGAGAAGCAGAATTTTTAACTCCTCAACTAAAAAGCGGTAAGTGTACAGGTCATTATTTGCCTAGCCTTTTCCCAACTATGTTGAAGTTTGTTTCCAGTATAACCGGGTGCAGCTGAGCACCAGTGACATGGAGCGACTGGCTATCTGACTTCCACAACCCAGATGGGTACTGGGTGACACCCACACCCCTAAGAGCCAGTCCACAAGGCGCGTTGCGTCAGCGTTGCGTCGACGCACCGCTGCCGTTACGTTGCTTAACATACAAATAACCATAGTGTACACACGGCGCGCTGCGTCGTCGCAAAAATTCGTCGTTAAAATTCATGCGTTGCGACGATGCAACGCGCCGTGTGGACTCTGGCACTTAGTAAGACTGGTTGTCAGTTGTCAGACTTTCGTGCTACTGATTACCCGTAACGACTGTCAAAGATTACGACAGCCGGGACTAACGGGTTAACGTACTTTCTGAGGCACGGAGGGATCTCGGTATGTTAACACACATGGCTATTAGAGGCGGTACCAAAATTTACATCATTCTTCTAGACCCAGCGGTTAAAGCTGTGCGTAAGTGAATTTAAGATTTGTAGTATTTGAAGAAGATCTAGGAATCGTCTATGAACTACCGGGGGAAGAGTCTATCGTTCGACACTACAATCGCCGTAGCGCAGAGTATCACGGCGTAGCGCGTCGTAGCGAGACGTAGCTTCGTAGAATTAGATATAATAATATGGATAGTTGGGTACTCTGTGCTTCAAAGACACTGTTTCCAATCTCAAGCTTAGGTATTGCTACGTATTGACCTTGAATTTTCGCACTGTTACACTGTTTGTCACTTGCTATTGTGATAGTTAGTTTCATTTAAATAATAAGAATCAGCGGCGTAGTTAAAAAAATGCAATTCGTATTCATATTTTTTTATTGTGAATAGATTTAACAAGCCAATAATAATAACAAGCAATAAGCATAGTAATTCCTTAATCCAAAGAATATAATAATATCTTATTACAAAATCAATTTGATATCAACATGGTGCCCAAAACTATAAATGTCAACATTTTTAAGTTATGGGGATAGTGTTGGCGAAGAAGTTACAACCATGAGAGCGGGTGTAATATATTTAGGTATTTTATTCGCTATCTTAGCCTGCGTGTACGGTGAAGAAAAGATATATTACGATGTAAACGACGGACCCAAATTGTATGTGCGATTCGAATAAAACTTATACTGATGATTTGAACCTGCTTGTCCATTATGAAGGTTTTTAAATAGTCGTTGGTGGACAAAAACCAATATAATCATGAAAACATTACTGCGACATTCGGCCTTAATAATTTTACTGACAATACGCATGAAGAACAAAAAAAATGTCTGGACTCGGTCCGTAAGTATCTTTTTATAAGGAGATTGATTCTAAATTTCGATTATGTTAGTTAGTAATGTACAGACGCCAGCACATCAAGCTACCCGAAACTGTCAAATTTTCCCAATCAACTTTGAACCTTATGCTTTAGCGATAAAGTTGAAAATCTATTAAAGAAATTTGACAGATTGTAGTAGCTTGATGTGCTGGCCTCTGTACCTATGTTGAAAAAAATAGGTATCTTTTCTATATTTAGCAGATGTTTAGTGTTGGTAATAAGTAAAGTGGTGGTACAGGACCTGTACACATTCAGTCAAAAAAGTATCGGGGATGGATGATTTGTATATGGTTACAATTTTTTTTTGTTGTTGGATTGGCACATCTGTTTTCCATTTTGGCGCGGAGTTTGAGTTGCATCTGTCAATTATATTAAATACAGTGCTGTTTTTAGTTAGATCATAATTATCTGGTCTGTATTGCGAATTTCATAATGGACAAAAACATCGAACAAAGAGTTTGTCTTAAATTTTGCATTGCCAATAGAATATTTTTTGATTTTTATTTCGTAAGTATTCGAAGTCACTGAACATGTTACTGAAGGCTTACGGTGAATCGATTTTATCAAAAATATAAAGCGTTCAATAGCGGTCGAGATATGCTGGAAGATTTGCCTCGCCCTGGTAGTCCATCAACGTCTTCAACTGAAGTTAACATAGCAAAAGTGAAGGAAATAGTGACTGAAAATCCTCATTCAAGTTTGAGAGAGATAATAGCCGCTGAACTTTCTGTGTCTCGATCACGAGTCGATCCGTATCATTTTAAATAATAACTTGGGTATGAAACATGTTGCCAAAAGACCTGAATTTTCTCCAAAAACTCATTCGCATAAGAGTCGCAGAAGACATGCTAGAACAAGTCAATTCCGACCCAACATTCATGAAACGCATTGTTACTGGTGACGAGTTTGACATGCATACTAGTCAACAAGCTTCGGAGTGGCGCCTTCCAACTTAACCGAAACCGAAAAAACCACGCCAAAGTCAAAGTCATGTTGACTGTTTTTTTTTGACTATCGCGTTGTTGTGTACTCGGAATTCTTACCGGAAGGTCAAACGGTAAATAAAGTATATTATTTGAACGTTATGCGGCTTTTAAGAGAGCAAATTCGAAGAAAAAGGCCAGATTTGTGGAAAGAAAATTGTTGTATTTTGCATCACGATAATGCGCCTTCGCACAAGGCCATCATTGTGAACGAAGTTTTGACTAAAAACTCAACAAATATACCTATACCATCGAGCAACCTTATTCACCAGATATGGCTCCAGCCGACTTATTTTTCGTGGCACCCGTTGAAGACATAAAGGAGAGTTCGCGGCGAGAACTAAACTCAATTCCGGAAATAGCGTTTAAAAAATGTTTTGATGATTGGATTATTCGTTGGCGTAAGTTTAACGTTTCTGAAGGAGCATACTTTGAAGGCGATAAAATAGGATGAAAACTAATGTTTGTGTATTATTGATCTTTTCCCGGTACTTTTTTGACAGAGTAGCATACCTGCTACTTACCGCACTAGCAGGAGGAAGACTTAAACAATTAATTTAAAAAAATATTTCAGGATTTGATAAGGTTGCCGTTAAATAACCTTCTACATTCATCAATCACTTTGTCAATAACGCCTAGGTATTTAAGATAACCATGAAACCTAATTTAAGCCACTATCATTGTCTTCAAATAAAAAAATTGTTGCAAACGGTAAAATAAAACATACAATGCTTATAATTTTTTTTTCTTTAAGTTTTCGCACACATCTACGTCTTCCAATGTAGCGGCGATTCCACATATCTACCAACTACTTATAAATTGTTTTTATCAATAACATTTTTTAACACAAAATATTTTAACAACCTTATCAAGTTATTGTTTAATCAATTTGTTTCTTCAGTCGTATAACTAAGAAAATCAATTCCTTGTGGTTTATTTAGTTTCAATACTTAGACTTGACATTTGTGACTTGTTTTGATGGATACGCTAAAAGGAAGGAATTTTATTATGGAAGTTGAAATATTATTAAACTTTTTATTGTTAGTTGGGTGTGTGTTCGGGGTAGGTCCAGTATATGATGTGGACCGTGCGCCTGGACTATTTGTGAAATATATCAAAAACTTTAACAAAAATTACGAAGATCTCCACGACCTGCTTATCCATTATGAATCGTTTAAACAACAGTTAATTAAAATAAATACATACAACAGCGTCACTTCTTCATCTACTGATATTAACGAATATACTGATTACACTGATAAGGAAAAGATACAGCTTATTACAACGAAAACAGTAAGTACCTTACCTGCTCAATAAACACGGCCTGCGCATTGCGCATTTGTGTTTCTAAATTTGGACTTCTTCAAAACAATTATAAAAATAAGGCAAAATGATCTTATATTATGTAAAAATAACTCAATCGTGCTTGTTACGTATTGATTACAGTAACATTTTTATCTTTAAAAATATTCGTCATACTTTCTTAAACAGTCTAATAATTGTTTCTTTGCACATCATCTTATACAATCTGATTATTATTTACCTCGTATCATAGAAATGAAAACAATATATCTATGTCCTCGAATATACAAATATATAATTTATTTTATTTATTTAAGTAAACTTTGTTTTCAGCAAGAGTATCAGCAAAAGTCTACTAGAAAATATTTACAAGCTAAGGCAATCATTGACTTGATTGTATAAGTCACGAAACATATTTGTAAGTAATATAAACTTATATTATTAGTTTCTGATGTAATATAATTAACCAGGAAGAAGAAATGCAGTATCTACATTTTCAGTTATTTTAGTGCAGCATTGACACATTCTTTATACTTAGTTTGAGAAAATTAATAAATAATATTAAAACTATTCGTTTTTTATTTAATAAAACAAGGTTTTATTCAAACGCATTTATATAATACAACAAGGTTTTATTCGAACGCTGCTTCTGTGGCCTTTTTTTTTACGAAAGTCAATCAATTATTATGTCGTGATTTTAAACCGGACCTTATTTCAGTGTTTTTGTCTCAAAAGGCAACTGTTTGCTACGCAAACTGCAACAGGGGTTGATAGCAACTGCAATTCGGATGGTGTGGTGGCTATTGCGGAGGTTTCATAAAGCCAAGGGCTGAATTATTGTAGGCTGATGATGGACAGATGCGAAAAAACAGAATAAAGGACGTAAGGTGCAGAGTGACCGGGGAATTGTATAGTAAGATTTTACTCTTCGGGATTGTTCGGAAAAAATACCTACCTACAAGCGAAGGTAATAGGAATGTAGTATCTATGTAGTGCATACACATACAAGTATCAATATTCTGTGCTTTTATAATTTATAGTTTGACGTCCACGTCCACGTTCATAAAATGTATGAAAATAGCGTTTCCAAAATTTTAAGACGCTTTTGAATTTCACGTATTTTGGAAATATTTAATACTAGCTGCGCCCCGCACTTTCACCCGCATAAATGTCGATCCCGTGGGAATATCAGGATAAAAAAGTAGCCTATATGTTAATCCAGGGTGTCAGCTACAAAATTTTATCAAAATTGGTCCAGCCGTTTGAGCGTGAAGAAGTAACAAACATATAAAAACACCCTCACACACACACTCACAAACTTTCGCCTTCATAATATTAGTGTGATTTCCATACATTTTACTTCCCTGTGTTATCGTGATGCTGTGACGCCCACATATCGTCACGTTCATGGCCAATACGGTCGAGATCTGAGATTTCGAGACTCATATCATAATCAGCCTATAATTTTCCAACTGCTGGGACACAGGCCTCCTCTCTGTGAGAGGGAGTGGGCTACAATCCACCACGGGGGTCCAGTGTGGGTTGGTAGATGTCACATGTCTTCGAATTTTTGGTTTCAGGACATGCCGGTTTCCTCACGATGTTTTCCTTCACCGTTTTTGAGAGCAGTGGTGATGAAATAATTTACACAAAGTAAAGCGCCTGTCTGGGTTCGATCTTACGACCTCCATCGCGTAGGTAAGTTGCGGCCGATATCTCTGGGTCACCACTGCTCTCCAGATAAGATTTCGAGACTAAAACGCATTATTTCAAAATTTAGGTGAAGTCTAGATCTCGAAAATCTAAAAAACGAGATCTCGCCTATTTTATGGACGAGATCTCGAATGGACAATCTTGACTTGCGATTGCATTCCCTACAATATCCCTGTTCCTTATATCCCTATTGATATTAAAGCTAAGTAGTGCCACGTGATATTACTTCCGCATCCTGGTTTCAAACCAGAAAAACTTTGTTCTCGTATTTATAATTATACAAGTATCTATTTATTAAAGTAAGAAAATCATAGATAAATAATAACGTATACATACCACATGCACCGTATTACGTATACATCAAACAACAAAATCAAAAGAATCCTATATAATCGTGTTGCATCTCCATGCATGAATTTTGGGGTGCCACAAGGCAGCTCTGCCGTCCTTTAACTAGAAGGCCGTTAAGCCCAAAAAGTTGTTTCGGAGTAAATGCCAAAAAACGTGGGAATCGTTGTTTCATAAAAACTATGATACTTAGGATAATGATTGTTGGACACATCAATTGATATTTCTTTCTGTTTATCGTAGATAACCCTTTTTGTCCAATAACTATTATTAATTAATTTTAAAATTCATTTTTCTCATTTTGTTAAGCATGTAACCTAGTTATTGCATCTTATTACTGTACTAAAAGGCCGTTATCCATACCTTAGCGGCTTTTTAGTCAAGTAATTTATTTAAAATGTTAAGCTTCATAATGTTTGTTATATTTTGTTTAGAAATACTTAACTAAAAAGTTGTTAAGTGACATAACTGCTTTATAGTCATGACATCGCTTTAATTTCAATTTCAATAACTTTCCTAATGAGCAGTTACGGGGCTTTAGATGCTTTTTAGCTAATTGTTGGCAATGTTATATGGAATTTTTGTAAACTCTTAACTACTTTACTTAACTAAAAGGTGGCTAAAAATATTTCGCTTGTGGTTAACTTCTGTATAGTGTAGCATTCATATGGAAATATGTGAGTAATTAATTAAATACTTACATCATGTTCTTTTAAAAATCAAAAGTATAATTCAACATTTAAAAGATAAAAGAATTACTTATAATTTTAATACGCAATAATAATCAACTTATAACGAATTATGATCTAACAGATCATGAGCTCATTATTTGGCATGGACAATATTCTTAATCCATGTTCTTTATTCCATTGATTCAACCATTGATTTAATAGAAAACTTCTAACCCAGTTATTTTAATAAACTAAGGCTACATTATATCAGACATGAGACAACTTCAGTCCTAAATTATTTAAATATTATAACAAATAAAAGTACCTAATAAAATATGTAGTAAAATTGCACACTAAATAAATTATAAAACATAAGCTGGAATAAAACATTGAATACTTTTTATACCGGTAGTTCATTCCCGTGGGTTAATTATTCGAAATGATATCGTTTACCAACCTCCACGCGGACGGATCCATAAGCAAAAGCTTGTAGTTTTAAGTATTTAGGAACATAACAATATCTAAATTAAACACAGTCATCAATATACTCAGCCTATCGCAGTCCACTGCTAGACAAAGGTCTCTCCCAGGCTGCGCCATAACACCCTGTCCTCTACCTTCCGCATCCTGTTTATCCTAGCCACCTTATTTAGGCCGTCGATCCATCTAGTTGGGGGGAGGCTCACTCGACACTTGCCGATACGCGGTCTCCACTCCAGGACTCGTCTGCTCCACCGGCCATCGGTCCTTCGACAAACATGGCCAGCCCACTGCGACTTCAGTTTGCTTACTCTGCAAGCTATGTCGGTAACTGCGGTTCTTTTCCTGATATTTTCATTCCTGATTTTATACTTCAAAGAGACTCTGAGCATAGCTCGCTCTATAGCGCGCTGAGCGGCCTTGAATTGTGTACCAGCCCGACCGTCAATATCTTCGTTTCGGCAACGTATGTCATGACAGACAGGACGCACTGACCTTAGTCTTCAAACACTGCGGGATAGGCGACGAGACGACTTGACGAAGTTTTCCAAATGCTGCCCAGCCCAACTGGATCCTTCAGTCGGCTTTTTTCTCAATGTTGTGTCTACTGAGCTGGTTGACTTGCCCTAGGTAGACATAATCCTTCAAAACTTTGGTTGGACTCGTTAAGATGTGCGAATTGTACATGAATTTTGTCTTGTCCAAATTTAAGCTGAAGCCAACCCACCGAGAGGCTCCATTTCGGCTGGAGAGATTTAGTCTATATGACGATGTCATCGGCAAATCGAACAAGATGAACAGACGCTGAAACAGTTAGACCAGATGTTGCACAACCTAAATGGAGCCTCCGTTTAGGCTATGCAGCATCTGGTCTAACTGTTTCAGCGTCTCTGCCATTAGGACGATATCATCGGCAAATCGTAGATGTGAAATGTACTCGCCATTCACATTGATACCCTGTCCAGTCCACTCAGCCAGGGATATTACCTACATTCCCCTGTCTCACCCCTCTAAGCAGTTGGATGGGGTTGTTTTCTGATCCTGGATCTGAAAAGTCATTGTGGCAGCGTCGTACAAATATCTCAAAGCCCGCACGCGCGCGCGCGCGCTCTCTCTATCTTTCTCTCTCTCTCGTCTCTTCGATGTAACGTCAGTCAATTCGACATCGTTGCAGAAAGGCCAGAACTGCCCATATTTTGACGGAGTCGCATCGTTTCTCGTAGTCCACAAAATATACACAGGGACTGGTTATACTCCGCGGTATTCTGTATAATTTGCCGAACATAGATGTGGTCTATGGTACTGAAGCCTTTTCGAAAACCGGCTTGATTTGGCGGCTGGAACTCGACATGTCTCTTCGCGAGACGGTCCGTGACGACCCTCGGGAGCAGCTTGTATAAGTGTTTCAGCAGGGAGATGGGTCTATAGTTCTTCAGCGAGGATTTGTCACCTTTTTTGAAGAACAGAACCACCGCATCTCTGCGCTCCACGCCTCGGGCGTTGTACCCTCTTAGATGACGGAATTAAAGAGACTCGCTAGCTCTTTGATATTATTGTATTTATTTTTTTGGATCGTAAGTAAACACTAGGAAGTGGTGAAGGGCGGGCGTTTTGGGGACTGTCTTTTGTAATTTTGACGTTCGAAAAGTGCTGATTCTCAGCCTAGTCTGAATAAATGACTTTTGATTTTGTTTTCTTGTCGTTTTGAGTTTTTCTGTTTCAATATCTTCATCTGTATCGTCACTTCTTCGATCTTAGTTAGATCTCGTAGTTCATATCTTTGACAGAGTCAGTGTCAGTGTCCTCCGGGTGGAAAGATTTAGTCCGACGGGACGGCGGATGGCTTGAGCAGGGCACCCGCACCCCACTCAACCCCGGAGTGAACGCGGCGCGAGAGTCGGCTAACTGCCTTTTAGCTAAGTAATGAGGCTTAGCTGCTTTTTAGTTAAGTATTCTGGGAAATGTGCAGAATTACATGCTTAACTAAAACAGCGTTAAGGGCTGGTAACTGCAAATAAGTAAATTTTTTCACATAAACTGTTCTTTAAATGCTAACTATAAAGAAGTTATAGTCCGTTAGCGTCTTTATAGTCAAGAAAAATCAGATAACGTGCTTGTAGTTAAGTAGAAGGCTAGAAAATAATCATCACATTGGGCAGTTAAGGTATTTTAAAGTACATTAAGCTAAGAAGTGTGGGTTAGACGCTTTCAAGTGATGGAATCATCAAAAATTATGTTACTTAACGGCCTAAAAGATGTCCATATCTTTGGAACTATTTATGTTATAAAAATGTTTCTTAGACAGAAAGATAGAGAATTTTAAACTCTATCACTTTCTATTAAAAAGTAAAAATTGACCATTTGAGGGTTAACGGCTTTTTAGTTAAAGGACGGCAGAGCTGTTGGGTCCATTTTAGAACCATAAGTACCTACTACGTACGGTTTATAGAGAAGCTGCAGCTCTTTCATGTTTCCAACTACAAAGATATTTTATGAATACTGATTGAAGAGGATAATCGGTTAGACCTCACAGCGTACCTGTAGAGCAGGATGCGATTGCCAAGCCTCCTGGTATAATTTCTGCCTGAAACGATTTTTACAATTTCCAAGGAATGTTAAAAGCAAGAGACAATCCAGGCGTAAGGACTGCGTACATTCGTCAACAACTTACAAGGAAAAACTTAGGTCCAAATAACAGGGCTCAAATCGCTAAGCAATTTTTTGTTTCATTCATCGGTAAACGATAAATATTAGTTTACTCCCGTCAAACTACGAGACCGGGTTGTAAGTTTGTAAGTATATACCTACATACAATTTATACGTTATACCTTGTTATGCCAAATTAGCATACACAAACAAGCCTATTACAAAAGCAGTAACTCATGTTTGTACCCATACACTTTATAAACGCATTCGACTTTAGAAAACGTTTTTATTTATTTAGTTTGGTTACGGTTAAAACAAGTTTAGAAAACATGAAAACACTTACAATTCAAGTGTTTGTTTCACTCAGTGTAGTCACAAGTGCATGGGGACTTGATACTGAATATTATGATTTGAATAAAGCACCAGAGATGTTCAGGATGTTTGTGAGGGACTACAATAAAGTTTATACAGACGTCACCGATTTATTGATGCACTATGAAGTCTTCAAGAGCAATTTGCAATCCATAAACGAATACAACAGGCTACATAAAGGCTTCTCGAAGATTTATATGGATGAATATGCTGATCTGACATCAGGAGAACTGCAGGCAGTATAAGATGATTAAAACGTAAGTAGGTACTAGTAGGTTTAGAAATGTGTTTGTTTTGAGTTTGGTGTATTTGTATATTGTGCAGATTGTGTGAAGAGGCTACAAGGTTTCCCTTTGATTCCATTCGAGATTTTGTATTAATGATAGTAGTAGTGGATCCGATTTCAACCATTTGTAACATCCATTTGCTAAAAAAAATTAAAACACTTACGGTGATGAGAAAATCGTCAAGGAAAGACGGACACCATATTAACATTTTGAGATATTTTGACCAGTTAGGCGAACATAAATGTAGGGAACAGCTGATTTTTTTTTCGCGATTTCAGGTTTGGTCCCATAGTAAAAGTTGTTTGTTATCATGAGTACAATCACGTGTTTAAGTTAAGTATCGGTCACTAATTACCAGTCACCCTATATGTACTTTAATTTCAGCTCCGAATATCAAGATACAGGGCCGGAAACAGCATCGAATAGAAAATTAAAATACTTAAGTGTGTTTCCATAACGAATAAAATACATGAGATTATGCAGTAACGGTAACAACAGGTATTCAGGTATTCGAATAATAGTTTCAAGAAGTTTGATAGAAATGTAAACATAGAGCCAAGAAGAGGCTAGCTGTCTGTTGAAGTAATTATTACCTTTGAGTACATTTTATGTTGCAGCTATTGTATTGCATCTTCCTTAAGGAAAAAAATATTGAAATTGGTCATACGAATACACTATTTTATATTGTTTCTTATTTTACTATCGGGATGCATGAAGAAGCCTCCTTGTGAAGCGCAGTTTGTTCCGCCAGTTACTCAACTGAACTGAGCGTTCGGCGCTTTCTGGACAGTCACACCCAACACCTTATTTGACTGGCCAATTCTTCCCTTGCGGTAGTAGGGCTAACGCCCGCCTGGTTTGCGACCACCCACCGGAGTCCGGCGTCAAGGATGCGCGGGAGTTCCAGTGCCTTAGACATCTCTGGGCACGCTCGTTCCATCATAGACTTCATCCATCGCTTTCCATCAGGCGTGAGCTAGGTCAAGAGTGGGCCCATGTAGCAATAAAAAAAATAAAAAAACTATATTCTTTAGTACTGCAAATTATTATAATGAATTATAATAGGGATACTGAAAGTATTGCCAATAAGCCTCGAACTGGTAATAGAGCATGGCACATTTATTGTTGATGTAACTCATGACGCTGTCCGATGACCTGGTGAAGGCCGTAGGAATCGGCTGGATGCGAGAAGAACAGAACCCGTCGAAATGGCGGTGCTTGGGGGAGGCCTATGTCCAGCAGTGAACGTTTATCAGCTAAAATGATGATTATGCTGGACTCATGACGTGAACCTCGTGAAAGCCGAAAAAGAAAAGGACAACATATTGCCTTGCTGGGTTCCTGAGGATGTCAACATGTGGGGTGTAGGCTCAGCGATTATTACGCTGACAGTAGCTACATTCATTATTATGCTTAAAGTAAATAAAATTTTAAGCGGGCAACGCACGCCGTAAGATTCTTCACACCCATTAATATTATTATTATAATAATACGATCACACTTCCCAGCTTTGATTTGTTGAGGTCATAAACGTCACCTTAGATAATTATTTAGTCATAGTCTGAATGGTCATAATAAGCGAGAAGCCCAGACAAGCCTATATAAGCGAAATTTTAATCAAGTGTCACCAAATAGCAGCTGTGCTGATCAAGAAACAGAGTTCCTATCCAAGATGCGTTCTATCAATGTAGTGTTAATACTTGTAGTGGTCGTGGTCGCAATAGCGACAGCATCTCCTTCTAACGGAAAAGAGTATTATGATTTGAAAGATGCCCCAGCCTTGTTCGAACAGTTCATAAGAGACTACAACAGACATTACAAGGATATTGCGGACAAATATGCACATTTCCAGGCCTTCGTAGTGAGTTTGGCGAGGATTAACAAGCTGAATTTCGAGAGCCCTACTGCTAGTTTCGGTATCAATCAATTCGCTGATTACACCGAAGAAGAGAACAAAAGCATGTTTGGATTGGGATATAACAGTGAGTGACACTTTTTTTGAAGTTCATATAAAAATCGCCTTGTTGCTTCGTTCGTGTAGCGGTCGCAAGCGCTACTGGTTGACGGCAATAGGCTGGCGAGCCCGTATTATATGGGACTTAAACATAACTGGCAAATTGTGGATGTACTCTATAGTACAAGTAGGGTAGGGTAGGGGTGGGGGGACTGGCGTGATGTTATGTGTATTAATATGTCATATTTAAAGACAGTTTTAATAAAAAAATGGACTCAAAAGATTGTTAAGGACGACTACGAAATATTGTGTCAAATAGTAACTTTTATAAATGCTTTCTTTTTTTTTCAGACAACTAACATCATTTTGCTGTGAGTGTGATAACTGTGGTAAATAAGTGACGTGTAGGTATATAAAATTGTAACGTTTCGATTAAAATAAATACATTTAAGTATTGTTTTTGTGCGTACATACTTACTGTTATAAATTGGTAATAAATTAATGCATTTAGGTATTTTACTTGTGTCCGTTGATTTACCTAAGGAATATTATTTATTTTATTTGTCATATCAGTTTTACGTAGGTACTTCATAATCATCTTACAATAATAGTGTTAAGTATTATAAGAAGTGACCCTAATAATATTTTACACTGTAACAGCAATCATGGCGGTTTAATGCCATCATGACTCCAGTGTTAGAGAGAGACCGATCTATAACTGACCGATAGCACCATCCCTTTTTCGCAATGAAATCATGATGGAATTAATACTTCGTAATACGGCCCCCGTTCTTTAAGAATTGTAGTGCTAAAATCATCATTATTAAAATATTTAACCGAAATTATTGTAATTCTGTTAAAAAGCCTTTGGAAACGAGAATTCAAACTCAATCTCAAAGCATTTATTTCTATTAAAACTACTATCTACAGGCACTTTTGAGTTGTCATGCATGGACTCGGTCTGTCAGAAAGATGAAGCTATGCCCATTCCAAAGCGTAGTACGTTCCAGAAGAACGGGCAAGAAACTCCATAGACACTTTTTAAAATCAAAATATTTTCACAAAAGATTGGTTATGTCATTCATGTTAAAATTATAAATAGGTACAGGATGTAAAATAGACCTATCATACACCCGTTATCTACTCATTCTGAACATTAAACTATGTAACATTAAGGGGCTTACTGGACCTAAACGCAAAAGAACGCAAGTTTTAGAAAATAAAAGTATATGATCGACTACAGTAAACAAAATCAGAAAAATATATGATATTCTTCAGGATATATGCTAGGTTGATAGTGTATTGAACACATAATACAACTAATTTGATACGATAGAAAAAAATCATGAAGATACCTCGAAAAACTTTCTTTTTACAATAAATAACCCGGCCAAGTGCGTGTCGGACCTCGCACAATGAAGAGTTCCGTAGTTGGAATGAATTTATCTCAAGAACAAACTTAACATTGTAGTTGAAAATCATGTTCTCCCATACATTGCAACTGCAAATTTAAGTTGGTCGACTATTACTCGTAAACTTGTAAAACCCACTTAAATGTGATAGTTTTCCTTTAAACTTCGTTATATATAGGTAGGTACTACTGCCGTGAAATTTGAATTTCTAACTACAACCGTTTAGTTGGTAGAGGGGGGGGACACTTGACTCTAACCGAAAATTGGTACTTTAAAGCTTGATAAGTCACGAACGGTTTACTTAATCAAAAACGGTCTTCCCTAACCCCTAATATTTTGGTAACCTAAATAATTATTTTTTTCAAAATTTTATGTTACCACTTTTTCGGCGTCATTAAATTGTATACTCATGCCAAATTACAACTTTCTAGTACCAATAGTTTTTGAGCTAAACCGCGGACAGTCAGACAGACAGACAGACGGACATGGCGAAACTATAAGGGTTCCTTGTTGACTACGGAACCCTAAAAACCATACTAATATACGTATGTATATTAGTACAAAAAAGTCTTGTCAGATTATTCTACAAGCAACATACTAAAGTACTAGTGTTTTAATTTTTTTGTCCAAAAAATAGATTTTTGTAAAATGTAGATATAATTGCTTCATATTTTGCAATAAATCACCAGCGTTGTGTCATCGCGCTTCTCTTTCTTTTCTATGCAGTCCGACAGTGACCGCGCTTTAGGTCATCGCATTATACTAATACATACAAAACATTGCTCTCATTGGTAGGTACAGGAGTTGTGGGCTTATTTAAAGTTAAGTTATAATATATTTAAAACTTGCCATCGTGAGATAAGGATATAAAAGTTGGCATTCAATATCTCTGTAACCAGAAGGTTCCAAGGTATGGCCACAGATTACTAAATAGTTTGGTATGGCCAAAATGATCACGATTGATGGAAAGTGCAAGGGACTCTCGGCCCGTTAAGCGCTTTTTAACATCCGTTATATCATGTGAGAACGATGTAGAAAGACGTGCACGTTAAAAGCGTCCAGAATGAAAAAAAAAATAGTTCAAATAAGCGATGGAAGCTCAAAGATGACCAGTGCCTACTGACGGCGCCCATTCACGACATGATCAGCACCATTTACTCACCATCACCGAGATATTTAAGAGAGCATGGCATACTCAACTGCCAGGACACATTCAAGTCAATGAAAGACGTGGCCAGTAAATATTTCTTTATATTACATAGTGTGAGGAGTACCTACTCCTCACACTACACTCACAGTACTTACATGTGAAATTTGATTTGACTGAGCGTTATCTACGACGCGGGCCTGCGGACGTAGAGTAATGGGTAGCTCGCCGTCCGATCAGGACTAGGCCCGTGCCGGACGGCGCGTATGTATTCCACACGAGCCTCAAAGAGATGTCAGCACAAGGGAAGGGGCCCGTTAGGGCCGAAGCCTGCCGGGGTAGCGGGAGTGTCCGAAAGGGTTACCGCTACCCCGGAACATAAAGGGCTAAGGAAGGAACACGGGTGGGTTTTAGTCAGTAAGAGTCTGACACTTCCTTCCGCTCCACCCAGAGCGGGAGGCGTCATTTGATGATTACCCATTCACAAAAATAAAAGCGTTATCTACGAAGAAAACGGAAGGTGTGGTGGAATTGGTGTACAGTCCAGCCGTCCGTCGAGAGGACACGAACTGTCAGTGCGACAATTCCAGTAATTAATAAAGATCAAAATTGCCAAACGCATTCTCACGTCAGCCGCACTGAAGTGTGTGTACCTACTCGTAAACCAGTATAGCGTAAAATCAGTTTTCCACAAAGTATCACGGGCACAGCTTATAGCGTTAAAGGGAAAACAGCACAAATACCTGCCGTATTTGTGCTGTTTTCCAAATTCCACGCGGACGAAGTCGCGGGCCAGAGCCCGTTCTAAATATAACTAAATATAATTTAATTATTTAACATTAAAAAAACGGACATGTGCGGGTAGGACTCGCGGTCTGAGGGCGTTTGTGCACTACAATATAAATATTTAAAATTTTAAAATAATATTATTTAAATACAAAAAAAATATTGTATCTCATTATTATTTTTTGTTAATTATTGTTATTATTTAATTTTAAATTATTTTATTCGTTTCGAAGCGGTGTCCTGCTGCCCGAATTTACTTAACTTGGCCGTTGAAGAAAATGTTCTCCAATACATTTTTCTACATCACGATCGATTCTCTAACTGCAAATGTAAGTTTGTAATAGCAAAAATGAATATTTAAATATAAATATTTCAAATTTTAAAATAATATTAATTTAAATTAAAAAAAATATATTATTTATTGTTTTTCATTATTATTTTTTGTTAGTTATTGTTATTATTTAATTTTAAATAAGTTACCTAATTCGTATTAACATTATTCACTTTAAAATGAGTATTTTACAAGTTATTATTCTTTTATTTAATGCTTAGAGCAAATAAAATTTATAACACGGGCAACATCGCACGGCGGAAGACACAATCATCCGAATTATACCATCTCACCCACACAAGGTTACATGCTCTGTGACCGACCCATACTATAAATAGGCATAATATATTCATTCCGTACTGCTCACACTAGTTGTGGTCGTAACGGCAGCAAAGATAGTAATAATCATTATTAAGTCATACTGGCCCTATATAAAGCGACATTATAATCAAGTGTCAACAAGTAGCAGCTGTGCTAACAAAGAAACAAGTTTCCTATTGCGTGCATTAGAGATGCGTTCCGTCAGTGTAGTGTTGATACTTGTAGTGATCGCAATGGCGAGCGCGGCGCCTACTTCAGACAAACCACATTACGACGTGGGCAACGCGAAAGCCTTGTTCGAGGACTTCATAAAGGAGCACAACAGGAATTACAAGGATGACGCGGATAAAGACTCGCACTACCATGCCTTTGTCGCGAGTTTGGAAAAAATCAATAAGCTGAACGCCGAGAGCAATAGTGCTACGTTCGGCATCAACAAATTCGCTGATTACACCGAGGATGAGAGGAAGAACATGTTTGGATTGAGAAGTGAGTCACATTTTGGAATTTCATATAAAAATAAACGCGTTTTCGACATAAATATTGACATACTCTGACACAATATTTAATATTGTTAATGACGTCACTTTTATAATATTTCATTATGCACCGTATCACAGGAACTTAGAGTTGTTATTTGTCTGTACGTTTACAATAACAAAGACGGAATAGATTACATTATCATCGGGAAACCATTCGTTTTGCAACTTGTTAGGGTTTTTAAACTAACAATATAATAAGCCCGAGCTACAAACTAACCTCTGTTCGTTTGCTTGACATTTTGTACAAAGGGGCCAACTCTTACATTTTTATCGAGCGGCGGGGCCTTGGATTCTGGTCTTTTAATCCAATATAGAATATTGATTCAAATTGTTATTCTAAAGGCATAGTAAAATGGTGTGGATTTTGAAAATCAGGGCATAATAAGAGTTATTTTCTGGAATTATAATTATTGTGTAAAAATAGGTATTATTTGAATAATTTGGTTATTTTGATACCTACAGAAATATTTATCAATAATGACCACATGTGATTTGTGGTTTTATGTTTCAATAACAATAATAATAATAGTTAAAAAAAATCTTTTCTTTCTTTTCAGAACCGCAGAACTAAATCCGCTAGAAGTGTGATAACTTGATAAGTAATGCGTATAAAAAATGTATAATTTCAAATAAAATAAATATATAAGTACTTATTGTTTTTTTACTCTTTTAAATTCGTATTTATAGTTGGATTTGTTTATTTGCCTACCCAAAAAAATTTTAAAAAATATTTAATCTATCTAAACTACTAATATAAAGCTAAAAAGTTTGTTTGTTTGAACGCGCTAATATCTGGAACTACAAGGTCGGCTTTGAAAAAATCTTTTTGCATTTGATAGCCCAGTTCTTGAGGAAAGCTACTTATCATCACGCTTGGATTCTTAGGAGCCGACCAAAACCACTTCGCGAGCAAAAGCTAGTAATATAAAAAATTTAAGTAATATTATGCTGACAACACTAGAAAAAATCGAAAGACAAAAATAAATGTAATTCTAGAATCTCCATTGCATCACATCGCACAAATATAGGCCTTCATGTAGGTAACCAAACTATTTTAGACGGATACATGGGTCACGAAGTCAATAACCCTGTGAATACCACAAAAAGACGTACCTATCACACTAATATTATAAAGGCGAAAGTTTGTGTGTGTGTGTGTGTGTGTGTGATGGTGTTTGTGTGTGTGAAGGTGTTTGTGTGTGTGAGGGTGTGTTTATATGTTTGTTACTTCTTCACGCTCAAACTGCTGGACCAATTGTGATAAAATTTTGTATGGAGATAGCTAACACCCTGGATTAATATAGGCCACTTTTTATCACATTATTCGCACGGGATCGACATTTACGCGGGAGAAACCGCGGGGCGCAGCTAGTGTTACAATATTTTGACATCTGTTTTACTTGGCACAGGTATTCCTTATGATCATCCTCCGCCCTAGGTTTCTTCTCGGAGGCTCTGTCTTTATCACGGACGTGCTCCATATTTGCGTAACACACTTTCAATCACAATTTGAACCATTTTGAAAGATATTGCTAATCCATTGCTTCATGTGTTCGAAAAATTTGTCCGCTCAACAATGGAAATAACGCAATGAATGTTGTTGAAAATGTTCATAACTAACTTTTTAGACCTGTGTATCCTGCGTACGAAGTTTCATTAAAATCGGTTCATTCATTTCGAAAAACAAGGGCTTGAAAGTTTGTATGAAATGCCGTACGTCGTAAACGCTTGTAACGTGTTATAAATAAAAAAAGTAAAATAACAAAGTTTTATACTCGCAAAGCAAAACTAACTTGTCTAGATTAACGTCGTGAAGACAGGAGTTATTCTAGAGGCGGTCATAAATTATAAAAAATCTAAGGGAAAATTGTATATTTTGCGAATAAGCAGGACAAAAAGGTAACATACCTAAGCATACCTATTACGAATATAAGAAATAGGAAATAATGTGAGGTGTTTTTGTTTTCGAACAAGCTATGACCGCGACTTCGCCTCGCGTACATAAAAAGCTGTTAGTTTTACGGTGAAGAAATCAAAACTAAATCTCATAAGATTTTTTTGGTTTAAGATAACAATTTTATTGAAGACGAACAAGCTGAACGCTTTCATATTTTTAACTTTAAACTCATTTTATTTTTCAACTAGCTGTGCCCGCAACTGTCGGAAAACAAATTGGGTTTCATGGGTTTTATTTTTTTGCGCGGAACCCTAATTCTTTTTCTAAAATAAAAGTAGCCTAAGTTACTTCTCCATGATATCAGCTATCTGCCGTTGAAAGTCCCGTCAAAATCGGTCTAGCCGGTTCCGAGATTAGCCAGCACAAACAGACAGACAGAAAAAAAAAATTGTTATCAGTACCGAATATACTTTCATATGCATTTGGTAAACAGCTGTTATTTTGCCATTAAGGACAGATACTTCAATTTTATTTATTTGTATGTAAGTATGTATAGATCATAAGCCATCTCAGTCCACTAGCTACATCACGTCATGGTTATCTTAATCGTTAGTTATGTATTCATGACCGGTTGCTCTAGTTAATTAGTTAATCCCGGTCATGAATACATAACATCGATCAGGGATATAATCGATTATTTTATGAATCTATGGACAAACAACAATTAATAAAACCTTAGCGATAGGCTTGTAGAGATAAACCATTTTAAAATTGAACGCTCCTCAACTGTTCGTTTGATACACATTTCAAATGTTTGTATAGAAATTTTAGTGGAGGGGCGTGCAGTTTTATAATGGTTTATCTCTACTATTGAGTATTCTGTGGCAACAGTCAGAAGGCGAATTCTCGTAATTTAAAACGTTCAAAATCTAGTCGCAGTCTCATCTCGGCGACAAACAAATGTCAAAAACTTGTCAAATTGTAGGGAAATTAGAAGTATTTTTAGACAGATTGAGACTGAGATCAGAGGGGCAATTCTCGTAATTTTAAAAACGTTCACAGTCTGATCTCAGTCTCAATCTGTCAAAAATTCCTTTAATTTCCCTACATTTTGACAAGTTTTTGACATTTGTTTGTCGCCGAGATGAGACTGCGACTAGATTTTGAACGTTTTAGATTACGAGAATTGGCCTTCTGACTGTGAACGTTCTTAAAATTACAAGAATTGCCCCTCTGATGTTTGTGCTGCGTGAACATAGCGCTAATGAGCGGGGTTCGATGCAATCTGGCAACATTCTGATATATAGTTCTTTAGATCGAATTTCGTGAGAGATCATGCGCAAAACCAACGGCTTAACGTGCTTTCCGAGGCACCAGGGTATCAAACCGCCAACTTCTAAACTCTGGGCTGTTACCATGTAAAAGGAAATTCCTAATGGGAAAACGCAATAATACTTTGCCCGACCTGGGAACCGAACCCAGGACCCCACGCTCAGCAGTCACGCATGCGACCACGAGACCAACGTGGCAGTCATGTGTGAGTCAGTGGTGAACATTCTATGACCGAGTCAAAGAGAAGAATGGCTGTCGTAATCACGTCGTAATGATAGCTTATGAACAAAATAACATAACATTATAATGTAAGTGTTAAAATGAAGTCAGCATTATTTATACCCCTCCTTGGATACGCATCTATCTATTGCCAATTTGTAGTTACGAGCCTGCAGAGTCCTGCGGGAATACTGCTCACGAACTCGTCTTCATTCTTATATAAACTTAATAGTACCTATACCTGCTCTCTTATTTCTTACAAACTACGTTGCTCTTTTATATTTTGAATATTACCTACATGAAGTTATAAAAAAAGACTTCGGTATGAGTGACTCCAAGCTCCAATGATATGAATAAGTAGGTAAGAAAACTCACAATAGGGGCAAAACTATGTTTGGGCTTATTTGAAGCAACTTCGCATATCGAATACCTATCTCGCTCGAACAAAAGATGATCATTTTTAACCGACTTAAATGAAAGAGGAAGGTAGGCTTTCGATGATTACTTACCTACATTCTTTACCACAATTTGAAGATTGAGAGCCGCCGGCGCAGCACAGACATGGCGTTATTTATACTGCTTATAACCTGATTTATTCATCTGATAAGTTAAATGGTTATCCTTTCATTATACAAGTATTCCGCAGGGCAACGCTTGGTCCGCAGGAGGACCAAGGTAACCGACATTGCTCGAAGAATTGCCAAACTTAAGTGGCAGTGAGCAGGGCACATTGCTCGCAGAATAGATGGCCGATGGGGCCGAAAGGTTCTGGAGTGGCGACCGCGTACCGGATGACGTAGCGTTGGAAGGCCTCCCCACAAGGTGGACCGACGATCTTGTGAAGGCCGCAGGAATCCGTTGGATGCGAGAAGCACAGAACCGGTCGAAGTGGAGGTGGTTGGGGGAGGCCTATGTCCAGCAGTGGACGTCTTTCGGCTGAAATGATGATGATGATAGATACAAGTATTATCAATATTAAATATTAATTATACTTTTAAAAGGACATTATTTGGTTAATAATTTCTTGGTACTTTTGTACATACTTATTTGTGTTGCATTATTGTAACTTCATCTTCTTAAAATTGCATCGGGCGGGTCACGTCAGCCCCATGTATATAGTGGCCGCTGCGCAACAGTTTCCACAAAGTGGGTGCCTGAGGATGGGCAGCGCCGCCCCGAAGCTGGCCCATGAAGAGGCGGCGAGACGACCTAGACGCGTACTTCAAGGGTTGGCTCGAGGTGGCTCTGGAAAAGGATGTCTGTAAGGATTTGGGGAAGGCCTTTACTCAGCAGTGAGCCCGTGTAGGCAAACAAAAAAAAAATTACTTCTAGAACAGTAATGCTATTCTGTAAAAATCTCACCGTGAAAACTTAGGTGAAGTGAGCTGTCAATAGTGTCAATCGCTAGCATCAGGTGGAATGACAGCTCACTTTAAGCTCACTTCACCTAAGTTATCACGGTGATCTTTTTACAGAATAGCACCGCAGTATCGAAGAAAAATTTGTAGGGCACGAATATCTAATAACTATACGAAATAGCACGCATTTGGTTTTATTGACCATGAATCATTACTTATTGCATGTTGCACATCTGTGTGAGTAAGGTTAGTTGCCTACTGCATGTTGTTGATAACTCGTTTTCCTGTAGGTACTTACCTAAGTGCGTTTGCCCACCGCAGCCGTCACCGGGACGTTGCGTCACCGAGAACGAGAATGGCTTTGAAGTAGCGATACATACATTTACTATGGTGTGTCCACTGCACGTCCGTCTACCGAGCGCCGTCATCCTGGCTGCCGAAGTTTCGAGTAGTTCGGCGGACCGCTGCAACTCGATCCAAAATTGTGACGGGCCGATGTGCCGGCAATACTAAACACGTTTGATCTTGTTCACACATAGCCGTCGCACAGGCGCCGCTCGCCTGCCCCTTTTGTGTTGTCTATCATAAAATACTGAACCGACGAGTTCGATCGTGGTGGACAAATGATCGCCGTCACTGGGACGTCACATTCGGTTCGAATAATCTCATTTTTTGGTGACGTCCCGATGACGCCTGCGGGGGACAAACGCTCTCATTGTTGCTGTTTACAATTCATTATAACTTGTAAGTAAGTACTGATTCTTACTATAATATAGAATCAACAAGTATAATAGCACTTCTGTATGTTGCATTGATAACAAGCACGGCTTCTAATCTTCAGGACTTCTTTACCAATTTCAAACGAAGTGTAATCAAGTCTTTCACGCTAAAAAATATAAAGTAATATAAAAATATACATATAGAAAATAATGCATAATGATGCAACAATATTATAATGAAAATAATAATGTGAAAGACTTACAGAAAAAATACACGTATGAAATTTCATACGTGTATTTTTTATTATCAAGCTACCTATATGTAGAGGTACAGGAGTTGAAGTGTGTCTGGGAAAATGGGTGGAAGTTATTCTACCTGTCTCCTCTTACGCATATCAAAGGTGAAGGTGTGAATGAACAAAGGAAGTGACACTTCAACTTGCAGTTAATATTGTTATAATTGTCACACACGTATCATAGTTATATATGAGGTACGCGCGACGACGGCACATCAAACTATACATTTCCTGTAGGTATAAGCCGACTTCTCATTGTACGAAAAGCTATACAATGCGAGGTCAGCTAAAACTGGAAATGTGTAGCATGATATGTCGGCGTGTGTACACTATTTAGAACATATAACTAATTAAACTAGTGAGGGCAAAACACACTAATGAAATACCCAATTCTAGTTCTTGTCCCGCGACGGTCGACCTCCAAAGTGGACGTCTAACATAAAGTCTGAAAAAGAAAACGTGCAGGTACCTACATGGGTGAGAATAAACTGTTAAGTGTTTTAACGCCAAGAAACATGAAAAGTACTAACTTCTGCCCGAGAAGGCTTGAAGCCTGAACGCTGCGGGTGACGATGTCAGTACACGATGCGTCTCAAACGGACAACTGTATGTCGTTTGCTCTCGCGTCACCAGTCCTTTTTTTTTTTTGGTGGGAACTCATCTAATGACTCCTCCCGCTCTGGGTGGGGCGGAAGGGAGTGTCAGACTCTTACTGACTAAAACCAACCCGTGTTCCTTCTGTAGCCCTTTATGTTCCGGGGCAGCGGTAACCCTTTCGGACGATCCCGCTACCCCGGCAGGCTTCGGCCCTAGCGGGCCCCTTCTTTTGTGCTGACATCTCTTTGAGGCGCGCGTTGAACACATACGCGCCGTCCGGCACGGGCCTGGTCCTGATCGGACGGTGAGCTACCCATTACTCTCCGTCCGCAGGCCCGCACCTACGGTGGCCGGGAGTCGTCACGTGGCTCCCGACGCCCGGAGCGTCTCCCACGGTGGCTGGGACGTGAGGTCCTCTCCCTCAGCCATCCCGCCACCTCCTTTGCTAGCATGGCTGCTTCGCAGAAGGAGGTGACTGCCTCCCACTCCCTCTCGCCCCGGACCATGGCTTGAATCAGGGCCGGACGCGACAGGTCGCAGCCGTTGCCGATCGCCTCTACGAGGACACGGCGGTGCTCCGCCCAAGCGGGGCAGACCTCCACCGTATGCTCCACCGTGTCCTCGCGTCACCAGTATTGAATCTCTGTAAGTATGAGTATATAAAACTACAAACATAGCATACAGGGACTTTTTTTATGGAACATCCACGCGAACGAAGTCGCGGGCTGTCGCTAGTCGTTTGATATAATGCTTAGAGCGTAATAATCAACACTTATGGCAAATAAATTCATTTAATTTGATTGAGCGTAAATAAAATAACATGGGCAACACTGCACAGCGGAAAAATCAATTATCCGAATCATCCTACCCGTACTATAAATTGGCATAATAATAATATATTAATTCCATAATGCTCACACTTGTGTGGTCATAAACGTCAACATATATAATAATAATTATCATTAAGTCATACTGGACCTAGGTATATAAGCGACAACAAATAGCTGCTGTGCTAACAAAGAAGCAAGTTTCTTATCACGTTAAAAATGCGTTCTGTCAGTGTAGTGTTGATACTTGTGGTGGCCGCAATGGCGAGCGCGGCCCCTGCTTCAGATAAACCACATTACGACGTGAGCAATGCGAAAGACTTGTTCGAGGACTTCATAAAGAAGTACGACAGGAAATACAAGGATGACGCGGATAAAGACGCACATTACCATGCCTTTGTCAAGACTTTGGAACTTATCAATAAGTCGAATGCCGATAGCACTTCTGCTACTTTCGACATCAACAAGCTCGCTGATTACACCGAAGAAGAGAGGAAGAACTTGTTTGGATTGAAAAGTGAGTAAAGTTTTGGAAATTCATAATATTGACATACTCTGACACAATAGTCAATGTTATCCATGACTAATTTTATTCAAATTCAAATATATTTATTTGTACACATAGGTGTAATGTAGTGGTACATGATGGTTAAAATAAAAATAATGTTGTGTCACTATGTGCTGCCTTGCAAGGCGTACAAATAAAACGCTAACATATTAGGTAATTAATGTATAGGTAGGCCTATAAATTATAGATTACTGTTAAATTTAATAACAGTATTAAATCTCTAGCAATAACATAAAGAAGGAAAATTGTACAAATTAAGGTTTTAATATTATTAACTAAACTTATTAACTATAGTAAGAAAGTAGGTAATTATTAAATATGAGGAAATGGTATTACGGGTTTTATTTTTGCTTTATGATTCTTTAATAAGCACTGTATCACAGGAACTTAAGAGTTGTTAATTGCCAGTGCATCTATACATACATATAATAAAATAGTAACGACGTCAAAACTGTACAAATAGAACATTTTTAACAAAAAATAATTTCTTGGAAGTCTGGGAACGATTCTGATCAATGATATTGTAAGTAACAAGAGGTAGATACGTTATAAACGCTCCGCAAGTTGCACGTCAGAACTTTGCTAATTAGCCTAGTTAAGTATCGTCTTGTCTCTTTTTCGCTCCCAATAATTACAACATGCCGTCCTACTTCCACGTGTCATATAATAGTATGACATTGCGCAGTTTTTAACCGACTTCAAAATGGAGGAAGTTTTCAATTCGACTGCATGTTTTTGTATGTTTGTTACGCGATATCTCCGGCAATTCTAAATCTATTTCAAAAATTATTTTTTAATGGATAGGGTACCTATGCCTCAGGGGTAGTCCCATATAAATTTTATTAATTTTGCTTGGGTAGTTTTTGAGTTAGCTTCAATAATACGTATTTTTGCCACTTAGTTTATATTGATGATGTTATAATGACTTCCCGTCACTGATATTTACATAGCAAGTAGTGTTATACGAATTTGTGTGGGGTAAGTAAAACTTAAAAGAGAAAAGTAAAAACTTTTTTATAAAAGAAAAAATAACCGACTTCCAAAAAAGACACTTTTCAAGTTTTTTGAAGATCGAATGTTGGGTAGGTAACCCATCTGTCTCTTTTTACTTAGTACATCTTTGATTCTGATGCCAATAATAAACTTTTTAGAATTTTTGTTCGTTTTTCTGGTTGTATCTTCCGGATTGGCGTAAAAACGGCTGAGCGGATTTGGATGAAAGCCACACAGTTCGCTTATAACGTGGGCATAAGATACTTTCAATCCCGGTAATACGTTTCCGTCGGATATTTTCCGACATTCGCGCGGGTGAAGCAGCGGGCAAAAGCTAATCTACAAAAACAAAGACGGAAATCATTACATTATTATCAGGAAACCATTCGTTTAGTAACTTGTATTATAGTTGGTTGACTAAAATTATAAACCCGAGTTTAGAACTAATCTCGATTTTCCTTTGCTTGACCTTTTGAACAAAGAGCTGCTCTTATATTTTAATCGAACGGCGGCCTTGGAATGTGGTCTTTTAATCCAATAGAGAATTTTGATTCAAATTATTCAAAAGACATTGTAAAATGGCTTGGATTTTGAAATTTAGGGTTAAGTTAGGGTTAGGGGGTTATTTTCTGGAATTGTAATTATTGAGTGAAAATAGGTACCTATTATTATAATAACTTGGGAATTTATACCTGCAGCAATATTTATCAATAATAAGCATAATTTGTAGTTTTATGTTTCAATTACAATAATAGTATCAATGTTAAAAAAAACGCTTTCTTTCTTTTCAGTTCCGGACAACTAAATTCGCTGGAAAATAACAACTGCTGCTAGCGTAACTTGATAAGTAACGCGTATAAAAATACATATTACACCTATTGTTTTTGTGTTCTTTTAAATTGGTATTAAATGTAAAGATTATTAAAACCTGCATTTGCTTATTTGCCTACCCAAAGAAAGAGTAATAAATCTATACAAATAAAAATGAAATGTTGTTCGTTGGCGAATTTTCCCGATTAGGCACACCTTGTCGTCCTCACTGTTGACGATCGGGAAAAAATAGTTCCGTTCGTCCACAGTGTTGACGAACCGGAATTCTTTTCGATTATTCTCGATCAGTAACACCGCTATCGTTAACGCTGTTGACCAAATAAAGGTTTTTGAAAAATAAATCAAATATCGAGTACCTATCTCGCTCGAACAGAAAATCATGATGATGCAGAATAACTATTAAAACATAGGAAAAAACCACGAAAAAAAGAACTGAGGCGGTAAGAAGTTCCGCCGGGTTAGTTAGTTATATTATAAAATAACTTCAATATAAGTGCGTGTGAATTTGCTTTGGTGAAATGTCGGAATTTATGCTTGTAGCCCTGTTCAATAAATAATATTATTTTAAAAGGGCAATGGATAAATTTGTAAGTGCGCCGTACCAAAAAAAAAATACTGTAGCATTGTGCATAAATTCAATTGCTTTATTGTATTGCAATTAGCTATATTGGTTCCCAAACTCAAGTTGAATATGTCGAGAAAGCTCACCACTTGTAACAGCCTACAAACAAAAAAACGGCTCGAAAATATAATTTCCGATAAGGTTATTATATTTTCGCCGCTTAAGGTTTTCCGCAGCCGCAGCAGCAGTGCCAGCACAGCATGCCGAGCCAGGAAGATGGAATGGCGCAAGGGTATCGATGCACGTAGGGTCCCACAATAAAGGCCTACCCACCTTCCATGGAAATAAAGACATGCCGTCCGGTCTCTTGCCATCGTCGCGTGCCAAGCCATTGGGTTCTAATACAGCTGGAACGCCGACGGTGACAAGAGCTCGTCGGATGATATCATTAAATTCTTCTCTTTGACTCTATCATAGAATGTTCAGCAGCGTTCGTCGAATCTAATTTTCATCTTTGCCAGCGTTTGCCAAATGGGAAGAACCCAAAGCGATAGTCAGGTATCAAACGCCAATGATTGGTGTTTGAAATGGATGGTTTTTGAAACACCTGACTATCGCTTAGGTTTATCAGAAGTGAATTGACTATTTGCCCATAGGTTCATGAAATAATCGGTTATAGTCCTGATCGATGTTACGTATTCATGAGCGGTTTCTCTAAGTCAACAGCTGTTCCAATTATTAACAATTAAGATAAGCATGGCGTGCTCTAGATAGGTAGTGGACTGAGTTGAGTATGCTGATTAGCTTAACTGTCACTAATGAGACACAAGTACTTTTTCTATTGTTACCGATCTTTAGGAGTTTTCTCGACATCGGAGAATGATGGCAACAATGTACTGAGAATAACATTAGAATAATAAAAACGAGTTGCCGTGAGTTGTCGTTCCTCAATAAAACTTCTTCATCTTCAACCAACAAAATCTTATCAGATTTGGTGTTGGTTACTTGATTAACCGCTCTTCACGCGAGCAAAGTCACGGTAATATCTTGTTCCTAAACAAAAACATCTCACGTGATATCTTATTTCTTACAACAAGTTCGTAATAGGGATGTTACCTTTTTTATTCAGGCCTTTCAGTCCCGCATATTCGCAAAATATAAAAATTTCCCTAAGATTTTTTTTATATTTCACGGCTGCCTCTAGAACAACCCTCCTGTCTTCACGACGTTAATCTAGACATGTTTGTTTAGCTTTGTAAATATACAATTTTGTTGTTTATTAAAATACCTAGGTATCTTTTTGGTAGAGTTTAAGAATAAACCACCGCACCTCTTCCTTCGAGCTGAAGTGGCAGTGGGCTGGCCATGTTTATCGGACCTATGGCGGGTGGAGCAGATGAGTCCTGGAGTGAAGACTGCGTGTCGGAAAGCGTAGTGTGGGACACCCCCCAGCTAGATGGGTCGACGGACGACGGAGGCGGAGGACAGGTTGTGTCGCAGCCCGGGAGGAGCTTATGTCTTATGTCATATTATTTTAATTTCTTGTATTATGCTAGTTTACATTGAGGTTCAGATCTTTTTGTTAGCTTGTGTTCACCTTTCTATTAATGAAATACAGACCTTTAATAATCTTTCAATGGATCCCTATCAATATCATAGTGAACTTTATTATAGCTATAATAAGGTTGCTGTTGGGGTGCTGCCACAGACAATTCTGTTGTAGCATCACTCTCTGGTTGTGATACCAACTTACCTACTGTCTGCCTGTCTAAGCCGTTCGTTCACAATTAGGCCCATGCTAAAACTAGAGGCGCTCTTAAAGAAACCCAGGGCGGGTTTATGATGAGGAATGCCAAGTAAAACAGGTGTCCGTAACATATGTAGGTATAACTTTTTGTGGTATTCACAGGGTTTTTGACCTCGTGACCCTTGTATCTGTCATAAATAATTTTGGTTACCTACATCATAGCCCATATTTGTGCTGTGAGTTAATTATTGTGTGGTATGATGCAATGGAGATTCTAGAATTAGCAGATATTTATGAAACAGGGAATAGGTAAATATTAAAATGATAGTGATTTCTGATTATTGCTAAACTGTTGTCAGTTCTTAATAATACTTCTCATTAAATTATAATTACTTACTACCTGACCCTGCAGACGTTATCTTGTCCAATTTCCAATAATTCGCACAACAATCCCATAGATATAAGGATGTTCAGTTATTCCCGTATTTCAAAATTTTCTAGGAAACTTGTTCAAAACTCTTTCCATTTTAAACCTAATTCGAATTATTACGAACATTTTATAACAAAAAAATTGCCAAATCGGTCTTCTATTAGTCCAGCCGCGCTAAAGTGATGCGCTAACCAACATATAAAAAAAAAATGAAGTTTATATCTTCACATTTAATACCAGTTTAAAAGAGTACAAATAGTAGATTGTTTGCCAAGGGAGCAAACAACGACCTTGAAGGTGAGAGTGTTTCTTTGAATCCAGGGCGGAACGAAGGATTCTAGAGTAGAATCCCGAGCGCAGCGAGGGTTTCTAAAAGAATCCTGCCCGCAACGAGGGATTCAAAGTACGTCACTCGAGCTTAAAATAGTTTTGCTCCCGAGGTGGACACTACTTTTTATCGCCCTCTATGAAAAAATAAGTAAGTGCAACTTATGAATAAGAATAGTTTATTTATTTAAGTACATACAATTACTTGAGGAAGACACACTCATTTCTTATAAAACTAAGTAAACCTAATTTGAGTAAACAATTACGAACGAAGGCAGAATGCTTTTCGCGAGTTTTTTGTTTTTTCACAAACTTATTTTTTTTTTATTTGGCTCGCGCGTTTTACTTTATTATACAGCTTTACCTGTTACTTGTTCATACAATGTTCGCGTTTGATCTCTTTGGTGATTAGAACTTTAAATAACAATATCCACATTCCAAATTCAAATCGCTTTTAGACCCTAGGGATTAAAGTACGTCATTAGGTATACGAAGTTTAATTTATTGTTGTATTGTCATCTCCACTTTGTATACATAATAGTTATAAAAAAACTTATGAAGCAAATTGCATTATAAGTGTTAAAACGAAGTCAGAAAATAAACGATTGTCAGCATTTCTTATACCGCTTCTTGGATACGCATCTATCTATTGCCAATTTGTAGTTACGAGCCTGCAGAGGCCCGCGGGAATACTGCTCACGAACTCGTCTTCATTCTCATAATAAACTTGTATACTATCTTATTTCTTACAAACTATGTTGCTCCTTTATATTTTACATATTATAAATTGTAGAGTTATATGTAACTCTTCGCTTTGAAAATGTTTAATTGAAATTGTTTGAAAATGTTTATTGAAATAATTGATTTACATAAATATTTGCAAAATAGGACCTTAAACTAGAGATAGGTAAGAAATAATTGGATTCTACCTGAACTAGGAATAAACCTGTATCTCAGGTAGAACGGTTCCTAGTTACAATGACATTAATAGGTACAGCATAATGTTCCCACGGGTCTAGTGCGGGTTGGTGGATGCCACATGTCTTCGAATTTTTGGTTCTAGGACATGCTGGTTTCCTCACGATGTTTTCCTTCACCCACCGTTTTGAGAGCAGTGGTGATGAAATAACTTACACAAATTAAACCGCCTGTCTGATCTGCAGCAACTCGTACATCGCGGCTGTTAGCACTGTGTCACCACTGCTCTCTGAATAGGTAAGTGGGTATGCAGACTCATAATAGGAGCAAAATACTGTATGGACATATTTCATATGTAAAGCAAATTCGTATATCGAGTTACTCGCTCGATGCTCTCCAAAACAAAAGATGATTGTTTTTAACCAACTTCAAAAAAGGAGGAGGTTATGCTTTCGATGATTACTCACCTACTCATTCTTTACCACAGTCTGAAGACTGAGAACCGCTGGCGAAGCACAGACATTGCGCTATACCAATCATATCTAGGCTGATTTTTTTCATCTGATAAGTTAAATGTTCATTAAAGTATCGTTTCAGAATGACATTAAGTATTTTGAAATGTTCTTTTACTCAATTCTTGGTAGATTTGTACTTATTTATATGGCATTTTTTACTTCTAGAACAGTATCGAAGGAAAATTTAAATGAATAATATGAAATAGCATATGGCTTAATAGACCATGAATCATTAGTTATTACATGTTGCATATTATCTGTGTATGAGTAAGGTACTGCATGTGGTTGATAACTCGTTTTTGCTGTAGGTACCTACATGTTGTTGTATACTAATAAAATAATATTAGTTTACAATAACATTAACATTAATATTTTATACTAATAAATTTATTATTATTATTAGCCTTTGTGTATTGATTCGTACTTTAATTTAAAATCAGCGTAAAGCTACGCTTGCCCAGGTTGATCCGTGGATGTGTGTGGATGACCATTCATAACATACCTACATACGTCATTGCACACGTATCAACTCGGGAAAGGGTCGTCGCCGTATCAAGTCGAGCCATTCCGTATTCATTGTATGAAACTCCCTATAGCAACGCACACTAATCGGAATCGTAAGGTAATCGCCACGCCCCGGGACAAGCTCACGAACCGCGGTGCGGTGCGTGGTCAACTTGCAGTTCCCGCGTTTACAAATCAAATCAAATCAAAAGTCATTTATTCAAACTAGGCTGAGAATCAGCACTTTTCGAACGTCAAAATTACATAAGACAGTCCCCCAAAACGCCCGCCCTTCGCCACTTCCTAGTGCTTTCGCTGGGAAGAAGAAATGGCGGAACAAACTCCCCAGCAGCACAGCTGTCTGTTCAGTTAGAAAATAATTTGATTTTATACAACACTATGTATGAAAAGTAATTAACGTTAACACAGGACATTAAATTACATTATTTGCCATAGGTTAGCTAGCCACGCCAATATACCAACAAATACAATAAACACTATATGTACTCAAGCAAAAAAAATAAAAATAAAAATACCTAATAATAATTAAAAATGTAAACAAGAAAAAAAAAAAAACTTAGGTACTACCTAAATAATAGCCTCCAGGTATAAAGGGCGTGACAGCTTACATATTTATGCAATGCTGGGTTGAGTTTACATAGCTGTCACTTGAAGTCACAAATGATAAACTAGGACCATCTAAGCAAAATAAATAAAATAAATAAACAAGTTATTACTAATAACAACAATAAAATTTAAAATAAAATTATACGTAATAAATAAAATTTACGGCTCGTCGTCCCCGCCCTTACGTCTCTCCGTACCCGAGCTTACGTCTCTTTCTCCACCCTTGCCGCTCTCACTCCTCCCGGACTGCCTGCAGCACCATCAACCAGCAGTCGGCGAGCCGTAAGCACGGCGTCGCCTAGCCGTAGCCGACTCGACGTATGAGCTTCTGATCCGCGTGATTATGCGCTTTGGTTACGTGCTTACGTTAGGTTGACGCCTGTTTGACGGGAAGACGGAAGGCGATACGGTGACGATACGTTTCCGAGTTGATATGTGTGCTATGATCTTAAGCCGTTGGTCTCAGCTGTCATTCGTAGATCTTTAACAGTCTTTATGGGGAGTCAGTAACTGGGTAGTGGAGGTCAGATAGGCAGTCTCACCATGTAAAATACTGGTATTCAGCTGCACCCGGTTAGACTGAAAGCCGACCCCAACATAGTTGGGAAAAGGCTAGGTAATTTGATCGAAGAGTAGTAGGCTCCTGTATAAAAAGTGCATTGATAATCAGCACGGCTTCTAATCTTGAGGACTTCTTTACCGATTTCAAACGAAATGTAATTAAAATTATTAATTTTTAAATAGTAGTCCTAATTAACTGTTTAAAGTTTTTCACGTAAATTTTTGCTTAATGTCGTAAGTGTATTTTTTATTATTAAGTGACCTATAGAGGCATAGAAGTTGAGGTGCATAATATAGTGGACATCTAACATAAAGTCTCAATAGTAAATACCTACATGGGTGAAGCGAAGAAACATTAAAACTTTCGATTTACTTCTTATATTATAGTACCAAAAAGTAATGTTCCCGTCGAGCATACAACGTAAGCCATAAAAATAACAACCAAGGACCTAGTTGATTGTTGAAAAACAAAATGCTGCGTTTTATTTGAGCCGACAACTGTACGCGGGGTAAATTGAAACGCGGGTTGGGGAACAGGAATTGGCAAGTTTGAGCACCACGCTGAACCATTCCGGGGATTTGTCGGACCCTCGTAAAATGCTCTTCGGAAACGGGCAGAGTTCCCGGAGGTTTATCTTATTTTGAAAAGCCTCCGCACGGAAAGATGACGCGGCGGTTACGAGAGCGCCCGGCGATCGTTCGAAATGCGTTATGGAAAATTCTCGTGATGTGAGCACTCTGTTAACTCCTTGGTAAGTCAGTAATGGTTTCTGTCTGACGCGGTTATTGACGGAGACTTGATCCTATTTAATCATTTGCGTGATGAACTGCGACAATGAAAATGATTAGGTTGACTTGCTCGGAGTAAGGTCATGATCTCAAGAGCTATGAAAAACTCTTCAGCTTCACAATTTCGGAAATAATCAGGTTTCAAAATATTGTATTTTTTTTTTCAGAATTTCGTACCTATAGCTTATTCTTTTTAGCGTGTCGATGGCAGAAATAAAACGAACGAAAAAATATATGTAATTTTTTTTCAATTTCTTTTCCCAAAATTCAGCAGCGCGAATACCGCTGACAGCCATTCGGTCCTCACGTGTGCATATACCTACTTGCTTAATTGTTATGTAAGTAAACTCTATGCGTAGGTAATAGGCACCAAGCATCTATATATGTCAATTCATATTTAAGCTTGATTCACCCTGTGTTTTAGTTTCGAAAAAAATTTTTTTCGAGTACTGCTTCACAATACATTTGTGAAATGGGATTTGGCAGTGCGTCTCAACGTAATGACGGCTTGCCACGTGACATTGCCCCGTATACAACGTACTATCTCTAAAACAGAAACGTCGAAAACCTGACAATACTCAGCTATTGAAAATGCTATTGCTGTATGATAAATGTTCCACGCTCTATTTTTGAAAATTTTATGACAAATTTTTATTGACATGTAATTTTAATAATTATTAATAAATTAACTGAACTGAACTATTATTAAACAACATTACGGTATGGTTCGGTGCTCACACAAATTAGCTTCCTTTCCGCCGGTTTCTGATTTGAGAAAAGTAGCAAATCTCATCTGATTATTCTCAAATACATAAGTATGTGCTTAAGTTTTTTGCGTTTCACAAGTTAAAATAGAATTTCGTTAAACCATAATCTACTGATCATTTACTTAAGTATTCCTGATCAAAGCTAACACGTTCCAATTTACATTAAAAAACCGTTACTTTTCAAAAACTCATAATATTAAATAATTTTATTCTTATGTAAATTTAAAACAGACTTAAAAAGTAAGTTAATTTTAAATAACGGTATTAATTTCAACAAATTTACGTTATTAGAGTTTCTAAAGCATATTTTAGCAATTTAATATTTGACATCTTTGTATGAACCGAATCGTGACGTGAAAGTCAATCAAACGTGAATGTCAATCAAACTGCAAATAAATAAACACAAGTTTTATTGGAATTCTGTATTTTTACATAAATACCAAATTATTGCACCAATTAAAATGGATAAAGATAAGAAAAAGAGATCGCCTAACTATACTCTAGAGGAGAAAGTACATCTTCTTTCAATAATAACAAACCTATAATGTTTACAATGCTGCTGCGTCCAGCAATCCTGACGACGCAGCTGTACGTGCCCAGACTGCACCACTCCACGAAGGTTGAAGAGATCGTGGAGTACATGCGTGTGTGTGAAGACCAACTGGACTTTGAGGGCCGAGAAGTTGGAGTCGCGTCACAACACGAACTTCAAGTCGTTTGTGGTGCGTGTTCCGAGTTCCGACACATCATCTCGAGAAGTTCCTCAAGGAAGAGTTCTGGCCGAAGGGTGTTCTGTACCGCCGCCGCGCCGGTTTCGTGGCCGGCTACATGACACCAGTCAGCGAAACACGACGCAGTCACTTCGTGTTCAGTTAGTTTTTAGTGTAATTATAATGTTGTATGTATTTATAGTATTTTTAAGTTATATTAATATTGTATTGTATGTGTTTTATATGAAATAAATGGATAAATAAATAATATAGTTTTACGTTTCACCAAATTTGTTATTTAGATGTTTGTGGTTATTATTGCTTCAGATACCAAAATATAATAGAGTGCAAAAGGACAGCAGGGGCTTACTATATTCAAAAGAAACAGGAAGCCTGGAAGTCCATTACTAAAGGGTACAATAGCTTATGCACGACTGGGCCTAGGGATGAAACAATGCTAAAACATTTTTATAATAATATTTAGCATCGTAAGCTCCCTCCATTCAGCCACTAGGATCTGACAGAGCTCGGTCCTTCGTGGCTCGAATTCCCGAGGAACCGGACCACGCGCAAGCTCCACCTACCGCCAGCGTTATAGAATCGCATGGATTTTCGCGTCCAGATTCCAGGGCGTTGATCCGGTTTATTCAGGAGAATTGCTGCCTCGTAGGAGATCGTACGGTATCCTCTTATCACCCTAACAGCCATCGCTCTTTACGGCCTTCGCAATATTGCAACGTTGCGGGCCGTCAGAGTATCCGCCCACACGGGCGCCCCATACAGGGCCATGGACCGCACAATCCCCACGTACAGTCTCCGGCAGGAGGCGTTGGGCCCCCCCAAATTGGGTAGCAGTCGCGCAACAGCAGCTGCAACGCTGATCAACCTGGGGACCAGTCACCAAATGTGCGGCCCGAAGTCCAACCGGCTGTCGAAGACAAGTCCCCTAGGACTTGTCGATGAAGAAGTCGAGTCGACGACCTATACTTCGTCGTCGACTCGACACCGATGCGGACCCCTCCTACCACTATGTGTAAATCGCGTGGTGGCTTGTTCCGAGGCCCATGGAAACAGAGGGTCTCAGATTTGTGCAAAGCCTGCGCAACCCCTGCCGTGGCCTGTATGGCCGATTGCTGATGCGTTTGCCCCCGGGCCGTCTAATCATAATAATACTCTAGCTTATTTTATTAGTAGATTCAATTATTTTTGTGATTTCGAAAGTAACTAAATGGAATGTATTATGTAGGTAATAATAAGTTTGTGTAGGTCTTGGTGGTAGATTATTTATTTGATTGCTTTTGTGTGAAGTTATATTATGTAAGTATCCAGCTTAAAATTTCGAATAGGTCCCCAAACATCCACTCATTATGAAGAATTGAAGAAAAACCACTTACAAAATCACTAGTTACTATTGCTGATTACAGTTTGAGTAGCCGAAATTGGTGTGTCAACTTTCAACAGCTTATCTTGACGTTGATTATGCTTTGAGTATCGTCAAACACGTTTTTCTTAATTCAGAAACGCAACAGAAGACCTTAAGCATGAGTTAAGCATACTGTCTGTCAAATTTGAGTAAATGAAGTTTAAATTACTCAAATCTTGATTAGAGTTTAAAAAAACTTAATTCAGAAACGAAAAAATGTTTAAGTTATACTTAAGTACAGATTAAGACGTTCTCAACTTCAAATTCTCAAATCAGAAACCGGCAGTTTGTGTATTAAATTAGATATAAACTGTTGAGTAAATAACATCGTAATTTTATGTTGTCAGGAGATTTAAGAAATGTACAAATAAAAAACTGAAAGAAAGCCTTTTAAATATAGGAAAACAGAATAAAGTATTCTTAACTCTGTGATCTCGGAACCGTAAGCAAAAGCGTGGCACTTTCCCTGGCTTTCCCTTTGTCTGCCAGGGACGATGTTTTATGCAACATCATTTTTAACAACATTTTCTCATTTTAAACTCCAGTTATATACCGTCTTTTTCAACAAAATTCCTTAATTATGACAACCATCAGTCTTTCCTATGCGGCAGCAGGTGCAGCTAAAGGTGACATCGAAGCTCGCATGCGGGAGAATCTTTATCTGGGACTTTGGCCCCAGAGTCCCAAAATACATCGTTCTAAAGTCAGGGAAATTAATTCTTAAGAAAACTGACTACCATTTAAAATTGTCAGTATATTCAAATCATAACTGTAATTCATTGACAGCTGTATGAAATGGTTATTACACGGCAGATTGAGCGGTGGCAATTTACTCAACAATAAATTTGGACTGCCTCATTGGTCTAGTAGTCGTAAGCGCTACTGGCCATAAGGTCCTGGGTTCGAGTCCCGGGTCGGGAAAAGTGTTCTTGGGTTTTTCCGTCTGGAATTTCTCAATAGCAACTCGGAGTCTGGATTAATTGTGCCTGGTGGATAACAATAAGCTCGCCCCCTATTACATGGGACTTAGGTAAATATAAATTGAGTGGAGACTGCGTATCGCCAAGCGTTGCGTGGGACGCCCCCCAGCTAGAGGGACCGACGACCTCAAAAAGGTGGCTGGGACATGGATGCGGAAAGCGGAGGACAGGTTGTTGTGGTGTATCATGGGAGAGGGCTATGTCCAGCAGTGGACTGTGATAGGATGAGTTGATTGATTGAAACATAAAGCGATTTCATTAAGACTTACTGACTTATTTATACAGTAAGAAGAAATGTTTGTAAAACAGTAAAACACGAAACAGTCACTTTTAATGATTGTACATACTATTGGGGAGTAGTGGTGGCCCAGTGGTATCGGCCGCGACTTGCGAGGAGGTCGTAGGTTCGAACCGGTTCGGACGTAGGTTTTTTGTGTAAATTATTTCATCACCACTGCTCTCAAAACGGTGAAGGAAAACATCGTGAGGAAACCGGCATGTCCTAGAACCAAAAACTCTAAGACATGTGACATCTACCAACCCGCTCTGGGCCCGCGTGGTGGATTACGGCCCACTCCCTCTCACTGAGAGGAGGCCTGTGTCCCAGCAGTCGGAACACTATAAGCCGATTATGATTATGAACATACTATTTACTGGAAAAAAAGGAAAACCACCATTACTATAGTGTAAGTAAATTTCAATGGTTTGAATGATATTATCAAATTAATAAAACAGTTAATTTTGTGACCTTTTAGCTACTAAAAACGTTAAAGTTTACATTTTGCCTCAAGCTTTAACTGTTTGCGGATCAGTAAAAAATACTGTTTTGAACGTTAGGCTCATATTGAACTGTTTAAAGCAGTTCAGATCAATGTTTTTAGGGTTCCGTAACCAAAGGGTAAAAACGGGACCCTATTACTAAGACTCCTCTGTCCGTCTGTCTGTCTGTCACCAGGCTGTATCTCATGAACCGTGATAGCTATACAGTTGAAATTTTTACAGATGATGTATTTCTGTTGCCGCTATAACAACAAATACTAAAAACAGAATAAAATAAATATTTAAGGGGTCCCATACAACAAACGTGATTTTTATATAGTATATGTAGTGTTGAATATTGTACGGTGGTACTTACGGAATCCTTCGTGTGCGAGTTCGACTCGCACTTGGCCGGTATTTTTTAATTTTTATTTACTTATCTACTGCTTATTTCTTTCAGTGTGGTTGTGCTATAGGTACACCTCTGCAGAACCCTTCGGGGAACACACGCGTGTTTTTATGATATGTTAAATTTCCCTGAATGAATGAATGAATGGACTATCAATTCAGAGTTCCTGTTACTTAGCTTCAAGCATCATTGTCACGGGTAGCCAGCGGGGACGTGTTCTCCTAATGAGGGTAGCACAGCGATCTCCAAGTCATGTAGAGAAGTACATACACCCGCAGGGTTACCGCGTTCAAGTGCGATCCAAGTTACTGAGTAGCCTCTGTGTTACCGTCAAATGTAGCACGTGGACTGTATGTGTATGTAGACGTGCTTACGATTTGAATACAAAGGATCAAGGAAATCGTAATAAAGATCGTATTAATTTTAATGAATTGGTGCAACACAGTGGACTGCGCATTCACTTGACATCTAGAAATGTATATTATGTACTGTGTTGAGCAACAAACAATTGAATTGAATTGAAACAATTGAATTGAATTGAAAAAATGCAGGGCAGTGTTGGCCCAGCGGTAACGGCCGCAACTTACGAGTTATTGGTTGCAGGTTCGGACACAGTCAGGCGCTTTACTTTGTGTAAATAATTTCATCACTACTGCTCTCAAAACGGTGAAGGAAAACATCGTGAGGAAACCGGCATATCCTAGAACCAAAAAATCGAAAACATGTGGCATCTACCAAACAGCACTGGTCCTGCGTGATGGGTTACGGCCCGCTCCCTCTCAACGAGAGGAGGCCTGTGTCCCAGCAGTGGGAACAATATAATTATGCTGATTATGTATTATATAAGGAAATAATGTTTTAATACACCTAGGTACTTAAATAGGGAATGAAATAGGTAATACAATACGGCACGTGGAAGGTTACGATTTCGTAATCAACAACGACTTTTAGTATGTGTAAAGGCAATATATGTACATCGTCTTTATCAGAAGAGGTCTTGTTGTCTCTTATGCGTGGGGATGCGGGCGAGGACTTGTAAGTAAATTAAAGTCAATAATATTCTCAAATAGTTTCTGCTCGCGACTTCGTAAGCGTGAAATTTTTTGTTTCCCTGACCCACCCCGTCGCGCGTCGCATTGCATCGCATGCCCGCGCTATTAGGTACGTTGTTTTAGCTTTGCATCATTTCTTACTTTTTTTCTTTTTACTCGGCTTCTAAGAGTCTTAGCGTGATGCCAAGTAGCCTTCCTCGGGAATTGGGCTATCAAAAGCAACAATATTTTTACGGAACCGACTGGTAGTTTCAGAGACTAGCGCGTTCAAACAAACAAACGAACAAAAAAACTCTTTAGCTTTATTATTCTTATTATCATCTATCTTTATAATCACAAGTTTCTCATCACATTAGGGAATGAATAATAATGTAAACGATGTTCGCTCTCGCCTCACTTACTCGGGTAAGTGAGGCGCGAGCGCAAATCAATCAACTCACTGCATTGCAAGGGTAATCACAATGATCACCATTATCACAGGCGCCATAAATCAATGCCGGCTTCGAACCTTGTCCGCGATCTTTTCTTTGGCGGGGGGCCGCCTCCTCAGTACTCGGGGTTACGTCAAGTTGACAGCTTTCAAAATTGTTCTAAAATAATTTCTGTAAAAGTTCGGTCCGTTACCTACCTACAGTACACAGTTTGATATTAAGGTACAAATTGTAACTTTTAAGGTAGCATGTTTTCTGAAAAACTAAACTGAAACCTTATTAAACTAAATAAAGCAAAGTCAATTTACAACTATCGTACTTTAACAAAACTCGTAAAGTTCCACGAAATTAGAAAACTACCACGTACAAGCACACGAGTCTGTGACACAAGTAAATACGTCACAATTCTCAGGCTGGCAACGCTTGTCGAGTCGTGAAGACGTGCAGTCTGGCTATAATGAAGACGCCGTTTAATTAACTTCAGAGATGCCGCGGCCCTCGAACTTGGGCGTTTGCTGAAGAAATAATAATGAGCCGAAAGCCGCCACGCTTCACTGCACGCCAAGTGTGAAAACTGTGAACTACTCTTATTTTCTTAGGAAATTAATGGACTTTTTGGCCTGACGCTCGCCGAATTTTTAGTTTTTTTAATTATTATCAAAATCTGTAGTAACAGTAACATACGTAAAGTCTGCGACACTGCAATAGGTTACAAATTTTAAAAATTAATGTGCTTGTGTAAATAACAGGAAATAAACTATAATAAATATATTATTGTACAGTCGGTTTAAAAAAAATCACATTTAACATATAGGCATTTTCGCTAATGTGAGGTTTGTTACAAACATAATATCTATCGACATAGAGAGATAATGTTTTTGCAGAAATCTTTTAAGTTGGTTTGCAAGATCAGTTTTGGGGGTTGCTCATGCTTACACGAGCCTATCGTGTACAGTCACGTGCATAGTAGATCATTTATGTACCTAAATACGTTGGGCTTACGCAACATTCAAAAGCGATTTTCTCCTAAAGTATTGATAGAAATATTATGATGTTACGAACACAGTATTTTAGAAACCATACTGTTATGAAATAGGTCGTTTCTCAAAGCTGCCATAATTATTTCACGAGAAAATCACTTTTGAATTTTTCTCGTAACTGTGCTTTGGTACGTTGTTTTCCCACTTATTTCCGAGCAGCCTGCTAAAAATACCTTCTAATTCAAAGATAATTAAAGCCTTTTAAGTGAGGGGAGCTTAGTTAGCTATAAGCGCCTTATCTACCGATAATATTAATAAACAAACAATGGGAGTTAAGTTACAAAATACAACAAACGTGGCGTTTGTTCTCTTTGTTACGGCTTCATTATAACATAAAGAGTTCGTAACGCGTTGTTACTTCAAAATATACTTATTTACAAGTCAGATTTTAAGCTTCATTAGACCGTGTTACCAGTGATGTAATTTGTAAATCATAATATTATGTTAATTCAGAAGCCAGGGTGTTTTAGAAGCTAGTCCCCAAAACTCCTTGGGGACAACTTAAACACTTGGGTGCTTAAGAGTTAATAGCTGGTGGTTAATACCAATGCTAATCGCATTACGATTCATCTTAAAGGGGATGCGCCAGGTAGCCCGCGAAATTCAGTTTCTTACGTTTTTTGCAATTTGCGGGTCCAATCCTATTGGTTGATATTTCATGAAATAGTTATTTAATAGGATTATGTGAACTTAGAGGGTTGTATTGATGATTTTAACGATTATAATTCTGTAAAGTCCAATTTGTTACGCTCGCGAGTAATCAACTTATAACATGACACTAACCTGCAAATTGCAAAAAACGTAAGAAAATTTGAATTTCGAGGCTACCCAGGCGCTTTTCCTTTAACTTGGACAACACATTATTACTTTGAAAGAAGACATCGTACTGGGCACGAGCCCCTAAACAGAAAGGTAATGAATTCTTGAGTCTACCTACTCTGAATGAGATGTAGATTTGTAGACTATTGTCTATTTTATTAAGTAAGTACCTTGTACTTGTTGACAGGCTTACACTGTCCTAACATACCTAGTAACACTGTAATTTGAAAATTTGTAAATAATTTGAAACATTGTAAAAGCCAATTATTGTTAAAAGAGTCACCGTGAAGTTTTTTCTTCATGGGAACCGACCAACTGAAACCGTGCAGCCAGCTGCTGACGTTTCATAAGTGCCCATGTACATATATAGGTAGGTTTATGTGAAACACAAAAAAAATTGCGTGGTCTTTACTTTACCCTGCAGAATTATTTATTAACATCATGAAAAACATGACGTTAATAAATAATTATTATTACTCAAAAGTAATAGTAAATAAAATGTCAATAGACTGTTTTGTAAATTGTGTACCTACTATTTATGCAAATCTCGGACACCGATAGTGATTCAGTGTATGAATAATACTTTTGTTTAACACCGATAAGCACGGATGACAACAATACATTGTGTAAATAACTATATAAATACCGGTTAAATAAATATGCACTCGTACACCGTCGCGATGAACTAAATACCCGGAATATTTAAACAATGCGACAACTGTTCAGCGACACACGTGTTACAGGATGTTTCATACTTTGTACAGACGCCAGCACATCAACCTACTACAATCTGTCAGATTTCTGTAATAGATTTTCAACTTTATTGCTAAAGCATAAGGTTCAATGTTGATTGGGAAAATTTGACAGTTAGGTGTAGGTTGATGTGCTGGCGTCTGTACTATTATTAATATTAAGTACTTTATTTAAATATGACCTATATTCCTTTCGTTTTCTTATTAATTTTCACGAATACTAGTCTAGTCAGTCAAAAAGAAATCAGTTTAAAAACCGGTCAAGTGGGTGTTGCACTACACACAGAAAAGGGTTCCGCAGTCAGGATATATACCGATCTGTGGCTATAGTCATAAGATAAATCCAAAAATCTGATTTTACACTATGAACATAATGCTTACAAATCGGAATAGTTACCGTTTGTTGATGAAACTGTTACATGTACTTACAGCAGCAGGAGACTTACAAAGAATAGAGCAAACAAAAAACAGTTTAAAAAAATGAGTACGAGTATGAGTAATGTAAAAACAGAGAAAGACAAATTTTAGACTTATATACCGAACACCAAAGATATTACGCATGCAAGTTCAGATTTCCGAAAAAACTATGTAAAACTAAGTTATTTTTGCGGTTGTTACAGAAAATATCCCATATCTTAAAAACAATGAACTTATATAGCAAAGAAATCATCATAATCGTTTTAATTATGGGATCCTATACAGGCATATCTGCATATTTTTTATTTCTAGTCCCTATACATTATATGGGGAGTGCAATATAAACGAAAAACAAAAAAAAAAATAACGCAGATGATTGATTGATTGTTTTTTTTTGTAGCTTCACTACACCATTATACGAGTACCAAGATAGGTAGGTGTACATCTTCTTTCTATTTTCATCAATAGTGTAAGTAGTCTCCGAGTAAAATGCCTGTGTCACATCCAGACAGACAGACTGACATGCTGACGGGACTTGACGAAATTATAAGGGTTTCGTTTTTGCCATTTCGCTACGGAACCCTAAAATCGTAGGTTTTATATTTCACTGAATTAATTTACATCTTTCTGTGTAGGTACTAAAACTGTGACAAAATAATTTAATTTGACACATTTCTTTGATAATATTTATGTAATATTAGTGTGAGCGTCAAAAGTGAAGACATTTTTCATTTATTTTCTTTTTATTTTGATTTTTTTTTTACATTTTGGAATTCCAACAGTTACTTTTTTTCACAGCATGTGCAGAATAGTTCCTGCATTTTCTCCTCCACCTATAAGTACTGTTATTAGTTACCAAGTTTTCATTCAAAACTTTGTTCAACAATGATTACTGAATACTAACTTTCGAAGCTGACGGTACCTTTCATGTTTATAAAGTGCACTGAAATTATTTTTTTCTTTAAGAACTTTGAACTTCTTAGTGTAATGAGAGATGTCTACGTTTATTTAAATACTAGCTTCCGCCCGCGGCTTCGCCCGCGTGGATGTCGGAAATTATCCCAGAGGACAGCACCGGTGAAGTAGCGCATATTATGTCCTACCCTAGGGTGCTATCTATCTCCTTGCCAAATATCGAAATCCGTTCAGTGGTTTAGGTGTGAAAAGGTAACACACAGAAAGAGGTACTTTCGATATGGTTCACTATTTTGGGCTTCCACATAAAAGGTAGATAATATATTCTGTCGCGGACATTTATTTAGAACTGTTTAAGACAAACAGTCCCATGATACGTTATACCTATTCGTGTAACAACAGCGCTTCTGCGAGATTCAGCTGTTGTAGAGGTTTCTGTGGCTCTTTGCGACGCCATGTAAGTCGCCTGCTGCTGACGTCGAGCTTGTGACTCTTCTGGTGTCTCCGCAGCCCGTTGAGACACCACTATACTCGTCATGCTGTTGACGCCGATCTTGGGACTGTTCCGGTGTTTCAGCAGCCCGTTGAGACACCAGATACTCAGCATGCTGTTGACGCCGATCTTGGGCCCGTTGAGACATCAGATAGGTACTCAGCATGCCGTTGACGTCGAGGTTGAGACTGTTCTGGAGTTTCACCAGTTGTTGAAATGCCAGATACTCAGCGTGTTGTTGACGTCGATCTTGGCTGGTGTGCCGCCTCACGCACCGCCTGCTCAAATCTTCGCAGATCAGTTTGTTGAGACGTCTCGTTATTCTAAGTCGAGCTATTTTTATAGCTCGAGCTTTATTAGAGCTTTATGAAATATTAGACTTACGCTTTCGAGTCATTATTGTAAGTACTATATAAAAAATCACCAAATCGGTGGTAATTTTCAAAGTAACTAAAACAATTCCAATAGCTAATTAGGAGGAAAACGAATCTAACTTCTTACTACTTACAACACAACCTAAAACTATACGTTAATCTTAAACTAACAAAAAAAAGAAACAATTGTAATAATCTAAGTAGGTACCTAATGAAAATAATAACGAATCTATTTAGGTACTTAATACTTACAAATACAACCTATACCTAACCCGTGACCTAACTAACTAAAAATACAATCCTACCTATAAGTAATTAAACAAACAAAGAAAACAATTCTAATATGACTAATAATTGAATTTAAAACGAATCTATATTTGTACTTAAAATATACTACCCAAAAATTATAATGCCTACTATTAGTTAGTAATAAATCGCATCGAAACGAATTTAAAGCTGTAAAAAAAACTCAAAATGAGGACAACCGTCAACGACGTCTGCCGGTCTGCCCTCACGCCCAGCAGTATAAGCGTCCTGTGCATAGATATCCGGTCCTGTGCCTCACGCACATAATATTAGTAGACACACCTTCCAATATATAAATAAAAGGATAATAAACTTATTATTGAAATCCTTAGAACGGTCTTTCCTTTTGGTGTTCCACCACAGGTCTGCCTGCCCGCGTTCGGGACTTCATTGCCTGGACCGCCCCTCCACCTCCGCTCTGCGCGCCGGGTCAATCTTATCGTGATAACTTTTAAAGTATTCATCCAAATTGCTTAGTGTAAAAGACAAAGTTCATCTACATGAAATACAGAAAGCGATAAATGTATTGATTTTGATAAGAATTAACAAAGTACTCTGAAATATGCATTGTAAAAAAAGTACCCAATTTAAATGTATTTATGGATCACTATTTTGGATATAATGGCTCCCAAAAAAAAGATAGATATATGCTGTCGCGGACTTTTATTTAGAACTTTATAAGACAAACAGTTCCACGATACATTATCTTCATGTAACTCTAACGGTTTAGGCAGCGCACGCCAAGATAGCTCTCAGAGGGCAGGAATTTTTCCGACTTACTTGATACTTATCGTTATATTATGGCCAAATCATACAAAATCTTTATAAATTGTAGCCTATGTGTTATTCTGATGTATAAGCTATATTACTGTGAAGTTTCATCAAAATCCGTTCAGTAGTTTTTGCGTGAAGGAATAACAAACATCCAAACAAACTTTCGCATTTATAATATTAGTAGGATATTATTAAAGCGTTGCAAATGTTTTACTTTGATGTACAAAGAAACTCAAGATGTGCTCTCGACTTGGCAAAGTAAGCATGTACCTCCATACCTATGTACTTAAGAAATATTGTGTTTACATACCTCGTAATCTGCATTCGCGATTTATTTGCCAAAAATGTAAACAAATGAAAACCATGGAAACAAAATATGAGTTTATGGAAAAATAACTTTAAATCCTACACCATAAAGTTCACTTTACGCTACAACTTCAAACATTTTTATATCTTTTTCAATTATAGTGCTAGTCACTTTGAAATCAACTTAATTTAAATTAAGGGGATTACAAATGACCTAAAGCGCGGTCACTGTCGGACTGCATAGAAAAGATAGAGAAGCGCGATGACACAACGCTAGTAATTTATTGCAAAATATGAAGTTAAATTATCTATTTACAAAAAATCTATTGTTTGGACTAAAAAATTAAAACACTAGTGCTTTAGTATGTTGCTTGTAGAATAATCTGACAAAAATCAGAATGATTGTATGTACCTATATTAATATGGTTTTTATTGTAAAATGAAAATTTTTAGAGGTATCTTCATTATTTTTTTCTATCATATCAAATTAGTTGTATTATGTTTTCAACACACTATCTAACTGGCATATATTCTGAAAAATATCATATATTTTTCTGATTTTATTTACTGCAGTCGATCATAATTATACTTTTAGGCATTATAAAAAATTGCGTTTTTTGCGCTTAGGTCCTGTAGTCCCCTTAAAATAAATTTGATAATTGTTTAACATGAAATAATATTAATTTGAAACATAAGTTTGAATAAACTTTACATAAAATCACGACTTCTTCCCATGGTGTTAGGCAGAAACTACAGAATGTCTCCTGCTACTGAAAGTTATTTACTAAGTGTCGCCTACAACAGTGGAAGAGCGCTTATGTCCTTTGGTTTAAATAGGTTTTAATTTTTATTATTTTATTTATCATAAATATTATAGCTTGTAGACTGTAGACTTGTAGACCATTTTCTATTTTGTTAAGTACCTCGTACTTGTTGACCGGCCTTCACTGTCCTTCCATACTTGTTTATACTGTCATTTGAAAACATTGTAAATATCAATTTATTTAAAAAAAAGTTATTGTGGAGTTTTTTGCCGGCTCTTTTCCTCAAGGAACGACCGATTGGAACCATGCACGTAGCTTCTGACGTTTCATAAATACCCAAGTACAATAAAGTGTGAAATAAAATATTTTGGTTTTGGTGTCTGAAAAATCTGTTCATAGAAACAAGTGTCCTAAGTACCTACTAATTAAATTGTTCCATATTTTTTAACAAATAAATTATACTTAAACTTATGCTGTGATCCTTTTACCTACTTCGTTTACGTTCATACAATTTTATTTTACTTTATTGTAGGTAAATATTATTTTATATAAATGAGTAACAATTTGTTTTTGCAACGCGGTTTTCCTGTTATGTTAAGTTTTAGTGGATATTAACCGGGGTTATCGTTGAGGCATTACTGGAAATGAATAATAAATACAGTACCTATGTTTATTATACATTTTCAGGTTTCCGTACCCAAAAGGTGCCAACGGGACCCTATTGACTCCGCTGTCCGTCCGTCCGTCCGTCTATCTGTCTGTCAGGTTTCAAAGGGTGTGTATTTCTATTGCCGCTATAGCAAAAAAAAAATTATACATTAAAGGGGTCTCCCTTTAATGTTTACAAGAAACGTTCTTTTTTTTTGGGCGTTTTTTGCCTTGTGGTACGGATCTCGCTGTGCGATCCGACTCGCACTTGACGGTTTTTTTTCCTTCCACAACGAGCCATACAAGACAGCAGATAACCTCGGTTGATGACTGCTTAAACAGTAAAAGATAGTCATTTGTGTAAACGTACTTTTAGGTAGGGACAGTTTTTTATCTCACGAAGCGACGCGCGTTTCACTTGTGTTAACCAAGCGCACAAACACGCTGTGAATGTGTGCGTGAAGACTACAGAACAGATTTTACTGTTCTGTGGTGAAGACGGACAGAAGGTACCGAGACTGTCAGCAAATAACACACACATACCCTTTTCCGACTTCGCCCGAGTCTCGGACGGTTCCGAGAGCTCCTGCCTTTTTTTTTTTTTGGATGGGGAATTATCTAATGACTCCTCCCGCTCTGGGTGGAGCGGAAGGGAGTGTCAGACTCTTACTGACTAAAACCTACCCGTGTTCCTTCCTTAGCCCTTTATGTTCCGGGGCAGCGGTAACCCTTTCGGACGATCCCGCTACCCCGGCAGGCTTCGGCCCTAGCGGGCCCCTTCCTTTATGCTGACATCTCTTTGAGGCGCGCGTGAAACACATACGCGCCGTCCGGCATGATCCTTGTCCAGCTCCTGCCCTTACACACACATTCACAGCGTGTTTGTACACTTGTTAACCACAAGTAAAGCACACGTCGCTTCGTGAGATTAACATACTACTTATACCTACTTGATTACAGAAATCTGATAAGTCTGCAAAGTGAATTCTTTACTCAATTTGTTTTAAAACATATTCCAACGTTAATAAAACCGACTGAAGTAGTCTCAAGAATTTTCTTTAGTCGTAACTGATATCTTATCCAAAATCACTACTGTCTACTTTAATTAAGGACAAGAATTTTAATGAGGATTATCTGAGCCAAAAAAACCTTTGCTAAATATTCAAACATTTCAAGAAATTCTGCTGAGAAGCTGATAGTGTTGCCAAAAGTTCCTCGCTGTTAAAACTTTATGATAATTAGTGAGTCGCTGGAGCTAATTCAAAGATCAAGCCGCAGATAGCAGTTCGTCGCCAGATGTAATATTGTAGCCTCGTGTAACACTCGAGAATCTCCAGGACTGTAACTGAACAAATAAGTTTCAAACTTAATTGAGGATTCTCTGGAACCGCGTCTAGTTTTACTCAATCATCATTCTCCTGCCCTTATCCCAATTTATTTTTACTCAATATAATCATGATATAGACTGGGTTAGTACTTAGTTGACGCATTCGAATTAAACTAAGAAACTTTTCTAATTTGAGATTTCATTGTCATTACACTATTAACAGCTATAGTTTGTTGCTAAATCGCAGTGCTACAACGTAACCTAACGACGGACGAACCGACATTGCCAACATTATGTGAATAATTTAAAAAAGCGTAATTTTTCCACGATTACGCTGCCACTAAATCTTCGGAACTCGTTAATCGAAGTTTCTGCAAGTACTTGGTGGCTGACGCCAACTGCCTTTGGCACAGCCCCGCCTCTGCGCGACGCCAATTTAAATGATAAAACTCAGATCCCTCAAAGGATAAAATTCAGATTATTCCGCCCAAAACTAAATTAAAAATCTCTTTTTCTAAAAAGTGGGGCCAACCATCGTGCCTAGATACACTCGGCCTTTATGAGCTAAACATTTTTAATTACGAAGCGGTATTTGCTTTAATAAACATCCATTTAGTTTTGGTTTTGAGTGAGTTTGTTTAAAATAAAGCATATCGTATAAAATAATTTAACTGTACTGAAATGTGGGATATTACCGCTTCATCTACTTCAAACGTACGAGTAATTAGTTTGATAAAACATGAATAATCAATTAATGTTATGAATCTGTTTTTCATTTTGATATTAATTTTGTTATCTCGTTCTCGTGTTACTGTGATGATATTACTTTTTGTTACGAATGGGTCTCAATGGTCTACAGCTTTGTGTTTTTAGCCGTTTTGCTAATAAAGGTAAGCCACCGGTGCAATAGAAATGTTAAAGGGAATATTTTAATAGTCACAACTAATGGATTTCAATGTAAGGGTTGATTAAAATTGACCACTTGCAAAAGAGTGTGTAACTTATTTGACATTTAGTTAAATAAACAAATTAAATTATTTTCGTTTTCAGGTTCCACATTTTTTAATCTGTATCCTGCAGGGAAATCATATTTCAATTTGATTTAATATCATACAAACGATTTATTTTTGCAATATACCTATCTAAATCTACTAATTCATATACCTATCTTATTCAAATCCATACAAAAGCGAGCGCGTACTGCAAAATCTACATGTGTTCTTGGCACCTTCATTTCAATAGTTCTATTCACGCCACCATACCGTCTGTAAAACTCTTGAATTCAAATGTTACTGTTTTCAGAATAAGTTCACGTAGAATTTTAAAATTCATACAGACAGACGAATGCTGGAGTATATAAAGTAGGTATTGATCTAGGTACATAGGTACACTACGCGCATGGAGTTTTAAAACCTCGTTTTGCCGCAGAGGTAGTTAAGGAACCCCTCTCTCCGTAAAATAGATGAATCCGACACGTTTCAACCAGATATCTAATCGTAAGAAGTTAGAAGTACTTACTTAGGTTTTTCTCGATATAATTTGAAAAGTTGAAATGCCTAATTGAAATAAGTACTTCGTTTTAAAGTTATCGTAGTTTTAAAAGAAGCTATTTTAATTTGAATGGAACAAGTGATGGCTCTTTTCATTCTTCATCGTTCCCATAGATATCGTGATCGTTCCTAAGTGACTCATGTGTTATATGGTTAAGTGGATGGGCATTATCTCCAATCAAACGTTGTGACATTTATGACCTTTTTACTGTGGTCTATATGGAAGGCCATTTTCTGTACTGCATGACTAAGTCACATGTCATTCATTCATTTGTTTAACATAGACAATGGCAATAAAATTATAATCTTTATAAAATTAAAATGAAATCCTGTTCGTTGGTAAGCGCATCACTTGAGAACAGCTGGAGCGATTTGACTATTTTTTATTTTAATATGTTCGTAACAGTCCGTAGTAGGAGTTTATGAAAAAAAAAAAAAAAGTTTCCCGAAAAAAAAAACAAATTCGGTAAAAACAGAACGTCCTTTTTTTGTATAAGATTTTTGTATCAAAGAAACAAAATACGTTTATTTGCGGTAAACATGACGCAAAAAGAACATACACAAAAAAATATGATAAGAACACTCCGGGAGTGCCGACAGAAGTGAAATCTTGAACAATTACGTGTGTATTTTTTAAATCGTCATAATTATAAACAAAACACAAACAGAATACTTTGCCATCACTCACTGACATATCGGAAATACAACCGAGTACATCCCGAGGACCGCCGAACACATCTGAAGCGGTGTCGGCTACGGTAATAGTGGCGCGAATTCAATGGTTTTTTCCTATCTCAAAAAATGCCTAACGCGCCTAAAGAAGTTTTCACTTCAAAAATGAATGAATTATTGAAAATTGGACAGGACAACATCTGTCGGGTGAGCTAGTGGTATATAAGGATAATAAAGTAGTAGGTACTCCAGAGATATGCCAGAGGGCGTACAAATGTTTGTAATTAAATTGGTATATTTACTGGTTTATTGGTTTAATTGGGGAGTAGTGGTGGCCAAGTGGTAAAGGCCGCGACTTAAGAGTTGTAGGTCGTAGGTTCGAATCCAAACAGGCGCTTTACTTTGTGTAAATTATTTCATCACCACTGCTCTCAAAACGGTGAAGGAAAACATCGTGAGGAAACCGGCATGTTCTAGAACCAAGAATTCGAATACATGTGACATCTGCCAACCCGCACTGGGCCCGCGTGGTGGATTACGGCCCACTCCCTCTCACTGAGGAGGCCTGTATCCCAGCAGTGGGAACATTATAGGCTGATTATGAAATTGGTATAATATGTTATTTCCTTTCTAGCTTTGTATATCTCTGCTCTTCCAAATAGTAACATAGGCAGCACCAGCACCCTAAATAGTAGTCAGCCCCCTACCTGCATCGCTAAAAGGCAAAAATGTACACTTTTTGTATAGTTTGTTGTGACACAAGAGTAGTTATAGGAAAGGGAATTTATTTCAATACTTCGCCTGCACGTAGGTTTGTAAACAAAATATATTTTATTTTAAACCAATATATCAGCAAAACAATTACCATAATCAAACATTTAATGTAAATTGTGTAGTAGATAATTGTGCAATGAATTAACCGTCAACTAGCCATAATTGGTGTATCATTAATTGGCCATCAATTGTATATCGTAGCTGGTACCTATGATTGTGTTATATTGATGGAGGGAGGCATTGATTTTATCATTGCATTGTGTGGTTTAGGAATACAATACAGGGTCAAATAAAATTAGCTAGCGAAACTCTGCATACGTGAATGAAACACGACAAAATAATAAAAAATATTCGATGTTTTTTTTTTGTGGTATAACTCCCGCTGGTTGTGTTGTTACTTGAAGTAGGACTTGAGAAAAACTGTTTACTTTTGTTTTATCGTGTTGAGATATGAATACCTATGACGTCTGTGAAGTTTACACAATAACAAGCCGATTTTTAAACATAATATTTCAAGCGGATACACTAACAATGGTCGGTGATCCCACAAAAAACTAGAGCCGGCCAGAAAATTCGCAGTAGGTACCTAACTTTTTTTTTTAATTTGAAATGGACTTGCTCTTGACTCTAGTCTAGGTCAAAGGTGACAGAGACAAAGTCAACGATGGAGCGAGCTTATCCTGAAAAAAAAAACTTTTACAGTGTTTTCAAACAACATCGTTCATAGGTAGGCATGTGAGGACAATAGGCCTATTAACAAATACCACGTACTTAACAAAATAGAAAAAGGTCAACAAATCTACAGTCTACAAGGCCTGTAACGTTCTCACGTCCACAAAGTATAAAATAATCTATACAGGGTCTCATAAAATAGATGGACAAATTTTAACACATAACCAAAGATATCCAAGCAAAAAACACAAATTAAAGTGATTTTATTTTGACCTAAAATAATAAATTGCCGGCACAATAGTGTATTTTCGTTAGCTGAATATTTTTCTCGTAAGTATCTGATGCGTTTTTCTTATTATATTTTTTTACCATCGTCCATAATTTGGTGGTCTGAATGATTTCTAAAAGTTTGTCCATCTATTTTATAAATAACATAATATAAAAAAATTAAACCCTATTTAAACCAAATTACATGATTGCCATTAGTTACAACTTTTATCCTGTCCAATAAATCCACTAATAAAGAATTGAAATTAGAATGGGTATTAGGTATATAAAGTCAAATAATGAGAAGTTTATGTCAACGAAATATGTAAAAAAAAATGTAAATGGGAAGCCGTTAATAGACATTTACATAATAATGCCCAGGGAAGCCACATGTGCAGAAGGAATTAGTGTCATATTTCCTTGTCTTCAACGTAGTCTATGCTTTTTTGATACGGACACGTTTATATTTATTTTCATAAATCATTATAACATTCCTTCCCCACAGTTCCCACAGAGAGGACTCTGTGAAAAGGAGTGTGTTCATAGCATAATCAGCTACTACAATCTGTCAAATTTCTTTAATAGATTTTCAACTTTACCGCTAAAGCATAAGGTTCAAAGTTGATTGCAAAAATTTGACAGTTTCGGGTAGCTTGATGTGCTGGTGTCTGTACCCACTGCTGGGACACAGGCCTTCTCTTTTTTGAGAGGCAGTAGGCTGTAATCTACCACGCCGGCCCAGTGCGGGTTAGTAGCAGCTGTCACTTGTCTTCGAAGTTTTGTTTCAAGGACAGGCTGGTTTCCTTACGATGTCTTTCTTCACAGTTTTGAGAGCGATTTACACAAAGTAAAGTGCCTGCCTGGGTTCGAACCCACTACCTACAACTCGTAAGTCGGGGCCGTCACCATTGGGCCACCATTGCTCTACCATTACTGTAAGTGCCGCTGCAAAGAATTTAATACTGTTAGTGATCCCACTTCCAAATTAACCGCTACATGAACTTAAAAATATTCTCCTAATATAGTTCTATGCGATCGATTTTGTATCGAATATCAATCGATATCACCAAAGACAACAGCTTACTAATATATTTCAAACATTGCTTACCTCACCAGTCTTTTAGTCTGGATGCCTACTTTTGTGATTACGTAAAATAATTAAAGGTTATTTCAAGACCTGCAATGCAGATGTCAGTGAGTGAACGATCTCCGCATCGGGAATGGCTTTGGGAGCATTAAAAGTGAGTGAATTACATATTGTTCTTCCGTCACATATATTTAATTTGTCACACGCATTTATCTTACCTTGGGTTTTTTGCAGGATTTATGTAATTGTTAAATGGAGAACTATTTATGGTGTAATGGAAGATAGCTATTGAAGTAATTCAAACTTAGTTATACCTTTTCTGAGAGGTATATTGCTACATTGAGCCATGGTGGACCAGTGGTAACGGCACCGACTTAAGCTTTGTAAGTCGTAAGTTCGAACCCAGACAGGCGCTTTACTTTTTGTAAATTATTTCATCACCATTGCTCTCAAAACGGTGAAGGTAAACATCGTAAGGAAACCGGCATGTCCTAGAACCAAAAATTCGAAGACATGTGACATCGATCGATCCGCACTGGGTCCGCGCATTGGATTACAGCCCACTCCCTCCCGTAGAGTGGAGACTGTGTCCCAGCAGTGGGAACGTTATAGGCTGATATTATGTAGATTGCTACAGGGGTAATCTATCTCTCTATATCTAATATAACTATCGTATATTGTCGCCCTGCAGGGCAAAGGATTTCCTTTCCTTTCCTCACAAAATTCTGTCTTTTGCTAGTACCGGCCAGTCCGTTTGGTAGGAGTCGGGATCGTCCAGCCATCTTCGCCTTGACCTGCCGCGATGGCGTTATGCGTTTTGTGGGACCCAACCGTTGCTTCTTTTAGCCCATTTGTCATCTGCCATGCAGCGGACATCCTGATTAATCTACCTATTGATATCTCTCGGGCGGAAACACTGTCCTATCCTAGTCTTCCCATCTTTAAGAAAAATAATTTAGGAAAAGTATCTACAGAATATTTCCTTCCTAAATAGAATTTTATTTTAGTAATCTATTGCGACTTAGGCTTGTATCTCGCTAGGACACCTTCCTTAGGTCCTTAGATTTAATTGTGCAACCAGGATGCATGACGCTCATATTTAGAACAAAGATGCATGATTTATACCTATAATCGTTATTCTACAACACGATCAGTAATCAGTACCTACCTCTGTTTCACTCAAACGTTCCCATTATTTTGCACCGATCTCAACAAAACCAACGCTGGAAGTGCCATGCAAATAACACGATCGGATAAAAGATCTAAATATTGTACGAACTGTAACAGGTTGCCGGTCCATCGGAGTACATCGAAACAATCTGTTCGAACTGACGCTCACTACTTCCGCAGCTTTGTAAAGTAATTGATACATCTGTGTTTATCTTTTCCTGGATCGGTGGGAGAATCAATATGGTTACAATGTTTCAAGGAATTAATGATGTGAGAATCTTTTTAGGAAAATAAATGTCTACAGACATAGACACAGGTACAGACTATGGATTTGGTGCTATAGATATCGATCATGCACGTCAGAGTGCCTATATACCTACTAGCTTTTGCCCGCGTGGGTTTTGTTGTCAACTCCAACTAACTATATTTTTTATAATTCATTTCCTGTTTCTTACGTCAAACTACTGTCATTTCAGTCTGCAATAAAATGCGCTCCACTCACGTAACGCCATAAAGCCTGCCTTTTTATTTCTGATTCCACACCATCAAATACCTCAAGAACCAGCCCTGCTGCAATACTCCAACAGATTTCGGAAAGCACCATATGTGTTAATTCAGGTTATAAACTATCTGTGTGCCACACATTGAGGTAATAATGTAAGTACAGACGCCAACACATCAAGCTACCCCAATCTGTCAAATTTTCCCAATCAACTTTGAACCTTATGCTTCAGCGATAAAGTTGAAAATCTATTAAAGAAATTTGACAGATTGTAGTAACTTGATGTGCTGACGTCTGTACATATTATCTCAATGTTGCCACATCCAAATCCGTTCAGTCATTTTTGCGCCAATCTGGAACATACACCAGACAGGTTACAAGTTGCTATTTTATTATAATAATAAGTACCGTATAGATAATGTTCAAAAAAATATCTACATTGGAAGAACTAATTAAAGAAAATAATACAGAAACGTATTTGATTTAAAATTATCTACCGACATACTCTGCGCATCAGACCCCGCACGAAATAATTGTACTTACCGCGAATATAGTTTATAGTTTAATTAACTGACGATGTTATTAAATCTTATTAACCAAACAATTATTCCCTTTACATTTCAAATACCCAATTAAATTCTATATACGAGAGTAAATTCAAATATAAATTCTATTTGCTAAAACTCCCTAGGTACACATAATGATGACGCGTTTGTACCAACAAAGGAGGCATTCAAATAGGTTTGAATTCAATCATAATTCGGATCAGTGTCAGACCTTACAAATAGAAGGCGGGTAGTATTTATTTGTACCATTCGCACACATTATAAGAAGATGTAGAAGGTACATTTAATCTAAGCACGCATTATAGCGCATCATCATCATCATCATTTCAGCAGAAAGACGTCCACTGCTGGACATAGGCCTCCACCAAGCACCTCCACTTCGACCGGTTCTGCGCTTCTCGCATCCAAACGGGTTCCTGCGGCCTTCACAAGGTCGTCGGTCCACCTTGTGGGAGGCCTTCCAACGCTACGTCTACCGGTACCTACGCGGTCGCCACTCCAGAACCTTTCGACCCCATCGGCCATCTGTTCTGCGAGCAATATGCTCTGCCCACTGCCACTATAGGGCCTCGCATTGCAGAAATACGCCAAAGCACATTAGGAACCGCGGCGCGCCGCACCGCAACTCAGTAGATAATTGTTTCAGACAGATTCAAATTTTGAATTTGAACATTTTCTATTCGCACACACAGGCGGGCCATTGCAACGCAAAGCATTAGCCGCAAAAATACGCCTGGCGAGCGATCCGCCAGTGCGTTGCGCTGTGGCCCCAGTTCTAACTCAAAGCCTTTATTTCAATTAAACCATTTACAGACACTTTTGAATTGTCAAAATGTCGATCAGTTAGTCGGAAATTTGAAGCTAGTGTGCATACAAAATGTACTTACTATAAGGAGGATTTTCGTAAGGCGTTGCGATGCGGCCGAATTTGCGCAAGCCTAATGAGATTTCAGTATAACAAAAGAAAAACGATGTAAAAGGTGGATAAACAGTGTTTCGTCTCGGTCTGCAATCACGAATGGATTTGCACGCTCACGTTATTTTATGTTTTAACGGATTTTACTATATTTTTATGTTTTTAATCCAATAAGCACGTGCTTGTAGGTTTAATTCAATTGAAAAAAATTCTTTGTTCTTCTTTTAAATGCCAGATCTTGTAGCAATATTTGTTTCAGAAAGTTTCCTTTTCTGTGGCATGTTGATGACACAACATTTTTTTTTTTAAACCTTTATTTGATGGTTTGATCTCATTGTCACACATGAACATGTCACCCTCATGGGAAACCTTTGTTATGCGCATTATTTGTTGCATAAATCGTCACCAAAGGATTTTCCTTTTTTTACTGAGCACTTAGCAATGTGCTTACCTACAATTTGTTTATTTCTCTACCTTAGAGCTCATTACATCGGAGTAAACCTTCTCTCACATATTTTCGTGGTCCCCGTCACGCCAACACCTACGAAAGGCTGGATCTTTGCCAGTGGGGACCGCGCTGTTTGAAGTACCGACGTGCATTTACTAGATTTATTAGATAAGATTTATATTGAAAAGTGTACGTATCTTTCTTGCATTCCCAGGCATATTGCCAGGGGTCGGTTTGCTTAAAAGAATTGGGGAGCTCGTTAGATATTGTAACCTTCAAATTCAGTCTCTGTAGTACCCGTTTTTCCAATCCAGTAAGTAGGTAGGAGTTTCGTCGATAAAATAATCTACAAAACAAAAAAAAAAAACTGCTCTTCATCGTCATGATGTAAAAATAATCTACCTCTGTACTAGTAGGTATCATACCATCTAATCATTTGTTCGATATAATTTACTAGCTGCACCCCGCGGTTTTACCCGCATAAGTTTCGATCCCGTAGAAATATCGGGATAAAAAGTAGCCTATGTTAATCCAGGGTGTCAGCTAAGTACCTCCATACAAAATTTTATCAAAATTGGTCCAACCTTTGAGCGTAAAGAAGTAACAAACATATAAACACACACACACACTCACAAACTTTCGCCTTTATAATATTAGTGTGATTGAGGACCTGCGGGGTAATTGCGTAACACACTATCAGTAGGAATGGCTTTCATTTTGATAATTCAATAACATTCATTGCGTCATAAAGCAAATGATTAGTAATTTCCTTCAAAATAATAAGGGTGCTGATAATGTTATTCATACTAACTGGTGACACCTCTAACGTGACATTTTGGCAGCGCATGGAAAACATTGTTGATCCTGCGCGTTACAGGTTAAAACCCATAAAATATTTAAATAAAAGGATTGACGCGGCCTAGGCTCGCTTGATGAATTCATTTAAAAAAATCTCTAGTAAAATGTCACCTACTGAAAAACAGGTCTTTGTTTGTTAAAAAGTACCTCCAATGAATAGTGACAGTTGGTACTTTTGCAAGTCAGAAGTGCCGCGACCAATATATCAGGTTCACTTTAAAAATCCGTTGGAATAATCTGGTTTCTTTTTCCATTTTCAGATAAACATGAAAACTCCATCGAGGTATGGTTGTTGTATTCACAACTTTTATTCAGAAAAAAATATTAACGTACGTAATCGCTTCCTTTACTGTGAAATTATGTGGCTAGGGGAAGCTTAGATCATACTTTATATGGCATGTTATGACTACAGTTGTTTTTTTTCATTCCCCGATTCTTTACATTATTTTGGTATCTTTGTTTTCTCAATTCTAGGTATTTTTTAGCGTGAGTGGTTGAAAATGTTGTTATCAGCAGTAATTTCAGATATTCTCTGAAGGTACCCTTACTTTTTCAGTATGTGAAATGGAAGGCAAGGAAAACCTTGGTTTCTTTCAAGATTTCTCACGAGATTAGCCAATTTTCGGCGTATTTTAACTTTTTGGTAACTGGCAAGATTCACGCAGCCACGGCTGAATTTGGAATTGTTTAACCCGTATGATATTTTCCCAAAATAAAGGCTTGAATGGAAGAGTAGCCGCGTAGCTTTGGTACGTAAGTAAATATAAACAAGAATATTAATTTAGGGCGGAATCGGGAGGAGGTTAATTAAAACACTTTCCCGCAACTCCAAAGGGATTGTCTTCTAAGTATTTTGGCAACACAAAGCTTTAATAGATTCGATTATAAATTATGAGGATGAGGATGAATTATGAGGAGGATGGCGAGTTTGGACCCACATTATTTATAAATTAACTAAGTGTCGTTCACTTGCAAGTTCATATTTACTATACTTAAGAGTTTGTAAGAGGATTATATAAAAAATATTGAGTCACTAGGTGATGGGAATTAAAAGTTAGAATAGATTTTTATTTACTTAAAAATAAGTCATCATGCAGTTATTAAACGCACCGTGTTTCATATTACATTCCAACCTACTTTTTCATTACCTAGACCGTACATGATTTACGTTCTTACACTTGTAGACGTTTACGCTTGTCAATTTTTTTTTTAAACGAAACATGTAAACTATGAGAAAAACATACAAAAGTTAATATTAAAAATGGATTTACATTTTTTATACAAAAATGTATGTACAATATTATAATTATTACGATTATTTGTTATAACATAGAATGGAATGGAACGTTATGCTGTCAATTAGAGTTGGCTGTCAGTGTCTAGTGCCATTCCATTGTTTGTTTTCAACGGCTAACATGGGATATCTATTATTTTCTATGCGATTTTGTGGATTCTTGACGACTTGGCTTTACCTTTGGATTCCGATTTGCAAGTGGTGTGGACTTAGTTACCCGTTAAAATGCGTTGTGTGAATTGTCAATTGCGCATTGTCCGATTACGGAGATATCGTTTGTCCGACGAAAGTGCTCAGGTAGTCGAGAGAGTTCAGAGATGGGTTTATCCGCGTGATGTAAGTATTGTAATACCTATAAATAAATTGGTACTTAAGCTCATTTACTTCAGTAACATCCTGTGGCGTGGTTTTGTTTCCTTTTGATTGCAAGACTCGCACTCGTATTATAAGGAACTTAAACGTATAACCGTCACCCGCAGGATGATAAGAAGTGGTCACATTCTTGATTTTGAACCACTGGCATGATTATAACATTACCTAGGTGTATTTGATAACTCTCAAACAATGGTCATAATTATTTTTAGATGACTGGAGACGACTTTATTTGTCATTCCTGTTGGGAGTTGATAAATCATAACCCAAATGAAGATCCTGAACATAACACCCGACAGCAACTTGACCATCGTAAGATCTATTTTGAGAATCAGGAACAGACTGGTCCTCAAACCAGAGATGTCTGAAACAGAAGTCCAAACAGGAAATATTGTGTCTGAATGGATAAGACTAATAATGACGTGCATAGTCAATAGATCTGTATTTTTATTATTTTTGTGATTGTTTTTTAAAACTTTTCACTTTTATTGTTTCAGTTAACCAACACTGATGAAATATGTGGGCATAGCCTTGCTATTTACGTGCACATGGAGTATTTGATAGCTCTCACAGAAGTTCTGCCCCTGTTGCACCTTCCACATCTAGTGTAGGAGGTAGCGCACAGCCTATATCTTAGTATTTATTATAATCATCATCCTCCTGCCCTTATCCTATTTTTATCACAACCTTTATTTTATAATCACAAACGAAATAAAAGATTTTCTAAGTATGTATTGTTTTATTCAACAAACCTTTTGTTTAAAAATCCAAGTTCTTAATAGTCTATAAAATCACGTCTTTGCTAAATTGCTTTTCATGAAGGGAGTTCCTGCTTTTCATGAAGGGAGTTTTCGACTGCTTCGTTGATCTAGTGATCGTAAGCACGACTGCCGAACCTGGGGTCCTGGGTTCGATTCCCAAGACAGGCAAGGTGAAATTCTCAGTATCAGCCCGAAGTCTGAATATGTGCTCGGTTAGTAACGGTTGGCTCACCCCCCTTTTATCAATCAATCATGTAACTGGCAAAATGTGCGACGCGACTTTAGAAGGAATCTCAGTCGCAAAGACACGTCGCGCCAATGGGAGCCTTAAACTACATAATCTGCTAGATACTTGCGTTTCTTTCAGGTTAGTTGTTGTTGTTAGTTGTTGGCAAAAGCCAATAATGATTATAGTTTCATCGTAATATCAGTCTAGTCTATGCTTACACTGCTTACAGTATTCATTTCATATCTCGTTTTGACCAAGTCACTAGTTCCTAGCTCCCAGACGTATTTTTTATTTTGAGTACCTAGGTAAGTACCTATATTTGGCAAGAGAGATGCAGAAATACGATGGTAGTGTTGGTAAATATTTCTTTTCTGTTTGATCACCTTTTTGAAACTACATAATACATAAAAAAGATATTGTATTATTTAATAAGCACTATTAGATTAATTTTAGGTTATAATCTTTTACATTGCATATCTTTTTTCTCCCAGCCTCTACGACTTGCTGCCCATTTGCTTTTTTGCTAGTTTTATATAGTTCTACAACTAGTTATAAGTTTCCATACTGAACGATACTCCTAACAGTGGGTCCCATAGTACATGCAACCTCGCCATCCTCCTTTCATGGCTTAGAAGAAAAAGTCGTGAATAGAGGAGAAACAGTCTTGGAATTATAATTATTAATTTAAAGCTACCCGTTTATTGCTGTTTGTTGCTGTTTTCTAAGAATTTCGTTCGTCTACGCTTTTAGTTTTTATAATGAAACCTTTACATGAAAGTATAAAAGTGTGTGGGTGTGTTGTGACGCAGTCTGAGGGAGGCCTACGTCCAGCAGTGGACTGCAATAGGCTGATTTGAAAGAAGTGATGTCAAAATTAGGAATTCGGGATTGGAACTGTGCTCAATAAATAAGATGGATTGTGTACCTATTATGTCTTATTGTTATTGAGACCTAACTCTAATAATATTAGCAAATAAATATGACAATTTGCTTCCACCCTGGGAATACTAAATGCGGCAGGAACAATAAATTAGTCCTATTTTTGTTGCTTTTACTGATCTTTATCAGCCGTTTCTGTCACTGTAGTCTGGGCCACTAAATGCTTGATTTAAAAAAGGGCAAGGGACACTTCCATAATTATATACAAACTAATTTGCAAGCCAACGAAACTACCGCCTGGTAAAGAGCACAATGTGAACATGCAAAAACTTTAATTATCTTACCGCTTTGCAAGCATGCCGTAACAATTTAAAAAATAATTTGTTTGTGGATGTAAACAAGAAGCAGAGATACACCACGCCGCACTTTATGCATTCATACGCGAATGTAACAGAAAAATCTCGGTTTAATATACATAATGTAGTCATATTTACATAAATACGTAGGAGTCCCGTCTTATCGCGGGGCATCGGACTCTCGAAACGCGCGCGACACGCGGCTTTGCTATGAAATCTGCATAAATTTGCAGTTTTCTTGTTGTTATACACGATTTATGATGTGGAAAATTGTTTATTTATTGCTATTTTTCTTTATAGCATGTATATTTCAACGTTATGAAAGTTTACTTCTCTGTCTGCGGCTTTATTTGACTCAACTGTGGACACCGGAGATGACGCTGCTTGTTTTTATTTTCAGCAGAAGAATAGAGAATATGAATACCTAGTGTATGTTATTGAACCAATTTTGAGAAATGAGGTGTTATCGAATATGGTGACGCATTTGTTCGCCGCTCTACAGGGTAATATTTTTCCGTCTGGTTTTGAAGTTGCCTTTTAAAAACAAGCTAGCTTTCAAGTTTATCCTTTATTTCAAGTTCTAGAAAACTGGAAAGTTATTTTTGTGACGCAGTATAACTTTGAGTTCCACAATTTGTCTTTCACGTAGGTTCCGTAATAATCCAGAGATCCTCATCTAAGTGACAAATAATTGAATTATACAGGTCTGCACAAAGGTTCTGCGACGAAAGTAACTTTCATTTGTTCATAACGTGACATTACACGTACATTTTCTTAAACCCTCATAATGTTACCAGCGTTTGTGTAATAAAAGAATAATAAGGAACAGAGATGGGAGGTATGGTGGTATAATGTCAGAGCTTCAGCGTTTAATCTAAGCACTTAGGAGTATGATTGTGGGTACGGCACTTTATTTCACACACGGCAGGTAGTCGGGTCTTGTAGGAATGGTTCCGTGAATAAATGGTCTCAATTCCGAGCCTGGATAGAATCATAGTGGTCGGTAGTGGCCGACGTAATTTTACTATAGGAGGGTATGTGTGAGCAATGAATATAGTACATAATATGCTTAGCCCGTGAGAAAATTGTGTTATATTTGATGTTGTAGCAAATGTAAAGTTAGATATTACGAATTTATATACCTAAGTCTTTTTGGCTTGTTATCAGTTGCTTTTTAGGTCGAATATTGAGCAGATTCTTAACAGGTTCCGGCCCGGTAAACCAGACACAATAGACGTTTTATTGTTATGACGGCTATAGCCGTATCACTATACGGCTATAGCAGTCATAATGTCCTTAAAACAACATTTTAACTCTTAAAAACACACGTATTAGATTTTTTAATGTGTCTACAATCAAAATCAACTTATTGATTTCCTTACTATATAACAATAGGAGTATAATAATACATTACATAACAAAGTTTGTAGGTCATGGCTCTTCAACTGAACATAGCTGTAATAGCATAACAATAAGAGACTATTATTATTGTCCGTATTTTCACGTAAAATCAACGCTGAAGCAAACAATAGGTAATAATTTTGATGTTACAGAGACGTTGCGAGTTGGGCTTATCTTAACAATAGAATTTACGATTTAATTGTCTTATGTAAAGGCAGATAACAATGACATTTAGAGAAACGACCGAAGGGAAATACTAAATTGAACGTTTTCCATTAAATATTGATTGTTATTAATGTATTTATTTTTATTTTCGACACTGTTTTACTTGGACATATTGTTGTTTTTATCAAGAATATCGATGAAAATGATGATCATACTTATCAAATCCATCAAGAAAATGGTGACTTAGATGTTTATTACAAAACGAATGAGATTTCTCATCGGCGAAAATGGCGAACTTCCATACAAACTGTCATTACCCATTTAACACCTTTAGAGGATTAAATTTTCAAATATCCCAGAGCTGTAGGCTGTGCGCTACAGGCCGTAAGTAAGTTTAATTATTTTATTAAGTAGATGGTTGCGCAATTCAACGAATTTCCGAAATATCTGTATTTATGCTTGCATTTTTGTATTCATTTTCGAATAGACCTACCGAAGTTACCCCAACGTTCATTGCTGATGCGTTACCCAACTTAGCGACATTGTAGAAAATCTTATCTGCCAACCGTTTTTCTGATTGCTGCATCGAGACTAGATCTATCTTTAAAATCAGAACGTGGAAATGCCTGGCTGTAGTAATAAATAGGTATAGGTATAGGTAGGTAGGTTGTAGTATTTCCCAAAAAAGACTCTTTCACTTAGTTTTATTAGGTACTGTCGTCGTCTTTTAAAACTTGAAGTACGTACACTTATAGGTACAGACGCCAGCACATCAACCTACTACAATCTGTCAGATTTCTGTAATAGATTTTCAACTTTATCGCTAAAGCATGAGGTTCAATGTTGATTGGGAAAATTTGACAGTTAGGTGTAGGTTGATGTGCTGGCGTCTATACTTACGAGCACGTACCCAATTCTAAGCGAGACTTTTACGTTTATCCAATTACAGATGAGTATTATATGTTCTTCTATGAGTATTTTTCTTTCAAGTCAGTAGGTACGTTTATTCATGTATAAATAAAAGTTTTCGACGACTTCATTTAACTTGAATAATAGGGTTGGATATAAAAGAACTTTTGATATAGTTTTACAGAGTTTTAATGTAATTAGTTATTTGCTGAAGCTATTGCAGAACATTTTACAAGAGGTTGGTTTTCAAATAAAATGCTGGTTTATTCAACTTGAGCTGTGATTTTAGTTTTCAATGATTTTGCTCTTTTGTTTTAAAAATAAAGAGATAAAGATATTTATAATTCATTAACAAAGAAAGAAAAGACATTTTATTTTTTATTAAATTAAAACAGAGGTGAGACTAATGAGAGTTTCTAAGAGCTGATATTATTAGCCAAATAGGCTGCATGCTACTTTGAGGATGCCACGTGGACAGGCGATACACGTGTCGTCTCTCCTATCATACCGGTTTAGATTGCATGTTGCTTTTGCATACTCGATTTTACATTTTACAGACTGGACAGGTCCACTCAATCTGTGTGGTTCTTTCCTCAAAAGACCATTTCAGACACCAATCTACCATCATCAATCATACCATCATCTATCATGGTCCTCAAAGATTATGTCCAGAATTTATATACACATGGACATTTATGAACTTTATATATACAATAACATGAATATTTACTTTGTAAAGTATTTTTATTTTATATAATTATTGTGAATGTAAGGACTATGTGGGTCATTTCTTTTTTCTGTTTTCCTTCTTAGTTAGTTTTAATCATGATCTGGCAGTTTGAGTAATTTACGCGGCCTACCTAAATGTCCTTTCTTTGGTATTGTTCGTCGAATCGTTGAGCTCCTCAAGTTCTGAGTTGAGCTGCACGATTTTTGACAAATACGTGCACTAACTGGACAGGTCCGCTCAATCTGTGTGGCTCTTTCCTCAAAAGACCATTTCAGACACCAATCTACATGGTCTTCACATGATTTGACCAAGATTTTGTCTGGACTTTAAAAGAGACTGTGACCTCTGAGTTTGTTTTGGCCTTTCTTCTCAGAGTAGTCAGATAGGAAACGCAGACCTCATCTAGCTTAAAAAAAATATGATCGACGTGTAAAAGCGTCTGTACAAACCTACTTACAGAAAATAAATTATTTATCATATTACCTAGTAAACGCTATAAAGTTCTGCATAATCAGACTATTATGTTCCCGCTGCTGGGACACAGGCCTCCTCTATGTGAGAGAGAGTGGGCCATAATCCACCAATCGGGCCCAATGCGAGTTGGTGGATGTTACACGTCTTCGAGTTTTTGGTTCTTGGGGTTTTTGGTTGTTGAATGTTCTGCATGTGCATAATTTTGCAGGCCTAAAGTAGATTCTGCATCCAAGCTTAGTAAAGTAATACTGTAATTAGAATTGTGTACGCCAGAATAAAGATATTGAAGTTATTAATTTAGACTATAGAGCCTGAAAACCGTAGAGATTTCTCCCCTTTTCAATCAGCATAAGAACTTCATGAAACAATTTGCATCATTATTTCCCAATGGAAGTCGAAGCCAATAAATTATCATAATTGTTTTTATAAGCAGCTAGAAGGATGCTATATATTTCGTTTATTATTGGCTGAAACAACGAGTGTAAATCAGAAGGACGGAGGTACAACGGAGATTTATTACTTTTCTTTAAGAGTCCCCCAGGAGGAATACAGGATACCTTTCTATTGCGTACTTTGTGATTGTGTATTTGTTTTCTCATTTGTAACAATTACAAAAGCTGGCAAGAAACGGGATAGAGTTGTTGTGAAGTTGTGTACAGTGAAACTTTGTTTGATTTGTGATTTGACGTGTTCAATAGATTTATAAGTTGCTTTTGGGAAGAGGAGATTTGGATTTTACATAATATCACGCCTAAAATTACCCGAAGGGTTTACCCACATTTCACCCGTTTATTTATTTAATACTTCAAGCACATAAATGTATAGATAGTGCCATCCACGAAGAGACGTGCCCCACTCTTCTTTATAATCGCTAGTGGTTATCGCTAGTTAATTCCGCTAGTGTTTTAGTTTTTTTGATACACACTAATTACCCACTAATAAGTAATTATTGTGTGTCGGCAAAACTAAAACACTAGCGGAATGTTGCACACTTTTTTTATTTTTATTTTTTATTTTAATTGATAGGAATAACAAACAGCAGTATATTACATAGTAAGCACACAATATAAAACTTATAATAAAAGTAACAAATACACTACTCAAGACGTTATCCACAGATTACTATACAGAATAGCTAGCTGTTAGTAGAATAAATTAAAAAGCACTTATTAACTAATTACCAGGGTTATAATCTCTTAAAATAGTCTCAATTTCACTCTTAAATATAGCTTTGCTGAGAAACATAATATCAGTAGAGCCAAACTGTTTATTATAGGTGTCAACCAGGCGATGTAACGGCGAGCGAGCGCCTGAGTTAGTTCGACAAAATGAAGTAGCAAATAGGCGTCTCGAACGAACTTCTCGACCGATTACAGTACGAGGGATCAGGAAGCACAAACTGTTCACAAGATCAGTACAATCAAATTTGTTGCGGCATATACCAAACAGAGTCAACATTTCAAGTAGGGTGCGACGGGATTGTAGGGTCATGAGGTTATATTTTTCAAGCAATAATTCATATGACATTTTGGTTTTACAGCATCTGTAATGCATGGAACGTAGGTACTTACGTTGAATCAACTCAATGATCTCGACGTACTTTTTGTAATAAGGGTTCCAGATGGGTACTGCGTATTCAAGTTGTGGCCGTATTATTGCTTTGTATAGGTGCAAGTAGGTAGAAGGCCGATGAAATTCTCTAGACGCTCTCATTACGAAACCAAACATTTTATAAGCTTTATTGACTATGTTATCTACATGAGTGTCAAGATGGAGCTTTGAGTCAAGATTTACGCCTAGGTCACGGAGGGATGAAACCTTGTTTAGGGCAGTGTTTCCAAGAGAGTAATTGAAATTAGTCACATGTTTTTTCTTAGTAAACGTGATGTTATAACATTTAGAGACACTAAGGTGAAGCTTATTGACACCGCAGTATTCCGAGAAGCAGTCAAGATCCTTCTGAAAATCTAAACAGTCGGTTAGAACAGCAATATTTTTGTAAATTTTCAAATCGTCCGCGTATAATAGGAACTTTGAATTCTTAAAGCAATCTTTGATGTCGTTGATGAATAAGATAAAAAGAAGGGGCCCTAAAATTGAGCCTTGGGGGACTCCTGAAGTGACCCTTATCGCATGAGACTCAAACCCATTTATGACAACCTTCTGGGTCCTATTAGTGACATACGACACGAACCAACGCAGTAAATCTCCTCTAATGCCGTTGAATGCGATTTTGTCGAGCAATAGCTTATGATCTACCTTATCGAACGCCTTTTGGAAATCCGTGTATACAGCATCAATCTGCTGCCTGTTGTCTAAGCCTTCAAACAGATGTGTTGTGAAAATAAGGAGATTACTTATACAGGACCTTCCTCTGACGAACCCATGTTGTTCTTTTAATATTACACGTTGAATGATAGGGTATATCTCACTATGTACTAATCTTTCAAAAAGTTTTGAAAGCCCCGACAACAACGAGATTGGACGATATGTAGATACATCACTCTTAGAGCCACATTTATGGATTGGAACAATATTTGCTCGTTTCCAGACATCAGGGAATACTCCACTGGCAAGGCATTTATTGTATAATATAAACAAGGGAAAGCACAATGTGTCACAAGTATTTTTTAAAAATATCGAAGGAATACCGTCTGGCCCTGGACCCTTAGAAGCATCCAGTGATTTGAGTTCTTTTTGAATTTTGTATAAAGGAAAGTGCAAATTACAAAGATTGATATCGTTATCAGGATTAGAGGGAGGCGGTACCCATGACTCATGATCAAAAGTAGACGGTTCGTAAACGGATTGGAAAAAAGTTGAAAACAAGTCACAAGTAGTATTGGGGTCATTGGAAGACTGTTGAAGATAGTGAACTGTAGCTGGAATACTATTAGTGGAGTTACGATTAGAAACGTAAGTCCAAAATGCTTTAACGTTATCGGCCACGCTGTCCTCTATAAAATTCATATATTTTTTATAACATATGTCAGCCTGTTTTTTGAATTTTGCTCTGTAAATAGAAAATAGTTCGTAGTCACTAATGTTTCCATATTTCTTCCACTTAATCCACGTTCGAGATTTCATTTTAAATAAATGCAAAAGAGATTTAGTGAACCAGCGTGGGAATTTAAAGTTTTTGGGGTTGTGAGTGGGAGTATGTAATTTAATAATTTCGTATATTTTTTCGTAAAAAATTGATACGGCTTCATCAGGTGGTAAATTATCAAGTAAGATGTTCCAATCAGCGTTTCCGATGTCTGTATTTATTGCATTGTAATTAGATTTGTGATAATTTAGTGGTTTTATATTTGACTGTTTAGGCATTCGCGAGGGTTTTTTAAATGGTATTCGTATATAAAATGACGGATGGTGGGTATCTATAGGTAGAAGAGGAGTATTAGGATTATAAGCGACAGCATGTGTATTACAAAAGAACAGGTCGAGAATACGTCCGTTACAGTTATTGAGATTGTTAAATTGATTCAAGTCAAATCGTGAGCAAAAGTTTAGTAGATGCCTACTAGTATCTGAATAGGTGTTATTAGTGGCACACACCATGTATGAGTTTGCATTAATCCAGTTAAGTTCAGGTAGGTTATAGTCGCCCGTTAAAATAATGTGTTCTATAGAGGGATCGTCAAACAATCTCGACAACGAATTCATGAAGTTTACATAAATTTCTTCTGAGGTGTTTGGAGGTATGTAAGTGGCACAAACAAGGAGATTTTTACAACCATAAAGGGGGACCCTAATTATTTGATGTTCTGGTAGAATTAATGGAGGTGACAGTGTCAGACAAGATGGAATAAGATCCTTGAAGACAGCTATTAGGACGCCTCCACCGTCTTTTTTATTAGAAACTGCTCGAACGCGATCGTGTCTGAAAACTGTGTATCGAGAATCAATAAATTCGTTATCGGAAATATCCGGTGTCAACCAAGTTTCAGTCAAAATGATAATATCGTAGGCATGCGATAATATATTAATGTATAATGTGTTCAGTTTGGTCCTGATCCCCCGACAGTTTTGATAATAAATTGACAGATTATCCAACATTTTTCAAGTTAGTAGACATATGAGTATTAATTATAAGTCGTAAATAGGATGATTTGTAACGTAAATTTAAGAAGCACCGTAATAGTATACAAAAAGTATGCGTAAATAAAGTAACAAAGATTGAAAATAGAGAGATGTACAACATGTTAAGACAAAAATAAAATAGCGTAATGCCGCTGAATGGTTGGCACTTAATTAATGTTTTAAGCCATTTAAAGTATGTTACATAAAATATTAAGATAAAAAGTGAGCCAAAAAAGCATAAAAATACATAAAAGACATAAATACATATCGAAATACCTAGTTGTGACAGGTGGCTGAACCCGTATAAGAGACTTATTACGTAGCCGTAGTTGTAGGTATGGGATTTGACTTAATCTTCTTGGATATGTCATCTTCCGTACGTATCGCGAACGTGGAGGAATCTTCAGATTCCTTAACCAAGACAGTTGCATTCCTGACCCACACGAACTTGAACTTGTTAGACATAGCGGCTGTACGGCAATTTCGAAACAACTCCTTGTTGCGCAGCGTTAGGTGTTCGTTCATATAAATGCGACACGGTGCACCAGACAGGCCTATGCGATCCGAAGTCAATAGTCCTTTAGATAACCGGTATGCACTGAGAACATTGTCACGCATTAGTTTAGACGTAAACTTGACTATGACATTCTTCGGACGATTATTTTGCGAATGCGCATGTGGGACTCGGTGAATAGATATTATATCTTTCGATGTTAAAGTCATGTTAAGTGCTGAACCAATGGACTGTAATATGTTAATTAAATTCTCACCGCGCCTTTCCGGCATATTTCCTATCTCAACGTTACACTGCCTTGCCTGTTGCTCCAAAGAATCGATCTTTCTTTCCAATAATTGAATAGTCGAGGCTGCCGAGTCATTCACATTTCGTTCCAACTCTTTCAGACGTTTTTCGCAATCCTCATAGTTATCTGAATTGAAATTAACTGTAGACTTCAACTCCAAAACAGTCTGTGATAATTCGTTGTGCTTTGTGTCCAATTGCGACATATTTTTTTTAATAACGAGGTATTCTGCACGCAGTTCCTTGACGTCATTTTGAATTTGTGCCGAAGTAAGAGACAAAGTATTGAACTCTTCCCGAAGGTTGTTAATGTTCGCATTAATATTCGTGAACTGGTTATTCATATCAGCTCGGAGATCGCCAATATTCTTCTTCAACTCGGCAGATAGCAAGGCAATAGCCTGGGTTAGCTCACAGTCAGGCTGCTTCCGTTTTCTCTGGGTGACATTGGTACCCGGCTCGTTATCCGTGCACAAATCAGGGTTCGATTTGCTTATTTTGGTATCCGGTGAACGCATCATGTTGGCGTAAAAAAATAAAAAAGATGATAAAAATATTTGGTTTTTAAAATTTAGCAACAAGCTCAATATAATAGATAGCAGTGCAAAAGTTCGCGCAGCAAATCTCACGCACAGTTGGCTTAGTTGGTTAAGTCGGCCGCCTCCACACGCCGCGCACAAACGATCGCTGGTTCGCGCCCCGCGAAATGTGATACTTTTTCCAATCACAAAATATTTCTTCCGAACAACTGTGACGAGCACCGGTGAGAGGGACAGAGCGCTACAGTCTTCAAGATGGCGCAGACAGCATATGACACTTCACACAAGACAGTAAGAGAGGCACCGATAATTCAAAAAGCAAATTAAAAGCAAGCAGCTCCGGACAAGCGCAAAAATCGACAGCACGTCCACCAACAACTAGCTCAAAATACACTTGCACTGTAAGCGGTTAGGAAGAAGAGTGGGGCGCATCTTCGTGGATGGCGCTATCTGTACAGAGGCGGACTTAATGCCATATGCATTTTCTACCAGTCAACCTTTTGTTTTCATCTGTTATGTTTTAGTCCCATATTGGGGCGAGCTTATTGCCAACAACAGAGCACAAATCCAGATTCTGGACTATTACTGAGAATAAATTCCGAATGGAAAATCCCAATAACAGTTTGCCCGACCTGAGAATCGAACCCAGGATCTCATGCTCGACAGTAGCGTTGCGACCACTAAATCACCGAGGCAGTCAGATAATTTGTCACTATGTTGGACGTGCCAGCGGCTAGGACTAACCTACTCAAGTTTGCCCCAATGTCACGAGCCGCACGTATCATTAACATTATTACGGTATCGGAGGATATATATTTGGGCAAAACCTACCGAGAATTATTCAAAATGCAAAATAATTAATCACTGATGCCACATTTCATTAAAACTTCCAAAGGGGCCTCTGCGAATTGGCTTCGGCCCCTCGAACGCCTTCCAAAGGACCGGGACCCCATGGTCCCGAGATATATAAAAAATCATTGATCATTATTATTATCAATGATTAATTTATCATTATCATTAATCTTTTTTTTTAAGTGTTTTTTATATATTTTATATTCTTATATTTAAAATATAATTTATATGTATTTAGTTAAATAAAGGAAATAATGATCATTGAAAAAGGTCTGATATTATAAACGTTGTTGCAATTTTGCTAACATGGCAGGTGGTTTTATTTTATTTTTTGTAAAGGGATAAACAATAGACATTGTGACTTATAACATCGCCTTGGATGATTCTGTAAAGGTGTTATAATTGTTGTTTAAATAAATAAATGTCTTGTTTATACCTTTTTGTTGGGATTTTTGTCGTAGTTGGGACTTTCTTTTTTGTTTCAATTATTTTGGGGTAGCTCAGCAGCAACGCTTGAGACCAATGAGACAGATTTCGATTTTAAAAGGGAAATACATGGATTATTCTTTGGCAATAGCATGCGTTCTCAACTTGCCATGCCTATTCTGTGCACTAAAAGTTTAGTGTGCAACTCCTGCTCAACGAAGCATACCTACGTGTATTGAAAACAACGGATGTATGATTCACAACTTCACACAACCATTTTTACTAAAATAAAATACATAAAGCTTTCCTTTCAACAAACGCAAACAAAGAATGCCGACGCAATAACAGAACAAAAGTATCAAAACAGCTTGCTCCCACAACGATAGCTTACAAGTATCAAAACACCTTGCTCCCACAATGATGGCTTACAACGTCTATTTACAAATCCATTTAGTTCAATATTCGCGTGAACAATATTTTCCGTTGTCAATTGTCACCGTACCGCGCCGTATTATTGAATTATGACTATCTAAACACGGTACTATTGGAAAGCGAGACCATAAATTCGGGGGAGAGTTGTTCCCGATAATTTATGTACTTAGAAACTTCGAAACGTCCGTACACAGACTTATTCATGTTCCCCCTAAGTTAATCACTTGACACAGCAGGGAATTCATAAACACGCTTAACGGAAATTGGCTATATAATAAGGAATCAATCGGCGGAAACTCGCGGTTCGCTGTTTGATCTGCGCCTGATTTTCGAATATGTCATATGTATGGTAGTTAAGAAGTGGTTAAAGTATTGGAAGTTTGTAGCAAGCGCTTGTTATCTGATGTTTTTTGATGAAAGGAACTGGCTTATTGAAGAGGCGGTTGAGTTATGGGTTTTTATAGAAATCTGACATGTTATTGACAATTTGTTGGATGATTTAACATTGAGCACGTTATTTTTAGTTCCTATTTAAGAATGTGATGATAAAGCCAACTGGGGAAAGCACAATGCACATCATACAGGTAGACAAGGACATAGACGCGCAAACTGTAACCATAAGTTCCGCACATGATTCTAGACCCCTTAGGCCTGAGTTCACCATCATTCAAACCACCGGTTAGGTATTTAAACAGTTGGTTTATGTCGAATTTCTGAATAATCAATTCTAAAAATTTGACATAAACCGACTGTTTAAATACCTAACCGGTGGTTTGAATGATGATGAATTCACGCCTTAGTGTAGACTTTTTGCGTCGTTTATCAAAAAAATAATCTGCTGATTCATAGAAAAGTGCAATACCTATGCGCTCTAAATGTATGAGATTTTTTTTTCAGAATCATGTACGGTCACCAAAGGAGATAAGTAACCAAGGTCGTCGGATATAGTTGAAGTTTAGTAAGAAACCAATCGACGTACATCCATGGTAACGGGTTGCGCGTCGATATCCCTGCCACTCCGTTGAAGCTTCTAAGCGGACGAGACTTCCAACTTTAGTTTGCCTCAGAAGACAATTCAATCGAAACATGAATTGCAGAAATTGCCTGAGCCAACGATATAAATAAAGCACACAGCAGCAAAGCAATAAAATCCACTGCAACCAACGACAATTCAGACTATTCTTAGATAGTTGTTTCAAGCAACCATCGAAGCAGAAAATAAACCGCATCAACTCTTTGTGTTCCGAAACCACTTAAACACTATTAAGTCCAGACAGATTCAACATTGCCACAACAAACTTAATAGCCCTTTCTTCCCGGAGAATAAATAAACGGTGTTATGAAAAAGAGTGTTAAAACCTCTGCGTAAAAATGAGCTGCCGGACGCCATGAAATGATGCAAAAACAGGCAAAATGTATAAAAATGTAAAAGCGTGTCTTATTACAAAGATTTTTGCCTAATAGGTTCCTCTTACGTGCCTGTTCTGCATTAAAAATAGCCGCTGCACAAAGTAACTAGTAATGAGGATTTGAAATAACATAGGTAATTTCAGCGGCAAACGGAATTAAAAGTCCAAATAATCCTATGTGCATTTTGTACCTGGGCATGGTTTTCTGTTATTGATTCGAACACTGCAACGGAAAGAGCGTCGAAAGGGATCGCAGAATTTTCAATGTTTTTCGGCAACTGATTAGCGTAGGTAGATATTTACAGGAAGCAAACTGTAACCATGAGTCTATCTATATACAGGATCGCATTAAAATAGATGGACAAATTTTAACACAGCGCTCAGTAGATACGTCTAACCAAAGATATCCAAGCAAAAAAAAACACTGATAAAAGTGATTTTATTTTGACCTAAAATAATAAATTGCCGGCACATTAATGTATTTTCGTTAGCTGAGCATTTTTCTTGTAAGTATCTAATGCGTTTATCTTATATATTTTTTTACCATCGTCCTTACTTTGGTGGTCTGAATGATTTCTAAGAGTTTGTCCATCTATTTTAATGGGACTTTATATATAAAATTCAAAGTCCTGACTGACTGATATATCAACGCACAGCCTAAACCGCTGGTCCTAGAGACATGAAATTTGGAGGGTGTGTTCTTTGTGAAAAGTAGGTATCTACAAAGAATAGGAGAAATTGTACCCCTAAGAGGGTGAAATTTCACGCGAACGAAGTCGCGGGCAGAAGCTACTTGAGCATATGCTTCTAGAGTAGAGCGTATAGCGCATTTATCTATGAAACAGCTAATTTCTTTTTGGTAACTGACGGTAAATTTCTACTCTGGGGGTAGATAGATAGATAAAACGTTTATTCAGTACCACAAAAGACAATACAAGTATTTAATAAACATCAAAAAGGTCTAGAATCATAGGCTGAATTCATGGTTACAATTTGCACACTGGTTATTTTTTTCTAGGCTTTATCAAACGAAGATAAAAGCTTGACCATAAAAAAATCCTACAACAATTTTTCGAGTGTCATTATTTTTAATTAAACAAATCGATTTCGCGTCTGTACTCGGACGTTATCCGTCGACTGGTCGCGTCATTAATCATCACATAATATATTGTTAGGCTCCTGAAGAGCCTCATCGGTTTTACGAACGGGGACATTAATTATTTTCCCTTTTTCAAATTGAGTTGCTAAGTACGCTTGTAACATCTCTATTTATTACATTTAGGTTATAACACTATTAGATGTAAGTATGTTGCAAATGTGGTTAAGCTACGCTTGCCGCGGTTGGTCCGTGGATGGGTGACCATCTGTACATACCAAGACCCCTCCGTGCCTCGGAAAGTATGTAAAGCCGTTGGTCCCGGCTGTCATTCGTGGATCTTTGACAGTCGTTACGGGTCGTCAGAAGCTCGAAAGTCTGACAACCAGTCTTCCCAAGGCGTATCTTATAATATTACCCAGTAACTGGTTGTGGAGGTCAGATAGGCAATCTCTCAATGTAAAATACTGGTATTCAGCTGCATCCGGTTAGGAGAAGCCGACCCCAACATAGTTGGGAAAAGGCTAGGTAGATGATGATGTTGCAAATGGGAAAGAGGAAGCGGTTGATGATTGATTACTGAAACGGGATGATTACTACAGATGATTAGCACAAACGCAGTATTTCTGTTAACATTTAACATAAAGCTTGTTAAACAAAGAATACCTAAGTAAAACATTCTGATGTTGGAGATTTCGATCGGGTTTTCACATAGAAATGTTTCATATATCTATGGCTTTTCACGATGACCGTTCTCCAGCACACGGTTAATCATGACCCACTTGCTTGAATGTCCCAAGTGTCCATACATCTGGCTCAAACTCAAAGCATTTCTTTCAAATAAAGACACTTTTGTGTGAAGGAGTCGGTCAGTCAGAAAGATAAAGCTAGTGGCCCATTCCAAAGCGTAGTGGGTACCTATGGAGAAGAAACTCCACGGACACTCGTTTAAATCAAAAATATTTTTTACAAAATATTGGTTACATCATTAATGTTGAAATTATACATGTGAGAGCGATGTAGAAATATGTGCACGTAAAAACCGTTCGTTATAAAAAAGATAAAAACAAAAAAATTATGCAGAAATTAAAATACATGTGTGCTCAATTTCATCCAATCCGTTCAGCCGTGATTGAGTAACAAACGTACAAACTTTTATATTTATATTAAGTACATAATTATATTTGTAGAATGCATATTAGGTATACTACAACCGCGACCGCGTATTTGATGCCAAACACGATTATTTAAACTGTTTTGATGAATTAAATCAAAATTTTATTTACAGAGCTTTCCTAAATCTGAGTAATTAATTAGTCTGTATCAGTGAGCAAAGGAATGATTAACTCAACGGTTTTTGTTCGTCATTCGACCGTTATAAGCTTATTTAATTACTCATCTTACATCATTTACCTTTAAAGGTCATTGTTGAAGGGTCGCTTTTAGGTATTATTTTGAGGTTGAAATAGAGATCAAAATGATTTAATTTCATAAAAATACTAGCTTTTGTCTGCAGCTTCGCCCGTTTGGATGTCAGAAAATATCCCACGGGAACGTACTAGACAGGGATTGAAAGTATCATGTGTGTTAATCCAGGTTATAAACTACCTGTTTGCCAAATCTCATCCAAATTCGTTCTGGCGTTTCTTTGCCAATCCGGAACATGCATACACAAACGGACCAAAAATCTATAAAATATATTTTCGACATTAGACTCGTTCCCACAATTTGTAGCAATATCTTTTTTTCTTAATATTCAATATACAGTTTTGAATTCGTTACTATTTTATTATATGAATATCTTTGTTTACCTACCTACATGTTGAAAATACAGATCGGGCACTATCTGTTTTATTACAAATATTACAATTTATCCTGTTCCTGTTGTGTTTCCAATTATCAAACAAACAGACAATGAAAAAGCATTGGAAAAAACAAGAATATCAACTAACATTTCCCGAATAATTCTGTTAGCATGCACCATTCATATTTTATAATTTGCTAAAAGGAAAACTGCAGGTTTCGTCCAGTAAATTCCGGAAAATAAAACAACCTATTCAAAACACTGTTTTACATAGTCTTTGTTGCTATTTTCCTTCATAATTTAGAATGAGGAACTCGTAGTTGCATGCACACACACGAGCGACTTTTTCTGAAGTTAAACATAGTCCAGCCAATGTTACAGCAGCAAAAAAAAGTTTACAATTCATAAAGGAATCATGTCTTGTAAAATTAATATAAAACGACACGACAACTTCACGATAGTGAGTAATGCATTAATATCGTTGTTGTTGGAGTGCAAGAAAAGAGCTTCTACAACTGATGATAGTGGATCCTAAACGGTATCGTCAACGATATCGTATTATGCTAAGGATTTGGCACAGCCGGCCAATATGTAGGTATGATACTATTTTTAACCTACATACCTCTAATTGTATTTTTAGTTCGTAATCATGCAATCATTAATGTTAGACAGATAGATAAATCATTTTAATTTTTAATGTTAATAATCTCTGTCCTGTAAGTACAGACCTAATATTTGCACGCCACACTTGGCAGAATGTGATGATACCATTGACTAATAGTATGTACCATACCATATTCTGACAAATAAATGATAATGATTAAAATCGAATGAATTGAGAGCAGTGGTGGCCAAGAGGTAACGGCCGCGACTTACCGAGTTGTAGGTCGTAGGTTCGAACCCAGACAGGCGCTTTCCTTTGTGTAAATGATTTCATCACCACTGCTCTCAAAAACGGTGAAGGAAAACATCGTGAGGAAACCGGCATGTCCTAGAACCAAAAATTCGAAGCCAACCTGCACTGGGCCCGCGTGGTGGATTACGGGCCACTCCCTCTCACGAGAAGAGGCCTGTGTCCCAGCAGTGGGAACATTATAGGCTGATTATGTATGTATGTAAAATCGAATGTATAGTTTGGTGCCAGGTTGCGCGGAATGCTGCCGAATTATGCTGACTTTAACGAGTGTATAGCACGCCTAATGTCGAGAGCTCCGACAAAAAGTCTGTCATCTGCAACCTACCTTACAAGCATTCATAAATCAAGTAGAACGAGTAGGTAGCCCTGATGTAAGATATCTACTTACAATAGCATTGTCATAGCTCATTACGTATAAGTAGGCATTATTTAGTGAAATGTATTGCTGCCAGAAATCTCTTTACAAGATTACGCGTTTGTATGAAAATTAAAGATAAAATGGGACGTCGCTGAACCGGCCTGTAATCCTTGCTAAGTGAATGATTTATACCCTTGCCTATATTGTTAACTTTTTCTTCTCAGTTTTGTCTTTCAATACAGTTTTTTTTTATTTCAAAAGAAAAAAGGACCTTTCTGTGTGATTACATTTTGATAAAATGTTGAGTACTTTGTGTTTGGTGATTATTAATTTTTTTATGGTTGAACAAGAAAATAAATAAAATACTTTTTACCGATATCATTACTTATTATAATATTGCTACTGGACAGACTCATCTTCATGATTTCAGGTGTAAAAATCCTGTAGGTATAAAGATCGAAAATAAATACTTTCAAAATACAATATTTATGTAATTAGCTTAACTCATTTTATGTTAATTCACTAATTTAATAATAATTTTTGCATGCCTAATACAAATCAGTGATCTTTGTATAGATTATACAAAGATCACTCATTTTTACTGTTACATCTTATTTACTGTACTTACAATCTAGGTATGCAAATAAATTTAACTTTACTTTAACTGAAGCAATGGTATATTTGTACAAAACAATAGTACGTTGATAAAAAAACTCATCCCTGAAAGTTGCACATCAAAGGTCGTAGACAAACACAAACCATAAACTTACTCACACAAAGAACCTAGACGTAGCTCGTTACATTTAATATCTCTTTGTACAAAATAAACTCTTGTTTGTTAATTTGTTCAGGGCTTACAGCCGTCACGGACTAATCATGGTGGCGCCGTATCGACGTCACCCAAATAGTGACGGGATAAGACGCCAGGTCATGGTCAACAAGGTTAATGAAAGTATGCGGTGATACTATTATTTCGCCGCCCATACACTTCTATGGGCGGCGAAGTAATAGTGTCCGGACGTTAGAGTGCGTAAACTGAGATTAAATGTGTGTTTGTAGAGGCTTCGGCTGTCGAGGAAGGTGCAATTGATCCTACGCTTTGCGATTGCTGGGGGCCAGCTTCATCTCTTTCCCAGACTGAAGTATAAACTAGAACACTAATTGTATTTATCCTATCCTACTTATCACACTAACATTATAAAGGCGAATGTCTGTGAGTGTGTGTGTGTGTGTGTGTTTACATGTTTGTTACTTCTTCACGCTCAAACGGTTAGCCCAATTTTGATAAAATTTTGTATGGAGGTAGCTGACACTCTGGATTAACATATAGGCTACTTTTTATCCCGATATTCCCACGGGATCGACACTTACGTGGGTGAAACCGCGGGGCGCAGCTAGTAATATTATAAACGCGAAAGTTTGTGAGGATGGATAGATGTTTGTTATTCTTTCTCGTACAAAACTACTGCATTGGATTGGATTTGGATGAAAGTTGACACAGATAGTTTATAACCAGGATTAACACATAGGGTACTTTTTATCCCATTATTCCCACGGGATCGAAACCGTTGGACGCTGCTAGTGCTAGTATCTACCTATACTAGTGTTTAAATTTGGATTAAAATAATACTGCGTAAGAGGTGGTGGTTTTGTTTAATAACAGTATCAAGTATACAGGTAAAGTACCTACATGGTGGACTTACTGGTAAATATTCCAAAGGATGCTGTAGGTAACGATCAATTGCTTCACAATTTTAATACATAATTAAGCCAAACCTCAATGAATGTATCCTCAAGAAAATGCTCCTTAAAATAAGGCAAACCTTACTTCAGGGGGCATTTTCTTGGGAACACATAAAACACTCTGATTGATCCCAAAGACACATGTCTGAGACGACTGATTCTGCCACTTCCGACTCGTGAATAAAACATGAATGGCGTTGATTGACATAAGGCACGCAAATCTTTTTAAGGGTAATTTACCTTTTTACAAATAGATGAGTCTCCACATCCTTATCTTTGTTTTTTAAGTACAGAATCAAAATAACTATACATAATATACGAGTACACATAAGCGATGCTCTCTAAATAATATTGATATAAATCAAACATTACCTAATAACATAACAGTAGGTAATGTTTGTATAATTATAGGTTCATATAATATGAATATTACTATATTTTGCCTGCGATTTCGCCCGCGTGGAGGTCGGAAATAACTCCACGGGAACGTACTACCGGGATTAAAAGTATCTTAAGCACACTATCAAACATAATCAGAATCATTTTGAAGGATATTGCTAATCCATTACTTCATATGTTCCAAAAAAAGGTCTGCTCAACAACGTAAATAACGCAATGAATGTTGTTGAACTGTCAAAATGAAAGCCGTTGCAACCGATATAATTATGTTGTGCAATTATCAGTGTGACAAATTTCATCCTATATTTGTTCAGCCCTTATTGCGTGATTGAGTAACAAACATCCAAACATAAAAACTTTCACATATGACATGTATCTACCTAAATTACATGTCATATCTCATAGAAATAAAACATTCGAATTGCTATTGCATCGTAGAAAAACCAATGACGCTATGACGATGACAAGTGGCGGGTTATATGTTATATTATTGGTATTTCTTTACAACATATCATAAAAATTGGACGATACTAGTGGATATTGTATTTTCGTTTATGTCAGTAATAATGTTTTTATGATAGCAAACTAGTGTTTATAGCTGTATTATTGTCTCTAAAATGATATATTTGGCCCAATCATTTAAGTACAGACGCCAGCACATCAAGCTACTACAATCTGTCAAATTTCTTTGATAGATTTTCAACTTTATCGCTAAAGATAAGGTTCAAAGTTGATTGGGAAAATTTGACAGTTCCGGATAGCTTGATGTGTACAAACGTTATATATTTATCCCCTTACTAATAAATGTATTATGTCAGATGAATAGTTACACACCGATTTCTCTCTTTCAGTCGTCAGTAATTTGACTTTCGAAAGAAGAAGACAAAGCGTTGTGTAACTATACAGACGCTATACAACGTTTATTAGTAAGGGGGTTAGTTTGCGTTGGCTTTAATATATTACGTATTTGCTGTTTACTTAGTTGTGAAGCATTATCATGTCAGCCGACAGACGACCACTGCTGGACATAATAATATGTAGGTCTCCTCCAAGCATCGCCATTTCGACCAGCGGGGTAATTGCGTAACACACTAACAGTAGCAATAGCCTTTATTTTGACAGTTCAACAACATTCATTGAGTTATTTACGTTGATGAGCAGACAAATTTTTCGAACATTTATGAAGCAATGGATTAGCAATATCCTTCAAAATTATTCAAATTGTAGTTGAAAGTATTTTACGCAATTAGGGAGCAACTGTTCTTGGTTTTTCGTATTCGGCCTTCACAAGGTCGGTCCACCTCGTAAGAGGCTTGTTGTGAAGCAAGTTTAGTAATTAATAAGCCGCACTAATAAATTCAATTTTACACACATGTGTAGTAGGTACCTAGGCATTTGACCAACACAGTTTAAAAGCCAAACAGTTTTTAAATTGTCCAGATAATAGAATATTTAAGTAAGATAATTATTACTTCGGCCTTATTAACGAGTTCCATTTATGTACAGTCGAGTGCAGACTAAAAAGACAAATTGGGAGCGCTGAACTACGCATGAGAAGTTAATTAACTGACTACGACATATCTACTCAGGGCTTGATTATCAGGCTTTAGCTTATTTATTCAAAGCAAGTTGTACCGCCGGTAAAATTGTTATCATAGAAATATATGACATAATGGAAGTTTTCATTCATCATCATCGTTCCAGCCGAAATACGTCCACTGCTGGACATAGGCCTCTCGCAAGCTCCGCCACTTCGACCGGTTCTGTATTTCCAGCATCCAGCGGATTCCTGCGGCCTTCACAAGATCATCGGTCTACCTTGTGGGAGGCTTTCCAACGTTACGTCTTCCGGTACGCGGTCACCACTCCAAAACCTTTCGGCTCCATCGGCCAGATATGCAGTTAAGGGCTGATTTTACCAAAGTCAGATATCTTTTAATCGTGGAATAAAATTGTCGTCTGACAGTTCTAGTATGGAAAAACTGTCAAAAATTCAAAATTTATTCTCAGGTTAAGAATTATTCTAGGTATAAAAGTTTGGTGGAATGCGCCCTAAGTAGGAAAAAAACACAGGTAATAAAACAAAAGACTAACGTCAGCCTCTGTCTACTTATGTAATAAATGTGACGGAATCGATATGTATGCACTGCCGAAGGCCACATAAATAAGCATCAGAATTGCATTTGTCTTCAAGCAGACACTTAATTTATGGCCAAAGGAATTACTTTTTTAACTTGATTCATACAACTGGCAGTTTACACGGGACTTTAAGGAGCTGCCCAAACGTAGGACGCCGTAAAACGCTCAGTTTTTTGTCGCACAGTTAGGCGACAAAAAACCACAGACATAATAATATTACTTACAGCAAAAAAAATGGAGTCTATTGTCAAATGTTCAAAGAAAAGACTTATTAAAAAATATTTCATAAAAATAAAATAGTATCAGTATAATGATAATAAAGGGAATTCAATCAACTAAAGAAATACCTAAAAACTATTCCAGTGCGTTGTGCATTTATTTTGAAATTTAATTAAAACTGCAAAATTACTTTTAATCTGGTGGTCATTCGATTCAACTAACACCAAACGCATAGGTGTTTTGAACCTTATTTGTTCCGGCAATACGCTATTGTCAATTGTCTAAAAATTTGGTTTTTACCACACCTTAAGGTCATAGCCCACATATCAACTCAGAAAGGGATCGTCACCATGTCGCCTTTCGCCTCGCCGTCAAACAGGCGTCAACCTAACGTAAGCACGTAACCAAAGTGGATCAGCCAGCTCCGATACGTTGACTCGGTTACGGCTAGGCGACGCCGCGCTTACGGCTCGCCGACCGCTGGTTGATGGTGCTGCAGGCAGGCCGGGAGGGGTAAGACAGGCAAGGGTGGACGAAGAGACATAAGCTCGGGTACGGAGAGACGTAAGTGCGTGGTCGACGAGCCGTATAGGCGCGGGAACTGCAAGATGACCACGCACCGCAGTAGGGAGTTTCATACAAAGAATACTGATTAGCTCGAGTTGATACGGTGACGATCCCTTTCCGTGTTGATACGTGTGCTATGACCTTTAAGAACCTGAAACGGACTGTCTTTTTTGGCTTCACATTTTCACTATTTTCTTTTCACTTTCGCCTTTGACTGTTCACCAAAGATCTTTTAACTTTTGCAAAAAATACATGAAACACGCCTCTATATACTCTCAAAAGAATTTATAAAACCACATGAAAATATTTTGGGCACAACAAAAGCAACTTTTTCCAAGCAACGCTTTATCTTAAAGAACCCTTTCTGAAAAAAAGTAAGGTTATTGTTCATTGTAACAGATTTATATTTTCCCTTTATAAGAGCCGTTAACTCCGCTAGAGAAATTAAAAAATAACAATAACGATAGATACTTTCTGTTGGGTTGGAACACAAAGGTTCTCTATAAATGCGTCCCATTTTGCAGTGGGAATTTTAATTAAAATTAAACGAGTTTGAGGTTTCGGGTTTTTGTCACCCGCTTTGGAGTTAAGTAGCGTTTGACGGGTTAGGGATTTTTTAAAGTAAATCCTTTAAATTTATGAGCAATCTTTTTATTTTTAACCCTATCGTAATTTACGTTCGTGATTTTTAGTTTTTAAGAACAAACGTTGTTCTTTTTATTCCGAAGTAAAGTCAGGGAAATAAATTAATTGTTTATCAAATTGACTGCCGACTTAAATTGTCCGTACATTCAAATCACATCTGTCATTCTTCGACTTTTGTATGAAATGGCTATAGCACGACAAATTGACAGATAGTGTCTATTTGGTGAATAATCAATTTCCCTTGACTGTAGGTCATGACAAAATAGTCACGTGTCTGAACATGTCATAATGTATATATAAATATGTATAAGTAAATAGAAGATGTTAGATGCACACATCATTAGGATTTTCCAGATAAGAGTTATTTTCAAGATACAAATCATAATAATTCTTTGTCCTATTTGATTTAGGTAGATACTGCCCATACTTAAAACTAAAGATAATTCAATGAGTTCTTCATTAAGTATAACGTCTTTATTTATGTGTGAATATAAAGGACATTTTCCTCATTGGTTCTTTACACAACAAACGTCTTAGACTAAGAGTTAGTCATTAGTACAAGGTTGTTAGTTATTACGATTCATAAAACGTTCCTACATCGTAGTAGTTTTGATGAATGTACTAGAATGTAGCTAGATAATTGGAATTCTTGACTTCTAACAAACTCGTGTAAGATATTTTAAGGGCAAATGATTTAAGGTTAACACGTAAGTAATATATTAGGTGTTAAAAAATTAACCTTACAAACTGTAAGAGGTGCTTTAGACCATCGAACTGAACAACTTTCACTATGGGACCGACTCTGAAATCACGAAAAAAATCAGCTGTTTCATACAAAAGTTCAATACCTACTTGACCAAAATGTATGAAACAGTTGATTTTTTTTTCGTGATTTCAGAGTTGGTCCCATAGTGAAAGTTGTTCAGTTCGATGGTCTAAAGCACCTCTTAAAGTTTGTATCGTTAATTTTTTAACACTTTGTATATACCTACAATTTCACAACACACAAAATCACGCCTTATTCCACCTAAGGGTCGAGCAGGGGTGTACCTACCATAAACCCACATATCGCCAGTTATGATTAAGTCCCATATACAGCATAATTATACAGGAGGCTGACCCCTACATAGTTGGGAAAAGACTAGGCAGATGATGATACATCATATACAGGATGGAAGCATCATTGACGCGCAAACTGTAATAATTGATTCAGCACATGATTCTGGACCCTACTGCGTTGAAATATTTCGTCAGTTATTAAAAAAAAAATGTTGTTCCATACATTTTAACCATGCAAGTATTGCACTTTTCTTTGAAACAGCAGTCTTTTAATAACAATAATAATAACTTTATTTCGGGTGGCATAGACCCAAAGAAACCTTAACCTAGTACACATTACATAAACTTTTATAATTTGCCATGATTCGCCACACCTACACACGACATGACCCACTGATTCTGAAAGGGACAGTCAAAATTTTTTACAACCGCGAAAATTTTCTTAAATTTCTCTCTAAAAGGTTCAAAATCATGTGCTGAATCCATTGTTACAGTTTGTGCGTCGATGTCCCTGTCTACCTGTATAGTTTCGTGCCTTCGTGGATGATGACTTTAATCAAGATAAGAATCCACGATCTCAAACTTAAGAGAATAACGAGATGATCTTTTGAATCCAATATTTCCTTCAATGGAAACACAATTCACTTCAAACCGGACTACTAACAAGCTTTTAATGAAAATGTAAAAGTAATTATAGTTTCATACAAACTTACGAGCAATTAATTCACGCCTGGCTCCCACTTGCCTAATGGAATTGCATTCAAATTGAAGTTTTTAGAGCTATTCAAAATCACGGTATTTCTATAACTCAGCTGAGTTTTTGTTAGCAAACTGATCCGTGGACTTTGTGGACGATTTTAATGAAATTCGAGACCGTGTCGAGTCCCGTTCAGTGTCGTTTCAAAATTATTAAACTAAGTTAAAGTTTCAGTTGAAACTTGTGCGATGTTACATTTTAAAAAGTTGTATGAAAAATGATTCTGTTGTACGGATAGACTTAAAGTTGAAATATTTTACTCTATGTTTATTTGATGTTTTGCTCTGTGTGAGGAAACTTTTGTGGTATAAGTTACTTTGTTTATAATTACCTACATATATCTTAATTATTTAGAGTACTTACGTGTGCTGAAATAATATAAATATAATGTATGTATGAAAGGATACAAAATGTACTAGACTTGACTGGGATTTGCAGGGGTTTTTGTGTATAAATGTGGATTTAGAATAACTTCAAAATCTTTCGTTGAACTGAAACAGTAATAATTTAGGTAATGTATTATTTTCTAAATATGTAGTTGTATTATGTTATAAATACAACATGTCCCGTAATTAACACACACCACCAAACACTCCAATAAAAATATTATGTTATAATTGTAATACATACGCTGAATTTTAACTATTATGTATAAAACATTGTTTTTTTATTAAATTAGTTTTCTGAGTGTGGGAGAAAATTGTGTTCACATTACAATTAATCGAGTAAAAACATTGAGTCCTTTTTGGCAACAAACTATATTATTTCAATGTTAAAATCCCTTTTAAAGTTTCGTCCCGATTCGCTCATGCATTTCATCCCGTTTGACGGCCTAAATTTCTTCGTCACTTTCGTCTTTGAGGCCTAGATTTTCAAAGTATAAGTTAATTGTTTAACTCAGTATCATACCAGAGTAGCCACGCTATAGACGGATATCAGTATTCTTAATCAGGCACATATTCTCACTTTTACGAGTCACATGAAGGGACACTAAACTGGCAGATTGACTCGCTCTCGTAAGTGTTACCATTCCGTTTTATTCTCGTCAAATTACCCGAAATTTCGTCTCTATTCTTGGTTCCATAGAAGGCAAGTATGTAACTATTACATTACCAATTTGTATCTAAGCACCTGCCATATGAGGAGCATTGGTGGCCCAGTAGTAAAGGCCACGACTTACATGTTGTAGGTCGTAGGTTCGAATTTTCGTTTTGTGTACATTATTTCATCACCACTGCTCTCAAAAACGGTGAAGGAACATTTCGTGAGGAAACCAGCATGTCTTAGAAGAAAAAAATCGGAAACATGTGACATCTACCAACCCGCACCGGGCCCGCGTGGTGGATTACGGCCTACTTCCTCTCACCGAGAGGAGGCCTGTGTCCCAACAGTGGGAACAATAGGCTGATTATGCTACCTAACCCGCCATATAATTTAAGGAAAATAATGTATTTCGCATTTCAAAATTATCGTCAGACGAGTATGAATTTAGAACTGTTATAAGGAGATAAGATTTTATATTTAAAAAATATGAAATCTTACCTCCTTGTAACAGTTCTAAATTCGACGTCACACCATTTTCTTAATTCCAAGTATTGCTTACAAATACAACGAAGTAGGTGTTGACGTAGAGACAGCAACCTTATAAGTTATTGCTTGACATATTTTTACCCTGTGACATCAAAAGCTAACGAGAATATTTCCTGGTACCTACATATTAGATACATATTGCTTTGAACTCGTACGCCGAATATCGTAATGATACATCTACCAAGAATACCTATTACAAACCTAACAAATCCTAGCGTTTACGGTTCGCAATAAAGCGAACTGCTCTAAAGATTGCACACGATTTAGACTTGATTTAGATTGAGAACTATTGAGTGAAATGCGAGTCCCAGTTAAATGTGAGGTAGGTATGAGAAGGCCATTGTAAGCCCGGTAACGGAGGCATCCGACCAAATTGTGCCGAATGTGGAGATAAGTGAAATTTATGTGTAATGATATCGACTCCTGGCCTTTATATCAGTATGTTTGCTTCGATGGCGCGACTAGATACGCCCTAATTTATGGCGGTTGAGAATTTGTATTAAATTGACCAGATAATGTGAGAGTATATCATGTCAGTGTTCCTATATTGCTGTACACTAGTTATTGGCTACGAGTTAATTAGAATTTCAAATAGCCTATTCTAGGTATGAATTTTATCGGCTATTGCTGGTTGTCATAAATATCATGTTTTAATAGTGCATAATGTATCGCGGTACGGTTGTTGTGTTTTATGTAAAGTTTTGCTAAATAGGTCAGTGTGATTTTACATAATTACATTTACTAATATTACCTACCAATTCATGGCTGAAATAGTATTACAGAACACAACATTTTGTTTAGCTATAATACAGATTAGGCAATCTGTATTTTAGCTAATCAAAATTTTGACCAAACTAGCTATATCAAATCTCACTATAAACTAACTCTATTCAGCAAAAAAACAACACAAGAGATTAAAAACGTAAATTGAAGAATATTATAATAATATCTGGGAAAGTCAATGAGTTTGGCTTGCAGCCAGCAATTACGACAGCTACCCTACAGAACGAACTTACGCAATACTAAGTTTGTGCGAAACACAAATAAATGAACTTTACCTTATATAGGAGGAGCTATTCCTGTCTCCCCTCTGTGAATTAAAAGGTCGTTATTCCGTGTACCAGCCACCTGCTACACTTTGTAAATCTCGCTAATTATTATTGCAAGTCTTGTTTCATAAACAGTGTATTAATAAATAAAATTACGGTTATTATCAACGTAAGTCTGCTTAGTTTTGAGAACTTTTCATATATGAGAATTTCTTCGTGTAAGAACATGCTATGTAAAACTTAGTTAGTCCGCAAGGAAAATTAATTTCACATCTATTTCAGCTATAGCCCTGGTTTGGAATTGTGCCCAAAAAGGGGCGATATTCTCCACACCTATCTCATGAAGTTTAATACTGTCATCAGCGAGCGATTTCAGTAAGATAATACGTATGTCTACATACTCTTTAGTGGAAAATTGGTGTTATACTCGTAGCACTGATGCTTTACGTGTTACATGCATTTGAGGCTTACAAACGCATGATCTAGTTAGACGCATCCCTCACGTCACGTCGTTTTCAGGGCTACGGACCCAAAGGGTGCCAACGAGACCCTATTACTAACCCTTCGCTGTCCGTCCGTCTGTCCATCCTTCCGTCCATCCGCCCCTCTGTCTGTCAGCGGGCTGTATCTCATGAACCGTCATAGGTACCTATACAGTTGAAATTTTCACAGTGTGTGTATTTTTATTGCCGCTGGTTACTTATCTCCTTTGGTAACCGTGCCATCGAAGCGCAAAGAAGAAGACTTCTATCATGTGGTCATAAGCACAAACCCTCACTGGAGATTAATTTATCTGGACTAATATTAAAAAAACAGCCTTCAATTTTATTACTTAGTTATACAGGGTGTTTGGCGCATGGACCGACACTATTTTTTGGGGGGTTGGGAGGGTTATTTGCGAGGTTTCATCCAAAGACCCCATGTCCTAAGTGTCACGGTTAATGAGATATGATTTTATTCGTTTTTTCCATAAATTACCCAAAATCTCGCCTTTAAATCGTCATTACTTTTTTTGTTTATGGTTGTAATTGCACGAAATAACTTTTATTGTATTCTGCAATGTATTTTTATTCTAAATAAATTATTATTTGATGCAAATTGGTCTGTAAAAAAATACTTATGTGCTTCCAAAGTATTTTTTTTTAAATTTATGAAAAATTATAACTTTTAAATTAATTAATTCATTCATTACTTAGGTAATTGGGTCTTTAGGTAAAACCTCGCAAATTACCCTACCAACCCTCCAAAAAAGTATGTCCGTCCATGTGCCAAACACCCTGTATATATTGTATTTTAGACCTAAAACGAAATTATATACAATATAATATTGTTGTCGCACGCCGCCGGTTCGAGCCCATCCGTCAGGTAATACCGTCGTTATGCGGTGTCTCGGTTAAGCCACTTGTTTTCATTTATGGCCAAATGGGCCTCATTACAGCATAGAGCGAAGTGCTGTACGCCATTACACCTTAAAACGAACATTACTCTTGGTTTCGTCTTCGCTCCAAACTTTTACTTTGGCGTACCTAATGCGGTAATTTGAATTTATTTTTTTAATTTTTAATATTTTGAGTTGTTTATGTTTTTGGGGTTTTAATCCGTGAGGCGTGTCTACTTTAAGTAGGCAAATATCGGTAATTTAATATTAAGTAAAATCTAATTTTTGCAAATAAATGCGGATTTTTGAGTCAATAACCAGCGATTATTGAGACGATTGACCGTTGATGACCCCGCGATCATCACTAAAATAATAAACGCCTACTTACACAAGCGAAGTGGACTGCAAATACCTAGATAAACATCACCAACTTAGCCCAAGTCACACGGACGTAAAAATATCGTGGCGGGATTTTATCACGCACTGGATTTTAAACTTTCGATGTTGAGCCGACCATTGAGAAACCAACAGAGCACATCTCAGCGCGTCAAAAAACACGCTGTTGGATTTTCAACTCTAGGCGCCAAGCAGACCGTTGAAAACCAAATGCGGGAAAAATATCGCCGCGGGAGAAAATCGCCTGTGCGAACCTGGGCTTACTGGCATCAGATGGCAGTGATGCTCCATTATTCGCAATATAAAGCCAAGATTTTCAAAAGCAAAGACACAAGGAACATTGTATCGCGTGCGCTTACTAACGATCGCCCCCAAGCAGAGTGCCGCAAGAAAAAAAAGGGGGATCTCGTTCAATCCATATCAGAATAACAGTGTTCCCAAAACTTCTCGTACAACTCAATAACAACGTTAAGAAAACTTCACATTTCTTCATCTGAAACTTTAATGGTTATTTCCTTCGAACGTTTCAGTTTGAAGTTGGTGCCCGTTGTGCCCAATGAAAAGAAACCCATTACGGCACATTTTAAATTCTCATTTGAATGTTTTGGTGTAGCTGAAAGGTGTAGCCGCCTCACTGATTATGCTAACGATAATGTGATGCTACTGAATTAAGCTGTCGCGGACCGCAAGTGTTATGGGGGTATAAATAAGGTATATTGTCTTTTGCCTTGTCTCTTCTCAAGTTATGTGGATAATATGCTGGATTTTGTAATTTAGAAGGTGAATAAAGAGTGTTTAGGAGGGTATTTAATTCGCAAAGAAGAGTGCATGGATGTACTTTACTTTGGTACTTTTATAGGTAATTCTCTTATGATGTAAGATACCACATCGTATTTGTGAAGCTTCAAAACCGCTGAATATCTTCATTCCAAAAATTAAATATCACCTATTATGCCAAAGGTTCCTAGTTCCATACATACTCAGAGTCAGTATAGAAAAATGTCTTAAGTCATAAGTGAGTTTAGTACCTAAGAAACAGCAGAAATTACCTATCATATACTTTGTAATAGTAGTTAATTTCGCATTAAATGTATAGTTATGAAATGTCATAAACGTTCTAACAAGTCATAAAATAAGTAGAAACAGTTTTGTTACTACTATACCCGTGTGTAGACTTTAGGCAGATATGAAGTGAGATTAAAATGGAATAAACCTTTAAAACAGTGGGTCGTTTGCTTAAGCGTTATGTGCATTACCTGCACGCGCGGGCGTTTTCAACTAAATATTCAGCATAATCCCTTAATGTTCTACTGAAACATGAACCAAACATAATAAAAATGGATTGTTGAGAAGCTTTTATCTAATATCTACTACACTTAGTAAGTAATAACAGTTTGTGTTGGTTCCTAGCTAAGTAAGCAATAAGTAAGTTATCAGAAAAGAAAAATATAAAAAAGAACCGTTCGATCCAATGACGGAAAGTTTTTAAAAAGGAACACCGAGATTGAAAACTGCAGAGACTATTTTTTGCAGCATACCTAAATCTAAAACTTAATTTGCCAGTTTTTTACTCAGTCATGCACAAACGGCTGCAGTGATTTCGATGAAACTTGGCACTAAAATGAATCATAAACTAAACTTTATATGTACTGGTATTCTTAACCGTAATATCTGCAATTATGATAAAATTCTATTGCGAATAAAGCAAATACTTACGGTGCAATAAAAAAATGGTATTTTATATTTTAAAAGGATGTTGCTACTGTAGGGTGGCCACCTCGAATCTACACAACATATTTTTTTGGCCACCATTTTCATTACGATATCCACTATTTATTTAAAATGCGGCAAATTCGTTATGCACCATTTTGTAAGACCATGCCGCATTATAAACTTCATTGATTTTATTCCAAAATTCCTAAACGGATTGAAAAATGACCCAATTTATTTCAACAGTACTGGTGACAATCCCATTTTGATCACAAAGGATTTGTAAATAAACAAAGTATTTACTAGTATTGTGGAGAAAAACAACCTTTGTCGACCGACCCAGGACGCCCTAAATTATTTTTTTTTCTGACTGGTTGGGAGGAGTAATTACACCATTCTTCCTTAAAGAAGCTACAGGATAAGACAAGTGCTGCTGCTACTACATTCAATGTTCACATTAATTAATCAGATTCGACAGGTCCTAACTTTTTCTGTAAGGTTATCTAAGGGGACGTGTCGTGATAAATTTTTAGCACTAAAAACAACCTTTGTGACTCTTATATTGGAATACACCTAATAAAGTATGCGAAAATTTGGTGAAAAACACTACGAAAAGTGATCGCGTTTTAAACAAACAAAAAGGAATGTTATTTTTCTTGAAAAATTGCGTAGCCTAATAATGGAAAAATATCTAGTAATTTTTGATTGTATAATGAAAATAATCTTAAGTTGTTACCTTCGAATAGGCCGAAAACCCGGCTACAAATTTAGACTACGGGCTGTTACTGAGAAATTCCAGATGAAAAACCTAATAACACTTTGCCAGACCAGAGAATCGAACGCAGGACACCACTAGACCAACGAGGTAGTTCATTATTATTAATAGTTATTAGTTATAACCATTAAGCATATAACGCTTTATTTTCATAATAACGCTCCACAAAATCTCATTTACGCAGATATTATTATTCAAAATGACAGCCTACGCATTGAATACTTTATTAAAAGCTAAAACAGCTTTCTAGCACCTCGTTTTTATTTAGATACGGGTAAATTAAGTTCATTTATATTTATTAGTGCAAGTAGAGATGATGAAAGCGTCAGCTGTTTGTCATTTCCAGTAAGTTTTAGGAGTCGTAAAACGTTAAGTGGATTTCTTGGTTTATAATTAGGCTAGATCTTTTTTAGCCATCTGAACGTGAGATAAAAATGCATGTAAAATGTTTATGTTTGAGGACAGGGACGAGCAGGGGAAGCAGGGGGATTTTGGGATGCACGAAGAAGCTTCCTCGTGTAGCGCAGTTTGTTCCGCCAGTTACTCAACTGAACCGAGCGCTCGGCGCATCCTGGACAGTCACACCCAACACCTTATTTGACTGGCCAATTCTTCTCTTGCGGTGGTAGGTATATAGGACTAACGCCCGCCTGTCTTGCGACCACCCTCCCACCGGAGTCCCGGCGTCAAGCAGCCTGCTGTGTTTCGTCGATGCGTGGGAGTGCCTTAGGCATCTTCTGGGCACGCTCGTTCCATCATAGACCTCATCCGTCGCTTTCCATCAGGCGTGATCGAGGTCAAGAGAGGGCCCATTCAGCAATAAAAAAAAGAAAAAAAGGGGGAGCAAATGTATTTTTGTACAATATAAGTACGTGAGCAGTGGTGGCCTAGCGGTAAAGACCCCGACTACTAGAGTATTATATTATCTGTGCCCCGAGCCCCCGACGTACGAGTTGTAGGTCGTCGGTCCGAACCAAGTAGTAGATTACACTCTCAAAAAGACGAGGCCTATGTCCCAGCAGTTAAACATTATAATGCTGATTATGCTAAGTACTTAAACAAAAAGTATAGCAGCATCTATTTTTTTGTAATTAACAATATTCATTGGCCAAGCGTGGTTGGTGATAATGTCATGTTTACTTTATGACTTTCTAACAGATTACGCGTGTTCATAACTAAGTACTACAACCTCAACTCTTCACTAATGGTTTTAGTGGAAGAGACACCATAATGTTGCTATTCTCACGTAGGTACTATGCTAGACCATCAAACGCAGATTGATCAGAGTAAGTATTTTGATTTGACGGTGGAAGAAAATTAAAACAAAAATATTTACAACAAAATAAAGGTTGCAAGTTTATAGAGGTGTGAGGAACAAGGTGTAAATTCACTCATCCTCTATAGAGAAGGAACTATCCTCTGACCAGTCGGGCGTCGTGTCTGGCGGGCAACTGCCCGATGATTCATGTCGGGCCATTGTATACACGATAGTTGCATGCCGACATGCAGGATTTCGCGTGACGTCAGTATGACGCGTAGATACCGCTACAGGTTTAACGACACCAAACGTACAAGAGTTGATTTTAAAATGATTTTGACAGCTGTCAAATTGAAGTAACCCCAAAGAAAAGATCGCGAAGCTGGTTCGAAGCCGGCATTAATTTATGGCGCCTGCGATAATGGTGATCATTGAGAATATCCTTGCAATGCAGTGAGTTGATTGATTTGCTATCACACCTCACCAACTCGGTGGAACGTTGTTTACATTATTGTTCATTCACTAATGTGATCAGAAACTTGTGAGTATTCAGAATATTATTGACTTTCATTTACTGTACATCTCCTTCGCCTGCATACCCACGCATAATAGACAATAAGACCTCTTTTGATAAAGGCCACGTATTGTCTTTAGGTAATATTTACAAACACAAAAGGGTAAGGCCGCCAAAATTGTCAATTATATCACAAAAGTAACACAACAGATTTTGTGTTACCGTTACACAAATGTAACCCAAAAGTAACATATCTTTTGGGTAAAGGTGGTTTCATAATGGTTAAATATATAACCTAAACAAATAAAAGATTTAAAACAAAATTGGACATGCAGTGCTATAGGAGTAATGAAATACGATATTTAAGCGATGTACTTGTGTACCTTTAATAATTTACATACATTTAAAAAAATACAATAAAACTTAACAAGAATCACATACCTACTCATATACCTATCACGAGTTAATAAAAAATAAAAATAATCCTGAGTTCTTGAAAGAATGATTTTGAATTAGTTCTTGATAGGTAAGAACAACTTTTACTAAAGAGCCAACTTTGACACTCGCCAAAAAAAATCAGGTATAACACATTTCCGTTGAGTAAGTATTGACTGTTTGTATGAAAGGAACTGATTTTATTTTGAGCAAATAAAAAAAAAAAAAAATCAAATAAAAAAAATTCCGAGAGAGCCAAATTTTTGTGGAGAGCTTGGGTCCTCCATCAGAAATAAATATTTAAAAGTGCCCATCGATCCCATTAGTGCTAAAAAACTTATTCAGAGTCAAAGGTAAAAAAAATGAGTTTTTCGTAATTTTCAACAAAACGGTGAGTTTTATCAAAAAAATAGCTCAGATAAAAATTTTAGATCAGATAATTATCTACAAAAATGTCCCAACGATGTTTTTTTCTAAGAGACCGGTTTTTTTTCATATGGTTCCGTTTTATAATTTTGAGGTACGGTACGTTAAAAACTTGCAACTAGTATACTGCCTCAAAGTTGGCGTGAAAACGCGTGCATACTATGACGATGGCCTCTTTCAATATTTTGAATCAATATAAGTAAAACGTTGACTCTTAGAAAAGTGTTTGGGCATTTTTGTTGTTGTTTTTTGATCTGAGCTATTTTTTTGATAAAACTTACCGTGTTGCCAAAAATCGCGAAAAATAAGTTTTTTTTTACCTTTGACCCCGAATAAGTTTTTAAGCACTAATGGGATCGACGGGTACTTTTAAATATTTCTTTCTGATGGTGAACCCAAACTCCAAAAATTTGGCTCTGTCGGAATTTTTATTTCAAATGTCTAAAATTACCGGACTACTGCTGGATTGAGTACATTAATAAGTAAAACGTACTAAATTAGGTTAAGTAAGCTTAACTTGCACCAAGCAGGTTTACAGTATAAAAAATCATACATACAAAATCACACTCAGATACGTTACTCTAAAAAATCAGTCCAAATACCGTTATGCATGCGGCTTTATAGATCTGCTGTGTTACGTAACACATACTTTTGTGTAACAATAACACAAATATAACACAAAAGTGACACAAATGTAACACAGGCGTAACACAAATGCAACACAAAAACTACATTTTTACAACAATTTTAGGTTATATTTCGATTATTTATTACAATTAGACACTAACGGGTGATCTTAAGTATACTTTGGGCCTCATCGCCAACAAATATTATACTTTAACATTAAAATATCAGTTTCTTACCTCAGAAATCACATTAAATATATTTTTTATCACACAAACAAAGAATCGAGGCGCACTTTAAGCTCCTTTGCTGACGAAACAATATGGCTGTCTTTTTTTTTTTAATTTTGTAGATGATAGTGTTGCCATAATAAAACTGCGTTTTCTACTATGGGTCTTTAAATAGTAGTTTTGGGTTAAAAATTCGTCACACAAATAAATCGTAACACAAAAGCAAAAGTCATTGTTTTATTTTAAACTATCGATAAAACAAGTCAGTTTAAAGATTTTCGCTACAATATTATTGTTATAGCAGGGTACTATCATCTAAATTTTCGTCGGTATATATATAATTCAGATATTCTCCACAATTTATTGGATATTTTTACCATAAGATATTGCAAAAAAAAAGCGACAAAAATGTCACACAAAACAATTGACAATTTTGGCGGCCTTACCCAAAAACTTTTTTCTACTCAGACATTCCAGTGTTCTCAGACTGTTTTCTAACACTGATTAATGATGATAATGTTTGGCATTTCCAGTAGCTTTGCGTCAACGTTTCTCACACGATGTGTGACATCTTTTAGTTCACTACTCACACAACAGATGGCACTGCTTGCACTAGCTTTGCTTTAATTAATGAGTGACTGTGTGGAACTTTGGATGAAGAGATTTCTACTTTTTCATTTTAACTAGAAGAGCTAATGTTGTACAAGAAAATACTGTTATACTTAATAGTAATGCAACTAAAATTTTTGGAAATCTGTTAAACGTAATCGTTCCTTTTTTTCTGTTAAAATCTTTTGAGAATGAGTTGGAAGGTTTTATACGAAAAGGATAGATACTATTGACAGTAACTTAGAACCTGGCACCGTATGCCGAGAATCACAGAACATGAATCTCGAAAAACTGAAATTTAACGGCAAAAATTTCACAATTCCCTGGGCGCAAAACTCCGAATGGGGGATCCTAGTAATCTTTACATGTGCAAATACAAATGACGCCTGGAGCGGGTCCAACGCGGTCCAGATTATTGCCACCTAATAAATCTTTATTAGAGCTTTTTGCTCTTAGTTCTAGAAGGTTCTATCACGACAGATTAGAACTCATTACATTCTCGTTGGATTATGAACGGATTTTTTATTACCGATATAAGGGCTGTGTTTTAATCGGCTTGGCAAGTTCGCATTGATATCGCTTTTTAGATTAGGTTTTTCGTATGTTATCTATATATATAAAAGGAGAACTGACTGACTGACATATCAACGCACAGCCCAAACCGCTGGGTCTAGAGATTCCAAATTTGGCACGTACGTTCCTTATGAGGTCTAGGGGTGCACTAAGAAAGGATTTTTCAAAATTCATCCCCTAAGGGGGTGAATGGGGGGGGTGAAATTTCACGCGGACGAAGTCGCGAGAAGAAGCTAGTTTGTAATAAAATTGGTATTAATTGTAAGTTTCAGCTTTTTAAGGCGCTGGCTAAACGGGGGATACCGTAGAACGTTCATTTTTTTTGTCGCAGAGTTAGGCGTATTGGCAGCCACATCCGGTTAGACTGGAAGCTGACCCTAACTTAGTTGGGAAAAGGCTAGGCAGATGATAATGAGTTAGGCGTACTGGTACATATTACAAGCCATAAAAAATTAAGTGTATTAAAAATGTTCAAATAAAAGACTTACTAAAAAGTATTTTTTGAAAATAAAATAGTTTCATGATGAAACAATTATATAACAGAGCTCAAAAATAATATTTTTCATCGCATAATTCTCAAATTGTTTAACGGAATATGTACCTAATGATAATAAAGTCAATTCAATCAACTAAAGAAATGCCTAAAAATATTCCACTGAGCCGGGCATTTATTTTTTAATGTAATTAAAACTGTAAAATTACTTTTATTTGGATATTCATTCGATTCAACTAACATCAAACACATCGGTGATTTGAATCTTATTTGTTGCGGTGATGCGTTATTGTCGTTTAGGTACCTAACAATTTGCTTCTTATTATACCGCTCCTTAACGCAACAACCGTGAGTGAATTTTTACATTCAATGTTGGTTTTTCTCATAGAAGAAGCCGAAGAAGAAGGAACGAGCATTGGTTATCAGGTTTACTCAATTTATTCAGCCTAATGCCTGGAGAAGCACAAAACCGGTTGAAGTGGAGGTGCTTAGGGGAGGCCTATGTTCAGCAGTGGACATCTTTCGGCTGAAATGATGATAATGATGAATGCCTGGAATGCGCATGCCTGTAGCTTGCACAAAAGTATGGAATTAGCTTGCATGCCGTGTGTCATAACAACTATTGATGGGTGAATACCATAATACATACTTTTCTGCAAGTTACAGGCATTATTCCGGGCTATAGTTCAGCACCCGAATTGCGTAGCACACTTTCTTTTTCAATCCGAAGGATTTTGAAGAAAATTCCAAATCCATCGCCTCCTAATGTTTGAAATAATAACGCAATGAGTGTTGCTGATTTGTCAAAATGAAAGGCTTTGCAATTTGATAGTGTATTAAGCAATTACCCCCTGGTATTCTTAAAATAATTTCGGGTCGAAGATGATTTAAGAAGTAAAATGAATGTCGAATGCCACAATGGTATACTCGCAGGTTTTGAACCGGCAAACTCCTTAAAACATTTGGGTCAGGGAAAGGATCATGAGTTTAGAAGTTTCTAAGAAACTATTTTCCTTACGCACAAGTTCAAAACAGCGACAGTTCCATTCCGTCCCAATACCTCCGACCACAAGCACATCAGTGTGTTACTCTAAGTGCGTTTTAAAATAAAATTGAGCATGCGGAAATCCTTCCCTTTCATGTTTCCCTTCTTTCGCTTAAGAAAAGGTTCGTTATACATTAACTGAATCGGGTTGAACCCTTTTCGGGACTTCTATTTTGTGAAGAAAATAAAAACAAAGGAAAAACGCATTGCATGGAGCTCCTCTTTGGTTTTATTCAAATGGTGTCCCATCACTTTGTACATGTTCAATACTGCCGTCATAAGGAAAAAGGGCATAACTAACATTTTTTCCGAAATTGTACAAATAATATTAGCAGATGGGCCTTTTTTTTCTGATTCCGAATAAGTATAGAACTCAATTTAGTTAGTTATGCCCTTTTTCCTTATGACGGCAGAATAGAAGATCGTTGCATCAAGTTACATTATAGTGGAAACCCCTTTTTTGTAATTATGTCATTATTGTGAGCGGTGGTAGCCCAGTGAGCATTCATGGCTCTGTGGTGCCGGCCCGACTTACGAGTTGTAGGTCGTGAGTTCGAACAGGCTCGCACTTTACTTTGTGTATTTTATTTTATCACCACTGCTCTCAAAAATGGTGAAGGAAAACATAGTGAGGTAACCGGGGGAATGTTCTAGAACCAAAAATTCGAAGACATGTGTGACAACTACCAACCCGCACTGGGCCCGCGTGGTGGATTATGGCCTGTGTCCCAACAGTGAAAACATTATAGACTGGTTATGCATTATTATAAACCACATAAAACAAAAAAGATATTTAAATCTAGTGTACAATCTTCTTTTCCTCTCATCGCACTAGACGATCTCTTACAGACAAACTTTGCATGGACTGCAAAAAAGGAGCATCGTTACTATAATAGCTCTCAACAATTTCATTCGAGTTATTAAAACAGGCAAGAATTTGATTCGGAGCTATAGCGATATCTAAACTAATAATTATTAATAATATTTAATTACTATTATTATTTAATATAATATTGAATAAGTTTAAATAACTAGCTGCGCGCGTCTCGATCCCGTGGGAATATCGGGAAAAATTGAAAGTGAAACGTACAAAAAATCATTTTTTTTTTCTTTATAATAATAATGAAATGGTCCATCTGCTGTTGTTCATTAATAATATTGTATTATAAAAAAGGCAACAAGTTATGTAAGCCATATCGAAATAACGAGGTATATACTAATTAAAGTGGAAAAAAGATCGCATGCAGCGGAGATGAGAATGTTGAGATGGATGTGTGGAGTGACGAGAATGGATAAAGTAAGAAATGAGTGTATAAGAGGAAGTTTGAAAGTGGCGCCAGTGACAGAAAAGTTGAAAGAAAATCGTTTGGCTTGGTATGGGCATGTGATGAGAAGGGACGAAACGCATGTGACTAAAAGAGTGATGAATATACATGTTGATAGATGCCGAAGAAAAGATGGATGGATTGTGTGAGGAATGATATGAAAGAGAAGGGAGTGAATGATAGCGTGACGGTTGACAGGGGAGAACGGAAGAAGAAAACGTGTTGCGCCGACCCCAAGTGACATGGGTTAAGGGCAGGAAGATGATGATGATGATACTATTTAAAGTACTTACTTAAATATTTTATAACAAATTCGCAAATTAAAACACTCCTTAAATTAACCTTCATTTTCATAATGTAGTAAATACTAATTGTAAAAACTTGAGTTCTGTATTGAGTAAGTATAAGTAGTAACAATACAACTTCTATTGTGTCTTGTTCAGTGTCCTTCAATGTGTTAATTTCGATAGAAATGGATGCCTACTCAATTAGTCAAGATTAATCAATCAAGCCTGACTAACGAAGGGAAACTGAACTAACTTAATTATCACAAATACGTTGTGTGTAGTTTGACTTGTCACTGTTCCAAATATTAGTAAACTAGCAGCGCCCCGCGGCTTCACCCGCATAAGTTTTGATCCCGTTGAATACCCAATGCCCTTTCCTAGGTCTCAAACTGGTTCTATACCTTTCATCTGAATCGGTTCAGCGGTTTAAGCTTGAAGAGGTAACAGACAGACATACACACTTTCACATTTATAATATTAGTTATCTGACCCGGCGAACTTCGTACCGCCTCAGAATTAAATGTGACAAAGTTCAATAGACACGTGGCGCCATCTATTATCATAATAACGTTATTGTTGTTTTCCTCGGGAACAGCACTTTTTTTTCGGGATGAAAGGTATATGTCCGTTTCTGTACACCTGACAACGAATATGCAAAATTTCATGATGATCGGTTCAGTGGTTTAGGCGTGAAAAGGTTACAAACAAACAAACTTACTTTTGCATTTATAATATTAGCTAGGATAATATGAAAGTATGGATATGGATTAAGCGTCTATCTGTACCTACGTATATATGTATGTTGGTTTCTTAAATATGTGAAGATAATGCAGCCCACGCATTTTTCGAAAGCCCCAACCAAGCTTTTAGAAATCGGGGTATTTCAAACATCGAATTATGTTTTGGAAATTTTTATTTGTTAGGCTCATTTGATCTTCTTCTTGTTAGATTGTCGATGGCAATCTGAATGGACTCGGCCCAGAATTCGGTGACGTGTATGACGACATCACTAGCGTCCATCAGTTCCTGTAACGTGCAGGACACGTAGGACATGATATTAAGTGTCCTATCGTTTGTGGAACAGCATCACATTACTCTCCAAGGCGGAGTCGTCTGTGAATCTCCACCTGAACAGGTTTTCCTTGCTTCGGCCAACCGGGTCTGGAGTCTGTTTAAAGACTTTCAGTTCTTCCTTTGCAAGACAAGGGAGTCAATGATAGTGTGACGGTTGACAGGGGAGAATGGAAGAAGAAAACGTGTTGTGCCTACCCCAAGTAACATGGGACAAGGACAGGTCTATGATAATGACGATGACTTGATAATAGTGCAGCAAATACATCTGTGGCGTTTTTAGGGCACTGTGAATCGATAAAAGACTCAAACATCTGTGATAACAGAGCTAAAGTCTAAGTGGAAAGGTCAAAGTTAGCGATTATGTAATTTTAGCCACTCAGAGCTAGTGATAGCTGGGAGCAACAGAAAAAAAAGCGGCCAAGTACGAGTTGGACTTGCACACAAAGCTTTCCGTACCAAAAGGCCGAAAAAAACACGTTTCATGTATTTGAGAGAGGGTGGATTTTTTGGGATGGATAAACGGAATAACCCAATTTATCTGGTAAACTGATTAGTGCAATAATCTGCAGAATGATCTGTTACTGTAGTTATTAAAATTATTATTATTTGTTTTTTTTTTTTAGATTTAAATGAATCAAATTAAAGCAGGCGGGAGTAGTAGTGGCCCAGTGGTATCGGACCCGACTTACGAGGTGTAGTTCGAGGCAGGCACTTTACTATTACTACTTACTTACTTTACTTTATTTAATTTTATCACCACGGTGACGAAATTAAATATTTCTCTCAAAAAGGTAAAGGTAAGGTAAAGTTACCCAAAGGGCAATGGCGAGGTTTATGCTTGGAGTTTCCCTGCGTGATCGAATCAGAAATGAGGAGATCCGCAGGAGAACCAAGGAAACCGATATAGCCCGAAAAATTGCCAAACTTAAGTGGCAGTGGGCAGGGCACATTGCTCGCAGAACAGATGGCCGATAGGGCCGAAAGGTTCTATCTAGAGTGGCGACCACGTACCGGAAGACGTAGCGTTGGAAGTAATCCCACAAGGTGGACCGACGAGCCGACGACCTAGTGAAAGCCGCAGGAACCCGTTGGATGCGAGAAGCACAGAACCGGTCGAAGTGGAGGTGCTTGGGGGATGCCTATGTCCAGCAGTGGACGTCTTTCGGCTGAAATTATGGTAAAGGAAAACAACCTTAATGTCCTAGAACCAAAAAACTTAAAGACCTGTGACATCGATCAACTCGGATGGTGGATTATCCCTCTCTCACAGAGAGTGTGTCCCAGCAGTGGGAAAATTATTAGGCTAATTTAAAGGAACTGGCACATGCCAGTTCTTTTAAATTAGGCATTTTTTTTTTTTGGTTTGATTTCGGCTACATAGCCGATATCAAATACAAAATAGGCTGAAAAACTTACTTTCCCTAATCAAGAGGTTTCCCTTTTCTTTATCCATAAACGGTTGGTTTAAATATATGTATATTTCTAATCAAATTAAGGCTAAAGTGTGGCATAAATATAAAATATATATATTTAATGGAGGCGTGGAAGTGAACATTAACGGAATATAATTATGTGGCCCAATAAAATCGGAGTTCGGCACACTTTACGACTGTCTCATAAACGGATTTAATTATCTTACTTGTGTGCTGACGTAATAATAACGAAATTTATTACAGTCTCTGCTTACATATTTATTATTTGTATACATATTTGATGTTCGTATAACTGTTTACAGTGCTCAAATAAGCCTTTGATTGTATCCAGAGTCTTTTGTGATCTTTTGCCTCCTTCAAGTACTGTAATATTCCTAAATGTATATGTAGGTATTTTCGAGACATGCTTATTAATGTTGCTTGCGTTAAATAATACCTATCGTGCATAATCATCAGCCTATAATGTTCCCACTGCTGGGACACAGCACCTCTCTGTCGGAGGGAGTGGGCCATAATTCAACACGCGGGCCCAGTGCGGGTTGTTGGATGTCGCATGTCTTCGAATTTTTGGTTCTAGGACATGCCGGTTTCCTCACAATGTTTTCCTTCATCGTTTTCGTGATGATATAAATCACACAAAGTAAATTGCATGCCTAGGTTCAAACCCACGACCTACATCTCGTAAGTCGGTGCCGTTACCCTGGGCCCACACGTATCGTGTGTGTATGTTCTTGTATAACTTGCACCCAGAGAAGTGATTGCCGTATTTTTAGGAACATCAGCATTCTAATCTCAGTTGTCTGTCTCAATCTGTCAAAAATATCTGTAAATTTTCTACATTTTTGACAAGTTTTTGACATTGATTGTAGCTGACATGAGTTTGCGACTAGATTTTGTGCGTTTTTAATTATGAGAATTGGCTTTCTGATCATGTAACATGCTCGCCCACCCAAAAATATGTATGTAGATCCCGTTCTGCTGTATAAACATTATACATTTTGCTAGCTGTGTCTTGAAAAAAATTAAGTTTAATTAATAACAAATACCACGACAGACCCACAGAAAATAGCCACCAAATAATTACTTAAGTAATAGCACGTAATTAAGTAAACATGACATTTCATACACACGATATATCGAGCAAATTAATAAAGCTAATATACAGAAATACCGCGTCGCTCAGTGCCTGCGGTTTTAATTCAGGGGTTAATTAAATATGTCCTCTGTACAGCGCTTTCAAGGAGAATCCCGAATATGTGGACATACCGTTATCATTCGCTTCATTTTCATGTCAAACTGGTTTTCGCATGATCACAGAATAGGTTTCGAAATACAATCAGTTTGATTGAACGAAATTTTTCGATTACACTCCATCCGTTTCATGATTCGATTTATTTCAAAACTATGATAATAGGCTTAAATAATTTTATTTGAGTATTTATGGAAAATTCTAACAATATAACTAGGTACGAGTTTGTTTTCAGCTTAGCCGTGTTATTTATTTATATACACTTTATTGTACAAAAAATACATCAAACACTACAAAATATACAATGGGCGGCCTTTGTGGCCTTATCGCCGTATTTACATAATAAAGTTATGGGGACCTCATAAAGTAGGATTGGGTGACCATTCATAAACCCGACACCTATCCTTCATGAAAGGCCTGTCCTCCAATTTGTTACAACACACCAAACTAATCCCTGTACCTGCTATAGTTAATATTGCCTACGGTTCACCCCGGCCTACTTCGAATATCTCTTGCAAGTATTCAAACAATATATATTTACAGAAATACTCTACTTGACAAATGTTACAACTCCACACATTTGCGTACTAAAACAAGTGACGCGTGTATAATAAAGAATAAACAATATGGAGCCAAGTTTTTGAGATGTGGAGCGACACACGCGACATTAGCCTCACTCTGCAAATAAAGAAGAGAAAAAAATATAGCATCCGAATACGCGCAGTTAAACATTATCTTACTTGGTAACATGACATATAAGAGTTGGGGAGTTAGAGCGAACTTCGCAATACACTTACTGAGGGGGCTAAGTTCGCAGCATTTGACCTCTTAGTCGGCTCTCTTCTCCAAATAACGCGATGTGTCGGAAAGCCTAGCTCCCCGCCCCTCCCTCTGCGGGGAACCCATGAGGAAGTTTCTACCTAGCTTTAAAGTTAATTAAGTGTCGCTTCCCCACTCCGCCATGTTTTGTAAGATGTGTGGCACTCCGGAAGGACTAGATTGGCAGTTTAGCTGCCTCCTCGTCGACTCGACTTCAACTTCTGCATAATTGTGTAAGCAGTCCGTCTAAACTGTCCAACTAAGTGCGGCATTTAACAATGTAATTGTATCAACATTTTGAAACATTTATTACTGTCATATAATTCAAATAGCTTATAACAAAGTTTATAATTGTTACAAATCACTTTGACATTGTCTAAATTGTCATTAGGAGCGAGATCAGTAGGTATTAACACAAATATCAGTAGCTATAGGCAAACCGCTTAATTGAGTCCTTGCCTGCGGGGTATAGGGGCGCGGGGGAAGGACGAGAACGGAGACTGAGGTGCGGGCGGCGCGGGAGCTCGTAGCGTGATACACAAGAGGCGAAATGTGCACTAGACAGTTCTTAAGATATGAACATCACAGTGATTTACGGTGAATAGGTGGTGATTTTTTATTAGAGCATTAATTGACGACTTTACAAAATTGTGTGAAACAACTATGTGTAGGTAAAAAATAAAATATTAGGTGATAAACTTATGCACTATTTATTATATGCAATATTTATCAAAAGTATAAATCAATCACTTATGTCCATATCAATATCACTGGAAATTGATTCTTCACTTTCGAAACAGCCATCATCAGAATCATCTGAAGCGTCCTGCGCGTTAATAATAAAATTAACAACATCATCTAGAACTCTGTCATGTTTGCTTTATTCGTCCTCGGCTTTAATTACATGGTTAACACAATGCTCCCACTTCTCTACGGAATATCCAGCAAATAATCCTCCAACATATTTTTTTTTGGTCAAAATTAGAGTCGATACTTTTTTGTGCTAACTGTCCTTTAATATCACCCCAGACCAACTCAACTGGGTGGTATGAAGGCAAACGTAAAACTTCATGTCCGTTTCTTTTCAAAAACTTGCCAATTTTGTAAATATCTTCTGTGAAATGGCATTTAATTAATTTACATAAGTCATCCTTTCTAAGTTTATCATCGAAAGGCACTCCGTGCCGTCGTAGCCAATCTTGCATAGCTGGCTTGGTTAGTCGGCTTTTTCTCTTCTCGAACCGAATGATAAGCTGCGTTATCCATGACTATGACAGAATTTGGTGGTATATTAGGCATGAGTTTTCATTTATTTATTTTACCATTTATGTACACACATATATGTAAACAGAAAAGAAAAAACAGAACAGAAAAATAGGTACAAAGGATCCTTTTACTGAAATTCACGAAATTCATAGAGTCGTGATAATCACCTGTTTTACATTTGGATTTAAATATCACAAGTGCTCCGTCTACAAATCCAGTTTGGCCTCCAAAATGTACGATGATCAAACGGTCTCCTTTATCGATATAAGACAGCACGCCGCCGCCGTGTTCATCCTTTGATTGCCAACATTTCAAAACGTTATGAAACGCATTAACATACATTAACATACGTTTCGTCAAGATATAAAATATGTCTTCCGTCTCTACGATATTTTTAATAATACTCAGCTATTTCCACCTCCACGATGTTATATTTGGCTGTTTGATAAGGAGTTTCCTTCTAGATCCGCATTTCTTAAATTTAAAACCTAGTAGATTATGTAATAAGAGTCTTAAATATTCCCTGCCGCAGTGTAATACATTTTCTTCTCTAAACAGCATTCAAAGTTTTCAGAGTTGGTATTTTTTTAAATTGTGTAAAACTGAGTGACTTTTCTTCTTACCACGCTTTTTGTGAAATCGTCTACTTCCACTCTTTTTCTGCGAATCTGTTTTGGATTTCTCGGTGATTTAAATATTTCGTTGTCTTTTAATAATTTTCCTTGTTGCACAATTCTAGATACAGACTTTTCAGATAGTCCAGTAACTTTTGCTACGGTTTTGTATAAAGGTAGGTATATCTTGTTGATATTCAGCGGAATTCGAATCCAGTTTTTTAATATTCGTATACGTTAAAAGCCATTAATTTTATGTTCGTAGATATTTTGACTCATCTTGATAATGTTATCTCATGTATAACTCTCACAAAGCGTCCGCAACTGTCCACACGTGCGATCGCACACCGCGTAGCGAGTGTACTGAGTTTTGATAAGAATGCGCCTGCACCTCTTCAGCTCCCCGTTCTCGCCCTACCCCCGCGCCCCTATACCCCGCAGGCGAGGACTCAATTAAGCGGTTTTTCTATAAGTTAATAATATTTACAAAAGTTTTTTTTATTAAATAACTAGTTGACCTTCATACCGCCTCAGAATCAAAACACAAAACGTATGAGAAAATGAATTATCTTCATTATTTTTTTTGTGATTTTTTCCTGTGTTTTAATAGTTATTCTGCTATTCGGGGCGGAGACTAATCCAACAAATCAAAGATCATAAAAATCGTTTCAGCCGTTCTTGAGTTATAATGGTGTACCTACCTAACCCAACTTTGTTTATAGATTACGACGAAGACGAAACCTATTGTACTACTGGGAATAAAAAATGTAAAACCTTTTTAGCGTATGACAGTTGACGAATAAAATGAGCTCGGCCATAACCAGCTATTGTCTAGGCTCTAGGCTGTACAAAATGAGACGTACAAACGCTAAAGGTGAAAAAGCGAGTAAATAAAGCATAACAGTCGGGCTAGAGGTGAAAAATCACTGACAAACCATACAAAAATCATTCAAGTTAACGGCATACAACGATCCGCACTTCGGTCGCTCGTGACCTGTGACTCGCCCATTTTTCCTCCCCGGAGCGACAGCTAGGCCTCTGTGAAAACAAGCAAAAATGGAAGGGAAAAAGAAAAGCCAACCGCGCTCTACTGATATTGAAAACGAGAACAAGCACTCTGTGATTCTTGCAACACACAATAGTTTGTGTTAACTGAGCTTCAAGTAGACTTACGATACTCCATACCAGGTTACACACTACAGCTCTTTGTCATGTGAGTACGTACCGTTTTATTTTATCGATAGTTTGAACAGTAGGTAGGTACTCAGGCACATTATTTGGGACTTGAATTCTCATTTGTTACGCTTTGTAAACGTTTTTCTCAGTTTTTTTTTAAATTAGATTTTGATCGAATTAATACAGTCAAATTCGAAGCTTTTTCAAACATAAAATAAACAAATTGACACTTTTTTTAGCCTGTATGTCCCGCTACTGGGCTAAGGTCTCCCCTTTTTCCTTTCGAACCTCCTTGTCTTGTGCAATTTCTGGCCATGTTCGCATTCCAAACCTTATCAGATCGTCACACCTCCTTCGCCGTGGTCTACCTCGACGGCGATGCCTTCAAGCGACGATCTTTACCGATCAAATAGAAGCTATGAAAAAAAAAAGTTATAAAGAAGTATTTGTGTGTTCCGTATTCATAATCAGGCTTCCACAAAACTCCACACTGATTAATCAATGCTAATTAAACCAGAACAACCAAAAACATGTATTCTTTATTATCGTTCGCACCCTTTTCCCCTTCGTGATGGAACACATTAAGACAATCGGGCTGAACATTTTTTCCGAGGGCAGAACGTAGTAAGTACGCGTATTAGTGATACGGGGTATGTAGGGTTATCTCGGGAAATCCGACATCTCCGGCGGATGCTGCCTCTGTCTGTACCCTGATAAGTACCCCTACCGCGATACAAGTGAATAGATACGATTTTGGGTATTTCTGTATTTGTTGGAATTAGGCGGTATTGTGGCTCGGCACTTATAACACGGCTGTTGAAGTTTTGGGGTCAATTCGCTTGTTCTCATTTTACGATTTAGTAGGTACCGGTAAAATGGGGTTAGTTTGATACTACGGGTTTACTTTGATAACAACTTTCGACTTAAGAAAAACTTAACTTAAATTTTATTAGATTTAAATATATAGATTTGAACAAAAAATCAGTTATAATTGTATTTATTAAAGAAACCCCATCATCTTAAAACAACTGCAGCATAAAAAATTGTGGACCGATATTATTTAGTTTTCTTCTTGGGTAAGGGGTTACTATCAAATTACGTACCAAAAACTAGTGCGATCAAAGTATCCCCGATGTCAGTATGAAGCTAATCACGACGATTATTATTTTTTATTTCTCAAAAAGGAGTGTCCAAAAATATTACTTTAATGTAAACATATACAACACAAAAAACCGATGTTACATTTATTTTTGTTAATTTTTCAGCCTTCTTAGTACAGAAATATTTAACCTCGAATTTTAAAATTAATCAAAATTTATCAATGTAACCGGGGATTTTACGGTATCTAATATTATAGCAATTATGACAAATACATAATGGAGAAACGAACCTTTTTTAGGGTTCCGTACCCATAGAGTACCAACGGAACCCTATTACTAAGCTGCTGCTGTCCGTCCGTCCATCTGTCCGTCCGTCTATCCGTCTGTCTGTCAGCGGGCTGTAGGTATCTCATGAAACGTAAAAGGTAGACAGTTGAAATTTTCACAGAGTGTGTATTTCTATTGCCGCTATAACAACAAATAATAAAAATAAAACAGTCTATAAAAATTAAAGGGGGTCTCCATACCAGAAACGGGTTTTTTTCGGCGTTTTTTGCCTTGTGGTTCGGAATCCTTCGTGTACGTTTGACTCGCACTTGACCGCTTCTTTAATTTACCAAGCAACTTAGGTACCAAGAATGGAATTTGAAACAAAGGTTATTTCGCTTATAAAACTAAAATAGATGCCAATCAATATTATTAAGATAGACATAAATCAAACATCCAATTCATTATTTTGAAAACATTACAAAATGAAGTAATACTTGAAACAAATTAATTTAAATAACAAACAACTTAAAAAAGCGGCTACAAAAGTTATAATTGAAAGGGCTTCGTGAAACAAAAGTTTGACTATTTAGTCGTAAGTTCGTAACGAAATTCAATGAAAATGTAGAACACGAATTATAATAGTTTCATAGCTAACGAACCTGGGTCGGAAAAATACGTTGAAAATTCTTAGATCTTAATTAGTAAAATTTAATAAAAGTAATATTCTAATAATTATATAATAATAATATATAACTTTAATTAAAAATATTGTGAACATTTATGTTTTGAAATTGTGGAATATTAAAAGAAAATGTCTTTGTATGAATTTTTATTGTAGAGGAATTTAAAAACCAATGAGCCCTTTATCAAATGGGCTGATTGTACGATTTTAGGTCTGTGCTTTCCGAATACGATACCTATTAAGCCCAATCTGTTCTTGTACAATATGATTAATAATATATGAAAATACTTAAGTCATAATACTTGTTGTAAAAACTGCCTATAAATAAAAATCTATACAGAAGTTGATTACGTCTTTGACAATAGTGTGTAGGATTATATGATCCAATTAATTATCGGTAGAACGCCATTATCAAAAGCATCCACGTCTTCAAGAATATCGATTACGTAATTAAAATAAATTCTGCTTCTTTTATATTTTATCAGGAAATACTCCCACAGGACATCAGACAAGAGTTAACCGTACTTCTGCGAACTTTAAATTGGTGTCAAAGATTCATCAAGGGCTTTTTGTTTTTGAAGGGTTTCAAAGGAAAGTCCGAGTCAGATGTTTACCAAGTCTATTGAATGACAACCCTACGCAGCCGGCCTACAAATTCTTGTACTTCTACTTCTACGTTTTTGTTTCAGACTTATCTTCTTGTTGATTATCGTAACTCCGATTCTCCATAAATTTTTACTGACCAACTTTGCGAAACTGACTTGATTTTCTGTTTCATTTGATAGGACAAATATAGCTGGTTAACGAAGCAATTTGGCGGCGAGTAAATTACCTATGTAATAAGAGGTTACTAATTTAAAGGACATTGTCCGTTCTCGGCTTCGCGTGGACACGATGCTCGAAAAAAAACAAATCTATCAAAAATCATGTTTCGTTTTTAAACGCTTATTTATTCTAAACTTTTGTATCAACTTGCGCCCACAAATAGTGTATTTAATAAGTACTGAAATTGATTTATTCTTCGACATATTGACAGTACTCTCTACCTTCAGTGTTACCAGTTGCCAACAAATAATCGTATATCGATTATTTATAAATCGATTCTAATTGTTATTTTTGAAGTTCAAATATGTGACTAGAAACTCTAGACTCTTATAAAAATAAGGAGGTCATTCGTAAAAGAGTCTAGAGTTTATAGTCAATTAAAGTTGTTATTTGTAATCAATTACATTAATGCAAACATGTTTTTATCCATATAATTGGAAAACAAAAGTATCGACGTTATTCGATTTTTGATCACAAATAAATCGATTATTAAAAAAAGTTTATGTCAATGTTAGTTGACACTTCAAGTCAGTTTTCATGTCATTCACTTTGATTCCTTGTCATCGCGAATATTGTTTTCCTCGTTTTGCTCTCTTTATTGTTTTGGCTTTGAAAATGGACACTGATACACCTTCTCACACTGACCCCGGCACGCCTATGGACTCCGACACCAACCCCATCGTTGACCCCAGCTTGAATATGGATATCGAACTCGCCGACTTGAATCGTACGGATACGAACGAGGCAATTTCGCTTCAACTTCTTCCTGTGGCGGAAACTGTGTCACAGATCCGATGTGCGAATTGTGGTAGTGATATCACGCAAAGGAGAAGGCATACCCTCGATCTTGTAGAAGTGGAATCTGTTATAAGGCAGTGGGTTGCTCCACAAGTGGTACGTTTGCATCCATCGTCATAATTTCTTTAAATAATCCTAATAACTGTACAACCATAAAACCAAACACTTTTTTTGTTTGGTAACAGGTGGGAACTGACTGTACAATATGTCACTCTTGCTGGACTGTAGCTTTGAATGAATCAAACACACAGGTGTACAATACCGAAGCTACAACTAGTAGTGGACATCGTCGACTTTGCATTAATTGTCAATGTTCAATATTGAGAGCAAGATCTCATGTGCTGAGTACTAGTACAGAAAGAGAGACTCGTATTAGAAATGTGATAATAGAATGGATCAGTCCTCGTCAAGTAAGTTTTTATATATATCGTCCTTCATTAATAGTGTGTGTTTCTCAACCTTAGGCTGTAAATAACTCACTAACCTATATTATAAACCTGCTCATGATATAAATACTTACACTCCCTTTGTATTTTTATGTAATAAAATGATCAATCAATAAACTAAATTATACTCCATCCAGTAGTGGAACCTTTGCAGTAGTCTTATGTTTCCCAATAGGTACAATTTGTGAGAGTAAATATGTATCTTCTAGGCACGTGTCAACAAAGCATAGTCACTTACTTAGGTGAGAACTTGGCTGAAAGACGAGCATATTTATTTTCAATAAAATAAAATTAGTATTGTGTGAACATGTAAGTACCTGTATTGGACTTATTTATATAATAATCGCTTTTATTTCAGTTGCGAGGATCAGATCAAATCTGTCATCCTTGCTGGCAGCGAGCTGATCGAGCACCAATTCGCCCTTCAGAGCCATCTCATTCAAGCCAATCAACAATAGATTTGCCCAACCTTTCAAGAGCTTCGGATACTCAAGCTCACTGTTTTTTCCCAGAATGTGGTTCAATGGAGAGACTGACAGTCCCCAAATGGCTGAGGGTAAAGCTCTTTGCAGATTTCAAGTTTTACGTGCCAAATACATGCAGAATATGTAGTTTTCATCTACATAATGATAATTGGCAGATCTTAGAAGCCAATCCTCAACCCAACCACAGTTTTACTGCTAACCATGTTGAGGACTTTGCATCATTTGTAAATGAAAGAAAACTCTCCCTGGATTTTTCAAATATTGAAGGGATATCAGATGAATCAGTTCACTACTGGATTGGATTATCAAAAGAACAGTTCAGACAGCTCATTGTGGAAGTACCAAGACTACAAAATACTAAAAATAGAGAGTTAGCCCTTGCAGCATACTTATTAAAATTAAGAACAGGCGATAGTGATGAACGAATTTCTACTTTGCTGAATGTACCTCGTACAACATTAATGAGGCTGATGGGCAATGTTCGTAAAATCCTTGATGAAGATTTTATACCTAGAAACTTAGGAATACACCATATTACCAGAGCTGAAATTGCCCGTAGGAACTTGCTAATTCCGAATGGATTGTTTGGTGGTGAAAACAGACAACCAATTGTTATAATGGATGGTACATATTTATATGTCCAAAAAAGTTCCAATTATATGTACCAAAAAGATACTTACTCCCTGCATAAGTATAGGAACCTAATGAAACCTTTTTTAATAGTATGTTCAGATGGATACATTGTGGATGTATTAGGCCCTTATCCAGCCACAACCTCAGATGCAAACATAATTATAAACGAATTTAATGATGAATCAAAGCCACTACGTCAGTACTTCCAAACAGGAGATGTGTTCATTCTGGATAGGGGCTTCAGAGACTGTGTACCCTTATTGGAACAGATTAATTATTCTGTCCACATGCCTGCAACTCGGGAGGAAGGTGAAATTCAATTATCAACGCTTGCAGCTAACAAATCAAGAACAGTAACTATATGTAGGTGGGTAGTAGAAGCTGTTAATGGCATTTTTAAACAGTCATACAGATTACTTAGACATGAGTTTTTTAACAAAGCTTCAAAACATGCCATGACAGACTTCCGTATAGCTGCAGCGTTGATAAATAAGTTTCATGAAAGGATAAGAGACAGGGTGGATGCAGGTCAAATCTTAGAAGTAATTAACGAGAAATTATACACTCCTAATGAACTTGCTGATTTTGTGTTTCTTCATAATTTAAATAGAAGGCGGACACAGTTTCAAAACATTACTGTTAACATAAACAATGTATCCTTTCCAAGGTTAGAGTACAGTGAGTTAATATTAATAGCATGTGGTACTTACCAACTGAAACAAGCGCGCTCGTATTATGGGGAACACACAAGAAATGATGGTTCCTATACAATAGAAGTGTGCAGGGATGCAGCTAGCAACCTACTGGAAGGTTTTTCTTCGGTCGAAAATTGTAGTTTATTGCGGGGGAAAATTCAAAGTAGGCATATAAGTAGAAAAATGTATTTTGTCTACATATTACATGAAAATAATGGTCAGGGACGAAATGCAATCAAGCAGTATTGTTGCAACTGTATAGTGGGCCGAAGAACAGTGGGTTGCTGTGCTCATGTAATGACGATTATTTGGTTTTTAAGCTGGGCAAGGTACCAAGATAATGTATATCCACCTGCCCAGTTCCTAGACAACATTTTATTAACGTATGAGTCAGAATAATAAGAAAATGTATAAATAAAAATGTGTTTTATTTCAAAAAAACAAGTAAGCAAAACAAGTCTTACAAGCATCGTGATACTATCTTATTACGATATTCTCTTCCCTACTGGAATAAGCTATTAGACCTGTATTATATTTATACTGAAAATGCCTGTTCACGCCGAGCCAAACTCCCATACAAATTGGACAATGTCCTTTGCTGGATAGTTACCTAGCTACTATAATATTATATACTGCCTGGTATTTGAAATTCCTTATGGAGTTAGAAAATTAATCATTTAAATCTGATATTTAGGACAGAAATATCAGATTTACAATATTAATTTTGTCGGCTTATTTTGTTAGACCTAGAACTGGTTCTCATACTACGCTTCAAGTAACAGGGTAGCCAAAACGTTTCAGATGACGATAAGGATAAACAACAATATGTACAGTATCTACACTGTGTACATCTAATAAGGATAAGGTTGCTTTATTTAGTGAAAATGTATTATGTTTTCAATCATGAAATTGAAATTGAGTAGAATACATGAATTTCAATTTGCTCTCAGGCATATGAAGACTTAATCCATTTATACAGACATTGTGAGGCCTGTCTTTTGTCTTGACGGGGCTGTGTCGACGACAGGTCTAGAAGCACGCGTCAGCTAACGTAGAATGGCATCATAGACAAAGCGGCGATTTGTTCAGTCCACACACACTGGCTCAGCGCCAGACACCCATTCTTTGAGCTTTACACCACTATTCCATTATCCTAATAGACGCTGGTATGGAGAGCGGATGCATGGCGCAGTTACAGGGTTAATGAATGTGCACCCGCGGTATTATTTTACACTGAAACTAGGTTTTGGTTGCAATGCCTACTGTCGTTTCGCTCCCAAGTGATTTTCACGCCACATTCCGGTTTGTAACGAGTTTTTTGGAAGTGTCCCCAAACATGTGAATCGACTTAGCGCGGACTAGTTTGGTTTTTTTTCTTTTGTTTTAACAAAGATATGTTTTTGTTTCGAAATTCCTATATTTTAGTATAGGGATTTCGAAACTAAAACATATATCTACCCCTTTGTACATATATACGTTTATCTTGCCGTGAAAAACTACGGGTTATTCGCCTTGTGGAGGCACGGTCAGTGTTGTATGGATCAGCTTGTTGACGGATTTTTTTTTTCTACGACGCGGATTAGTCGCCGTGTATAGGCACGGTCGTCAGTGATGTATGGATCACTATGGAAGCTTGTTGACGGACATATTTTTTCTACGGCGCGGTTTATACGCTGTACCGTAAAGAAACCATGCCGTGTATAAAGGGCCTTACGCAATACTGTTAATAAGTAGAGATGGGAGTTGTGTGCAAGTAGTGACAAAACCCTTGGGTCCCGAGCACCATAATAATCCATTTTCCTCTGGTTGACTCGTAGGACGTGCACGGCATGAGAAACTAAGATTTTCTTTGTTTTCCTTGATACACCAAATATTGGCATAAACTTATTAAATGAATAGAAGGTTCGAGATAGGAAAGGGAAACATTCCTAGGTTTAATCGGTTATGAAATTGACTAAATATCACACATTCCCTTGAAATTTATTCTAAATTGTGTAATCATAATGTTTAAAATTAAATTCACCGGTACTAATGATTTTAGTACGAATATTTCATGGTTATTAATGAACTATTTAAACCTGGTGGTCACTCACGCATAATGTTAAACGGTTAGTTTGATTTAATCATTTAATACAATTTGTATCGAATAAATAATCTCCGATATTTATAATTAGTGATAGTAGCTAATTTAAAACATGTTACTACCGTGGTGGAAATGTCCCAGTAAACAAGGTGAAATATAAATAGAAGAATAAAATAAAAAAACAATTGAAAGACACGTCTTTCAATTGTTTTTTTCATTCTTCAAATTGTATTAGGAACACATGTGTTCCAATACAACAAAACAATTTCAAAAGTGTGTTCTTTCTTTTCTTGCAAAAGCTCATAGTGATCATATTATTTTCAGACTCATCTTCAATACAGAAAACGACACGGTATCATCCCCCTATGGTATCGTAATACAAATTGTACCTTTGTAAATAGATATACCTAATACCTACCTACATATACCTGCTACTTTATACGCTAGGGGCCTGGAACCATGTGCTGAATTGGCTGGTTATCAAAAACAGCTGTTTCATAGAAAAGTGGAATACCTACGTAGTCAAAATGTATGTAAAAGCAATTTTTTTTTAATAACCATCGAAATATTTCAACGCCGGGTTCGCGGGGTTCAGAATCATGTACAGAATCCATGGTAACAGGTTCCGTTGCGCGACGATGTCCCTGCCACGCTGTATTAGAACTGAATATTGCAATCGGTGAAGATAAGCATAAGAAAAAGTCACCCAAAGGGCAATGGAGAGGGCTATGCTTAGAGTTTCCCTGCGTGATCGAATCAGTAATGAAGAGATCCGCAGGACAACTAAGGTAACCAATATAGCCCGAAGAATTGATTATATGGTGTACAAGAGTATTCTAATTGCCAAACTTAAGTGGCATTGGGCAGGGCACATTGCTCGCAGAACAGATGACCGATGGGGCCGAAAGGTTCCGGAGCATAGAGTAAGTAATGTTCCTTATAAGAGACGGGAGTCCCATAGAAAAAGATGAAAAACGGCGCTTGTATGAAACTTGCGCTAAAACTGAATACCAACATAGCAAAAATGACACAGACTATTGAACAGACTGCAGATGTTAAAGCGAGACAGCGATAGCCGCCATTATGTTTAGTGCACGTTTCATAGTTTCTTTTTTTATTTGACAGTTGCGCCAGACTGTTCCGGAGTGGCGACCGCGTACCGGAAGACGTAGCGTTGGAAGGCCTCCCACATGGTGGACCGACGACTTTGTGAAGGTCGCAGGAACTTGTTGGATGCGAGAAGCACAAAACCGGTCGAAGTGGAGGTGCTTGGGGGAGGCCTATGTCCAGCAGTGGACGTCTTTCGGCTGAAATGATGATGATGAAGCATAAGAAAATTCAAATGCTCTAGACAACTCTAGAGGATGATGGGTCGGAACAAATAACACAAATACGTGTGTTCCTAAAGTGTAGAAGGGAGGGTAGTTTAGACAAAAAAATGTGACCGAGTATTGAACATTTGTATAGCTCTCTCGTTATTGCTTGTTTGCCATTCGTTGCGAGGTGATACAGCAAAACAAGGGTGAGAAATAATGAGGCAATTTACGCCAATTAACTGAGGGGGCGCCATTATACCAAGTAGGTAGATGATAGTAAAGTATCTAATCGGCATTTACGTAGGAAGGTTGGGCAGAATATATTAAGTTTTGTCGAAAGCCACAATATTTTTACGAAAGCAAAATGAAAAACCATTTACCTAACAAACACAAAAACACTTCTTTACTCAACATAATTACCATTTACCAAAACATTTCCACAAATTTAAAATTTTTAAACGTAAATTTTCTAACGTTTGAGTTCGCATCTGGCTGTGTCTATCCGGCATAATGACGAAATGATTAAAATATGAGCGCTCCCGCGGTGCCTCGGCTTGTCTTTCTTCAGTCCCCTCACAGAAATAAACGTTGTTCCATCAAGCAAATTTACTGACGGAAAGGGATGTCGTCACGACAAACGCGACAAAAGAACATTTTATTATAAACCGCGTTTTTTCCTTTCCTTTTCGCACAATTTCACGTTATTCATAGCAAGAGTTATTATCCCATACGTTAATATTGAATAAACAACTCCTTCATGCCTGTTGAGTTATTTGAGAAGGAAATTATTTTTTATCTGGCAATGTGTTTGAATGTATTGTATTAAGAGCGTACTAACGATGGTAATGCTTTTTACGACAGAATAGGTACACGAGGGCCTTTTTGACGACTAACGAAAGTGCTTGCGAATAAACAAGAATAAGGAATTTACTGAAAAAATGAAGAGGATTGCCGATTTTTGTGTTCATATAAGCAGACATCAATATCTAAGAACAGTAGTTTATTAAAATAATTATGTCATGTGAATTAACTGTAATGCAGGGTGGTCCATATTTGTGTCTTGGTATAAAGCATGGAAACCACATTATATGCAATAAATTATACCACATAGTTGTTATCGGCTTTTCTGACGATATAAAAAAAATGAATGAAATAGTTCGCAAAAAAAATCATCTTTCCCTTACATTTATGTTCGCATAACTCGTCAAAATGAAGGGAACAGCAGATTTTTTTTCGCGACCGATTTCGTTAATTTTTTGTATATCGTCAGAAAAGGCGTTAACAAGTATTTGGTATAATTTATTGCAGATATTATGTGGTTTCCGTACTGTATATCTAATTAAGAGCAGAAATACCGGAGATGCAAAATACCAAATAGAAACAGCACCGTCCACAGGAACAGTCCAGTAATTGCCAGAGACTCGGAAAATGATTCCGCGTCCAACGTCACTCGGAAAGTGCAAAATGGAGCAAAACAATTAGTGAGACCGCAGAATACATCGTCATATCAGACTAACGAGCGCTTAACTCAGCGAAAACAGCGCATCACACCAAGTAATAAAGTCTTAAAACATAAATCCAGCGTTATCTCCAGTGGCAAACGTATACGCACAGCACAGCTATGAAACGAACCCAATCTGCATAAATTTGCAGTTGACCCTGTTATAATACTACACACAATTTATGTACACGACAAATTTGATGCCGTTTTGCTTCGCGAACGGTTTGAAATGATTCTGTACGTGAACTTCGTGCTCGTTGCCAAACTTGTTTACGCCGGATGAATTTTTATTGAAATCAACTGGCGTTTTTACATAAATTGAGTACAGGCTTATTGAGCTGGCTTTTCGACTTTGTCGATAATAAATTGTTGTAGCGATCGCCTTACAATTGAAAAAAAAAAAAAACTGCATTGTGCTCATACTCGCATACTCGGCAGATTTGACGTTCCATTTTCAAATAGCGTTCTCTGTTCTTATCAATGGGAACGCCAATATTGTTTGTTATACTTACCGCTTAAAAAAATCGATTTAAACTATTAAAATTTGAGGCTAACATATTTATTTTCTATTTGAATATCAGAGCGAAGGTAAGAGAGCGAAAAATAACAGTCTACTTTCTTAGGGCAATCTCTTTTGAAGAGTTACCAATAACCTACCTCAAGGTGGCATTATTGTCAATGTATCTAATACTACAAAGAATTTTCATCTCCATTAAAATTTACCTACTTTTGATATTCCGCGAGAAGAAAGCAGCTGAGACACGATTTCCTTGTATGGTCAGAAACATAAAACAAATAGGGCCAACATTTTATACTTGCAAATGAAGCCATACTATTTATTTACATTTTAAATCTTAGTTCATTTGTTTTAACTATCTATTTAGTATATGGTTATATTGAATTTCACTGCCTTATTTGGTAATCAAACGAGCTTACCTGTTAAGCGAAGTCTTGATTCTAATTTTATGAACGATGATCTGAAATATAATTAATTGAACAGAGATTTCTTTCCGTTTATTCCTAATAATATTATTAACGCGAAAGTTTGTGAGGATGGATGGATGGATGTTTGTTACTCTTTCATGCAAAAACTACTCAACGGATTTTTATGAAACTTTGCAGTAATATAGCTTATATATAAGCTATAAAAATCAACTAAATTAATTAAATTAAATTAATTATTATAGGTTAATTTTTATCCCGATATTCCCATGCGATGGACACTTATGCGGGTGAAACCGCGGGGCGCTGCTAGTTAATAATATTTCAGACCGCGGTGAACTAAAATTAAATTATCCCCAGTATAATAAAAGAATGCTGTGCTTTTTGTATAGTAAATAAATATTTAGCGTTAGCGATGAAGTTGAAATCTATTAAAGAAATTTGACAGATTGTAGTAGCTTGATGTGCTGGTGTCTGTACGTAATATCACGCCTGTGTTACCCAAAGGGTAAGGCAGAAGTGTACCTATAGCACACCCATATTTCACCAGTTATATTTTTAAGTCCCATGTAATAGGGGGGGCGACCCTATTGTCTATATCCGGACACAAATCCAGACTACTTTCTTCATAGTAGATAGTGTTAAAAGAATAAATTATACTATCATGAATCATTCAATTGCTATTTTTCTTATACAATTTGTATGATTTCAGTTTTATGCGCTGAAGGCATTAGCTGCTTCACCGGGTGCAGTCGTTTGACTGACTGTGATACTAGTTTGAATACTCTGAATTTATTTGTCAAATTGAATGTTTGCAGCGCAATAATTTAGTTTTCAGCGTCAGCTGCCACCATCAACATGGGTTTATGTACTGTGATGCATTTGCACGTTGTTATGACAGAACATAAAAACTCTACGAATACTAAAATGTTCGTCCTATTTTTTATGTAACGCGGTAATATTATTTCACTGCTTGTCCGTCGATATTTTATTCAATTCACATTTTAAAAGTAAAATGGAATAGTTACAATAGTAGATTGTTTGCCAAGGGAGCAAACAAATATTTTGAAAGCGAACCCTAAGCGCAGCGAGGGATTCAAAGTACGTCACTCGAGCTTAAAATAGTGTTGCTCCCGATGTGGACACTCTACATTTTATCACCCTCTATGAATAAATATGTAAGTGGAACTTATGAATAAGTACAGTACGTTTATATATTTACTTACAATTACTCGAGGAGGATATACTTATTTTTTATAAAACTAAGTAAAATCCTAATTTGAGTAAACAATTACGAACGAAGCCAGAATGCTTTTCGCGCGTTTTTTTGGTTTTCACAATTTTTTTTTTTAATTTGGCTTTTCGCGTTTTAATTATCATACAGCCTGTTACTTGTTCATACAATGTTCGTGATTGATCTCTTTGGTGATTGAAACTTTTACTAACAATATCCACATTCCAAATTCAAATCACTTTTAGTCCCTAGGGATTAAATAGCTATATTCAGTCCCTGTTTATGAATAATACTCTAGCTCTTTTTGAATAGATGTGATAAAAAATATTTATGATGACCACTGTTTTTCATAGATACAAACATTTTTAATAATTCATGCCTATTTTGTAAACAAATGTGAAAGTTTAGATTAGAATTATAAACAACACACCAGTAGGTATTTTGAATTTCTGTTTTTTTTGTAATCATTTTTTTGGAGCTGATTGGCCATCACTGACTTCCAAGTACAATATTGAAATGTTGCACAAAGATAACTGCAGCCGTCGACGCCCGCCGTCGACAACGTGCCGCTCTTGTATTTAACACGATGTTCAAATACAAGAGCGGCGCGTTGTCGACGGCGGACGTCGACGGCTGCAGTTGCCATACCGTTGGCGCATGCCGCTCATATGTATGCACTTTATTTTGTTTTTCTATCATAAACAACTTTTAATCTTTAATAAACACGCCGTTTGTAAAGATTCTAAGGAAACAAGTTTAAGTAAGAGTGGAATTAAAACCTCATCTCAAAGAAAATTAAACCGCGAATAGTTAATGGGTCTTAACTCGATTTCGAAACGCTAACTTTGTCGAGAGCGAGTCGTTGGCTTCAATAAGATTCAAGCAAGTTTGGGAAAATTTGCTTCCTTTTAAAACGGTTCGCCATTTAACCATCGCGGAGAAAGCACTCAAAACAAAACTGGAGCGCTTTTATTTTTCACGAGATCCCTTCTAGATGGTTTGCTTGTAAAAAAAATAATTGTATTGTTATTGTTCGAGTTGGAGGACATTACACCTTTTATAGTGTTTAAAATAAATTCGTGGAGAAAAGCAATTTGTTTAGTTACGATAGCCATTGTTCTTTATGTAACAGCTTATTTTTCTTTTGTTTATGTTGATACTGCTAATCATCATTATCTCCCATGCTAACAACGCCCGAAGAATTGCTAAACCTAATCGGCAGTGGTCGTAGAACAGATGGCCGATGGGGCCGAAACGTTTTGAGTGACGACCGCGTACCGGAAGAAGTAGCGTTGGAAGGCCTCCCACAAGGTAGACCGATGACCTTATGAAGACCGCAAGAATCCGCTGGATGCGAGAAGCACAGAACAAAAGTGGCGACGTATGTCCAGCAGTGGACGTCTTTCGGCTGAAATGATGATGATGTTGCGAAGTACGAAGTTTCCATAGACAATCGCAATTAATTCGCCTATTACTTTTGTATGCCACAGCCAATAATAAAGTTCTCTGCTCCCCACTAAGGAACAGTAGAGCCAGCTACAATAACTTTCAAAAAAGAAATCCAAGAACTTACACTATAATCTTCACAAAGAGAACATCTCTGGATGATGCCAAAGTTACAAGATGGCGCCGACATGCAAGTTGTTGTTGTTCATTAGCATTGAGCGCACATTTAAATTAATATCTCTAATATTTTAATTAACTAGTGAAACTTCAGTTTTATTATTCAAAAGTTCTGCATTCGCTCGTCGCTTTATATCAAGCTTGTTCATTCAAGACGTCTTATATTAATATAAAAGTCACCCTATTAACATGCATTCGAAAAGCAAAGGCATTTAGAAACGAGAGCCGAGAGGAATATTTATTACTAGCGTGGATTTTCAAGTGGCTTATGTACTACGGAAGGAAAGCATTTGTGGCTTAAGGGCCATTTAATTAACGACGAATCGTCAAAGAAAACCTCATGTGGTCTTTAAAGGATCATTTTAAAAGATTTTGAAGGATCGACTGTAAAGGGAGTATTCGCGTAGAAAGCTGGTAACCGGCGCTGATTACGCCAGGTGGTTGTCAACGCTGATCGGCGTAGTGTCACACATTTTGCCAAGCATTTCAGCATGAACCTGTGCAAACCGGTACCGATTAATTCAGATAGTATCTTGTCAGCGCTTATCGGCGACGGTTTGCGCTGATTTGGCAAAATGTATGAACAGTACTTGTGCCATTGCTGGTCAATGCTGGTCAGCATTGACAACCAGCGCTTGTCAGCGCCGACAAATGCTGGTATATCGGCGGCGGTTACCAGCTTTCTACTTGAATACACCCTTGAGAATTAATATCGCATTATTGTTGTGTAATAAGTATTTTAATGTTTGAATTATTTTAGCTGAAGGTCGACGAAGAAATTAATATTATTGTTGGCTTCCCTAATAAGCGGCTTATTAGGATTTCTTGGAAAAAGTTCAGTTACGTTTCAGTTAATATTGAGCTTACTTTTAATATAAGTAGTAGTAATTCTTGGTGTGTTTTTTGTTGCGCAGTTTAACGTTACAGTGAACATTTGTTTCTTTGTTTACAATCATAAATTACAGCTTGTTTTCTAAGCTAAGTAGCGTAAAAAACCGGTTTTAAGTGCGAGTTAGACTCGCACACGAAGGGTTCCGTAAAACAAAGCATAAAAAGGCCGAAAAAAAAAACACGTTTCTTATGAGGAGTCCCCTTTAATTTTGAACTTTATTTTATTATTTGTTGTTAATTAAATAGAAATACACACTTTGTGTACATTTCAACTGTCTTCCTATTACGGTTAATGAGATACAGCCCGCTGACAGACAGATGGACGGACGGACAATGGATGCTTATTAATAGGGTTCAGTTGGCACTCTTTGAGTACGGAACCCCAAAAACAAGATAAAATAGGTACCTTCACCTGATGAGGCAGATGTGCATTAGTACGTAGATACAGACGCCAGCACATCAAGCTACTGCAATCTGTCAAATATATTTAATAAATTTTCAACTTTATTGCTAAAGCATAAGGTTTAAAGTTGATTGGGAAAATTTGACAGTTTCGGATAGCTTGATGTGCTGGCGTCTGTACTTTACACATTATGTTTCAGATGTAATATCATAGCGGCAAGCCTTTATAAAATAAAATGTTGTGTATACCTTATCACTGCCACCCGTATGACTAAAACTTTATTGTTGACGCAAATGCATAAACCAGTTTCCATCTAACCTAATGTATCACCACAGACCACATCGCGATAAACGTAATAACGTCATTGGCCACACAGCTTAACTGAGATCGACAAACGCCAGGTAGGCAATTCAGGGGTACTTCCGGTCTTATAAATAGTTATAGTTCAGTCTCTCGTCCAACAGGCTTCGAAAGGTCGTCGCAATGAATATTTATGATAAGTGAAAGCGGCAGTGGAATAGAATTTCAATTTATTTGAAACCCAACGCCATTAATGTAATATGGGGGTTTCGTTTGTGGATCAGTATAAATGTAGTTATGTTTACAAAATTCATAGAGAACAAGAGAATCAATTTATGATCGATTCGTCTACATTATGTCTGAATTTTTATTGATATCGGTGGCACTATTGTTAGGTTAGGGTAAGGCTCGTCATCATCTGCCTAGCCTTTTCCGAACTATGTTGGGGTCGGCTTCCAGTCTAACCGGATGCAGCTGATTACCAGTATTTTACAAGGAGCGACTGCCTATCTGACCTACACAACCCAGTTACTGGGTAACACGATACCCCTTGGTAACACTGGTTGTCAGACTTTCGGGCTTCTGACGAACTTCTGACGAATTCTGTTATTACTTAGCCACAAGCCCCTATTTATTTATCCATTTATTTCAGGCATCAAGGCCCATATAAAACACATACAATACAATATTAATATAACTTAACAATACTATAAATACATACAACATTATAATTACACTAAAAAAAAACTAACTAAACACGAAGTAGGGTAAGGCTCGGATCTCTGTTCTAGGTCGCGTACGTTACTGAAGGTCGTGTCCCTGAAAGGCTTTCGTGGCTTTATGCAAGATGTTCTTCCAATTCGTTCGGTTCTCAGCTGGTGGTAAGTAGGTGGTGATGGGCAAGGAAGATGAGAAAAGACCTTGCGGATGGTCACCTAACTGCTGGTCAGACCAAGAAACCGCCCTTACTGGACTCTCTGTTACGACAGCCCTGCGAGAAGCTGTAACTGGGATAGATGGAGGAGTTTCTTAGTAGCAGCCCAGTCTGGCATCATGGTCATGACAACATAATTGGTAACATATGGGTGTACTATAAGTACAGAGGCCAGCACATCAAGGTACCCCAATCTGTCAAATTTTCGCAATTGAATATGAACCTTATTCCTTTGTGGTAAAGTTGAAAATCCATCAAAGAAATTTGGCAGATTGGGGTAACTTGACGTGCTGGCCTCTGTACACTTCTGCCTAACCCTTTGGAGTAAAACAGGCATGATATTGTCATGAACTATTGTTGTTAGTGTTATCAGTAACCTAACCTAAAGTCTATTCAAACTTACGTTTCAAATTAATAATATTTCAAGATAAACAAATATCAACTTTATTTTAATTTTAATTAAGTTGATTTCAGAGTGACTAGCACTATTGAAAAAGTTATAAAAATGTTAGAAGTTGTAGCGTAAACTGAACTTTATTGTGTAGGATTTAATGTTATTTTTCCATAAACTCATAATTGTTTACATTTTTGCAGATTACACAGAATTAATTAAAGTGAGGTAATGTTTCACATTTCCAACAAAAAATTGTAAGCTAACTGATTTTTTTAACCACAAAGACAGATGGCATTCGGGGTGACCTCAACATTTGGAAAGCATATTTACTCTGCCCATAGTCGTTGAAAAAAGCGGTACAGAAATTAAATTTGCAAAAATAAAAAGCGAAATGAAACGTGTGATGTCATTGCAGGCATATCAACGGGGACGTGGCTAAGCGAATGTGTGTGAAGTCAAAAACGAGTATGTAACTTTGATATTCGATTTGAATTTTTACATTTTCCACTGAGAACATTCTTCCTATGAGCGTTATTAGAGGTTATATAAAAGGAAATTTAAGGGAATCGGCAGCAGAGGACACTTTACTAATGAAGTTATTCTCTCTCGTTCCGAATGAGAAGGGTTTGAGGAAAATTCCCATAATTATCAAATTACTTACAGCAAATTTTCCTCACCCATAATATATTACAAAACAATTTCGTAATCAATGAGGCGTAAAAAATATGGCGGTACTACGAAACTAGGTGCAGTGATGGCCCAGTGGTAACAGCTGCGACTTACGAGTAGTAGGTCGTAGGTTCGAACCCAGACAGGCGCTTTACTTTGTGTAAATTATTCCATCACCACTGCTCTCAAAACGGTGAATGAAAACATCGGAAACCCGCATGTCATAGATTCACAATTTTGAAGACATGTGAGATCTACCAACCCGCACTAGGCCGGCCGCTTAGTGGATTATAGCCCACTCCATCTCATCTAGAGGAGGTCTGTGTCCCAGCAGTAGGAACGTTATAAGCTGATTATGTTACGAAACTACTAATTGGTTGACTTTCAGTTTTTATATCAACCTTTCTGACGTTGGTGAGTACCTAATAATTCATGTCGTACCAACAATAGCTCGTTATGTAGGTACCTAACTGAGAAGAAGAAAATGTTATGGAAGAAAGTTTCTGTCGGATATGAGTACCTATCTACAATGCTAACAAAACCTAGAAACAAAAACTGGTAAGGAAGCCAAGCACGAAAAAATAACGTAATGATAAGCTAATAAAAAGCAACGAACAAAAGTTAAAGTATTAATTCGACAAAGATGGAAGTTGTTTCTTTTGTTTTTTCCCGGTGTAGCAACAGTAATTTTATTTCCCTAACTATTTAGGGCGAACTGTTTAATGAGTTCTTCAAGCTAAAAAGGAGCGTCCGTTACGAGTCGCCCTCTTTCGCAATTTAAAACATTTAGCAGAAATTGTATTACATTTACAACCACTTTGTATATAGGTACGGCACAATAAAACCTTCATAAATCGAACTCACTTTTATTGTTTTAAAATATTCCATTTGTGTTAAAAAACAAAGGAAAAACGCGAAATTCAAAATAGAAGAATCGAGCAATCAGCTCCATCTATTGACGCTTTGGGAAAAAAGAGGAGTTTTAATTGAACGCCCAGTTCCTGTGTAAAAGCTTTTAGAGAAAATAAAAATGAGAAAAATTAAATGCAAGCCGGTCTTTGCCGGGTGGTTTACACGCGGTACGCTCACAAAGCGGCACTTAGCTGCGCGCTTAGTGACCACCCTACAGGCCCTTTAAAAAAACTACGGTCAATAGGGAAAAAGAAATTAGAGTTAACGACGACACTAAATGAGTACGTATGTTCTACGCTCAGAACTTTCTGGAACATTCAGTAATTTAAATTCTTGTACAGTTGTTTCTTTTACAGGCTCGGTCTACAGCTTCTATTTTTTTTATTTCTACTCAAGATTTTTTTGGTTATCAGAGGTACTTTCAGCCTAAAGCCAGTTCGATAAACTTGTGAAATAAATGTTAAAATCTTTATAGCTTCTCAGCACCTCCGAAAAGAGTAACGATAAAATAAGTTCTGTATTTTCTGCGCAAACTTTTTAAGATAAAGTAGATGGCACCATTTTCTTTTCGCTGAAAAAGTCTAAGCCCTTATTTAATAATTTGGTTAGCTAACCGCGTTCACTCAGCAATAACCCTAATTGGGAAATCTTTTGTGCTGTGCAGTACGAGTAGGTATTCATTTCATGTATGTTTATTTCTACAGAAAACACATACTAAAATGGCATTCAGCATACAGTTAAATACGCACCAAGTCACTAACGTCTCCATCGCTCACACTCAAACACTTCTTCCTATAAGTGAAATGGAAATTATTTTCTAGTTTTAATTTACCTACGGGAGACTATAATTATGTACTTGGGGCGGCGCCATGGTGGCCTGAAATACAGGCTTCGGCTTAGCTCAGGAACCAGTCTCTTATTATTCTTTAAGCCCATGAGTGGACAATATAGTTGTTTGTTTTTTAAGGTTCCGTATATAAAAGGAAAGGTTCCGTAGGAAATAACGCAACTGTTATAAGATCACTTCGTTCTGCGTTCGTCCATCTGTCTGTCAAGACCCTTTTTCTCAAATACGTAGGTCTGCGGTCCTAAGTCCAATTCTAAGTCAACGCAATAAAAAAACACGGCCATTTTTTTTTCATCAAAGTTAAGTTTATTCTTGGGATTTTATCCCTGCTATGGAGACCTTCATGTGTGCGTGGTCCAAAACGCAATTGGCCGGTTTTTATTTCATGAGGATTTCGGGATCAGAAAATAAATAACTAAATTCTTGGTCGCATCTGGGTACTCTAACCGGTAGTTGTAGGTACTAATCTTGTTCTTATTACGTGTTGAATCACTATACGTTATCTATTAATTCTGAGGCATATATTCACAGTACAACACAAATGGCTTTTCATATCATCGAGATTGAATTTCTCAGTATTAACACAACCGCTGGATTATTCGTCTTCCTATTCTATTCATACCTCTTCTACTTACCTGAATCTATGTACGTGATGTATAGAGGTATACCTATTTAAATTTGTATACCCGCATCTGTCGTCAATATCTCCCTGTGATTGATAGCCTTCCTCATTCCATTCACTTTGTGTAGTATATGTTAGCGGCCTGTATCGTAGCAACTGGGATCAGTGGCCTGGCAACCCAATCCCTTTTAATAGATACTGAAAGATACGTGATTTATTATTATATATATACATAGCTACTATACATTTCCTCACGGCAAAGGCCTCTGTGCTCACATTCCACTTCTCTATGGTCCAGTCTTTATGAAAAGATTCCAGCTCATCTGGTCATCTCCGTTTGGATTTACCACGATGTCTTTTATCATGCCCATGAAGATACGGGAATTTCGGATTAAAATTACCTATATGCTTCACATAATTTATTGATCAAAGGGTTTTCATTTTTTTTTTCTTTTGGCGATAAGACCGCCCATTGTGTTACAAAAAAAGTTGTCACAAACAAAGTTTCTATATTTATGTCTGTAACTTATATGGTGTACATAATAAAGAGTATTCTATTCTATTCTGGATTGTCTGGTTACCAAAGCAGTTAACACTATTTTGTACACGGATTTTGTACATTGCAAATAAAATTTTACATGACATCTACGAAAAAGCGATTAGTTAATTACCTACATCTGAGTTTGTGTATGTCACTCGTTTAGCTGCTTAGTGGGGTAGAAACACACATTAAATTAATATTAGTACATATTAACGCCAGACATTAAAGTACAGGAGTCGTGTGTTAAATAGCTTACAGCGTGGTTTTAAAATATCATAGGTAATGTAGCAGGAAGACGGTTTAGTTGTCACAAAATGGCGGCTGTAAGTTGTCGCTAGGTAGCTCAGTGCATACTGTAAAAGTGTAGGACAGAAGCCAGCACATCAAGCTACAACAATATGTCAAATTTCTTTAATTAATTTTCAACTTTATCGCTAAAGCATAAGGTTCAAAGTTGATTGGGAAAAATTGACAGTTTCGGGTAGCTTGATGTGCTGGCGTCTGTACAGTACTTAGTTTATCCTGCCAAGTATATTTATGTTAACAACTTTGAGAACGTAAAATACAGGTGAAAAAGTTAAGTAATGGTCGCTGGCACTACTGCTGTGCGTGTGGTCCGGGGTTCAATTCCTAGGTCAGAAAAATTGTTATTGGGGTTTACCATCTGGAATTGTATCAGTAGCAACCCGGAGCCTGGATTTATGCCCGGTGGTTGGCATTAGGCCTGCAACATATTGCATGGGACTTAAACATAACTGGCGAAATGTGAGTGTTCTATAGGTACACCTATGCCTAACTCTTAGGAGGAATACAGGCGTGATGCTGGGGTGGGTCTACTGCCGAAATTCCAGATGGAAAAACCCAATAACACTTTACCCGACCCAGGAATCCAATCCAGGACCTCTTGCTCAGCAGTAGCGCTTCCGACCTCTAGACCCATGAGGCAGTCAAAAATGGCACATAATTATACTCTTATTAATGAAACTAGTTGCGCCCCGCGGATTCACCCGCGTATATGTCGATCCCGTGGGAATATCGGGAAAAAGTAGCCTATGTGTTAATCCAGGGTGTCAGCTACCTCCATGCAAAATTTTATCAAAATTGGTCCAGCCGTTTGAGCGTGACGCAGTAACAAACATATAAACACACACACACACACTCACAAACTTTTGCCTTTATAATATTAGTGATCACACTACACACGCACTAATTAAGTGTGAGCAATTAACACTAAACTGATAGCATTTAATTTGGGTGTTAAGCAACAATTTCATGAAATGTAACGCTACACCTACTAAATTACTAAAATAATATGAATACTTTTGGTAGTGGATTTTCTCCTTTATTACAATTATTTTGTAGGTAGTTTTAATTCAAGATTATGGAGATGCCTTAATTGATGTCCATTAACGTCCGAACCCAATAACCTATTTTCAGGTAAATACTTATTATTAAGTACTTACTTAGTAATAAGTCTTATTAATGATGGTAGCCAGTATAATCAATAACTGCCAGTATCATAACCAAAACGGGTGATAGATAGGTAATTGTATTCGGCCGTAAATTAATCTATCTCATAACTTATTTTTTTTTTAAAGATAACTACCTGCTACATAGATATAATAAAGAAACAAATAAAGATATGAATTCAAACATTGTACAGACGCCAGCACGTCAAGCTACCCGTACCTGTAAAATTTTCCCAATCAACTTTGAACCTTATGCTTTAGCGCTAAAGTTGAAAATCAATTATAGAAATTTGACAGATTTTAGTAGTTTGATGTGCTGAGTCTGTACGTAAAAAACGGTAACTTAATGTTTACACAATTGAAAATAGATTCAATCATTAAAAAGAGAAGAATATGTTGTTATTTCATTAAAATTAAATTATGTCGGAATAAGTATCAACTGAAGGAATTTTATAATTAAAGACATGCGCGAGCTTTTTTTATGAAATTTTAATTAAATTTTAAGCCTCAGTAATTTTCTCGTCCTTGTAATTCTATTTAAGTATATGAAATTAGTATTTTTGATTAATTATACTTCTGGTATTGTATTAATTCTCTTTCATTTTAAATAGGTTATTCACTTTTTGCACCTTCTTAAAAATTGTTGTTGATGAATTGATGATGATGATTTTGATGCCCATCAGAGATAAGTTCCTAGTTTTCAAGTTACTAATGGTCATGGGCTCAGACCTCGAGAAACCTTCTAAGTCACTGTTCGAGAGTGAAGAAGTAGAAGTACTTACCTACCTGAATCAATTCCTTAATCCAACTGCCTAGAGAGAACCTCATCTTTTATCAACTCATTTCTTTTTTGAGAACTTCCATTTAGTGAATAAAGAGCAACGCAATTCCCACAAACAAATACCTCGAAACCCCAACAAAGTAGTAGAATACGTAAGATCGAATGGAGACGCTCATTTCGTACTTCGAGAATTCCAAATCGTTCGGTAAGCAAATAATTTATCAAAGTCATGTCAACTAAGAGCAGGCTTCCGTCGAAAGGAGAGAGAAACACCTTTTAAAGAAAGTTTTCTGGATCGATCCGTTCGCATACATGTATAGGCGTATACATAGTATATCTATACATATATACATGTGATTGATGTGAGTGGTACATAAGAATCGGTTGATTGATGAAAGTCGGTTAGTCAATCCGCAGCGGTGACCGTTTCTTGTATTTTCCTAATTTTACTGACACAGGCGTAAGGGGTCGGCGTGATGTATTTCTTACGTATCTTAGTACTTCTGAGTGTATTGGAGCGAGACGAAAAGTCGGTCGTAATGAAATAAAGATTGAGTAAGCTTATGTAGGCATATGGCTTATTCAGGCATTAGGGTTTCCCATGTTCCTGTTCGCTGCTGAGACGTGGTAACTTAGAGAAATTCAGACGAAGAAAATAGATGCTCTGGAAATGAGATGCTGGAGGAAAATGCTTGAAGTCATATGGACAGAATTTTGCACCAACACATCTATACTCCGAGAAATCGGCATCAAGCAGCGTCTATCAGCCACAGTGCAGGCTTGGATACTCCAATTATTTGGGCATGTGTCACAATGGGGAAACGATCCCATAGAATGTCTTGTAATGCAGGGAAAGGTCGAAGGAACGAGAGCACGTGGCACGCCGCGCATGCGATGGACCGATCAGGTTAACTCCGCAGTGGGAAGCCCATTACACGAATACACACATCTCACAGCCGTCAGAGAAGGATGGCGTCGCATCATGAGGCAAATCACGGCTGGCCGAAATCTCACTGCAACGTGATGAACACGACCGTTTTGTCAAGGATGCATCGACAAAGAAGAATAAAGAAGAAGAGGCTTATGTGGTATTTGACGTTACGTTTTGCCAAAGCAAGCGCTGAAAGCAAGACTGCAAGCAAGCGTTGCAAAGATCTGTCTCACAGTAATTTTATATCTGGTGATTGTGGTAAAAGCTCTTGTATGCATGTCTTGTGCTTATGTGCCTAACAACTCAAAAACCGTTTGTTGTATAATGTATAATCAGCCTATAATTTTCCCACTGCTGGGGCACAGGCTTCCTCTCAGTGATAGGGAGTGGGCCGTAATCTACCACGCGTGCCCAGTGCGGGTTGGTAGATGTCACCATGTTTTCGAATTTTTGGTTCTAGAACGTGCCGGTTTCCTCACGATGTTTTCCTTCACTGTTTTGAGAGCAGTGATGATGAAATAATGTACACAAAGTAAAGCGCATGTCTGGGTTTGAATCTACAACTCGTAAGTCGCGGCTGTTACTACTGAGCAACCGTTTGTTACTGCTGTTTATAGGGTACGCCTATGTCCAGTCGTGGGTGACTTTTCATACTAGAGACTTATGAATCTCCGCTTTGCCAGGGTTATTATCGATGACATTATAACAAAGAATATAAAGACAAAATAAACAGACCAATAGCAATAGGCTCGCCTCCTATTACATGGCACTAAAACATAGGTAACTGGCGAAGTGTGGGTGTCCAGAAAACCAGCGTCTGGCATTCTTGCTGAACTGAGTCTTTTTGGCGCAGCCATGAGACACACTTTCCTGCAAATTTCTTATATGGCACTTTAAATATTTATTGATTTTATCTGCTGTATATTATGTTGTGCTTTTTAGTCTGTGCTAAATAAATGTATTTTCTTTCATCTTTCTTACTATAAGTACCTACATACGTCAGCACATCAAGCTACCCGAAATAGACAAACTTTCTCAATCAACTTTGAACCTTATATTTTAGCGATAAAGTTGAAAATCTATTAATGAAATTTTACAGATTGTAGTAGCTTGATGTGCTGGCATCTGTACCTACTCCTCTACCCAATCTTTCGGAGAAACATAACGCAATGTTATGTTATATTATAAACAGAATAGTGCATCATCATAGTGCATACTGCTCATTTATTCATTTGAATTTATTAATTCGTTTCAGATAACAAAAAGTCAAGTGGAAAATAATAATACGTTTTAAAACTCCATGAAAATTAACAATGCAAAAAAATAGAAACGGAATACCTATAAAACTTCCTCAACGACTGCGGTAACGTAACACGCTGCTGAGGTATCTAAGCCCCGTTTTATGGTTAACTAACTAAGCCCGTGGTTTTGTCTGAATGAAACGGCACAGTTTAATGGGTTCCTTATATGAGTTCGAGATATTATTTTACGAAAATTGTTACATCGATGATTATACATCGATGCCTTGATAATGCGACGTTATGTTTCTTTGGGACATAAAAAAACAGTTTGTATACTTAGCGATTTGTTTTTTCAGTGTAATTTTTTTAAGTGTGATGCCTATTTGTTCAATCTATAATGTCTTACGTCTTCTCTACCTTCTTTCTCTTCTCTCCTGCTTCTTCCTTCTTCTATGGTGTCTTTTGCAGTCTGCTTGAGATACCTACTCGAATACCCCTTGCGAGTTGCGACACAGCACCCGATTCTTTGCCTTTTGAACCTAGTCTACCCCGACTCTTTCTTCAGATACTCTCTACTGACTACCATCGTGCATGTGTGTGCTATCTCCTTAGCTGGAGGAAGTCATGAAGGTAAGGAAGATAAGGAAGCCAAACTCTGGATGGTTTTTTCCGGGAAGGTACTTATCTCATATTTTAGATGAGATAATGTATGAACCGTTTATACATTATGTCACCTAAAGTACGAGATAAGTACAGACGCCAGCACATCAAGCTATCCGAAACAGTCATGAACCTTATACTTTAACGATAATGTTGAAAATCTATTAAAGAAATTTGACAGATTGTAGTAGTTTGATGTGCTGGCGTCTGTACCTTCCCACAAAAAAATATCCAAGATAATATCTTTCTCAATTACACCGAAAAAAAAACCCGCAAAATTTCTCTTGCAACTTTCTCAAGACGCAAAAGAAACTCTCAATAAGTTCCCTCTTGTACAGATAAACTCTTCTAACGATTTTATTATTATTAAGTAAGTTTTCTCAACCAGTAAAAGTTAATTAACTCGAAATTCATGGCGTGACCTGAAGTTAGGAGTAGGCGCTATACCGTAGCTTTTTCAAAGGATCTCACTCGAAACTTTGTATCGCAAAATATCTCGGATGAGTAATTTAAAGTGAATATTGAAAACCGTAATGTTTGTTGAATATTTGGAGTGGCCCACAGGTTGGTTTATTGTGTTTGGAGTCTGGCTTGTTATTTACACTATAGTGATTTACGAGTAGTTTTTGACTTTTAAGGGTTCGTAAATTGTTGATCGTGGGGCAATGGAGTGCGATTATTTTTATTTTCTCATTCGAACGCATTCTCAGTAGATACCTACTAAGAATTATAGGTACCATTAATCATTTTTGTATCTGAATAAACGGATTTTAGATTTGTTGATATATGATACATACTTTGGACCGTGCAACGTTACCTCATCCACATTTTCTGATTACATTCACAAAAAATAGTCCTCCTTATCGATTTCAATAACGGCGACCTTTTGAAATTATTATTTCATATATGACTCGCTAGACCAAATTTTGTTTTAAATAACCGATCACAACTAATGTAATAGAGTTGGCCGGCAGAGGTAAACGTATAGGAGGGCTTTTTTTTTTGTGGATGGGAAATCATCAAATGACCCCTCCCGCTCTGGGTGGGGCGGAAGGGAGTGTCAGACTCATACTGACTAAAACCCACACGTGTTCCTTCCTTAGCCCTTTATTTTCCGGGGCAGCGGTAACCCTTTCGGACGATCCGCTACCCCGGTCTCATTTTACGTCTGTGGCGTTGTTCGGTTAGTGTATCACAAATATAGTTAGTAGATAAATGACGAATAAAAACAACTGATCGTGACGGAAACTGCTGTAGAAAATACAACATTAGCTAAAAAAAGAAAAAGAAAATAGCAAGGAGGAAATGCCCGCACCGAAAGATAAAACTCGGACAGGTAAAAAGGTATACAAAAGATCCCGCATTGTATTAAAATTAAAGATATCAATGGTACCCTGCGTTTTCAAAAGAGATATAGGTATGATCTTGCTCAGAGTAGCTCAGCGTTTTCCTTTAAATAATATAAGTAGAAGCAGCTGTTTGTACCCGCATGCGTTTGGTTATAAGTAAGAATATTATTATCTGTGATTTAAAATCTGCAATTTAGAGATCCTTGGCTCTACAGGGTAGGGCAATAAATTTAACTTCATGTAGAACTGGAACTAATGACGTTCCGAGTCTAAAAAAATTAAAGAATTAATTAATATCCAATTAGTCACTATAGCCGGTCGGCTGATAGACTTTTCAAATTTATCTTTCCATAAAAACCTAATTCGGATTATTACGAACGTTTTAAAATATAAAATAGCCAAATCCGTTCTCAAGTCGACCAACATTTCATTTTTAGGATTCCGTTCGAAACCCTATTGCTAAGCCTTCGCACCCCGTCCGTCTATCTGTCAGCGTGCTGTATCTCATGAACCGTAATACGAAGATAGTTGAAAATTTCATAGACTGTGTAAATAACAAAAATGAAATAAAGTTAAAAAATACAGGTCGCCATACAAGAAAAGTGTATTAAAAAAAAAGTAGTGATAAATATTGTACGGTGGTACTGAACCCTTCGTGTGCTCGGCCGGAATTTTATTTATTTTTATAAAATATAACATAACCAAATCGGTCCAGCCGTTCTCAAGTGATGTGCTTACCAACGAAGGTCATTAATTTTTATTTATATAGACTAGTGGTCTGTTATGCAAAATAACTGATGCACATTCCCCGTGAAATAATGTCTAAACTACTTGAATTGTGAATTGCAACAGTATACATTGTAGGTACCTACAATATGCAAATTACGCTGAATACACGGGCGAATTTAGGTTTTGTATTCTTAACAGAGAACACAATGCGATATTATTACAGAACCCGTGGTGTTTATTTATTTACACATAGTAAAATGCATAGGGATACGACATAATTATAATTTGAGTACAAAGGTACCTACTGCTTATTTTTTTTTTAAATTCTTCCAGCAGACCTATGAAAGGAAAAGTGAAAAAGAAATGTAGACAATAGTGTGTGAGAACAAGGAGAGAAAAATATGAATACGTCTAAGTCTAAATCTAAAACATTAAATATACACATACAATCCAAAAAAATACAATATACTTAAATAAATATGTACATACGGCTGAAATATAAAACAAACATATATATATATATAAGGTCCCATTAAAATAGACGGACAAACTTTTAGAAATAATTCAGACCACCAAAGTATGGACGATGGTAATAAAATATATAACAAAAACGCATTAGATACTTACAAGAAAAATAATCAGCTAACGAAAATGGCAATTTATTATTTTAGGTCAAGATAAAATCACTTTAATCAGTGTTTTTTTTTTGCTTGGATATCTTTGGTTAGACGTACTGAGCGCTGTGTTAAAATTTGTCCATCTATTTTAATGGGACCTTATATTTATGTTTTATATTTCAGCCGTATGTACATATTTATTTAAGTATATTTAAATCGAAATCTAAAATCATCGTAGAAAGTCAGAACAACGGCACAGCTCTGCGGCTTCTAAATATGAAAATCGTACCAAGAAGCGACAGATGCCATGTTTAGCAATTGCAAACTTTTTTATTTTTCCAACTAAAGTTTTCATGCTTGGAAATTGAAATTAGAATGGTGAGTTGGACTCTAAATAAGGTTTTTAGTGGAATTAAGAAAGTTTCTCTTGGACTGCAGTCGGTCGGGGTTGGATTAGAAATTGTCCATTATTAAAGATGAGGATACGACAGACAGGAATACACGACTAGATGATTCCTAATGACCAAGGACTCTGCGAAACGTATCTTCGTCAATATCACAGGGTATCATCACCATACCCCACAATGTTCCCACTGCTGGGACACAGGCCTCCTCTCTGTGAGTGGACCGTAATCCACCACGCGGGCCCAGTGCGGGTTGATAGATGTCACACGTCTTCGAATTTATGGTTCTAGGACATGCCGGTTTCCTCACGATGTTTTCCTTCACCGTTTTGAGAGCAGTGGTGATGAAATAATTTTACACTGAGTAGAGTGTCTGTTTGGGTTCGAACCTACGACCTCCAACTAGCATCATCATCATCATCATCATTTCAGCCGAAAGACGTCCACTGCTGGACATAGGCCTCCCCCAAGCACCTCCACTTCGACCGGTTTTATGCTTCTCGCATCCAATGAGTTCCTGCAACCTTCACAAGGTCAAATAGGGTATAAACATACCTTTATTCTTTTACATTTAATCTTAAAAGTGACCTTTCATATAAAGTTACTGTAAATACAAATGCGAAATGTAACTAGTAGATAAAGAGAGAAAATTGTTTCTCTAATGCATTGAGAAAATGCTTTATTAACACCCTTATACAAGTTAACTGTGCTACTAACCTACATAATATTGAGTAATCAATCAACATCTCTTCTAATCATACTTCAGTCCATTACACTTTTCGGAAGTCCACTTTAAACCCCCATAGAGCTGTCGTTTCCCCTTTTATAAAGCCTTTGGTGTTCGAATACATGAGTAAATAGTCAACAGAGACTAAGCTTCAAACCACCGACCACCGCTTTATGTTAGTTCTATAGACACGAGTCATGCACGACTGTTTACCACGAAATGGCGACTGTCAATGAGTACCAAGAGCAAATCCAGAGTTCAGTGCTACCTACTCAATCAATAATGCGTTATTGGTATCGGCAATTCGCCTGCAATTTAACTTGTGTGATTTAACACAGGCCAAACTAATAACGAAAGAAAGGATACAGAAAAACTAAAGAAAGGATTTGTATTTCCCGAACTTGCATATTAAGAGTTCACTTCAATATTGCAACGGTTCAAATTCACGGGACTTTTCAACTCTGCATCTTTAAACGTTCTACTATTGCTACTTTGGTTATAAGGGCGAAAACATTATCTAATTCAAAGAAAAGAAAAATTGTCACAGGAACACGTGCATATAAAATCAAAAAAGAAAGAAAGAAAATTCGTTTCTTTGCAAAAAAAAAGACAAGTGACTTACGTATGTGTCGGTGTCAACATGTGTTCAACGTCACACAGCAATGAAGTAGATACCTAAGCCTTGGTCTCTGATGTATATCTACTCAAGTGACTAGGTTCCCTTGGGACTCGGAACCACTCGTGAGTCCTCGGCTGTTTCCGCGATATACGTAGATAATGTGTTTACGAAGCATTACCGATGTAAATATCACATTGTATAAACTTTAAAGGTGCAGAAAAAGAGATGTTAGTTTGTAATGTTGAACCTAATGTTTTAAGTAAGTAGATTAAGACGTCTATTTTCTTCATAAGTGTAGGTATGCTACTTTATTTCTTGTGGGTTTTGAGAAAATCTTGGTGGTTGTTGGAGCAGTGGCGGCCCAGTTGTAACGGCCGCGACTTACAGACAGGCGCTTTACTTTGTGTAAATTATTTCACATGCTCCCAAAACGGTCAAGGAAATCACCGTGAGGAAACTGGCATGTCCTAGAACCAAACATTCGCAGACATATGACATATATCCCGCACTTTGCCCGCGTGGTGGATTACGGCCCACTCCCTCTCACCGAGAGGAGGCTTGTGTCCTAGCAGTGGAAACATTTTAGGTTGATTATGCAAGTTTTTTCCGTTTGATTAATTTTCTGATCTTTCTGTCTGTCTCGTTTACGCTTTTACAAAATTATCTAAAAAGGATATTTAAGAAGGTATAATTTACAAGAAACTAGTTAAAAACTATTACATTTCCAGGCGTATTACTTCACTCAGTGGAATAATAAAAGTTGCGTGAGATGATGAAACGCCGGACTTGTACTAACACGCAGAAGTACACGTTGGTTAAAGTTCAGCTCCGTCGTCGGTTGGAGTGCTCGTCTCATGCTCTGTTTACTTCCAGGAGGATTAAGCCGCATGATACGTATGTATGTTTGTGAGTTGCGGTGAATCTGATAAGTTTGGAGACTTACTATCTTCAAGGGACTCGTATTCTGAATGTTTCCGTTATGTCTTTTCTTATTAACATGTCTCATCATGCCTTTACAGAATTTGTTTAGAATTGTCACAAGAAGTTTGAGTTGTGCTATGTCTGTTTATATGTGTGTATCAATCAACAAGCAATCAACTCAGCCTATTGCAGTCCACTGCTGGACATAGGCCTCTCCCAGGCTGGGCCACAACACCCTGTCCTCCGCCTTCCGCGTGTGTGTATATAAACTGTTAAATAGATTAAATAAATAAATAAGAAAGCATAACCTTTTTTTTTGTTATTTAAAAATCAATTTCGGTTTTGTAGGTAGTATTTAATAAAATAATAAAAACTTTATTCCGTTCAGAAAAAAACAAAGTACAATAATAGAAAACAAAAACTGGTAGCAGATTACAACGAGCCTTAGGTGCTAGGTTTTTACGATTTATTCCGGTCTGATCCCCTGAATCCTCCCCTCCACCCCCCCCTCGATCCCCTGCTAGTTCGTCTTCTGTTTTAAACTTTGTCTTGTCCACTATTATAAGCGTTTCAGGGTTAACATCAAAGATAAAAACATTATCTGAAAATTACCAATAACTAAAACTGCAAGTAACGAAAAACGTATATAAAAATTTTGTGACTGTAAATATGCTCTGCTGTAAATTGCTCAGTACAAATTAATTTTCCTTCTATGAAAATATATTTATGATTACCTAAGCAACAAACATGCTTCGGGAAACCGCCAGCTAGTTACCAAGTACACAATTTCGCACACAACAATAACGAAGTTGGAAAGTTTAGTTTTTCAGTAACAACCGAACGAAGTAAAGCAATCACAGCAACACAAAACAAAAGTTTACATTTTTTAAAATGCCATCCATATTATATTCGACGCTAGTTGCGAACTTCGGGTTATGCGGTTTGTTAAAATTTACGAAACATATTTTTCATGTTATGTAGGTATATATATTTAAAGCTATGGGTTTAATAGACATTTATCTTTAAAAAACCATAATATTTTTCTGAAATGAAATGTTCGTATTTTATTTTACTTCAGAGTTTTTATTATCAATTAGTATTAATTCCTGTACACACATAATTACAATATAACTATATAACTAGATACTAAAATAAAAGACTAACTAACCTACTATACAAATAAATAAAAAATAAAAAAACCAAAGGACACTTAGGCGTCGAAGTACTCATCCGCATCGCTGTCATCCGGAAACGTGCCCAGAAGACTGGCAGCATTGCCACGTTAAATGGCAATGCTAATTATTTGACCAAAGAACGACCCAGCCCTCTGGTCACGTGAAGTATCGACCAGCCGGCGAGAAATTTCCTTAAAAAGGAGACGCGCGCTCGGGCCCCATGACCCGAGCGTTTCGACCCCAAACGGCTCAAAGCTGTAGTTGCCCACAAGGTTACAGTATTTGCGCCGCTTGAGGGTCAGGGACGTTTTACTTCATAATATAACATAACATTACGCCTGTTCTCTCTGATGGGTTAGGCACAGGTGGCCTATTAGTATACCCACATTTCCCAATGTCTGTGTCCCATGCCTGCATGTGCGAGCCTATTGCCATCCACCGAGCACAAATCCAGACTCCAGACTGATACTGAGAAATTGAAAAACCCGGTAACACTTTGCTCTACCTGGGAATCGAACCCAGGATCTCATGCTCAGCAGTAGCGCTTGCGACCACTAAACCAATGAGGCAGTAATTTACTTCCTTAACAAAATAATGCCGGAAGATTGACCAAAACCAGCTTTTTGTGAGTTAGCTCAGTATTAACACCATACCATAATCGTAATCGTTATATCGTTTATCGTAAAAAACTACGATCCCTCTGGGCTCAAAGGGCGTATAGCACATTTTGGGCATTCTGATTTTTTTACTATTCTCAGTTTTTGATTCTCTATCGATCAAATAAGTTGTGTGTTTACGTAACGAAAATTATGACGTTGTATTCGACAATTTTTTGCGAATTTCGCCACGTGGATTACACACATCGATAGAGAAGCAGAAACTGAGTGAGAATAGTAAACAAGACAAACGCGATATAAAGGTTATGAAAAGGAAAATTGAAATGAACCACATTAAGTTTACCTTCTTGCTCGATAGATGGCGATGTGCCTTTTTCTGAATCTCGCTATGGTTTCGTTACAAGCGTTTCATGAAATCCCCTCATCACTTGACTTTGTCAAAACCGTTGAAATTTTTGATCAGAATCTCTGGAAGCATTCAGAGATTCGTATAATTATGTTTAAAATAACCTAAGAGGTCTAGGATTCTAGACCTCTGTACCTAGACTAGACTCTAGGTACAGACACCAGCTGCTATACATCAAGCTACTACAATCTGTCAAGTTTCTTTAATAGATTTTCAACTTTATCCCTAAAGTATAAGGTTCAAAGTTGATTGAGAAAATTTTACAGTTTCGGGTAGCTTCACTTGATGTCTGACAACAAGCCACGACGTCACCGCTCGCGCGACATGCGTCTTGCGTCTGCGACCGCGGCGAAAACGAATGTTAGATGTTATTTAGAGCGTGGCACGAGTCGCGGCGCTGCGACCTGCGGTGCGTCTTGCGGCGCGAAACACTCAAGCGACCGCGGCCGACGGAGCGGAGGTGTACGATGTAAACAAAAGTACTAGCTCACAGGCCACAGCGCGGTGGCCACGACTCAGAGCGGCGCGACCTGCGAGTGCGACGGACGAATTCAGAGTCGAGCGTGTTCAATAAATAATTTTGTTTATTGACGGGATGTACTCCTTGCATTGTATTTAAAATATCTTCAACAAAAAATAAATTTTGCTTTTTGCAATGCGTTGCGGCCCGCCCAAAGGTGCCCTTCACAGATTGCTTTAGCAAACAATCAAGCAAAGCAGTGTGAAGGGGTTTGATGGAAGAAGAAGCAAGCGAAGTGCTAGTTTCAAATAAATTGATAGAATTCCACAAAGGAATCTGTTTTAATTTCATGATAGCGAAAGAAAATAGCGGCCAAGTGCGAGTCGGACTCGCGCACGAAGGGTTCCGTACCATTATCTCAAAAAACGGCAAAAAAATCACGTCTATTATATGGGAGCCCCCTTAATTACCTATTTATTTTATTCTGTTTTTAGTATTTGCTGTTATAGCGGCAACAAAAATACATCATCTGTGAAAATTTCAACTGTCTAGCGATCACGGTTCATGAGATACAGCCTGGTGACAGACAGACAGACGGACAGTGAAATCTTAATAATAGGGTCCCGTTTTTACCCTTTGGGTACAGAACCCTAAAAATTAAAAAAATGTGCTATACGCCCTTTGAGCCCGAGGTATCGAATTATGATCACCAATCGATTTTCTTAGTTCGGCGATTGCGAAAATGTGAGGTTTGTGGATTAGAGACATCGTCATTATTACAGAAATCAACGGGGTAATTGCGTAACACACTAACAGTAGTAATGGCTTTCATTTTGACAGTTCAACAACATTCATTGCATTATTTACGTTGTTGAGCAGACAATTTTTTCGAATATAAAAAACCAATGGATTAACAATATCCTTCAAAATTATTTCTGAATCATTTTGAAGGATATCCATTGCTTAAAAAAAAACCTAATTACGTAACACACTATCAATCACAATCTGTTGTGATTGATAGTGTGTTATGCAATTAGGTTTTCTTTTTATTGTTTATTAATAAAAAAAACAGTGGCACTCCGGGAGTGCCGACAGAAGTGAAAACAAAACACAAACAATACTTAGCCATCATTCACTGACATATCGGATATAGATACATTAAAACCGAGTACATCTCGAGGACAGCCGAACACATCCGAAGCGGTGTCGGTTATACATTTTCGCCGCGTCGTAGAAAGAGAGGGGGATACTCCTACGCAGCGCCGCCGGCTGTCTACTCTCCATCCGTCTTACGAATTTTCGATCAGGGTCACGTGTCCTGACGCGAGTTTAACATTTTTTACCCATTACAAAAAAAGTGTACAACGCCGCTAAAGAAGTTTTCACTTCAAAAAACAGTTTACAATCATTTGTTAAACATACCAAACAAACCACCGCGGGTTTAATAGCGGTATCGCTGTTGCTGGTGATTTGTTTAAAATCAGAGTAACTATGGATTTTATATTGGTTTGACACGGATTGTAAAGCGTGCTACTTATCCCGAGCTGCCACGAGTGATAACGACTCAAAAGAAGACCATTTATTTGATTTAGGTTAGAAAACATTTTGCTAATCACTTACGATGACGTGCCTCCGCTCCTTCATTATCCTAATCAGCGGCGCGTGAGAAAGGCGGAGGTGATTTCATAATTCAATGGAAGTGATTAGTTGATAAGGAATGTGATTGATATTTTTACTTAACCGTTATCATTACGACGGAGGGATAAATAAAACATAATAAACTAGCGACCTGCCCCTGCTTTGCACGGTTTTTACGACTTGACAAAACATCGAAATTTCATTATCATAAATACAGTGCCATACATAAAAGTTAGTTGACATTTTTTCCACTTCAGCTGTGATGCGTCATAAAAATATCAGGTAATTCTAAGGGATTCTCTGATTTATCAAAAAGGCGTTTACGATTAAGTATTTATATTCAATTACTTAGCCAAACTAAATCATGGTTCATTAATCAACGCCTAGGTCAAACCGCGAAACGTGATAATTATTAAGTACATACCCTTGTCTGATATTTAGTCTAGGGATAAGTAAGGTAAGGTACCTGCGTATGTTGAAATACTAGATGGCCAGAGCTTTGAGGTTTTATTAAGGTGTACCTTGGCCGAGGTATGTAATTACTAAGGTGAGGTTAAGGAAAATACCGTGAGGTAATCTGGACTAGTAAATATACAACATGTCCCGGAATTAATGCACGCCACCAAACACCCCAATTAGAATATCATGTTATAATCATAATACATACACCGAATTCTCACTATAATGTATAAAACATTTTTTATTTATTAAATTGGTTGACATATTATTGTTGTGCTTTCCATATTTATGGGGGGTTTGGACAATAACCCGCCGCGCTGGTCCAGTGCGGGTTGGCGGGTCGCCAGAGCCTCGTTGGTCGAAAGCAGGGTGTACCACGAGCAGGTGAGGTTGGCTTGAGTTCGTAGGCTGTTATTGGGAACCCCTTACACCCCTGGGGGCCTGAAGTGTGGTGCCTGAAGACGGGCGTCGTCACCGAGGAGGCCTAAGAAACGCTGGCGTGACGATTTAGACTCATTCCTAACCGACTGGACGGAGAAGGCACAGCACAAGGAAATGTGGAAAAAATGGGGGGGGGGAGGCCTTTGCCCAGCAGTGGGACAGTACAGGCTAAAGGAAAAAAAAAATTGGTTCTGATTGTGGGAAACAATTGTATTCATATTACAAGTTTACGCACGCACACAGTAGCACCCGTATAAGGGACTGGCGTAGTAGGTACTCCATCTATTTTGGTTGGTTTTGACTGTACAGCGGAAGTTTGACTGTAATTTACTTTACGTAGTTTAAATTATTTTTGGGATATAAAAATTACCATCCTACTAATATTATAAATGCGAAAGTTTGTGGGGATGTTTGTTACTCTTTCACGCAAAAACTAATGAACGAATTTTGATGAAACTTTACAGTAATAGCTTATAAGTACATCAGAATAACACATAGGATACTTTTTATCCTGATATTCTCACGGGATCGACATTAATGCGGGTGAAATCGCGGGGCGCAGGTAGTTAATAATAATAGAAATCGATTCAGTAAACGATTCCGAACAAACTACTTTCATAATGTGCATTAATTCAGTTACACATTGTATACAGGGTTAGAGGAGCTTGTAAACTAAGTAATAACAGCCACACGGGTCGATCGATCAGGTTTAGCTACGCTTGCCGCGGTTGGTTCGTGGATGGATTTATTTTACATACCAAGAATCTTCCGTGCCTCGGCAAGCACGTTAAGCCGTTGGTCCCGGCTGTCATTCGTGGATCTTTGACAGTCGTTATGGGTCGTCAGAAGCCCGAAAATCTGAGAACCAGTCTCAGTATTACCCAGTAACTGGGTTGTGGAGGTCAGATAGGCAGTCGCTCCATGTAAAATACTGATACTTAGCTGCATCTGGTTAGACCGGAAGCCGACCTCAACATAGTTGGGAAAAGGCTAGGCAGATGAGATGATTGGATACAGGGTGCCAGGGACATCGACGCACAACCTGTTACCATTGATTCAGCACATGAATCTGAAGGTAGAAACTTTTCTTCAGTTATCAAAAAATCTGCTGTTTCATAAAAAACTGCAAATGTATGGAACAGCAATTTATTTATTTAAATAATCAATGTTAAATTTCAACGCTAGTGAGTCTAGAATCAGGTGCTGAATTCATGGTTACAGTTTGCGCGTCAATGTACAGACGCCAGCACATCAAGCTACTACAATCTGTCAAATTTCTTTAATATATTTTCAACTTTATCGCTAAAGTATTGGGTTTAAAGTTGATTGGGAAAATTTGACAGTTTCGGATAGCTTGATGTGCTGGCGTCTGTACCTGCCATCCTGTATACATAGGTAGGAGGTACCTACTTAAGCCTGAAAACATTAAGCTAGCGTAGTGACCAATGCTCGGGCCTTCTATGTTTGAGAACTCAGTTCTGAACACATGATAACCGACCTTAGCAGAAACCTCAGTTTTTGGCTATTTACAATACTTATCACTTACTTATTTACAATACGAGGCAAAATGCATTAGGTGCTGAAAGAAAATCCAATTCACCAATACCTACTAAACAGAGGTCCTAGCACGAACGCGCTACGTAAACGCAACCTGAACTCGAACGATTTTTAAATCGTGAATACAAAGTATCCTATAACATTAAGGTTTAAATTTTTGTGACAAGCAAAATTGGTATCACCCATAGCTAAAGAAAAGTCTTAAAACTATGTAAATATTACGTGCGAGAGCAGTAGTGGTCCTGTGGTACCGGCCGCGACTTACGAGTTTTGGGTCGTAACGGTTTACTTTGTGTAAATTATTTTTCATCAATGCTCTGAAAACGGTGAAGGAAAATATCGTGAGGAAACCGGCATGTCCTAGAACAAAATTTTCGAAAACTAGTGACATAACCCGCACTGGGCCCGCGTGATGGATTACGGCTTAGTTACTCCCTCTCACCGAAAGGTGGCCTGTGTCCCAGCTGTAGGAACACTATAGGCTGATAATGCTGACGTGCGAAACGAGTATTTTCAATTTTAAAAACGTTCGAATTTACGTTACCTTTACTCCACGCATTCATCCTAGGCCCACAGGACGACGAAGTTTTATTGGAACTTTAGTGTTTAAAAAGTTGGACATTATCTAAAAAGACAATACCTCCCAAGCAGGATTAAAAAGCTGGTTGGTCCCGGGAGACGAAAAGTAGTTCGGAATAAAACCGAACATAAATTCTGGGTGACTTTGATTAATAAAATAAGCTAGTATGGGATGGCGCAGTACCTAAGCTTTGGGGAATTTATTACTGTATGTAGCGCGTTTGAGTATCCCGAGATTTGTGTGACGAAATGTTTGTTCAAGAAAATTAGGTGCTTAGTAAGTTTTAATGCTGAATTAATAGGTATACGTTTACATTATCGCCCTGTTTAGTTTTGATGAAATGTTCTCTGATTTTCGTAAAGTCAATTTGACAGCAAGATAATTTGTGTGATTGCTTATCTTGTGTGATCGACACTTAAATAATTTATGATCAATAATGAAGAATGGGGTTCAAACTGAAAAGGCATCCGTGAGATGGCAGCACTGTTGTAAACAATCAACTCGGCCTATCGCAGTCCACTGCTGGACATAGGCCTCTCCCAGGCTGCACCACAACACCCTGTCCTCCGTCTTCCTCATCCAGTTCGTCCCAGCCTTCTTCAGGTCTTCGGTCCATTTAGCTGGGTGGCGCCCCACAGTACGCTTGGCGATACGCGGTCTCCATTCTAGGACTCATCTGCTCCACCGGCCATCGGTCCTTCGACAAATTTGCCAGCCCACTGTCATTTCAGTTTTCTGACTCTGCAAGCTATGTCGGTTACTCCGGTTCATTTCCAAATAACTTCATTCCCGATTTTATCCATCAAAGAAACTCCGAGCATAGCCTGCTCCACAGCGCGCTAAGCAACCATGAACTGTTGTAATATGGTTATAATATTACAATTACTGATATTAAGCTGTAATTATTGCGTTTCTGTTTTGTTTACTTAAAAAAAAAAAACGGTCAAGTGCGAGTCGGACTCGCGCACCGAGGGCTCCGTACAAAGTAGGTAGGTATGTAAATTTTCGGATTGTTTCCTTACATTACATTGCTTCTTGCTAAATTTCATGATTGCAGGTCAACGGGACGTACCCTATAGGTTTTGATTTTGGAACATATATAAACGCCCGTATCTTTTGATTGAATTGACTTAGAAGTTTGACTAATTCGCCGCTTCACGAGATTGCAGCCCTGAATATATGATATTAATTTCAGCTTGATAACTCCACGCTTTCTTGAGATAAAGGGTCTTGACTGGCGGACAGACAGACGGACAACGAAGTGATCTTACAAGGGTTCCGTTTTTCCTTTTGTGGAAATTACCCTAAAATCAATTTAAACGATAAAATAGTGTGTGATTTACAGAGTGACCCATTAAAAGATGAGTAGGGAAACGAAATGTCGAAATGTGTGTGTGTGAATGTGTGTGTGTGTGTGTGTGTATATTGGTAAAAGATTAGATTTCGTGAAAATCTAATTTTCTCTTTGCAGAGCTTGCTCTCAAAGTTTACATCTATTATAGAGCTCCTTCCATTTCTAACGCCCCAGTATAATTGAAAGTTTTTCAGTTGACATGGTTTTTCTAATTCTTGGTTCAAGTACATGCCGGTTTCCTCACGATGATGTCCTTCACCGTTTTGAGAGCAGTGGTGATATATAAATATTGAAATTATAAAAGCACGTATTCTATACACATTCCACACGTATGTACACTTCATATTTACTTTAGCAATCTGTTATTTCCTTCAGCATACCCACATGAATTTAACATGAAATTTTCATAGAAATCCGTGCATACATTCTGCTGGGAGTTCACAATATCAATAAATAAATGGAAAGTATAAACAGACGTATTTGCAATGCACTGACTTAATTACCATCGCAGCTATTTTCATTAAAAAGAGAAGAGGAATATGACAACAAAGATTTGTAGGTTTTTATGCGTGTGTGTACACTACAGTACACCCACATTTCGCCAGTTCTGTTTAAGTCCCATGTAAAATGGGGCGAGCCTGTTGCCATCAATTTCAAATAGCCTTTATTAGCAATCTTACAAACTAGTTGTAACAAAGAGTTTAGACATCCGAAATCTCCAGATTGCTTTGCTCCTTAGCATAGGCCTCCCTCAGGCTTTTCCATAGCTCACGATTATGAGTTTTTCTCCTCCAAGTAATTCCCGCAGTAGTTTTCAGGTCATCTTCCCATCTTTGAAATGGTATTCCTCTTTTCCTCTTTCCTTCTCTGGGATACCATTCTGTCACTTCTCTGGCCACTGTTGCCATCAACCGAGCACATATCCAGACTCCGCGCTACTACTGATAGATTCTTCGTAGAAAAATCAAATAACACTGCCCGACCTGGGAATCGAATTCAGGCCCTCATGCTTGTGACTACTAGACCAACGAAGCACAGAAATAACGTATATATGTGTGTATTATAAATAAAATGATCTAATTGTTTTTGTTTATTGCTGGCAATATTGTAAAGTCTGAAAATCTCATCAGAAAAGCCATGTGACATTTTCAATATAATTAACCTAGTAGACGTTTTCGAAACAGTATAACATTTTTAGGTACTCAAGCAAAAGCTATCGTTGTAAACCGTTTGTGCGATACGTAAACGGAGCAACAATCTAATTGTTCCCGAGACCGCACACCGACAGAAATTTACCATAAATTGTTCCTAGAGATGCATAGGTACGAGTTCGTTGCAAGCATTTACAAAACAACCAACAAAGATGCTCCGACCAAACCGTTTGCGTTGTAAATAAAGTTTTTCTAGTTTATTGGTAACCCTTATTCAATGTAGCTGAGTGTCTGTCAATATTTGGCTTTAGCTTTGAATTTGTTTGAAAACTTTGTTTCGCTGTTGGCGTTTTCTAAAAGCAATGGCTTTGAATAACTTTGACAGTGTTGAGTTTTTGATTAAAATAGTTACTTTAAATGAAGTTGCAGTTAACTCACAATATAAAATACATAACATGGCGCATTACAATAGGATACACATATTATATAACATTTTTAAAATCGATATAAACTTGCAAGTAGAACAGCAGCCAAAAACTAGTATTTAATAAAATGATACGTTCTCAAATATGCTTTTAAAATAGGCAATATTTCAAATCATATGGTTCTCTTGGAAATATGGATGGAACATGTTTTGGGTTACCGATTTCGTAACTGTACTGTATTTTAAAGCTATCTGAATTCTTCATACAACGAGGCAGAGACTTGTGTCATTAAAAATAGAAGTCTGTCTTGTGATGTTTCTACTTATATATTATTCAGGATGCCGCAGAATGGCTGATTGACAGTGCGAAGCGTATGACGCGAACAATGCTGGTGCAAACGGTAATGCCGAGAACAATTCCGTTTCAAACTATGGACGTAAAACGAACATGTTCGGCTATTTTCAGGTGGTACCAGAAACGTGAATAATTTGTGCAGGAAAGACGTATAGCAACAATAGGTAATAAACAAAGCTATTGTTAAAAACACTTTTTCCAAAAATCCTGAAAATCTTTTATACTTGATAAAAATTGATCGCAAGATAGCGCATGCCCTATTTCAACATGTAAAAGTATCCTCTATTTGGCCCAATAAGCAAGACGTAATACAAAAAAAAAATATCAGAAGGCCAATTCCCGTAATTAAAAACGTTCAAAATCTAGTCGCAGTCTCATCTCAGCGACAGAAAAATGTCAAAAACTTGTTAAAATGTAGGGAAATTAAGAGGTATTTTTGACAGATTGAGTCTGAGATCAGACTGTGAACGTTCTTAAAATTACGAAAATTGCCCCTCTGGTTATGTTAATGCAAATAATATGAATGCATTACCTTCAATTAAAATAATCGAAATTAAGTATAAACCAATTGATTTCCCATAAGTGCGCCGTTGCATCAGTATGGAGTATGGAGCGAGCATCAAAAACGTTAGGATTGTGCCACGTATAGTTATTAAATTTCAATTTTAAGCTTTATGCTTCTGGCCGATAAGAGGATTTTGATTCCCGCGTCCCGTTTTTACGAATAAATGCAGGGCTGTTACTGTGTGATGATTAAGGATTATTTTTATCTACCTACACTTTGTTAATAAAGGAGAATACCATGGGACCTTACCAACTTGCGAAGCGTGTCATAACCAAATGTAGTTCATAAAATTACTCCTATTTTTTAAGTTACTTTTACGCTTTCGTTATGAAAAAGGTTCCCGGATTTCGGACATCAAAAAGAAAAGTATTATTATTTAATTTTGTACGTATTTTCTCTTATGTCACTGCCATTGCACTTCATTTCCGACTGTTGCTACTGCGTAAAAAATATAGGTACCTGTCAACAAACATTTAAATGAAGAAGATAATTTGTAAGTACCTACCGACACCGATTTACTATACCTAATATTATGCATATTTTTATGTGTTTCAAAAAATCTTTAGGTCATGCGTTGCGTCGTATTAATTTTAATGATTATTTTGAAATACATTTTAAGCATCTAAAGAAAAGAGGACCGATAAAAAAAAAGAAATCGTTTTTATTGTGACGTGTTGCATTTGCTCTGTGGCGCCGTCACGGATGAAGTTACTTTCAATATTGGTTTCATCTGAACTTTACTATTTAAATATAATTAAAATCCTTATTAACGAAAACATTCAGGTAATTTTCCATAACGTAGTCTTTGCGTGAAAATCCTTAGCGATGCCTGCATCATTCATTGTCATCGACTATAATATTAAGTAGGTAAATGGCAAATAATAATACGAATTGCGGGAATCTATTTAAAAAATAGTTAGCAATACAGGAAGGGCATTCATTTCTCCTCCAAATACACTAGGTTTGGTTGTGACAGCGGACTTTTCGTTTGGTACAGGTCGCCCTATATTTAACGGCATTCTCCTTTAACTTTTAACGAAGGACAGATACTGCCGAAAGCAAAATAAGCCTGTTCGCTAGTAAACGAGTTCTTGAAAATACTTAAACAGCGCCAGGCTACTTAAAAAGCAATACTAATAACATGTTTAGAATACAACATAATTATTCTAATGAGTTATAATAATCAAGCTATCTACCATTCGAACGTGAAAAAATCTTTCAGTTGTTGTTTTTCGTCAAGCGTTTTAGAATAGAATAAAGTTGGTCAATACTAGAAAAAAATATTCCAAATAAAATTTTAGATTTTCCTTGAAATCATACTAGGTTATTGATCCAGTATCAACTATTGACTCTAAGAGCCGGACATTCAAATAAGAGAAGCACCTCTACTCTCCGGATCCACGGAAACCATTTTCCGAGCATAGCCTAACGCTTAGGGAAATCAGATTTTGAAACATAACATTATTATGACTATACCGGCTGGAACCCATTCAGTCGATATAATGCTTACGCCTGAGAGCGAATATGGTTGGTTTTAAATCAGTTATCAACTAGGTAATCGAGTATTCGGAGAGACCAAGAATAGAATATAATTTTCTTATAATAAACACCATAAAAATAACAAATATGTACAGTTAAATACTTATAGAAAATTACATAATGTTGGTGTCACAAATAGGCGGTGCTAGGTTTACAATAATTCAAATTATAACACAGAACAGAATAAAAAAGACCGACAAGTCACAGCCATGCCTAAAAATATAACTCCAAATCCAAAAACATTACCAACCAGCCAGACCTTTACAGAAAAAGTGTTAAACACATAACACATAATTTAGCACGTTGCTCGTATTTGTAAACTCCGGAACTTAGTGAGCCACATGTCGTCAGTAAGGTCGTAATATTATAAATTGGCGCCGTAATTTTGAGGCAGCCCTGTGCCACATCTGCTCGGCAAAGCGTAAAAACGGTCGTCCTACACCCGGTACGGATTACTGTGTCAATGTAAACAAGATCAGTAGAAATATTTTTCATACGAGCGACGTAAATGGCAGTCGTTCCATCATTTCGCTTCATCTCATACGGGATCCTAACATTTATGTCATCTCATTGTTTTACCGTTGTTTGGCAGAAAACGCTTTATTCCACCCCTTTGTCCTTAGTACTTTCTAGAAGGTTTCTTTGCGTGAATTTTTAATAATTGTTCAATAGAAGTTCCAGTTTAATCGTTGGTTCGTTGTCCTCGGATTTCTCTTTATTGCCCCAGTGAATGTTTCAATTTGTAAATACTTTTTTCATTCTTGTTAATACAGTGAACACTATAGTCCGATTCACTCAATTAAGTTTAACAGCATGTATCGAAAGAGTTATGCAACGCGATTTTTCCGTTTCTCTTTCAGTTAAATCACGTTTTTATTGTTTGTTCCGAAACGATTTAACATTTCTGTATGTTATTGGCTTACTTAGTATCGGGTTTGCTTCTAAGCGCAATTACCTTTCTGCTTTCCATTGAGTACAATGTCGAGAAAAAGTTTAAGTCAAGCCAATCAACTTAAAAAATTATAATTACGAAAACGGAACGCTAATGTATAATCATTTTTCAATTTAAAGGGAAAAAGGAGGAAAAATAATTCGTCCGCATCGCTGTCAATGGGACGAATTTTTTGATGCCCAATGAGTTCCTCCATTTTCTTTTTATTTTCATTATATACTTGTACATAATATTTTATATTTTAATTAAGGTTTTTTATTTGTATTTAAATAAATAATATTTTTCAGTTTTAATCATTTATTAATTCATCGTGGCTTTTGTATTTAATTCAAAATAAAAAAGTACCTACCCACCCCAATTAGGTATTTCGACCAACGAGAGATCGCTTTAATCGCAAAAAGCATTTTAAACAATCGCCAACGAAAACGTTTCTGCCAACAATGTAAAAAGGTAATTACCTACTGTTGCCAATTACTGAGCTAATTTTAATTGTGCTAAAGAGGCACTTAATTGATTATTACGTAGCGCCGTTAATTAACATGTCGTCTACACGTTCAGATTGGCTTGTTTTAATTACGTCAGCTTTTTTCGAGGTTTTGCGTTCGGGGAAAAAGTGATGGCGTAGAGGTCTATTTATCTGTACGTCGATCAAATTCAGGCTGGTCAGGATTCTCGTTAAACTACTGCGGCCAAATTTTTTTTCTTGTTTAGATTCTAGTTCACTCAGGGAAACGTAGACTTAAAGTTTGATTGCCAATGGTTGACGAGATGTTACGTTGTCGGAATTTTAATAAAATTATTATAAATTTAAAATAAAATATGGATATAAAAGTTAAAATGCTTGCTAGTAAAAATTATTGATAGTAAATACGCGTTTCAGTATAAACGGTCTTTGCAGCATCAGTACGTAGGTAGGTATTACATATGAGGTATTCCACTCAGAGCATTGACACTTGATTTAAAAGAGTGTCCATGGAGTTTCTTGCCCGTTCTTCTCCATAGGTACCTACGCTTTGGAATGGGCAACTAGCTTCATCTTTCTGACTGACCGACCCCTTGACAATTCAAAAGTGCCTGTAATTGGTTTAATTTAAATAAATGCTTTGGGTTTGAGTTTGAGCACTGATTTGAACCGCACTTGGACGAACAGCACCTGAGCACTTCCACTAACCGCACTGAAACAAAATTTTGTGACGCGAGGTACTTACCTATCGTTGATCCTTTATTTCGAAATACACAATTACAGGAATCATCATCTGCCTAGCCTTTTCCCAACTATGTTGGGGTCGGCTTCCAGTCTAACCGGATGCAGCTGAGTACCAGTATTTTACATGGAGCGACTGCCTATCTGACCTCCACAACCCAATTATTGAGTAATACGATACCCCTTGGTAAGACTGGTTGTCAGACTTTCGGGCTTCTGACTACCCGTAACGACTGTCAAAGATCCACGAATGACAGCCGGGACCAACGGCTTAACGTGCTTTCTGAGGCACGGAGGGGTCTTGGTATGTAAAGATGGTCACCCATCCACGGACCAACCGCGGCAAGCGTAGCTTAAACTGATCGATCGACCCATGCGGCTGTTATTACTTAGCCACAAGTCCTCTACACAATTACAGGAATATTATATGTATTCGCACTTTCCTGCTTGAAACAATATATTATTTGTACAGAAATTCCAACAAAATTCATGCATGTTTTGCTGAGATATATTTATAGTTATACGTTTTATAGGTAAATTCCGTTACCGGAAATAAAATAAAATTATTAATCGTGTAACTAGAATATTTAAATAATTTTTACGTGTCAGTTTTTTTTCAAACTTCCTCGTCGTGTAGACATTTGCTATCTCGATAACTGTGAGATGAAATCCCGAAACTCAGGTTCTGCCTAAGCTGTCAATTTATATTAGAACCGATACTGTGAACAATTAGGCCACTAGGATCGCGGTTCCAGTTGCCTGACTATTATGTCCATATGGGTTGCTTTAGATGTGATTACGGAGCGTCATATCACTGTACTGATAAGACTAACCAAAACCGCACGGATCGCAAGACCTATATAATATGTGTAAGCTGTTCAATGCGGCCAAGATGTGGGCTTGAATGTATGTAGGTAGGTACATAGTTACAGATATGTTACATATATATGCAAAATGCGTAACGGAAGACGTAGCGTTGGAAGGCCTCCCACAAGGTGGACCGACGACCGAAGAAGGACAAAACCGGTCGTAGTGGAGGTGCTTGGGGGAGGCCTTATGTCCGCACTGGACGTCTTTCGGCTGAAATGATGATATGCAAAATGTAACTTAGTTAATGTAGATGGACATGATAGTATTCAGTATCCGTGGTATCTGAAACCTATGGGTATTACTGTTACTATTAGAGTTAATATTGTATACCTATTTGTGCCTTTTAGTCTGTGCTAAATAAATGTATTTTCTTTCTTTCTTTCGATGTTATTGACAAAGGCGCCAGGCAGCTAAGTACTGGGGCTGACTGCCCAAGGCGCACTAGAAGTAGATACATTTTATATTGCCATTCTTGGTGGCCACTTTCTACGAAAACCATAATATTAAAACGGTATTGCATCAGTGGGTACTAACGAACAAGAAAAGAAAAACTTCACCACAAAATAATAACATTTAATAATCTTGTCATTCCTCAAAACCATAACGTAATAAATGTTCGTGTCAAAAAATTCCTTAATAAATTAAACCTTTGGTCAGGCTTCGCCCTAACTTTACGGACATCGACAAATTAGATCAACAGTCAGCCAGTCTCGGGGGTGCAAAAACACACCCTGTTCCATCAACCCTGTTACGAGTTTTTTTTTTTTTGCTGGCTGACTTGCTCCACAATTTTCCCATGAATACCGCTAGCATTATCTGGGATACAGATGTACCTACATATTCATAGCCCAGATGTTTTTCGTACATTTTGTTTTTGGGGAGATGGAAGGTAATTCAGTCTCGATTCGTTTTTGTTTCATCTTTTTTAAAGGTTTGACACAACATAACATAACATCACGCATGTATTCCCTAAAGGGTTCGGCAGAGATGAACCTATTATAGTACACCCATATTTCGCTAGCTATTAAATATAACTAGAGAAATATCCATCCAATAGTCCGATGTCTTAGAGGCGAGCCTATTGCTATCAACCGGGCCCGAATCGTGACTCCAAATCTTGACTCCAGGCTAACTACTGAGAAATAGGTTTGAATTATTACGAAGTTTATACAGGTTTACATTAAATTAGCTAGCGAAACTCCGCAGACGTTATGGGTATTGACTATTGATATTCAAACACAATAAAAATAAAAAATATTTTTTTTTGTTTGGGGTCAACGACCGCTGTTTATTATTATTTTATGTGTATTTACTTGAAGTATGAGTTGAGCAAATAAGTTTCTTTTTATTTTGTCATGCAACCCTTCACGTCTGCGAAGTTTACACAAAAAAAAAACTGATGTTTAAACTGGTATTTCAAGTAACTACAATACCAGTTGTTGTAGATCGCAAAAATGAAATTCATTAAATTAATTTCTTTATAGTTTATCATCTTTAGATATCAATACCCATCACGTCTACGAAGTATCGCTAGCTAATTTATTTTGACCCTGTATAACATGAATGTGTAAATATGTGTGTAAGTAAAGTTTTACTCGTATTCCATCATTATTATGGCAAGACTTTGATTTTCCGCGGACCATCCCACCTCTGACCTCGCCAACCCTTAGGGAAACCAATTACCACCTTTGTTAGAGCAGAAAGTAGACGTTGTTTAACTTTGTAACGTGATAACATAATACCGTTATTTTTCTTCACTATTTTTCCTGTTCCTATTTTATCATAAGAAGTTATCTTCTTCAGTTTTGAGTAAGGCAATTTATTATTTAGTTTTACCTAAAAATGTTTAAGGTTGACCTTCCAATTAGTCTGAAGATTATTAGCATTTAACAGCAAGCGCGTGTCAAGAGTTTTTAAAAGAAATTAGATCGCTTCTTTATACTGATTTCCTGCGGGAGACTTAAAAGTTTTTCTAGGATAAATAATGTAATTTAATTCTGTCCTCAGCAAGTTTATTCTGCCACTTAACATTCTTCTATTAGCTCCATAATTATGTTTTGTAGGGTTTTATTATTGTACTTTGTAGTCTTCTTCCTTACTGTGCCTTTTTTGTTCTTATATTTTCTAGTCAAGGTTTTTAATGTAGATCCCGCTATCCACCCAACTGATGTATACGTACATAATAAGACATGAAGATGTTGTAAAACACAGATATAGATAGACCTAGATAACGCAGGTATCACGATCGGTATGAAAACCAAGCAAGCCATTTTTTGACTACCTACTATGACGTCACAAGCACTATTTAGTGATGGGAAAATCAAATCCATTCAAAGACGGCGCCGCGTGCGGCACCTGTCTCGCCCCACCCCCGGGGCCTAGCGCCAGCGCTCACGCTCACCCAGCCAGCAGTACACAGGACTGAGACTATTCACTGGAATGGCTATCAAAACAATTTCACCTTAGACCACATCTAGTTATGGCTAAACAACAGATTGTAGATAAAATGGAAAAGAAAAATAAAGTCTCATGTAACAGGGGACGAGCCTATTGCCACCAACTGGGCACAAATCCAGACTCCAGGCTGCTACTGAGAAATTCCAGCTGGAAAAAACCACTTTGCCCGACCCGGGAATCGAACCCAGGACTTCATGCTCAGCAGTAGAGCTTTCGACCACTAGACAAACGAGGCAGTCGTATTTTATACATGTCTTATAATATGTGAAGCTTATATTATCCTCATAACATAATATCATCATAGTTGACGAGAAAGCATCCGTGAACAATTTCATATGTAACACAACCTTGTATTCTGGCCAGTAACTAAGTAATACTATTGTGGAAACTCCCTCATGTACCAAACAAATTATGTTGCTCTAGCCAAAAATACTTTTAAAGAATATATGAGAAAACTCCACCACGGTCCGTTTATCATGTTGTCTACACAGAATTTAAGGTGAACCAAATGAAGAAGTAGAAAACGTACGTGGCTCAAGCAATCTTAGCTATTTTAAAATGTTTATTCAGCGGCAGGACGGAGGTACCACCGTTGGTAACACGGGGAGAAAAATAACATCGTTAAAAATGCTACATATTACCATTTTTATTAGAAAATATACTTACGGTGTATATACGAGATAGGATACCGTGAATAAATTGCGTGACTTTCACGACGGCATTTGTCACCCTTAGACCCTTGGCACTTGTGAAATTGTGCTCATATTGTAAGGGCTAATCCTCGACGAGAATTCATCAGCTTCTAACGTTGCCCCTTATCGGACCGACCCTCGCTTTCAACATCCATCCACATTATTTTTTGTCACACTATAAGTTTATAACAAAGTGTAACGTGTCTTTGTGTGTCTTGTTTGTGAATATACTCTATGGTTTCTTCTTGTCGCGTTTTGTACGAAAATAGATACGTGTGAATAGAAACTACCATTCATATTTATAGTACATTGTGCTGATTTGTTCTCGTATTTTGTTTAGTCAACCCTAAAACACGGACGCGTTAAAATACGATTAGCATAATGAGCCTATAATGTTCCCAATGCTGAGACACAGGACTCCACTCTGTGAGAGGGAGTGTGCTGCAATCCACCACGCGGGCCCAGTGCGGGTTGGTAGATGTCACATGTCTTCAAATTTTTGGTTCTAGGACTCGTTGGTTTCTTCACGATATTTTCCCTCACCGCTGTACCGCGCCATCACTGCTTGATTGAATTCAATTTATTTATTTGTTCAATTGTAATTTGGTTCATACTCTAGAATTACTAAATAATGTTTCGTTAACAACGAAACTACAACGTCTTTAACCGTCTTTAATTTAATTGGATATACAATGTTTACTGTTCAAATATTGTGTTAAGGTGAAGCCAATTATTAATTATGTTTAAACAATAATACTATCAACAAATTGGTATAGCGTCTGGGAACTAACAATTTATTCTGATAAACAGGCATTTCTAAGAAATATACTTTATATCGAGGTTTTAATAACAGGGGCTTATTAAAACCTTACTCCAATTGTATCTTATGCTCCAATTGTTTCTTGTGACTGAACTGAACATAATTATTATGTTAATGATATAGGTATCGTTAACATAGTAAATATGTTATCGATACAATTGTATCACTTCTTGGGGAGAAAAATTAATTGCTAATTGATAACAGAGTTTATTTATATTCATCGATGGTTGATATTCCATCACAGCTAATTTAAATTTAAATTGTATTGTTAGTCCCGCTCTTGACCTCGATGACGCCTGATGGAAAGCGATGGATGGAGTGTGCCCAGAAGATGCCTAAGGCACTGGGACTCCCACGCGTCGACGAAACACAGCAGGCTGCTTGACGCCGGACTCCGGTGGGAGGGTGGTCGCAAGCCAGGCGGGCGTTAGCTCTACCACCGCAAGGGGAGAATTGGTCAGTCAAATAAGGTGTTGGGTGTGACTGTCCAGGATGCGCCGAGCACTCGGTTCAGTTGAGTAACTGACGGAACAAACTGCGCTACTCGAGGAGGCTTCTTCATGCATCCTAAAATATCTATAGGTAGGTATGATACATGTTTCGGCTGTTGCCGCTGTGTTATGCAGTTATGCTTCGAAATAATAATAAAGGACGATGCTGGTTTATATTTGTATTGTATTAAAGGTTCTGAATTTCTTATAAATAAAATAATCTGATCTGAAGCTTGATCGACGTCCGCAAAGCGAAGGCGAGATGACAACTGGCGCCCCTGGCGGCGCGAAGTGGAGACGCGATATGCTCGCGGTATGGCTCCGCAGGCATGGCCATAGAAAGTCCTGCCATGCGCCATCTGGCGGTGGCGGGGCCGCAACATACGTATGGGTATCTATACATCTATTCATATTATAAATAAATGAAAGTCGCTTTTCGTGTCTGTGTGACCGCGTTGATTCTCAAATCTATGGCGGAGCTTACTCCGCAACAGATTTTGATGCGGTTTTCACCATCATCTACAGAATTTGTTCCGGAAGTTTTATGTATATAATACATTTATATTAAACGTACAAATAATAAAGAAGATTGTTTTTAGGGGGCCTATATCTAGCAGTTTACGTATTTTGGGTAAAATGATGATGATAATAAAGAAACTTAGATGTTTTGTCAAATCGTGAAAAATCGTACGAAGCAGAGTATTATAATAATACGAAATGACAACTAGCAAGTCCGTATAGGTACATATTTATGAGAGCAGCCCAGAAATCATCCTGAAAACTCAACTCATTTTAAGTGAATTATTACGTAAAACGAGTCTTACGTAAAATAAAGTATAATAACCAAATAAATTATACAGTCCACTGCTCTGTTCGCAGCACCAACATTATCAACTGCCCATTCCACGTTTTTAATCAACACCAAGAATCCGAATTCAAGTTTCTAAATCCTCGTTAATATGCTATCCATTACTGGGTTGCGACTAAAGTTTGTATTAACATTAGCATTATCGCGGCAGTGGACTCGTAAAAAGCAAAGTTATCAAAGGCGAATGCTCTCACTTGGAAGTTAATGACTCGACAGTGCGGTAATGTCAGAACGTAGGCATTTATTTTCATAGAACTTTTTGTAGTAGAGTTTCTTTGTGGTTTTGCTTCTTATTTTGGTATTCTATTTTATAAGCGGGGTATTTTTTTTAATAATATCAATGTTCAGTTTATACAAAGGACTCATTGCTAAATCAATAGGCTGTAGATCCACATACATGTACTTGTTTTTCTTTTTGTTTATATGGTTGTATAATTGTTGTATTCGTTCCATGTAAAATACCTACTGGTATTCAGCTGCATCCCTGGAAGCCGACCCCAACATAGTTAGGTAAAGGCTTATTGGTTAAAAAAAGTATTTGATGTAAACATTGTAAAAGCTGTTCCAACACACTCTAGTGCTTTGGAACCGCTTTTACAATGTCTACATCTTATTTTGTACCCACATTCATTGCAAAATAAATGATTTCTGAATAGTGTGATAGTAACGAGATACGGGACATGTCCTAGTTTGAGTATCAGAAGTTTCACATAACGAGCATTATAGTTAACCTATTAATATTAGGATATAAGTTATTTAAGTAATGCATTGTTAAACACTTTTCTCTCCCTATAGTATTGGACTTATGGTGTAGCGGTATCTACAACGCCACATGCGAACAACGCGTCATACTGGCGTCACGCAAATCCTGCATCTCGCAAGCAGAGTTTACCGCGCAACTAGCATAGATATGAATCATCGGGCAGTTGCCCGCCAGACACAACACCCGTCTGGTCGGAGGATCCTCCCTTTTCTATAGAGTATGAGTGCACTTTACAGCCTGTTCCTCTATAATGGAATACATTATTTATGTACTATTTATAAAATAACTAAATACTTCAGGTCATCATACTGATTGAGTATTTTCTCGGAACCTTCTGCACTGAATTTCGCACAGTAATAGCTAACATATCTTTTGAAAGCTCCTTCAATACAATACTCCGCAAACGCTTGCCGACTCGTTATATTTTATGTAAAACAGATCGCACCCCTTCCGCAGATGATTCCAAAGAACACAAACTGACAATACATTCTATTCTTATAGAATATATAGACATATTTATGATGCACTTACCACCGCCGCAAAAACATTCTCTCAATTTCTTCCGCCATTTTTAACGTACAAGGATTTTCTTTATGTAAATAAGAAAGGCTGGTAACCCAAGAACGTGTGTAATGTCGTTGTGGTGCTTTATATTATTATTTCTATGATGGCGGACATAAAAATGGGCGCGAATAAAGATAAGCTCCGTTAACTGTGTACATTACACATCTATTAAAATTTAAGTGGATGTACCTCTGGAATAAAATTATGTTGGTTGAGGAAATGACTACGTTATTTTGTTTGTGTGGAAATAAAGACGATGCATTAGGTTTTTGTCACAAATGATTTTACGAGAGTAGCTCAAAAAGGATAAGCCAACCAGCAAGGTTGGTAATGGAGCTGACTGTTCACGGTGCGCCGGAGTTACTTAAGGGGGATGCGCTAAGGTAACCCGCTAAATTAAAGTTTACGTTTTTTGCAATTTTCAGATCAGTGTTGGGTTGAATGTTGACCAAAATATGATTCACGACCGTTACAAATATGTATTTATAGAAATATAATCCTTAAAATGACCCTATTGACTGACTATTTCATGAAATATCAATCAATAGGGTTATATTAGGTATCAAGCTTATTGCCATACGGAATGGTGTTAAGGGTTAGGTACTACTCTACCTACTGCAATTTAACAAAGAAAATACCATTGTAAGATACTATATAACCGTACATGAAACAACCTTTTGCAAGGGGCAACTAGAATCAATTTATACAACGTGTTTTTTGTTATATCCCATGACGAGTACAATGACCCTCTAGACTTATTGGATATAAAAAAAGACGTTGTGTAGACGTTTTTTTCTTGTAAAGTTTGACATTCAAAAATTATTTTTATGTACCTATGGGCTGATTTGTCCATAGCCAGATAACTTTTCTATTCTATTTTTAATAAATGGCAAGCAAAGCCGATGTCGACTATTCTGCCAATGTCTAAAGTGAGCTGCAAGAACAAGTGTGCATGAGAGAACAGATAACTTTTATTCTTGGAATAAAATTGACGTTTGACAGTTTTGTATGAAATAACTGTCAAAATTTCAAAATTATTCCTCGAATAAAGTTATCAGATGATTGAAAAATCAGCCTATTTAAACAAATGATTTGACTTTGACTTTAAAAAAATATAAGTTCGCAAATTGTAGGCATACCCCTATCAATAGGTATCCCACACTGACGACGTGTTTAGAAGACATTATAAAAGTTTATAACAGGTTGGCTGACGAAGAGTGACATTTAAGAACAACCTGTGCAGAGGGTAGACACGCTTTGATTGATGATTCACCGACACTGCCATATGATTAAAGCCTTCAACACACCAAAAGCTTTGCGCCATCGTGTTACATAAGTAATATCCCTGTACACAGTTCGCTTGGACCTGCCGACGACATATTTCGCTCACGAACCGAGTTTGGTATGACCGAGGCTTTGTATGAAGGTCTATTTATAGCTCGAGCCACTGCAAAATTAAGCAGTCATTTGTTTCATTCATGAATCGTTTTTCCGAAAATACACTTGAATTTTTTTGATGTGGCATTGAAGATATATAAAGAGAGAGATATTGTGCGAAAAATTATGTAGTCATTATGCTTGTCTACTGGGCTGGGTTTAGCTACGCTTGCCGCGGTTGGTCTGTGGATGGATGACCAGCTTTACATACCGAGACCCCTCCCTGCCTCGGAAAGCATGTTAAGCCATTGGTCCTGGCTGTCATTCGTGGATCTTTGACAGTCGTTACGGGTAGTCAGAAGCCCGAAAGTCTGACAACCAGTCTAAACCAAGGGTATCGTATTACCCAGTAAGTGGGTTGTGGAAGTCAGATAGGCAGTCGCTCCATGTAAAATACTGGTATTCAGCTGCATCCGGTTAGTCTGGAAGCCGACCCCAACATAGTTGGGAAAAGGCTAGGTAGATGATTATATAATTATGTTTGTCTACTGTAACTTCAGGGTGTTAGGCGGCAAACTCTAGATGAGGATTAGCTAGTCTATATCGTTTATACTATAATATCTGTATATCTTTCCTAATAATAAACCTGAACAATTTGTTTGTTTTTTTTTGTTTGATTTTTTATTAGAACGCGCTCATCTCTGAAACTACCAGTAGGAATTGAAAAATGTATTTGATAGCCCAATTCTCGAGGAAGGCTATAGGCTATTTAACATCACGCTATGACCCTTAGGCGCCGAGCAAAAAGAAAAAGTCAGACAGAACGCTAAGCGAAAACGAAGTAGGTAACCTCATAACGCGAGGTATTCCACTCAGAGAATGGACAGGTGATGCGATGCGACGGACTGGGTAGGGGGTACAAGATATTTCATGCTGATGAAGCGAGACAAGTCGCGGGCAGAAGCTAGTATTTAAGAAAATTCATAAAAAAATCTGTACTAAATACTTAGAAGAAAAGAAGTCATTTAGCTTTAAAAGCAAAAAAATATTACCATACAAGGTTCCGAATCCCTTGTTCACAAACTAAACTAAATTTACGAGAGTTCAGTACATCTTCTTCTTTCTATTTCATTAAGAAAAGTACAGAAGATAAATTTTATTTTAGTCCTGTAAAATCTTTCTATTTCATTAAGAAAAGGACAGAAGAAAATTTTTAGTGTAGTCTTGTCAAATTAATCAGCGCCTGACACTACTCCATACAAGTTTAGACGTGATTCAAAACTAGCCTACTAAAATTACGTTAATTTACGTCAGGCGCTGATTAATTTGACAGGACTAAACTAAAATGTATCATCTGTCCTTTTTTTAATGAAATAGAAAGAAATAGATGCACTCAACTTAAATTTAGTTTAGTTTGTGAACAACAGAATCGGCACCAATGTTGTCTATTTAGACGTAGGTAAAAGTTAACCTATGTGTCTACCTATTGCTGAATCGTGAAGGTAGACATAAAAGCATCAACATTAATTTTTGCGAGCATATTCTAAAGGCTAAAATCAGTAAAAGCTAAAGCCGGTATACGTAGGAACTAATAACAAATTTTAAACTGACGTGCTAAAGAAAAACACGGACCTTTCACACCTAGTTTGGAAGAAAACTATGCACTGCCAGCAAACCTAACGAGATACGATGTTGCTTTTAGAGATAGTTCCAGAGGTTGTAGCGGACTTAAGAAAAGACGTCATTATTTACGTAGATTGCCTGGTTGTAAAGCGCATTGTCTACAGAGGAAAGCGAAATAAGGTGCAAGTGAATAAAAATGTACCGAAATATGTTTCGGTGTTGCAGTTTTAAATGGCTGTATTTTCTTTTGTTTAGTTTTAAAGTGATTTTTTGTGGCTTTTTGTTTAACTTTGTTTTGGCTTTTACCTTTGTTTCAGTTGGTACCTAGAGGACAAAAGCTCTTTTTTTATTAATATACTACTTTCTACCTGCCGAGGCGGGCCTAAGAAACGCTGGCGTGACGATTTGGACTCGTTCCTAATCGATTGGACGGAGAAGGCACAGCACAAGGAAATGTGGAAGAATATGGAGGAGGCCTTTGCCCAGCAGTGGGACAGTACAGGCTAAATGAAAAAACATACTACCTTCTGCCCACGGCTTCGCCCGCGTGTAGGTATATCGGAAATTCGTGTATTTTTTTTGCACGGAACGCTAAATATTTCTCTAAAATAAAAATACCCTAAGTTCCTCCTTATCGTTCCTCAGCTATCTGCTAGTGAAAGTCCCGTCAAAATCGGTCCAGCTGTTTCGGAGATTAGCCGAAATAGACAGACAGACAAATATTTAAAAATATTTTTTTGTTATAAGTACCTTATATACTAGGTAGGTACTACTACTATTCATATGCATTTAGTAAAAAGCTGTTATTTTTACTTTACAAAGAGACACTTTTTATTTAATTTTATTTATTTGTATTGATAAAAACAACCGACTTCAAAAAAAAACACTACAAAGTGATAAATAACTTTAATTTCGGAAGTAGTTGTCAAAAAACGAAAATGCGGAACCAACGACTTTGTGGTGTTTCTTTTTTTGAAATCGGTTATTTTTTTGTAAAAATGTTTTTATTTTTCACATTTTATTTGTACCTACCCCACAAAGATTCAATTAACACTAGTGCATTGAAGAATTGAAGACACCTACTAGAAGAATCATCAAAATTCGCATAGAAATGCCGGTGATGCAGTACATTTATGTATAATATAACTTCATACATAAGAATAATAACCTGATATATTATATACTAAAACCTTCCTGAAAGTATGTAGATCACATTAATGAAACAATTATCAAAATTGCTTCATTAGTTTTTGAGAAAATCGCGGACATACAAACATACATACGGGTCGAATACAGAACCTCCTTTTTTGAAGTCGGTTAAAAAGCACAGACATTGGTCACCATGAAAGCTCTTCGTTGATTGTAGACCAATCAGTCTTAATTTTCCCAAGATGTTTTCGTTCACCGCCAGTACAGACGCCAGCACATCAAGCTACTACAATCTGTCAAATTTCTTTAATAGATTTTCAACTTTATCACTAAAGTATAAGGTTCAAAGTTGATTCGGAAAATTTGACAGTTTCAGGTAGCTTGATGTGCTGGCGCCTGTACATAAGAACTTGAAAAGCCGGATATACAAACCACAACTTCGTTCACAACAAATCTTTGGTCGACCATTTCTAAGAACTAAATACTTCCTTGTATTCAAATGGCTTTGTCAGAAACCATTTTAATTAGATTCAAAATAACTTAAATTCATTCCTTTGCTTAATAAACTCTTCAGTACAAACAAAAAATATTTTGAAGAGATACCAGTTAATATTTGTTAGATAATTGCTTAGTATTCAGATACACCCGGTTAGACTGGAAGCCGACCCCAACATAGTTGGGAAAAGGCTAGGCAGATGATGATGAAATAATTCCTTAATACCGATGTATCTGGCTACAAATGAACGTAGGAAAAGCCAAGATAGTACACAGAAATTTCCATACATATATTTCCATATATACCTTCAATTTCTTGGTAAACCTTAGAAACTACAACCCTAAATACTTTGCCTCGACGATGTACAGACGCCAGCACATCAAACTACCCGAAACTGTAAAATATTCCCAATCAATTTTAAACCTTATGCTTTAGCGATAAAGTTGAAAATCTATTAAAGAAATTTGACGGATTGTAGTAACTTGATGTGCTGTCGTCTGTACGAGTATGCTCGCCTTGAATAGAATGTTCATTTCTGAATTCGTAGCAGTTTGTACAACACAACGTACCTTGCTACATTTATGTTTGTATTGTTGGTAATAGATGTTTTTGTTCTAGAGCGTAGCCGTTTGTTTTTCTTTTATTTAAGATGAAGCTTGTTTAAATAAATCGTTATTGGTATATCGCTTAAGGTAAACAAACGATAAACCAATAACGATTAAAAAAACTTTTTTTTTAATTTAAATATTGTCAATGGGAAGTACAGTCAACAAAAGAGATAAGTATGCGGGATTGTCGGATATAGTTGAAGCTTAGTAAGAAATCGATGGATGTTCTCGAATAAAATTTAATTTTATTAATAAAAAACAAATAGCTCATTTATCAAATTAAATTTCAGTCGACGACATCCATCGGTTTCTTACTAAACTTCAACTATATCCGACGATCCTGCATACTTATCTCTTTTGTTGACTGTACATTACATCACACAATTAATTAATTCTTACAGTATGCTTTATAGTAAGCCATAGCAAGACTGCAATACCCAATGTATTGCACTGTTGCTACGGCGTAGCGGCCGCGCTCTTGTCCTGCTACGGTCTGCTACGCCGTCGTAGCAGACCCTACGCTACCAGTTTTCTATTCTTGTGACTTTGTTGTTTATCATGCTTTCCAGGACGACTTTCTTCCCTCATAACAGTGATCTATTAGAAAGCACGTTCAGCAGATGAAGCCGACCTCAGCTTAATTAAGAAAAGGCTAAAGGAAAAACAGCGTATGATACATATTTTCACCTAAAATAATAATGCTAAAAGTAATATATATCACCCAAAAGTCTTATTCACCTCACTATTCCCTAATAACAAGAAACATTCCCAATATAATACGTATCAAAAGGTAGGTAAGAATCCAATACAAAGTTTCCGAGGCAGTTTCACCCCGCATCTTTCATGTCCTCGACTGGACGATAGCGGTCATCGACAAAACGATAGATTGCGTCTTCCCGTCTATTGATTTTCGAAAGGTAAGGTACTCTCTAATATTCGGCGATCTTTGTTCGGACTTCGAGCTGTATAAGGATTGACAACAAAACGGGAAGATTCGGTCTTGGTTTGTTTTGAGTTTGGAATTTGTGGTTTCAGTTTGAATTGTTTTTTTTTGGTCCGCGGTTAAAACTATTATTTTGTTTTTCAAAGCCCTCCAAAGTTTTTTTTAATTTTCTGATGTGTGTAATTTTTTTAATATTTCGACGAGGCTTACCTATCTCTTTTGGAGCTAATGTTCAGAAGTAGCGAGCAAACTGATTGATCTTTCTAATGTGAGAAGAGGCCTTTGTCTGAAAAAAAAGGATAATAATCTTCACTATTGGTCCTTACTTGTATCCTGAAAATAATGATGGCATATACAGGGTCCCATTAAAATAGATGGACAAATTTTAACACAGCGCTCAGTACGTCTAACCAAAGATATCCAAGCAAAAAAAGATTTATTTTCGTTGGATCCCACTTTTGTATCCCATTTTTAGGTATTAACGATGGGTGCCATTTGCTATTTCCATTGAATCCCATGTTATAACAACATGTGTACTTTTAAACATTGATTTATTTTGACCTAAAATAATAAATTGTCGGCACATTAGTGTATTTTCGTTAGCTGATTATTTTTCTTATAAGTATCTAATGCGTTTCTTATATATTTTTTTACCATCGTCCTTATTTTGGTGATCTAAATTATTTCTAAAAGTTTGTCCATTATTTTAATGCGACCTTATATATAATCAGCCTATAATTTTCCTGCTGCTGGGACACAGGCCTCCTCTCGGTGAGAGGGAGTTGGCGGTAATCCACTAGCCAGTGCGGGTTTAGATGTTGGATGTCTACGTATTTTTTTGGTTCTAGGACATTCCGGTTTCCTCACGAAAATAATGATAGCTTATCACAATTTTCAGGATATAAAACCTTTAAAACATTTTATTACGGCCTAATTAAACCTTTATAACTCGAGTTTTCCCGAGAATAATGGTATCGGTTTCCGTCTCGGCCTCTGATTTTAATCTCGGCCAAGACCGATCCCCTTGAACCTTAGGTAAGACATGTAAGTCGGCTCCCGGGATACTCTTTAGATAACGAGCGAAGTTCCACCTAAAGATCTTGTAAATGTTCCTTCGCCGCAGCCAGAATTCGTAATTCAACTTCCATTTTGCAAGGACCCATAAAAATAATGTTTTATACAAGACCGTGATAAGCTTCGACCTCCGATAAGTTGTTTATTGCTATCAGCTCATTAGTTTATTAAGGTGTTCTTGAGTGGGTTATTGGAAACTATAAGGTTAGACGAAATATGCTGGTTCTAAGTATTGGGAAAAACTATTCAGTTTTAGTTTTTTTTTGCTTTTGTGGATGCTCGTTTTACCAAATAGCACTGCACTGCATTCCCAAAGTAAGTTATTAAAACCTTTTATAAACACTAACTTTACAGTAAACTTATTTTGAAACTAACGCAAACATTTCAACCGAAGCGAAACGCAGCTCCTTCATTAGAATTCAAACAATCTTCTACCTTAACATTCAACTTACATACATTTAAACACGTAGAAGCACAGTCTCCGTATATTTAGTAAAGTCAACAGTTCCTAGCGCTCTGTTAAAAGAGAAGACGTGAGGCAATGTAACGAGGAGTGGAACCGAACAGAGAAAGGTGGGTGTCCTCCCAGGTACAAGAAAAGGGAGGTACTCACAGACCATTAACTGGTCACTAGTCACACTGACCTGCCAAAACTGCACTTACAGAGCTGTTTCAGCGTCCCGTAGAACGTAATGTCTTTCAAAAGGTATTTGGCTCCGCATTTTTGGTGATATGCGAATTTGATTGGAACTTTGTTCGAAGGACTTTTGCTGCGGGGATCATTATTGCGACGATTCTTTGAACATTGGAGCGATAGCATGTAGGAGAAGCGTTTATGTATTTGAGATTAGGGGGATTTATGTAAGGTGAGATAATGAGTTTATACAGGGTGGGACATCGATGCGCAAACTGAAACCACGAATTCAGCACATGGTTCTAGACCCCAAATTGTTCGTTGGTTATAAAAAAAAATATCTGCAGATTCATAGAAAATTGCAGTACCTTTGCGATCAAAATGTATGGCAGAGCTAATTTTTTTTATTTTTTGACGAAATATTTCAACTCAGGAGGGTTTATAATCTAACTAACTAGTAGTGTGTTAGTATTAACAGGTTATGCGTAGAAATCAATGGCCGCCCTGTATTGCGAAGACAGACACAGTACCTACTTAAACTGACAACTTGTTATTAGTCCAAAGATGTTTGGATTTTTACACATCTGCAATCGTTTTCATTTTTATTGGAAACCCAAAAATATATAGCAATGTTATAAATCGCGCGGTTTGAATTTCATATTACACTATTTTCGAAGGCGTATTCCGGTCACAGTCTAGTAACTTCAGTCTCTTTACGACGATACATTTATATCCATTTATTTGGCGAATATCCCTCGCTGTGAGCCACCAACGACGGAACAAACGGATGGGTACGTTTCTATTGCCTTTGAGATATTTCATTGACTTTAACAAATGCGAATGCCTGAGTGTCATTGGGATCGAATCTTGGTGTGGAATAAATTGCGCCCATAACATTGAATTCGCCCTTTTGTAGGGATATGTTATAGCGAATGGGGGCGATGTTCCTGACCGTCTACGAGTTTTAGTGTTCAGTTATAGGTAGGTACACGTTTATTTTGGTATACGTTTGTAAAAATGGTAAAAAAAAGATTTTCCATGAAACAAAAAGGCAGATGGGCGTGCTATTTTCACCGACAAATATTCACGATGTGATAATCTAAGCTCATATCTACATAGTAGTCTTGAATCTCGATAAATATATTAAAATGCCAAGTAATCCCGGGGTTTATGGGCGTGTGCAGGTCGCTCGCAGCCGACCAGCGGGTTTGTGACAAGGAAAGGGTCGACCTACGGAACCGTAGGCGTGTTATCATGGTAATTATGACATCCCAAAAGAAACTCCCCACATTCAGCTGTAGTTTTTACGATTGCCCCAACTCTTCATGATGACATTTGCAGATAAGGATTGGAGATTGTGTTTTTATTGAAATTTCACGCATACGCTGTAATCTATCCGAGGATTGGTGACACTATATCTCGTTGCAGCAGTCATTGTATTATAGCATATCGGCATTTTTTTTCTGAAGATTATTTACCATGAGCAATGGGGACTATTTAGTTATGACGGTATTTTTGTTATATCCTGCGGTACCTATCAGTTCAGAATCGGACAGTAGCTTTGTGTTCGCACTAAAAGATGCACCCGAACTTTATAAAGACTTCGCAAAAAGATATCACAGAACATTTAAAAGTGAGTACGATTACAATCAGCGATATCTCAATTTTGTACAGACTTTGAGATACATAAATAGTATAAATTCTCAACAAGACACACAGCAAAAGGTTTTACCGAATCAGTATGCTGATTATTCTGACGATGAGAGAAGAGCGTATTTGAGAAAAAATCATAAGCACATAGATCCTGAATTGAGAACTATACTGCGCATGGGCCGCGAACATGAGTAAGTACCATTTTTTATTTATGGTGTCTTCGGAAACCTATACTTAAAATATTTGATTCACATAATCAACCTTAAATGGAACGCAGGCCTCCTCTCTACGAGAGGGAGTGCGGGCTTTCATCTACCCAGCCCAGGGCCCAGTGCGGGATGGTAGATGTCACATGTCTTTGATTTTTTGGTTCAAGGACATGCCGGTTTCCTTCACCGTTTTGAGAGCAGTGGTGATGAAATTATTTACACAAAGTAAAGCGCCTGTCTGGGTTCGAACTCACGACTTACAACTCGTAAGTCGGGGTTGTTGTCACTGGGCCGCCATTACTTCCAAATTATTTGATTAAATTATATTAAATCAGTCGTCTAATTATCAGCTAACAAGTAGTTTTTTTTTTTTGCGGAGGACAGGGTGTTGTGTCGCAGTCTGGGAGAGATCTATGTCCAGCAGTGGACTGCGATAGGCTGAGTTGATTGTTGATTGAAGCAGATTTTTAAGTTTGACATTGTAGGTATTTAAACATTATTCAATTGTGATGAGAATTTATTTATTTCAGACGAAATGAGTTGCAGTCAGAACCGCGCCGGCCAGAACAAGAAAGAAATGGTTATGGTAAACGCACATACGTAAAAAACATTGTTTGGTAGTGGTAATAAAATAAAGAAAAAAAAATCAGAGCCAAAATTAGGTGCGAAGTAAATTATTTCCTAAACACTGCAAGCCGAGTCAGGCTTTAAGGGGCCAAATAATTGACTGGAACATCGGGACTGAAACAGAACTGTTCAATTCCTACCAAATTGTTTGGATTTCCGGCTAGATGAGAGTTCTCCCAAAGGGTTAAGCTAGTTTTGAACTTTATGTTTGTATTCAAGCGGGGAAGTTGTCATAAATATTGGAGCCTCTCCTTGTCTAACTGCGCTGAACTACATCAAACTGCTTTGTTGACGCAAAAGTTGGGCAGCTCAATATCCTGTTCCTCGTAAAGTGAGCGATTATGAGCCTTCAAGTAATTGTTTACGTTAATAGCACGTTATGTTTTTCTCGCTCCAACGAACTCATAATCTTTAATTATTTAAATAGGTGAACGATTCAACTCTACCGTAGAACAGACTTAAATTAATCCTGTTTTAAAATCGAATTCATGAACGCAATCCACCATACCGGAACAGCAGTCGACTAAAAAAATTATGTTGTCATTTACGCAGCCTTTCAATTTTATACTTCTGTAGAATCATATCGGTAATATTTCGGAATGGAAGCACAAGAATTTAATAAAAATATCATATTCACATTAATACATTTTCAAATATAATTAAATATTGGAAATATCTGAAAAGCGTAGCATCAAACACTTCTAAAGCATTCTTTTGTTCTATTTGAAATGGAGAAACATAATCCGCGTAGGATGGGTTCAGGGTTGTCTACGGAATGCCTTTGTGGATGGTCACGCCACAGATTTAGCGGACCTAAAGCTGTCCTTCCAATGACAGGAAATCATTTTCAAGACACTCTGTTAAAATAAGTGTGTAAAATTATTATTTATTTCAATTGTTTTATTTTAACGGTCAAAGGGATTATCAAAAAGTGTGAAAGTCACGCGCCAATATTTGTGTATAAATTAAACTCATAAAATCATTTAAAAAACAATTGCCTGTGCATTTTCGTGAGTGTCATGAGATATTTCACGTTTCAGTGAGTTCAGCTGTAAAGCCGCGTACGCACTTACGAATAGAGTTACGTTGTACGATAAGTAATAGCGTTCGCATGTGCTTCCCATCAAGGAAACCCGAGATCTAATTCATGGTATTCCGTCGATTTTCGCACATTTACATACCTTTGACGATCATTGAATATTGTGTTCGATGATTGCGATCTCCATTTGTATACAACTCGTTACAGCGTACAGTCACACATGCGTGCAATTTAAACATCAGAGACATTGTGTGGACTCGGCTTAACAAAACTACCAGACGTTTATTTATCACAGTTCTTTTTTTGTTTTCATATGCTGGATTATTGTTGACTTTTTCGCCAAAAAAAGTTGCAAAAACTGCATACGTCATGTTAATACTTCAACGTTTAACCAAAATTACTCATTGGGTTTAAATGTGTACAGCTCAAACTTTCAACCGTATCTGAGCACACGGGTTTTACGCCACACGCAAACTTTAAGGCAGCTGTAATAGGTAATAGGTGGAGTTTAGTATTCAAATTTTATGCTTAAACGTTCCAGTTTCCTACCATCTACGTGCATCAGCTACTCGATAGCCGTTCGGTAACCATCACTGTCTATAGAACGTGACTTTTTCCGTGGAAGACAAAAGCAGCCCCCGATGCATTTTTCACCGGAATAGATTTTACGCGAGGAAAAATTGCAAATTTCTACAGCGCGCCGACACGCGCGGTGTTACCGTGACTTGAGGAATATTCGATAGTTGATTGCTCCGCTCATTTTATAGCATGTGAGATTGCGATCGCTTATTGCGACTTAAGATTTATATGTTCGTATTAGTGTTTTGGTTATACGTTTTCAGATTGGAAATATTTAACATAAATGGCGGAATTTCTCATGAAGGATTCAGTCTCTTCGTGGGTATCACTTTTTATAGTCTTATCCAATGCACTTTAAGATTAAATTGTTTTACATATTTATTTCAATTTCCAAGATAACATTTAACTTAAAAGCTAACCGTCTCAAAATGATAGGTGCCTCATTTCATTAAAAGCGCCTCACGTACCCTCTGCGAGTTGGCTTCAGCTCCTCGTACGCCTTCAAATCCGACCCTATGGTGCCGAAATATCCGAAAAGCTTCAAAATAATAATATGTACAATAAAAAAGGGAGCGGAAAGAATCATAGGGTATCAAAAAATTCATCCGCATCGCTGTCAACGCTATTTTTGTAGGTACAGTCAACAAAAGAGTTTAATAAAAAACCGATGGATGTTCTCGAATAAAATTTAATTTAATTAATAGAAAACAAACAGTTCATTTATCAAATTAAATTTCAGTCGACAACATACATAGGTTTTTTATTAAACTTCAACTATATCCGACGATCCTGCATACTTATCTCTTTTGTTGACTTTACATAACCAAAATTGTAATTACCTGCGTAAACTGTTCAAACAACTTTGTTACCTAATCTTATTATACCAAACCTAATCTCAGATTTCTAGGAAACCTTATTTGTTGATGTCTAAACCCACGTATTTTTATATTGCCAAAAAAAAGATTATCTTTAACAGCGAAGACAGATTGCTATTCTGCCTACTAATCTAATGTAAAAGCCTTGACCTATATAGAAAATAAACGCTGAATGAAATGGGTCTAGAATTACCAGGTGGTTATAAAATAAGTAGGTGCTTGCAGAAGGTCAGCTTCAAAAAACGTAGAAAAACACACGCACACATTTATACGGCACACGTTCAGCGAGTGAAAGCGCACTCAACATTCGTTTGAGACAGTTTGAGATCACCGTACGTACAAGTCTATGTGTATGTGCGCCTGTTTTTGTTCTTTGTGTGGAGCCGATCTTCTGTACCTATAAATTTTGAGTTACAACGGTGTTTGTTTCCCTCGAGACATGGCAGATGCGGAGCCTAGGAACCACCAGTGAGTGTTCCACTGGGGATCCCAGAGTTCCTCTCACATTTACTGCATGAGAGGAGTGGATGCGTTGATTTGGTAGGAGTAGAACTTATCGAAGCAAAGGTGGTAAATACTTTTAGCAAGACAATTTCTACGAGAAAAGTCAGTTGGCGTTCATACAAGTTGGAAGGTATCTATTTCAGTAACTAACCAAGGAGTGTTTAGTTTTTCAATTATTTATCTGAGTCTACAGTCTGGGTATCACGTTAGCCAATAACTGGGTTGTGGGGGTCGGATAGGCAGTCGCTTCATGTAAAATACTGGTATTCAGGTGCATTAGGTAATACTGGAAGCTGATCCCAACATAGTTGGGAAAAGGCTAGGCAAATGATGATGGCAGTTTCATACTTCATTTGTTTTTAACCGTATGAATAGTACCTACGATATTTTTAGGCCAATCTAAACTTTATTGTGACCTCACAATAAAACTCAGATTGGCCTAATAGTAGGCGATAAGCCAAAGCCTTGGATCAATCAATCTGCCTGAGATTGATTCTACAGGGTGTAAAAGACCCATCACGAAGCCGTCATCTACGCATTATGTATATAAAACGAAGTACCTATCTAACTTTGTGCAATAATTATTTCTGGGGAAAGACTTTTATTTTTGGTGTGAAAATTCACTGTTTAGGTACGGCAGCGCGCAATGTAACGCACACAAAACATTGTGCGTAATTGCGTATGGGTGCATGCAACTGTACAGGGATCGTGGGAGTATTTAAAGGTAAGTATTACATTAAAAACTAGTTCTCGTAAAAAAAAAAAAAAAAAGGAACTTGACCTTCAACATCTCCATAAGCAGAAGGTTCCCAGATATGGTCAGATACAAAGAAAATATCATAATAACGGGAAGAACAAGACGTCACTCAGCATCATTAAAGGTATTTTGTTACACCCGTAATTATTAAATTATATGAAAATAAATATACAGCGCGAGTTATACAGGGTGTGTCGTAAATAGTGGTCCACCGTTAAGGATTCGATATACCAGATAATTTACTATAACATATTATAATTTTAACCATTTTAGTAGTACTTTTTTTTTATAAAATCGCTCCTGAATTTGCGTGATTATGCTAAAAATTAGGGTTAAAATAGAGAAGAACTAAGTTTTTCTTCAAAAGCTCTAATTTTACATAAAAAACTATAATTTTACACGATAGCTCTAGTATTCAGCAGTAATTAACAAAAATCAAAATGAAAAAATAATGGTTTTTGTTGAAACTACAACCAATTTTGTAACAAAAGGTTGAAATTTCGTAAATAAAAAACAAAAAAAATATATTTTCGGAACCCTTGGGTAAAAATGGTTAAAATTGTAATATGTTATAGTAAATTATCTGGTATATCGAATCCTTAACGGTGGACCACTATTTACGCCACACCCTGTATAGGTGTAACAAGGCTATTAGACTAAAGCCTTCATTGTAAGTAGGTACTAAGATAACGTTACGAGTAATTTCCTGGTACTGCAATAACATGAAGCATTAAGATATAATAACCCTTTGTTTTATAAGCGTAGGCTTTAATAATTTGATTAAATAGAGTTAATCTTGATTTAGTTACGAGTACCTTATTGCGTAACACACTATCAATCGGAATCTGAATCATTTTGAAGCAAATTGCTAATCCATTGCTTCATAAGTTCGTAAAATTTATCTGCTCAACACGTAAATAACGCAATGAATCTTTTTGAACTGTCAAAATGAAACCGATTCCGATTGATAATGTGTTACGCAATTGCCCCGCAGATCTTCAAGTGGGACACACATAATTGTTCCTTTTTAAAAAGCCTTTCGCCTTCACCTACAACCTAACTCGTGTTTTGCAATAATATTTTTCATGCCGAGTAAGTTATTTGGAATTTAACCCTGTATACATACCGGTCTGTATTTGCTCACAGTCATGTCGGTATGAAAGCGGTTTACCGCAGTTAATCAACGTCCATCAGAGAATGTTGTATTTAAGTATAAACGTTACGACTGTACACGACTGTGGCTGTTAGCTTTTGAGTTTATTCCGGTTTTTCACGTGTGAATCGATGGTCCAGATTTTTTTTATTTGTGGTGAAGTCCTACGTGAAGTCTTTAATCTTCTTTGTAATGTATTGTAAAGCCTTACCATTACCTTTGCTTCTCGCAAAATAAAGCATCAGGAAAATACCACTTGAAATTTTGACTTCCATAGACAACAGTTTTTCGACGCAAATAATTATAGATACAACTCATACAGAATAATATGTAATGGTATCATACAAGTTAGTTAAATATCCAGAAATATAGGAAGTACAAATATATTTCATAATTGGCTAAATTGATATCTATTACATATCTCTGTGGCAGTCGAACAAAACACTTAAACAATCAATTAACACGCCATAACACTGCGCACACCACAACGACAGCATATCGTTCACGCGATAATTATAATTGAAATTAAATTAATTCCATGGAAACATTTTCCGATAATCTCGCGTTGAACCATAAAACGATTTTAAAGCGCAATTTCAACTCGATTCATTTGCAACGAGTGTGCAGTAAAGTTCAATGTTGTATGAATGAATACGTCGACAACTCGACATGGTTATAAAGAGGTATGGTGGTTCACAAAGGAATTTCTCTCGGTCCACATTAGCAGCGGTTTCCTGGAGCATCGAATAAATGTGGGCAATTTGCGAGAACGTTTATCACCTAAAGAAAAGTTCTGGCGACGTCTGTAACTGCCGTAATTCCGCACCGAAATTCGAGGGTTAATCACGCTAGCCATACATCAACGCTTTATTTAATACGTGCAACTTTGTTTGGGACTTAGTTCACACCCGTCCGCAGACTATGTGTGATGTTTTTATAGCCGCTAGATAATATTATTTTGAGATCGCCATTGTTTGGAATAAATTATGGCCACTAGGCACACATAAATTTGAAATTTGGGGCGGTCTGTTAAAATATTTTGTATTGGATATCGTTTCGTCATGCATGTTTTGATGTATAGCCCTCAATTATGATTTGAACCCTCGAACATTTATGTAGCGCTACTGTCATCGTATGTCACTATTGGACGGATATAGGAGCAAAATCGAACCGCGAAATATCACAGAGATGATAAAATGAGAACATGAGGCAGTGAGGTCAGGAAAATGTTAAGATAAGCAAAACGACCTATCACCGTTTTGTTTGTTACAAACACAGATATAGATACACGCAAGAGCAACTGCTTTGCGTGCCAAAAGTCGCACCAGCACGTACAAAAATCGTAAGCCGCCACTTTCGCGCTCAGTCCTGTGATACTGCTGGCCAAAAAGAATGTAAATACTAGAGTTCTGCTGGCTGGGTAAGCGTGAGCGCTGGTGCTAGGCCACAGAGGTGGGGCAAGACGGGTGCCGCACGCGGCGGCGTCTTTGATTCGATTTGATTTTCCTATCTATAAATAGTGCTTGTGACGTAATAGTAGGTAGTCAAAAAATGGCCTCCCTTGATTTTCATACAGATCGTGATACTTGCGTTATCTAGGTCTATCTATATCTGTGGTTACAAACGACACTTTACCTATACCGCATCTCAAACATTAACTAAGTAACAAGTCCGGTCTTAAGTCCAACACTAACTTGACGAACTCAAAATTCAGCTTTAAATTCAAGAAACAGAGCACTTAAGTTGCTTAGTCCCCAGTACTATGTTGCGGCTGGTTGGGTTAAGTGTTCCAGGGTTAACTTGGGGTACAAGTTTGAAAGGTGATTAAACAAGAAGCATCAACATGTTTGTTGGTAAACTGTGGACATCAGTCGTTTTTATTACGTACCGAGTGGACGTCGAGCGGTCAAAGTGCTGCTATCTACAGCGTCGCACTGTGTCCTAGTTTATGTTCGGGTCTGTCTCTCAGTATAGAGTAAAATGACGCAAAAGTTTTTGAAAGTTAACTGTAGACAAGTAATAAGAGCTGATTATTTTCACTCGACAGATAATTTTTATCAGAGAATAAAATTGACGTCTGACAGTTTTTGTATGGACTGTCAAAAAATCAAAATTATTCCACCGATAAAGTTATCTGGCGTTGGAAAAATTAGTCCTTAGTTTAATAAAATGTCCATAGAAATCCGTATACCAGCTTCCTCAATGGCATGAAGGACCTATCTGCTTGATGACACCTGGTTAAAAAATCATTGGCACTCTATAAGCTCTTACAAGATACCATTTTCTGGATCGAATTTTATCGCATTTTTTGGGATATAATGTTCCTATTTTCGTTTGTAGGATAACCTACCGAGGAAAATAGGAAGTTAACCATAGGTACCTGCTTGGTTATCTTGCTGAAATGCGTGATTACTGATATAATCATGGCGACGGCTAGTTTTTGATTTCAGTAAAAGTTTCAAGATCCTGCTGCACATTTACTTTTAACATTCCTGTCATAAATTATAAAATTTTATAATTTGACCCTTAAAATAAATGTTACAATACCCACAAGCAGACCAAACATGAGTTGTACCTGCTGTGGTATGGAAATAAGAAGTATATTCCGTATCAGAATGCTCAAATAATAGCTGATATTATTCATGGGGAAATATTTAGCTAATCCTCTAAAAACCTTCTAATGATGGAAACTTTTTTAAATTAATGAACCTCTAAAAACTATTTATGCTTCTAATGATGCACACTTTTTTTAGATAATCGTGCTTCTATTTATCTTACTGGCTTTTTTTCACAGTTGATCGCAGTAACAAAGCTAGGGTACCTCAACCAAACGGGTTAGGTTAGGTTGGAATTGTGACCAACCACGCGCGAGCCGAGTTGATCGCAGTAAATAAGCTAGGTCCTCGGTAGCTCTGGACAGAGAGAGGTGGAAGGAGAGCAAGGAGGCCTTTGTCCAGCAGTGGGAAATTAATGGCTAGTTAAAAAATTAATGGCTAGTTAAAAAAAACGCTAGGGCACATTGAATATATGGGTTAGGTTGAGGCCAGCAGGCAACGGGTGCGGGGGCACCCTTACCTGTATCCTGTATTGCACAGGCCTCCACCAGTGTCGGACGGGAATGGCCAGGTGTCCCCGGCCATTCCCGTAGCCCCCCAACATGGGGGGCATGCGGGGCCCGCCAGCTAGGCGGGCATGCGCCGGGAGGGTTGTGGAAGTAAAGGCCGAGCCGGTTTCCCATGGCCCTCCCATCACGGTGATGTGGGTACACCCCTGAGTTTTAGTGGGTATACTGTAGGTGCCATTCCGACAGGAGTCCCACATACCCTGTCTCGACCCCCGCGAGCGGGGATGCGTAATGCATTTCTCAGCGAAAAAAAAAAAAAAAAGGTTAGAGCTGTGACAACCACGGCAGCGGCCGGCGAATCAAAATTAGTCGCAATTACTAGGCTATTTAGTAATTTTAGGACCCCAAAATACGAAATAGTAGAGATTTACGAAAAGAGACGCAATCATTATATTAGAATATTCAATAATATATAAGGCATATTATTCTATAACTACAAGGATATTTATAAGGCAAGCCTTATTTATGTAGGATACTACAGTTCTCTTATTACCCTTTAATCTTAATAAATCCAGTCATAACTTAATTTAAAGCATCTATAATAGATGTTTATTACGTATTAATAATGTTAGAGAAATACCTTTGTGTTTAATTACAGCAGAGTAAACACTCATCTCTCGTAATTAATTTGTAGAGAAACGATATTGTAATATGAACTGTTAACTATAATATTTCAAGACGCCTCTAACCTATATAATAATCTGTGAAATGTGGATTTAAGCATGATGTTTTTGATCCAATAAATTTATTTCGGAGATAAATAAATCCTGATAAAATTATGTTTTTTTTTCAAACCTTCACAAGATTTACCAAAACCTTGATATATGATATATAATTGAGATTAGGTTTCCCACAGCGTGTTTACAATTAAAAGAATATAGATTTCCTCACGATTTTTCTTCCATCGTAAATCAAGGGTCTCTTAGATATATTATTGGGAGCTATATTATGATATCGAGAGAGTCACATTGGTACGTGTAATGAATCCACAAAGAAGATGCCGTCTGCATTCCTTCGGAACACCAGGATTTTCAAAAACATCAATTAAATTATATATTAACTGAATTCTCTCCAAAGCAATCCAATTACTTTTTACCTGTAATCATAATTCTCCCATAGTCGAGGAAAAAACGTGGATAAAAGTCAAGAATACTGTATAGATTGCTGACGCTTGTGAAATATCCAATCAAGCTGTGATTGCCAAAATATCGACAAGTTCTACAAAAAAGATGAACTTCATTATATTGGACAGTTTGAAGTGCTGAGTGCTAATTCAGTATCTCATCACAATTCTGAAAAATAACGAAGAAAACCAGGTATTTGTGCTCGTTTTATGGAGTAAAAAAACGCCAAAACTGTTTTCTAATTATCATAGGAGAAAAAGTGTTTGTATCCTACCTACACTTTGTTCACTACTGTAAGACTGATTCAAGCTACCGATATGAAGCTTAAATCGACAGTGGAAGTATTTATGACCGAGTTACAAAGTACATCCTGACGTTTTGCTGACACCGCCTTCATCTTGGCGCAACTAGAAAATTTACAATTTTTCCACCGGAAAATCAATTTTCGCCGATAGAGTGTTACTCGTGAGCTCCTGTCTTCTCATCTGTAAAAAAAGTCACGTATTATGTACGTTGAACGGCTTCTAAAAGAATAATAGCCTCATAAGATAGACGATAGTGATCAAGCGACGTAACCTACGCCAAAACGTAAACAAGCCGTGTTAACGACAGGTAAAAACAACCACACCTGTCGAATCGTTATTCGAATCGTTTTCATCTTCGCGTTAATTTGCAGAGATCAAATTTTTTTGATTACCAAACGGATTTTGATTACGGTTGGACATTCGCAATTATAGGCCCAGTTCTGCAAAGCTCAATAATTATGATGACGTCACTCGTTGCGCGATCCCTTTACGAGCTGGTTCGATAGCGGTTTCTCATTTACGTTATAAAATACAGAGATTTATGTGGTGCTATTATTTGGCAATACATTTTTAGGCGTCCAATCGTTTTGCGGCGGATACCGTGCACCGATATTTCAACAATAAATCATCCGTGGTTTGAGTTTGATGGTATTTGAAAAGGGACGTAAACATATAAAATGAGTCGTATACAAGTTCGTTCAGATGAAAAAATGAAAGTCAATACGGGCGTGGACATTACGTTGAGCGAAAATATTGATACAAAGTTTGGTTTGCGACAGGCGACTACAAGTTTTGTTATCTGATTAGTTGACTATTAGTTGTGACATCGCCTACATTGTCATGTTTGTCGGACAAGTTTCGTTAGTTTTATTGACACTTATCTGTTGTAATTTAGCTTTTATTGTTATTGTGATAAAGTAAATTCGTTTTCTTGTTAATCTTCACTTACATTAGTAACGTTGATTGTTTCAGGATAGTTAAAATAATATTTGAAATGAAATGAAATTGATTATTCTGTAATTAGGATACCGGAATCACTTTGACACGTCATATTATAAAAAAATAAGCTAGACGGAGTCGAAATTTCCTGACTACCTCTTAGAAGAAATGGCGAAACAAACTCCAGGGTCAAAGTTTCTTTTACAGACGCCAGCACATCAAGCTACCCGAAATTGTAAAATTTTCCCAATCAACTTTGAACCTTATGATTTAGAAATAAAGTTGAAAATCTATTATAGAAATTTGACAGATTGTAGTAGCTTGATGTGCTGGCGTCTGTACATAGATTTGGCTGAAAGTACTCTTTTTTACCGCAATATACACCTCTGTAAACATTAGGTAGACTATTTTGACAATCAACGTTAGTCACCATCGTTGTGTTTATACCTAAATAATAATTACATTATGGGTCAAATTAAATTCTCTAGAGAAACTCCGCAGACGTGATCGATATCTAAATATGATACAACAAAAAATTTATTGATTTTATTATATTGATTCTGTTGATTTTATTTGTGGGTGTGTTTACTTGAAATATCAGTTTAAAGAATCAGTTTTTTTTGTGTAAACTTAACAGACGTGATTGGTATTGATATAATTATCAACACGACAAAACTAAAGAAAACAGACTTTCTCTACTCATATTTCTACCGCTTTGGTTGTATAATTATAAGTTACCCTTTTATTTTTTACTTTTATTTTTATTTAATTTTTAGTTTGCATGTTTACATTGTCTACATTTCAATTGCATAAGATAATAAAAAGTGGAAGCGCTGAGTCTCCTAACACAAACAATTCCTTGCTTAAAAGGTGATCTCCAACATCATGTATCGAAATGCCTTTTGTAATTGAAATGAACATTTTTTTTCATAGTTCAAGTAATAACACTACCAGCGGTCGTTGACCCCTAAGAAAAAATATCAAATATTTTTTATTTTTATTTTATCGTGTTTAGATGTCCCACATGAACATCATGATGGTCGTGTGTGACCCTAATTTAATTTGATCCTGTAGATAATCACTGAACCGATATCGATTCTACTACAGTAAAATAAAATAAAGGTAATTCATTCACAAAAAATTGCAGAAAATCAAAAATAAAACAGTAAGCAAAGTATTTATTATCTCTGTTCTAGTTTCGTCTAATTGAAATAGAATTTGGCTGCAGCTTAGTTTTAGAATTTAGAAGCAATGTATACCTACTACATCATTAAAAACTAAAAATACACGCATTTTTATAGCTCGCATCACAAATGATCAAACTCCGTCCACTATATGGTACCGTTGGGGAAATTTTAATCGCATGGACACGACGAGATTACCGCTGGGCCTAACGCATTTAAAGTTCGACCCCTGAATATTATATTAGATCAAAGGGCTCAAATTAAATTCGTGCCCTCACTATTGATAGCATAGGTCTTCCTTATGAATATTATGTATGCATAAATTCGATTATACCGGCTTTGATGTACTTATGCACAATTTTGTAATATATACTCCGTTTGGAATCCAGAAGTTTGATCTTTGATCTTGTTATGGATCAGCTTTTGTAACTTTGGATTGGGTGAGAGCTTGAAAGGTACTTACAGATCAATTTTAGTGAAAGGTTCAGACCAAAGCTGTAGATATTTCATATACCTTTGTACATTACCTATATCAATCGAGAGACTGTTATTGCTACTTGTCTGTATCCACGTTTGTTCACCGCATTGCAAAATCAGTATATGATTCTAAACCCCCTGGGTTGAAATTTTTCGTTAGCTATTAAAAAAAAAAGCTTTTTCAGAAAGAAGTGCAATACCTACGCGATCAAAAAATAGGGAACAATTTTTTTTTTAATATAACGTACGATAAATTTCTGTTTTTTGTGTCTTTTTTTTGGTTCAGAATCATGCACTGAATCCATTATAACCGATTGTCCGTCCATGTCCCAGCCACCGTAAGTGTATAGGTACTCCCTGTACTAACGTGCCTTTCTCTTTCACCGATGAGCTTGCTCAGACAACTTTGACAGTAACTTACGACGAAAAAAAACTTGGAGTGAAAACCTAGCGTTATTGATCTAAAATGGCCATCGTACAGTGAACTTATACGTGGTTAGAGTACCCTACCCTATAGTGAAACAATTATTTTAATTCGGTATCTTCTATTTATTTTTATTGACTCTGACTTCAACTTTAGTAATATTTATTTAACATATTTATATAATATACGGTAACAGACTTAAAATAATGATATGAAAAAAAGCAAAATAATCATAGGGCATTAAAAAAATCATTCGCGACGCTGTCAACAGGAACAGTGCCCAAAAGGCTGGTAGCATTGCCACGTTGTATGGCGATGCTGATTATTTGGCCAAGAAAGAGACCAGCCCTCTGGTAACGTGAAGAGTCGACCAACTGCTTGGAGATATCTCTAAAAACCGAGTGGGCACTCGGACCCCATGGCCGTAGTGTTTCATCCCCAAACGGCTCAAACCCAAACGGCTGGAAATTCCAATGGGGTTGGAATATTTTCGCGGTTTGAGGTTTTCTGCACCTGCAGCAGCCGCCCCTACAGTCCACCGTGCTAGGAAGATGGATTGACGTAATTCGTTATTAATTCTGGCACTAATCTAAATACTTTCCAATCTAGACTTTTTGTTTATTTAAATCGTGTCATACTTGTATCCATGCACAAGTATGTCGGTATTCAAATATTTGGATACGGTCCAGACATTAGTTACTTTAGTAATATCTAGGTTTAGTACACACGAAAATCTCTTGTTACCGAGAAATCTGTTCGTTATTTATAGTTTGCAATGATATGTCTTTTCCCAAAAAGGTCGGTGGCGGATCTGTGAAGTCAGTGATAAATAAAGCCTCGTTCCAAATTCTCAATAGGCCCTCTAAGGCCATATTATTTTGCGCCAGCTTTACTGAACCATGATACAATCCCAACGGTTGTAATTTCACGTCTGGGATGTTCCTTTTCTCTTTTTGTTTGTAATGTAAATTTTCCTCATTCTGTTGAGAACTCTCGGAATCTCTCCTTTTGTATCGATACAATGTCAGATAACAAGAGATTTAATGAAGACGACTGTTTGCCACTTATAACCGTGGAGAATTTCAATTCGTCTGTTTCATGCTGAATTAGATAGCGCACATTTGAGATGATAATATTTGTTTTTGTGATTAACGTTTCTTTTGTGAGTCGACTTTGATACTTTCAATCAAAGTTTGTTAGATCAAGTGTATATCTGTGATACCAAATCGATTAGGTGTAAAATTGGTCGGAAAAATTATCAGATATTGTATAGCTTGCCTGTTGTAGTTACATGAAGATAGTTTATAAATATATACAGCAAAAATATACTTTTAAAATGAGACGAGTATTCTTTATGATCCCAGCGTTTATTAATATTATTCTGTTATTTAATTTTGTAGGAAGCAATGTAAAAAGTAGTACACCGTTGCCGGACGAGATGGGATTATTCCAACGGTTCAAAGAAAACTATAACAGAGTATATCCCGACGAGGACAGGGAACAACAAGGGTTTGTTAATTTTGTTAACAATTTGGCTGTAGTAAACAAGTTAAATAAGGAACATCCAGGCCAAATCATTGCTTACCAGCTGAACCGATTCGCAGATCTGAATCCTGAAGAAGTAAATGAACAATTTGGAATACAAATGAAACCATGTAAGTAGGCTCTTTTATTTGAGTTTATATGTTTATTATTATCTTGTTTGGAGCCATTAAACTCATACGCATCAACTGGTGAATTGGTTCCGAGTTTGTTTAATAGTTTTCTTGGTACAGAACTATTAGAGAACGTGAGTCCGACTCGCACGTCACTGGTTTATTTTTCTTTTACTACTATAAATTGCTCTATTACTCAATCATGGCTTACATATTTCTCTAAACATAAACCATATCTCATCAAAATACAATCTATTCCAAACTGTAGATGACAACATGGAGCATGAAAACAAAGCAGCGATACAGAGGGAACAAAATCATAAATTTCTAGAAGACATGAATCTTTATGATCTAAACGAAGTTGATGATTTGTATAAAGACTGGATAAAAAAATGGGAAAAAGCCAATTACACCAAAACATTTGACAAAATGTCCCATTATTATAGGTTTGTTAAAAGTGTAGTCGAAGTGAATAATAAGAAATTTGAGGGCCAAGATGTATCGCTTGGTAAAGACGCCGATGTAGTCCTAGAACCCAATCAGTATTTCTATGGATAATAAAAATATAAATAGTTTTATTTTAAACCTTAAACTTTCGGAAGAACAGATTAGTGTGAATTTGTTCTTTCTAGACTTTTATGGGAACCTGAGAGTCTTTGAGATACAATCACGCATTACTTTGCCACTGACCAGTAAGTTGATGCTATTTATTTATATTTATAGTTAAAACAATGTTTCAACGAATATTCTATTGAATATTTATTCACTTAATAGAGACTTGATCAGGAGTAATCTTAAGAATATGACAGTTACTGAGATTTAAAAAATTACGGAAAATTTTATGAAATTATAATTTTAAAGGCTCGCTAACACCGCAAATAATTATCATTTTCAAACTATTGACAGAAAAAAAACGATGTTTTTTTGTTAAACGTTATTAGAGTTAAGAATTCTGTTACATGTACAGTCAACAAAAGAGATAAGTATGCAGGATCGTTGGATATGGTTGAAGTTTAGTAAGAAACCGATGGATGTTGTCGACTGAAATTTAATTTGATTAATGATCCATTTGTTTTTTATTAATAAATTTAAATTTTATTCGAGAACATCCATCGCTTTCTTATTAAACTTCAACTATATCCGACGATCCTGCATACTTATCTCTTTTGTTGACTGTACCTATTGATTATTCATGCATTCATCTTGGTTTAGTTCGATCTATGATGTTTTATTAGGATTATTTATACGCTTATTTTACAAGTGTTATTTAAAGACTTTCTATTCTTTCCAAACAAAAACGTAAATAACAATGTTACAACAACGTCAGCGTTAATGTTTACATAACATATAAGCTAACAGGCTTACCCCTTTATTGATAGCGTTGATTAAAGTTATAGGAGACGTTTAAACGTCAAAAATGTATATAGTTAAACAGTCACTAATCATTACTTATCTTTAAGCAACTTTTATAAATAAACCCCTAAAAATAATAATAATACCCTGACCTGACCGCCGGTAGCTTGGATCCTGTTCCCGATACCGGTGGGCTACTATTTTTTATATTTTTAAATGTTTTTCTATATTTTATATGCTAATATTTAAAAATATAATTTATATGTAAATAATGGAATAAAGGAAATAATAATACTAATTACTTACTAACTTATAATAATAATAATATTAATTAGGTACTTCTGGACACGGCCCGCATTGTCAGGAGGTTCCTCTCTCTGGAGCCCTGACCGCCGGTAGCTTGGACCCTGTTCCCGATACCGGTGGGCTACTATTTTATATATTTTTAAATGTTTTTATATATTTTATATGCTTATATTTAAAAATATAATTAATATGTATTTACTTAAATAAAGGAATAATAATAATACTAATGATGTACAAGTAGAATCAAAAAATGACATCAAAAATGCTTTAGTTCTAAATTGAACTCCACGCATCCCAACAATCATAAAAAGATATGTTTGAAACTTTAAATCGTCCCACTACAGCGTATAGTATAAAGCATAACAGCACGTTTCACTTTAAGTTGTCTGAAATGAAACAAGGAAGTAACGTACGATATGTCTACCCCTATTTTCTCAGTCCGCGGATTTAAAGGAGTATGCGACTGAACACGGGTGCCGTTCTGCGGACTTTTTGAGAAACGACGCCGACGCCGCGTAAACAAAGATTATATTGTTCTGTGTTTTTCTTGCAATTTGTTACTGTATGTTTTAGTGGAAAGACTAATGTTCTAATTGTATGTTGGGCCAATGTTGCTGCTAATTATCAGTATGTCTGCCCCGTTGGGCCCTGGGTTCGATTCCCCGGTCGGACAAAGTGTTATTGGGTTTTCCATTAGGAATTTCTTAGTAACAGTCCGGAGTTTCCAAGTTGGCGGTTTCCCGTGCCTCAGTTACTAAGTTAAGCCGTTGGTCCTGCGCCTGATGTCTCCCAGGTCGTGTCGGATTGCCGTCACATCGCACATGGGAGTAAAGGAACAAAGAGTGCATCTGTGTTTACGCACACACTCTTGAACTATATCTCCTGCGTACCTGGCTAATCTTCGTTGAGATTGGCCACTGTGATCGAAATCGGTCGGGAGGCTATAATTTTATCATCATTAAGTGCAACATGTATATGTCACGTATGATTATGAACATCGTTAGTTTATAATCTATCTATGAACATATGTCAAACCGTAAAAAATTGTGAACGAACCTGCACTTACCGGGTTCACAATCCGTCCGATTTTATCAACCGTAAAATTGTGAACCGTTCCTGATTTGTCTGCCTTGGCGGTAGCAGAATTGGTCGCAGAACTAAGCAAATAACGGCAAAAAAATCACGTTTGTCTTATGGGAGCCCCCTTAAATATATTTTTTATTCTGTTTTTAGTAAGTATTTGTTGTTATAGCGGCAACAGAAATACATCATCTGTGAAAATTTCAACTGTCTAGATATCACGGTTCATGAGATACAGCCTGGTGACAGACAGACAGACGGAGAGTGGAGTCTTAGTAATAGGGTCCCGTTATTACCCTTTGGGTACGGAACCCTAAAAATAAATAAATTAACAGACTACGTCAATTTGCCGTGTTATAGCCATTTCATACAGCTGACGAAGAAAGACAGTTGTGATTTGAATATATGGACAAATTAAGTTGTTAAAAAAAAATAGTTGGTAGTCAATTTGCTTAACAATAAAAATATAATATCCTAACCTTATTAAAACTATTAACTAACAAAATAAAATATGGCATCGAAATATTCCTCCACATCGCTGTTGACAATTTTCCCTAACTTTACTTAACGATTTGTTTGGTCTAGTAACCTTAATTTCTTTACTCCATTCTAACCAACTAGATAATTAGCTTAGTGTGAACTCGACAACTATATATTATATTATATTTAAGTATTACTAGAGTAACACAAAATACGGAGGCGAAACCATTAACGAGAATGAAATGGCCAATAACAAAAACCACCAGCCAATAACAAAACCAGCCAATAAAAAAATAATTAGTTTGCAGTTACGGTTATCGTTAGCCTGCATCATCCCACTGTTGGGCAAAGCCCAGTTTGCAGTAAAATATTAAATTAATTTTGTGGTTCTTCCACCACCGCTTACCGTCCGATATGCAACTTTTTTTACTATTAAGTAGGTACTTATGTAAAACCAATTCCACTATCGCTATGTAACCGCATACCGCAGTAGTGGTGAGCAAAAAGACATTAAAAACGGTTTTCTAGGTATTGAAGCTAGGGCCAAAGCATTAAGGGATTTAGCGACGTTAAAATCGCATAAAAGTGACATTAAATTTTTAAGTGTCGGGATGCTGTAAAACTCAGTTTAGGTCAACGTCTGGTTGGTGAAATCTGTAACGTAAAACCGTGAAATGAAATACGACGAGTAACATCTGTTTAAAACTATCATATTATAGGTAACTAGACCTTGTATAGGGTGGCAGGGACATCGACGCGCAACCTGTTACCAATGATTGCTCTTTTGTATGAAAAAGCAATGTTTTTCTTGGTAAGTTACGTACATTTCATGCTAGGAGGTTCTAGAATCATGTGTACAACCGGATCTTTTGCCGCCTGAATGACATTGAAAGAGGGACGCTGTTGGTTTACATTTGTGTAATTGTCACAGAAATTGTATTGAAAACAAGATGGCGGCGCTAGTTCCGATTTTGGCCACGCGGCAAAAGATCCTTGTACACCATTCTGTCTCAAAATATCTAACTGCCCCGTTGGTCTCATGGAAACAAGCGCGACTGCTGAGTGTGGGGTGGTGGGGGGGAAGTAGTATGAGAGTGAGGGAAGAGTGAGTGCACCTGTGTCTGCGCACACACTTGTGCAGTGTAATAGGTATCTCCCGCGCCGAAGGCTTGGTCTGGAGGACTATTTATATCTTAAAATATCTAATATTTGTGAACCCATATGATGACTTTTGCTGCTGTCAGTAATTACATCGCTTCAATGGCACAGATAAGACAATTTTCATTTATTTGATAAATATATAACATTAAAAACACGGAGTAAGTTGTAAGTAATATAAATTTTAATGTAGTTTTGTAGCATCATCTTTCACGAAAAAATAAGGAAGATATTGTTCACAAACTGAAAGTTGTCACGCCTCTTGTGGACATTTAGAATTCTGCTGTTCTAGTAAATAAACAAGGCGTGGATTCGGAGCGTGAAGCGACGTGTAGATTTGAAAGCAAAAATGTGAAACCGTCGTTCAGTGAGGGATGCGTAGTCAGTGTTCCGTATGACAGGAATGGAAACCTTGTACCAAAAAAATATGTTTCGAACAGTCTGGGAAATTAATTGTGTATCAAATTGAGAAGTAAATAAAAAGTAAGTGTACCTAATTGAATAATATTATGTATATTTTAAGTCAAAGAAATAAAAATAAAAGATTCGGCTTTACTCCTTGACTGTACTAATGATGAAATTTGACAGTGGGTCCAGTCGACCTATTCAAAATTTGATTTAGTCGACTGGACCCGCGGGTTCTGTTCGTGTGGGTCCAGTTGACTCCTACGTCAAATCGTTTTATACAACTGTCAAAGAATGACAGTTGTGATTTGAATATACACTCAATTTTAGTTCGTAGTCGATTTGATAAACGTCCCTGACTTTACAAAGAACAGCAGAAGTAACTAATTCTTGATTATCACATTTAATTATTTCTCTTATAACTTATTTTAACGAACACATACTTCCCTACCTATGTGTATGTTATTCCAGCATATGGCACTCGTGGTTGCAGCTGAAAATCAACGCCTTGTGTTGTCAAAATGAAAATTCACGGAATTTAAAATAACCTTTTTTTAAGTCTTCAGTCTTATTTAAATAAAAGCGACAATAAGCAATTTTCATATCTGTATATTTACCTTTTTACTGTAGGATGAAAATAATAAGTCTTCAATTGAATCTCGTACGTTCGTATTACCTTTATATTAACCCAAAATTGTATTATTATTGGATGAAAGGTTTACACTAAACAAATTATTCACAGAAATTGAATTATATAAACCAACTAGTGACCCGCCTCTGCTTGGCACGGGTGTAATGACGGCATGTCAAAACATCGAGATATCTGTGCCACACAAGCCGAGCGCTCGATAAGATTTTCCATCGACCGCTGACGAACTTCCATACAAACTTTCATTTCCTATTTAATCCCTTTTAGGGGTGAATTTTTCAAAAATCCTTTCTCAGTACTCCCCTTCATTATATAATATTGTGTTAAAAGTTCATGCTTCTAGAGATTTAGCGCTTTAGGTTGTACGTTGTCTTGTCATTAAATGAATGAATTTAAGATTTTTATTAAGTAGACATAAGTGAAGTATAGAGCAGTGGTGGCCCAGTGGTACTGGCCGTGACTTACGAGTTGTAGGTCGTAGGTTCGAACCCAGACAGACGCTTTACTTTGTGTAAATTATTTCATCACCACTGTCTCAAAACGGTGAAGGAAAACATCGTGAGGAAACCGACATGTCCTAGAATCAAAAATTTGAAGACATGTGACATCACTACCAACCCGCACTGGGCCCGCGTGGTAGGTTATAGCCCACTCCCTCTCGAAGAGAGGAGGCCTGTGTCCCAGCAGTGGGAATAATATAGACTGATTATGATGAAGTGAAGTACCTATTATGGTATTACGCATACGGGATGGTAGGGATATTAACACGCAAACTGTAACAATAAAATCAGCAAATGATTCTATAACCCCTAGCGTAGAAATTTTAAGCCTTTATGTTTTTTTTTTAATAACAGACAAAAAATTACAACGATACCTTCAGAATCATGTACTAAATCCATCGTAACAGGTTGCGCATCGATGTCGCCCTGCCACCCAGTATATTTATAAATTATTGTATAAGTCAAGTATAAATCCTCGAAATGATGGTGAAAACTGCATCCAAATCCATTATGTACCTAGAATTAGAAGATCTAAGCGGTCATAAAGACACACGAAAAGCTAAGTAGTTTGTTTTACACTATTCATAGTTATAGACACATATGACTGACCTAGTGGTTCTATATTGATCACAGAACTCCAGAAAGCATATAGCAAGGAGTAATGCTTGATCCTATTCAAGTGAGTGCCGGATTGAAAGCTTACACTGAGCGTTATTCTGCCACTACGGAATTTCTCTTGGGATGAATCTATGTTGAAATAGATGGCTTGAACAACGTACAAATGTCGTTACGTTTGCTAGTGTTTTGTTCAGTTCATTCGAATTATCTAACGTTCGTGCTTTGGATTCTTAGAGGTACTGAATACTTTATGTAAACGTTGGTTTTTGACGGAATTGGAGTTAATGTGATATAAATCTACATTGAACTTGAAGGATGCGAGAAATTGTTAAAATGGAGACATAGTTTTATCACGAAACGAATAAATTGGAATATTATGTAAATAATGTTAATGACCCTAGGGAGATAAACTTTCTTAAAGCAATTTTAATTTACAAACTAAAACTAATACTATTTAATAATAATTTAATATTTATAGGCGTCTATTTCTATGAGTATCCTTATATTGTTTTCTGTATATTTAGTCAAAAAAAAGTATAGAGTAGGTACGTGTTAAAGGTTTTATCAGCATATTTACTGCAATGAAAGTGACAGAAACACAAAAACGTAGGGTTCAATAATATAGAAATTGATGACGCCATCTCCCCGTAGTGTTATCATAATCCGAATTTTTCCAACAGAAGTGTGTCGAATAATTTGCTCGTACGTGTACGCACAGTAGGGGGTAATAAAACAACACAGTGTAAAGGGATGCCCGATTTCGATACGTCTAGTTAGGTAAGGTTTAACCCAGGATTTTGGGCTTTATCCGCTCGAATATATACACCAATGACTTTTTTTCGCTCTCCATTTCAAAACAGTGAAGAGCGCTCTTCTGATAGTGTTTCCAAAACATCGGAAATGCTGATGCTGTCAGACTTTTGTTCACTGTTCCTGTTGACAGCAATACGGACGAATTTTTTGATGCCCTATGATTCTTTTGCCTATTTCTTCACATATTATTTTAAATGTTAGCTTATTATTATGTAAACGTTTCCAAAAGGAATTTGGTAGATCTGGGATTTGCAAATCTTTATATTTCTTTTATCTGACATTTGCTTTTTTGGGCTCGGAATGCAAACGTGGATGTGACAATTGTTTTTTTTTTCACGTACAGTGAGGATCAAAGGTCAATGTAGAAGGTTCCGCAGGCTTCTCAATGTATTTTGGTGAAAATTATATGATTGGAAAGAAAATAATTTAGCTTTAGGAAATAATAATTACCCTCTGCGAAAATGTGGGTCAATTTAATACCCACATTTTCGCAGAGGGTAATTATTATGGTGTTTTTACTGTATGTAGGTACACCTCTGCCCATCCTTCGGGGCAACAAGGCATGATGTTATGTTATGTTCTGTGAAAATGTGTTCTCAGAAATCAATTTTCAATTTTTATTCAGTAAAAATTCACATTGCGTTCGAATATAACCCATTCCATTATTCCTACACATTTTCGGAATTTTGAAATATTTTCGCAGAAATAAATTATTATCAACATATGGAAGGTACTGACTGTCCATATAATTCGATTCCCAAAGTTGAGAAATGTCCATCAGAACTTGAATCGAACCCAATAAATGCCAAAAGCTTCCTTTGTATAGGATATAATTATGACAGTACATGCACTTCAGCCCCAACCCTTCGGAAACCACTTGATAATATAATTAATTTGCGGAGTCTATGATACGCTCGAGTACCACCCTCCCAGCCCGGATATCTAACAAAATATAGATACAGTATATATAGATAATGTAGGTACAGTCATCGTTATCGACAAATTTTCTCATCTGAATCGTATCACCATCGACAAATTTTGGATTGACTTTGTATAAACGCTTTATAAGCGTCACGGGAGCAGTGGTGGCCCCGTGGTATCGGCCGCGACTTACGAGCTGTAGGTTGTTGGTTCAAGCGCTTTATTTTATGTAAATTATTTCATCACCACTGGTCTCAAAACGGTGAAGGAAAACATCGTGAGGAATCAAATCAAATCAAATAAAAAAAAAAATTATTTCACATAAACCAACATGGGCACTTATGAAACGTCAGAAGCTAGGTGCACGGTTCCAATTGGTCGTTTCTTATGGAGAAGAACCGGCAAGAAACTCCATGGTTACTCTTTTAAAAATAATTGGCTTTTACAATGTTTTCAAGTTACAGTAGGTATGGGAGGACAGCGTAGTAAACCGTAATGTCCTAGAGCCAAAAATTTGAAGACATGTGATATCTACTAACCCGCACTGGGCCCGCGTGGTGGATTACGGCCCGCTCCCTCTCCCAGAGAGGATTCCTGTGTCCCAGCAGTGGGAAAATTATAGGCTGATTAAGCTAAGCGTCATTATACAATGAAGTGAACTTGCCTTTTTTGATATGTAAGGTCGAGTTATATTACGAACACTGGCTACCGAAAAACAAGTACCTAAGTACTTTATCTTCATTCAAATACATTTTCTAAACGTCAGAAGTAGGTACTGATAACAAGAAAGTGTAAAAGATAATGCAATAACGCCAAGTATAACGTACTTAATAGTTTGAGTAACTGTTTTCCCATAAAACTTAATTTTAAAACATTATGGGTGAGCATTTCCCTTTTATAGCGCATCAGTAAGTGCCTCTATAATATTTTATGTACGCCTCAACGCTAACGCTATATCTTTTGATGGCATCGAGGCTATTCAGTTTGATCTGCAGGAAGGCAATAAGATGAGGCTTTTAGATGGAATATGAAAGCCATTTTAGGGTTAGACTTAAGTTTTGGAGGGGCTTGTGGCTAAGAAATAACAGCCGCACGGTTCGATCGATCTAAGCTACGTTAAGCTACGCTTGCCGCGGTTGGTCCGTGAATCGGTGACCATCTTTACATACCAAGACCCCTCCGTGCCTCGGAAAGCACGTTAAGCCGTTGGTCCCGGCTGTCATTCGTGGATCTTTGACAGTCGTTACGGGTGGTCTGAAGGCCGAAAGTCTGACAACCAGTCTTACCAAGGGGGTACCATTATTACCCAATAACTGGGTTGTGGAGGTCAGATAGGCAGTCGCTCCATGTAAAATACTAATATTCAGCTGCAACCGGTTAGACTGGAAGCCGACGCCAACATAGGTAGTTGGGAAAAGGCTAGGCAGATGATGTCTTCAGTTAAGTTTTGGTCGGCCAGCGCCTGTTTTGACATGGGTGTCATAAATAACGAATGGACTAGAGCAAAGACAAACACTTTGGTAAGTAATCGGTCACCATTCTGGAAACACAAGATACTTTGGCAACATTTCTGGCACTAAACGATCACCATCCCTGGGGTTCAAAGGATGTCATCCGTGGAGTAAAATCGCAAAGTCCACTGGGATGCCACAAAATAACATGCATTGTAAACCTACGGAGATGCGAGGAATATTTTCATCCCCTGAACTCACAGAACCGTCGAAATACCACGTTATCTATTATCTCAAAGAAGTAAGAGAGCAATTTGCTGCAACGCTTTTTAAAATACGTAAATTCATGAATAATAATCCCTACAAAATCGTTGAGCTGGATGGTGCTGATCAACGCGTCATGTTCATGAACGGGCGCTGTCGGTTGAGACTGGTCATCTATTAACTGCCAGGGCTTATTTAATCTTAAATTTTAATTTGTTTGTATTTATTTTTATTTTTTACATCTTTCTTACATATGCTCGTAGAAGCAACAAGAATAATGTACCCAGGATATGTAATATCTTGATTTAAAAGAGTGTCCTTGGAGTTTTTTCCCCGTTATTCTCCATAGAGATCTACGTTTTGGAATGGGCAACTAGCTTCAACTTTCTGACTAACTGACCGACTTTTTGACAATTCAAAAGTGCCTGTAAATGGTTTAGTTGAAATAAATGGTTTGAGTTTGAGTTTATATAACTGAGCTTGCACATTATCACAGAAACTGTTTCGGCATCCTGCCTGCAACTAAATAGACTTAATTTTTAAAAGTCCAATCCACGGACAATTCGCATCCAATCTGCCCATGCACATGACTTTACGATGCATAAAAAGAAGTCGGACAGGTGTAATACTGCATGTATCGCCTTCATTTAGAGACCAGGGCACTTGACGTTTTACGGGCACTAACATTCGTATAAAGTGTGCTCATATAACCGGACCGTTCTCTGCGAGCGCCATATCCGGTACGGCTAAATCCAACCCCTTCACGTGGAGTTTAAAGCAACTTATTGTGATTTGAAGTCAGTTTTCAGGTGGTTTAGTTAGTGTTTTAAAGATGTCTGTGTTTTGGTATATTGGTGATTTATTCATAATTCTATAATGCCTAAGTTCTAAGAAATATTTATACCTATGTCTGAAGAAATATCATAAAGTAATTACTTAGGTACATGTGGTTTATATCTAATCTTATTTTTGTCCATCGAAGGAGACGAATAACGAGCTGTAACCTTGAGTAATAAACAAAAGAAATGGTTATAAGTATAAGCTTGTTAAGGAACCTAACATTACTTGGTTTTTTAACTAAGGGATATTTTCGCCAATAAATCAGACCAACAAAATTAATGTAAACCACTTTCAAGACCTGTTAGTGCCTACATTCCAAAAAAAATATGACACTGACAGCTTTTGAACGTGGTTTAGATGTCCTGATCGCGTTTAGTTTTAAAACTTGCCCTAAATAGTTAACCCTTTTGTGTCTTTCATCAATCAATCAAATCATTTATTTTTGTCAGCATTACATGTCAGCACGATCGACGAATAGTTGAAGCCGTGGTGAAAAGATTAACCAATCACCAAGGGGTTAACCGACCGTTTTCCTGACAGCGCTCCAATGAAGAACTATTCACATTTTCTAGTGATTGACAATCGACGAACAGCGGCCGGCCTGTACCCGCTGACCTACAGCAAATACCGGATAAAACCGGAATGCAATCGATAGAATGGGATACTGGCATTCGATACAGTTGTTTGGCTGCTATTTACTGAAACAACAACCCCGTATTTTGTTTTCAATCTCTGTTGTGTTAAAAATTAATTCGATCGAAAAAAAATATTGTTTTCATACCTGATAATAATATGAAAGAATGAATGCCCGATGATTTGATTTAGAGTGTATTTTTCAATTTTTGCTTTAAATTAATTACTTGATGTTTTTGTATACCATTTTCGCAACAACACACTGCGTTCCAAAACACAGATTATCAAAAATCCGCTAAGCTGAAGTGGGACTGGGCTGGCCAGGTCTGCCGTATGCGCAATGAGCTGTGGGCCAAAATAACCACTGCGTGGAGCCCGAACACAGCCAAAATACAGTAGAAGATGGCGGGACGAGCTGGAGATAATGAACGACAAGTGGTCTTCTTTAGCCCTGGATCGAAAGAGCTGGAAGTCATGGGGAGAGTCCTTTGCCCAGCAGTGGGATGATGTAGGATAACGGTAACAGTTTTTTGTCTTGTGATACCAATAAAACATGTAGCCTGATACTTTGTGGATTCGTTAATAAAGAAGTTTCATGAAAAAGAAATTATTCTATGAATAATTGATTTCTGTGGCTTATAGACCTACCTTTGATTGATTTATTCCGGTCTGATTCCCTGAACCACCCCCTCGATCCCCTGCTGGTTCGTCTTTTGTTTTAAACTTTGTCTTATCTACTATAAGCTTTCTCATTCCTGATTTATTTAGGGTGATGTAATTCTTCTAACTCTATTTCCTAAACATCATTTGTTTCAGAAACAACCAAATAGACACATAACATAAAATATATACAAAATTTAAGTCAACCAATGTTTTGTCACGTAGGAAATGCCACTATTACGCCAACGCATAATGTACGCAAACTTTACGAGGGCCGCGGGGCGAAAAATATGACGTAGGACGAATAAATTACTTTTTTCTCATGTCGAATGTTTGTTCCAAGTTTACGAACAATTTTTTTATCTTTTTCCGAATTGTTTACTTTAGGCGTTGCAAGGGATATATTGTAGTTTGATAGCTTGCCACTCGCATATATTGGTCTTTTTACACACGATTGATTCAAGTTTTTAAAGAACTGTTTTCGATGTCATAAATCTTTCGTTTTGTTTATCTATGACTTATTTTCTTGTAATATTAAGTTTGCTACACTAAGTCGTCAGACAATTTGATCCAACAAGGTAAGCAAAAAATATATTTTCTGACCCATCTTAAAATACACAGGCTGGCAGGAACATCAAGCAAACTGAAGCCATTTTCTGCACATGATTGACCCTCTACCGTAGACATTTTTCGTCGGTTATCAATAAAAAACAATACCTACTACGCGGTCTAAATGTATAGAACAGCAATTTTTTTTAACACTTTTTGGGACGCTCAACGCCCCTCGACGTAATAACAATAAAACTTATATTGTGTCTCGTTCAGTGTCCTTCAATGTATTAAATAACTGACGAGCACGCGTTAGAATCATATAGGTACTGTATCCATATGTATCAGGTTGCGTGTCGATGCCACCACCCTGTATATCTTCCTTTTCCTTGACAGAAATGTATGAATGTGTGTGATGATATTAATATCTAATTTAAGCAGTCAGTCAGTCAGGCCCAAATATTTGAGTTCTTTACAAACCCTATGTTTCCATAAACCCACAAGGATGTAATAACATTATAATAATAATTTCTATGGAAAAATCCAAGTGATAAGGGTTTGACAGTCAAATTTCTATTAGATAATGGTATGAAAAAGTGACACGGCCAGACGTTGGAGGTAATTCTAGTATGAAGAAAATGACATTTTTTTTAAATATTGTGATCTCTTTATATATAATTTATGGGATTGGGCGGGTCACGTCAGTCGCATGCACGGTGACCGCTGGGTAACAGACTCCACACTGTGAGTGCCTGAGGCATGCCCAGGAAGAGGTGGCGAGACGACCAAGACGCATACCGCTAGGGTTGTATCAAGGTAGCTCTAGAAAAGGATTCCTAGAAGGATTTGGGGGAGACCTTTGCTCAGCAGTGGGACGGACAGTGTAGGGTAAATTAAAAAAAAAACTTACTGAGATTTCGCAAGTGCTGTCATAATAATTATTTTGAACTCATCATAGCTGTCTATGGTGAGATAATTTATTCTACTTGATTGTTTTACGTTAACACTACACGCTGACGATAGAAGTGTCTGTTTTGATAAGCGGCGTATTTTTTTTTAATAAGTAAATTGTTTATAAACTTAACACTTTTACACGTCAATTTTATTAAAACTAGATGATATTTCCTAGTTGACTCTGAGAAGAAACACTGAAACAAAATCAGAGGTTAAAGTCTCTTATGTAATGGTCAGGTCATAAGAGGACCCTGTAACTCCTTTAACTTAATGTCTGAGGTGGTTTCTTGAGGAAAGCACCACACAGGTTTAATTGGACCTGTCAAGCACATGCTTGCACTGTCTGGACAGGTCGGTTATGAGTTGAGCTACACGATAACTGACATCAGTTATCGTGTAGCTCAACGATTCGAAGAACGATACCAAAGTAAAGACATGTGGGTGGGCCGCATGATGTATTCAAATTGCCAAACAATCATGAAATCTATCCTTAATATTAGGACCTACACAGTACTGTTGTAGGACGGTAGTAATAATAATTTATTCACCAAAATATGAACACGTATTACAAAATTGAACAATGACAATAAACACGAAATAATGGCTTGAAGTTTGTAATGTAAGCTTTTCCATTACGTCAACTTTATCTACACTGACAGTGGCATCTTATCTCAGAGTGGCTTTAACAGCAAAAAGACAGAGGGTTTTGGGCTCGGCCATTGGCTCAACTTGCTAGCCTAATGACTAAGGGTCAGCGCAGACAGAGAGGAATAATCCCCGCGCGGTCTAGAGCATTTTCTTTACGGATCGCGTATGTTCGAGCTTGCGACGACGTGTCTTCTAGGACGCGCGAGCATTTTTTGTCAGGTTCAAGCATTTATGCACTTTATTGTAATAATTTTAAATTTTATTTTCAAGTGCGTTAATAAAATCCTCTCCACTGCGCTCCGTTCTGTCTGCGCTGACCCTTACACAGTCTTTCACCGCATGGACGATAGATTCCCATCCCATCGTCAGTGTGATGACAGCTCAGGAAGTTATTACATTCGATAATAGAGTTTAAACTTTTCACGAAAACTGCCGCCGTTATTGTTGTATTGAAAATTCGGAGCAGTATTTATTGTTTATGATTTCAAAAAATTTTTTATCATCGTCGTATTATTTCAGTCCGTTAACGTTTATTGCTGCAAATGAACCTCATGAGCCTGATAAAAACGGTCGCGAGGGAATACTGAACCTGTCAGTATCTTCACTTACACACTACGGTTGACACTACGGACTTGGCTATGCAGGCTCAACGAAGCGACAGGTAAATACTATTTAAAATAATCGCAATGAAGTATATTTAGAACATCGATTTTTATGGAAATGAAAATGCGAACAAAAAGCCACTAACCGTGGTCAAAGTTGCAGGTTAAACCCGTCTGTCATTAAAATTCTAAAATACCTTATTACTTCGTAAAATTTTGAAAGCCAAGCTATCTTCAATAACGAGTCAACAACCCACTTCTAAAATATTCCGGGCACACAGCCTCAATCTTCCGGTATGCATTAATTTATCAAATAAAGACCTGGCATTACAACTTTTCACTTAACGATTTCATCAAAACAAATTGGATCTCATTTTATCAATTGTCAAAGTTTTAAAACTTAATCCACTTAAGGGCCCTTAAAGGGGAGTGCACAGTGCGCATGACGCTGCCCTAGCGGGAAACACCAAGGACATTAGGCGGACAGCCTTCGGACCGGGAGCACGCCCGAGTTCCCCGCGCCATTCAAATATGGAATACGCGCGCGAACGGTGGTGTAAGCCGAATGTAAACTTACAAAACTAACTAGAAAAATACGAACATCTATAAAAATTGTGTCTAAAATTTTGACCAGAAAAATCTAGGAAAATGGAAAAAGTGCTACTGTGTGTTTGTTGTATTTAAAGATACGCTAAACAGTGTGAATTTAAATTGTATGATGTGACTAAGTTTTGTTTTATTTTACTGTGAATTTAACCTCTAAATTATGTAATTATGAGATATTCTGATTACGTAAAAATGAAGTTTTTGGCGTTCATTGCGTTGTGTGGTGAGTAGACCAGTGAATATTTTCTAAATTACTTTTATTGTAAGTTGTAATATTTTAATATTCAAATTACGAAAATAGTTACAAATTTAGATAATTAAAAAAAAAATTAAACCTAATCTAAACAATGATAATAATCAAAACGCTTTCCAAAGTGTAATAAAAGCTATATTAAAGTACGAAAATGTGACACAAAAACCAACTATGACCCAAGATAATGTTGGCTACACATTTTTCTGGCCGCCACTATAAACTACCCCTAAGTTATCATAATTATCCACCCACCTAACCCCTAGCCCATTGCCAATAACGTGGCGTGAGATTTATGATTATACCCACAATAAACGACCCAAAGTTTTAGTAGGGGTCCCGATGCCCGGCTGCTAACCCGCCGCCAATACTACCCATATTTACTATTATAAAATATTTCTAAAATACACCCCGTTTGGACGTAAATCAACCAACGGAATAGTCCACACTAAGGGAACATGAAAGGTTAGAGGTTGTTCTCGTTAGTATGTGTACCGTAAAGGGTGCTGAACAGATTTCGGCTTTGAATTCCTCGTTTTCGGACGGAGTTTGGAATCAGCGGTCGGGTCAAAAGGAATATTGAAATTAAAAGTCGAGAATGGAGGAAATGTATTCGTTATTGTGGTGGAGTTAACATTATAACTTTGTAGTCCTTGTGGGTGTTTTGGTTCTCTGTGCGTTTTATTTTAGGACTTTAAGTAGAGCCAAGAAAAAAATTATAAAAATTTCTTTATTATCGGTATAGGACACTATCTATTGCGCTATAGTGGATATGTATATTTTGATTGTCGTCGTGTAGTATGGGACGTTTAAATTATTGTTTTTTACAGATAATTCGATATAGAAAGACACTTTCTATAGCATTATAGTGGATTTGTATGGTTTGATATGTCGTCGTGTAGTATATACATATATCGTTATGCTCTATTCCTATTGGGTACCCCTGATATATCAGACTTCTTCTGCAGAAAGTTTAGGTATCTGGCCCAATCGACTGTTACGTACTGTTTGCCCTGCTGGGGTGGGACAACAAAAAATACATTTTTGGAACTTGAGAGGGTGCAGCGTTCTCTACTTAAAGTTATAAACCCTTTAAGCCCTATAGATTCCCAACCCATAGCCTTTACCTGACTTCTGACCTTCTGTCTGTATGGAAAATTTACCTACTCCATCGTAAGCACAAATTCCTTCCGTATGATCCCACAAAGCCGAGTATTAGTAGCAGGAGAAGCTACTTAGTCGCTCCAACTGTCCCTGTCAGATCTGGGTTTTGCTAAGAGGCAGTATGAAAGGCAATCTTCCCGCTTATACAACCTTCTGAATAAAGAGTTATACATCCATCCTCTGAAACTGCGTGACTATAAACCGGCTGTGACTGATTGGCTTCAAAATAAAACCTACGACGACATTGAGACTTTGGTATCTTCGCTTCCATAATTTGTCCTATAATTAAGGACCGCGGTAGTAAAGTTGTTAGTAGAGGAAGCTGTGCCTGGCTTCTTTCGATCCCAAAACATTGTCGAAGGGCTAACGTAAACCTAAACTGATACCTAAAAACTAATTAAAAAAAAAAAAAAACTTTATGAATGGAATCCAGGTCATCCCGCCATCTCCGTCTGGGCCTGTCGTGATGTCGTTTGCCATTAAGCGGGACCCACTGGGTCGTAAGTTGGGCCCATTGATCGTCTGACTTGCGGCAGATGTGTCCAGCCCAATTCCATTTAAGCGTGGCGCTTTCCGAGTGACATTAGTTATTTCAGTGATGGAACGGATTGTTGTATTCTTAACGCAGTCCACAAGTTTAATACCTAGAATACTCCGTTCTATAGCTCTCTGAAAAACGAAAAAATATATAAGTACGAGTATGTACTATTAATTACATATTTCAAAAAGTAATACATTATAGTAAACAAATTCTGCAAGAATATTCCATGTTTCATTAACTAATTAAGTCATAATACTTATTTATCATAGCCAAAAGTAAGAAGCGCAAGTCAGTTGATAATTAACTACAGGATGACAAGAATTCACTTTGTCATCGTCCGAGGACAAAGTTATGAGATTATATATCAAAGCAAAGTTGTATATAATCATTATACCTAGAAGGCTTCGTATTGGGTGTTCGGAAATACTTAGATGAAGTAATTTAGCATCGTGTGGCCTCACTCTTAGATAGATCCACGTGTCTGTTGCCCCTATGGGCTTAGAAAAACTCTTATGTGGGTAGCTTTCATCTTTTCTCACCTTATGTGTATATTAAGTCATACTTATTTTTATTCTCCGTACAGTTGTTTGCTATTTATAACAGTTTTGGCTTTATAAGTAGTCAAAAAGCATACATTTTATGCTTTTGTGTTGATTTATTTTTGTAAACAAATGTCACTAATTTCTTCGAAATAGGCTAAGAATAAGCAGTCTTCGAACGTTAAAATTGGAATTGACATCCCGGTCCCAAAATTCAAATGGGCACGACAAACGTGAATAGACGTCTTTCTTTACAAAACCATAGAGTGGTTTATTGCTTTAAGATTTAGACACGTATTTTCAACCTTCAGTGCTAGTAAAACTCCCAGAGCAATTTCTTCTACAATTAGATTAATGGAGCACAATAGTGGAGACGTCAGATTTAATTCAACTCAAAGCGATACAATACGTTAGATTGCATTTTTGTTCTTTAACGTTTGCTTCTTGGCAATTTGTTCGTTCGTAAGCTGTTGTGTTTGATTTACAGTTTGTCTTATTATTTATTGTATTAGTCTCGTAATATTGAAATGAAGGCAAAAAATCTTAGATTGAGTGTGTAAGCGACATATCTCGCATAAGAACTTCTTGTTACTTATAGACTTTTTTGTAAAATGACAAATACTTTTTGTTTTCTTTTTAGCCGTCAAATTAATGTGCATTTTTTTATGTTTTTTTGTTATTTTTGCTAATTAAAGTTATTTATTTGTTTACGTTCTACATTCGCAACTTTTTTACACTTTGAGCAAAGTGTAAAAAAATTGCGGATGTACAGACGCCAGCATATCAACCTACCCGAAACTGTCAAATTTTCCCAATCAACTTTGAACCTTATGGTTTAGCGATAAAGTTGAAAATCTATTAAAGAAATTTGACAGATTGTAGTAGCTTGATGTGCTGGCGTCTGTACAACTAAATGTCATTACAAAGCGAAAATAATTTGTTGTGTTTACCCGTCCAACAGAAAAACGTCAAGATTATGAGAGTGATATTTACAGGTCACGTGCAGTTATATTATGACACGTAAAATGTCATCTACAGTCGATATCAAAGTGATTGCGTACAAAGTTCAAGATTTAATTAATGAAGAATTGATAATTGTTATAATAACTGAATGCTATTAGTTACATTTAAGTATTTATCGTTTCTTATTCTTGGCGATTATTTTAATTGTAGGATGGAACAACGTACCAAACTGTTTTATGAATATTTTCATTACCTTTATTGGCTAGTATAAGTTATGTACGTACCTAGTCTTTTGTGCTAAAAATAGCATTGAAGCCAAGACTGCTGTATGAAATACCATCAGTAAGGAACTTTTTAATGTATAAAACACTTTCAGAATTAATATTCTTTTGCATTATTGCGTAAGTTTTAAGACTCGTAGACTGTTTTTCTCTCGACATTTTCTAGTTCAGCTTGAAAATATGCAATGAAGAATGTTACAGAGCGTGTAATAAGGAAAGCTGTAGTTTTATGAAGACTGTGACCTCTGCTTCCAGAATGGAGCTTCAATTTTCGGTAAATTTTTAAAGCTCCGTTTTTAAAACTCGCGTTTACGAACGAATACTTTAGCATCGACTCTGTTTTCTGTGTCTTTGTGTAGGTAACTACCGGTTTGATTAACACAACTTTTTTTTTTTTTAACCTAATTTATTATTTTGCTATGGCTTTCGCGATTGGGTAGGCGGATGTGCAATGATGTTTATTTATGGTATTTGAGCATTTATCTACTATGTTATAAATAATTTTCCAATTTGAATAAAATTGCTTTTGATGCCCATCATCAACATCTCCCTAGCCTTTAACACTCTATCGATGATGCTTAGTGCGTCGAGCGAATAAATAGACGCAATCGAAGTTACGCCTGACGCATTTTCCGTCAGATAATATGTACCGACAGTGGTGGCCAAGTGGCAACGGCCGCGACTTACGAGTTGTAGGTCGTAGGTTCGAATCCAGACAGGTGCTTTACTTGGTGTAAATTATTTCATCACCACTGTTCTCAAAACGGTGAAGGAAAACATCGTGAGGAAACCGGCATGTCCTAGAACCAAAAATTCGAAGACATGTGGCATCTGCCAACTCGCACTGGGCCCGCGTGGTGGATTACGGTCCACTCCCTCTCACTGGGAGGAGGCCTGTGTCCCAGCAGTGGGAACATTATAGGCTGATTATGTATGTTATGTATGTACCGACCCTATGACTAACTACAACACTCGTATGTTATCACTTTTGCGCCCGCCGAGGAACCCCTGGTTAATTTTTGCTGGTTTTTAAACAAGGGGTGATCCCATGTTCAGACGATTACCATATTATGTCGCTTCCCTTGTTCCCTCAATACAGTTGACCCTCTTTTATGAATAGCGAATAATGTTTTTAAGGTTAGAATTGTCAATGTCATCGCTCTTTGGTTACTAGGGGTGAAAATAATGTAATTTAATTTGTGAACATAAGTAATTTTTATTTTAGCTTTCGTAACTAATTGAATTTACGATAATAATCTATGGCTGGCTAGTTGATTGATAGTAGACAGCTCAATCAAGCACTATTTGGTACCTATACCTGGTAGCGAGCCAACACTATTGCTCTTGGATTTAATACATCTCTACACAATGTCCAATCAATCAAACAACTAGGCGTACTTGTTTGATTGATTGGTCACATGTCATTTTAAGTTTTTTTGATAAATTTGAATACATAAAAAATAATGTTTTGCATTATCTTATTATATGTTGTTAAGTATAGGGTAAAAAAAACTCAAAAATGTATGAATCGTGACTGTATCTAATTACTTTAATCATAATTAGTTACTTTTACTATACGCTATTATTTATCAACAGGGTTACAATATATTTGCAGTGACTTCGGTATATGTTGCCAAAAACAAAAAAAAAATAAGAATGATATAATTAAAATTAGGTGAAAAGGCCGCACCGGTCGCATCCCCTCTGCTTATTCCTTTGTTATAATCAAAATATCATCACGATACACATGTAATGACTAGGTATTTATAACATTTTGGTAGGCAGTAGATAACAATATCAAACATGAAAAAAATAACTCAAAAACGAATTACGTGTGGGAAGAGCGCGGAGCGTGTTTTTATGACGTTTTGTTTTTAGTCTAGACCGACAGGTTTAAGGTTAAAATAATATTTAGTTTATTTTGGTAGTGTCAAATTCGTCATCTTTAGTAATTGTCATATTCATTAAGCTGGAGGCAGTGGTGACCCAGTGGTAACGGCCGCAACACACGAGTTGTATATGTCGTAGATTCGAATCCAGTCAGGCGCTTTACTTTGTGTAAATTATTTCATCACCACTGCTCTCAAAACGGTGAAGGAAAACATCGTGAGGAAACCGGTGTGTCCTAGAACCATAAATAAGAAGACATTTGTGACATACTAATCCGCATTGGGCCCGCGTGGTGTATTCCGGCCCACTATCTCTCCCTGAGAGGAGGTCTGTGTCTCAGCAGTGGGAACATTATAAGGACCTAAACGCGAGTTTTAGAAACAATAAAAGCATATGATCGACTACAGTAACCAAAATAAAAAAAATATATGATATTCTTCAGGATATGTGCTAGGTAAATAGTGTGTTGAAAACAATACAACTTATTTGGTACGATAGAAAAATCATGAAGATACCTCTAAAAACTTTATTTTTACAATAAAAATCATAATACGAGTAGTATACATACAATCATTATGATTTTTTGTCAGTTTATTCTACAAGCAACATACTAAAACTCTAGTGTTTTAATTTTTTAGCCCAATGAATAGATTTTTCGTAAATAGATAATTGCTTCATATTTTGCAATAATTACCAGCGTTGTGTCATCGCGCTTCTCTTTCTTTTCTATGCAGTCCGACAAAGACCGCGCTTTAGGCCATGTAGTCCTCTTAATTGGTAAACACAGTTGCGCAACAAATCTCCTTCGTCGTATCGGTGGCACGACAGCGATTTAGATTTTGTTTGCCCAAAACTTTGCCACGGCATGCGGCATCGTTGGTGGCAGTGCAGAGGTTAGTATGGCTGCAGTTTTTGGGACACAGGGCAGGTTAAGAGGTGTGTTGAGGGAAACATGTAGCTGGCAAAATGAAATGTAACAGTATCGCTGCTATTTTCCGTATTCACGATAAACAAAAGAACATCGCGCAACATCAATATTATTTATTTTAGGAGTGTTCTAATCACCATTTTTATCAAATAATCAGAACGATTAAAGTTGCGCAACTAATGCTTCAGCAAAATGTTTTGTGTTGTGGGATACAAAAGATGATGGCGACATGGAATGTTGCAGTGTTGCTGGCAGCATAGCCACTTTTGTTTAGATATTTTGTTAGGCTGGCGAATCAGGAAAGTGATGAAATGGGAAGTGCTATCGTATTCATGGTAAAACAAAGGAACATCCTGCAACGTCAAATGTAGCTGGCAACAATGTTGCGCTACATTCCTTCCAATGAATACTTACGGTCTGAATAAAATAGTAGATATACATTTGTGAAATAGGAAATATAACCAATTCATTACACTTCACAAACAGATAGCTGTGGTGAACAATTTATTCTGAAGTAAAAGTTTGTGAGTTTATCTTTCTGACATCGATAAAGGAAAACATCACGAGGAAACATGAATTTACAGTTAATATACATTTTAAAATCACCAACCAGTCTTGAGCAAGCGTGGTGACCAATACTCGTACGCACGGCTACACGTCGAGCTATACATAACCAGTATAAGCTGACTTCTAATTGTACCGAGGTCAGCTACAACTGGAAATGTATAGCTTGATGTGTAGCCGTGTGTACCTTCTCTGTATGAGAAGAGGTCTTTACCTTGACGTGCCACAATAAAGGTATTAAATATTATTTATTATTAAAGTTCGTGAAAACATCAGGGAACGAAACTCGCCTCAATACCTACTAACGTACCTAACTCGTGTTAATATTTCAACACTAAACTAATACGAGTTGTAATAGGGAGTTACAAGTTACAATTAAGTTAATTATTTAAGGGCTGATTCGCATAACTTTGGCAAATATGTTGTAATAGCTGCGCTCCGCGGTTTCACCCGCATAAGTCTCGATCCCGTGGGAATATCGGGATAAAAAGTATCCTATGTCCTTTCTCGGGACTCAAGCTATCTCTATACCAAATTTCATTTAAATCGGTTTAGCGGTTTAGACGTGAAAAGGTAATATACAGACAGACAGACAGAGTTACTTTCGAATTTATAATATTAGTATGGATGTACCTATGTATGTGAGTTATAACACGTTACTTTACTGCGGGCAGGCTTCTGTTTTGACGTTTATTAAATTATGTGTATGTGTCCTACTTTTTCCTTATGTATGACTTACGAGGATTTACTCGTAGGGGGTAGTGATAAAAATAAATAACGGGAGATTAGAAGGCCATGAAAATACACGCGTCTGACTGAGTTGGTCAGATCAAGATATTTTTTTTACTTCTGGTGTACCTACAGTAATCTTAAAATAATATATTTTAAATGATATAATAGCTTCCTGCTTATTAATGGATATAAACCAATTCTCTAAAAAATATCATTTTGTTTGGTAATTACTGTAGGTTAGGTTAGGTTACCTACATACCTTTAACGAAACATCAAGGACTATCATAAAATAAACATAACTAAGCCTTAGCATAACATATTTGAAAACCTTTTCCAAACGTGGAATTCTCAAAGAGCAAAGCAAACGTAACTCTGAGAAGCATAAAAAGGTTTTGCCTTAACGCGAGGCAGCTCTCCGTGCGATATTTGGAGCAGCGTAAAGCCATCGGAAAACTACCGCGGCATACTTACAATATGTATGTGTATAGTGGGCGCTCCGACGTATCAAATTGTGCGGACAAAACATACCCAGCCAAGTGAATAACAACAACCACAAGACCACAAAAAGAAAACGGTCGGTATCAGTAAAATTGGGCGTAATTCATCACGGCTTCAAAGTCTTTGGGGTTTCCGAACGGATTAGATGTAAGAGGGTTATTGTGGACGTAATTACAAAGGCGTGGTATTTTAATCCCGTCAAAGCCTGGAACTTGAAACAACATCCGTGACAAGTTCGTTAACGTCTTAAATTAATTTTCGTTTAAAATTTGTCAATGGCGACGAAATTAAACGAAGTTTGTCGTTTCTTGACAACCGGGATGGCTGGCTCGCGGCCAGACGTTATTTTATACGGAACTTTATTCTTTGTCTACGCGGACGCGGCAACATGCTTGTGAATGCGACTACAATGAAAATATAATAAATTTAAAGTTACTGACACACGACTGAAGCGTCGAATTCAGGGAAATCCAATTAAAATTTATATAGAACCCTTATCTTCTAGCAAGAATTAATTAAGAGCCACAATTTATTGCTTTTATCATTGAATTACATACTTTCAATATTCGACGTTTAAATTGAGCAGGAAAAACTTGAAAAATATACAGCCTGCCTGTACCTACCGTGCAATGTGCCCGTTTGATGTTCCGTCTTTATTCGATGTTTAAAATCAAAGTATTGGTACAGACGCCAGCACATCAAGCTACTAAAATCTGTCAAATTTCTTTAATAGATTTTCAACTTTATCACTAAAGTATAAGGCCCAAAGTTGATTAGGAAAATTTGACAGTTTCGGGTAGCTTGATGTGCTGGCGTCTGTACGTCCCAGGCGACCGTTTAATGAAACAGGCGTTTCATTATACGCGCTTTTTCAAGCGAGTAGGAAGATTGCGTAAACAAAATGTATTTTTTATATATAACCGGATACTCATTGACAGCGGGTGGCCGCTACCCGGCGATTGCATGGGAAATTGTTAATTCTATTGGAGCGAAACACATAGGAAGCGTACCACCGCGCACGCTGCGCCTTGGCACCCTTCCAGCCAACGATTGAGCTTTACTATGGCGATTATTTTCACTGGTGCACTATTCAAACTGCTTCGGAATACGACTGAATAGACACGAAAGAATTTTCGTGTGCAACGACCGACTGTAATGACCGTTTATTCTTTGAAACACGCTCGGTGGAAATCCGTAAATAGGTATAAAGTACCGGTGCGACGTTCAAGTTACCCTTTTGAAATGTTTACAATTGTTATTTTACGAGCGATTGAGCGAAAAAAATATTCGCATTTCGTGTTCTTCGAAGATTTATTTTGGGGGAAATTTGGGATCAAATCTGAATTTCCGTTATTGAGTAAATAGGTATTTTCAGTTTTTTTTAACAATTATCATAACATCACGCCTCAATTCAGGTCAGGCGTAAATAATTGCATATCCGAAATACACTTACATTTTGCCAGTTATATCTAAGTCCTACATAATAGAGGGCGAGCCTATTGCCATCAACTACGACTCCGGGCTGCTACTGAGAAATTCGAGATGGAAAAACCATCTGGAATTCTGGGTTCGATTCCTAGGTCGGGCAAAGTGTTATTGCTCTGTACCTTTATGTTAACTGGATGTGCCTTACAAGCGTCGCACGGGGGGGGGGGGGTTCCGGAATTGGTCATTTAAGAGGAACCGCCCCTATGTGCTGATGGTGATCACCGGGGTGGTTTTAGTGAGGTAAAATCTCACGCTCCCCGACCTCCCTCCCCGGAGTTCGGGTGCCTTCTGAACGTTTCCCCCCGAAAAAAAAAGTTTTCCCTGCGTAGAGTTTTTCATTTTACATTGACCTAGTTAAATATTAACTAGTATTTTACAAAAAGCCACTATAATTACCTTCTAAAGTTCTAAAAAGTACCTATATTATTACGCCCGTTTTTCGTTGCCTTGGTTCCTAAAAAAACTTACCAGTTGAGTTTCCCATACAAAGTTCAAATAACCCTTTCCGCCCTATATTGGGGGTTGTTTGAAAAACTTTTGTAACAAGCCTTTCATTGTTTTGAAAAGTATTTTGACGAACTTTTAAGTTAAACCACTGGAAACACTGAAAAACCAAAACGATTTTCCTTGAAAACTCTGTTGCTCAATATCTAAGTGGTTTGCTCTGAACTTACATGAAGTAATAGTCCAATCATGTAGGCTATAATACAGCCACTACCAGGATGGTTCAGCCAAATAGCAGCTTGAAGCATTAGCCTGGATGGAGCATCGTGCCAAGCGGCTCATTGAAGATAAATCCTTGCTAGGAGCCAAATTAGATAGCCTCAAATGCTAACATAAAGTTGGTAACCGTTGGAGTCTCGTAGAACAAATTTTGGAGAGCCTGCGACATTCATTATCCCTTTTCCAACGTCCATGCTCAAGCGCGGCGGGGTTAATGCATAACTCACATAAAATGGCAATCAAAGCAATGTCTTTCATTCTGACGTCCATTGCTTCATAGGTTTGAAAACTTCTTCAACTCAACAACGTAAATTACGCAATGAATGTGGTTCAACTGCCAAAGTGATCAAATGCCATTTTGTGTGTGTGTTACGCAATTACCCCGCTGGTTTTGCTTTTATTGTAACATTTTATACCGGTATCACAAAATATTTTTTTAAAGGCATATGTACAGACGCCAGCACACAAAGCCACTACAATCTGTCAAATTTCTTTAATAGATTTTCAACTTTATCGCTAAGGCGTATGGTTCAAAGTTGATTGGGAAAATTTCACAGTTTCGGGTAGCTTGATATGCTGGCGTCTGTACTAATAGCCTCTGCCCGTGGCTTCGCCGGCGTGGAGGTCGGCAATCATCCCACAGAATTGTTATACCTACCAGTAAAAAAAAATTATACTTTGTCAAGTTATGATCTACCTGTGAGCCAAATTATATTGAAACTATGATCATAGGATTTAGGTACCTACATAGTTCACATTCTAATAGTAATATTTTCCTTCCTACTTTTGCACAAACTCTTGAACTGATGTACAGACGCCAGCACATCAACCTACTCCTAACTGTCAAATTTTCACAATCAACATTGAACCTTATGCTTTAGCGATAAAGTTGAAAATCTATTACAGAAATCTGACAGATTGTAGTAGGTTGATGTGCTGGCGTCTGTACCTCGTGAAAACTTTCATCCTCCGCTGTTAAATATTCCACCTACCTTCCCGAACTGAGATTTTTTTGCTCATTTTACATTGCTTTGAAGGATATTGTACAAGGTTTTAGTGATTTGTACCTACCGTGCAGTTCAGTTTGTATCAGTTTTTTTTTTATAAAATTCAAACTTGCAACTCGGATTTCAAGAGACTTTGATTTTGATCAAATCAAATCAAAATATTTTATTTCACATAAACCTACATGGGCACTTATGAAACGTCAGAAGCTAAGTGCACGGCGCAAGGTCGTGTTCTTTTACAAAAGTTTCAGTTATAATCACTCTATAATGTTCCTACCACTGGGACACAGGCCGTCTTTCAGTGAGAGGGAGTGGGCCGTAATCCCCCACGCGGGCCCAGTGCGGGTTGATGAATGTCACATATATTCGAATTTTTGGTTCTAGGACATGCCGGTTTCCTCACGATGTTTTTCTTAACCGTTTCTAGAGCAGTGGTGATGAAATAATTTACACAAAGTAAAGCGCCTATCTGGGTTCCGACCTACGATTAAGTTTAAGTATAAATTACTCAAAGGAAATTAGAAGTATGACCTTCGTCGCACACTCTTCGTCTTCTAATGTTTTCGTCTTTTAAATGTATACTAGCTGCGCACCGCGGTTTCACCCGCATAAGTATCGATCCCGTGGGAATATCGGGATAACAAGTAGAATATATGCTAATCCAGGTATCAGCTACCTTCTTACAAGATTTTATCAAAATTGGTCCAGCCGTTTGAGCGTAAAGAAGTAACAAACATATAAACACACCCTCACACACACTCACAAACTTTCGCCTTTATAATATTAGTGTGATTACTATTTGATTAAAAAAAGTATATATGTATATAAATATATACATTTTTACAGTGAAGTGGCTCACTGTAAAAAAAAATACCATAAATTCATTCTGCTTACGAATTCGACCAAAACATTAAAACAAGAATCAGCATGTATACGAATCATTTAACAAATATGCCAGAGCACATTATGAATGAACAGATTTTTTCAGAATAATATTTTTATTCTCAACAGGGTTACATAAAGCTGAATAAGAGAATGCTGTACAAATGAAGTACCTTCCTATAGAAAAACAATTACGACTCAGCGGGCAGGGATAGATGATTACATAAAATATTTTATATTAATATTATATTTTGTGTTACGACAGGGTTCTGTTGCGTAGTTATAGGAAAACGATTATATGATTATCCTATATCCTATCCCAATTTGAATACATTCTACGTTGGACTTTTATAGGGTACTTATGGATTTTTGGCTTATTAGTTGATACGCACAAATTTAGTCGCCCGAAGCGGGCGAACCGTCACTTTTAAGTAAAATCATTTTTTCTTAACTTCATTGCATAAAATTCAAAATATGCCAATTCATGCGAGTTGCCTATAGAAATAATAATATTAATTAATAGTGACGATTGGCCCATTTCGGGCGAGTGAATTCGTGTGAATCGACCAATTTTTGCAAAATTTTTAAGCAGTAGTTACTTAGTAGTCCACTTAAAACATAACACTAAGGAAATAAATTAAACAAGTATCTACGAACGAAGGCTAAATTTTATTAAAATAACATAATTTTATGATCGAAGAAAATACTGTGTTAAATAAACGGGAAAATATTGAATATTAATAGTCTCACATAGAGCCGTTTATATTTACTGTTCTTTTATTAATCTTTTCAGAAACCTCTCGGTATAGGTAAAAGGTAAAACAGATGCCTAGCTTTTTTGCTTTTCCACATAGGTGTCTAGCATCACCCTATAATGTTCCCACTGCTGGGACACAGGCCGCCTCTTTCTGTGAGTAGGCCATCACGCGGGCCCTGTGCGACTTGGTGGATGTCACGCATATCTTCGAATTTTTGGTTCTAGGACATGCCGGTTTCCTCACGATCTATCACCGTTTTGAGATAGGTACCTACGTAATTATATGAACATAAATAATACACGTAATATATTACAAACAATGGCCAATGTTAACGTCAAAATAAGAAGAAAAAATAGACAGGCCCATCGAAAAACTCGCAGCCTCGTTCTTTTGTTTTGTCCCGTACATGGTTGGCACGTACTTAGCTCTGGATCGTTACGTCATCACAACAAAGACTGGAATGGCAACAGAGTACCGTCGAACAAGCTATTTGGTATACAGGCAACTAACTTGCAACTCTTTGTGTCAAAAAAACAAATGTGTTCAATGTTGTGAGTGTCCTGAGTATTCAATTCTTTTAAATCATTCTTTTAAGTGAAGTGAGTTTAAGTAATAAGCTTAAAAACTTTAAAAAGTTATTATTCACACAATAAAGCTAACTATCAACGATTTTCTCACTTAAGAAACGTTGAACAGATTGTAGGTCCCGTGTAAGTAAAAGAGACGCATATATTTATAGTTGATCGCTGGCTGTACACACCGACGGAGAGTACTCTTTTGTCACCGTGAAAAGACCTATCAAAGAGAGTACTCGCTCAGCGTCACTTGGCGGAAAGAATACTCGCTGAGACAAACGCTGGGTTCATACGCATACCAGAGAGTAATCGCTCCTCGCCATCACGCACTCTGTTGTTGCTAGCTCTACTCGCTTCTCGTTATTCTCCAGTGGGACAGGTGCGTAAAAACGAACATTGGCAGTGTAGTGAAAAGAATAATATTTTTGCTTGTATACCAAACAACTTGTTTGACTGTACAGCTTTGTGGACAAAAACCAACAATGATGGATCGTGTTTGCGACACAATAATCTTATGTATACATACTTACTTTTGCTAGCAAAGTATCGTTATTATGCTATGTCTTCGTGCAGCCTTCAAGACAGGATAAGCTGAGCTCGAAAGAGAAACAATTTGTTTTCTTCAGATAAATGGGTGGTGTTGGTAAAACCATTGTGTTTCTTTGCTTGTCGATGTGACAGAGTCATTTCCACGTATTCATACAAAGGCTTTTTATAGCCTCTATAAATCCTCCTATAAGGTCCTTTAAATTGAAATGGAGGGCATTAGACAAAATAATATCTTTTAGGTATTTGATGCGTCAGTGGTAGTCCAGTGGTGGTCCAGTTGTAGTTCTGGGGTTCGAACCCAAGTAAGCACTTTACTTTGTGTAAATTATTCCATCACTACTGCTGTCAAAACTGTGAGGTAAAACATCGTGAGGAAACCGGCATGTCCTAGAACCTAATAAAATGAGAAGATATGTGATATTTACCAACCCGCACTGGGCCCGCGTGTCGGATTACAGCCCACTCTCTCTCTCACCGAGAGGAGGCCTGTGTGCCAGCAGTAGGCACATTATAATAAACTAAAATAAATTTGATTCGCCAGTCCAGAACCTTCCGGCCCCATCGGCCATCTGTTCTGCGAGCAATGTGCCCTGCCCACTGCCACTTCAGTTTGGCAATTCTTTGGGCTATGTACCGCGTACCGGAAGACGTAGCGTTGGGCAAGGTGGACCGACGACCTTGTGAAGGTCGCAGGAATCCGTTGGATGCGAGTAAACTACGAACAATTCAAATATTCTAGAGGCCAATTCCCATAATTAAAAACGTTCAAATTCTAGTCGCAATCTCATCTCAGCGATAATTAATCAATGTCAAAAACATGGCAAAAATGTAGGGAAATTAGAGGTATTGGCGACTGATTGAGACTGAGATCAGACTGTGAACGTTCTTAAAATTACAAGAATTGCCCCTCAGCATCATGTAGTAAATTCATGATAACGGTTTGCGCGTTGATGTCCCTACCACCCTGTATTGTATCCCATATAATGTTTCTCTCAACAGTAACTCTCGCCGTCAACTGAAGACGGACATTGTGCTACTGTTGTCGTACATTATATTGTTGTCAAAAGGTTTTATCACATAACCATACACAATGATAATATGAAGATGTATTCACATGAAAGGACTTACAATAGAAAAAAAATATATTACATAAATATTGTAAAACATTTTCATTTATATCTTCACTTAGAACTTCCAAAGTAAATCACACAGCGGAAAGATAAAACATAAAAATACTAAAATAACAAATTGTTAACGATAAAATTTAGAAACAGATGTTTCTGAGATGTAGTACTAAAACTACGGTTAGTCCCACGGGTCGAGAGAGGAATGAAACTTCGGTCCTAAAATTAAATTAATTATATAATAATAATAACATAATCAGCCTATAATGTTCCCACTGCTGGGACACAGGCCTCCTCTCAGTGAGAGGGAGTGGGCCGTAATCCACCACGCGGGCCCAGTGCGGGTTGGTAGATGTCACATGTCTTCGAATTGTTGGTTCTAGGACATGCCGGTTTCCTCACGATGTTTTCCTTCACCGTTTTGAGAGCAGTGGTGATGAAATAATTTACACAAATTAAAGCGCCAGTCTGGGTTCGAACCTACGACCTACAACTCGTAAGTCGCGGCCGATACCACTGGGCCACCACTGCTCAAATTAATTAGTTCCTTACATATTCCGTTTACATATCCAGTTTCCTCACTTGTGTTTATACCTACAAAGAAAATATTCAGAATTATGTTCTCAGGAAATACTTTTTAATTTTTGCTATTGATAAATTATGAAGCTTTTTTAAAACAAATTCAATTAATAATTCTGAGGAAGATTTTCAGAATCATTAACTTTCTTCAAACTGATTTACGTTGCAGAATTCTGCTATGAGCAAAACAGAAATGCGCTGTATCTATCTCCTTGATAAAATCTCCTAATCGCCTTCTACGACACAGGGGAAAAAGGGTGTGGCAAATTCGTTGCCCACGACGATGCTTTGGTTGCTTATGCTTTCGTAATGGCACGGAAAATATGGGAATAGCTCATTACATTTTCAATCACAGTCCGAAGGATTTTGAAGAAAATTGCTAATCTATTACTTCATATTTTCATTATTACGTGAATAACGCAATTAATGTTGTTGAATTGTTAAAATGATTGACATTGCCATTCAATCTGCCTAGCCTTTTCCCAACTATGTTGGGGTCGGCTTCCAGCCTAACTGGATGCAACTGAATACCAGTATTTTACATGGAGCGACTGCCTATCTGACCTCCACAACCCAGTTATTGGGTAATACGATACCCCTTGGTAAGACTGGTTGTCAGACTTTCGGGCTTCTGACGACCCGTAACGACTGTTAAAAATAAAGATGGTCCGATCCATGGACCGATCGCGGCAAGCGTAGCTTTACCTGATCGATCAACCCGTGCGGCTGTTATTACTTAGCCACGAGCTTCAAGCCATTGTAATTGAATAAGTTACGCAACTCCTCCCAGTTCAGCCAGGTTGTAGTGGAACTGCCCTGATTACGCGGGACGTAGGTACATTTTAGTACCGCTACTCGTAGAAACTATTTTATACAGGGTAAAGCCTTACCCAGGAGTTCTACATAGTCTGCTAACAAATTATAACTTCCTTCCACTTAATATCTTTATAATTGTCATGCTGACATGAAAATTAAGGCGAAACATGCACATTATATTGGCTGTTCACCAAGAACATTTTTTACGCAAACTATTTGGCAGCCTAGCGGGTTATAATGACCAGTTGATGCTTTACTTGCATGCGAGAGAGGCCGGTTCCTGATAGGTAATATAGGTACCTATTGGGAATACAATCAGTGTTGGTATTGCTGATAGAACGTTGGTTATGTAAGTAGTGTGGGGTATCTTGGTCAAATGAATGAAAGAAAGAAAAATATTTTGTTTGGGTCACGCACGGGAAATACAAACAGTAAAAAAGGAGCATTTCAAACTAATATAATTACATTAAAAACAACCAAAAAGGCTAGGTCACCTACGGATGTCTCCCACCCACCAGGGAATTAAAAATAATACCTAAAATAAAGAAATATATGTATAGTTTTAGTTAAGAAAAGAAATATATGTATAGTATTAATTCAATATTCAACAGAATACATTATCAATATTAGTAAAAAAAATAAAAAATAAAGAAATAAAATGTTACTGTTAGCCTGCATCATCCCACTGCTGGGCGAAGGCCTCTCTCTCCCCATGACTTCCAGCTCTTTCGATCCGTGGGACTGGGCTGGTCACGTCTACCGTATGCCCCATGAGCTGTGGGCCAAAACAACCACCACCTTGAAGCCTTGACACAGCTAGAAGGCGTCGCGGCAGACCTCGTAGAAGATGGCGAGACAAGCTGGACAAAAAAAACGACCAGTGGTCCACTTTAGCCCTGGATCGAAATAAAATGTCATAATCATCATTTCAGCCGAAAGACGTCCACTGCTGGACATAGGACTCCCCCAAGCACCTTCACTTCGACCGGTTTTGTGCTTCTCGCATCCAACGAATTCCTGCGGCCTTCACAAGGTCGTCGGTCCACCTTGTGAGAGGCCTTCCAACGCTACGTCTTCCGGTACGCGGTTTTTAGAAAAGGGGGTAGAATCTATAGTAAAAGTCTATATGTATATATTACCCAAATATAAAGCTTTGAATATCAGAATGGTTAGTTATTTGATATGTGTAAAAGTAACTACGAATATGGTATGTAGGGAAAGGATTTTATAAAATAAAGCACAGGAAGACAAGCTAGACATTTATTTCAATTTAGGCTTGTCAGTAATTAATCAGAAAGCTAGTTGTTAGTTCCAAATCTAGGTCATCATGGAGAAGAAGGACAAGAAACTCCACGGTAGCAGTATTAAAGTATTTTATCAACAAATTTCTTATTATTGCCATAAATTACCGTTATTTTAAAAACAATTAATTCTATCTCTTGGATAATGGTCCAAGAGAACTCAGAATAACAGCAACATAATAAAAATAGTAAAACAACAAACATTTTAAATATTTTAAAAATAATATAGAAATAGAATATTAATCAGAAAAAAAAAACTTAACTTTCACCTGTTGTAGGCCGGAGCTCCGTTCTGATCGATGTCTCCAACAAAAATGGCCTCTGCAGTTAGTGGAGATACTCGTACCCCTTTTATAGTCGTGAACAAACAACTTTGACATTTCTATCTACCGTCGTCCAAAATATCAGCGACATAAAAGGTCCGTTTGGAATATTTTCTATGTATTGCTACATTATTTCTTAATATTTTAACTAGTCTACTTTTACAGACATGTTTTAGGTTATGCAAAACATTACTATTTTATCAAGTTTTAACAGTAAAATGATAACAATACCTATAATTAGGATAATCTATTACGGTCGCCACTCTGGAACCTTTCGGCCCCATCGGCCATCTGTTCTGCGAGCAATGTGCCATACCCACTGCCACTTAAGTTTGGCAATTCTTCGGGCTATGTCGGTTACCTTGGTTCTCCTGCGGATATCTTCATTCCTGATTAAAAAAAAAAAAAAAACTGAAAAAAAAAATGTTGTTTAGAAAAATATAAAAATAAATAAAAACCATAATTATATACATGCAAAGCTTACTAGACTATTATTTACAAAGGCGTACTTAATGGCATTGGTATTTTCTACCGTCAACCTTTGGGTAATTCAGAGACAAACAGTGGTAGGTGCAATCTCATGAAAATTGAGGAATAAATATTTATAAATATACGCATAGACCTCTTAAAACTATAAATATAATATATACTCTACCCCGTTACTAATAATCTTTGTATAGCGTCTGTTTAGGTAGACGCCAGCACATCAAGCTACCCGAAACTGTCAAATTTTCCCAATCTACCTTGAACCTTATGTGGTAGCGATAGAGTTGAAAATCTATTAAAGAAATTTGACAGATTGTAGTAGCTTGATGTGCTGGCGTCTGTACACAACGCTTTGTCTTCTTCTTTCGAAAGTCCAATTACTGACGACTGAAAGGGAGAAACCGGTGTGTAACTATTCATCTGATATAATAAGTTTATTAGTACCTAAGGGGGTAAATATACAACTATTTTTGTTCTTAATTATGGAAGTATTCCATAGCACATAGGCAACACATAAAAGTACCTTTTTTTGTCAGGGGTAAACCTGCAAAAGGCACCGGACCTCCGGGGGGGAGGTCGGGGAATGTGGGATTTTTACCCCACTAAAACCACCCTGGTGATCACCATCAGCACATACGGGTGGTCCCGGTTCCTCTTAAAAGACCAATTCCGTAACCATCCCGTGCAAACCTAGCTAGTTACAAACTCAAATCATCAATAAGCCAGAATGTCACAGCACTAATACCTATTTCAAAGATGGTCGGTACACGACGAGACTTACTAATGCGTTGTAAACTACTTTGTGATTGGCTGGCGTTGAGTTTGTAACACGTTACTTATGAGTAGCGCCGTGGACGATGGGCCTTATTTAAGAGAAGAATCAAATTGCTTTGAAATTCAACTACGCTGAAATTATCATGGCGTATGCCAAAAAGTCTGTCCGGCAAAACACACTGATTCAGAATTAATCGTACTGATTGTAGTCCGAAATGAATAGTAATAGTTTTTTTTTTGTTTAGCCTATACTGTCCCACTGCTGGGCAAAAGCCTCCCCCAAGTCCATCCAGGAACTCTTTTCCCACGCCACCTCGAACCAGCCTTCACGGCACGCGTCCAGGTCATCTCGCTACCGATTTCTGGGCCGACCTCGGCGGCTCCATCCATCTTCAGGCACTAATTATTGAAAGTAATTAATTAACAGGTAGTAATTTTAAAATTGATTGTTACGAAATTGTTGATGCTTTCTTGATTGCCCGCCTGATTAAGAAATTTTATTCTAAGTCATAATTCCATTTTAATTTATTTACCAATCGGTACAATTCATATAAGTATTATTATTTTACATTTTCTGAAAATGTTAAAGCAAAGCCCTCCATTTATTCCTCTCAATTTAGAAAATATGTCTATATCAGAATTCAGGAGATCGGGTTGACGGTATTCAATACACTATTAAATTTTATGGTGCAGTTCCGTTATTTGGAATTTAACAGCGTTATATACTGGACATGGTTATGCGAGTTTTCTGTTAACATAGGAGAGTTTCCGATATCGATATTTGCGCTTTGGCGAGTTTCATTTGTGCCCTGAAAACCGCATGTACAATACGTTTTTGCAGCAGATACGTGCTTCGTGTTCAGTGTTAGAAATGATAGAAACGTAACACCCTCTAGGTATATGCAGTGGTTATTTCGAGAGTGGGATTCGTATCTTTTTGTTTATCAGTAGTGTATCTTCATCAATATCATTCTTTTGACCTTATCTAAATGTATTTGGGGTCGGCGCAGCATGTCTCCCTCCATACTTCTCTATAGTCGTCATCTCAGTTGTCAATCAACCCCTTTCTACCCACATCATCTTTCACACTGTCCATCCATCGTTTTTTGTTTTTTACTGTAATTTTATTTTACACATCAGTCTACTAGATGTCAAAAAAAAATGTGTGTGTGTGTGTGTGTGTGCCTATTATTATGTCATAGACATTTCCCAATTGAGAATAAAGATTTCTTCATTTTCCATTATTAAAAGTGTTTATTTAACCTTTTGAAAATATAATATCTATGTATATCTGTCCCTACCCATCATTTTATTCACAAGTGGTGCTTCTTTTCCAATATTATATTTGTGTTGTGGGATTTCCCATATCCTGTGCCATAATCCAATAAATCTCCTTCACATCGTCGTAGCTTGCAAAATAGATAGTTTTCTCATCAGATATTTTAGTATACACAATATACTTATAGGAGGACGTGTTTGGTTGGATACAATAACAGGATCCGGAACGTGTCACGAATATACACAGAGTGAGAACGATGTGAGAAAACAAGTGACCATATTTGTTACATTAATATACGGAACAATGCATTTTATTTTGAGGTTGCTTCATGATTTACAGTTATGTGAAAAATGAAAGGATTTTTTTCTTTTGTCTTTGTTTTATTACATTTCTCTTCGTAATTGAAAATACTTCACCATGTTCCTTTAATTTGTAAAATATTTTCTGGTTACAGCATTTATTTTCTTCTTATTTCATCGGAAGCTCGTTTTGAATCAAGACTAAGCAGTTAACTTGATAATAAGCTTCAATATTTATAATACTATGGACAAGAAAAAAAAGTCGAAATTAAAACGCGGCGACCTCGATCCTTATTAGCAAGAGACCGACTAGAGTGAAAAAGATAATGCCGCGCTCATGGTAGATAATACGTTTATGTTAGAGTTCAAGTGGCTCCCGTTTTTTAGGTAAAAGGAAAAGATAGAAATTAAAATTCAGCTACCAACATAAAATACAATATAATTCCAATGCTAAATTCTTAAAAAAAAAACAATATTGATTGTCTTCTTTTTTTTTATAAAAAGTCCGTTTTGTCTGAAAGCTGCGATCGAGAATCGTATTTCAAACTAAAAGAATGCTTTGCCAAATACCGAGATATGTTTCACTAAATTGTAGATAGATAGCGTTGAATTTCCATTATTTGCATTCCGTATGGAGGCTGCAATGCAAAGTCGATATGCATCTTCAAACGATGTGGTTTATGTAGAAATGGTTTGAAGAGGTCGGAACTGAAATGCATTGAACAATATTGCGTTGCCTATGTTCTATATTGCCTTAGAATTGAAATAATAGACAACATCACCCTTTCTCCCTTGTAAAAGTTCTACATTTATATTTTTTATGGTGTTCATAATAAAGAGTATTCTATCTTTCTATCTACCTCACTACGAGAAGTAGGGATTGGTGATTTTCGGTGCCCGTAACTTTTTCATCATCATCATTTCAGCCGAAAGACGTCCACTGCTGGACATAGGCCTCCCCCAAGCAGTCCACTTCGACCGATTCTGTGCTTCTCGTATCTAACGAGTTCCTGCGGTCTTCACAAGGTCGTCGGTCCATCTTGTAGGAGGCCTTCCAACGCTACGCCTTCCGGTACGCGGTCGCCACTTCAGAACCTTTCGGCCCTCCAGAACCTTTCGACCGTCGTAACTTTTTAGTTATGACAAAATCTTATAAAAAGTCAGATTAAGCTGAAAGTTTCAGTTTTAATAATAACAAAGATTTGTCAAAAACATCGCTTTTCACCCAAACCAGAAATCCGAAATTCCGATAGGTAATTTTCACCAATACATAATTACTTATATTTATGCAAATTACAAACAAATTACGCTTCGTACCACGCTAAAGTTAACAGGAACAAAAGATAATAAGTAGGGTACGGACCTATCGTAGTAAAAACCTATTAATATTAATGGGCTATCTGCGCAAAGGTCTGACTAAACTTATCAGCTTGGGACGCTTCTAGTAACGTAATCACCATTCTGGTTCAACGCTCTGGTGATCACACACATGAGGTTTTGCGGTGAACTGTACTGTGATGAGGACAGATTATGTTTATAATGATAAATTGCGTAGTAAAGTGTATAATTTATTTTTTTATTACGTAATCTATGAAAACTTCAATTTTATAATCCCATTATTAAGTTTCTGTGTTCGTGTTTTTCATACCCATAAAATTGAGTGAACAATTTTGCCAAACACCACTTAGCTTAGGTAGGTATTTACTCTCACTCTGCTCTGGTGATCACACACATGAGGTTTTGCGGTGAACTGTACTGCGATAAGGAGAGATTAAAAAGGTAATGATTATAAATTGTGAAGCGAAAACTTTAATATTCTAATCCCAAAATATTTTTTTTGTCTTCGTCATTTTTGTACCCATAAAATTGAATGAACCATTTTGTCAAACACCACTTAGTCATGACACTTACCTATAGGTATGTATTTTTTCCGATATACACATAAATAAATGCTTATTACTATTATTATAACGCTTATAAATAAAAGGGAGTTGAGACCTTGGTTAAGTTTTTCAAATGCTTCTCTGTATGCAGTTCAACGGAACATTTTTGGAACAGTCTCTATTAATAAAATATGAATCATGTGCCGGGGTGCTAGCCGAGAGTCGGGCCACGGATGAGGCACGTATGCATAACGCTACTTAAACATAAGGACGAGTAAGTTTACGCTTTTCCTAACCTGGTCCGTATTTCGGACGAGCTTTGGTCGTGCCCATGTTCGATTATATGCTTTAAGGTACACTAGAGCATTTTCATGTAATGTAACGTTCCTGCGAATGCTCGACGATGCGTTCGGCGTAATGCTTACGGCGAATGAGCATTTACCTGCAGCATTTCTTTCTACCTTGAGTTCATTTTTGTTGATTGTGCGTTTTTGATCACTCGTGCCTTTGCTCGACAAAATGTTACTCCAGGGAGCAGTAACAAAACATCGAGCATCGTGTTCGTAGTGCGGTTCCGTGTTTTGTTACAAGTAGGTAAATGCTCTAGTCTATGCTCACCTCAAGGTTAAAATATGGTTTCAATAATGGTTCACTTTTGTCTTGAACACGATCCAACGTAAGCTCGAGACTACTCAAGTAGGAGAGCCCAATGTAATTAATGTAATTAAACATTAACATTATTTTTACCTAATTGTGTCAAAGATGACTTGTATATCCGTTGTTTTGTTTCTGCCCCCATTTCTGTTAAAGTAGAGCTTTGTGTTTTATTCCCATTACATAAGAGCTAAAACCAAGTAAAAGAATAAAATATTATCCAACTTAACCGGTGAATGTTTGTCCTCGACAAGTATCCGGTAATTTTCATGGACATCCAGGATACGTAGCAACATTATCTAATAATACTGTCCAATGTCTTTGTCATACCGAGTGTGCTATTATAAGAAAAAAACATGGCGACAATTGACAGCCAGACATTCAAGTAATTTCATAAGTGTTTCTATTCTATTTTTTGGGAAAATATAAATAAACAAAAATAGGACACTATCGGGCAGAGAAACAATAGTAAACCAGTTTTATATTTTTGAAACAAAAGGCAATCCAACTAACAAGTTGACATAGTTTTTAGTTCTATTGTTTTGTAGTTGCTCTCAATTTTAGGTAGCAATGGAACAAAGCTACGGTTTCTTATGAAGGCGGTTCCGTCATAATATTATAACGGTCGTCATGAAAATCTGTAATTTTCACACCAGTATTTGACATTAAATTATTTAACATATACACAATAATATACAGCGTGGCGCTTTAATGGCGACATTAATTTAACACATGGATTTGACAACTATTAACCTTTTAAGCGCTTGGCTAAATATTCATTGCCGTGCCCCTTCATTGCCGTGCCCCTAGCGCCCGCCGCCCGGCTACAAATCGATAAAATAATACCTACAGTAAATAAGGAGGAGAAATCGTTTGATTTAAAAATAGTAAAAAAGTTTTTTTCTCTATTTAATAATGGTTTTAGTTGTACCACGCAGTTAATAGGACAAAAATAAAACGAAAAAATCATGCATGTCTCTGTCGCATAAATACGACACGAGCGGTAGGGGCACGGAAATATGTGTCGCATAAATGCGACACAAGCGGTTAAAAGGTTAATGTAAAAAGAAAAACAGGGAAACAGTATATATCCTTCTTATTCAGTTTATAAAATATCTTTTAAATTGGTCCAATATTGGAGGAGGAAATAGGCGAGAACCAACCTACCCATAAAATTAATGTTGCCATTGTAGCGCCACGTTGTATACAAAAACAATAGGGTTCGGGGAGAGGATAAAGTTTCGCAAAATTGTATACATTTTTGGTGCGCATCCCAGTTGACGGACGTCACACGGCTAATATAAAAAAAGGCGCGTCGAATATTTTCTACAATGTTCTAGAAGCTTCGATTTACCCTCATTGGCCGAGCGGGAACGAGAGGCATTTCCGCCAGGAACGCGCAGATCGTGGCGCGAGCGGTTGGAAATAATTTCGTGTTATAGGTGTCAATAAATGCTCTGTATTTGGACAGCCGTTACTGTGTGACGTGCCCATTGTCAGAATTATTCTTCTGGTATACCTTCATCCTGTTGCTCCTACGGAGTAGGCAGCTAGATGAACCATAAGCAACTATGTCATTGATTGTCCATAGTGGACATCTTTGTTTTCTTAAATTGTATCGTTTCATAAATCCTTAACAGTCTATTGGATTTGAGTAAAGTAATAAATGTTCGATGACCGTGTGAAGGCCGCAGGAATCCGCTGGATTTGAGAAGCACAGAACAGGTCGAAGTGGAGGTGCTTGGGGGAGGCCTTTGTCCAGCAGTGGACGTCTTTCGGCTGAAATGATGATTATGATGAATAAATATCAGAGGGGCAATTCTGGTAATTTTAAGAACGTTCACAGTCTGATCTCAGTCTCAATCTGTCAAAAATACCTCAAATTTCCCTACTTTTGACATTTGTTTGTCGCCGAGATGACACTGCGACTGCATTTTGAAAGTTTTAAATTAAGAGAATTGGTGTTCTAATCGTATAGTTAATAGAATCAGGTCAAACTTAAATGTTCGACAGAATTCACAAATAACGTTACTGTATCAAACAGGTCGTTCAAAGTCAACATCGTCATATCTCCCCATACACCCATACATTATCCCTAACATTAAGGTCAGGCTATCGCTCCTACAAACGACATAGGCCCAGCAATAGCCCTTAAAACTCCTCAACCTTACCCATTCAACGTATAGAAGATTAATTAAACTATTAATCCCGTAAAGTGTAGCTTACGCGTTAATCGGTAGCCAATGAAACCGCGGCATTCTTTAGCCCAGTACTTTGGATACGTCGATCTATTACTGGAAGGTTCCCAACCTTTCCGTCCATTACGTAGCAGTAATTACTTGGGACCGTGTAAAATACAGCTTTTGCTGCCTTTGACGAGTCCAGTCACACATGAACGCAGGAATTGGCAATTCTTGCTAATGGAACGATATGTGCGTAGTAGATAGGTAGCTGTTAGGTAATTCGTTTTGTTTACATTCGAATAGGTTCTGTGTAGCTAAATGTAATTAAAAGTTTGGTGTATGAATATTAGATTGTAAATAAATTCTGATATTGCTGAAAGAGTGGGTCCGATGTGTTTTTTTTAGGGTTTCATAGTGTCAACAAGGAACCGTTATAGTTTCGCCATGCCAGTCCATCTGTCTGGCCGCGGCTTAGCTCAGAGACTCTTAGTACTAGGAAGCTGTCATTTGGTATGGGCATACCTACATATTAAGCACGCCAACAAAGTGGCAAAAAAAAAACCTTAAAAAAAAGTTCAGTGCACCTCCACTACACGTAAAGAGGGGATTTCTTTTTCTGGTTTATTTTTATAGCGTGGCGTGTCGTTGGATAGGCTGTAATGCAATAATATTGCATCATAACTATTTTCGATTCAGGGAATCGTTTGCGAAATATTAAGCTTTAAAGTGCTTATTTTTGTGAGAGTTAAGCTTTAGGTACAACTTCTGCATTCAAAAACAACCATTAAGACAGGGTAATGGTTGTTTTTAAATATGTGAAAAAATTTACGGCCGTATTATGTAAAACGAAGTTAAAAGGAAAACTATCACAGCTAGAACAGAGAACATGTTTTTCAACTACAATGTTAAGTTTGTTCTTGGGATAAATTATTATTCATCCCAACTGCGGAGCCCTTCATAGTGCGTGTTTCGACACGTACCTACTTGTCCGGTTTTTCTTAAACTGAGACAAACATTGCAATTAAGCATTCCAGCCTATTATTGCTTCAATGCAGGGTTAAAGGTCTCTCATATAGAATAAAATATCAACTGACCCATACAACGGCTGATTTTTGATCACACCTTTTTGATACATTGCAATGAAATTTAAAAATGCGATTCCTACACCAATTCATTCCAGCCCCTTTAGAGCAATAAGATAGGCGCAGCACAAAGGGAATCCATTCCAAAAACAGTGTCGATATTTATTGTTTCGATTCGATACCCATCTCTTTCCAATTCATTTTGAACCCAAATATGAACGTATAGTTTTCAGCAGCACTCTCCAATTTACCGTTGAATTTACTTTATCAAAGCGTGTACGAATTTGTTATGTACTCACTTTGAAGTAATGTGAATACAGCTTTGAATCGGCAGGAAAACTATACTTGCGTTTAAAAAAAAAATATAGCTATGGACTGTTACTTTATACATGCGATTGCCCTCATGGCCGCCCATCCTTTGGGCTTGTTATCCACCAAACTGAAGACGAGAGCAAAGTGCGGACGGGTAGAGAGTAGCATTGAAGTGGGCAACGCGATTCCACTCTAAGAGCAGACAACTGTGAACAGATTATCTGTTTTCTATAGCAAAATTGTCTGGAGAACAGGAGGTGCCTCTCTGCGCTCGGATCATATTCACTGAACTATACGAGATATTTTCGCTGTACTGTTTTTTTGGTTACCATTTTTATTCGATCAGGTTTTTTCAGATAGTTTTATAATACAGGTTCATTGTTGAATTGCAAGGTGGCATCGTCATTTTCTTCTAGGTTACACAACGAAAAATCCATCTTCTCTATATCAACAAAATCACATAGCTAGCTTTACTGTATTTCCTTTCCAGAGCATGCATGAAAAGAAACTAATAATTGGGATCTAAAAGGTAGCTCGACATCTAAAGGTGCCTACAGACGTCTCAATTTCACACCTAACCTACGCGATTAATTGTGTAACGGATCATTGGACGCAGCATCTCGATATATGGACCCAACGGACGCGAACGTCCCGCCTTAAATCGATTCGAGCAGCCTCACGGACTCGCTGTGAAATCGAGACGTTTGAAAGCACTCTTAGTAGTAGATGCTGCATTATTTATTTCTCGAGCTAAAATGTATTAGGTATATAGAGAGTTTCTTGGTTTGTTTTTCCGAAAATATATTTTACGTTCTTTTGGATTACATGGGAAAAAATAGTTAATAATTATGTATTCTTTCCGAGAAGTAATTAGCGATATCACAACAACAAAATACATATCATCAAGTGTTTGTGTCTCTTGTCCTTGGTTCGACGAAGGGAGACACACAAGGACAATATGAACGTAATGATGTGACAGTTAGACGCTGGCTGAAAGCCAGGACTGGCGACAATACTCCTACATATATTTCCCCTGTCGATAACACTAGATGTAGCCGTTATTTTTTTTCATGAAACGATACCGTTTGGCATAGAATCTGGTTGCGAAGTGACGGTGATCCGATTCCTCGTTTTTATTTTGCACTGCGTTTCATTTTGTTTTGTAGAACACAATTGTATGTAGTTTTACATAAAAATATTTTTGTGTTTTGCATTTTACAGCAATGTATAACTATCAGAAAACTAATATTTTTACGCGCAAGAGGAGCCTCTAGTCCTAGTATATTTTTTGCTAGGAATATGGAAAGTAACAATAGTCTTTAAAGCTTTATGCGCATGGAACAGTTACTCATTCCTTATATGTATTTTATGATGACAACAGACTCCATATTGTTTGGTAATAACTCACACCAATTCATCTACCTAAGTGAAAAACAACATGTCGTTAATGAAGAGGTATTTTGTAAGTAATGATAATGACCATGTTTTCCATCCATTCTCTTATACTACTACCTCTATTTTTGTCTTCGCCTTTCCGGGTGATTCGTGATAGTTTGATATCATTTTGTTATGGAAGCAGGAATCACTCTTTGGTAAATATTTTGATACTTTACCCCGCGTTAATAATGTATACAGTTGTAATATCTACTTGTATTCATATGTGATACTTGTTTTCAACAAGTCTTGTAAAAGACTACTTATCGGATACGTAATATTATGTCGTATATACAATAAAAAATGTATCATACATGTATTGATGTTGTTTGAGACATGTTCTGTTAACTATTTTGTTCACCTTTTTGGACAAGGTTCCTTCAAGTTTTGTATATAACAAGTCTCTAAAACTTGTTTTATTTGATGTTTATCTATTTACATTTTTACGCCGTTGAGGCAAAAACATGACTGATTTAATTAAATGTATGACAAATAAATTATCATAACTTAAGTGTAAACGATAAAGGAAAACAGTAGACAAAACATGTAGAATACATGTTTTATAACTTGATACTCAATTTATTTTGTTTTAACGGAAAGAAAAACTTTTGTAACTCTTTTACCTCCTTAACTAACACCAAATTAAAGATTACAAAACAAATAGAACAGCACAGTAAATTATGTCATTCCAAGCTTAGCACACAAAAGTCAAAGTCAAAGCATTTATTTCAAATAGGCACGTAAAAGGCACTTTTAAACGTCAAAATTTACATTAAAATATAATTTGATTCTAGTCGCCCCTTCCAAAAGGTAGTTTTCGCATGGAGAAGAATGGGCAAGAAACTCCACCGTTACTCTTTTAAAATGTTTTGTTTTGTGTGTGTTTGTTTGTGTTGTTGTTTTTGTTGTTTGTGTGTGTTTTGTTTTGTGTTGTATGCTGACGTGTACGTCATACAAATAATGTCATTAAAAAAAAAACACGTGTTTCTATAACAAGATTAGCACAAACCAGATTGCTAATAGCATCATACTGCATTGGCATCACTAGAACGGGAAGCAATAGCAGTGCCTTAGCCTGCTTAATGGTTATCTTATCGGACGTAAGTGGCATAAGGAAGTGGGTCACTGGCTGCACTACCCCTTCCAGGGTTAGGGCTGCGTGGCAATGGGCTATCGATACTCGAATGACATCTTATAGAGAATGATTATATCGATAGTTGCTGTCAGTGTTATCTTATCGCCGATTTGTAATTATTTGCGGTCGGTTATGGATGCGGTGCGTGTTTTCTTAACCATTCTTTTTTTTTCAATAGTTCGTTCAATAGTGAAAATATTTATTGATAAACTTATTCAAAGAACAGGAACTTACGTGGACTTAAAACATAACTGGCAGCATATGTATGCGCGAAACAAGGCGTCATGTTATATTATGTTGGTTTAGGGTATTATTTTATAAGTAAGTGGGTAACTGTCACTTAATATTATGTCAATCTGCCTAGCCTTTTCCCAACTATGTTGGGGTCGGCTTCCAGTCTAATCGGATGCAGCTGAATACCAGTATTTCACATGGAGCGACTGCCTATCTGACCTCCACAACCCAGTTACTGGGTAACACGATCTTAGGCAACTTTGATATACTGTTACTATACTATTAAAAGACATCAATAACTGGCAGTTTAGTCGTCTAAGCGGCCAACCCAAATGTTCTTTCTTTGGTGTTGTTCGTCGAATCGTTGAGCTACTTAAGTTCTGAGATGAGCTGCACGATTACTGACAAATGCGTGCACAGCCTAAAGAAGTCCACTCAATCTGTGTAGTTTTTTCCTCAAAAGACCATTGAGACATCAATCAACATGGTCTTCACATAATCTGACCAAGATTGTGTCTGGACGAGACTGTGAGTTGTATGTTTCGAACTTTCTTCTCAGAGCAGTCAGATAGGAAGCGCAGATCTCATTTAGTTTTAAAAATATGATTGAAGTGTAAAAGTGTTTGTACAAACCTACTTATAGAAATAAAATCATTTACCTATCATTTATCGATAGTTAAAGGTTCTCTATAAACCAATAAATTGTATTATTGTGAAATGTAACATACAAACAATTAATTTGTTTATGTAAATTGACATGATATTTGTTTGCATAGGTGTCGCTCATTATGTATATTTAATTTATTCCGTCACTACAACTGGTGGTAAATAATTAATTATAGTATACATTAATTACCTACAGTAAGTAATTGATGGGATAATGGGCGTTGTTTCGCAAACCTAAATATTTTGTGAAGATTTATATTGATGCTTTATATAAAAGGGAGGATCCTCCGCCCAGACGGGTGTTGTGTCTGGCGGGCAACTGCCCGATGATTTATGTCGGGTCGTTGTATCTATGCTAGTTGCGCGGTAAACTCTGCTTGCGAGATGCAGGATTTCGTGACGTCAGTATGACGCGTTGTTCGCATGTGGAGTTGTAGACACTTTCTTTCCCTCGAATCAAAATCAAAAATCGTAATCAAAATAAATTATTTCACATAAACCTACATGTAAACGTCAGAAGCTAGGTGAATCAATTCATAGACACGAAACATTGAGGAAATAATTATAAGAAGGCTATATCGTTATTATATAAAAATAAAGATGGAACGTATTGGCGACTTGGTCATTACCTTTATCAAGGTTTTCTCTTGAGCTTACGATAAAGAAAATGAAGAAAACAACCACCTAATAGTGACGAAATTCTGCACCCTAATCGCGTAACACACTCACCATAATCTGAATAAGTTTGAAGGATATTGCTAATCCATTGCTTCATATATTCGAAAAAGTCTGGTCAAAAAAGTAAATAACGCAATGAGTGTTTTAGAACTGTCAAAATGAAAGCCATTGCGTTAGTGTGTTACGCAATTACCCCGCTGCTTAAAATGCGAAAACTGTACCTGAGTGTCAGATGTGCCATTTGAAAGTAACAATGTGCAAAACTACTCGGCTACAAAAAAAGTTACCAGTATCAAACGACATACCATTTGAATATAGGCTAAGTATTAATATGTTCACGTACTGCCAAAATATTTGGCGTTGGGTACGTGGAATATGACATGCGGGAATTTTTAACGATTTACATCGTTTGTTTCTGCTAGGTCGCATAGTTTTAATTTTTATCGAGGAAAAAGTAAAGTTAGTTTGGAAGCTGATTCCAATTTTTTATCCACCAATTTTATTTATTAGCAATTGTTTTGTGGGATGTAGGTAGGTCTACATCTACTCCACGGCCAGTACTAATTTTTTCCTTATTTCTGTTGAGTAGCCATTTTGTTAATTGACTACGTAATTTTTAGGAATACAGGAAAAGAAACGATTTTTACTCACAAGTAGCAACCTAATATTTCAGTGTGAAAGATCTCGAGGATTAGTTTTCTACTAAAACATAATAACTTACTCGGTGCTTAGTTTAATCGTCTTCGGATTTTTACTCCGAAGAATTTGCGACTTACCTACCTACTTGTAGTAACTGTTCTAAGTTTTACCAATTCAAGATTCAAAACACATTCGGTGGACCTGGACATGATTTACCTTGGGTAACCTGGAAGTCTTTAAACAGTCTCCGGACCCAGGTTGGCCGAAGCAAGGAAAACCTGTTCAGGTGGAGATTCATAGACGACTCCGCCTTGGAGTGTAAATGTGGTGCTGTTTCACAAACGATGGCACACTTAATATCGTGTCCTGCGTATCCTGTCAGCTGCACGTTACAGGAACTGATGGATGCTGGTGATGGCGCCGAACAAGTAGCCGAATTCTGGGCCGAGTCCATTTAAATTGCTATCGACACGCTAAGAAGAAGATTTCTTTCCAGCCAATAAGTGCTAGCCCTTCCCATACATTTGTTTGACTGCCTTGTTGGTTTAGTGGTTCGATCCCCTGGTCGAGGAAAGCGTTTTAGGGACCTCGCGCACTAGACGATCACGACTCCGGCCAGTGGCCGCAGCGACCAAGCTAACTATAGAAACCATATACACGTCGCGCACTTGGCCGCAACATGGTTTCTTTTTCATCTGGTCGTTGCGGCCACTGATCGTGGTCATGGCCGCCTAGTGCGCGAGGTCCCTTAGAGTTTTTCCATCAGTAATTTCCCAGTATCAGCCCGGAGTCTGGATATGTGCCCGGTTGATGGACATTGGCTTTTCCCTATTACATGGGACCTAAACAAAACTGGCGAAATGTAGGTGTCCATAGAACACCTGTGTTTTTTACTAGCCAGTAAGTGCTAGTCAAACCCATACATTTGTTCAAAAGCTTTTAAACGGTACTATAACACTTGATAGCGACGCGATAACGTTGACTATAATATTGTGTTTGGTGTTCGTGTTTGGGGTATAGATCCCATGCACTGGACAGAATACTTGATCAGTATGTATCAGTTACATGAGCGTGATCCCAAGTCCACCGTGTTTTTAGAAAAAGTGACACATACGGGGTGAAAATATAACTTTCACAAAGTTGTCATCTACACCTTATATCCATCAAACTAAGTAGTACAATCTACAAGAATAATTGCTAGAAATAGCCTTTTATTTCGGTATAAAAATCGCTGTCGCAAAACATTGTTCTTATTGGTGCATGTACTGGAGTGGTAGGGGGAATTAGAAGTTATGTTAAAACATTTAAAGCTAGTTTTCGTGAAAAAAGGCAAAAACAAATTGGAACTTTGGTTCCAATTTGTTTATTTATTGAAGGTCAAAACCTTCAATAACTCCGTAACCAGAAACATCCCAGTTATGGTCCAATACAAAATGATCATCACAATAAAATGAAGATCAAGTGACTCTCGACTTGGTTAAGCGTCTTTTTACACCCGTTATTCAGTGTGGCGATTAGGCACGTGTTCTACATAACGTATTTTAAACCTACACAATTAAAATAATTAATAACAATTAACGTTCTAGCCGGGGGTGGAAGACCCTTTTTTTCGTTTGAGTGTTTAACAACATTAAACTGAATTTGTGATTATTTGGTAATCTATAATTATATAAAACAATGTCGAGTTAGGTTAACATTTGTAACTCAAGAAAGGTCCGATTTTTATGATCTTTCATTTGTTGGATTTGTCTCCGCCCCGAATAGCGGAATAATTATTAAAACATGGGATAAATTCACGAAAAAAAACTATGAAGGTAATTCATTTACCTACTCGTTCTTATTACATTCGTTCTTATTGATTCTGAGGCGGTACGAAGTTCGCCGGGTCAGCAAGTAAAAACACACAACAAATTGTATTATAATACAATTTATGTTGAATTGTTGATACCATCGCCCCGCGCGTGTCTAGTGCCTTATTATCAAGAGTGGTTTAAGATGTCAAGCCAATTTTTAAGCTATTTATGTTTTTGAAAAATTCAGTTCCTTATCTTCTACTAATATATAGGAGAGTTTGTTTGAACGCGCTAAACTCTAGAAATACCGCTCGCATTTGAAAAATTATTTTTGCATTTGATAGCTCAATTCTTGAGAAAGGCTATTTAACATCACGCTATGACCCTACGGAGTCGAGCAAAAAGAAAACTAAGCAAAAACGAAGTGATAGCGCTGGTAATGCGATGCGACGGGGTGGGTTGAAGAAATTTAACGCGAACGAAGTCGCGTGCAGAAGCTAGTTTTTAGAAAAAATGGTTATTTTGTTATTTTAACAGACTGTATAATAACCGCTGTACTGTTTAATGTGAAAACCTAATCACCACTCAAAGGCATCACTTTTAAAAAAAATAGCAACACAACCACTCCTACACTTCCATTAAACCCAATTACAACTTCGCACACATGAGACCCCAATACATATTAATTAATTGAAAAACAGTGCTAATAAATAAAGGCCAATATAAAAACTAATTAGGTTAATACCAGAGCGTAAAGTATTGGTACTAATGTAATACATGTATGTTTGTACTAGTTGTCGCGAAATTAGTTTATCAGCAAAGTCCCATAGGAAACGGCTATACGGATGTTCACACGCAAACAGGACAATAACTTTTGTAGGAAACTTGATCGCACCTTTGTATTACGTCACTCAAAGGCGTTATTCCATGAAATTATAATCGGAAATGATCCTTTGTGCTCACCTAGTTCCTTTGAAGGAGCTACTGAGAATTTTTGGATCAGTAGTTCCTTTGCAAAAGCTAAATGATACTGAGACTTGATAGTTCCTTTAATAAAGCATTTATCCATTCATCATTTATGTAATTATTGCACAGCAAACCTGAAACCGATCTTTATATAACACCTGCATAATATTTACATACAGAACGACATTGAAAACTTGCGCCAAATAAAAAAAAGAGGTGCAGTAACTGCTACACAATCATTATAAATTGTCATTTCCCAAATCTAAAATCTAGAAAAAAAAATCGTGTAGATACTTTTTTTGATAGTGCTGATAGTGAAAACTAAGTTATTGCCTTCAAGTAGACACGAATTATTTATTGTACACCACAAAAATAGATACCTAACATAAAAAATACATCAAACACTAAAAAATATACAATGGGCGGCCTTATATTGCTTTCTGAGATCTCTTCCAGGCAACCTTGGAATGGACAGTAATTTTCCTGGACATAAAATGGGGCTTTCGTTGGTGCAACTATTATGTATACAATAAACTAATATATATAGATAGACATATATACACATATCCAAAATAATAGAAACATCAATACATACTAACCTGCTTACTAATAAACGTTGTATAGCGAATGTACCTATATTTACACAACGCTATGTCTTCTTCTTTCGAAAGTCAAATTACTTACGACTGAAAGAGAGAAATCGGTGTGTAACTATTCATCTGATAAAATACGTTTGTTTTAAGGGGGGGTAAATATAAAAGCAGCGAAAATAAATGAAGACTGAATGAATAAATCCTCGTTACAGATATCAATTTTAGCGCGCGCCCGATAAGCAATCTATCCTTTTATCATTTTACCCCCATAAGTCTCGATCCCGTGGGAATATCGGGATAAAAAGTATCATATGTCCTTTCCTGGGACTCAAACTATCTCTATACCAAATTTCATCTAAATCGGTTCAGGGGTTTAAGCGTGAAGAGGTAACAGACAGACATACTCACTTTCGCATTTATAATATATGGATGACATGAATGTTTACGTTGTAAAGTGTTATTTTTTTTTTTAATTATTGTGAATGTGAGGACTATTTGTGGGTCATTTCTTTATTCTGTTTTCCTTTTTATCCATCTTAGTTAGTTTTAATCATGACCTGGCAGTTTGAGTAATTTATGCGGTCCTTTCTTTGATATTGTTCGTCGAATCGTTGAGCTCCTCAAGTTCTGGGTTGGGCTGCACGATTTTTGACAAATACGTGCACTGACTGGACAGGCCTACTCAATCTGTGTGTTTCTTTCCTCAAAAGACAATTTCTGACACCAATCTACATGGTCTTTACATGATCTGACCAAGATTACGTCTGGACTTTAAAAGAGACTGTGACCTCTGAGTTTGTTACGGCCTTTCTTCTCAGAGTAGTCAGATAGGAAACGGCGACCTCATCTAGTTTAAAAAAAAATTGGTTTACGAATAAAAGTATTTGTACATACCTACGTACAGAAATAAATCATTTACCATTTATTTATATACCTACCTATCAATTAATCGATACATTACTTAAGTCAATTAATTTACACCATATGAAAGTAAAATTGTAATAAATATAACGTTATTCTTTGAATTATTGGAATAATTCAATATTACGTTTTTCCTTGAATTACTTAAGTACTGGTAAAATTAATTTTCGTAAAATTCTTACCCCCTTAGGGGCTGTCTCCACGAGCGAGAGAATCGCGGCGATATTATCGTCGTGTCACATATTTCTATACACTCTCTTAGAACGTGTCTCCACACGGCGATATCATCGCGGCGAAAATTTGATGGCACGGTGAGACTATCGCCGCGATTCTCTCGCTCGTGGAGACAGCCCCTTACTAATAAACATATATTATATCAGACGAATAGTTACACACCAATTTCTCTCTTTCAGTCGTCAGTAATTTATGACATTCGAATAAAGAAGACAAAGCGTTGTGTAACTATACAGACGCTATACAACGTTTATTAGTAAGAGATTATTCGTTTAAAACGTTCAAAGCGTATCAAGGTATTAATGTGTTAGTCAATTTTATAAAAAACTTTATTTACTCTCGAGTTATTCTTATAATCCTTCATAGATTATCAGACTATATTGTTCCCACTGCTGGGACACAGGGACTGAGTGAGTGGGGAGGGAGTGGGCTATTTACTCGGTCGGTTGGTCGGTTTATAAATGTCACATGTCTTCGAATTTCTGGTCCTAGGACATGCCGGTTTCATCACGATGTTTTCCTTCACCGTTTTGAGATCAATGGTAATGAAAATCTAATAAAAATCTTAAAATCCTTGCCTGCACTTAATTAATGTTACTTTCCTGTTGTTAAACGTTTGTTATAATGAAAATGAAATATTCACAAGGTATAGACAAGAAGTGTCTAGACCTTGTAGTTGATTGATCATTCAACCTTTGAAAAGGCAAGAAAATTACAAAATCGTGAAAAGAAAAAAAACGATGTAAAAAATATTTTCGAATAACATGCCAATTCTAATAACAATTTTGAACATTTTCAATCCTCATCACCCGCAAATCGATTTATTATTTTGACAATCTCATCTCGGTAATGCGAAAATAAAATTTGTCAAATAAACCCTTGGGGAATGACAATGTTTCAACGAAAATTCAAAACGACGCGTCGGCGGCATTAATAATAATACAAATTGCTTTATTAATTGTTGTCTCAGTGGATTAATAAAAACGTTAGTTCAACTAATGAAACAATTAAAGCAATGAATATTCAGTAGGAGAGAGTTCTGGAAACTTATGATATTTTGAATGCTAGGGTCGTGTCAGTCGGGGCGTCAATACGACGCGAAGCTCACAGCAAAGCAACTTAAGCAAATTACTTAGTTGGAACCCTCCTCCATAATTATTATTCAACCTTTATCCGACGCAAATCGAGTAAATTTGTTCCGAAATTACTTTTATTAAAAGCATTTCTTTCCCTTCGTCGAACCAAAGTGCTAAAGTAGAGTAAATGGACTGGAATTTCCGTTTCGGGAATAAATTATATGAGAATATTATAGTAAATAACTCTTTAAAGACGATAAATGATTATCCGTGAGAGTCGAGTTTTTCGACGACGAAAAGGTTCGCTGAAACATTGTTATAACATTTTTGTAGAATCAAAGCTTTGATCTTGAATAGGATCCGTTGTCATATTACCTACTTACCCAAGCAAATATTCGTTGATTCATACAAAGGCATGAAAGTAGACATTGCTTGGTATAACATAATCAGCCTATAATATTGTCAATGCTGGGACAAAGGCCTCCTCTCGGTGAGAGGGAGTGGACCGTAATCCACTACGCGGCTCCAGTGCGGGTTGGTAGATGTCACATGTCTTCGAATTGTTCTAGTTTTGAGAGCAGTGGTGATGAAATAATTTACATAAAGTAAAGCGCCTGTTTGGGTTCGAATCCACGAGCTTGTAAGTCTCGGAAGTCGCGGCTGTAACCTCTAGGCCACCACTGCTCGGTATAAAGTGACGTATAAGATTTATGTTCTGAAACATGTTTTTTTTTATTTTAACTTATTCAAATCCAGCTTGCTGTAATGAAACTATGTAGCTAAACGGATTATTAAATATTTATTTAAACTTTGCACAGACGCCAGCACACCAAGCTACCCGAAACTGTCAAATTTTCCCAATCAACTCTGAACCTTATGCTTTAGCGATAAAGTTTAAAATCTATTAAAGAAATTTGACAGATTAATGTAGTAGCTTGATGTGCTGGCGTTTGCACATGTCCGATGGTATGACTACATTCACTACATTTTAGTTGTTATTTATGTCACCGAGATTTTCAGAAACGTATGTTAGCATAATTTTGTTAAACTTAGCCGGACATCATAAAGTCCGACTATAAATATTAACTGTGACCCGTTTGATAATTAATTTCAAAACACTTTAAATTACATTCAATAAACATAAAATAAACTCAGCAGTGGTGGCACAGTGGTATCGGTCGCGACTTACGAGTTGTAGGTCAATGGTTCGAACCACAGCACAGATAAAACTGTTATGTGGTTCGAACCCAGACAGTCGCTTTACGTTGTGTAAATTATTTCATCACCACTGCTCTCAAAACGGTGAAGGAAAACATCGTGAGGAATCCGGCATGTTCTAGAACCACAAATTCAAGACATGTGACATCTACCAATCCGCACTGGGCCCGCGTGTTAGATTACGCCCCACTCCCTCTCGCCGAGAGGAGGCATGTATCCCAGCAGCGGGAACATTATAGGCTGATCATGTATGATCGTGTATAAATTCACACCTTCTTCCTATGGGGGTAGGCAAAAACTAAAGAACGCCACCTGCGATGATCCTTACATACTCCTTTGGCCTCGTTTACGTTCATACATCTGGTCACACTCGCAACCGGCGTTGCGAGTACTATTCACCTGACCTTTCTTGAGAACATCACCAATAAGGTCATTATAATTATGGCCGAGGGCGTCCTCTCCCGGCATTTCCACTCTCATCTACCTTGTAAATACATTGTAATAATTAATTTAAAAAAAATATATATAATACATTTGGCATAAAAAAACTTTTTTACAAAAAAAAAACAACCGACTTCCAAAAAAAAACACTACAAAGTGAAAAATAACTTTAATTTCGGAAGTCGGTGTCAAAAAAACGAAAATGTGGAACTAACGACACCGACTTCCGAAATTAAAGTTATTTTTCACTTTGTAGTGTTTTTTTTTGGAAGTCGGTTGTTTTTTTTTTTGTAAAAAAGTTTTTATTTATGGATGGAGAGGGAGAGGAAGGCCGAAGAAAAGATGGATGGATTGTGTGAGGAATGATATGAAAGAGAAGGGAGTGAATGATAGCGTGACGGTTGACAGGGGAGAATGGAAGAAGAAAACGTGTTGCGCCGACCCCAAGTAACATGGGATAAGGGCAGGAAGATGATGATGAGTTGTTTTTTTAATTGTCCGTGGTAGATACACCTGAAAAGTGCATACCGTTACAATTCCAATAAGCCCAAACACGGCTAGGATACATTGTCTTATTATGGAGATCCGGTGCCTGTCTCTTGGCTTCATCATCAGATCTGATGGTAGAATGGTTCTTATTAAACGCAAATGCTTCACTTGTTGTAGAAAATACCAAAACAGCTGTACGTTTTCCTATAAAATTTGAAGAGTTCCCTCGATTTCGTCAAGATTCCATCATCAGATCCCGACTTGTTGACTATGGGACCATTTGGGAAGTATACCCTTTCCAACAAATAAAGAATTTTACAAATCGGTTGGCAAGCGACGGAGTTATGCGCGAACAAACCTAAAAAAAAATTAAAAAAATACAAACATTCGAATTGAGAACCTCCTCCTTTTTTAGAAGTCGGTTAAAAATGTAAATTAATATATATCACATAAACTTAGGTCTAAGATAACAAATTGTTCAAACTACTGTATGCCTAACATGGTGGAGCAGTACGAGTACAGAGCAAACGCACACCAAAATAACTCAATAACAACTCTGCAACCACTGTCTCACAATAAAGATCTTTGACTTTGAAAACGATGGTAGAAAGCAAGCCATGAAAAAGAAAATGGTATTATCATTCCAAGGCAACAATGTAGTCATGACATTAGGGGAGACCAGGAACAGTTGTCTCACGGGTTGGTTGTCTCAGCGGCCATGAAAAGTTACAGAAAAGTATTTATTAATGTTTAAACTAGATCAGAAACACTGTCCATTGACATAATTATGAATGTCATTGTTAAACCAAGAATATGGACATTAAAATCTCAAAAGAAAAAAATGTGTCTTCCAACTCCGGTCTCCACTACTATTTTCTTAACTAAAATAACCGGAACGTTTAAGTCAGGTATATTAATTACATGCATACATCGAGAGCCAGTGACAACTTCCAATGGTTAGACGCCATGACAGGGGTCGTAGGGAAAAAGGGTCATTCAGATTTCTCCGAATGATTCAACCACAAACGGAGTACGGTCACATTCGTCACTTCAATTATTATAAAAGTTTAAGCCTTAGTACTCCCGACTTAGTAGTGTACCCAAATACTAATGGAATTACCTACGTGGAATGACGTAGTCAGGGACGTGCCTCGGAAAGCACGTTAAGCCGTTGGTCCCGGCTGTCATTTGTGGATCTTTGACAGTCGTTAAGGGTAGTTAGAAGCCCGAAAGTCTGATAACCAGTCTTACCATGGGGTATCGTATTACCCAGTAACTGGGTTGTGGAGGTCAGATAGGCAGTCGCTCCATGTAAAATACTGGTATTCAGCTGCATCTGGTTAGACTGGAAGCCGACCCCAACATAGTTGGGAAAGTGCTAGGCAGATGATGAATGACGTAGTCAGGGAAATGAATTACATAATAAATAAAACAAACCTTTTTCCTCAAAGGGCTGGACAGAGGTATACCCATAGTTAGTACACTCACATTTCGCCAGTTATGTTTAAGTCCCATGTAATAGGGGGCGAGCCTATTGCCATTCACTGGGCTCCTGGCTGCTACCGAGAAATTCTAGTTAAAAAAACCTTATAACACTTTGCTCGACCTAGGAATCAAACCCAGGACCTCATACTAATCAATTTCCCTGACCATATAAAGACGTTTGCTTTTCCTCAATTTACCAGGAAAATAAATTTAGGCAATAATGCAACCTTTCTAACGCTGTCGATTACGGCGTAAGGTTAAAGATATTCTGTTGATGAAGCCCCACGTTAAGCATGACGACCTTGCTTAATGTAGCGTATGTTATTAAGTAAAGCGCTTTACATCGATTTATATAAGCGATTTTTATGTGTACGTGACGTAAAGTACCAAAAATGAGATCGATGTTCTCTCAAAAATTACCGTTGGACAGCATTTAAAATAAATTCTCTTAGCGAAATGCTTATTAGATTGTCGGATCGAATATTGAGTTGTCTTTGAACTTTAGTGGACAAATAAATTTATTTTTCAAAGAAAATGTTTAAGGTCAAAATGTTAATATAAATTCCATTAAGTTGGTGCCGACTGGTTGGTTGATAGTTTTATTGGTAGAATTTTTTTTTTTATTATATTGTGGTATCTTACGACTTCCACATGAATGAAGTCGCGGGCAGAAGCTGATTAGTGTAACAAAAGACGAATCAATAAGCACTATTTGAATGCCATCCAAAATTAAACTTAGAATCTATCAACATTTACTTTACTTAGCGTAGAATTTTTGCATGGAGCCGAAAAGTTTTCAACTCTAGTGACAATCTTGGTTCCAGTACAAGAATAATGATTTCCTTTCAGTTTTACGTGTTTATTTTGTCTAAGATTAACTCTAAAAGAAAGATTCTTGAAAGGATTTTTTTAGGATTTCACAGAAGATCCTGATATCATCCTGATATCCAATCCAATCCAATCCTGATATCAGACGAAAGATTTCTAAGGGATGGATTTAGCTAAGTATGATGCGAAAACAGGAAAATTACCTGTAAAATGTAAATGTTATTTATTAGCTTAACGAACTGACAGAATAGGAAACATTACGCTGCGCTCCAAAACGGGGATCCTAGACGTAGGCAAAAAGGATGCCAAGCTGCAATGGTATTGAACGGGTCACGTTAGTCGCATGCACAGCACAGTGACCGCTGGGCAACAGTCTCCACACGGTGGGTGGCTTCGGATGGACGGCGCCGCCACCGAGGCCGGCCCAGGAAGAGGTGGCGAGACGACCTAGACCCATACCATAAGGGTAGGATCGAGGTGGTTCTAGATAAGGATGCCTGGAAGAATTTGAGGGAGGCTTTGCTCAGCTCAGCTTTTGTAGACTAAAAAAAAAACATAACTTAATTCAAATAGACATTTTAATTGAAATAGAGCTATATTTTGCATCAAAACATAAAAAAAGTTTGGCACTAACTCATCACGAATCTGTCGGACAAAAAATCATGTACTGTATAATAATGGTCTATTTACCAAGAAGTCATTATTTTTTCTTAAAAAAATTGTGTTTTTAATTTCTCTTATTTGCTTAGGAATGATGAAAAATGAATTCCTTTTCCTTGCTCAATTTTGTTCTTCTTTGACGTGACACTATCCCATTTTCACCATTCACCATATTTTATTAGAAGGGACCAAACATTTGCGGTCTCTGCCAACCGAATATTGTACTGTCTCTTCACATAAAGTTGTATCGTATACCTAACACGGGTCAAGCTTTTTACTACGTTAGCAGAAAAAACGCAAATGGCAATGGACGCAATCCCCACATGCTGACTTTATAGAATTACGTTTTTTCGGCTTCTTCGTCCACCCATCTGCAGGCCGTAGTCCAATTCAATTTACAGCCGATGTTGATAAAGTTTAGTGGATTTTTTTCCCGTATAAAATGTAAAAGGAACTGTACATAATATATGAACATGATGTTGCGTAATATCTTTCGTATTATGTGCGATCGATTTATTTTAGGTATGACATTTTAATGGTGTAATTTTTTCTCTTTAAGTAAAGTATACTATATAAAGGGTAGTGTAAGAATAGTATAAGTATTCTATTTTTCATGTAACATAAATTATTTACGCCTATCAGGTAGACCAGATAGATGGAGACTTAGCTAGCCTCCTATAATACACTAGTTTTTACCGGCAACTTCGTGCGTGTGTGCTTGAAATTTCTTGTTTTACCATAAAATACACTGACACTCGCCTTCTCATTAGTTCGTTTCAAGGCTTATTGTCACAGTTTGTACACGGGCAGTCTATGGGTCAATTATACTAAGAGATCGCTGGATGCCCTGCGCGTCCAGTATAACAATGCTTTCAGGATGTTGTTGAGGCTGCCTCGTTACTGTAGCGCGTCGAACATGTTTGCGCAAGCCCGCACCGACGGCTTCAATGCAATTATACGCAAAAAAACTGCGTCGCTTCTGAGGAGAGTGAGGGGCAGTCATGATAGCATCCTGAAAACTGTAGCCGAGAGCTTCGGCTCTCCAATTGTACAGCAGTTTGTGCGGAGGTTGATTTTTACTAACACTAGGCAATAAGTTATTTTTTGTTTGTTACTAACACTATATGGATATTTTGTGTCCGAAATAAAGCTATTCTATTCTATTCTATTAGTGAAGAAATTTTCGGAATCGTATCAGTAGTTCCAAAGATTACTCCCTACAAACAAACGCCACAAATTTTGCCTCTTTATAATTTTGGTATAGATTAAAAATTTAGGCCCACCATTTAGATGGAGACTCCGAAGCCTCTTATTAAACTGTAGCAAGTTTCGCGCTGGTTGTTTACCTCGCTAAGCTACTGGTTTTTAAGCTAGGCAGTAACAAACTTTTATTTTCTTTTTCAACTATAAACCAAAAAACTAGCTTACACATTTTCAGTGAGCTTTGTGTATCATCTAGCCACTGTAAACGCAGCTTTCATACACCGATGGGGCTATTCCATATTAGTAGCAAGCCTCTAATGTTTATAGCCTTCATAAGCAAAATGTGTTTCTAAAGCGGTGTTCACACATGTATATCACCGAGTCTGCGATAACCACAAGCTGTAATCTACTTGCAGTTGCAAGTACATGCTCTTGGAGTAAACTGCTTCAATACACCACCGTAAGTACTGTTCAAGTTTAGCCTCTTAAGGCAACTAAGTCAGAGCAGACGTACTTACTTGTGTGAAGTTTGGATATATGGGTATAGTGAGGTAATATGTGTTTTGTGGGTTAATTAATTCAGTAGGGCAATGTGTCGCTGGAGATTTTCTTCATCCAGGGGCCATTGTGTGTTTTTGACAAATTTTCTATACAAATTCTGTCAAAAACTCGCAATAGCGAGGCATTACAAAGATGGTAAATTATTAGATATTTGGATTCCAGTTCTTTTAGCTCAATTACGGGACATATATGAAAAAATTACCAATTTTTCTGCCAAGGGAGTCCTCTGTAATAGGTTACACCACAGAACATTTTAATATTTCATAAATCATCGAGATCACATTCGTAATAATCTTTTAACATATTGACTTTAGGCAATGTGACTCATAAATCCATAGACATCATAAATCTAACGATGTCCATTAGGAAAACTTAGTGGTAGACTAACCACTAAGTTTAGGATAAATTGCATGCACCCGACTTCCATCCACCCGCGGTGGTTCTAGTCAGCTTACTTTGATAAATGAGAGTCAAGTAGAGGACACTAAATTTGTATAAGAAGAGTGAAATAAAATAATTTTTCCACTTTTTCATAAATAATATGTAATAATACTAGCTGACCCGGCGAACTTCGTACTGCCTCAGGATGAATGTATGAGAAAATGAATTAACTTCAAAAAAAAAAATTTTTCGTTAAATTATCCCATGTTTGAATAGTTATTCTGCTATTCGGGGCTATATTTTAATAGATTTTCAACTTTATCGCTAAAGCATTAGGTTCAAAGTTGATTGGGAAAATTTGACAGTTTCGGGTAGCTTGATGTGCTGGCGTCTGTACATATTTTTCTTTCCTTTTTCTAGTGTGTTTATATGTGTCTACATAAATGGTTAAATAAAAAAAGTGGTGTCATAGAACAAAACGTATAATATCTATTGTCTTAGCAGACAATGTACATAATTATAGTCAATTTGACGATTTTATAACTTTAACCTATAATTTTTTCTATTAAATACTAGGGGTTTGAGTTCTATGTTACAGTGTAGAGTAATAATACTTTGTATTGTGTCTTTTATTTGCGCAGAATAAACTACATTTCATTTTATTTTATTGCTTTTGCATAACAAAATATAGCGTAACAAAAACTATTCACAGCTTGTTAGCAATACATAGACATAATATTACCGTCTATCTTCTTTTACATGACATGAAAATCAAATAAAAAGACATAAGAAAAAGTTAGATATTATTCTTTGCAAGCCCGTTGAGATGATATTAGAAATAGCTAGACATAACTTCTCGCAGGACTGTTGAAAGGCTGAAATAACATTTTTAAAAGAGCTTCAACTTTCTGGCGTCGGCTTTCACACAAATTACACGGGCGTTATGTTTACAAGGACGGACGGCCTCTCAAACATTTGCCCCTGGGTTTTTACCATGTTTGTCTCGCGAACATTTTGTAAACAATTTATGGCATTTTTCCTTTTTAATGTTTGAGATTGATTGAAAATAGTAGAGTTTGGTATGTAATAGAATAGAATACTCTTTAATTTGTACAAAATATAAATTAGGTACTGACATAAATATAGAAACTTTACAAAGGGTGACACAATGAGAGATCTTATAAAGACAACCTTTGGATGGATTAAAAAGAGAAAGAAGAGACAAATACTGTAGGTAGTCTGTGGTGTAGCATTTACACAATACAATAAATACATACATAAAGTATATTATACTAATCTAAATAAATATATACATAATATATATTATATATATAATAAACATGAAACAGGAGCAAAGAAAATATAATGATGACGTTTAAGGAGAGAGGAAGTGCTTTTTTATCATAATTTTAAAAGTGGACAAAGTTCGAATTTAGATACCGAGAAACATTTATAGATTGTCGATAAACATCATGTCTTGAAGTTTCAGATAAATAAGTACGGTGAATATCTACATTATGACTAAAACAAAAGAGATATTATAATTTCTCCGTGACAGTGAATTTTCAGTGAGAACAATGTTTTCTAGCGAAAACAAAGAAGTGAATGACTACGGGCTAATAATGTGAACATTATAATAACTTGCAACTAAACTGAGCAAAAAATATTGCAGTAAAGCATTATAATCTATCTAGTTAATTAAAAAATATGTGGGCACAATGAAATGGCCCGTGCAATTTTAAAATTAATCATTTTAATATCAACGGCAGCAAAAACAGCCTTTTGTTCCATAATTAATGAAGTTAATAATTCGTGATACAAAATAAAAAATAGCAATAGCTTTCATATTCATTAATATTTTCCACCATATTAACGCTGTAGCGCATCTACGCCGTAGGCCGTAGCACCACCTACGCCGTAGCATTTAATCGTAGCCATGTCTACGAATTAACCGAGTGAGTAAATAAATTGTCACGCTCGTATCGGCTGACTTTACATTATTTAATTCCAGTCCTCATTTTCATTTACTCTCATAGGCAGTGCTTATTTGTTTTTTCAGCATATTTTTTCATATTAATATTAAAACAGTAATATTAAATAATATATCGAAGTAATAAAAGGATAGTATACGTTTATGAAAAAGTACACGAATACAAATTCCAGTACGTCATAATTTTCTTTTAAAAAAAAAACTTGTCTGTTTTTCTTTCGTTTTATACAGAAAGAGTTCTGACAGGAGTAATTAAAATTCCAAGTAAAGTTGTTGTAATCATAGGTACTCAAGGGTAATTTGTGAAATAAAAGTTTATTTCACTCCGCTGTACAATATTAAATTCAATACAATTTATTTATTAAACTTCATGCAACATAAAAGGTGCAAAGACGGACTTAATGCCTTCGGCATTCTGTACCAGTAAGGGTGGCGGATACAATACCGACGGTGTTGTCGGATCGAGGAGTTAATGGAAAAGATGATGACGAAACTTGACTTATGGAAATAAACAGTGGCAACGTTGCACGGTCACACCAGAACAACTATATATCACTATATATTGTTGTTCTGGTGTGGTCAGCCTATTACTGCACTGCACCGCAGGGCAAAGACCTCTTCTCAAGGCTTGCTCAAGGCGGATTAGCGATCTATGTCTATGAACAGTATAAAACAAACCCTATTATAAATGCCTATAAAAGCACATAAAATGTCGCCTCTTACGCACTTTAGTTTAAACCTCCTTAAGATCTTTTTAAGACGGATGCCTTATTCTGGCTGTCTGTTTGCCGTCAAATGCTTCATTAAGTTCAGAGCTGTAACGACACTTAACATATATTTTACTACTAGGGGTCTACTGAAAAGTAAAGGGAAGGGTGGTTTGCTAAACTCTTCGGACGAGGCTATCATATAATTATGATAGAACTTCACTTACAGGTAAATTCGTTTAATCACTAATTCTACTTTAGCCTCGTCCTCGAGATTAGCATTGTACACTTTTAGGTCTTGAGAGATTATAGTAAAATATCAAATTAAAGAATAAAGGTATTTGTACAAATATTTTTTTTTTTTTTTTTTTTGTATGTTTGTTCATCGATTACTCCGCCAATTGTCGACAGATTTTCAAAATTCTTTTTTTGTTCGAAAGTAGATAGTTCTGAGGTGGTCCCATTGTCACCAAGTTAGGATCTGATGATGGGATCTTAGAGAAATCGAGGGCAACCCTCAAATTTTATAGGCTTACTTATGGTTTTTCGCATATTTTATGAAGTATCTTGTGTATTTGCGTATGGTTGTCACCATCTCAGGTAGCTGCGCTGATGATGGAAGGTACAACTCCTTAACAGTAAGAAGTTACTCGAACAGGCAAGGACTGTTTTAGTAAATTGTTTTGATATTTGATTGGGCATTTGCCACATTTGGTCTCATGATCATCAAGTCATGACCTGATGCTGCAGTCAGGATAGTCTGCAGAGTACCTAACTCCTCGACAACTAACAGCAGATATATCGTGTTTAGGCTCATTGAAAAGGGCTCGATGTGTGGATAAACGTAATGTTAATGAGGAACACCGAAGTACATAGAGACCTGATGCTGAAGCCAGGAGCATCAGAAAAAGTACAAACCTTGAAATTACAGCACCGTAGTCGTGTTTGGGCTCATTTTAAACAGGACTAAATTTTAAGTTCAATGCAATGTTGACATAAGTTTGGCCTGATGCTGCAGCCAGGATTATCAGCATCTAGTCTAATTAATGAATAAGGTATGCTGCAGAGGTGGTCCCATATAAATTTTATGAACTTTGCTTGGGTAGTTTTGGAATTAGCGTCAACAATACGTTTGTTTTCCACTTAGTTTATATTGATGATGTTTATCTTCCTGTCACTAGCAAGTAGTGTTATATGAATTTGTATGGGGTAGGTACAACTAAAAAGCGAAAAATAAAAACTTTTTTACAAAAAAAACAACCGACTTCCAAAAGAAAAACACTACAAAGTGAAAAATAACTTTAATTTCGGAAGTCGGTGTCAAAAAAACGAAAATGTGGAACCAACGACACCGACTTCCGAAATTAAAGTTATTTTTCACTTTGTAGTGTTTTTCTTTTGGAAGTCGGTTGTTTTTTTTGTAAAAAAGTTTTTTCATTTGATTAAGTTAGGTACGTAACTTAATCAAATGAAAGAATAACACCACTTAAAATTATTATTATATCTTTCTTTTTACACCTTAAATATAATCTTTTAAAAGATTTCAAATTAACTGAACAGTGGCAGTTTCTTTAATAGTAGATCAAACTGCTTAACTTTTAAGAAAATACCTATAAATGCCTATGTGCCTATGTGTTTTAATAAATTACATAACGGATTTCGATGTGGGTTTCAAAGTCATTTAGAGTATTTCTTCCAGAAGGTTTATGTGTATTTCACATTAATAGTTAATTTTAATATATAACAGAAAGTTTTATGTTTTGACATGCCACCATATTTGTAGATTGGACCCGTGCGAAGCAAGGGCAGGTAAGTCCAGAGGGCTAAACAAATGGCAATCGCTTTCAAAGTGTTTTGTTTTTCTACAACGTCTTTCAACAAGATTGAAATAAAATTTTCGGCAGCTTTTATGTCAGTAGTTTTTACTTTTTCATCATCGTTATCGCTTTGATGTAATGTCACTTTGACTAGGCCCTCAGAGATTTGATTCATAAAAATTAAGACCAAACAAAAATACGAGGTATTCCACTCAGAGCACTGATTGCATCACCTGAGCACTTCCACTAACCGCACTGAAACAAAATTTTGTAAAGTGCGGTTCGGTGGAACAATGTATCGTTATTGTTATCGTATTTTTTTTTGTGATGGGATATACTTTTTTGTTCAAAGCGTTATCAAGCAAAACATATCGATACAAATCAACAGAAGTTAAGTCTTGTAACGGATAATTCCATCTTGTTCATGTATCTTACTCGTAATGCGTGCGGAGCTACCCAACTGGAAGTAAAAACAAAACACAAATGTTCTCTCATTTATCCATAAACGTTGCGTAGATAATTCACATGTGTTACAGCACGTGAATTGTCACTTAAAATATGGGTTACACATTTAATTTTATGCAAATTGTCTACGCTAAAGGTTAGGAACGCTTTTTGTTATGTCAGAAATCTAAATGAATTTTGTGCTCTTTCTTCGCTTTGTCGTTTGGAGTGTTGTTTTGGAGAAGAAATATTTAGGTAATTTATGAGTTAAAATATGAAAAGTGAGACATGTGATAGTGAGCCAAGTATAGAGATAATTAGTGTGGAGATATAACATAATTATCTGTGATTTTCTACATCGCGACGTGAACACATGTGGATGTCAAACGAGCAGTGGTAGCCCAGTGGTAACGGCCTTGACTTACGAGTTGTAGCTCGTGGGTTCGAACCCAGACATGTGCTTTACTTTTTGTTAATAATTTCATCACCACTGCTCTCAAAACGGTGAAGGAAAACATCGTGAGAAAATGGGTATGTCCTTGACAAAAAATCGAAGACATGTGATATCTGCCAACCCGCACTGGGGCCGCGTGGTGGATTATGGCCCTCTCCCTCTTTTAGAGAGGCCTGCATCCCAGCAGTGGGAACATTATAGGCTGAATATGCTTATACTTATGCTATGGATGTCAGTAGGTAATTTGGGAGACGAGATCTATGGAAAAGTGGTGCGCAATTCTAATAAGTCGTTTCCAATGCAAAAGAGCCAGTAAGAAACAAAAAGGTTTTAAAAATAATTTGATTTTACAATGTTTTCAAATTACTGTGTTTATAGGTACTTATAAGAGAACAGTCTGAGCTTGTCAAAAGCACTTAACAAAATAGATGTTCAGGATTCCATCTAGTTACACTAAAAGTACATATCAGTTATCCTTAAAAGTTTTATCATAATTATAGCAATATTAATCTTGGACAACCAAAACTTCATAACTACTATTATTTTTTAAAAATATTTTACAAGTAACTCTACTGTTCACTGTGAAAGTGCTGAAAATAGTTTTTGTTTCGTTTGCAACGCTATCCGAATATTTCACGGTTTTTGATTTTTTACCACGTACCAAAAAACGAGGAGGCGTTTGGTTCAACGTTTGTATTTCGGGCCTGTCGTAGCCATTAATGTCGATAGCCTGGTAGGGCAAAGGTAAACTTTCATTTACCCAATACTGTCAATAGACACTGAGGAAACGTAGGTAGTGATTGAGCTTGTTTCTCCTCTTTATGGAAAGAGGCAATTCCCTGCAATGGAACATATTTCATTTAAACATCTTGGGCATCCCCAAGGTGATTAAATGAAATATGTTCCATTGCATTAGAATAATTATGTTAATAAAGATTAGTCCTTTGCAGCTCTGGACAGAGAGGTGGAAAGAGAGTAGGGAGGCCTTCGTTTAGCAATTTATTTATTTTGTTAAGAAAAACAAACAATTGTACATTATATATTACATCAAAGATTACATTGGAAGTAGGTAAATGTACAATCAACAACGTTTCCACAGATTACCTAGATTAATGATACAGTGAAGACACAATATTCACGTTACAAAAACACAAAGAAGAAGACAGTAAGGGAATAAAGAGGCTGTACTTATTTTAAACTAAAACAAATAATACTAGATAACAAACAAAAAGAAAAGACACTAAACATCACGCAAATGTAGACTGATCACTAAATATTTCTTAAATTTTTGGCGATCTAAAGCGAATATATCCAAATTCACAAACTAGTCTATGGAGAGGCACCCGTTCACCCGCGTTGGTCCGACAAGGTGTCGTGGCAAAAAGTGGGTAAACGCTTGTCTCCCGTCGAGTAACTGTTCTGGGCACTACATAAAATATATTATTAACTAGGTCTGAGCAGTCAATCGTGTTGTGCAACAGATCATGAAGCATCATGGGACACTAAAGAATATTATACTTGTGTAGGGAAGTGACGCACGTAACAAGCAAGTACTTATAGTAAAATTTACGAAACCATCCATTTACGCGTCACAATCGCGTAAATTGGCCATCCAGCAGCATAATGCTGTGACAAAGCCACAACGACGGTTTGTGCGACAGCCGAATTCAGCCGAACTATTGACAGTTGATTGTATGAAGTCAGATATGTGTTAATCTCCCTTCTCTTTCTTCCACAGCAATAACATCAGCACACGACATATCGCAGCTAAAGGTGCCGCTGTACGCCGACCCCCGGCGGGCTGCCGAGCTCAGCTGCCACTTCAAGATGGATGAACAGAAGCTCCATTCTGTAAAGTGGTACCGGGACACTAACGAGATATTCAGATATAATCCCACACAGCAGGTGCGTTTGTTTTTTGTTTCTTTCTCGTTTTGCAAAGGACATACTTAGTTTTGTTTAAAAGTTACGTTCCGTTTTTGCGGGATTGGCGCTCGTTTACTTTTTGCGAATGTTTTCTTTGTACAAAATGGTGGCTGAAGTTTTGTTAACGATTTTCATTTTATGTGCTCAATGTGTATTCATTATTTAAATTGTAATTTTGTTAGGGATTATTTACGATGTTTTGGTAGTATTAAAGTCATGAATGTTATTGTGTAATTATTAACTCTAGTCCACGTATTGTCCAGTGTATAAAAGTCATCACGGACAATATTATAATGATTATAGCGTTGAAAATTCATATTGAAATTGTTCGTCAAAGAATTTCATAATAAGCATGACGTACGTTGTAACTCGGATATCTATGGTTGTAACCATAACCAATTTGATATAATCACGATACGGCACTTTATTACGTTTTATAACCTAAGATTTATTTTATTTTATTTAGCTTTCCTTGTACTTTATCGCACTAGAACTTTAGGTCCTAAAGGTACTCGAGTTTGAAAGTACCTAACGTACTCCCTATATCGTGATATTTTTATTACTAGACAATGTTATTGTCACTAAACCATGTTTAACAATGGCATCAGCAGAACAATGAGAAAACTTCATTATTATTGCTGCAGTCTGGATGAAACTCGATAACAGCTAGATCGTGGAAGAATAGTAAGATAAAATTATCGGAAGCTGGGGTTGTATTGTGCCAACAAAACAAGAAGCATACTAACTCGATGTCGGCCGTAAAAAGACTGAATTTGCATCGAGCACGTAGCACACTTATCAGTAAATAGCATGAAATTAAAATTGGATATCATATCAATAAAAAAGAAACGAAAACAGAGAGCTATTTCCTTTTGGTGTAAGTATATGAACTTATACAAAGTAAGACACTTCACTCCCACAGTTTATCCGAAAAAAAAAATATAAAAGCTGTTTACTGTGTCGTAAAATACGTTTTATTATTCCATACCAGTCGTTTATTTATCCCCAGAAGATACTAAACGTATTTTGATTTCCCACGGCAATCTTAAACTCGCGCATGTCCCTTGCAAAGTAAACAGTAACTTTGGAAGGTATTTCTTCTCGTCTAATTTTATTGGAGTTTATATTATGACGCTAAAAACATAATGACCCAATTTATACTTACGTACAGTACTACCATTTAAGTTATGCACTTCGGCAATCGACGTGTAAATAAATAAACTCCCAATAATCAGCCGTCGCGCCTCATCGTCTTTTGTCACTCTAAATAACGTCCATATTAGTCCTTCACGAAGCGGACTGAAAGAGTGCCCAAGTCTATAGCACTTTTGAACGAACCAAAAATTCGAAAACATGTGACATCTACCAACCCGCTTTGGGCCCACGCAGTAGATTACGGCCCACTCCCTCTCACTGAAAGGCGGCCCGTGGCCCAGCAGTGGAAACATTATAGGCTGATTATGCTTGTGCTACTTTTTAGGAGCGGTAATTTTGACCACCTTAATACGAACGTGAAATCGCCTTTCTCTCTCCTAATTTGCTTTGCCCGACTGGGTCCACAATTATCTTGTCTTTGTAAAACTGCCACCAAATCCAATAAATATATTGCGTATGGTTGCTATTGATCAACAGAGGCAAAGATTCCTTTCACAAGCCTTATACAATACATAGTAATAGACAAGACAGTTTTCAATCAATGAACTTAATCTATCGAAGTTCATTACCGATCATAAGCATGTCTAAAGTCGGCAACTTAAACTAGTTGTAACTAGTTTAAGTTGCCGACTTTAGACATGCTTTAGTATAGTCAATATATACATAGGTTGTCAGTATGGGTTACCTACATAGTTACCTAAAAGGTTTACCCACGTACTCGTATGTCTGGCTCCTCCGATTTCAGTGATACTTGCTTTGTGCTCTGTAGTTTTGCCGCTAGGTAAACTAGTTCGACTGCATCCAGGGACCTCGTACCTAATAGGGTTGTCAATTTTGAAAAATAAAAACATTAATAGATATGTTTTATTTTTATGCGAATTTACACAAACAATTGATTTAATAAGGTACTTCTAGGGAGTCACCCCCAATTATGAAAGACAAACTGTTTTAAAAAGAGTGCATCAAACGATATTGTTTTAAGAAATTGTGTAAGTTGTAATAAATAGGAAAAATTTTCCAAAAACATTTTTGAAACAGCATTAAACGTTTATTATGGTCAAAATCAATCTGCCTAGCCTTTTCCTGACTATGTAGGGGTCGGCTTCCAGCCTCACGGGATGCAGCTGGATACAAGTATTTTACATGGAGCGACTGCCTCAGGCCTCCACAACCCAGTTACTGGATAACACGAAACCCCTTGGTAAGACTTGGTTTCTCACAATCCATATCGTCTGCCAAAGATCTGACTGAGAAAGATCTGAACTGTTTTCCTAGGCACGAATAGTACTTGAATAGCCTTGATATGTAAAGATGGTCACCCACCTACGATCACCTGATCGATTCACCCGTGCGTCTGTTATTACTTAGCCACAAGCCCACTAAAATTGTACTTATAACTCTCCTTTCAAATCAACACCATTACCCTGTTTCAAGTAGGTATTCGTTGTAACATTGCACATTCAATATGAAAACGAACGTGCTACATTCAATATGAAATGCGTTGTTATCACCAGATGTGCCAGTTATCGATACAATCTGTTTTTGGGGAAAATGGAAGCCGATCCAATAGAAAATAGGAATAGAAACATGCTGTATATGGATGAAGATTTTGAATAGTCAAAATAGGCCAACGTTAGGTAATCTTTTTTGTGATACTAACGTGTTATCTATGCTATCGAAGAATGATAGTGAACATTTAGCAAAAATGTTTATTCTGATTAAAAGAAAAGTCATAAACTTGTCAATACTTTTGTTTTGGAGTAATAACACAGTATTTAATTTAATTAAACAGGAATTCACCATGTTACGATGTCTAATTAAATGATAGCGCAGCATCTAGTAACATCGCGCGTCGGTACAAAGTCATGTTACCTGTATACCTACTTGCATGATTTCTTTAGAAATCTGACTGGCAATTCTTGTAATTTTAAGAACGTTCACAGTCTGATCTGTCTCAATCTGTCAAAAATATCCCTAATCTCCCTACATTTTTTACAAGTTTTTGACATTTGTTTGTCGCTGAGATGTGACTGCGACTATATTTTGAACGTTTTAAATTACGAGAATTGCCCTTCAGCCGCCTGTAAACTCCCACATGCCTACATTTTCATCCTACACGCGATGATGCGAAATATCACCATTAGAACAAATTAATGACATTATCTCCTTGTCCACAGCCTTCGATCCGTCTTTTTAACATATCAGACGTGATGGTGCAAGGTGGTGAATGCCAGCCAGACTACTGCGTGGTCAGGGTCATGCCTCCCCCCATCTCAACGAGAGCTGCCTACACCTGCGAGGTGTCGACCGAAGGGCCGAGATTCCAGATAGCGAGGAAGACGAAACATATGACTGTTGTTGGTGAGATTAGATTTGTTTTGAACGATTTACACCTGGCGGAGAACGTCAGAGCGCAAAGGAAATTGTCATCTATACGTATGTCTATATCAAGGTTCATTTTTGCATGGCCAGAGTCAATCAGATGTTTTTGGGATATGGAAATATGAGCCATAATTATTGACCGAGAGAATCCGCTTAAGTGAGCGAGAATGTGTTCCGGTAATGGATGCGCATGGATTATCCGATGACGGTTGCAGACACAATATTCGGGTGTCGTTTTCCTACGTTTTTGTCAATTTTCGACGTGCCCCACGCCCTCCGTTAAGTGTGAATCATACTCGTACTTTAGAAAGCTTTAAGGGAAAACCAATGTAGTTTAGTTTATTATTATTATCTCTTTATTTCATTATTTACATATCAATTATATTTTTAAATATAAGCATATAAAATATATAAAAACATTTAAAAATATAAAAAATAGTAGCCCACCGGTATCGGGAACAGGGTCCAAGCTACCGGCGGTCAGGGCTTCAGAGAGAGGAACCTCTTTATTATTATTCAGTCATTATTTCTGGTTGTAGTTGTATTGAAACCTGTAGGTATATTAAAACTTAGAGTTTGTTTTATCAATACGCAAAGATTTTTTTTTGGCTTCAATCAACTAAGCCTATCACAGTCCACTGCTGGACATAGGCCTCAATAATTGGGCCTCAAGGATTGGCGAAAATGTTAAAATTTTTCGTCTTGTGTGTCGTTTTTCATGGGTTTCGAGGGCGCTAAAGCCGTTAGTGAGGTCTAAATAAAAATCAAAGATAGCTGCTGTGATTTTTTTTAAAATCATATTTGTCGTTTTCATGGTTTTTTGTTGTCGGGTTTGACAGTGTGCTGTCAAATCCGACAACAAAAAACCATGACATACTGTGGTGTTACCGATCAAAGACTTAGACATTCAGTGGTAATACAATCAGTATTCCTTGTGAAGCCGTCAGAACAGGCAGAATCATGTTATACCTACTACCTTCTCTAGGCAAACAACGGATTAGGTATCCAGGTTGCACAGAAAGCTCTGTAAGCTGATACTATGGCTACAGACTGCGATAGTCAATCAAACGTGCCTAGAGTACGCTATGCTAATTAAGGACGAGTGACGTCATCTGTCTGCTTGGTGCATTGTCTGCCTAAGAATGTAATTTGAACCTTTTTTGAAAGTAGTGCGAGTTGTTTCTTCGCAACGTTATCTTAAGTAAAAATCCAAAAGAACGAAGAAATGGTAAAGGTGTTTTAAAATAGAAATTACCTTTTTTAAAAGTGAAAAGGTTGATTTCTATTTTAAAACTGAACTGTGAAGTGTGAATTAATACTGTTTAGTTTGGTATTTCTTTATAAACAGCATTCCATAAATTACTGAAAGAAAAATTAAACTGTTATTGATTGATTTTTGTTTAAAAAAGCATATTTCTATTCATGGATCTTTGACAGTCGTTACGGGTCGTCAGAAGCCCGAAAGTCTGACAACCAGTCTTACCAAGGGGTATTGTATTACCCAGTAACTAGGTTGTGGAGGTCAGATAGGCAATCGCTCCATGTAAAATACTGATATTCAGCTGTATCCGGTTAGACTGGAAGCCGACCCTAACATATTTGGAAAAAGGCTAGACAGATGATGATGATTTCTACAGAAAACAATATGTACAGAGTTTTCCGTTGTTTTGTGTTGAGAGAACTCTAAAAATAAAATATATTTTAACATAACAATAATTCAAGTTCCATCCATTTAACTGTCAAATAAAAATATTATACGGCCCTACGCTAATGATGATGAACGATTTATTTACGCTCGTTTGTTGTTTTTAAAAACAAAACACCGATGATGTTGAAAGGAAACCAAAAACAAGTCTCCAGTCTGAAAGTAACGTTTGTTTTTCTTTACCGCGGTTTTCTCTGTGTTCTGATCCTTGCAAGCAAACTGTACCGAGCTAGTTGAGATTGCTCGAGAGAAACTGAAATAGTAAATGGTGTTTTATGCAGTGTGTGTTTTTGAGTAGGAACTTCAAGACGAAAAATAAAATTATGAGTAAGAACAAAGTGGTTAAAGAAGCCAAGAGCCTGATTTTGTAGGGGAAAATCAACTGCATTTCTTGTTTTTTTTAAAAAGATCTTAACCAACTCCAACAATACACTTACTCATACAAAATATGACTGCCTATTAGGTATATGCCACACTGAACAAAAAAAATCCTATTACCAAAACCTCTCTCTCTCTCCTAAAACATTTTGGTATGAAATCATCCAAGAGGCATTAGGGTAAAATCAACGAGACGGTCACGGAATACCCTCATTACTTTATTATCTCCTAGTACAAAAGATTAAGGCGGAGGTTCCCGAAAACGGTCAAAAAGTTGGTTTTTTAAAGCAGTGTATCTCTTAAACCGTAAATACTTTTGACCAAAGAAAAAATTATGATATTTTCAAGTCTTACTTTAATACAGTGATGGAACCGAAATCATAAATAAATATACATTAATGCATCAAAATAATGTTCAAATACACCTCTTAATTTTCTTTAAAAGCAGTTTATCCCTTCATTAACAATTTTAATTACAATTAAAAATATACCATTAAATGTGTAATGCCAAACTGCATTCAATGATGGATTATTTATTATTAAATAGTTTTTGTAAATAGATAATTGCTTCATATTTGCAATAAATTACCACCGTTGTGTCATCGCGCTTCTCTTTCTTTTATATGCAGTCCGACAGTGACCGCGCTTTAGGTCATGTAGTCGCCTTAACCAGTATCTGATACCGTATAAAGTTATTTGGGATCAGTAATATCATCATGACTGTATTTTGTGAAAGTACCGTCAACAATTTATGTAAATTTATGTAAAAGTAGGCGAACGATTAACGGCACAAATCCTTATCCAGAATTTTCAAATGGGAAAGCCCAATAAAATGTTATGACTATGTTTTTTATGATTCCTGCGGCCTTCACCTAGTCACCGATCTACGTCTTCCTGTACGCAGTCGCCACTCCAGTACCTTTCGGCCCCATCGGCCTTCTATTCTGCGAGCAATGTCTACTAAGTTTGGTTATTCTTCGAGCTATGTGGGTTACCTTTGTTCTCCTACGGATCTCTTAATTTCTGATTCGATGACAAGTGTGGCTAATAAAATAAAACCATAATTCCATTCCTAGTTAAAGGAAGTTTTTCCACGGTATAGAACAAGGATCGAGTACAATTAAATTTAGTATTTTTATCACATTCCCTGCTCATCTCTCCGAGAATTAACAGCGCGATAATTACAACCATATTGAACTATTATTAGTATTCTAAATCCAATTAGATTATTCAAATTAATACGATATGAAAGGGGCTACCTTAGAAATTCAGCAAACCAATACAGAATTTGCCTCAGGAACGCTAATTTGCACATCCTCTGCTAGTTTTAGAGTACCTATAATAGAAATGAAAATTACTTTAACTACCCTACAGGTTAACTGTCATGTACAGACATATCTAATTTTGTTTTAAGTTTGATTTTCGGAACAGGAAAATACAAATTGGAACTCGGTTTTGAAACTTAATTCAAACGTTTCGTTTTGCAGAATTATAATTTATAAATTGTTTAACAAAACACAAACAAAATAAATTGGATCAAAAGCACTTTTTTTTATTTAATCTGGATGAGGTCGGTGTTTCCTAGCCGACTACTGTGAGAAAAATCACTGAAACAAACACAGAGGTCAATGTCTCTTTTAAAGTCCATACAATTACATTGTAATGGTAGGATTTTATAAAGACTATGTAGGTTAATGCCGGACGTCTCTTGCGGAAAACACCATCTCCAAAAAAGCACTTACCTAACTAAAAAACAACGAGCATAAAGCAATGTATAATACTATTTTTCAGTTATGTGCCTCAGGAAGCTTTCATTTGAAACTTCACCGTGACCTTTCTTTGAAACCCTCTGAAAATGTTTTCCATTTTCTCATCTACTTTCTATTGTCATAATTTTTATATTTCGCTGCTATAAATAGGCTAGCCAAGTTAGGTAATTGTGCTAAAATGAGTACGTCAGAGCGTTTCAGAAAGAACCATTTGTGACAAACAGTGAAGAGAATTAATTAGTGCTCATTACAGAGTCAAAATTATAGCTCATAAGTGTAAAAAAAAAAAAAACATGACTGAAACATTATTATAAGTCTTTGAAACGATTCACAAAGCTTCCCACTACACACTACAATATTAAATCTAAAGTACCCACTAGACACACTTGATACTATTGAGTACTTTTGTCGGAAGATTTATTTTATTTACAAGGACACCCTTTACTTGTACATCGTCGCTAAGTAGCTTACTTGCCAGTCTCCAAGCTCCCACCCACTTACACATACCTACTTCATTAAAAAAAAAAGGGAAAGGGATTAGCTTTACAATGTAAGTATCATACAATATCTGTAGAACACAAAGAAAATCCAAATAAATGTGTAGGTACAGTCAACAAAAGAGATAAGTATGCAGGATCATCGGATAGTTGAAGTTTATTAAGGAACCGATGGATGTTGTTGACTGAAATTTAATTTGATAAATGAATTGTTTGTTTTCTATTAATAAAATTAAATTTTATTCGAGAACATTCAACGGTTTCTTACTAAACCTCAACTATATCCGACGATCCTGCATACTTATCTCTTTTGTTGACTGTACATATTTCAAAGTGCTCCAAAAAAATGTTGAAAAAATTTAACTCTTAACGTTCTATTACACATTATGCCAACATAAAATAAGTTGTTTCAGGCTGAGGGCACATCGATGACATTAACAGCGTCTAGCTCGAGCTTTCGTTAATAGCCGTACCACGCTCGCCTCTAAAACCACAAGTTTTATCGATGCAATTATCTGAACAGCACAAACCGCCAGCCGCTGACATCAATATGGCCTCAGCCTAACAATAGCGTAACTCGACAATTCGAATTTAAGGCTTTTAATTAAGTTCAGCATGCCCGTCTGCGATTGCAAAGGACTTTATGATAGTCGATTCCCCTTGGCAATCGCCGTATTTGGTTAGTGTAAGTTTGTAACGAAGTTATGACACCAAGATGTTGAGTTGTGCGATGTATTCAAATCTATTTTGTGTTCAGCTATGCCGCAGGCGGATCCCGTGATAATCGGGGCGCCGAAAGTGTTGAAGCCCGGGGAGCAAGTGTTCCTGAACTGCACGTCCGATTTCTCTCTGCCACCGTCGGATATTAATTGGTACATCGACGAGGAGCTACAAAAGGTTCGTACACAACAGCTTTTGCCATCAATTTGATTAATTTGATCGTGATTGGGTTTACGGCTAGGAATCTACTCATAAGGGGCGATCGCAATCGCAATGCAATTTCAGATTCATTAATAGTTTCGTCGAACTAAGCCCCAAATCGGGTCTGAGCCAATGGTGTTTCGATGGCTATTATCAGTTTCGAAACTTACAGACAAATTAATTTGCTTGGGTTGTTACAATGTTTACATTAGAAATACTTGATTTTCACACTTATAAAATACATTGTCGGGTATTGTTATTAACGGGTTTTGGCAATCTGTGGTTTACTCTTTATTTCTGGGTGACTTTGTATATTTTTTTTATAATTTGTTTTAATTTTGCTTGCAGTAGACCGTCTTGATCTAATCCTTATTCTGTCTGTTATTATTTGTGTTTGTGTAACAACAAAACAAAAGCGAACAAGATGCGGTAAAAAATATCGCAAACAAAACATTGTTTGCGATATTTTTTACCGCAAATAAAATTATTTTTTTGATAAACTTAATACTTATTATATTTAGACATTGGGTACCGGTCTACAATATTTCATATGTTCAAATACTCTTCGACGTCTTATGTAGAACATAATTCATACATTGTCACAGTATGTCTATTGTTACACTGACAATACACTGTGTATTCTGTATAGTCCGAAGAGAATAGGTATGTTCGCTGTCATGTCACACAGGAATCCAATTTGAGAGGATTATGCTTGTCAAAAGGAGGTTCAGTATAATAAGACGTCCTGTCAACTTTGTATAGGTAGCTTATTGACTTAAAAAAAAACCTTTTGTTGAGATAGGAATACCTACTTATTTTGAGATAGCATAGGAAAAGTGTTTAGAGTAGGGTGATATTTTATCGCAGACATTTTTTCCGTGCACTGGATTTTACAAAGTTCTGCCAAACGCCGAAAGCTGAAAAACCAACAGTATTTTTTTGACGCGCTGGAATGCCCTCTGTTGGATTCTAAAAGTTCGACTTAATACTGGGTGCTGAAAATCAAGCACGTCAAAAAATCGTCCCGTGAGTGCACGAGCGCACCTGGGCTTAAATAAGTAATCTTCGTTATTTAAGCGGCTAAGCAGATACAGATTTTATTAATAACTCCCTGTTCAACCGAAATACGACGGCTCGTTTCTGAAAATATCTTCATGATTAAACCGCGACCATTCCACTATTATTAACATTCATAAAATGCTCGAATTTAATTTAGCGAACGACCTACATATTTCCAATTTCTCTTTGCAGAACTCCCTTGAATTGTAAATAGTCCTCCCTACCTATATTTTTGATTCACGTAGGCTGAAAGAAGATTACTCGTAATATTTATAGATTTCATATGAAAAAATTAGAACGCAGACTACTTTTTATGATAACGTTTCTTTAGTTATTATTTCTTCTGGTTGAATAATAATGTCTCTGAAAGATTTAAATATTTGATTTTCATGTTATTTTATTTCACTAGTTATAACTAAAGATTCAATTTAAATATATATTAATTTATGCTTGTCTTACAGTGATTGGGTTTTTGTTTCATGTTATTCTAATTTTAACTTTCTGTGATTTTAATAACTAGTACGAGTAGAGCATAGTGCTGTCTTAAATAGATAGACGGACAACCTGATAAAGGTCACAGGTGCCATAAAGATAAGAGAATCAATAGGAAAGATATTATTGGTAGGTAATAGAGGTCGTTTAGGTGACAATAAGTAATTTATTTTTATCCATGATAAAATCAAATCGTTTACTTTATATAAATATGATATTTAAACGATTTGAGTAGGTTCTCGGTACTTTCAGTAATAGAGCCATAAGAACTAATTCAATTGCCTTTAATTGTACAAGATGAACTGATTTAAGTGTCATCTTAAAATCACAAGCTAAAATCTTAACAAAACAATATATTTATTGGATTATTTCCTCTTAAGCCAACTCCAAATACGTCTGTTAATAATATAATAATGCAGGTGGTTTATCCTTGCATATTATTATGACTTCCCACTTTACAGACCTCCTTTGTATGAAGAGGACCTGCATTGTTTGCCATTACGTTGGCTCATTGTTAAGCGACTCTAAGCAGCCGAGGTACTCTTTAAATCTTCGCTAATGGCCTTTTAAAACGGCCAGTATATTTCGCCAAAATGCTCTTCCTTTATTCCCAGTAGTAAAACCTTAAAATGTTTATAATTAGATTTCAGGAAATATATGGATGCTGGCTGTTCGATTCTTTTTGTGCGTTGTCGAGGAAAAATGAAATCCGAATTTTGAATTTTTTGGTTGCCCAGTTTATTCAGTGGCTCGAAAGGGCCCGATCGATTGCGATTTTAACTGACTGTGCTCTTCCAGAGTCTCTTATTGCTTACTAGTGACTCGCTCGATTTTCACGACTTGAAAAAACATGGAGATTTCGTTATTGTATGTAAGTTTAATATTATATTATATACACATAACCCTTCCGCAGTTTCTTCTAAATAATACTGAAAACCGAATCAAAATATTGTGCGTTTAGTTTAGAAAAACAATGCGATCACACAGACACGAAATGAGACTTTAATTTATAATTTACTAGCTGCGCCCCGCGGTTTCACCCGCATTAGTGTCGATCCCGTGGGAATATCGGGATAAAAAGTAGCCTATATGTTAATCCAGGGTGTCGGCTACCTCTATTCAAAATTGGTCCAGCCGTTTGAGCATGAAGAAGTAACAAACATTATAAATATACACACACACATTCACAAATTTTCGCCTTTATAATATTAGTGTGATTTATACAGTTATGTTCAGTTTGATGAAACTGAACAGCTTTCTCCATTAGATCAAATCGTAATCACGAAAAATTTATCAACTGTCCCATTCAAAACTTCATTACCTACTTGACCCAAATGTATGCGACGGCTGATTTTTTTTGCGATTATGATGTTGTCCCATGAAGAAAGTTGTTCAGTCTGATGTCCATCAACATGGGTCATCGTCTGTACCACAGCCTTAAATTTGACCACACCTTTCTGGAACAGCCTATAGATAGGTATGTTATTTCTGTTAACTCTTCTACGACACATATTAGTAGAAATAGTAATGATACGAGTAGTATAATCATAGGATGTCATTATGTTCCTAAAACTCCTTATTTTTAATTGGAAATATGATTTTTTCTAACTACTAACTTAATGTTATTATCATACAAATTTCCATAAAATATGTACTAAATTAAACGTAAACTCACCGCAGCGTCGTTCCCAGGCTCTAATTAAAAAGCTATGAATCAATTAACTTGAAAACCTGGTTCATTATTCCGAGTAAAAAAATAGCAAACTAATATTAGTGATCGTTATTTATTTTCCTGTGCAGTTTTTCTCTTTGATAGATAATATTATTATTGTGAATACCGTACTGCATAAATAGGGACGTTTCCTTTTGATATTCCGACGTCCAAAAAGGTTTAAGTTTATTTTCATTTTCTTTTTGATGGTCTTTTGTTTCTACTTTGTACAAGACTCGCACGAGAATAAAATAGTCATGGTATAGTGAATGGTTAGATAGTCAGTATGGTTGGCAGTGGTATAACTGTCTGTTTAGCGTGCGTAAGCTACGGAAACAAGATCCTCTGTCAGACAAAAAGACAGATAGAATAGACAAAATCACAGATTTTTTTTAAATCTATAGAAACCTGTCTACAATCTGCCATTTTATCTATTCTTCTGTGGGTAAAACCCGTTTCTATGGTGTTCATACTACGCGTGCTGGATATATTGAGAGAAAGAGTGGTTAGACTGATAATCTTCTGTTACCCACTTTCGAAAACTCAAATGGCCGATTGATATATATAGGGATAGCAGATCTAAAACTATATTTTAGAGATCAATTATTGTCATGCAACGTTGCTGGTCTTCTAAAATCAATCGTTATACATAACACAACGGTCCGTCGTTGTCTTTTGACAAGCTTCTAGACGTACTCACACATTTTTAGGGTAAGAATATGTTCTCAAAACGGTAAAGGAAAGTATTAAATAAATAAAAAAATCGAAGACATGAGACATCCAACATGCACTGAGCCCGCGTGGTGGATTACGGCACACTCTCTCTCACAGAGAGGAGGCCTGTGTCGCAGCAGTGGGAACATTAGAGGCTGATTAAGCTAAATCATTTATCTTATCTTTATATCCTGGCAGGTATAGTGCTATTCAGTAATCTACCTGTGCTGATGATATTGTGCGAGAAATAACAGACTTTTTATATATAACTAGCTGCGTCACACAGTTTCACCCACCTAAGTTTCGATTCCAAAAAAAAACTGGAATGGGCCATCCTTATAGATGATAACCTAGGAGTATAAAAAATAGCCTGCAACCTATTCTCAGACCTACCAAATATACACAAAAAATTTCATAAAAATCGGTCAAGCCGTTTCGGAGGAGTTCCTACTGTAGGTCATGGTCAGGGTTAGAGTGGGATATCTGCCCACTAATATAAGGTATACTATGGTCTTAAAAATAAAAGGTTCCGTGATTAATTATTTTAGCTTTATTTAAATTTATCGACAGTATCTGCGATTTGATACAGATACAGACAGCAGATCTGTATTGCATTTTAAATATATATTGTATTATCATTATTATTTTCTTTGCTCCTGGTTCATTTTATTATTATACATATATATATATATACCTATATATATTTAGATTAGTAGGGGCCCGTGGCTAAATAATAACAGCCGCACAGGTCGATCGATCAGGTTAAGCTACGCTTGCCGCGGTTGGTCTGTGGATGGGTGACCATCTTTACATACCGAGACCCCTCCGTGCCTCGGAAAGCACGTTAAACCGTTGGTCCCGGCTGTCATTCGTGGATCTTTGACAGTCGTTACGGGTCGTCAGAAGCCCGAAAGTCTGACAACCAGTCTTACCAAGGGGTATCGTATTACCCAGTAACTGGGTTGTGGAGGTCCGATAGGCAGTCGCTCCATGTAAAATACTGGTATTCAGCTGCATCCGGTTAGACTGGAAGCCGACCCCAACATAGTTGGGAAAAGGCTAGGCAGATGATGATATTTAGATTAGTATAATATACTTCATGTATGTATTTACGATATTATGTAAATTGTACACCACAGACTACCTACATTATTTGTCTCTCTGTCCCCTTTTGAATCCATCCAAAGGTTGTCTTTAAAAGATCGCTGTTAGCGATAAGACAGCCCATTGTGTCACCCTTTGTAAATTTATATATTTATGTCTGTCATTTATATGTTGTACGTAATAAAGAGTATTCTATCCTATAAACTATTAGTTAGGAGGGTCTGGGTTAGAACATACATAGGATACTTTTTATCCCGGTACTCAGTACGTTCCCGTGGTCATAATTTCCAACCTCCACGCGGACAAAGCTCCTGGCTTGTACTTACGTATATTTCATAAATAAATATCATAAATATTCAAAGTAAATCATTCACATATAACACATTTTTGATGAATGTTTTTTCCATTCATCTCTATAACAAAGGCGAGGGGGCCTAACAAAATCAATGTTCCCGTAGTCGGGTTTTAGGATTTCCATTTATATCCTTTTTAGGGCTCTATCATATGTTGGGATATATGTATAAATGGATAATACAATCAATCGGGTTTTACCGCCTAACCTAGTTTAAAAAATATACAGCGTGGCAGGGACATCAAAGCGCAACCTGTTTTACCATGGATTCAGTGCATGATTCTAAAACTTAGACCCCCTAGCGTTGAAATTTTACGTCGATTATAAAAAAAATATTCATACATTTTGGCCGCGTAAGTATTACACTTTTTCCATGAAAAACCTATTGACACTGTTTGTCGGTAAGATAAGATGTGCTAGATAATGAACTATATAAATACATACAGATAAATAAAATTGAAGTGTCTCTTTGTAATATCAAAATAAAAGCTTTTTACTAAATGCATATTAAAGTATATTACGGTATCTACATAATTATAACAAAAAAAAACAATTTTTTAAATCTGTCTGTCTGTCTCTTTGACTTTCACTGGCTAGCTGACTAGCTAAGCTTTTATTTTAGACAAAGAATTAGGTTTCCGCGAAAAAAAAAAATGTACTGAATTCAATTTGTTTTCCGACACGCATGCGAAGTGACGAGTACAGCTAGTTGTGTATAAATACGGGAATTGGGAAGCCAGAAAATCGAAATGATTAAACTTTTTTGTTTAAATCAGTTTGTTTCATCTATGTACAGACAGCACATCAACCTACTACAATCTGTCAAATTTATTTAATACATTTTCAACTTTATGGCTAAAGCATAAGGTTAAAAATGGATTGGGGAAATTTTACAGTTTGGGGTAGGTTGATGTGCTGGCGTCTGTACTTCAGGTACTATACTCCTGTTTGCTGTGTTTGCATGTGGCATAAATGATGTGGATTTTTTTTTCACGATCTACGTATATTCTTTTCGAGAGGATGAATTATTCTCTGATATTGAGAAAGACTGAAAGGCATTTCCCGCTATAATTATTTGCATTAGGTGCATTCGTATTGCGCCCGGAATCCGCTTCCAGCTTAATAAGAGGCAGTTTCTAACAGCAGTCACAGGAAATTAGACAGAATAGAATTTAATCATTAACCTCGTGGATTCCTCAACGGGGTGTACGCTTCCTTTGTTCAAATACATATTAGTAGGGATTCCTTCTAGTTTCGGTTTTTGATTTTTCTACTGAATAATAATATTGAACCGAGGGGTCCGTGGTTAAATAATAGGTAACAGCCGCACAGGTCGATCGATCAGATTAAGCTACGCTTGCCGCGTTTGGTCTGTGGATGGGTGACCATCTTTACATACTGAGACCCCTCCGTGCCTCGGAAAGCACGCTAAACCGTTGGTCCCGGCTGTCATTCGTGGATCTTTGACAGTTGTTACTGGTAGTCAGAAGCCCGAAAGTCTGACAACCAGTCTTACCAAGGGGTATCGTATTACCCAGTACCTGGGTTGTGGAGGTCAGATAGGCAGTCGCTCCATGTAAAATACTGGTATTCAGCTGCATCCGGTTAGACTGGAAGCCGACCCTAACATAGCTGGGATAAGGCTAGGCAGATGATGAATAATATTGAATCGAAGTGGGCAAAGGTAATTCTGCTTTTTGGATAGAAATCAAGCAGGACATCCCAGTGTACTTCCCGAAAGTGCTCGTACACAAAGTGATCTTTTGCTGCAGAAAGAGCTCTAGCTACTACTACTTCAAGGTTGAGAGCATAATCAGCCTGTAATGTTCCCACTGCTGGGACACAGGCCTCCTCTCTGTAATAGGGAGTGGTTCTTAATCCAATCTACGCGGGCTGTTAGATGTCACATGTCTTCGATAGCAGTAGTAATAAATTAATTGTCATAAAGTAAAGCGCCTGTCGGAGTTCGAACCCACGATCTAGAACTCGTAAGTCGCGGCTGTTACCATTGGGCCACCAATGCTCATAGATTGAGAGCAAAGACCTGTAATCTATCAATATAGTGAAAGTAAACTCTTAGCTAGTTTTCTATTAAACTTAATCGCTTATTCCATCTTACATAGATTGTCATACACCGTTAACACTAAATTATTTAAATTAATAATACTCCTTTATTCTGAATTGTTTTTGGTTTTTACAATTATTCAATTAAGAGTATGTCCCTCAATGCAGCATGCCTAGCAAAGGCCTCCTCTAGCAATTGTATTCTATCACGAGCCACTCTCCTCCAGCGGGGCAATTGCGTAATGCACTATCAATAGCAATGGCTTTAAGATAGTTCAACAACATTCATTGCGTTATTTACACTGTTGGACAGATAAATTTGTCGAACATATGAAGCAATGGATTAGCAATATCATTCAAAATTATTCAAATTGTGATTGAAAGTGTGTTACTCAATCAGGGTGCAGTTAAGACCCGCTGTAAGTTTTACCTCGTCCACTAAACATAAACACTATAAACGAAATGTAATTGTTTTTCATAAAAATCATCGAAAATACAAGCTCGTTGTGCTATCAGTTATCAATACCTTGTACTAATGCACCCTGCCCTGCCTGCCTACCCCATGACTTTTTCAGTGATAAAAATCATCATTATTGTGGTCATAATGTTTAAAAATAGCTGCACTTAAAATATGTAATTACTTTTAAGCAACATTATTTTGTAAATTGCTTTAAACAAACTTTATCATTAAACTGAAATTTCGCCACAACTAAATTAAATTTTGTTCACCCATCGCTTCAATTAAATTATAATCTGGGCGTATGGTAGCTGAATAGATTGCAGTAGGGCATTATTTCATCAGTTTAATAATGTTGCTGCCCACTGCTTTAGGATAAACTATTAGAAGTCCCATCGACTTAGAAGCTGCTTATCACGTGTAATCATGTAGATTGTTGTGTATTACTACTAGGTAATAATTGCTTCCAAGTTTTGGATTTTGGTGATGATTATTATGCATGATTATTGATGATCATGTCAGAATTTTGCATAAGCTACATTTATTTCCTTGCAATTTTTTTTGTTTATAAGACACCTACGAATATGAATGGTTTTTTAACATTTTCCAACGATTGTTACTATCTAGTATGATTTTCATCTAATGTTCTGAGTACCATTTCTCGTTGTGATTGTCTTGAAACTTAGTGATTACAATCTCAAGTTTTCTAACGACCAACTTCATTACAGCCCCTGCCATCTAATTATATTATTATCATCTAACATTCCGATGACCATCATAGTGATTGCCGTCTAAAGTTTCCTGTAAATAACCACAAACTTCTTTACAGCCCGAAGCCTGGCAGAAGACTGAGGTGACAGGCAACCAGCCGGGCGGGCTGCGTCGCTCGTGGCGCGTTCTGCGCGTGCGCGTGCCACCCACCGCAAGCGGTTCGATGCGCGTGCGATGCGAGTCTATACTGCTAGTGGAGCCTCCTGTAGTGAGGGACGCGAACACAATCATTACTATACACTCGCGCACGCAGCTCTCTAAATATGTGTCTAATAATAGTGGTAAGTTAAAACTAGACTACTGAGGCTTTACAGCCGCGGTCAAGCCTTAGCCTGGTCGAGTATATTTCTCCAACGTGACCCGAGTTCAGATTTAAGAACTATTGGAGTGAGAAATTGGGGAGGAAATTTGCTAATACCCGGCGAAAAATTGGCGTAAAAGCAACATTGGTAGTGGGGACATAACGGCCGCGGTGACAACTGTCATGTGTGATGACAGCAGCAAAGATTTAAATCGCTAAATACGCCCTACCGCGTCAAAACATAGCCGCATCTGTTTCGTTTTGACACCACTGACACACAGTGACGCAGGGACTTGATTTGATTCACTCTTCTCAGTATGGACACTTTTTCGCGTGACTAAGTACGGTGAGGGCAAATCTAGCGATTTAAATCTTTGGGCAGCAGGGTTTGACTTTACAGTGTCAAAAACGCTCTCTAGGAAAACACACCTACTTACTTTAACCTAAAGTTTTTCATAGTGACGTCATTCACCGGTACATGGCGGACACCGTTCTTCTAGGAAAGCTTAGCTTAATAAGCCTAGGATACGTCTGGCAAGAATCGTCACACGTGAAGGCACTTTTAATACAACTTTAATCTTATTTTGAATATAAATCTAGTTAGGAAGGAAAACAGCTATTTATGTTATATTTTATTAAAAGCCTGTGATGTCCCACTACAGGGCAACTACTTTCTTTCCACTTCTCTCTATTTAAGTGAATTTACGACATACGGCATTTCTTACAAACTTTCAAGCTCTTGTTTTTCGAAATGAATGAACCGTTTTTAATGAAACTTCAAACGCATAACTAAGCAGGATACAAATGTCTAAAAAGTTAGTAAAGAACATTTTCAAAATGTCTTATTTAAAAAAAGATAACTGGAAATCTCTTTTTCTATGGAAAATTTAAAATCGGTCTAATTTGCCTGTATCACTATTTTTCGAAAATATTCTTAACTAACTTTTTAGACCTTTGTATCCTGCTTATGCGTACGAAGTTTCATTAAACACTGTTCATTCATTTCGAAGAAAAGGGCTTGAAAGTTTGTATGAAATGCTGTACGTCGTAAACGCTCTTAAAGCTGCTAAGGACCAGTGGGGAAATTGCGTAACACATTATCAATAGAAATCGGGTTCATTTTGACAGTTCAACAACATTCATTGCGTTACTTACGTGTTGAGCAGACAAATTTTTCGAACTTACGAAGCAATGGATTAGCAATTTGCTTCAAAATGATTCAGATTCCGATTGATAGCGTGTTACGCAATTAGGGTGCTGTTCTTGTTGCAAAACATAGCTGTAGGTACTATGTATTTATGTATAGTGAGGAAGTTTATTTGGCAGGGTTTACAGGAACCTCGGTAAACTCACATTGCTAGGAATAAAATTCCTAAAAAACTTCGTAAAATTTACTGAAAGTTACGCTTAAATCAGATATTCTGAAAATTTACGACTCAATAAGAATCTAGACTTTTATGTACATTTTTTAATCAAAAGTTTGTGGCTATAAATAAGACTGTTTGAATTATGTACAGTCAACATCAAAATCTAAACGATGATTGAAAAAAGTTTTTGCTATTCTATGACATTTATTATTTGTTGTAAAAATGAACTTGTTAATACTTTCAAACTAGGTTATTACAACTTTTTGGTAACATTATGTAGTTATTTTTTGGGTTCCCTAACAGAAGGGTGCTTACTGGACCCTATTACTAAGGCTCCGCTGTCCGGCTGTATGTCACAGGGCAGACCGTATCTTTTGAACCGTAATAGGTAGACACTTGAAACTTTCACGGAGGGTGAACTACTATTAGTCACTATAACAACAAATAATAAATATGTGTTCCGTACAATTCGTCAATTCCTTTTTTAAATGCTAAAATATTTGTCGGCTTTATGTCAATTGTACATACGATCATGTATGTTTTCATCGCAAGGGATTAAAGCGATAAGGACATTAACGATATAATTTTATTTAGGTCATATGACATTAACGCGAAAATAATTCAATTAAGTAGGACATTATTATGAGCTGAGCCTGAACTTTGCAAGTGTCGTATATGTTCAATATTTGATGTGTGGTTTGTAGATAAACAATGTGTAACTGAATTAATGCTCATTATGAAAGTATTTTGTTCAGAATCGTTTACTAAATGGATTTATGTTATTTTAAATATAAATAAAAGTACGTAAATTACAGTCATAGTTCCGCTGTAAAGTCAACACGAACCAAAATTGACGAAATACTTACTACGCTGAATTCTTATACGTTTGCGACTGTGTGCGTTTGTAGCTGTGTAATGTGACCACAATTTTCTCCCACAATCAGTATAAATTACTTAATAAATAAACTATTTTTTATACATAATATTAAATACACACATCAAAAGTGTCTAGGGATCAACATATATTTTTGCAATAACTTTTCTCCTGATTAATATTAATTAAAATTTTCTTTAAGGATTCATCAAATAAAGTGTTTTCGTTTGTCACAGTAACGATAAACCAAGTCACCTTTGCATTAATAAAGAAATTTGCCATTTTCCTAATAAAGGGATTTTTGACATTTGAACCACTAACACAAAAGTTCGAAAAAAAGACTGAAATAACAGTTTTCTTTAAAATTTTATTGGGTAACTTAAACAATTAATAATCCGTGTTTCTACCGCGAACACTAACAACACAAGAACATCGGTTTGGCATACTCAAAATGAGTTCATCCAAATCACGCTGTGGAATGGCAGCCCATGTTCGTTGCAACAACAAAAAAAGGTCTTCTTGCGACTGGATACCCTCCATATTCGGCAGAGCTCTTCTCTGTAGCATATCCCATGCATGCTCAATCGGGTTCAAGTCTGGCGACTGAGCAGGCCAGGGCAGGACATTGATGTTAGCTGCGGCGAGAGTCTGTCTTACAACTCTTGCGGTGTGCGGTCGTGCATTATCATGCATTAACTGAAATAAGGGACCGATTTGCACTTGTAGAGGAACGATGACGTCTGATACAATCGTCTCAGCATAAATTTGAGCGTTGAGGTTGCCTCTGATCCAAATCAACTCAGTTCTTCCGCCGATCCAAATACCCGCCCATACCATGATGGTTCCACCACTATTAGGATGGACTTCCTGGCAGGATTTTAATCGCTGTTGGCGTCCAGGGGTTCTCCAGTGTCGTATACGTCTTGTATCCGGTCTCATACCAAAACGAGACTCATCAGAAAAGCACACGAAACGCCATTGTTCTTCTGCCCAATTTCTGTGTTCAAGAGCCCATTGATATCGAATCCTACGATTGTGCATTGCTATAGGTGGTACCCGTAGCGGTCTTCGGGAATGAAGGTTCACTTCATGCAAGCGGTTTCTGACTGTTTGGTCGCTAATTAAGTTCCCTGAAGAGTGATGAAGCCTCACGGCTAACATCATGGCGGTTATTGTTGGAGCTCTTCGAGTTAAGATTTGAATGTATCGGTCTTGTCTCCGTGTGGTGCAGCGATACCGTCCTCCATGGCGCTCAGCCACGGTACCAGTGCTTCGGTAACGTGTCCAAAGTCGACTGATAACACTCTGACTTGTATTCAGAGCTAAAGCCACAGTACGTTGCCGGGAACCAGCTTCTATCATTCCCACGGCTCTGAGCATTTCTTCCCTGCTTAAATGACGTCGCCGCTCCATAATAACGTTGGTTTTAATCAGTAGTAGGGAAACAGTAGCACTAATAATGTCTTCAATGCGTTGTTTGTTTTTATAGGGAAAATATTGACAGCTGATTTTCATCTTTTACTCGAATTTGATTCACAGTTCCTGATTCAAATTATGAAATGCACCAAAAAGGATCCATATAAATTTATAAAATCATAAATTTATTACAAAGCCACATCTCAATCTCAAGAAATCCGCATAAAAATGCTTGATCCCTAGACACTTTTGATGTGTGTACTATGTTTGTATTATGATTGATTACGGTGTGCATTAATTCCGGCGGGGTAATTGCGTAACACACTATCAGTAGCAATGGGTTTCATTTTGACAGCTCAACAACATTCATTGCGTTATTTACGTTGTTGAGCTGACACATTTTTCCAACATAGGGCAAAGGATTAGATTTTGAAGGATATTGTTAACAATATCCTTCAAAATGATTCAGATTGAGGTTGATAGTGTGTTACGCAATTAGGGTGCTGGACCTGGACATGTTGTATGCGTTAATGATTTTACTAATTATAGCTTTTGTATTGTTTCAGGTACAAAAGTAGTCAATACAGGCGTATTAATAGCAACAATTATATTACTGACTTATAATGAAATATCAAGGATGTCGAGCTTATGAGATTCGGTGTGAAATATTGTTTGGTGATATTAGTTTTAAGTGTAGATAATATCGGGAACGGCCTGTATTAACATACAAAAAATGTAACTATGTATACAAAACACAAGAAAACAGGTTTTGTTTGTACCTAAATAAGCTCAGCAATAAGCTCCACTAGTACCTTTAGGGCTGATTTTTCCAATGTTAGATAATTTTATCCGCGGAATAATTCTGAATTTTTCCAGTTTTTGACAGTTCTTTCATACAAAAACTGTCAGACGTCAATTTTATTCTACGAATAAGAAATATCAGTCGATTGAAAAATCAGAAAAAAAATAAGTTGAAACAAAACTGAAAGATAATGACGAGAACTCCAGAAATTGATTCCTTTTTTCGTAAGAGACTGATCTCTATTCACTTTATGGAGGTTATAGACGTGTTGAAACCTTCATAAAGCAAATAAAAAGTTTGCCTTTATTTTAGGAGAGACAATCAAATCAAACTGATTATTAATTGTTGTGTTCGAATCATAGTTTAAAAAATATTTCTAAAATGCCATCGAATCTAAAAATAAAATTAGTAGGGACCTACAAATATATATGATTTCCGAAAAAAAATAACAGCGAGCTTTCATAAGTTAACATTCATAGAGGGAGAAGTCGCTAAAGTTGGCTAGAATAAGAACACTGTAGAAAAATCTAAAAAAAAATAAAAAGTAAATAATATTATACCCATAGACCTCATTCATGATGTATCGCGGAAAAATAATTATTTTTTGTACGTTTCTGAAACGTTAATAAAATCATCAAAAATGTATAAAGTGAATTTGTTGATAAGTTGATAGATACTTAAATATAAAACTAACGTAAGTTGTAAAACAAATGTTGTGTTTCAAAAATAGATATTAATTTAACACGACAAAGTGAAAGCCACATAACTTACGTTGACCAACGGCTCAGGATGATACAGCAGAAGTTCTATTCCAAGAACCTCTTCCATCCTTTCCAGGAACACAGTTGTAGTTCCATTTAAAAATAAACGAAAATAAACGGTCATAGTTGAATCTGACTTGTAATATTGTACAGAACATTTTAACCAAGTGACGATCTACTTTTACCCGAGTCCTCAAGCTGCTACATCAGGAATTATTTTTGATCCCCAACGCAAAAATTAGAGGTTTTACAAGTTTGCAGCTCTGATGGAAAAACCCCGTCTAGTCATTACCTAAAAAATCAGTCGAGAGGTGTCGGGAGACACCCGGTTGGAACGAAGTTCCTTTCGCTTCTGCACACTTGGCAAATAAGAGCTAGTCCGAAAAAATTAACATTTTTGATTCGTCAAGTGTGAAGAGTACGAAAGAACATAAAAAAAATGATATTGACCGATTCTTACAATCAACCTCGTTTATTGAAATCTGTCCAGACACTTCATAATTTATTTTGCCTTAAAAAACACTTTTCAAGCTTCTTGGTGAGTTAATTAGTTTTACATAAAAAAGTAAAATTAATAGTTTTAATAAATATAGGCGTTAATCTATGGCTGTGTTTTCACTTAAGGTAACGTCAATTCTTTGCACGTCATCATCTTTTTAAATATAAATGTACAGTGACACGAAATTGTTGTTTTTGTTTTAAGTTTTTATAATTTTTATTATTGTATTTAATGTAAATTTTAACTGGGATACGTAAATAAAGTTATGATACAAATTGTATGTTTGGTGTTTTTCTTCTAATCCACTATTAGTAATGCAGGTTTCGTAATATAATAATAGATTTATTTATTTACTCACTACAATAAAATAATAACAAAGAAAACAATATTGTTCAAACATGAGCTTAGAGAAAAATATTGTGGGAGACTGGTACCTAAGTTCAGCCGAAACCTGTATTTCAAGCCACCAGGTCTCCGTCGCAAGTACAGACGCCAGCACATCAAGCTACCCGAAACGGTCAAATTTTCCCAATCAACATTGAACCTTATGCTTTAGCCATAAAGTTGAAAATCTATTAAAGAAATTTGACAGATTGTAGTAGGTTGATGTGCTGGCGTCTGTACATAGTTATGGTCTCCCGTGAACTAAAACTAGACAATAATTTCCATTTTACTTTTAAGAAGGAGTGTTCCGTTGAGTGTGTGGGTGTGTAAGTGTGTGTTTGTGAGTGATGATGAAGTTGGCGCGTGTTGAACTGTATACATACTGAATGCCATAGTAGGATGTGCTTGTGGTAGAGATAAACATAGACGGAATGCGCGTGGTGACTATTTTCGGATATAAAGTAGATTTTCGGATGTGTCATAGTCCAGAGCAATCAATGAAGTTTTTCTCACACTTTATGTAGACGCTCTCATCATTTTTAATTTAGCAAGACGACATTCTTCAACGAGAAATATTTAACTGAACCTAAAAACTTATTAACGTTCTAATGATAGGCACTTTTTTTAAATTAATGAACCTCTAAAAACTTTTTGCGCTTCTAATGATGCCAATATTTTTAATAATTGAGCGTCTTTTTAACTTTCTGGCCTTTTTACACAGTTAGTCGCAGTAGCTAAGCTAGGCTACTAGACGGGTTAGATTATGATTAAGATTATATTGGAACTATGACCAACCGCGCTACATCCAAGCTAGTTACAGTTACAAGGCTATCATCAATATATAGGCATTATCGATTACAAAGAAAAAAAAAATGAAAAAATGTTTTAACAAGTTTTCTTACATTACTAGGTAGTGATTGGAGCCTCCTTTTAAGATAATAAAGCCTGTATTAGGAGATTACTAAGAATTCCGGCATGTATTTAATCGATTATTTAATTTCATAACATAATTTAACGTTTCTCGCTTCCTAGATAGAAACATGACACTGTATTTTGTGATTTCCTTTAGAAAAATATAACGGTTTTTTTAATACCCATTTCAACTAGTTAACTGCTGGGCCCAGGATTTCCCATCTCCTTTGCTGTTCTCAAAAAGAGGCGCAATCATTATGATATGATATCAGAGTGTTCAATAATGAAAGTGTGATTAGAGGTTCAATTAAATGCATACCTTGTTCAACTAATAAATTGTGGCTGGGAGTTGGTAAGTTTTTTTAGGTAGGTTAGCCTACACTGTCCCACTGCTGAGGGGAAAAAGGCTTCCCCCAAATCCAGGGACCCTTTTCTAGAGCGACCTTGTTCCAACCCTTGAGATACGTGTTTAGGTCGCCTTGCCACCTCTTCCTGGTAAGTTACCCTAAGATTGTGTATGTCGACAATCCGCACTCAAACAATAATTGTAGCTGACGTAACTGCCAACTGTGAAATAAAAATTGTTTATTCAATTTATTAATTCAGTTCTTCTTCTTAGCGTGTCGATGGCAATCTAAATAAATGGAGTCGGCCCAGAATCCGGATACTTGTTTGGCGCCATCACCAGCGTACATCAGTTCCTCTAACGTGCAGCTGACAGGACACGCAGGATACGATATTAAGTGTCCCATCGTTTGTGAAACAGCACCACATTTACACTCCAAGGTGGAGTCGTCTATGAATCTCCACCTGAACAGGTTTTCCTTGCTTCGACTAACCTGGGTCCGGAGTCTGGTTAAAGACTTCCAGGTTACCCAAAGCAACTCATGTCCAGGTGGGAGTTCTTCAGCGGATGGAACGAATGGTTTAGCTAAGGAAGCATTGTCTCGCCACAGCTTCAGTCTTTCTTGTGATCGTTCGCCAGTGAGTGAGACGACACACTTTAATACCATTTTAGAGCCAACCAACAGTTAATACCATTTTAGAGTAGGTGCCGTAACCTAGAAAGAGTAAACAGAACGTTGAAGTGTTAAAACAAGTTAATAACTCGTGGGACAGTTAACTGACCTGTTAACAAACGTTCCAACTTGTTCGTAGCTATGTAAATTCGTTTGAAATTTTAAAACCATTTGATGTATAAATAAGTATTCGTAAAACAAAAATAAATCATTGACTCTAAAACCCGGGAGGGTTTTAGAGTCCATGAATTTATGAATGAAATATCCAATGAAAAATATAAACATTTTTTATTAAAAACTGTGTAAGCTGTGATTTTAGTTTGGACGTCTGTTTTTAATAGTTAAAAAGCTTTTATGGACAGGTGAATTAATATTTAGCAATTAATATAAGTGCTGGTTAGTTATGCACGCTTTCCTAGAATTTAATATACGTTATTCAAATCCTTGGAAAAACTACACGTAGGTACTCTAGATACTTTAATTGAATCGCGTCCAGACACGATTCAATTAAATCCCTTTTATTCATCATCTGCCTAGCCTTTTCCCAACTATGAATACCAGTATTTTACACGGAGCGACTGCCTATCTGACCTCCACAACCCAGTTACTGGGTAATACGATACCCCTTGGAAAGACTGGTTGTCAGACTTTCGGGCTTCTGAGTACCAGTAACGACTGTCAAAGATCCACGAATGACAGCCGGGACCAACGGCTTAACGTGCTTTTCGAGGCTCGAAACGAAATTAAATCCCTTTTAGTAATAAAAAAAAAATATCACGAATTTAGTTTGAAATTATAAATTGTGCTCGTTGTTGGTAAGAGCCTATCTGTTTTAACAATAACTTTTATTTAATTTTATTATTTCCTTTATTTCATTATTTACATATAAATTATATTTTTAAATATTAGCATATAAAATATAGAAAAACATTTAAAAATATAAAAAATAGTAACCCACCGGTATCGGGAACAGGGTCCAAGCTACCGGCGGTCAGGGCTCCAGAGAGAGGAACCTCCGGACAATGCGGGCCGTGTCCAGAAGTACCGCTTTCTGAATCAAGCCCTTGATCCAGCTGCCCAACGAGAGCCTCCTTAGGTGTTGGTCGAGACTCTTGGCTATTAACCCATTGGCAGTCACGACTATCGGCACAATGATCGCTGAGTCCACATCCCACATGTCGACAACCTCGCGAGCCAAGTCAAGATACTTGATTTGTTTATCTTTTTCGGCTTTCTTTAATTTTATTTATTATTAGCTTTAAAATATCAAGAATGCCTAATACTAATGTAATCTATGTATTCTATAGTCGGTAGGCGTAGTATTTACGCTACGGAGGAAAATGGTGGCTGGGACAGACTGGACGCGGAAGGTGGAGGACAATGTGTTGTGGCGCAGCCTGTGGGCGAGGACTGTGTCCCGCGCAGTATAATGCGATAGGCTGAATTGATTGATTGATTCTAAAGTGTGTTTCAAAAGTATCTGATAAAAATGTAAACAAATTGATCAGAAAGCGTACCTCATCATCTGCCAAGCCTTTTCCCAACTATGTTAGGGTCAGCTTCCAGTCTAACCGGATGCAGCTAAATACCAGTATTTTACATGGAGCGACTGCCTACCTGACCTCCACAACCCAGTTACTGGGTAATATTATACCCCTTGGTAAGACTGGTTGTCAGACTTTCGGGCTTCTGACTACCCGCAACGACTGTCAAAGATCCGCATTAATTCATCACCATTGCTATCAAAACGGTGAAAGAAAACATCGTTTGGAAACCGGCATGTCCTTGAACCAAAAATTTTAAGACATGTGACATCTACCAACCCTGGGCTCCTGTGTTGGATTAGGGTCCACTCTTTCTCACAGAGAGGAGGCCCGTGTCCCAGCAGTGGGAACATGTAGGCTAAATATGATGATGTATTAAATGAAATATATTATGAATCCAAAAATAACGTACCTACTTTTACTCACGCTATGATGGTTATAATTTCCAACTAAATGTACGATTTGGAAGCATTCTAGGTATATCACATGCCAAGCAATTGCAATGAACATGTCCCTTGCGACGTTAATCCACACCGTCCAATTATCACATAGTATCCCCGAAGGGATTAGACATAGATATTGTAGTTGAAAGCTCATCTGTAATTCGATTTATCTTGCTCTATCCACGACAAGACGATAAGTATTTCATATATGTACTGAAATAAGAGAGATTAGCTCAATCCTGACTAAGAAAAAATTATATGAAAAGTCTGACATCTACCAATGTCCTCATAGACGGTGTTCTTTGCTTGAATTTTTCTTTTAAAGTATAACGTCACAGAAAGATTAATATGGCGGACGTAAGATGCCTTGAAATAAACTTGAAATCGTTCAAAGTTTTAGCTGTTAAAGACAAGCGCACATTACAGCCGCACAGTTCTCCAACTCCGATAAGCCACAGTCTGAGTAACCGCATCACAAACGATACCTCCCATCTTGTGCTCGCTGTGCAATAACACCTGCTCTATGGAAGACCTTTGCGAGGCCAAGGTTAACGCTGTCCAAGTGGCTGAATTCTGGTCGAAGCTTATTGATGCGAGCTTTACACATGTGACTACAGCCGCACGATTTTCACTGCACGGAGAAAATTGACTGTCTAAATGGCAATTCGGTTAGGCTGCAGGTGACTAAAATCGCAAGTTCCAAAGCAGAGTAGGTTTCGACTTTTGTTGTGTGGCGACAGGTCGCATGCGGCGGGTGACTAAAATCGACCGTGAAATACTTAGTCGCAGGCGATCGCCAGTCGCATGAAGGTCGACATTTTAATGCAAAATTAACTAGTCACCTGCGATTTTATCGACCTGTGTAAATGGAGTGGCGACTGCGTACCGGAAGACGTAGCGTTGGAAGGCCTCCCATAAGGTGGACTGATGACTTTGTGAAGACCGCAGAAATCCGCTGGATGCGGGAACCACAGAACCGGTTGAAGTGGCGGTGCTTATGGGAGGCATATGTCCAGCAGTGGACGTCTTTCGGTTGAAATGATGATGATGTGCGTCAGCTTTTACATTAGGTACAGTTTATAGTATTGTAAATAAACTTACTATGCCAATTTGCCTTAACCGAGGCGCAAAAAAACTGTTCCACCAAGTTTTAAACTAGAAGCCATCTAGCTGCCAGTCTCATTAGCGCTAACAGAAACGATTAAGTTAATAAGTAACAGTTTCTTTATAATATTAGTTTTGTAGGCAACAGCGAAAAGTCTGATTCTACAAAGAGGCAGCTTGACATCCCTTATATTTTTAACGTTTCTCTTTATCCTGAAAATAAAAATGTTCTAGACGTAAAACAATAATGAAAATCTTAAAAAGATTTAGCCGTTTTACGGGTTAAACGGTTTCGGTCGTTCTTTTGATAGTAGATGAGGTAAAAAACATTCAATTTGGCCTAAATATTCAATCTTGAGTCAAGACGGGCCAAGACAGTTACCTTGATGTAAGATTTTAGGGCATTAACGTAACAAAAATAGTTCTAGCGTGATTTCTCGGCTATTTTATAAATATTATAACTTTCATGACTGATGTTCTCACCTACTTTTTAAAGTTTCAATGTACAGACGTCAGTACATCAAGCTACCCGAAACTGTCAAATTTTTCCAATCAACCTTGAACCTTGCCTTAGCGATAAAGTTGAAAATCTATCAAAGAAATTTGACAGATTGTAATAGCTTGATGTGCTGGCGTTTGTACTTAATCAACTTATGAGGAAGGTACTGCTATATTTGATTACTTTAAACAATCAGAGTGATTAATTCAGACATCTAAGCAACACGATGTACGCAAGTTCAAAAAAATATGGATGTCACGTAGGGTTTGGTCCTATCATATTTTCCATTAGCATTGATGTCACCTAGATTTATAGAGGTTTCGGAGATTATCCGGAACAACCAGAGACAAAAAAAAATAAAAAGGTTTTTTTTGTTATAAGTACCGTATAATACTTTCGTATGCATTTAATAAAAAGCTTTTATTTTGACATTACAAAGAGACACTTCAATTTTGTTTGTATATGTTACGGCTAATAGCCGAAATGCGGCTAAATCTAGTTTTAGCCGGGTACAACTAGGTGTATCTTACGTCGACCTATTTCTGTGCAAAAGGGTTTAAAGTAACCTAACCATTTTTTTTTTTTTTGTTTCCGGGGTGGAAAATCCTCATGGATGTCCGCCGCCCTGGGGCGGGCGGCGGGGTCTGTCAGACTCTTACTGACTAAAAACCACCCCGGTGTTCCATCTCACACCTACGCCGGGGGTCGCGGGAACGTACGATCCTTCCGCAACCCCCGGCAAAGTAACCTAACCAAACCTAACCTCGGGGTGCCCTTCGCTCGCTCTTGCATCCTACGTCGTCTATCGACCGACCGCAACCATGCAACCGATGTTACCCGAAGTACACACGAACCGCATGTGGCCGGCTGCACCTAGTTGTACCCGGCTATAACTAGGTGTAGCCGCACTTCGGCTATTACCCGTGGCATATAGATTTATTTTTAGTTGAAGTTGAAAAGACTGGCCTTCATTGTCTATTGTGTACCTAATTCAACTCGTATATGATAGTAACATAGACTTTTCCTCGCCAACTCTAGACTAGATTATTTGAAGATTTCACAACCTGTGGCCTGAAAAATAGATCGTATTAAAAGCAAACTCAGCATCGTAAGACCATGACTGCAGCATAATTAGCTTAACTTCGCAGAATAAACCCGAAGAAAAATGTTTCTTTAAAAAGATAGAATTATCGGCATCGCTCGGTATATAGAGTTTGCGATTCCATTGTTCCTCCATGAAGGATATTATGTTCGAGTAAACGAAGTTGGTCTTTACTCTAGTTTTATTCGCATCAACTAAATGTTTTCACAGGAACTGGCGTGAATTACTTGGTTTTTGTTGAGAGTTGAATTCACCCGTATTTGCAAAAACTAGCTAAATTGGAAAATGTTCTCTGTCCTTGTTCTAATCTACCATTTTACTAATATTATAAATTGTATGTTTGAATGTTTGTTACTCAATCATGCAGAAACGGCTGAACGAATTTAGATGAAATTTGGTACTTACTCGTAGATAGTTTATAGCCTGGATTAACACATAGAGTTTTTATTCTGGTGGTAGTGCGTTCCTGTGGAATAATTTCCGACCTTTATACGAGCAAAGCCACGGGCAAAAGTTAGTACAATATAAGTAATAAAAGTCCATATAGTTTATATACCTATTATTATTTTTTACTTATACCTAATGTTTCTCAACACATTGTCCATTTGTACATTTCTCCTACTCTTTCTTCTTGATTCTCTTTCTGCTTGCGTGTGGATTACCAAAACTCCCACAGCAACGGTACACCCAACAAGTTCTAACATCAACCTCAAATCTGCTTATTGTGCCGCAATATATTATTCAACAAGGGTATGAAGATCGAAGGGAAAAAGGCGGATTATTTTTAAACTGTCCTAGATGCAGGTTACCTACTAGGGCGACAGAGCTGACTCACCTACCCACTTACCCTTGGCACGAACGACTAGTAATCAGTTTTTTTTACAAATAAGTTTTTATTAGAACATCACAGTGCAGTAGGTACTATGCAAGGTTAAATTATAAACACCGTTTTCCTCTTACGGGGCCATTTTACTCATCATTATGGACAACTTTTATTATGGGATCAAACCTGAAATCGTGAAAAAAAAAGCTGTCCCCTACATTTATGTTCGCATAACTCGTCAAAATGTAGGGAACAGCTGTGTTTTTTTTTTGGAATTCATGTTTGGTCCCATAGTAAAAGATGTTCATAATGATGAGTACAATGAACCCTTAAGAGGAAAACGGTGATTAAAATTTCACCCTGTATAATAAACGATGATAAAATAATACATCTCAATCTATCTATCTAGTCGGTATTGTGGGCTATAGGGCAAAGGCCTGCCTCTCCCTTTTCCAGACCATTCTGACTTTTGCCGGCTAGTCCTTTCTGTAGGAGTCTAGCTCGTCCCGCCATCTTCATCTCGGCCTGCCGCGATGTCGTCGTGCGTTTATTAGGACCCAACCGGTGGTTTTCTTAGCCCATTTGTCATCTTACACCCGGCATACATTACCGGCCCAGTCCCACTTAAGCTTAGCGGCTTTCTGGGTAACGTTTGTGATCTTGGTTTTAGCGCACAATGTTGTATTCCCTAGACGGTCCGAAATGTTAACCCTCAGGATACAGCGCTCTATGGCTCGCTGGCAAACCTAGAGCTTGGACCTCTTCTAAAGAGTCAACGACCAGGTTTGACCACCATATGTGGGAATGATAATTCACTTGTTCTATTCACTTGTTCTTGTTCTATTCACTTGTTGATAATTCTCCGTTTGAGACATAGTGTTAGATCTCCTTTTAGAAGAACTTTCATTGACCAATCCATAATGGGGACAGAGTCAATGGGGACAGCGGGAACAGACCGTCAAAAATACAGCTGTAAAATTTTAACTAAAAATAAACACCATGAACATTCAAATTATCTTTACCTACTCGTCTAAACCGAAATGACAAAACATCACGATCAAAATCAAATAGTCGAAACACACTGATTGTCGGCTGGAAGCCTCCGAAATCAATTGCAGCTTAGTTAATCCAACTGTAATTACTACTCGTAGTCCGTAATCCCTACGAGCGTTAGTTTCACTCTGCGTTATTTATGATGACCGACGTTTTCATTGTCATCCGTGACATTGGTTTCAGTGTGGGAGTTCAGGGGATAAGTATATAATAATATATTTTGCACGCGACTTCGCTCGCGTGGAGGTCTGAAATTATCCTAGAGGAATGGATAATGGGGATAAAAATGTCCTATGTTTTAACCCTTAACCGGGAGTGATATGAGGATTCGAATGACGTTATTGCGACGCACGCTATTTCGAAAAAAATTAAGAGTGGTACGCCAGTTCGAAAACACATTAAGTCGAAAACCGCTATATCGAATGACGTTATTGCGACGCACGCTATTTCGAAAAACTGTTTGAAATGGTACGCTAGTACGAAAGTCTTGGCATTTGAAATCCACGTTGCGAATAGCATATTTATTTATTATATATTTATTTATTAAAACTTTATGCACAAGTAAGATCTGTACAAAGGCGGATTTAATGCCTTAGGCATTTTCTACCAGTCCAGTATATTCCAATCTGAATTTGTCTGGTCGCAAATTCTATCCCCAGACAAATTCAGATTGGAATATGCTATTCGCAACGTGGATTTCAAATGCCAAGACTTTCGTACTAGCGTACCATTTCAAACAGTTTTTCGAAATAGCGTGCGTCGCAATAACGTCATTCGATATAGCGGTTTTCGACTTAATGTGTTTTCGAACTGGCGTACCACTCTTAATTTTTTTCGAAATAGCGTGCGTCGCAATAACGTCATTCGAATCCTCATATCACTCCCGTTTTAACCAGGGATGTTGCGAATATTCGCATCGGCATGCGCAATCATCAATGCGGATGCAGATGTAGCGCAAGTTGCGACAAGAAAGAAATAGGGTAGGGCCGGCGAGGGGTACCTACCGAGGGCATGTACTGATTGACCAATTGCAGCGAAGATTTCGGTGACAAGATGCGACGCGTTTGTTATCCTAATCCTAACTAATATCCATATCCTTACTAATATTATAAATTCAAATGTAACTCTGTCTGTCTGTCTGTCTGTGTGTTACCTTTTCACGCCTAAACCACTGAACGGATTTAGATAAAAATTGGGAGAGAGATAGATTGCATCCCTGGGAAGGACATAGGATAGGTTTTATCTCGATATTCCCACGGGATCGACACTTATGTGGGTGAAACCGCGGGGTGCAGCTAGTCTATTATAAATGCGAAAGTAAGTTTGGTTGTTTGTTTGTTACCTTTTCACGCCTAAACCACTGAACCGATCATCCTGATATTTTGCACATACGTTGTCAGGTGTACAGAAACGGTACCTTTCATCACGAAAAAAAGTGCTGCTCCCGAGGAAAACGACAATACACGTGGCACCATCAATTATCATAATAATGTTATTGTTGTTTTCCTCGGGAACAGCACCCTATGTCAGTACCCTATAACAGTTTTTGTACACCTGACAATGTACGAGTATATGCAAAATTTCAGGATGATTGGTTCAGGGGTTTAGGCGTGAAAAGGTAACAAACAAAACAAACAAACTTACTTTCGCATTTATAATATTAGTTAGGATAGGATTTCACGCGGGCGAAGTCGCGGGTAGCAGCTAGTTGTTTATAACTTGTTTCTCGTAAAAAGTTTCTTACAAAAAATCTTAAGATCCGCATTCGCATCCGCATCCGCAGATGTAAGCCTTTAAAAATCTACATCTGCATTCGTATCCGCGGATGTTAAAAAATCTGCATCCGCAACATTCCTAATCCTAACTCAGGCCATGGACTACTTGTGTACCAAACATCGACATCCGTTCAGCACTTAAGATATAAAAAATAAACTAGCCTTTTCCCAACTATGTTGAGGCCAGCTTCCAGTTTAACCGGATTCTGCTGAATACCAGTATATTACATGGAGCGACTGCCTATATGACCTGACTGGGTAATATGATACCCCTTGGTAAGACTGGTTGTCAGACTTTCGGGCTTCTGACTACCCGTAACGACTGTCAAAGATCCACGAATGACAGCCGGGACCAACGGCTTATCGTGCTTTCCGAGACACGGAGGGGTCTCAGCATGTAAAGATGACCATCTGGGATGGGTGACCACCCATCCACAGACCTAGTTAGGTAAGAGTAGCTTAAACTGATCGATCGGCCTGTGCGGCTGTTATTAAATAATAACAGCCTATAATCTTTATATTGAGTATTCATACATTGACGCATAACATAATTCACCAAAGTATAATTATATGGAACATTAATAACCTGACGTTACAAAACAAAACATTAGAAATAATTGGTTCCTAAAAGCACTACCTAATATTAGTTTAATATTAGATTATTGCGTGTAGCATAAAGATAATAATTATGATAAAGGTCGAATTAGTGTAATTATAATAATTCAACGGAATAGTGTATTATATCTGTCGACGGCGTTCAAAGGCAAAATATCTAATCCATACTAACACTAATAATTATTGTAAAAGCGAAAGTAACTCCGTCTGTCTGTGTTTGGCACACGGGTAGACTGCCCTGGGTTAGGAGATTTATGCCCTGGGTTAGGATAATTTCCCCCCTAGGGGGGGAAATTATCCCAAGGGAACGTACTACCGGACAAATACAAACCCAACCTAGACACCAAACCAAACCTAGACAAATTTTAAATTATCTATAATTTAAAATTTGTCTAGGGGTCTGCACGTACAAGCATCTTGCGGTTGGCCAAGCCCGCTTCCCATAAACGCTTGGAAGATTTACTACTTCAGCGATCCCGAGATTAATAAGGAAGTAGAGATGGAAACAATGATAAACATGAATGTGTAGTAGCCGCGTACAAAAGCTGGTATGTAATAATCAAATTCGATAAAGTGATAGATAATAATTATAATTTAATCGTTTATTTTAAAGACTGATATTTGTTTCACTTTTTTCGCCTTTCTCGGAATACAGGTTTGATTTTATGTTATCCTACTTTTTTGAGTAAAATGTAGTTACAATTAGATATAACATTATGTCCCTATATTTGTGTTACTCACACAACACCGGCATACATTTCTTATCCTTAAAAACCTCTCAACATCAATTGTTTTAATTTGGAAACAACACAACGTTACCCCGCCAAGAAATCTTCTAAACGGCCTATACATTACGGAATCAAATTAAGTGTACATCTCGCTACAGTTTGTCGGCCGCTCGGATAAGGAAACAGTCCCCTGTGTACGGAACCTTGTACGGATTCAGAAGTACTCCCCTTAACATAGAACTGAATTTTCTTGACTAAACAGCTGTGTTATTTATAATGAGGAACGAATTTAGATTATTACGATTGATGTAAGTACAGACGCCAGCACATCAAGCTACCCGAAACTTCCCAATCAACTCTGAACCTTATACTTTAGCGATAAAGTTGAAAATCTTTTAAAGAAATTTGACAGATTGTAGTAGCTTGATGTGCTGGCGTCTGTACATTTAGGCTCAAAGAATTGGATGAAAGAAAATATTTTTGTCAGACTACGTTATGTATGTCAAGACTAGGTCACATACCTAAACATTAGGTAAACTTAGGTAGATCTCCAGTGTTGTTAAAAGTTCGAATATCAAAACATTAAATTATATACTCTTTTATTTATTGACATATTTACCTACTTGACGTGAAGTCCCTTCAGTATAATATCAAAACAAAGGACATGAAGTTACAAATAATATTTCTAAGAATTTGAAATCACCATGTCTAAGAACTTGATTAAAATCTATGACAAAACCGTTTAACTGGGTAGTATTTTATATCACCTTGTATGTATACGTATCGGGGCGACTCTTTATGCGAGAAGAGATAAAATAGATACGTGATAATCGCACAGCAGTTGAAAAAATAAATAAAAGTCAAAACGTGTATCGCACAAAATAATACAACACGAATCGACGATAAAGATAATTTATTGATACTATGTAATTATTTTTCCGAAATACACCCGTAGCTTTATGTTTACAGAGGGAACTAAAGGCTTTCGTGGAGGCTCATAATAACGCAAACGACTAACTCTCGAGGGGCGTCGAGTAATTTAGTCGTCGCCTCTCGGATCATATTATCCGTATTCCTAATACAAATGATCCGCAGTTCCGTCGGGACGTGCCAAAATGGGTAAATTAAAACGAAGTATACTTCGCGCAGGAAATTTGGTGCGTGTATAAAAAACTGCATCGTAGTATGCTCTGGCGCTCATCCAGTCTGGCGGCTTGTCAACGAGCCCACATGATAGATTTTTATCAACTTCTTGTTAGAGTGGCGAAATAAAAAGGTCGTAATTGCCGCAGGGGAGACGGAAATTTGGCCTAATTTAGGTGCGCGGGTAAATGTTCACGTCATAAATGGAACAAACGAGTTAACGTGTAACATTTATGCGAATGTAATGTGATGCTAATGTCACCCCCGACAGGTGTTTTTAACTTTTGACAGGTTTACAAAGAAGTTTATTTTAGTACGGAGGTACTTCGACACGCGTGTCGTTCAAAGTTTTCGAACAAAAATGGAAGCTGAAAATAATTCTATGAGTTATGAGAAGTAGTTGAGTTCCCCTGACATTCATTTACTAGGCTAAATGTTTGTAAGTCTTTGGGTTAGAGCTCCAACTTTGCGATTACAGAGGTTTAAATTAAATTATCTCAAAATTGTTGTAAAGAAAATGTTTGTTTTAGTTAAAGGGCAATGTTTTCTCTTTATATTTGTAATACAGCTAATTTTGACATTCCCACCTGTAAACAGACTTTTGAAGAAGCTGGTGGTGATCCTGCCAGCTAGAAAAATTCTGGGCTTTTGTGACATGGTCAGTTTTTTAAAACCTGAAGGCTAATCCCGTAATTAAAAATGTTCAAAATCTATTCGCAATCTCATCTCAGCGGCAATCAAGTTATCAAAAATGTAGGAAAATTCGCGGTATTTTAGACGGATTGAGACTGAGACCAGACTTTGAACGTTCTTAAAATTACGAGAATTGCCCCTCAGATCATTGGACTTAAACAGTTTCAAGCAGTATTAACCTCGAACGCAGTGCAAACCCATAGCACCTTAAGTTGTGCAAACTCATAATGTTAAAATTGAATGCATTTACGGACCAACCACTAAATGTGAAGTGCTCAAACAGTTGCCAGTTGTTTTAAAAGCTCTTGCCTGCTCACCCGCAAAAATATTATTCAAATGGATTACGAATACAGTGAATTTTTCGCAAATTCCGGTCGGCATACCTACCGCTCAAAATATCGAAATGAGAGGAAAATCCCTAATTTGTGTCGGGCCCGACCACGAGCTTTTCCGTGACATTCAACAGCCACGCCGCCGCAAAAGAAATGGAACAATCATTATAGGGTATTTAAGTTAATTTTTGCTTCGCTAGGCGGGCGATTGGCCCTGAGGTTATTTTAAGCTATTGGGTTCTGCGATAGGATTAGCGCATGGAGGCAGCGGATAGGCATAATTTACTAGTATTCAGCTGCTTCCGGTTAGACTGGAACCTGACCTCATGATTGTGGGAAAATGTCTATCGTACCTACAGCCTATTGGTTTTTCTGGGTTTGGGTTTTTGTGAGATTTCTGGCTATAAACACAAACTCATATAACGGAGAAATCTTTGACATTATTTTCTTAAATGTGTACAATCGTCACTTTAGGACATTTGTATAAGGTAACATAATACAATTTAAGAAATTGTGTTTTGTGTTGCGTTGTTTTGATTTGTTTCAGCTTGTTCCAAATAAATTAGATCCTAAATTATCATTAGTAGATTGTTTTCTTTATCTATACAATATATAATAAAGAAACGAGGATAAATAATAAAATAAGTAATATTTATGTTTCGTAATATTTCGACTAATTATGATGAACTGACTACACAAAAAGAAAAATGTTCACACAACAGTAATCTACAGGTTGGTTAGTTAGTCAGGTACAAAACCGGTGAAGTGCGAGTCGGACTCGCGCACCGAGGGTTCCGTACAAATTTGTAGGTATGTAACTACGGTTTTCATATTGTTTCCTTTCCTTGCGCTACATGAAATTGCTTCTTGCCAAATTTCATGATTCTAGGTCAACGGGAAGTACCCTATAGGTTTTGATTCCCTTGCGAGTGTCAAAATATGCGACATAAACGGAACATAAACGCCCGTACCTTTTGATTGCATTAACTTAGAACTTTGTTTTTTTCACTACTTCAGGGGATTGCAGCCCATTTGATATTAATTTCAACTTGATAACTACACGCGTTTCTGAGAAAAAGAGTCTTGACAGACGGACAACGAAGTGATCTTACAAGGGTTCCGTTTTTCCTTTTGAGGTACGGAACCCTAAAAAATAAAAAAGTGTTACAATTATAATTACTAAGGTCACAGAAAATCACTTAAGTATAAATGTATGTACATTCAGTCACCGGATGTAATGAATCACTTCTGCCTAAGCTACACCTACATGAAGTAATTCATTATCGGCGAGTATTTGTCCACTAAAAAAGTATAAATGTAAGTATATTAATATTATTCTGACATCCACAATGACGTGATTATATCACACGTAAAATATTTTTGTAAATATAAAACGATTGTAACAAAACATAAAACTTATGAAAAAAACTAACCTAAATGATAATAAACGTGTTATGTTTTTATTTACAGCTCAACCTTATTTTCCGTGTCGGAACGAGTGCGTACTTCAAAAGACTACTTTAACACTAATTGCGGGACTTTTTGTAACAATATTTTTATTGTGCTAAGTGAGGTTACAGTGCCACGAAGCCACAAAGAAAAAAATTAGAATCTGAGGGAATTTTAATTGTATGAACCGAAACTCGTGGTAACAATTTGTACATATACAAGCGAGCTTGTTTTCGTCTTCTTAAGTTTATCAAAATTAGCTGGTTAAAAGGGTAAAATCCGAAAATATGATAAGGTTTTATATTTTATGCGAACTTCGCCCTTCAAGTTTCTTTTTAATTCCCACATTATCATGCTCTTCTTTTTCTCCGCAAGATTGTTTTAAGATAAGCAGAACTCCAAGCGAATTCACAACTAGTTTGTCAGCAAATGTTGAGCTTAAAGACCTCAGTGGGCCACGAGAGGAGGCAGTTTGTTAATCTATCGCCACACAGTCACCTACTGACCTACTTGCACCAGACTCTCACTTGTGCTGGATGATAAGCTGTTCTATTTTTCATTCCTAGATTAGCACGCTAATATTAAACGTTTGTTGAGATCGTGGAGCTTTGACTATCAAACGAGATTTTTTAAGGCCATTTGCAAAACGCGCAAATTGTGTGTAATTATAACCGTATGCAAACATAATGTCAGCTTTGTGGGCGAGGATGAACGGAATGGTAGCAATGTGGACACAAATAATGGCAACCGAAAAAATTAAATAGGTCACTGAATATTGCGTTTTCTACCTCACTGTACATAATGCATGTCCCACTAACAGACCGCATCCATTTTTAAGCATGAGCATTTTAACGCTACTATATTTCCTAACTGAGAATTACAAATGAATAATTAAAATGACAGTTGCGTGGTTATTCGCTGGCATGCTTCGCAAGAATAGCATCGCGGGTGTTCGAGTTGTACGAATATGAGTTTTGCTACAACCACTATAAATGCCACAGTCCAGTATTCGCAAAATGCGTCGAATAATATCCGAGGTTTTTATGCACGTTCCATTTTAAATTGGAATAAGCGAGATGAAAAGGAGAAAAAACATCGCGAAAGCAAATTACAGGAAGCGAAAGAAACTAAAATGCGGGACGGCTCGCTCGGGCTTGAACTATAAAATATTTGCATCCAAACGAGGCCAGAGCAACAATAAGATGGAAATGCAAAATCCTAGTACGATGCGATGCATATTGTCCGCTCACGGCTAATGGCCAACCGTATATTTTACTTGAAACTGAGACTTGGCTTAAAATTAGCTGTATTATGGTATGTAATTTAAATTATGCTCATTACACAGCATATAAAATGATATACCTACGAGGAACATCCTACTACGTTAGTAGATACTAGTACAGTTCCTGTAAGCTAAGACTTCAAGACTTTTTGGACGTGTTCCATTTTGGCCGGGTTTGTGTTCCGATACGGCAAACTCATTTTTTACTGCTCAAAAAATAAGTTATTCTTTGAATTAAGCTTTGTTCTTCATGAATAAGTAACGAGTTTACAACGTAAAAGTTACTGCATTATTTTGTAACATTAAAAAAAAAATGTAATGCATTAGTGCTGCGATCTAGACAGTATTATCCAAGTTTAGAGATACATATGTTAAGGACCTAACTAAAGGTTTGTAAAATGAAAGTAAAAGTGGGCTGTAAAAGTAATAATATTGTTGGTATGGTACAAGCTTAGTAGGAGGCAAGTATGCGCGCGCGTTGACGACCGTGTTCGGTATTGGAGTGAGGTGCCAGCCAGCCCGCTGCCTCGGAGTTGTCCCGCGCCGCGCTGTGCCCCGTCACGCGTCCTCTGGTGCGGACTAAGAATCACACCTAGTCTGCGTGAACACATATGTATGTTCAAACCGTGGCTAAATTAACTCACAACCACAAATTAATACATACATATCATGTAGGTACATTTGCATGAGATATCTCCAAATCGAATCGACCTAGTGGAGTAAGCCCGTTACAAATAAATTTAGTAAAACAAATTATCCCAACACTTATCTCCTCTCTTCAATAAAGGCGTAAATTGGTAACCCACTCCTACCCATTATGTAAATTCTTAGTACTTTATAAAAAAAAACAAACAGTTTGAAATGTTCATAGTATCGTCGTAAAGCGGTGTACGCACTTTTGAACGTGACGTTGAAAGTTTGAAAAGTGTGTTTGACAAACACGTTGACAGCCGCTTTTTTATGCAACTCGTTATTTATTTAAGCAGGATCTCCATCTTTGTTGTACGAATGAGAGATAACAGCAATATTGGCATTGTTTGTATGTAAGCATAACGGACATTATTTGCGCACACGATTTATAAAACTGCACTTAAAGGTTCGGTTTCATAATTGCTTTCCATGATTAATCAATCTGCCTAGCCTTTTCCCAACTATGCTAGGGTCGGCTTCCGCAGATGCGGATGCAGCTGAATACCAGTATTTTTATTTATTTATCACACAAAATGTTTGCTTTGCCATTACAGATTTTACATAGAGCGACAGCTTATCTGACCTCCACAACCCACTTACGGGGTAATACGATATCCTTTGGTAAGACTAGTTGTCAGACTTTCGTAACGACTGTGAAAGATCCAAGAATGACAGCCAGGACCAACGGCTTAACGTGCTTTCCAAGGCACGGAGGGGTCTTGGTCTGTAAAGATGGTCACCCCCATCCACGGACCAACCGCGGTAAGCGTAGCTTAACCTGATTACTTACCTTATTACTTAGCCACAAGCTCCACATCTAATTTATGTGTTAATATACATCCACACATTGCGACCCAAAAATTCGCGATAGATATTCAAGTTCGCAACGTCCACGTTTAGCAGTGCGAACACGGCTTAACGTCCTCTCCAAAGGATTTCACGCCGCTCGAGCATTTTGTAAAGTATTTGAATGAAAGATAGAAGAATACAGCCGAATTTAATACAGGGAAGCTCCCTAGAGATGCAGGTTTCTCCCGTCACAGACTGATATTGTAAAACTTTTCTTCGACGTAATCTACATAAAAAATGAGCCGAGGGTTAGCGGTGACCCACTGGTAAATGAGAGCCTTTTGAACTGTTAATTTTGTTTGCATACGAAATGAAATCTGACATGAAAGTTATTTGCGCCTTGATCTTACGCGGTACTATGTTTTGATGACAAACATTTATGTCTTTATTTTGCTTTGTTGTTTATTTCATAATCTTTTTCTGTGGAACTATATTTGGTTTTCCTTGAATGTAGGGGTTTAAAAGGGACTTGAAAAAGTCATTTATTTATCTCTTGGGCAATGTAAATGTTGAGTGATAATTTAGACGAAAATTGTTTTTTTTTTTTCGTATTATATTCATGTTTCCAGTTTGCCATCCGTTTCTATAGCGTAACCAGCTTCTGTAATCGTTGTTATAAATGACTAGAAACATTACGTAAGATATGGCAATGATTTGGCTTCTTCCTGTAACTGAATTAAATCTTTACATTAAACAAAAAGTCACGTATCTACCACAATACACAGACCAGATGAATATAAAACCCCAGCGGAACATTCTATAAGCAATCTTTATGGAAACCTCTATTGAAGTCGTCTATACCTAGTTTTTAATTATTATTAGTAGCCTAAATTGTCGCAAAGGTGAGCAAAGGCCACCCCCAAAACCTTTCAGGCTTCGTTTTCTAGAGCCACCTCGAACTAACCCTATACCTATTGTAAAACAAACTCACCTTTCGTGTCTGTGGAACCGCTTAGATCTTCAAAACTACACAATCGATGAGGATGACAAAAAAATGTGGTTTTCACAGTACTAGTATTTATTCCGGAAGGTTTATGTATACATAATCAGACTATAACGTTCCCACTTCTGGACATGCTCTCTGTGCGAAGGAATGGGCTGTAATCCATCACGTGGGCCCACTCTCGATTACTTGTCATGCCGTTATTGCACCCATGCGAAGCAACGGCGGGTTGCTAACAGGTTTATGTAATTAAGAAAACACTATACATATATACATATCACAGTAACCTCGAATTTTAAATTCGACTCCTACAAATTACACGGGACTGCGTCTTAAATTAGCATAAAAATAACGAGTTTGTTATTAAAAAGGATATTTGGTTTGAATTTATTCATGAGTCGCATTTTTAGAGAGACTTCATGCGACATTAATTTATTTTTTCTGGAATATAAAAGGTAGCTCGACGACAGATTCAGATTGATAGTAATCAGCTTAATTTTTTGGTTTTTGCTTTACGTACAGGGAAACCCTCGAAACGTTAGATTTAGTATACTTTTTTACACTATCCAAATATTGATTAAAAACTTTTATATTTTAATACAAGTTTCGTATAAAATTTAGAAGTAATGAAAAGTGACTTATATTGTGCAAGTAGGTACCAAAGTTTCACCAGAATCGATTTTATTCATAGTTTAGACACGAAAATTTACAAATTGGAGATGGTAACTCTTTTACAGCACAGACATAGTTTCGGAGATACAATGTTCATTCTGCAGCCATCACTGTTAATACCAGCCTATTACGGTCCCACTGAAGGGCAAAGGCCTCTTCTCATACAGAGAAGATGACAAGCATTAATCACCACAATTGTTCGAGACAGGTTGGTGATTTCAGATTTACATCACACTAATATTATAAAGTCGAAAGTTTGTGAGTGTGCGTGTGTGTATGTGTTTATATGTTTGTTACTTGTGCACGTTCAAAAGGCTAGACCAATTTTGATAAAATTTTGTATGGAAGTAGCTGACACCCTGGATTAACATATAGGCTACTTTTTATCCCGATATTCCTCCAGGGTCGAAACTTATGCGGGTGAAACCACGGGGCGCTGCTAGTTAACTATAAGTCCAGCGAAGTAATTGAGTAACACACACAAAATGGCAATCGATGACAATGGCTTTCATTTGTACAGTACAGCCACGTTCATCGCGTTATTCACGTTGTTGAGCAGACGAATTGTTCCAACCTATGAAGCAATGAATTAGAAGTTTTCTTCAAAACCCTCGGATTGTGAAAAAAGTGCGTTACTACCCAATTAATTGATTCCTCGCGACGTTTTCCTTCACCGATGTCCAAGATAAACCCAGAAAGTGCATATTAATTGAAAAAGCCATACTGTAAAGCCATGACTGTTTTCATAACAAAACTTTTAAGGCAAATGACTGTATGTTTACACCTACACCGCTTTTCCATCTCCCTAAAACATTAACACCGTTTTCCTGCACAAAAGTTATGTGCAAACAGGCGTATGTGCACTTAATGGGTATGAGCAAGACAAGTTCGGAATAAGGCTAAAAGTTAAGGCTGCTAAAGTGGCGGCTACCCGGGTTGTTGTTAACAAAGTAATTCCGACTAACCATATATGTCCGAAGTGAAGTTATGAGCAAGTTAGCGAGTGGTTAACGTGTCCAAGCGACAGGTAATTGGGTCATTAAGTTAGCTTGAGATGTTTCACTCACAGGTATTTTTTGGTTTTATATCTCCGAAGTTAAAAACAAAAAATATTTTAATCTTGCTAAAAATAGAGTTTTAATTTTGAAAATGTTTTTTTTTTTTAATATCTAAACAGTCGCACTAGCCAAAAACATATATAATTCTAGATAATATGGGTGTGCCTTTATAAAAATATTATATAAACAGGAATGCAAATTAAAACGTCTTACACAAAAAAAAAAAACCTAAATTAACAAAATACATTCTACAACTCACAATTTTTTAAAGCAAGAACAACTCCCAATGTAAACCTACCCTTACCAATTTACAAGGCAAAGAAACTTTCTACTTGAACTTAAACTACACATTAAGGCTGAGTAGCAAGCGAGGTAATTTCTTAGTAATTAACAAATGCAAGGATTTTAGTTGTGCTTTCACTACAATGTGTAGTGAATCTTTTATTTAGCTTGTTATGAGCGCCTTTTGTAGCTAATTAAGTGCTGTTAAGGGAAGTGCGGTTTAAAACGGACCGTTATGTTGCAATGGGAGATGATTTAATTGGTGTTTTTGTTTGACTAGGTTTATATAACTGTTGACTAGCTGCGCCCCGCGGTTTCACCCGCGTAAATGTCGATCCCGTGAGAATATCAGGATAAAAAGTATCCTATGTGTTATTCTGATGTATAAGATATATTACTGTAAAGTTTCATCAAAATCCGTTCATTTGTTTTTGCGTGAAAGAGTAACAAACATCCTCATAAACTTTTAAGTATAATAAACATTTAAGTATAATAATTTTATTATTAGTAGGATTGTCTAATCTTGATAATTTTTTGGTGTTTATTGGCATTATTATAGCATTATTGGCTACTAGACCAATTCAATTACGAATATGATGATGAATGATGCAAGTCAGAAGAAGGCTGAGGTAGACTGGATGCAGACATGGTGCTGTGGGGCAGTCTGGGAGAGGCCTATGTCCAGCAGTGGCCTGCGATGGGCTGAGTTGATTGGTTGATTGATGCAAGTAATGGTGGAGGATCACACGTATATCTGTTTGTGCGAGTATTACGATAAGCATACCTCCACACTTGAGAGCAGACTGGCTGAAAAATAATTCGATCAAGACGTCCGCCACTAAAGCAAAAAACCCTTAACGTGTTGTCCATATAGTCTGTAGCTGCTAGCAGCTGGTATCTTCCACGCTTGATCCTGCTTGATTCTGCTTGATCGAGTCATGATTCCCCTGCTTGTAGTGCCGTAAAGCTTTCATAAGCGCAAGTATTGAAGTTCCTTGTTAATTTAATTTTGTTACAAATTGGACATGTAGCGTGCCGGCGAAAACTTTCTTCTACGCGGGAACTCGTCTAATGAAGACCCGAGATTGGACAAGACGTATGGATATTGTCATTACGCTCTATCCATTCGATCTTTGGTATATTGGCGCTGGTAAATTAATGGGTAATTCAAATTATAAATAATAATAAAGGACAACATTCAATTGTCGAACATAAAATTAAAGCCGGCCAGAAAAATAATTTCATAATAGAGCTTTACGATATGAGAGAAGATAAAATAACTGTATAATTTTATTAGGGTTACACGTGGATGAAATCTGCCACTAAAGTACATATTTTCATCAAAATAAAATAAGCTTAACAATTACCTGTTAGCCCAGTAACCAAAACATCCACACAAAAAAGACTGACAAATTATATGTTTTCCTTTTTTACCAGAGTAGGTATATCGTTATAATTAAATTTTAGATTAGAACTTAATTTAGAGGAAGCCTTTTAATACTTTTACTGAAGTACTCCATAACCCAATTTAACTTGCACATTGCATATGACATATGAATGAAAGCTTGACTTGGAAAGTTGCCTTCAACTTTGAAGTTATTAAAAATTTTGCAGCAAAAATAAAAATAAGTTTCAAATACACATAGACGTATTTTAATGCTGGTTTTACTTTGTAAACTAATTAAAAAAATAAAGAAGACATGATTAAAAAATCACTTAATATTCCAATAGCATAAAATATAGCTTGAGTTTCTTGCCATGTATAACTTACTTTTATTTTCGGCAACTAGTGTTGCAAATGACGCACAGAGCATGATAATAGCTCACTATACGAAAGAAACTACACCCAATAAATAAAAGGGAACCAATTCCTCCATTTTACGACTCCGCTCGTCGACGACACGCTAAAAGCCGAAACCCAACAACCACAGACTTAATACAATTAGTCAGAACAAGAAGGTTTGGTCACTAACATTAGGGGTGACCACTCTCGAAGGGAAAAACGGTCGGGTACGAATCATGGCCGAAGGACGTCGCATTCAATTCAAAACATAGGCCGAAATGCCGAATGCTGAAACTATTTCTCGGGGCCCGTTACGAGGAAACCATCCGGTTTGCGGGTGCGAACGTTACCTAATCTTAACTATTTGTGTGTAAAGTTGAAAGACTTAAATGCTTTTGTTATTCTTTTGGGATGTAGAGTTCATGAATAAAATAAAAGTAGCTACCGTTTTTGTGAAACACAAACATATTTGAACAATTTTGTGTAGTTGGTCAAACATTTCGCCTACAAGCCTTAAGTGACTTTTGGAGGTCGTATTTTCTAAATCACCACGAACTCCGTATAATCAAACATACAAGAACACAGAAGTAAAACAAGTTTCAAGTAATGAATGCACTTGAGACATTAGTTGAAACTTGTTTTTACTTCTTGTGTTATATGTTATTATTTTATTTATGAAGTTGTACGTTTGATTGACTTGATATCTTTTGGTTCATGTTGGTTTCCTCGCGGTGTTTTCTTTTACCTTTTTAAGAACAGTGGTGATAGAAAAAAAAAGAGGGTGTGTATTTATGACTACATGGTAGAAGGAAAAACTTCCGACTGGAACCGAGTATACGCGATTCAGCTTCATCGACTGACTGGAGCCGAGTATACCCGATTCAGCTTCACCGGCCCGAGCGTGACGGTTCAGGTTCAAATTCACTGTTCAGAAAGAGCGCAAATTGCGCCTAAATAAATTATCACTTCAATAAAATGCACTACTTTTAATTAATTCTCCTTTACTTGTATAAAAAATTCAATTAAGAGGGAATACGGGTGGTCCTTTCTCCATAGAAACGCTCTCGCCTGTTTTCTTTTTGGTTAATGACCATAAAGCAATGATTTTTACACGGCTGCGCGACGCAAAGGAGTGGTAATGTGTTTATCAGCCTATGTATGTATGCTCCTTTGAAGCACTATACAGACCAAACGCCTGGGCCGATTTTTATGATTCACACGTCAATCGATTCCTCTTAGTCCGGCGAGTGTCACTAAAGACATGACGTCAGTGAAAATTTAATATGGCGACTACTGGACGCCATATTGTGAAAATGAAAAAAATGAAAGTCAACAAACTACATATGTCAAGTGGGGTATCGTTGTTGAATAGTTACCTGACTGCGGCGAAGCCCAAAATTATTATAATTTTAGGAAATAAAAAAATAAATAGGAATAAGAACCAGCAATAAAACTCCTTGAGTTAGAATTGGCCTCAAATGTCATGATTTCATTAAATAGACATTCAATAGGGTAATAATTATGAACTTAGAGAGTTGTATTAATGATTTTTTATTATTATAATTCTATAAATAAATATTTAAGGCCGCGAATCATATTTAGATCAACATATAAGCTGATGAACAACCTGCACATGTGCAAATTGCAAAAAAAACATAAGATAATTTGAATTTCGTGGACTACCCTGCCGCTTTCGCCTTTACCGGAAGGATTCGCGATATCGCTTCAGCCTATTATCAATTCTCGGCCTAATATCTCGAGTACTGTGGTTTCTAATTACGGACTATGTTCATCACATTATTACTAAAGTTTTCACCATACTGGAATGTCATTCGTACAGTAAAAGGATACGTGACCCTATTCCTCTTTGTGATGTTATCTCTGGTTTGTGCCTGTTCAAAATAATTATATTCGAGTATTGGACATGACGGCTCTTTGTAATGTAATGCTTATAGTCGATGTTATGCACGATGGAAGCTCATGGTGCCATCGGAAATTGGTAGCAGGTGTCGGGATTCATAGCGGGAGGTGAAGTTACGAAGTTACATCGTCTCGAAATAACTCAAAGAGTGAAATCAGCGGTATTGAAAAAAAAAATTGTCGAACTTGTCTTTTTTGTGAATTTGCTCAAAAATTAAAACTACGAGTAATAGGCCACAGTTTACACATTAACCCCTCAAGCGTCAAATGTACACAAGTGTACATAAGAGAAAGTGCTCGAAACGTTAACGGTACACCAAGTGTACACAACTATTGTCATTGTGATTGTTAAAACAATTGAGTTTCTGCTATTACACCTCAGCGTTATTGGTAACTGTTACGTTATTAGGATAAGCAGTAAGTCCGACTGGAACAGCCTAATGCCCAGTTTCGTAGACCAATGAAGATTGTTTCGTTAACCAATAAAAATGGCATACCATGGCTTTGCAAATATTCTGAAGGATTTTTTTTTGTAATGAGGCTTAGGCGTATGAATTCGCCGCAAGAGGCGCTAGTGTAGCGTGAGGTCTCCGAAATGACAAATGTCACTGTTTGTTGGTGGGCTAGGCGGGTTTATTTCTAATTAGAATAATGTTGTGAATATTTTGCAATACCTTAGATTAATTATGGCAAGTATGAGTTACGGGTCCATGAATATCAGTGCTTTAAAAGAGGAGCTAAGAAATCAGAGCTGAAAGAATAGCTAATTCAGAGGTTATATAGTGTCTTTACTATTTACAAAGAAATTTTTGTTTGTTTAAATATGATTTAAATGGAAACTTTGTTTTCACGCCCGTAATAACAAACTTTGAGAGCTATACTTCAGGATCAGGGGCGCCAACTGGTGAGCACAAAAACGGTAGGTACCATTCATTGAAAGGAAGTTGGGGTTTAGAAGACGAAAATGGAAACGCCACCATATGTGTTTTAAGCGAATGGAATGATGACTACAACGCCAATTTCTAACAAACTACTATTTCCATACCAATCTATTCTCGTAAAAAGTTTTTATTTGCCAGTTAATATATATATTCCACCGCTGTACCTATAGGGCAATAAAAAAGTTTTATTTATACACTATAGTTTCGCCAAATTCGATTCAAACACAAACGAAGCCGCGAGCTGTAACTAATCCTATAGTTTTATAGGAGGTATACCTACTCCCTGAGGTACGGCTCGAGTTTCTATTTATGGACGAAGGACAAAGTCGATATTATTATATACTTATGTACAAAGAGATAAAAGCTATCTTCTACAGAAATATATGGTATTGTATGGTTGGTTTGCAAAAACCTGCTTGATAATCTGTTTTAGGTACCTACTTATGATCTCTTTCGTTAAGCCGTTGGTCCTGCAGCTGATCTCTCTCCGGTCGTGTCGGATTGCCGTCCAATCAGACAATGAGAGTAAGGGAAGAGACAGTGCACAACCTATATTTAAGCACAAACTTGTGCACTGTAATATCTCCCGCGCCGAAGGCTGGTCTCCGTTGAGATTGGTCGCCATGACTGAAATTCAGTCTTGAGGTCTTTATTAATTTATTTATGATGAAATTTTTCGAACTTATGAAGCAATGGATTAGAAATTTGCTTCAAAATGATTCAGATTTCGATTGATAGTGTGTTACGCAATTAGGGTGCTGGTGTCTGCTCAACACGTAAATGACGCAATGAATGTTGTTGAACTGTCAAAATGAAACCGATCCCGATTGATAATGTGTTAATAATGTGGTATTGTATAATTGCATAGCACAGATATGAGTTCTATGTACTATAGCGCTACCATTTACCGGGTAATATGTCTTTCATTGACTTGAATGAGCCCTGGCGGCTGATAGTATGTCATGCTCACACAAATGTCTCGCTGACGGTGGCGTGTGTGTTGGATCATTTAGCTCCCTTCAAAATGGTTGAGCTGAATGGTGCTGATCTATGCGTCATGTTCGTGAACGGGCGCCGTCAGTTGGGGCTGGTCATCACTCAGCTGCCTCGGCTTATTTTGAATTATTTTATTTTGAATTGTTGTTTTGTTACTATTTGCTGTACTCTGGACGCTTTTAACGCGTAGTAAGTTTCTTTTTTTACATCGTTCTCACATAATTATAAATTCAAAATAAATGATGTAACTAATATTTTTGTAAAACTATAATTTAAAAGAGTGTCCATGGAGTTTCTTGCCCGTTCTTCTCCATAGGTACCTACGCTTTGGAATGGGCAACTAGCTTCATATTTTCTGACTGACCGACTTCTTGACAATTCAAAAGTGCCTGTAAATGGTTTAATTGAAATAAATGCTTTGAGTTTGAGTTTTGAGTTTGAGTTACACAATTGCCCCGCAGGTATAAAATGTTAGCGAAAGCAAAGGGTTATTATTACCGGCTAACACACGACGCAATGCCACTTACGCTTTGTGACCAGTCCCAAATATTGACTAACGTTTTTCTTTGTTGAAATGTCTTTCGTATAAGCCATTTCAATAAAGAAAATCATCGCGGGGGGTGCCTTTGTCGTAAATTATTTGCCTACAGCTTTGTCTTAGTGGACAGTTCAATGTCCCCACCCGATTTAGGTAGGCATTGGTCATTAATAGATACTTTGTCTCCAATAGATTCTATTGATTGGCTCCAGTAGACCGCGAATGGCGACTATTGTGTCCTTCAGACGGCAACTTTAATGAGGTCGAAAGACAAACATTGATATTATTTTATTCTATTCTGATTGTACGAGTACATACCTAATGATGAGAGATCAAAGAGACTACTTATTAGTTTTAATAAAAGTAAATAATTATGAGTTTTGTGAATTCGATTGTAGTTAGGTAAGGGATGCAATACTTAAAAAAATGGCTTATTAGTTGATTCGCACGAATGAATTCGCCCGGAATGGGCGCGTCGTCACTTTTAAGTAATATTATTTTTTATAAAATTCTAAATGTGCCAATTGCCTCATACATATTTCTGGAGTAGTCGACTCGCCCCAAAAATAAATTAACTTCATGCTAGTCGATTATAGAAAAATAATATTACTTAAAAGTGTCGATTCGCCCGTTGTGAGTGAGTAAATTCGAGCGAATCGACTCATCATCTGCCTAGCCTTTTCTCAACTATCTTGGGGTCGGCTTCCAGTCTATCCGGATGCAGCTGAATACTAGTATTTTACATGGAGCGACTGCCTATCTGACCTCCACAACCCATTTACTGGATAATACGATACCCCTTGGTAAGACTGGTTGTCAGACTTTCGGGCTTCTGACGACCCGTAACGACTGTTAAAAATCTTCGAATGACAGCGGGACCAACGGCTTAACGTGCTGTCCGAGGCACGGAGGGGTCTCGGGTATGTAAAGATGGTCACCCATCTACAGACCAACCGCGGCAAGCGTAGCTTAACCTGATCGATCGACCTGTGCGGCTGTTATTATTTAGCCATGGGCCCCTCGACTAATAAGTCAAAAAAATGCAAGTTTAAATCTTGTTTAGCTTAATGATAACTCAGCATTTAATCTATTCTTTTTTCGAAAAACAAAATGAACAGTGCTTACAAAACCTTGTTCTTCGGTTGATTCCTCCATCTCTTTGCAGCTCTCTGGTTTCGATCATGACTCAAAAACCCTGAAAAAAAAAACAAAACCTGAACAAAAAGGCGTTAGTCATTACGTACAGAAATTACGTAGAAAGATTCATACAATCGTCAAAAATTACGCAGAAAGATTCATACAATCGTCAAAAATTACGCATTCATGTCTACAAACATCTATTAGACCAATTAAAGGCTCTGGATCTGGCTTCCACATACAATCTAAAATCATAGAATAAAAAACAATAAAATATCGATTATAAACGTGTGTGTTAGATCATTTAACTCCCTTCCAAATGGTTGAACTGAATGGTGCTGATCCATGTGTCAAGTTCGTGAACGGACGCCGTCAGTGGGGCTGGTCATCACTTAAGTAGCTGCCTTGGCTTATTTTATTTTTGGATTGTTATTTTTACTATTTGCTGTACTCTGGACGCTTTTAACGTGCACGTCTTTTTTTACACCATTCTCACATACAATTATAAATTCAACATTAATAATGTAACCAATATTTTCGCAAATATATAATTTATAAGAGTGTCCATGGAGTTTCTTGCCCGGTCTTCTCTATAGGTACCTACTATGCTTTGGAATGGGCAACCAGCTTCATATTTTCTGTCTGACCGACTTCTTGACAATTCAAAAGTGCTTGTAAATGGTTGAATTGAAATAATTGCTTTGAGTTTGAGTTTAAAATATCGTTCTGACACGCTTCAGAAATATAAATAGTAAATATTCATTCCAATAAAACCCCAAAGCCTGCACGAAGATAATCCTTTAATGATGAAAACGTGATAAGTGGAGAAATTATTATTTTCTACGTGACGTGATCCAGTAATAGGTGTTCAAACGCCGAACGCGTATGAAATCATAACAATGCCACAACTCCAATGTTCTCGAGTGGCCAACCATTTCGATTGCTCCATTCACTAAAATTAGATTTCACCGTTTGGAGGTAGCTGGTAGTGTTTCCTCTCCAAACAAAGGGCTGTTACGAACAATACGATTAAATAAACATTGCTTTTGTATCTGTAGTAGCGATATTAAAAGCTGGATGACATTTTGTGTTGCTTATGTTTATGCAAAGTTTGCTTAGAATTCTATATTCCGGGAAAATTTCTGTAGATAGAAGTTTCGTTTCAAATTGTGCACAGAGGTCAGAGCTTTTAACATTTGAAACAGGTATGTCAGTGTTTTGTTTGAGACTAGTTTCATAGTGTATGTCCTACCCTACCAGGAATTGGATCGAAATCTCGTGTTATTTCGCATTCCAGTATTTTTTATCTTTGGGATCTAAAGTCCTGAAAGGCAATTCTCGTAATTTTAAGAACGTTCACAGTCTGATGTCAGTCTCAATCTGTCAAAAATACCTCTAAATCCCTAGATCTTGACAAGTTTTTGACATTAATTGTCGCTGAGATGAGACTGCGATTAGATTTAAAACGTTTTTAATTCTGGGAATTGGCCTACAGATGACGGGACTAACCCCGTCATAGGTTATAAAAATCTATTTTTATAAAAAAATTGGTTTACGCTGTGTTTTTTAGACGAAAGCTTTTAGCCTACATGCAGCGACACAGCAAACAAAATTAGAATCCTAAACTAAAATATACCCTGACTTCCAAAAATGATTCAGATTTTTAGATAGATCTAAAGAGGATATTGCCTTGTAAGTTACCTATTAAAATACTGTTTCTACTTAAACCCCTATAATCTACAAACGTCCTCTTACATGAAGGTTTGATATAAAATGATAGGTAAGCGCATTATAAGCCGTAGGTGCCTACTGCAAAACAAAGATTCTAGTTTCTTTGACATACAATGACGGAGTGACTTGACTTGATTGTCATGGAATCGTTATTTAAGGTTGTGTGAGCTCACTATCCTCAGTATGGATACTTTTTCGCGTGAGAGCAAATCTATCGATTTAAACATTTGCTGCAAACTAAATTAAGTTACATAATTCCTAAAAGTCAATTTAATCGTACATTTCACTCATTGAAAAGCCCATTTTCTGGAAACATTAAATTCCTTAAACTCTTAATCGAGGAACAGTCTCAACAATTTCATAAAGTAATTTTGATAAAGCAAAAAAATGTGGAATGAAAACGCTTCAACGCGAGAAAGTCCGAGTCAACGAGATAGTCCGGTTTATTTCAGTTGTTTTACTAACTTTTAATTCATGAAAATGGGACTCAAATAAGTTAATGTAATTGCAGTGCAAAACAAAAGCTTCCTACAGCTTAGAATAACTCGATCCTTCAAAGTAAAATGAGCATAAGTAGGAAATGAATTTTGAAAGCTGATTAGTTTTAGCTATTAATAAACAAACAATACATAATACATGGTTTTGTATGTATTTTGCGCATGAGGTCCTGGGTTTGATTCCCAGGTCGGTTGGGTTATTGGGGTTTTCCATCAGAAATTTCTCAGTACATCATGAGGCAAGATTTGTGCCCGATTTATGGCAATAGGCTCGCTCACTTTTAATGGGATTAAAACATAACTGTTATCTTAGTGGTGAAGTTTTTCAGAAAAGTCAGTTCGTAGAGCAGTGGTGGCCCAGTGGTAACTGCCGCGACTTACGAGGTTAAACCTAGGTTTGAACCTAGACAGGCGCTTTATTTATTAATTAATTTATTTCAGGCGTTTTTTTATTACGGGAATTGGCCTTCTGGTCTCACACAAATTTCAAAATTTTGTCGAAATACCTGTCAAATTAATTTGTGGAGACAAATAAACATAATTTTATTTATATTGCAAAAGAGTTTGGGCAGCAATAATCGCTTTCTTTTGTTAGCTATCGACTCGTAATTGCTAACCTATACAGTTACCATGGATTTAGTTCATGACTCTGAACTGTCCCTCACCTGCGTTAAAATTTTACGTTGGTTATTTTTTTAAATTATGTTCCATACATTTTTCTATGAAACAGCAGATTTTTTTTGATAACCGGTGTAAAATTTATTTTTCTAGAATCTAGAATCATGTGCTGACTGGTTACAGTTTGCACGTCGATGTTCCTTCCACTCTTTATTGTAGTTGGAGGAGTAAAAACATAGGCAGTCACGGGAACTACGGACAGAAATGAAAAACTTAAAACTATCCATAGCTACAGATAGATGTACTGTTAAAATTTGCATGTCGATGATACGAACCCCCGACTTACCCCTACCAAAAATCGCTCACCACGCCAAAAGAAGTTTTCACTTAAAAAAACCGGTCAAGTACGAACCGGACTTGCGCACCGAGGTTTCCGTACAAATTTGTAGGTATATAACTACAAATTTACGGTTTTCGGATTTTTTCCTTTACATGACATTGTTTCCTGCCAAATTTCATGATTCTAGGTCAACGGGAAGTACCCTATAGGATTTGATTCCCTTGCGATTGTCAAAAAATGCGGCATAAACGAAACATCCCTGTATCTTTTGATTGCATTGACTTAGAAGTTTGATTTTTTCACTGCTTATAGGTAAGGATTGCAGCCCTGATTATTTGATATTAATTTCAACTTGATAACTCTACGCATTCTTGAGAAAAAGGGTCTTGACAGACGGACAACGAAGTGATCTTATGAGGGTTCCGTTTTTCCTTTTTAGGTACGCAAATCCACTATTGATTTGACAGCTTAGCTAGCAGTAAGCTTATCTAACTTTCAAATTCCAAGAAAAAGCCTATACACTTCTATACAAATAGTATTATACCAAGCTTACGCAACGCAAGCCGTATTACCAGATTTACTTGTACAGACTCCGTTTCAAACATTGTAAAAGAAGATCGGTTTTCAACTTAGTGTAAATTTAATAGTCCTTGAATAACGTATGAACCAAACCCAGGTCGTTGTTACGTAGAATTTACAATTTACTAGACAGCTCTGCCGGGAATTACATAAGGTTATGTGCAACATCGTTTGAAATGCTTCGATGGTACTAATCTAGTATTTTCTGAGAATTTAGGTATTAGAGAGATTAGAAAAAAAAATCGCTGCTGGAAAAGCGGCGCCCGTACCTACCTCGGCTAACACTGTTATCGAAGATGTTTTTAATTTTTGCTAGCCACAGTGAGTCCACATAAGCCCTTTATTCTTCTTCTCAAGCCCATTATACATAAAGTAAGCATTACCTAAGTACCTACATCGACATCAGAAACACACAGGCCGTTATCCACCACGCCAGCCCAGTGCAGGTTGGTAGATGTCACATGTCGTATAATTTTTGGTTCTAGGACATGCCGCTTATACAGGATACATTTTTAACCAATGCGAAAACTGTAACCATGAATTCAGCATGTAATTATAGATCATCTAATATATAAAAATCTCGAGTCGCAGTGTTTGTTATCGAACTCTTTTCTTTCTTTTTTTGGGACGCATGAAGAAGCCTCCTCTTGTAGCGCAGTTTGTTCCGCCAGTTACTCAACTGAACCGAGCGCTTGGCGCATCCTAGACAGTCACACCCAACACCTAATATGACTGCCCAATTCTTCCTTTTTGGTGGTAGGGCTAACGCTTGCCTGGTTTGCAACCACCGTCCTACCGGATTCCGACGTCAAGCAGCCTGCTGTGTTTCGTCGATGCATTAGGTTCGCCCCTTGTTACATGGGGCTCAAACATAACTGGCGAAATATGGGTGTATGATGGATAAATTTCTGTCTAACCCCTCCGGGGAACAAAGTGTGATATTATTTCATATATTTATTAATTTATCAGAACTGCGTTCCTGAGTTTCAGGCAGCAGATAAAAATATTGGAAAATCCAAAAGTGCACGACTCATAATGCTCATTTGATCGTATAAAAGACCATAGATAATAGATATTATATTCGTTAGTTTTTTATTAATTATAATTAAACTACTTTGAATAAAAGAGCTATTTTCAATAGAGTTCCTCCTATGAGCGAAAAATGTTTTCAGGTTTCACACTTGATTGACGGGAATTTTTAAAGAAATATTTTGATGTTTTTTTTCGTTTATAAATGATAAATTGATTTATTTCTGTAAGTAGGTTTGTACAAACACTTTTACACGTCAATTATATTTTTTTAAAGCTAGATGAGGTCGGCGTTTCCTATCTGACTACTCTGAGAAGAAAGGCCGAAACAAACTCAGAGGTCACAGTCTCTTTTAAAGTCCAGACAAAATCTTGGTCAGATCATGTGAAGACCATGTAGATTGGTGTCTGAAATGGTCTTTTGAGGAAAGAACCACACAGATTGAGCGGACCTGTCCAGTCAGTGCACGCATTTGTCAAAAATCGTGCAGCTCAACTCAGAACTTGAGGAGCTCAACGATTCGACGAACAATACCAAAGAAAGGACATTAGGGTAGGCCGCGTAAATTACTCAAACTGCCAGATCATGATTAAAACTAACTAAGAAGGAAAACAGAAAAAAGAAATGACCCACATAGTCCTCACATTCACAATAATTAAATAAAATAAAAATACTTTACAAAGTAAATATTCATGTCATTGTATATATAAAATGAATAAATGTCAATGTGTTATAAAAATCCAGACATAATCTTTGAGGACCATGTAGATTGGTGTCTGAAATGGTCTTTTGAGGAAAGAACCACACAGATTGAGTGGACCTGTCCAGTCTCTACTGCATTGAATCAATTTTTGAAAATAAAAATATAATCTCCACTAAATTATGTATACAATGGTATATAAATTAAGTAAGGTCTGTGTACTAGCAGGAGTATAACAATAGAAACATTTGCAGAAAGGAGGCAAAAAATGTTTTCGATCGTGAAGTACTCTCAAATGCGAAGCATTATGAGTCGTGAAATAATTCAATATCAAATAAGTACCTACATTTTCAAAAAGCGAGCGACTATCCTAAAGAGTTTATAAGGAAAGATTGCTCGAATACTAAAAAAATTCACCGACGACCGTCAAAGAATTTAAATCCAGAAATAAAATCCAACTGGGAATAGAACCTCCGATATAATAAGTAGGTCAATACTACTCAGAGTTCTTAAGGGGTAGGTCAATCAAGCCTGACTTTTAATTTAAATCTCTAGTAGTCTACAACTGTTAAGTCAGTTAAGAGGCAGCGCTGTTGGAAAAACATTGGAAAGTCAATCTGCATAAAAGATGAAGAGACAACCCTTAAGTTTGCTTCCCGAATTAGTGGGGTTTTGATCCGCTTTGCTGATAAATGTTACAAAGTTCTGTTAAGTTTTCTACGTTAAATCCCCGCAATCTAATTAAAACTCTTTACAGAAAACTACTTCCAAATACTGACTTCTTCGTTGGTCTAGGGGGTCACAAGGGCCTCTGTTGAGCATGAGATCCTGGGTTCGATTCCCAGGCTCAGTGTTATTCTGCTTTTCCATCTGGAATTTCTCAGTAGCAGAGTTTTAATGGTACTTATTATTTTGATAATTAAGTTAATGAATTAAATGGCATATTGGCCGGGATTAGTGTAGTTCTTACATTGGACTATATTTAGACTGGTGTAGATAAATGCAGGTAAAAACAGAAAACTAACATTAGACAAATAATTACGGAGGAAAAATATAAGTAGATACACAACATGATATGCTCAGTGCTTAGGTATATGTATATCTATGTACGGTCACCAAAGCAAATAAGTAACTAATTATAATTTTAAGTTTTCACTTCGATCGGCAGTTCTCATGACTGCCCATATTTTTTATTCCACCAACTACAGCAAAGACTCGCGAATACCCTTCATAATTCAAAAGAGTATTGGGCAGCAATAATCACTTTCTTTTGTCTTGACAGGGACACTCTCCGCACCCCCCTGCGTCTATATCCGCATCTCTGCGTCTTGCGCCTTCTGTATATTTTGTGCCAGATCGCGTTAATACATTTTGTATGAAGAATAATGAAGATACATGAAAGGGATGCCGCGTCTGTGTCCCGTCCTCGTCTCCCGTCTCTTCTATGTGGCCCGAGCCTTATGAAACCATAGCTTTAGTGGTGAAAAAAGTAAAACATTGGAATTTGACTGAAGTGACAAAATCCTCTTGGTCTCCCAGGAATTCAACACTCTCTGTTCCATCAGACGAGTTTATTTAAGTATTTTCTTGTGTTGTAATATATTTTCGTTAGAATATAAAGTTTTTTACATCAAACTTTGTACTCGCCAATTACTATTTGATCTACATAAAAGTTTTAAGTTATCTACTATTAACATTAGGATATCGTATAATTTTACCTGGTTTTGGTCTTCTTGTACCTACTTTAAATCGGTAGTGAATCTTAAGACAAATTAAACCCAATTATATTACAACTGAAAACTTCATGAGAAGTTTAACTACTGACTCTTCACGTCACCAGAGGGCTGGCCAATTTTTTGGCCAAAGAGGAACATCGCCATACAACGCGGCAATGCTCCCAGCCTTTTGGGCACTTTTCGAGCTGACTGCGATGCGGACGTATTTTTTGATCCCATAATTATGATTCTTTATCCTTGTAACATATTTAATATATATGTAAATATTATTATTTTAAGTATGTTAGCGTGTATATTATGTAATTACTGACTAAACTCAAGTTAACTAAAATTATTTTAAATAAATCTAACCTGTAAAAAAATCAAACAACCTCTCAAAAAGCCACTCAAAATAAAGACTTCATTAAAAACTTATTTAAAAAGCCGTTCTGTGAACTGCATAATCTATTTATTGATTCAGAGGCAATTTGAATCTACGACCGTAAGGTAGATATCGGAAAACGTCTACTATAAGAGGTTTAAGATGCAGTTTCCCAGAATTTTATGCAAAATTGCCGTTTTATAAACGATTGCCCAGTTTTCAATGCATCGCTTTCTGTGAGGTAACCAGCATAGAGGGAACTTTGAATTTCTAATTTCTTTCATAACTATGCCTTTTGACTGCCTTTATCTTAACGTTATGTTTTTGTAACGGAGTGGGTGGATTCAAGCGGGATTAAACTGGAGTACGGTTTGAAGGCTGGTTTTAAACGAAATTTATATAAATTGGAGCTTTAATTCGCGATTTTATTAAAAATATGGCCACATACTGTCTTCTCTCCAGAGTCATAGACCGAATCCTGATACCAAACTAGTTTTTCTTTAACATAAAAAGAGTTTTAATATACGTATGTAGTCTGTGGTAGAAGTGACAATGCATTCTTCAACCCTTCGTTTATGCACATCGAGCTCTGCCCAATCTAAAGACAAACCTGCACCCGCCTCTTTTAGCACACAAAGATTTGCAAGGAAATTTCTAATCCATTGCTTCATACGTTTGAAAAATTAATCTGCTCAACAACGTAAATATAGGTAACACAATGAACTTGGCGGAACTGCCAAAATGAAAGAAGTTGGCATATAAGTGTCTCACGTAATTACCCACTGGTTGACCTGGGTGAAATAAATTTATCATCTTTCTTCTTTCAACATTGCAAAGACCAAAGAATGAGTGAATGGAGTACACAAACCATAGAGTTTCGAGCTGGACACTGCTCCAGTACGACTTTAATATTTCTTCTCACTCCGTTATTGCGGCACATAGCTCGAAGCAATACACATCATATTGGAAACGCCCGGAATTTCTTTATACACTACACATTAAATTCTAAAAGTTTCAATAATGTTCTATTATTCTGTTTACATTTAAAGATAACTTTAAGAGGTATTTTCCTGTAATTCTTGCATGTTCTTGGCCTAATGCCAGGATCTCTTTTCGACTCAGATTTAGAGTGGCTGTCTACCAAAGCCGAGACGAGCGGAACGAAAGGAGATGAAGGTACGTACATATAAAATCACACGGAATTCTACATTTTCGAGTCTTACATTAATTTTATTTTCCTTTAATACTGACCTGATTTACAACACCATAAAGACTGATTTACATGGTGCAATTTAATTGGCATTCCATAAGTTGAAACCAAAATAAAAATTGCATTGTCATTAATTGTTGCTTCAATTTCTAAAGCCCCATTTGCACGGTGCAAGTTTATTGCCTGTGGTATACCATAAAATTGAAGTTGACTGGCACCGTCTAAACTACTCGTATCTACAATGGTTGCACGATTTGTACAAGTTAGTTCAAACTGGAAATTCTGGCATGAATATTATCTATCATTCAAACCGCAGTTATACGTTGACTGAGGGTGTGTTAATATAAAAATCGTTCAATAAAATTGAATGCTGCAATATTTTGGCAGCGTAATACGGGGAATACTTACCTATTTATTTAGGTATTTACTTAAATCAATTGTTCAAGGATTTGCAAGTCTGTGTTTAGACGAGACAAAACTTGCATGCACCGTTACATTGTAATAATTGCCTTGACATAAACAGAAGTCGCATGCAATTATTGAATCAAAAAACTTACATTCAATTATTGTAAGTATATCATTTTATGGTAATCGCACACGTGTAAACACTTGCATGCAATTCTTGAATGGCAATAATTGAACGGGCTTTATGGCATGAGATTATTGCTCTTAATCGTTCCAGAAACATGCACACCGTGTAAATGGGGCTTAATTGTAGGCATTTCACCCATTCACACAGGCAAGAGACTTGCATCGTGTGAATGGGGCTTTACAAAGGTTTAAAACTGTCTATCTGACACACCGACCTTTCCGACATAGAAACTTTTTTGCTGTATTTCAAACGTGACAATTCAATGTAAACACGCTTGTATACTGGGCTAAATAAAATAAACCCAAATCTTTCCAGCGATTTCTTAAGTGACAAAAGAAAATAAATCAATTGTGTTATTACAACAGCTTGGATTTTCTTTGTTGTCCGAAGACGATCGCCAAATAAAACGATAAGGCATTGTGATTTTTTTTATCTCGTATTTTATTTATTTAATGTTAGAGTTTACTCCAGTATGTTTTAGAAATATTATTATATTTAACACAACCAACTATTTACACAAAGTACTACATTAAATGAATAAACCGCTCTATTAGAAATTAATTTAATTAGGCACTTAAGGGGTCGGCGAACTACGCATGCTAATGCGTAGTTCATACAAACGTAATACCAAAATAATTTGTAAATCAAACATATTCTTAATGTAGTGTGTATTTATTCCGATTGGATTACAGAATATCTAGGTTCCCAAATATATATTTTGATATTCTGTAATCCAATCGGAATAAATACACATTACATTAAGAATTAAATGAAAAATATGAGTAACTTTTTTGCTTACAACTCCAGTTACAACAACATCAACAGTCGTTTTGTTTTTAAGCAATCGATAAACATTCATGATATTCAATATTCTTTCCATATATATAACTTCACATATTTTAGGGCCGATTTTTCAATCTTCAGAAAACTTGTATCTGAGGAATAAAAATTATGTTTTGACAGCTTTTATAAAGAGAAAAATGTCAAACCGCCATACTCGTATTTGTTCTTCAGATAAAAGTTATCTGATGACCAATTCCCGTAATTAAAAATGTTCAAAATATAGTCGCAATCTCATCTCAGCGACAATCAATATCAAAAACTGTCAGTCTCTCAATCTGTAATATTTTTAACAGATTCAGAGACTGTCATAAGACTGTAAACTTTCTTAAAATTATGAGAATTGCCCCCTTAGTCAGACGAGAAGAAATTAGTTCGACTACCTTAATCTGAAGTCACTCCGACTTTAACTGACCCATTTACAAGCCAACTTTAATTAGAACACAAATCGAACCGATTTCTAGTACGAAAAATATAATTCTCTTTATTAACGTCGGTCCCGATAACACAAGGTTTTAAATTGCATTTCCTCGATGATATACGACATTTCTTAGTGCAATGTGGTAAAAATTCTTTTTCAGCAACAAAGGGTCAAGAAAATGGAACGCTTATTTTACGTCGACCGCCGTCCAACCCACTGGTCAGATACAGTTTGGTTTTAAATGACTTTTAGAAGAATGTAGTTGTGTTTCGTTGTGTAGGTATTTGTTATGTGCTATTGCCAGTTGTAATTTGTCTTTTGGATTCCCGTAAAGAATAACGTTGTTACCGGCAGTGTGTTGTGAGAAGGCGTTCTTTTTCGGAATGTGAGCGCTCGGAAAATGTCTCGCTTGTCAATTGAATGAGGTATGGATAGGTGAGAGCGACGTAACATAAAAGAGGGCGATATGCCTCGTAATCAATTCAAATTTATTTTTAGAAACGATTCGATTAGTGAAATACTGTTATTTATTCATTTGGAATATAGTTGATACTAGATGATCCGGTGAACTTCGTACCACATGTGATTGTTTGAGTTTCGTTTATTTAAAATTTTGATTTTTCGGCTGTGCCTTTGCATTTATCCTAATTTTCTTATTTCCTAAACCACTCACTGGGGCGCAAAAAAACAAGAAAAGATAAAAATGCGTGGGAGATCCAGTGCCTTAGGCATCTTTTGCAGCAGCTGGGAGCAGTGGTGGCCAAGGGGTAACGGCCGCGACTCACGAGTTGTAGGTCGTAGGTTCGAACCCAGATAGGCCACTGCTCACCACTGCTCTCAAAACGGTGAAGGAAAACATCGTCAGGAAACCGGCATGTCCTAGAACCAAATATTCGAAGACATGTGACATCTGCCAACCCGCACTGTTCCCGCGTGGTGGATTACGGCCCACTCCCTCTCACCGAGAGGAGGCCTGAATCCCAGCAGTGGGAACATTATAGGCTGATTATGAGGCATCTTCTGGGCACGCTCGTTCCATCGTAGACCTCATCCAACGCCTTCCATCAGGCGTGATCGAGATCAAGAGCGGGCCCATTCAGCAATAAAAAATAAAAAAAAGAATATAACTTTTTTGTTTTTTTTTATTTTTATTCGAGCTTTTGGGAGACTAACACACGGTTATTGATTTGCAACCGACGAAAAAACGGAGGGGGTTCTCAAGTCGACGCGTACCCGGTATATATATTATTTTTTATGTATGATCACGCATAACTTTTTACAGAGCAGTCCGATTTTGATCATTCTTTTTTTATTGGAAAGGGTATACCCCGAAGTTGGTCCCATATACATTTGGAAACAAAAAATCTAACCCTAAGGGTAGGAAAGCAGGGGATGATTGATTGTTCACTGACTGATTGTAATGTATGACCACGCATAACTCTTTCAGAGTAGTCCGATTTTGATAATTCTTTTTTTATATTTAAAAAAAATCAGCTGTTCCCTACATTTATGTTCGCATAACTCGTCAAAATGTAGGGAACAGCTGATTTTTTTTTTTACGATTTCAGGTTTTGTCCCATAGTAAAAGTTGTTCATAATGATGAGTACAATGACCCCTTAAGAGGAAAACGGTGATTAAAATTACAGCCTGTATATATATCTATTCCTCAATGTTCATGATAGCACCTACCACTGTTTGTCTCTGCATCACCAAAAGGTTGACTGGTAGAAAATGCCTATGGCATTAAGTCCGCCTCTGTACATTTATGTGCTTAAAGATAAACATTAACATTCCAAACAAAAAATGCGCTCTCCGCACGACCACTCGCAACGATATTAATTTGCTTGTTTGGCGCCGACTCAAAATTACTTAGGTAGACTTACATTAGTTTAAGAACTTATTTATTAAAGTTAAACAAAAAAGGTTTATAATTTTTTGCTTTCCAGTTTTTTCGGAGGTTTAATTTTTTTATTAAAAAGTTTTTTTATATTAGATATTCTAGCAGCATTTTGTCCTGAATATCGTCATTTAGTACCGAAATTAAATTTCTATTTTTCTCTCACCGTAATTAGTCTTTGTCAGTCAAGGACCGAGAGGAGAGACTTTAGATTGTTTCTGTCGTGTATCTGACATGGTTACTCATAAACGTGCCTATGTCTGGGTGTTCTCATTTCTGGGTCAATATTTGTCAGGATAGCGAGTATATTACGTATGTCACAGAGAAAGGCTAGGAATAGTAAATATTGATCACAGATCCTATAGGATATAGCTTCACAGTACCTACGTATATATAAATATTTATCTTGTTATATACAAGTTCTGTCAATGGCGTTGGTGGACCTCCGGTGGATATGTTTATCTTGAAAAGCTTTTTGGTGATATCACTTCATGTGATGTCAACAACGATTTATTACTATCTACTACTAACATCAACTAAACCTTTTCATGTTTTTGATTCTACAACAATGGCTTTTTCTTTTCAGAAATTATTTGCACGGTATAGTTTTGTTTGGTTTATTACAAAACCTTGAAGAAACGCTTACTTACTTTTATTATTTAACTAACTTTATGTAAACGTATCTAATTGTTTGTTTTTTAAAGTTAATCTCTGGAATTACTAAACCAATTACTAAAATTATTTTCTTGATTGAAAACTACACTATTCTCGAATAATAAAGGATTAGGATTATAATTTTTTTACCCCAAAAATATGCACGGTAGAAATCATGCGGGTGAAACCGTGAAATGCAACTAGTTATTTCTATGTAAGTAATTCGTGTAATATCCTGGATAGCAACAAAGAGCTTTCCACAAAAACTTCTGTTGAACGCCAACATTCCACAAATACACACTCGTCGACTCGTCATGTCGTACGAGTATATTATGGAATTAATTTCAACTTCAACTCCTCTACTAAACTAGTGTGTCCCCCATCAGATTCGCAGAAAGTTTGTAATTACATCCTTTCCATTAGCGGGCCGTGTTGAGGCCAGGATCACGAGATGTATGAAAGTAAGAAAGAAAAATTGTTTATTCTGCACAAACAAAACGCACATTACAAATAAAAAAGACATAAAATATACACATACAACGTAGTCAAAAGCCTCGTACTCAAGCTAAAATGTTGTCAATTTTCTCCATTGCTTGATGTCAGCGCCAGGGACCAAAGATAACATATTAATTGACAATACAAATTAATCCGTGATGCGCCAGCGACACTGGCAGATGACAATAAAACAACAACAATCTAAACAAAAACAAAATGCCAATTTTAGCGTGGAAAAATAACTACTTTTGTAACAAACAAACAACAATAATAAGAACAATTAAGCCGTGCGTCGCATCTGTGCAAGAACAGGACATTGCTCAGCAAGATGCTGTGACTTTGGACGAACCTATCGTCAACAGCGCTGAATGAGTGTAACTTGTTTAGAACCAACCGTGGTTTGTTCACTAATTACTTGTGAATATGGTTCAATAAGAATTACCTATGTAGGTACGAGGAAATTAAAGTACCTCTTGTGCAAAGTAATTATTAGGACGAATTTGAAAAGTTTTGAAATAAGTGGTCTTGGTTTTCCTTGTTTCATCATGGATGTTTTATTACATTTGTATGTTTTGAATCAAGGAAAAGGCAGTAGAATTTTTTTTGACATAATTAGGAACTTTGATCTATTTCGGGATGCTAAACAGTAGCGGTACAACACGTATTTCTACCAGCATTGGATGAATTTTCCTTTTCGTTTTCCTTTTACACTGAAAGAAATAAGCAGTAAATAAAAATGAAAAAAACATTGATCGGAACTGCTTCAAACAGTTCCATATGAGAGCTTAACGTTCAAAACAGTATTTTATACTGATCCGAAGCTTGAGGCAAAATGTTACCGTCATGATAGTAAACTTTAACGTTTTAAGTAGCTAAAAGGTCACAAAATTAACTTTTCTATTCATTTGATGATATCGTTCAAACCATTGAAATTTATTTACAGCACAGTAATGGTGGTTTTCCATTTTTTGTGTTTGTTTTTTTCAGTAGGTAAATAGTATGTTCAATCATTAAAAGTGACTGTTTTGTCTTTTACTGTTTTACAAACATTTCATCTTACTGTATAAAGTCAGTGAGACTTAATGAAATCGCTTTAATGTGGTGTAGTAAGATTTTTTTTTTGTGCAAAAACTCCCAAGCATTGGAATTATTTTAGCTTGGCTTAACAACCTCATATTTCTTCCTGCCCTTGTCCCATGATACTTGGGGTCGGCGCATCACGTTTTCTCTTTCCATTCTCCCCTGTCGTCACGCTATCGTTTACTCCCTTCTCCTTCATATCACTCTCACTATCCATCCAATTTTTGTTTGGCCGTCCTCTTACATATTTGGCTTAAGAAACCTTTACGGTGTTTCAAAGACTGACTCCATTAACACCACTCAGTCTCCCCAGGGATGTGCCTTACAGGCGTTGCACGGGGGGATCCGGAATTGGTCTTTAAGAGGAACCGGGACCACCCCTATGTGGTGATGGTGATCATCGGGGTGGTTTTAGTGAGGTAAAAATCCCACGCTCCCCGAACTCTCTCCCCGGAGGTCGGGTCCTTTTGAAGGTTTCCCCAGAAAAAAAAGGGGTAGTCTAAAGTGGTGGATATAAGCGTTTCCTGCATTTTTTATTCACATTTCCATTTGCTGCTTCACAAGAAGTCTACGTATAAAATAACGAATATACTTACGAATGATGATATATAAGTACAACCATGGATATTAATTATTAAGGAAATTGATATTCTACGTCAATTTGTCATGTTATAAAAATTGAATAGCATAATAAGCCTATATGTTCCCACTGCTGGGACACAAGCCTCCTCTAGGTGAGAGGGAGTGGTTCGTAATCCACCATGTCTTCGAATTTTTGGTTCCAGGACATGCCGGTTTTCTCACGATGTTGTCCTTCACCGTTTAGAAAAAAAAAAACATAAAGCATATGAAGTTATACATACTCGTCTTTATGCGCCTCTTTGGGCTCGAACCTACGACCTACGCCTTATAAATCGCGGCCGTTACTACTGGGCCACCACTGCTCGCCAAAATCAAATCAAAATCAAAAGTCACTTATTCAAATTAGGCTGAAAATTATAGTTGTGATTTGAATAGTTGGTAGTCAATTTGCTGAGCGATTAATTACCCTAAATTCACCTACGTCAGTCACATCAAAAAGTAGACTCCAGTAACAATAATTTAAATAGAATATAATGTAGCAACATAATTTTGAATCTAATCAATTTCACGGAAACTTTGAAACAAAATACAAACTTCTGCAATATCATTAAAGTTGGGGCCATTAACTGTGTTGTAATTAACGAATAAAACAATCATGATATTTGTAATAGAAGCAAAGTTAACTTTATGGACTGTTGCGCGGGTTATTTCTACACTAGGGTGGAAAAAAGGATTACTTACACCAATAAATCTATACCTATAACGGATGATTTTTTTAACCGGCTCCAAATTTTTATAGGATGTTCTACCCATGAATATGAACAACTTTCACTATGGGACCAACTCTGAAATCACGAAAAAAAAAATCTGCTGTTTAATACAAAAGTTCAATACCTAGGTACTTGACTAAAATGTATGAAACAACTGTTTTTTTTTCTTGATTTCGGTGTTGGTCCCACAGTGAAAGTTGTTTACATTCATGGGTAGAACAGCCTGTAAAAATTTGGAACCGGTAAAAATAAATCATTCTGTATATAAAACAAAGTCGTGTTAGTTACACCATTTATAACTCAAGAACGGCTGGACCGATTTTTATGATCTATTATTTGTTGGATTTGTCTTCGCCCCGAATAGCAGAGAAAAATATGGGAAAACATAACAAAAAAAAAAAGAATCTGAGGCGGTACGAAGTTCGCTAGGTCAGCTTGTTTTATATAATTTGGCATTCACTTATACATATTTATAATAATGCGTACAGTTTTACGTTTTACTTATATGTACCTACTCTTGCAAATTACCTATTTGTTGGGGGTTTGCCCGGTTGGTTTTGACTTCGTGGCAACGAAGTTACTAGATACTTAGTTCATTAGTCGGACAAAAATGAACCAGATCCGGTCAACTGGAACTACCCTATAGGTTTTCATGTATTTGCACGTATCAAAATTTCATATTTTGATACCCGCAAATAAATCTAAACTTATCATAAATGGCCGTATTTTTTATTGCGTTGACTTAGAAGCTTGATTTTTTTAGAGCTCTAAGGGGCTATAGACATACATATTTGATATTAATTTCAACTTGATACCTTTACGCGTTCCTGAGAAAAAGGGTCATGACAGACATATAGACAGACAGACGGGCAATGAAGCGATTCTATCAGGGTTCCGTTTTTTTTCATTTGAGGTACGGCACCCTAAAAATGGTTAGAAATAAAAAATATTCTTTAGAACATCAAAACCATTTAGCACAACTATTTTTTATTATAAATCTAGTTTCTCACCTAGATAATTATGATAATACAAAAATGACATAGCACGCGTGAGACTGTTACTTTAAATCAGTAGAGCGAAACAGTGACACAGAACGATAAAAACAAAACACATCACATTATTCCCTTTTCCCAACGAGAAAAACCGGATAAAAATCTACCTACATTATGTGGCACCTAAAAGTTACACACAATAAAAATAGCTGACTTCTCCAAGATTACTTTATATAAGTACATATCTCTATACATAAAATCCGCGTGACTATTGTTAGGCACAAACAAAGAAGTTTCTTTTCTTATTATGTACATATGTACCTATATGTTAGTGAATAGGTGATCATACAATAGAATTAACCTCGCTGTATTTCTAACATAATCGTTTATTGTGCTGTCTGGAAAATATGGAGAACATAATAAATAGAATCATGGAAAAATACTTTCTTTTCTCAATGCTGAGGTAAAGAAAATCTGTAGTTTGTTGCTAAGGTTTTACTTTACGTAAGAGGTAAGTACCTATTAAATAAATCAGGTAGTTAAGTAGGAATGAAACATTTTTTCATAATAATTTTGAAGTGGGCTTTTTCATTTGTTTTTATGTTCTGTATTTTAAGCTACATAGAAAAACTTTGGTTTGAGCTGCGGAAAGGGACGTTTACCTACTTTTTACCTTAACCAATGGGAGCAAACGTCATAGACGAAATCTTGTACGAGAAAATGTGAGTTTTTTTTTCTACCAACCTACCTACCCTTGATTAAGTAGAAAACTCCCAATGTGTTCGGTTTTTTGTCAGTCCCAAGCTAAGCACTTCATGCTAATGTGGGGTATGTTAAAGCCGATTTTGTAAAAAGGGTAGGTGCCACAGTACCTCTGCACCTTGTTCTAAATATTGCAAGATCATAACAAAATCTTAAAACCCTTTACGTAATGCTGTAAAATGTGACACACTGTGACCAACTTACTAATTTATTTCACTACAAACGGTGCGCTCGATGAGATATAGGTACTATCGGCAAAAACACAAACTTTCAACCCCTATTTCACCCCTTTAGGGGATGTATTTTTTTAATCCTTCCTTATTACTCCAGGGAACTCTTGCGCAAAATTTCATGTTTCTAGACCCTGTATATAGTATAGTATAAGGCTGTGCGTTGTCAGGAAAAAGGCGAAATTAAGATCCGATAGTTTCCCTGCATGATCGAATCAGAAATGGAGAGATCCGCAGATGACCCAAAGTAACCCACATAGCCCGAATAATTGGCAAACTAAAGTGGCAGTGCGCAGGGCACATTGCTCGCAAAACGGATGGCCGATGGGGCCGAAAGGTTCTGGAGTGGCGACCGCGTACCGGAAGACGTAGCGTTGGAAAGCCTCCCACAAGGTGGACCGACAACCTTGTGAAGGCCGCAGGAACACGTTGGATGCGAGAAGCACAAAAACGGTCGAAGTGCAGGTGCGTGGGGGAGGCCTATGTCCAGCAGTGGACGTTTTTTGGCTAAAATGACGAAATTCCATACAAAGTGTCATCCCCTATTTAACTTCTTTACCTCTTAGGATATTTTTTTTAATCTATCCTTAGTGCTCACTTTCTTTATGTAGGGAACCGCTGTGCAAAATTAAATGTTTGCAAACCCAGCGGTTTAATAGCTGTGCTTTATCTGTCAGTTCAATTTCATATTTTTACTATGTAGAAAGACCTCACGCAATGTCAATAGGTGATAGTTAGGTGTATTTTTACATCTCAGGCTCCAGACAGAATTCGCTGGAAAAATCAGTCTTCTTTCGAGGTCATCAGACGTAAATAAATAAACAAAAACATACTGTCATACTCCCTATAATTTTCTTATCCATTTAGCATTTACGCTAAGTCTTGCCATGCAAACGACTGTAATCATTCACATTACGGATTAATTCACCGAATCCATCAAGTGATTGATTAACTAAGAGCGTTAATGGAGCAGAAAGATGCGGCACAATTAGTGAAGAGTCCCTGAATCATCAAAATAATTCGTCAGATATTGGAGCCTTTCAGTTAGTTGTTTCGGCAAATAAATACAATTACCCCTTTGTTTATAAACAGCATGCAGCATAATGTCTTAGGACAACAATAGTACATTACTGCAGCGGCCAGCAAAAGAGGCATTGATGAACGAACTTGTAAATAGGGGCCGAGGCGAAGCCGAGGCACACATACGTAAGTCCATCAATGCCTAATTGTGGCCAAGGCTTGTATAGTACTTTTCTCAAATAATGCGCGGAAATTAACACTTAAGTAGTACCTAGGCACAACTTTTTATTTGAAAAATACAATTACTTTTCAAAATCAATGACGAACAATGAACAACAATCATTTTTCCCGCGTTAAAGTGCTCATTTGTTTTTTTTTTTTCAATAAACAGCTTTCTATTTTCAAGCCGGTTCGAAATTTAAATAAAACCTTTGATAAGTTATCTCCTTGGTTGCCATATTTCGGAGTAAAAGATCGTTCCATTTTTAAATTACCCGACAGATATGAGTTTACTATGTAATTTATTTGGTCGCTAGACCACGACAGATATGAATTTTCATACAACTTTTGCGAGCCGCTGCTCACATGTATTTGGCCAGTACAGCAATTTCGATTTATCTCGAAGAAGGTTGTCAAATTAATGCTCAAATTTCCAAGCATGTTTGAGAAAATATATTTTAATATTATGTATGTCTCTTTCAGGGGTCGTATCGTGAAATGTTGAAGCCATAATTTTTTCAGTGCTAGAAAGAGATGGAGTTATGCAAGATGAATAGCGCCTTCACTCTTTACAATAAGGCACCGTACATTGATGTAAACCTGACAAAGGCGGACAGTATTTCTAAAGCCTTTATTAATGGCTAGATTTTTGAGTAAGCATAAGAACATGTATTTAATGTCCCTAAGAATGGATACAGCACAAAAAGTTCACAATATTTTAATGTGAGACTCTGGAAAAACGGCTATGTCAAAAACTGCAACTTCATTACGCAATCATCATTCATCTTCGATTCGCTTTATCAGGAAAGGGGTGCATTTCTCGTACTTGAGGTGTACTAAGCGATCGAGAGGCGCAAGTCATTTTTCATGCAAAAAAGTCCTCGAAATTAATTCAAATCATATTTTCATATGTTTTTGTTTAACAAAGAAGTGTGACATAGGCCGTTAAACCATTTACATAGATGTTCATATTTCTTACCATAAAGTTTATTTGTACTGTCACACATTTTCCTCATAAAGGTCACAAAGAATCACGGATGAGGAATGTTTAAAAATAAAATTCTGTGCATGTATCATACTTTTTCCTTGTACGTCTTCATGGTGTTACTTTATTAACTAGAACAATTTGCAGTAAAGTATTGCGATAAGGGATAGAGATAATAGATCAAATCAACCCGCCTTGTCTTGTGCGTGATGTCTACCGATAAGTCTGTCAGACTTGCCTATTTAAGACGTTATGGGTTAGGCCGTACACGATCATACCAAAACCAACGGCTCTAAATATCACTTTATTTGAAATCTGAAAATGAACTCCTGGCCACGGGGGCTCCTATCTAAAACTTTTCAAATTTATTTTCGGTGTTCTCTTATCATGCCGCACCTACTCAGCTATTTAACTTTTCGCCCTGCATTATGCTTGCTCAAAAACCCTCTGGGCTCTCTCTACCAATAGGTTCACTAATGAATTCATTTTTCACTTTAGATTCATGTTATGTTCAAGCATTTCACTTCAAGAGAAATTTGCTGAATGAAAGACAAAAATGAAAAAAAAAAAGGAAAGCGTCTGATTATATCTGTTACAGCATCAGAGTGCCAACGGCGTAAGCGAGGCCTATTCAATTTTAACACATACCTTTTTAACATGGTGTTTTTATTTTAGTTTGGAGTTAGTTGCAGTAGCCTACTCGTAGTTAGAAGGGCTACAAATAGCGAGCAAGTCTTCGACATCATAATTATAAGCTAACTATTAATTTGTAGCCGGGCTCCTCCCGTTTACACCAAGTTGGAAGTGCGCTAACAACGCAAATTAAGACCGTTAACAGTCGAGTTCCTTAATTATATTATTGCGCATGGTTTTACTGCTTCTGTGTGCCTCGAACCATCTGGACGTTTGATATTACTAACCAAGTTTCTGTATGGTATAACCGTAGTGCTAATCGGACGCGTTCGGTTTCCCGGGACCATAATAACTACGTTCTACATACGGGCGACAGCTTTCAGCTACCGCATACAGTAGGTGCAACTAAAATTATCAAAAGTTGCTTTATATTTGTAGAGATGATGCTTACGCCGGGAGCAACAAACACGTTACCGTGATTTGGGTGACAGATCTCAGCGATATGTGAATTTTGGGCCAAAAATATTTGCCATCGATACGCTAAAAAGGGGAAGAGTTGCTTTTTTTGATCATTGATAGGTTATATACTTATTACATAACATACGAGTAACATGGCAAAAGTAGCATGAAAGTAGAATAAATGCTGTGAATAGTAGATTGTCATACGAGGTTCGAAAGGAATTGATGACTTTCACCCGTGTTAAACCCTCTACTTTTCATTTCGAATATAAGGAAAGTAAAAAATAGTGGTTTTTCTAAAATATTTATTGATAATAATAAAATTAATAGTAGGTAGGTACCTATTTAAAATTAATTGAGATGTTAGAACAATATGTGTACTATTTTAAATATGGAACACACCCCATCACCACCGCGGGCCGTAGCTTAATAGGTTTTTTTTTAATTCACACTGGCTGTTTATACACTCACAAGACCGCAACATTTTTCTTAATAATTATGTAAAAAATTTCGTAGCTGACTACCTAACCAAACTAGTTCTATTTTTAAAATTCAGTCCCGCCCTAGAGAGGGAAGCAATTACTATGAGTCTTCCACCCGCTATTCGGATCAAATAAACACTACATTCCGAGTATGAGAAATGAAAATGCCTTTGTTTGGGTAAGAAGAATTAGCGTGATGATAGTCAAATATTAAAGAAAATAATTGCTTGTTTATTGATTGAAAATCTTTGCGAAATATGGGTAACCACTGAAAATCAACGCTGTGCGGTGGGTCCCCTAAAGCACAGCATCATGTTGAGGGGACGCCTTCTTGTCACAGTTATGACGTGCAGCCGTCGACTATTTCTGGGGGCTTACTTTTTAAACTAATTTTAATTCCAACGTATTGCCAATACGATTCCAATGTTAATTTTACAGTCACGTGATTCGGTACTCTTGAAAACAATATTGCCAACATTGAAATTGACATTGATCTACGATTATTTTGTTACGCGTGAAGTTAGCTATGTTACGGGCTGCAATAGTGTAGTTCAACTCATTACGAAAAACCGGTAATAGGGCTTTAAAATGCTTTATCCTTTAAATAACAAGGCTAATAAATAAATATGATATAAATAGTTGTTTAATTGATTAATTGTAAAGTATTAAATTCATTTGGGCGTAAGAAACTTATTAAAATTATAATATTAACCATGACTTTGGCTGGATGCGGTAGGATCGTTGCCTACACTACAAAAAAAAGATAAGTCAAGTGGGTTTAGAAATGAATTCGAACTGCAAGTTTGTTTATGACAATGTTTGTTGGTTCTTTTTTAGTAAGAAATAATAATTACTGTCCGATAGGTTACTTAACTAATATTACAGTTTTATACAAGTAAATAGATATAGGTACAACTTCTTTATAAAGTAAGTAATGTTTTTATAACGAACGCCGAACGCGCTCATGTGAATAGTGAACCTGACTGAGTTATATACCAGTGAAGTGATAAATAAGTTATAATAAGTGTAAAAGTGATAGTGAAAATAGGATAGTAAAGGTAAGATCCTATCCGCGCTCCGGGCGCAAGTAGCGTGGGAGTTTAAATAATACTGTTTTTCTGAGTAAGTTTTTGATTTTCTAATTAGATTTTAGTGTTTGTATTGTTCTAATTAGCTTTCTAACTTGTTTTTATTATTCGTTTTCGTTTTAGAATCCGATAGAAATATTTAACGTAGAATTTTTGAGAATTTGAATGTATGAAGAAAAATGATAGAATAATTACGTAACTTGAAAACTTGATGTTTTTGTTTGTAGGAATATTGCGAGATTTTAGTATCAAATGAGAGGATTATGTTTAAAACTGATATTCTAGTTTGAATTATGTAAATAGATCTACGGGTTTTAGAGATAAAAATAATTTTGTATAATGAAAACATGCCGAACTCCGATTTTAGTAAGTTAATGTTCCAGAAAGATTTTATTGATAGGATAAAAATGTTGTTATGTAATACGAAAGAGGAATAAAATCCTTTCTCACTCTATAATTTGCTTTAAATTCGTATTCATTCATAGAAAACGCTTTGTCCGTATAATGCATCATCCGACGCTCATCTCGTTTGTTTCAGTTGTTTTTTTATGGGAATTACGTAAAACACTATTATATATTACTGCTTATCGTGCCATATTATACTCTTATAATCCACAGAAAAGCACTTAAAACGCACGACAATTTCTAAAAAGTTACTCTTTTGTTATTGGAAAAATCACTATCAACAAACTACCCCAACGCAATCATGACCCAATACAGAAATTTCAAACCCCACCCAAGCCCGATCCCAATTCCACTTAGTTCCCCAAAATGGACACCCAATTTAAAAACCCTTTGGCGCTAGCATCGAACTCAAGAGTATGAAACGTCACAATTCCAATGTCGATCTATCGGAATTAAATTCAAGAGTAAGCACCCTGAAAGCCAATTCTCATAATTTAAAACGTTCAAAATCTAGTCGCAGTCTCATCTCGGCGACAAACAAATTTCAGAAACTTGTCAAAATGTAGGGAAATTAGAGGTATTTTTGACAGATCGAGACTGAGATCAGACTGTGAACGTTCTTAAAATTACGAGAATTGCCCCTCAGGTTTGTAAGCAACCTGGTTTGTGCTCGTAATTTTATATAATTATATTGTTTTTATTTTTCCTTATTTAGAATTTATCTTCTTGTATGCACGTGTTTTTGTGACAAATCAACCTATTTTTATTTTCTTTCTAATATGACTATGAATAATAGGCTCAGGAATGGTAGGCAATAGTGCGGTTCAAAAGAAGATGCAGTAACAAAAATTTAAAAGAGTATGCTTAGATGGTTTGGTCATCTTGAGAGAATAAATTAATGGCGACTAAAAAATATATTATTTACAAGGCAGATGTGAGTGGAAATGCTGAGAGAGAACGCCCTAGAAGGACATTCAGTGACCTTATTGGTGATGTTTTTCTGAAAAGAGGTGCTTAGTAGCTACTTGCAACCGGTGTGCGTGTATAACCAGAAGAACATTTCTCGTAATTTAAAACGTTCAAAATCCAGTCGAAGTCTCATCTCGACGACAAACAACTGTCAAAAAGTTGTCAAAATGTAGTGACACTAGAGGTATTTTTGACAGATTGAGACTGAAATCAGACTGTGAATGTTCTTAAAATTACGAGAATTGTCCCTCTGATGCATGAACGTAAACAAGAAAGGAATATAAACGGATCGTAGCTGCAGGTGGCGTTCTGTAGTTTCTGACTACCCGCATGGGAACGAGGCATGAGTTTATGTATGTATGTATGTAACATCACGACTTATTTCCCCAAAGGGTTGGGCAGAGGTGTACTTATGTATAGTACACCCACGTTTCACCAGCTATGCTTAAATCTCATGTAATAGAGGGCAAGCTTTTCGCCATCAACTGCAAGGCATAAATCCAGACTGGGCTGCTACTGAGAAATTCCAGATGGAAAAACCCAATAACACTTTACCCGACCTGGGAATCGAACCCAGGACTCCTCCTTCCAGGAACCTCTTGCAACCACTAGAGTCTAGTGGTTGCAAGGGCTACTACTCGTTAGTCTAGTGACTAGACCAACGAGGCAGTCTTCTTTTATATTACTACTAGCAGCGCCTCGCGGTTTCACCCGCATAAGTTTCGATCCGGTGGGAATATCGAGATAAAAACTATCTTATGTCCTTTCCCGGGACTCAAACTATCTTTATACCAAATTTCATCTAAATCACTTCAGCGGTTTAAGCGTGAACAGGTAACAGACAGACAGACACACTTTCGCATTTATAATATTATGTTATTGTATAGTACGGATGTTAAAAATGTACCGATGATAAATATTACTGTAACTGCGGTGATTCTAAACAAATGATGTCTCAGTGTTGTGGACATTGAACTTACTACTGTATGAATGTACAGATGCCAGCACATCAAGCTACTACAATCTGTCAAATTTCTTTGATAGATTATCAACTTTATCGCTAAAGCATAATGTTCAAAGTTGATTAGGAAAATTTGACAGTTTCGGGTAGATTGATGTGCTGGCGTCTGTACGAAAAATATATCACAATATATATTTCCACATTGGCATTGGTTTGTAATTATTCTCTCTGTACGTATTTCCCAGATTATTCATTATTCAGAAACATGGCTTTCATGTTTAATATCTTTCGTTCTTGACACAAAAATGCCATTTCACCCCTATTGAGTACCTACCTATAATAATATGTATTATAGACTGGGGTAGGTATTACGTCACATAAGTCTTTTGATATCATATTTCAACTCCCAAGGTATGGGCTTGGCAGGTATGAGTCAATTAAGTGGACATTTTAATTATAAAGTATACTAGTGAATAGTATAATTTATTTTAATTATTTCCTTAGTTATCGATTTGAATACAGGCAGACAGGTTAATGGAAAGGATTTTCAATCAACACAATTAAAATAATTAATAACAACTAATATTCTAGCCGTGGGGCCCTTTTCTTCGTTTTATTATTTAACAACATTAAACATAATTTGTGAGTATTTGACAAGAAAACCATAAGGTTTGTGTTGAATTGTTGATACCATCGCCCCACGCGTATTATCAAGGGTGGTTTATTTCGTGCCAATTTTTAAACGTTTTTTTTTTTTATTTATTTGTTTTATTTTTTTATTTTTAGAAAAGTTGTTTAGTTTTATTATTTCCTTTATTTCATTATTTACATATAAATTATATTTTTAAATATTAGAATATAAAAAAGAATATATAAAAACATTTAAAAATATAAAAAATAGTAGCCCACCGGTATCGGGAACAGGGTCCAAGCTACCGGCGGTCAGGGCTCCAGAGAGAGGAACCTCCGGACAATGCAGGCCGTGTCCAGAAGTACCGCTTTCTGAATCAAGCCCTTGATCCAGCTGGCCAACGAGAGCCTCCTTAGGTGTTGGTCGAGACTCTTGGCTATTAACCCATTGGCAGTCACGACTATCGGCACAATGATCGCTGAGTCCACATCCCACATGTCGACAACCTCGCGAGCCAAGTCAAGATACTTGATTTGTTTATCTTTTTCGGCTTTCACGAGGTTCTCGTCATGTGGGACGGTTATGTCAACAATCATTGCACGCCGCTCTGATCGATCCACCACCACTATATCAGGCTTATTGGCAACAATAGTCCTGTCAGTGATGATGGATCGATCCCAGTACAACGTGATATTACCATTTTCGAGAACTGGGTCGGGCACATACCTGTAGTACGGCACCTCCGATTCCACAAGGCTGTATTTCAAAGCAAGTTGCTGATGAATTATCCTGGCTACAAGGTTGTGTCTATGCAAGTACTCTCCATTAGCTAGACGGGAACACCCGGAGATGATATGTCTGATTGATTCCCCCGGCCGGTGGCATGCCCGACAGATGTCAACCGTGCCGTCTTTCACAATAAATCTCCGGTAATTGTTCGTCATCATAACTTCGTCCATAATTGCACAAACAAAACCTTCGGTTTCTCCAAAGAGGTCACCGAAACGCAGCCAGGCTACGGACGCTAGTAAATCTACATCGGGTCCATGAAGGGCCCGGAAAAAGCGTCCGTGAAGCTCCTTACTCTGCCATACCTCCATGCGATCATTAGTGTCAAGCACTACTGGTTTGCGCCAGTTCTCTTTAGCCAAGGAGAGCGGGGTGATTTATTATTTTTAACAGACTGATAAAAACTTCTAATAACCGCTGCACTATGTAATGTGATAACCTAATGGCCACTGTATAAAACAAATCCAATTAATTTTGACTGACAAAAACCACGTAGTTTAAACTACTATCTAGAAATTTGATGATGGTAGGTACCTACACATTTTTTTTTTCAATCTCCACAGAGAAATATTCACGTGCCATACCACATCAAAACATCACGCCTATATTCCACAAAGGGAAAAGGAGAGGTGTACATTTTGTACACCCATATTCGCTAGTTTTCCGGTTCACATTGTCAAAAAAATATCAATCATTCACGTGCTCTGATGAGCACGTGAAAGATTGATATTTTTTTGACAGATGATTCTGCCTAGCCTTTTCTCAACTATGTTAGGGTTGGCTTCCAGTCTAACCGGATGCAGCTGAATACCAGTATTTTACATGGAACGACTGCCTATCTGACCTCCACAATCCAGTTACTGGGTATTACGATACCCCTTGGTATGACTGGTTGTCAGACTTTTGGGCTTCTGACGACCCGTAACGACTGTCAAAGATCCACGAATGACAGCCGGAACATCCGAGGCACGGAGGGGTCTTGGTATGTGAATATGGTCACCCATCCACGGACCAACCGCGGCAAGCGTAACTTAACCTGATCGATCGACCCGTGCGGCTGTTATTACTTAGCCACAAGCCCCTCACGTGCAAAGTTTCACGTGCTGAAAAACATAAATAGTCTTAACCATGAGCCTCCTTAAGTAAGTATAGCTATATAAACCGATAAAAAAAATAAAATTTTCTTTAACATCATTAGTTTTAATACTATATCAGCAAAAGTAGAAAGAAAATTACTTTTCAAGAATTGATGAAGAAGGCATTAAATGTGGCGGCGCCCAGTGTGGTGACTTATCCGATTCTACTAAATATTGATTGTGGTTATAATCTATTTTCCACAGTAGTCTAGTAAGGCTCAAAACGTTTTTTTTATTAGTATTTTTAAAGAATGTTTTTGTAAGTAACTGGTTTTAAAACCGACAGAAAAAACGCAGCATGTTATATTAATTTCGGAATGGTACATACAGCCGTCTATTTTTTTAGAGTTTCTTTTTTAAACTTGACGCTCACAACTATATCACTTTTTATTATATAAATAAATAAAAATACATTGTACAGTTACGATTCTATAGAAAACCGTTATTTATTATGCGCTTGATGTCGGTTTTTATCGAAAACATTGTGCTCTACAGATGTCAGTCAGACGTCGAGTGTGATTCCGATATTTTATTTATAATATGACAATGTTATTGGGTAAGACATCCAGGATTGAACACTGCCGCACCCAATATCCATAATTCTGTCCGATATTGCCATAACTACCACGCTTGGCCTGATATTATGTGGTAATACTTTCATTTTCATTCAATGTTGCTCCATCGAGCAAAAAATACGAGCATAATAATAGCAACTCATTTTTGTACGTAAACTTTACCAGTATATAAGGATAAAAGTAGTTCTTTTGCTAATTCCAGCGATTTTAATTTAAGTTTCCAAGGGTTCTTTATAAAGTTATGTTGTTTGAAGAAAATAACTGTATGTATGTTTCAAATACTAGACTACTGTGTATATGCTCGAGGCCAGGGCAGCTTTTCTTATTTCAAATGAGTAGATAATACCATACACTTAATTAAATCATATATTTCACAATTGGTGATTATGATCGTTACTCAATAATTTCTCCAAAAAAAACTTTGGATGTACCGGAATCTAATATAGTACTTACCTACATTAATTTAGAAATTTTGTTGATGCAACATTAACTCGTATTTCTCATGGGTATATTTAGTGTGCGCCTCTAATTTAGCACGGAACCACGTAACAATGCGCTTTAAGAGGACGCCTGGCACATTTATCTGTCGCTGCTATTTACCTAGCCGACCAAGTTTTTGTAACGGATTGGTTTAATTCAACATTCCGGCTCGTCCCCTCCCTAGTTAGGGCAGTCAAATACCGCGTTTTAACCGACAGTGTTATAGTTTTTCTTCTCTGCCGGTGCAAAATAGCTTGTGGAAAAAAGCTGGTATTTGTATGGGGGAGTATTAAATTTTTTCTAGGTTTTAATTTTGTACGTATTAAAACATGGTAGCGGCATGTCATGTATTTTTATTACAGCAATTTTGTTTATTCCCAGTTTTTTTCTTGAAAAGACAAAACAATTATTTGAAGAGTATCATGGACCGCGGTAATCTCGAGTGAAAAACAAATGTAAGACTGAGATCCTCCATTTTATGTTTTCCAAGGTTTAAAAATATTTTGCCGTGGCAAGTAATCATAATGGGTCCTACTTCCTCAAGTGGTAAGATTTTATGAAAATATGTTAAAAGATTCTTGGTTAATAATGTTGAATGAATGTAAATAATGTTGTGCTTCAGGATATTTTTTATGTTCACTTAAAACAACTTTCTTGGTACAAAAATTTAAAATAACAACTAATAAGTAAACCAAAGTGCATACCCAATCAAGGAAAAAGAGACCGAGTATAAAAACCCAACTAATTTACGTTTAATCAAGTTCAGAGTGACAGCCCTGCTCCGTAGTTGTGTCCCGTCGCCTCGCTTCGTTAATTGTGTGGTGACTCTCATTACATTAACACAGTTACACAATTGCCTATATTTAAATCAAATATCAAATAATACAAGGTAAAGAACGCTGGCAATAAAAATAAACAACTACACACAATCTATTGACAGCTTTGACGTGTAGAGCTGTGTCTTGCTGCCTCACCTCGCAAATAGTGGTACAGACGCCAGCACCCAAAACTGTAAAATTTTCCCAATCAACTTTGAACCTTATGCTTTAGCGATACAGTTGAAAATCTATTAAAGAAATTTGACAGATTGTAGTAGCTTGATGTGCTGGTGTCTGGTACCTAATTTTATTTTTATATTGACTTAAGACAATTTTCTTGATAAAAAATCTAAAATAACAACTAATAAGTAAACCAAGGTATCTACTCAATTAAAAAAAATATTTAAGCATAAAACTCGACTACGTTTAATCAAGTTCAGAGTGACAGCCCTGCTCCGTAGTTGTGTCCCGTCGCCTCGCTTCGTTAATTGTGTGGTGGCTCTCATTACATTAACACAACTATTGTCTTGATTATTCTTGTTGACGAGCTTCCTGTCTATACACACTATGTATATGTATGTATGTAGCCATCCTTTTATATTGTGCGGGTATTTCGGTCATCTTTTGTGCTTGTAGACAGTTTTGGTAGAATAAAGATTGGTTATAATAATATGGATCTGAAAGGGTTGCAGTTATATATTTACAGCGGGATGATGTATTTTGTTGTGTTTCATTTTACGGCATCTACTAATCTGACTCATTTCATAAAAATTTCATTTAATACAAAAAGGAACACAAAACCGGAATATTAATGGACATACTTCAAAATTAATGAAGAGGCAACAATTCTAAACCAATCTTCAACTAATCATAAAACAACCAAAATAGACGACCACTCACGTGTTACTTTTAATTAAACCTAGTTTGCTAATCCGTCGCAGATGGCAAAATCAACCAAGTTGATTTTAATCAAACACTCCGAGCTTGCTGGTTATACCTTATAATAAAGTTTAATTGAAATACAATTAATTCGGCAATCACGGTAAACTTTGCCTTTCTTCCCCGTGGATGTTCCCGACAAACTCATTATCCTTTTGAAATGTTTATGTTTCCAATTGTTTTTGTTAACTTTTCCCCATTACACGCTTTGTCCCACGGCTAAATCTGATATAAATGTATACACGGATATCCTTAACTAGTTCCGCAAATTGACTTCTCATCTTGTCCGTCCTGGTCAGGTCTTTTCAAGCCATGTTACCATTTGTTATGGCGGCCGATAAAGGGCTTTCAAATAAAAGAAATCCCATCAAAAGTAAATTATAAGGTCATCCAATAGCCGGAAAATGGACAAAAATATCGTCAGAAAACCTCTCGCAGTAACAATAAAATATAATGTTGGATAATGTGCTCAGAACTGTAATAGTACTACCGTCTCTCACGCTAAGCATACACTATCGCTATTGTAAATAAGTTTATTATGACGTGGCAAGTTACTGGTATGGTATGGTATATATGTATGTCAACAAAAGAGATAAGTATGCAGGATCGTCGGATATAGTTGAAGTTTAGTAAGAAACCGATGGATGTTGTCGACTGAAATTTAATTTGATAAATGAGCTGTTTGTTTTCTATTAATAGAATTAAATTTTATTCGAGAACATCCATCGGTTTCATACTAAACTTCCACTACATCCGACGATCCTGTATACTTATCTCTTTTGTTGACTGTACGTAGGTGTTAACTATATGTTTGTCAAGGAAACCGCCTACGCCGTAGCTGTGGTTAACAGCTACGTCAGTCACGCCGTAGCATGTTTGCTACGCACGGCCTCAAATTCTCTAATCTTAAACCCATTAATGGAAAATTACTCAACAGACGTACGTATGTATTGTTACTAATACAAAACATATAGATTTGTATCTTTGTTCCCGAACAAATCACAAATGCATTCTATATGGTAAGCGAACTGTCGTACTGGACATGTTTGACAGGTTAGCTTAGGACGGACGCACGATGGGACAAAGGAATATTGATAGAGGGAGAATAAAGAATGAGGATATGGTTCCCTGTCTGATATAATACAGAAGGTCATTCCGATATTGGATATCATAATAAGAAAAGGGACATGAAGGCGCAAATACAACCAACCAACGTTTTCTAATTATAAAAACATGGCATCTAAATAACATCTGTGTTAAAATATTGACCAGAAAAGGGCGCATTTAACCGCTTACACTGCAAACTCCAGCATTAACCTAAATAACCACATTAAATTCCCATGTAATCAATTTCCGTACACTAAAATTGGTGATCACAAATTTACAACGTTTACAACGTAAAATGCAGTAGGTACATATTATTTATGGTGCATTACAAATATCCATTCAACTATTTGATTGGCTGCACAAAATCAGGGGTCGTTAATATTTGATTTTCAATTGTAACATTGTTTACCTCGGTACCTGTGTGTCAGTAATATAAATGCATTTCTGGTCTGTTTTGTGTCCATAATTATAAACGGATAAAACGACCACGGGATCAATTGCCGTTTGAAATTTCATTGCTTAATTTCGGAGAGAATTGAACGAGCGGATTGAAAAACGGTATTGTCGGTTTATCGCAAAACCGATAATTGTGTATTACGACGGATTTTGGGAACGATTTGTTGCGATAAAGGATTATATTAAAATTGTGTATCGGTTTTTGATCTTCTTAAGGGCCATTTCGTAATCTTTATCGTCCTTTCTCTCCGGATTTTAAAATACATTATAGATAAGTTTAAAAAAAAGTAATTAAAAAACCTGACTGCGGTAAAAAACTTAAGTTAAAAAAACTAAAAAGCTAAAAACAAGCCCATTTTAAATTAAATAAATGCTGGAAGCAGGCAGGACCCATTTGAATTTGAAAATATAATAAAAATGGTATGGGTCCCGTCTGCTTCCAACATGTATGTACTTAATTTAAAATGGGCTTGTTTTTAGCTTTTCACGTTTTTTTATTTTTTTGAATTCCTTTTTTTTATTTCCAGCTTTTTAGTTTACAAAAATATGAAAGATTTCGCAGGCGATTTAGTTCTTGGTACCTACGTGTTTTTTACGATCTTTCACTTCGAATTACTTTTAACCATATAAGTTGTATATATTTTTGTAATCACCTTTTAAAACCCTTTATTTTGATACCCCACTCGATAGATTTTGAGAAAAAAAAAATGTTAAGACATAATATTGCGCCAAAAATCCGCCATTTTGTTTTTTTTATTTTTTATTTTGATATACCCACTGTCACTCTCACAGTAAATACGAATCTAACGACACCTCTCAAACTAAAATCCATCGAGCCGTTCAGGCCGCAAATACATACATATACATACATACTCTCGAAAAACATAACCCTCCTTCTAACGCAATCGGGTAAAATATATTAAAACATTTTCAAGTCTGATTTACAGTCCTCCAGACCGAGTTTCGGCCTTGGCTACCAATCTCAAGCGGAGACTAGCTATCGGCACGGGAGATATTACAGTGCACAAGTGTGTGCGCAGATACAGGTGCACTAGGTATCTCTTCCCTCACTCTCATTGTACGGTGGGACGGCAATTCGACACGACCGGAGAGAGATCAGGCGCAGGATCAACGGCTTAACGTGCACGTGTGCGTGTGTATATATTTTTTTTTTTGTATAAACCGGTATAACAGTTACTGTGAAATTTCAGGTAGAAAATGGCGGCGTTGCATTCCTTTTTTAAACACTATCCATCCCTTCCGATTTATTCTGTAACCGAACGTAGGTTTTGTCATTTTTTTGGCTGCCAGATGCGTTAACGTTCCGTTTTTGAAATCTCGATTTTTCGGTTTTGTATCTAACGACCCGACGCGTTTGTTCTGGCTAAAAAACCGTTTGCGTTTCCTTTTTTGTCTTTCAAACTTTTTGTTTTGGGTTGCGCTGATGTCAGTTAGGTATACTTATTCAATTTTTTTTTTAACTGTTTATGTTTTTTATAGATACTTAAGCGTCTTTCTCTTTCTTTGATAGTTTTCTATGTATTTTTGAAGAATTAGTAGGTACATAAAGTAATATGTAAGCAATATGTATTATCTTAAAAAAATACTATTTATTTTGAATATAACCAATCGACAAGAGTTTGGTTTCTGTGATCCTACGAAGGAAGTTAATGAAAGTAGTCCGAAGATATTTCTCAATTCGCAGAAATTATATGTGCAAAAGTAATACGAAATGAAAAAGCCAAGGGCTTCAATCCAACCCAATAAAGGTAAAAAAAATAACTTAGGTTAACACATAATCATAATTTGCGTCTCATTTCTAACACGTTTGAACTGTGATTTGTACTCGTGCCACGAATATCAAATAAAGTATAGCCACCGATATTATCATTGGATAGATTTTATAGTTATCACAGCGCCTAAATCTAAACTTTACAAATGGCAAAAATCTTTTGAAATTTACAGCATAATCAGCATTTTATAGGTTGATCCCACTGCTGGGACACAGGCCTCCTCTCTCGCCACGCGAGCCCAGTGCGTAGATGTCACATAACATCTTCGAATTTTTGGTTTTAAGACATGCTGGTTTCCTCACCTCAGGATGTTTTCCTTCACCGTTTTGAGAACAGTGGTGATGAAATTATTTACACAAAGTAAAGCGCTTGTCCGGGTTCGAACCTAAGACCTACAACTGTAAGCCGGGCCGTTACCACTGGGCCACCAACTAGCATAAATACCTAACAGTTAGGCAAAATTCAAAAAGTATTTATCGTGAAACAAAAATTCCAACTTTGAGAAAAGACGTATTTCATAACCGTATCTACGGTTTAGAAAAGTCTCGATCGATACTTTAGGAGAAACGATTGTGAAGCTTGGGTAACTTGTGCGTGATTGTAACTATCTAACTTTAAAATACGCGATAGACTTCTGTGTCAAAATCGTTTTGTCTATCGTTATCGAAACACTATTAATCTGATGTCGATACTGTCTTGTTGCGATGTGCTCGCCATCTATGGTTTGTTTTCACAGTGCGATTGTATGAACTAAGCCCTGACTAGGTCTATGCACTGCCTTCGCAGCAAACAGGTTACTATTCAATTGCATTGACCCACAATTTGCTAGAGGCTCAGTTACGTCTAAGGCCAAACGAAAAAGATATGCCAACGTTAAACATCATCTACGAAAGGCTGAAAAAATTTCGTCTCACTTACTGAACCGAAAATTAGGTGTCTGTGTCGAAGTTCCGAAATTCAGCTTTTCATGGTAGATAATATAGTGAGTTTTCCACGAATTTATTAGACCTTATCTGTATTATGAGTGAAATCGCCCGGTTTAATGGGAGCCGCCTCCGTCAGCCAACGGCTTTATTAAAAAATTTCGTTTATAATTATGGATACTGGGATACCTGCGCGCTTTTTTGCTGAAACAGAAAATACTGTACCGGGTAACATTTAGAATTTATATTATTTTTGCTAACTCTACCTCCCTTGAGCTTGCGCGTTCTTAAATGCGGACAGTATTTGAATGTTTTGTAGGTAGGTGCATACATACCTACATAGAAATGTTTTCAGTACAAACAAGCCTTTGTGCAAAATAAGCACAATTTTTTTTAGTGTTGTTTATTGACTGCAGTACCTATTTGCCTGCACAGAGAATGATTGAGATGGATAGCCGCATATTTTATGTGGAACTGTGATTTTAACGCATTAGAGCTCATACCGTTTGACTATGTGGCTTGGTATGTGTACACGTTTTAGAGTATATTTGCCTTGCCAAACGTTCACGAGTTTCATATGGTCCCTTCGGAGATGTTAGAGTTTACAGAACCCCATATTAAACATTTATAAATTTAGAACCTAAGGACTTTCATATCTTTTGTTGTACTGTCATTGAGAAATTTTCTAGGCTTGAGCCTCAAGAATTTTTTTAAGTATTAACTAGCAACCCGCCCCTACTTCACACGGTTTTTCACACTTAACACTTGACAAAACATTGAGATTTCTTTATTATATATGTACTAGCAGTGCCCCGCGGTTTCACGCGCATAAGTGTCGATCCCGTGGGAATATCGGGATTAAAAGTATCCTATGTGTTATTCTGATGTATACGCTATACTACTGTCAAGTTTCATCAAAATCCGTTCAATAATTTTTGCGTGAAAGAGTTACAAACATCCATCCATCTTCACAAACTTTCGCATTTATATTATTAGTGGGAAGTTAACGGAGTAAATTATCTATATAATGATAGTGAAAACCGCTTCAAAATCCGTTGCGGAGTTTAGAAGAACGACGAGATCACAAAAACAGACACTAAAAGCGACTTTAATTTATAATAGGTACCTATGTATAGATAAAGATTCATCGTTTACTGTTTTTTGACCATAAAGTGGGCTAAAAAGAAAACCGGCCAAGTGCGAGTCGAACTCGCAAACGAAGGGTTCCGTACCACAAGAAAAAAAATTGAAAAAAAATCACGTCTGTTGTATGGGAGCCCCCCTTAAATATTTATTTTATTTTAATTTAATTATTTATTTTTAAAGTGAATATACAACTAATTATTCTGTGAATATTTCAAGCGTCTACCTGTTGCCGTTATTAATATCGAGCAAATAACGGCAAAAAAATCACGTATGTTGTATGGGAGCCCCCTTAAATATTTATTTTATTCTGTTTTTAGTATTTGTTGTTAGGTATAGCGGCAACAAAAATACATCATCTGTGAAAATTTCAACTGTCTAGCTACCACGGTTCTTGAGATACAGCCTGGTGACGGACAGACGGACGGACAGACAGCGAAGTCTTAGTAGGGTCCCGTGTTTACCCTTTGGGTAAGGAACCCTGAAAACAAAATAAAAAGGAACAATAAAATATTTTGGATGTCACTGAAAAACGGAAGTGGCATGAGCCCGACCAAACTATTTCTTGCTAAATAAAATTAGAGTAATTACGTATACTGTGAATCAAAAACAAAAACCAAAAATACCAAACACCAAACTAAATACCAGACATCACGAACTCAAACACGATTATTTTATCCAACGAATTCGCAAAAAGGTTTTCACGAAAACCTTTATTTTATTCTCTCAGCCATATTGTTTTCGGTACAGATAGCATGTGACGGGCTGCGACTGACGAGATTGCAATTACATTTAGCCGAATTGGCATTTCATGTGCCCCTAACTATACAGTCAACACATTTGTAGGGAGAGATCTCTTTGAAGAATGATTATACTGATATAGGTATGTTTAGTGAAAACCGATTTCCGTGTCTATTAGTTAGGTCATATCGATTTAAGACTGTTGTTTAAAGAAGAATATCCAAGGTCAATTCCCGTAATTAAAAATGTTCAAAATCTAGTCGCAATCTCATCTCAGCGATAATCAATGTCAAAAAGTTGTCAAAAATGTAGGGAAAATAGAGGTATTTTTGATAGGTTGAGACCGAGATCCGACTGTGAACGTTCTTAAAGTTACGAGAATTGCTCCTCTGGTCATGTTAATTTTTTTTTTGGCGTTCTGCATGACATTATAGCGTTAAACTTACAATTTTAGGTTTTCCTATATTTTTCTGAAGTTGCTGGTTTTAAACCCTCAATTTTGTAGATATATGTACCAAAAGCAAACCTTCAAATCAACACAAATATCTATTAATCAGAGCAATAATTCCAAAAAATATTCGGGAATTACATACCGATATGATAATATGACTACGCACCTCTTTAAACACCGATATTTTTTGTACGAACACTGCACAGTGATGAGATTGTAATTACATTTCACAGAATTGGCACTTTATGTGCCCCTATAGTGAGCACATTTGTAGCGACAGACATTCCTTTGATGGCAAAGACAAATTTTATGGGATCAATTTATCAAATAGTCGATTGAAAGCGGCAAATTGTCCTCGCAGCGATCTTGTTATGGAAGACGTTTTATGTACCATTTATGATTAATATAAAGATTTATTGGTACATGGTCTGTACGCTCTTTTAAACATTATATTCATCCAAAGTCGCTATTAATCTAAGTTGATGACTTTTACTTTTACTGACTCTAGTTACAGAATTAGTATAACTAACATTATAATTAACTTGTATCTTCTCTGATTGGTTGTCAGTGAATATAATTATGGTGCTATTTGTTACGCTTAACGACAGGTAAACAGCTAGATTTTATTAAAAAAATATGTTTAATGAAGAAACGTCAATTGAGTATCAAACAAGTCTGATTATCGTACGAGGCGAACTGTGTTATACTGTTTGTATTTTAACAGAATTAGTAATACATATCTTAAGGCACAATATACTTTAACAAAAGAGATAAACTTAGCCAACATTGTTCACCGCACTCAAACGCCCATCTCATATTGCAGAAATACTAAAACCCGCTTCAAAAATTGTAAATTCAGCGCGATATCGCGGAGCACTCAGTCCAGTTGATTCTCAAAAGGCGTCGCTACGACTGTACATAGGTATGTACATTCGTTGATTACAAGCAGGTACACACTGTACCCGTGTACCTAGTATAAACCCAGAATTCTCGACAGCGTCGTAACCTGCATTTAAATTGTAAAGCAAACGCCACTGAATTGAACAGACAAACATAACGAACTTCGTGTTTCGTGTGTTGAATTTGCGACTTGAATAGTCACAAGAACAACAATGTCGTCCATGTATTACGCTACAGTTATGATCAAAGAAGTAGGTTGTCATTAATAATATACCTAAATTAGTAACGAAGGATTGGCCAGTGACGGCTACAGAGAGATATGGAAGTAAATGTCAAAGTTAAACTCTAAATTATGTAGTCGATGATTATAGTGCACGGTAAAACTCCAATGAGTTTATGTTTGCATCATCTTAAATTTAGTAATGTAAAGTATGTGTTCTACAGAATAAATAAAATAAATTAATGAAATAGGAGAGAGTAACTATCCCTCTCCCATTTTTTTACACACTACACTGTCAAAAAATGTCAGTTTTGATTTGAATATACATAGTCACGGACAATTTAAATTGGTTGTCGAATCGTTTAACAATTAGTTTCTAGACCAGACCACCAGATACATGAACGTAAATTAAACAAAAGGAGTATGTAAGGAAGGTAGCAGATGAAGTTCTGAAGTTTCTGCTTACCCCTATGTGAAGAAGGCGTGACTTAAAGTCTATTCAAATTTATGTTACAAATTAATATTATTTCAAGTTAAACAAATATCAAATAAAATTTATAGTTGATTTCAGAGTGACTAGCACTATTGAAAAAGTTATATAAATGTTTAAAGTTGTAGCATAAACTGTACTTTATGTTGTAGGATTTAAAGTAATTTTTCCATATAATCGTCATATTTGTTTACATTTTTGGCAAATAAATCGCGAATGCAGATTATGTATAATTTCTCTTATTTAACGTGCATTGCGTTGCGGTTGTCATAAAACAAATAAGTTGTAGGTACTAGGTAAATAACGAAGAACTGGCCAGAGAAAGCAACGGAACGAGATATGGAAGCAAATGGGAGAGACTTTTAAAAAGAATAAAAAAGTGTCAAGGGTTCCATTGAATGCATAAGCTCTTTCCAGTACTGGGAATTAAATAATAATTGCTGATGCTAAAGAGAATATCAATATTTCGGTGGGTAGGGTATACAGGGTTATTGGAAAAATACTAACAACCTCTTAAAAGGTCATTGTACTCGTCATTATGAACTACTTTTTCTATGGGACCGAACCTGAAATAACGAAAAAAAAATCAGCTGTTCCCTACATTTTAATGAGTTAGACGTACATAAATGTAGGGAACAGCTGATTTTTTTTCGCGATTTCTGGTTTGGTCCCATAATAAAAGTTGTTCATAATGATGAGTACAATGACCTCTTAAGAGGTTGTTGGTGTTTTTCTAATAACCCTGTATAAGGTCCCATTAAAATAGATGAACAAACTTTTAGAAATCATTCAGACCACCAAAATAAGGACGATGGTAAAAAAAAATAAGAAAATCGCATTAGATACTTACAAGAAAAATAATCAGCTAACGAAAATACACTAATGTGCCGGTAATTTATTATTTTAGGTCAAAATAAAATCACTTTAATCAGTGTTTTTTTTTTTTGCTTGGATATCTTTGGTTAGACGTACTGAGCGCTGTTTTAAAATTTGTCCATCTATTTTAATGGGACCCTGTATACGAGTATATCGTCGTCATGCTGCCAAAGTTAGCTAAATGCACAATAATGCAATTAGAGATAAATCAATTTGAAAGTTTACTGTAGATTGTTTTGTTAAATACTAGCTTTCATTAATATTTTTAGTTCTTTTCCGATGCATTATTTATCCTTCTGTAGAAAGCAAGACTAGTTGATTCGATTATCCTTATAGAAACGAATAAAAATAAAAAAATATCTCCGAGAGGACTGCTTTTAATCAATTTTGGCTGCCAATTATCAAAAATAGTTTTTTGTTAAATTTGAACCTTTAAGTCTTACAATTTTAATAATCCATAGAAGCAGATATTCATTGTACAATTATACATATGTAGAAAATGTTGTGTCTATTGAATGTTATCAGAAGAACAGAAAAAAGAGTTAGACATAATTTTAGCTAGTTTTACCTGACGAAAAAATTAAGAATTTTTCATTTATTCTTTTTATACTCATCTATACATTTTGTCTGTACACGTTAATATCCGAAACTACAGAACGGTTTTGGATGAAATTCGGTAAGTAGATAGATAAGGCAAAGGATTAACACATAGGCTACTTTGTATCTCACTGCAGGACACAGGTCTCTTTCAAAATTAATCTCTGAAACTACTGAACGGATTTAGATGAAAGTTGGTAGGTGGATAGATAAGGCACAGGATTAACACAGGCTACTTTATAACCCACTGCTGGATATTGCTATTGAGCTTGATTTTAAAAGATCAATGTAAATAATTACTTGGTAATCGAGTTTTTGTTTGTTACGAGGTGTTTAATTAAATGGAAATTAAATATTAAATGGAAATAAAACTAAGTGCATAAGATTTTCTTTACCAAATGTCAAAGGTAGTGATTATGAGATAATATTGAATCAAGAGAAACTAGAATTCGTCGATAAAACTGTTTTCCTAGGGATCACGCTCTGCCGTCCTTTAACTAAAAGGCCGTTAAGCCCAAAAAGTTGTTTCGGAGTAAATGCGAAAAAACGTGGGAATCGTTGTTTCTTAAAAACTATGATACTTAGGATAATGATTGTTGGACACATCAATTGATATTTCTTTCTGTTTATCGTAGATAACCCTTTTTGTCCAATAACTATGATTAATTAATTTTAAAATTCATTTTTCTCATTTTGTTAAGCATGTAACCTAGTTATTGCATCTTATTACTGTACTAAAAGGCCGTTATCCATACCTTAGCGGCTTTTTAGTCAAGTAATTTATTTAAAATGTTAAGCTTCATAATGTTTGTTATATTTTGTTTAGAAATACTTAACTAAAAAGTTGTTAAGTGACATAACTGCTTTATAGTCATGACATTCGCTTTAATTTCAATTTCAATAACTTTCCTAATGAGCAGTTACGGGGCTTTAGATGCTTTTTAGCTAATTGTTGGCAATGTTATATGGAATTTTTGTAAACTCTTAACTACTTTACTTAACTAAAAGGTGGCTAAAAATATTTCGCTTGTGGTTAACTTCTGTATAGTGTAGCATTCATATGGAAATATGTGAGTAATTAATTAAATACTAACATCATGTTCTTTTAAAAATCAAAAATATAATTCAACATTTAAAAGATAAAATAATTACTTATAATTTTAATACGCAATAATAATCAACTTATAACTAATTATGATCTAACAGGTCATGAGCTCATTATTTGGCATGGACAATATTCTTAATCCATGTTCTTTATTCCATTGATTCAACCATTGATTTAATAGAAAACTTCTAACCCAGTTATTGTAATAAACTAAAGGCTACATTATATCAGACATGAGGCAACTTCAGTCCTAAATTATTTAAATATTATAACAAATAAAAGTACCTAATAAAATATGTAGTAAAATTGCACACTAAATAAATAATAAAACATAAGCAGCACTTTCAAGTGTAGATAGATACATTTGGCACACTGGTAGACCATAACCTGGAATAAAACATTGAATACTTTTTATACCAGTAGTTCATTCCCGTGGGTTAATTATTCGAAATGATATCGTTTACCAACCTCTACGCGGACGGATCCATAAGTAAAAGGTTGTAGTTTTAAGTATTTAGGAACATAACAATATCTAAATTAAACACAGTCATCAATATACTCAGCCTATCGCAGTCCACTGCTAGACAAAGGTCTCTCCCAAGCTGCGCCATAACACCCTGTCCTCTACCTTCCGCATCCTGTTTGTCCTAGCCACCTTATGTAGGCCGTCGATCCATCTAGTTGGTGGGAGGCTCACTCGACACTTGCCGATACGCGGTCTCCACTCCAGGACTCGTCTGCTCCACCGGCCATCGGTCCTTCGACAAACATGGCCAGCCCACTGCCACTTCAGTTTGCTTACTCTGCAAGCTATGTCGGTAACTGCGGTTCTTTTCCTGATATTTTCATTCCTGATTTTATACTTCAAAGAGACTGAGCATAGCTCGCTCTATAGCGCGCTAAGCGGCCTTGAATTGTGGACCAGCCCGACCGTCAATGTCTTCGTTTCGGCAACGTATATCATGACAGACAGGACGCACTGGTTAAGACCTTAGTCTTCAAATACTGCGGGATAGGCGACAAGACGAAGTTTTCCAAATACTGCCCAGCCCAACTGGATCCTTCAGTCGGCTTCTTTCTCAAAGTTGTGTCTACTGAGCTGGTTGACTTGCCCTAGGTAGACATAATCCTTCAAAACTTTGGTTGGACTCGTTAAGATGTGCGAATTGTACATGAATTTTGTCTTGTCCAAATTTAAGCTGAAGCCAACCCACCGAGAGGCTCCATTTCGGCTGGAGAGACTTAGTTAATATGGCGATGTTATCGCCAAATCGAACAAGATGAACAGACGCTGAAACAGTTAGACCAGATGTTGCACAACCTAAATGGAGCCTCCATTTTTTGGATGACGTTGTTTTCTGATCCTGGATCTGAAAAGTCATTGTGGCAGCGTCGTACAAACATCTCACCGCACGCGCGCGCGCGCGCTCTCTCTATCTTTCTCTCTCTCTCGTCTCTTCGATGTAGCGTCAGTCAATTCGACATCGTTGCAGAAAGGCCAGAACTGCCCATATTTTGACGGAGTCGCATCGTTTCTCGTAGTCCACAAATGCTATACACAAGGACTGGTTATACTCCGCGGTATTCTGTATAATTTGCCGAACATAGATGTGGTCTATGGTACTGAAGCCTTTTCGAAAACCGGCTTGATTTGGCGGCTGGAACTCGACATGTCTCTTCGCGAGATTGTCCGTGACGATCCTCGAGAGCAGCTTGTATAAGTGTTTCAGCAGTGAGATGGGTCTATAGTTCTTCAGCGAGGATTTGTCACCTTTTTTGAAGAACAGAACCACCGCATCTCTGCTCCACGCCTCGGGCGTTGTACCCTCTTAGATGACGGAATTAAAGAGACTCGCTAGCTCTTTGATTTTATTGTATTTATTTTTTTGGATCGTAAGTAAGCACTAGGAAGTGGTGAAGGGCGGGCGTTTTGGGGACTGTCTTTTGTAATTTTGACGTTCGAAAAGTGCTGATTCTCAGCCTAGTCTGAATAAATGACTTTTGATTTTGTTTTCTTGTCGTTTTGGGTTTTTCTGTTTCAATATCTTCATCTGTATCGTCACTTCTTCGATCTTAGTTAGATCTCGTAGTTCATATCTTTGACAGAGTCAGTGTCAGTGCCCTCCGGGTGGAAAGATTTAGTCCGACGGGACGGCGGATGGCTTGAGCAGGGCACCCGCACCCCACTCAACCCCGGAGTGAAAGCGGCGCGAGAGTCGGCTAACTGCCTTTTAGCTAAGTAATGAGGCTTAGCTGCTTTTTAGCTAAGTATTCTGGGAAATGTGCAGAATTACATGCTTAACTAAAACAGCGTTAAGGGCTGGTAACTGCAAATAAGTAAATTTTGTCACATAAACTGTTCTTTAAATGCTAACTATAAAGAAGTTATAGTCCGTTAGCGTCTTTATAGTCAAGAAAAATCAGATAACGTGCTTGTAGTTAAGTAGAAGGCTAGAAAATAATCATCACATCGGGCAGTTAAGGTATTTTAAAGTACATTAAGCTAAGAAGTGTGGGTTAGACGCTTTCAAGTGATGGAATCATCAAAAATTATGTTACTTAACGGCCTAAAAGATGTCCATATCTTTGGAACTATTTATGTTATAAAAATGTTTCTTAGACAGAAAGATAGAGAATTTAAAACTCTATCACTTTCTATTAAAAAGTAAAAATTGACCATTTGAGGGTTAACGGCTTTTTAGTTAAAGGACGGCAGCGCTCGACTCAAGGCTACAATGGGGTCCTCATTTAACATCTCTTGCAGGACGGCTAAGTTCAGCAGCTTATGCTGTCAGAAAAATCCGCCAATTCACTGATATAGATACCGCGAGACTAGTCTACTTTAGTTACTTTCATAGTATCATGTCTTACGGTATTTTACTTTGGGGACGGGCTGCAGACATCGATTTTATTTTTATTCTGCAGAAAAGAGCCATCAGAGCCATATATAATCTCCGCAGGCGTGATTCTCTAAGGGAATTGTTTAAGGAAATTAACATCATGACGGTGCCTTGTCAATATATCTACGAAAACATCATGTATGTAAGGAAAAATTTACATCTTTTTAACAAAAGAGGTGAAAGACATAATTATAGTACTAGAAATAGGGACCTATTAGTTCAACCAGGTTTCAGACTGGCTAAAGTAGACTCATCTTTTATGGGGTACTGTTTAAAATGTTATAATAAAATACCTCCCCACATTCTTCAACTGAATGAGACAAAATTCAAGTCTTGTATAAAACGCACACTATGCAGGCAGGCATATTATAAGTTAGGGGACTAACTACATCGCTGATAAAAATGCCTGGCTCAATGCTGGTCCTGCTCCACAACCACAACTAATTGATTAACACTTGAAAATTCTGTTGGAGCTGCTGAAGATTGTAAGACTATCTTTGCATTGTATAAACTCAATTTTCTTTGTATTGTATAATTGCATAGCACAGATGTGAGTTCTATGTACTATAGTGCTATCATTTACCGGGTAATGTCTTTCATTGACTTGAATGAGCCCTGGCGGCTGATAGTATGTCATGCTCACACAAATGTCTCGCTGACGGTGGCGTGTGTGTTGGATCATTTAGCTCCCTTCAAAATGGTTGAGCTGAATGGTGCTGATCTATGCGTCATGTTCGTGAACGGGCGCCGTCAGTTGGGGCTGGTCATCACTTAGCTGCCTCGGCTTATTTTGAATTATTTTATTTTGGATTGTTGTTTTGTTACTATTTGCTGTACTCTGGACGCTTTTAACGCGTAAGTCTCAACCAACATAATGTTTTGACCAATGACTTTTCACCCAAAGAACAATTGACCCATGTCAAATAGAACTTAGGATTCTAGAGCGAGCCAAGCGAGCTCGGGACTTGGGGCACCCCGACTCGGACTTAGGTTCGAAGTGGATGATAGCGGTTCAAGTGAGCGAGCAAAGCGAGCGAAGGGCACCCCGAGGTTAGGTTTGGTTAGGTTACTTTAAACCCTTTTCACAGAAATAGTCGACTATGTCTTATTTATTATTGCTTGTAAACCAACTTAGACCCGCCACGTGATCTTCCCCACGGGGCGGAGCAATAGTATTTAAAAACTATCATATTTTTTATTATTTTTACAAGTCTTTATTTACTTTCACCTTTCCCGCTGTCTGTTGGCCTTATTCTTTGGGTGAAAAGTTATTGGTCAAAACATCATGTTGGTTAAGCGTTCACTAACATAGAGTTATGTTGGCGAAACGTTCATGGGTGTAAAATCCTTTGGATGAAAAGTTAAAGGTTTACAGATAATGTTGACCAATGGTTCATGGGCCAATCGACTGTTGGTTAACCGTTAGGTACAGTTTCCTTTTTTTACATCGTTCTCACATAATATAATTATAAATTCAAAATAAATTATGTAACTAATATTTTTGTAAAAACATAATTTAAAAGAGTGTCCATGGAGTTTCTTGCTCTTTCTTCTCCATAGGAACAGACGCCAGCACATCAACCTACTACAATCTGTCAGATTTCTGTAATAGATTTTCAACTTTATCGCTAAAGCATAAGGTTCAATGTTGATTGGGAAAATTTGACAGTTAGGGGTAGGTTGATGTGCTGGCGTCTGTACCTATGCTTTGGAATGGGCAACTAGCTTCATTTTTTCTGACTGACCGACTTCTTGACAATTCAAAAGTGCCTGTAAATGGTTTAATTGAAATAAATGCTTTGAGTTTGAGTTTGAGTTTCGTCGAGCCGAATGTGTCGCGTCGTAATGAAAATTGAATGAATGAACGAACTAACTGCGCCGCGCGCCAACGCGAATCCCTGGCAACTATAGGTATCATCATTTAATCGCTTTTGGCTGCAGAGATGTTTATCTAATAGAACCCGTAGTAAGTATACCCGAAATCAATTAAATGCATATAATTATATTTTTCACAAAAACATTATTTCATCTTGCATGTTAAGGGCGCGGGCCAAAATGAGTTAAAGTTAATAATTTAATTTTTGCTGACGTATGTTATTAAAGTTTTCAATAAGTAAATATTTTTCCAAAACCGGCTAACGGCGTTTGAAATACTATGGCAGAATAAATCATCTGTAGACCTGCTCCAGTGCGTAAATGAGAAAATCGATTAAACGAGTTTAATATTATTTAGCAAGCGTAATATCGAAAAACCTATCATTAAACAAATTTAATCGTTTTTGTCTGGCGACATTTTACAGACATTGATCAATTACCCTTTATTATGCACAGAGTATCTCTGCAACTAATGGGTTTCTGCGTTTAACCGATATTGGCAGACAACAGAAATGAAAAACTGAATCGATTGATATTTTTAACACAAAATTGACCAAAATTGCAGATAATCGGTTTTGGCAGCATGACGGCGATATATACCTTTCACTTCGCCTGTGGAATAAACAATAGCCCGTTAGGTAAAGTCTTAAGAAGTCACGATTTATTAGGTAATTACCCTGTTTTGAAATGATAATGAAAAAAAAACGGTGAAAATTCTTATTTTTCTCGGATTCAAAAGAACGCGGAAATGAGTATTTTCTCTGAAAACACAACAGGTTGGCAAACGTAATATTTTATATAGAACTCGTGTTATTGAAATATTATTTCTATGTAGATATAAATCAACCTTTAACGTCTAAAAATGATATATTCGACGATAAAAAGACATTCGTGAATATATTTGGGTTCGTCTTGACATTTATTCAAAACACAGGTATATGTGTTCACTTCAGTTTTTCTAACATACTTTTATGTTATTACTCATTGAATTGAGAAATTCATAACGTTGCCATTTCCATGTTACAATAATCTATGTTAAAATCAATTTAGCAGCATCCTGATATTTTTTTAAAGGTCTGAAGGCTAATTCCCGTAATCAAAAACGTTCAAAATCTAGTCGCAATCTCATCTCAGCGACAATCAATGTCAAAAACTTGTCAAAAATTAAGGGAAATTAGAGGTATTTTTGACAGATTGAGCCTGAGATCAGACTGTGAACGTTCTTAAAATTATGAGAATTGCCACTCAGGTTAAAAGATGATTAATTATCAAGTAAAAAAGGTGATCATCATTAGAATATCAATAAGTTTTGGAGGATTCATTAAATATTCCCCATTTAATAATGGTGTAGGATCTAGATGGTTTGTTTCGTTCTTTAGTCCAACGAAAAGCTGGACAAGTTTTGCGCTTTATTAGAACATAAATAAATTATTCTTCACAGAAGAAGATGTACATAAATAATGTTAGAATACAATGATGAACCAACTCTCACAAAGAATCTAAATAAATCAAAGCCGTAGATGATTTAGTCGTGTCGTACAAACCAATCCATAACATTACAGCGGTCTGGATGCTCAAGAGTTTAAAAGTTTGGGGTAACTGCCATCGGACCAGAATAATTTGAATACTAAGATTATCCATAAAAATCAATTACACTTTCTCCTCTGAATTTGCTACACTGGTTCTCCCTGGACGATCAAAAAAGGTGACGAACTCATGAATATTCCATTATTCTTTGATTTGAATTTTATTTGCGTTTCCTTAGCGATCGGTAGTTAAAACAGGGTGCCATTTGTAAAGACCATGAGCTCAGAACATGGTTTTAACTGTCCTAAAGTAATGGTTCTGATGGCTATAATACGCCGTCATGCTGCCAAAACCGATTATCTGCAATTTTGGTCAATTTTGTGTTAAAAATATCAATCGATTCAGTTTTTCATTTCTGTTGTCTGCCAATATCGGTTAAACGCAGAAACCCATTAGTTGCAGAGATACTCTGTGCATAATAAAGGGTAATTGATCAATGTCTGTAAAATGTCGCCAGACAAAAACGATTAAATTTGTTTAATGATAGGTTTTTCGATATTACGCTTGCTAAATAATATTAAACTCGTTTAATCGATTTTCTCATTTACGCACTGGAGCAGGTCTACAGATGATTTATTCTGCCATAGTATTTCAAACGCCGTTAGCCGGTTTTGGAAAAATATTTACTTATTGAAAACTTTAATAACATACGTCAGCAAAAATTAAATTATTAACTTTAACTCATTTTGGCCCGCGCCCTTAACATGCAAGATGAAATAATGTTTTTGTGAAAAATATAATTATATGCATTTAATTGATTTCGGGTATACTTACTACGGGTTCTATTAGATAAACATCTCTGCAGCCAAAAGCGATTAAATGATGATACCTATAGTTGCCAGGGATTCGCGTTGGCGCGCGGCGCAGTTAGTTCGTTCATTCATTCAATTTTCATTACGACGCGACACATTCGGCTCGACGAAACTCAAACTCAAAGCATTTATTTCAATTAAACCATTTACAGGCACTTTTGAATTGTCAAGAAGTCGGTCAGTCAGAAAAAATGAAGCTAGTTGCCCATTCCAAAGCATAGGTACAGACGCCAGCACATCAACCTACCCCTAACTGTCAAATTTTCCCAATCAACATTGAACCTTATGCTTTAGCGATAAAGTTGAAAATCTATTACAGAAATCTGACAGATTGTAGTAGGTTGATGTGCTGGCGTCTGTTCCTATGGAGAAGAACGGGCAAGAAACTCCATGGACACTCTTTTAAATTATGTTTTTACAAAAATATTAGTTACATAATTTATTTTGAATTTATAATCATATTATGTGAGAACGATGTAAAAAAAGGAAACTGTACCTAACGGTTAACCAACAGTCGATTGGCCCATGAACCATTGGTCAACATTATCTGTAAACCTTTAACTTTTCATCCAAAGGATTTTACACCCATGAACGTTTCGCCAACATAACTCTATGTTAGTGAACGCTTAACCAACATGATGTTTTGACCAATAACTTTTCACCCAAAGAATAAGGCCAACAGACAGCGGGAAAGGTGAAAGTAAATAAAGACTTGTAAAAATAATAAAAAATATGATAGTTTTTAAATACTATTGCTCCGCCCCGTGGGGAAGATCACGTGGCGGGTCTAAGTTGGTTTACAAGCAATAATAAATAAGACATAGTCGACTATTTCTGTGAAAAGGGTTTAAAGTAACCTAACCAAACCTAACCTCGGGGTGCCCTTCGCTCGCTTTGCTCGCTCACTTGAACCGCTATCATCCACTTCGAACCTAAGTCCGAGTCGGGGTGCCCCAAGTCCCGAGCTCGCTTGGCTCGCTCTAGAATCCTAAGTTCTATTTGACATGGGTCAATTGTTCTTTGGGTGAAAAGACATTGGTCAAAACATTATGTTGGTTGAGACTTACGCGTTAAAAGCGTCCAGAGTACAGCAAATAGTAACAAAACAACAATCCAAAATAAAATAATTCAAAATAAGCCGAGGCAGCTAAGTGATGACCAGCCCCAACTGACGGCGCCCGTTCACGAACATGACGCATAGATCAGCACCATTCAGCTCAACCATTTTGAAGGGAGCTAAATGATCCAACACACACGCCACCGTCAGCGAGACATTTGTGTGAGCATGACATACTATCAGCCGCCAGGGCTCATTCAAGTCAATGAAAGACATTACCCGGTAAATGATAGCACTATAGTACATAGAACTCACATCTGTGCTATGCAATTATACAATACAAAGAAAATTGAGTTTATACAATGCAAAGATAGTCTTACAATCTTCAGCAGCTCCAACAGAATTTTCAAGTGTTAATCAATTAGTTGTGGTTGTGGAGCAGGACCAGCATTGAGCCAGGCATTTTTATCAGCGATGTAGTCCCCTAACTTATAATATGCCTGCCTGCGTAGTGTGCGTTTTATACAAGACTTGAATTTTGTCTCATTCAGTTGAAGAATGTGGGGAGGTATTTTATTATAACATTTTAAACAGTACCCCATAAAAGATGAGTCTACTTTAGCCAGTCTGAAACCTGGTTGAACTAATAGGTCCCTATTTCTAGTACTATAATTATGTCTTTCACCTCTTTTGTTAAAAAGATGTAAATTTTTCCTTACATACATGATGTTTTCGTAGATATATTGACAAGGCACCGTCATGATGTTAATTTCCTTAAACAATTCCCTTAGAGAATCACGCCTGCGGAGATTATAATTATATGGCTCTGATGGCTCTTTTCTGCAGAATAAAAATAAAATCGATGTCTGCAGCCCGTCCCCAAAGTAAAATACCGTAAGACATGATACTATGAAAGTAACTAAAGTAGACTAGTCTCGCGGTATCTATATCAGTGAATTGGCGGATTTTTCTGACAGCATAAGCTGCTGAACTTAGCCGTCCTGCAAGAGATGTTAAATGAGGACCCCATTGTAGCCTTGAGTCGAGCGTGATCCCTAGGAAAACAGTTTTATCGACGAATTCTAGTTTCTCTTGATTCAATATTATCTCATAATCACTACCTTTGACATTTGGTAAAGAAAATCTTATGCACTTACTTTTATTTCCATTTAATATTTAATTTCCATTTAATTAAACACCTCGTAACAAACAAAAACTCGATTACCAAGTAATTATTTACATTGATCTTTTAAAATCAAGCTCAATAGCAATATCCAGCAGTGGGTTATAAAGTAGCCTGTGTTAATCCTGTGCCTTATCTATCCACCTACCAACTTTCATCTAAATCCGTTCAGTAGTTTCAGAGATTAATTTTGAAAGAGACCTGTGTCCTGCAGTGAGATACAAAGTAGCCTATGTGTTAATCCTTTGCCTTATCTATCTACTTACCGAATTTCATCCAAAACCGTTCTGTAGTTTCGGATATTAACGTGTACAGACAAAATGTATAGATGAGTATAAAAAGAATAAATGAAAAATTCTTAATTTTTTCGTCAGGTAAAACTAGCTAAAATTATGTCTAACTCTTTTTTCTGTTCTTCTGATAACATTCAATAGACACAACATTTTCTACATATGTATAATTGTACAATGAATATCTGCTTCTATGGATTATTAAAATTGTAAGACTTAAAGGTTCAAATTTAACAAAAAACTATTTTTGATAATTGGCAGCCAAAATTGATTAAAAGCAGTCCTCTCGGAGATATTTTTTTATTTTTATTCGTTTCTATAAGGATAATCGAATCAACTAGTCTTGCTTTCTACAGAAGGATAAATAATGCATCGGAAAAGAACTAAAAATATTAATGAAAGCTAGTATTTAACAAAACAATCTACAGTAAACTTTCAAATTGATTTATCTCTAATTGCATTATTGTGCATTTAGCTAACTTTGGCAGCATGACGACGAATATATAATTTTTTTTTGCCTTTACTTTTTAGTTTATACCAGCTCGCAGGCAGCTAGTTCACCCCCCCCGGTGGGTTCCCGCATTGTCGAGGCGGGGGGGCTCAGTAGCCGTGGCTTGGACCCCCACGGTGAAGCGAAGAGGAACCCGAGGAGGGGCCGCTCGTCAGGGCTTTTGCCTGTAAGCCGACGGCGTAGCGGCCAACAAGTAGGTTGCGGTGCCGCTTGGGCGACATCGCAACTGAGGCGGGCCGCGATGTCGTGTGGGAGGCGTCGCGGCTGAGGGTTGGAGGCCGCGGCGGGAGAGGAGTGCCGGTATTGCGGTGCGCCGCTCTCCCTACCTTCCGCGGCCTTGACGGGGTCGCCACCGTCTGATGGCGGACGCGGTGGGGCCGCAGGGGAGGAGGAGTGTTGGTATGACGTTGGCCGCTCTCCCTATCCTCTGCGGCCGAAAATTGGCAGGTGGCGGGGCCAATTACCTGACCCGTCAAAGGGGGACCAAGGGTGCCCAGATACGGGGTCGTCTGGCACCCATGTGCTGGTTTGGTCCCAGAGGTGGTCACGGCGTGCTATGTGTTCTGGTGCGCCGATGATGGGGAATACTCCCCAGAGGGGGGTCCGGTGACGGACAGCCGCGGCGGGTTCACGGATGAGTGCAAACGCGTGCCCGTGTTCCCGCCGTAAGCGGCAGAGGAGGACACCGTGGAGTTTTAGTGGGTTAGAGTCCCACATAACTGCACTATCTCCCCGTGATAGTGCAGAATGCATGAGCATTTCTCCACGTTAAAAAAAAAAAAAAAAAAAAAAGGCAGCTAGTTCACAATAATAGTATTTACTCAAAAAAATTAAATATGAAGCATGTATTCATTGTTTCAATAATAGATTCAACGAACAAAAGAATGATAGCATTGATAGCTGGAGGCCAATTCTCGTACTTCTATTCTATTAAATTTTTTATTATGCCAAACCGATGTCGACCATTCTACCAATGTCTAAAATGGATTGAAAAAGCAAGTGTGCATTGTTATAAATTAAAAATAAATAAATAGAGCGATGAAATCTTCGATGATACATGTAGATCTTGTGGGGGTAGTACTGGACTGAAACAACAACATACTCGTATATTATAATATTGCTCGAACATAAATATACATTATTACACCACATTCACACAGACATAATAAATGGCGAAATAAATAATAACTTTTTATTATTGTGACGGATGCAAATTATCAGTGCCACGAGCAGATCTGGAGAGGGATATATTAAAAGGGAGGGGAAATTAATCGGGATCTTCAATTTAGGTAGATTCTCGTACATAAAAAACCTTGAAATTCAAATCGCAATCTCATCTCAGCGACAATCAATGTCTAAAACTTGTCAAAAATAAGAAGTATTTGTGATAGAATGATTGAGACTGATAATTATTTATGTGAGCGTTCTTAAAAATACGGGAATTGCTCTTAAAATTGTTGCGAAATATTTCGCGAACCATGATAAACATATGGAGCATTTCGATGAAATTGAACCGTGTTTGACAGATGACCTTAATCAAATACCTCCGTCCACTATTTTACAAATCGACCACTGACCCTTACCCTCATTTTCCGAGGGTTGACAAGAAGTCAATGCATTTTTTGCCTTTTTTCTTCTACCCCAGATGGACGAGACTTTCGAATAGTTCGAATTTCGACGATAAAGTTTAAAATGAAATGGCTCTCTGCAAATAGTTGACGCGGTGAAAGTAGGTACTTACAATGTTTACTGCAGACAATAAGAATAATATGGAATGTTTACCTAGTACCGAGTAGGTACGTTTCATTTTATGTGAGTCTACATTATATTAGTCTATAATTTTCATTTTATATACATCCAGAATGTTATTAGATATCGTAAAAGTATTACAAATGTACATTCTAATGTCGTACGTGATAGTCACTTGATATTTTTCGCGAAAAATATGAGTGAGATGTTATTAAAGTAGAAATTCATGAATGCAGCAACACATCTTCTTTGGAAAGGTTGTTAAAATATTTTCTGTGTAAGTTTGAGAGCAACATAAATAGAAAACCACCTTAATGTAAATGAATGTGATATTTTGCAGATTGCTACGAGTAAATGAGTTTTGTTTGGGTCTCCTTTTTGGTTACACATTTAAGAATTTTATTATCGAAATACGTTCTCAAAATTATCTATTACAATCAACTCAGCCTATCGCAGTCGACTGCTGGACATAGACCTCTCCCAGGCTAAGCCACAATACCCTGTCATTCGCCTTCCGTATCCAACCTGTCCCGGCCACCTTAAGTTTACAAGGTAAGGCTCTTAAGGTCATCGGTCCAGCTAGCTAGGGGGCGTCCTTCACTACGCTTGCCGATACGCGGTCTCCACTCCAGGACTCGTCTGCTCTACCAGCCATCGGTCCTTCGACAAACATGGCCAAGCCACTGCCACTAATCAGTTCATTTACTCAGCAAGCTATGTCGGTTACTCCGGTTCTCTAAGACTGCAAAAGAGTGAATACTTATAGTAAATATTAAAAAAAAATAGTATAAGTACCAGAAACGATTTAGTAAGGTTTCTTTGCAGGTACATTTTCTTTTTCCAACAATGACATACAGTAACATGGCTTGAAAAGAATTGCGTGAAAATGGAATTCTTCGAATTGCGTGACTGTCATTGCCTTTAATCTGGTTGAGAAATCGTGTACAATATATATACTGACAAAAATATACCTACACTCTACAGCATATTTGGGTGTGGTTGAGGAAAAGATACTAACACCCGAGGATAACACATTTATGTGCAAACAAAATTACGGCAAAGATAACCATGTAATCCCTTAAAATATGAGCCAAGATCGCATTTACAGTTTATTGAAAACAGTGTAAAACTTCAGTGAACATAGTATAAGAAGTAATATGTTTTTTACTTGCACCGACAAAATCTAAAATAGTAAGTTTTCGAGCAGCGATACTACTTCATTACCAAAGGAAAACTTTAAAGTGGCCCCAAGAGGAAGCACTGGCATCGCTTTAATATAAAATGAAACTGCACGTCGCACGCCGAACAAAATTTATGAAGGGCTAAAACAAACATTTGCAAACGACCGCAAAATGATCCTACGTATTTACTGACAAACCTAATCAAAACTTAAACCTGAATGAAGCTGACTTATTCGACCAATAAACTGGCGGTTTTATAGTTAAAATACCTCTTCATTCCGACTATCAGTTTTCGCTACTTAGTAGTAAAGTTTTCACTTTGAAGCCGGCGAAGTTAGCGCCATAGCGGCATTTCCTTGCTAATTAACGAGGAGCTAGCTACTGCATTGTTACGTGAATCTTTTGCTCGGTTGAGTGGGATAAACATTGTATTTCATATTATTCCATACTGCGATGTCTGACGATTGTTAGACAAAAGGTCGTAATGTAAGACATTGTTGGAATCTCCGACTGAAGTATGATTTCATGTCTTCGACGTTGTCGTATTTAAAAGCGAATTGTTATGTTATTTGGTATGCGAGTTTTAAAATTATTTCCCAGAAAGTTTATTTAAAAAAAAAGTTTTTATTTTTGTTGCTGTATAAATAAATTATTGAAAGTGGTTTTAACTTATGATTTTAATAAAAAACATGTTACAATGCTCTTTACAGCGAATCCGAAAAAAAATAAATGGAGAGCTCTATTGTAAACAGCAAAGTAAAAATTAATCTATTTATCGAAATGGTGTCATTTGCAGTTTTAAATATTAAATAGAACCAATCTTTTATTTGCCACCAAACAAAGACCAATAAAATGTCCAATCTCCACTATCGCTTCCAGTACAAATCTAAAACAAAACACTAACAAGAAAAAGTATCCAATAAAAGAACAATTCTCACGAATATATCCCCGATTGCGGGTTAACTTTCTACCGACCAATTCCGTATCGCCTCCTTCGACCGAGGAAGCGAAGTTGGGAGTCATTAACTTCACTTAAGTTCGTTACTTCACTCCGTAGATGCAAGATGGTGGTTCCCGAGCCAGCTGCGTTTGAAAATGAACGAAATAGGATAATGAGGAACTTGGACTCTTTTGTGGAGCGTTTAGACCGAACGGACATAGAGAACGAACGTGTGGACCGAGAATCATCATCATCTGCCTAGCCTTTTCCCAACTATGTTGGACCGAGAATGAAATAATAAAATTAGCAAAAAGGATTCAACGTTTCTTTAAACTTACATAGGTTTTGATAATTACATTACTCGACTCTTGGATAAACTAATCTAGTTTACAATATTGTTTTAAGCTAAAATTTTAATTAAATAAATAAACAAAGACCATTATATGAATTTTGAGTACACTCCTGCCAACCCCTTTAATACTAGAACGTAAGGATGTAATGTAATGTAAGGATAAAATTAACCTGATAAATAAACAGTATGTAGGTAAAGTCTATTCAAACTTGTATGTTTTAAATCAAAAGTTAAACAAGCGTCAACTTTATTATAATGGGAATTAAGTTGATTTCAGAGTGACTAGCACTATTGAAAAAGTTATAAATATATTGAAGTTGTAGCGTAATGTGAACTTTATTGTGTAGGATTTAAAGTCATATTTGTTTTGTTCCATAAACTCATATTTGTTTACATTTTTGGCAAATAAATCGCGAATGCAGATTAGGTAAATATGTTATTATTAAGTGCTAGAAAAATGTTCGATGTTGCTTCGTAAATACTAAACCACTAAGCTTTCTTGGCAAAGTCTATCTTTTTCCAAGACTTGGTATACGCACGACACAAATGAAGCTATACATTTTCAGTATAAGCTGACTTCTCATTGTACGAAGAGCCTATACAATGCGAGGTCAGCTAAAACTGAAAATGATAGCTTGAGATGTCGTCGTGTGTACAATGAATGAAGGTTGTTAAGTTACGAGGGGTGTTAAGTTACTAGGGGTACTGCCCTTAATACCTCTCTCTCTCTCTTGTATCTAAGCAACGTTATAGATGATAGAATTTACGTTTTGAATGTTGTAAATGCTAGGACTAATTAAAAAAAAGTCTTGCTCATCATTCCCCATTTATTTGACAAGTTTACCTACTCTGATAACTTCACTTGTACTCGGATATAATTTTGCAAATGTCGCCGTTATAATAATTATGACCCTAATGTTTTATTGACAATTCACTTCCAATTTAGCAAATAAACTCATATGTTGCAGTTTAACAGAACCCTTTGTGGCACAATCAAATCAATCTGCCTTGCCGTTTCCCAAATAGCAACAGTTACTGGGTAACATGATACCCCTTGGTAAGATTGGTTATCAGATTCTTGGGCTTCTGACTACCCGTAACGACTGTCAAAGAGCTACGAATGACAGCCGGAACCAACGGCTCAATGTGCTTTCCGATGCACAAAGAGGCCTCAATATGTAATGGATGCACGAACCGACCGTGGCAAGAGTATGCTGCTGTTACTATTTAGCCACACATTTTCCCCCTTGGATGGTAACACAATAAGGGTGACTATACCGTTCAGGTACAGGCAAGCATTTCATCATCGTTTTCTGCTGCTGAATGCAATATGAGACTGACGTTCGAAACATATTGCTCATTTGGAGAAACATCGACGTAAATGTATTTTTTTCCCAAAAATGAGTTAATTATATGTCAAAGCAGAAAGCGTATTTACGTTAGGAAAGCAAAGACTGAAAGAAGTAGCAGTTAGGTCGATGTTTCTCCAAATGAGCTATATGTGTTTGGCAGGTAAGACAGTTCCTTACTCCCACTATTTGCCCTTGATAAACAAACTTTTTAAAAGCATTTTTGTTTTTCCAAACGTGGTGAGTTAATTCAATTTGTTTGGGAGTGGTAATTATTTAGTTTCAACTTTTGGAAACAAAAACTTGTACATTTTGTGCTTTAAAGGTCAAGGTTCTTGAAAGCTTCTTCATACAACATTATTTATACAACAGTACCTACCCGTGTTGTTTAAAAGTGTAGGGCCCGCAGTGAAATAATGTATGTAGAAAATGGTACGTTTTAATTTGGCGCGTTTTGTAACGAGGCCGTTCCCTCTAGAGCACCGACTGCGAGTAGTTTAGGCCGACATCTATAAACATTACTTAGCACGAACCTACTTAGGCTAAGTGATAATCATGTCACTGTTGCTCATCTGGCAAACTACAAGTACAAGATGGACGGGAACAAATGTCTAATTCAAATCACAACTTATGTAAGTAACGTTTTTAGATCTCGGCCTTAGACTATGCAACGTTCCCGATACTTGCAGGCAACTTTTAATTTTAATAATGTTCGTATGTTAAGTAAAAGCGACAGAAATGGATAATCATAACGAAAATATATACCACTAGCTTTTTCCAGCGGCTTCGCCCGGTAGTATGTCGGAAATTATCCCATGGGAATGTACTACCGGGATAAAAATTATGTTATGTGTTAATCCAGTTTATATGCCAACTGTGTGCCAAATTTCGTTCAAATCCGTTAAGCCGTTTTTGCGTGGCTGAGTAACAAACATCCAAACACACAAACTTACACATTTATCACACGTTTACCATAGAAAGACCAACACTAATATCACAAGTCAGTTACAAGGTACCTATCTAAAAATAATAAAAGACTCCGACGAACTGAGAACATCCTCCTTTTTTTAAAGTCGGTTAAAAACGACCACACGAAGATAAAGACGTATCAGCATAATCTGCAACCTCCCTTAGACCTTTTCGACCTAAAACAAACTAAAATAACATTATCGAGCAATGATAAAACAAGGTAAAAACATAATCCTTTTTATTAAAAAGCCGTTCTTACGTTTGTAGTTACATTATACGCGATAGTAAGGGTACAGGTTGGGTTAGATTCGCTGATAAGTATGTTTATTTTGGGCCCCGTACTTAGGACAGTCGAGTACCCACAAGCCCAGGTACCTAATCCTAGTTTCGGGTAAAACATTTTTCTCTAATGTATTTGGCTTAGTTTTATGTAAATGATATGGAAGATAATGTGAGTTTAAGTATATCAAAGGCTTGTTGGAATATAGATGTGGACTACTTTGCATGTATTTGCATTATTAAGGCTTCAATTTTTTTTTATTGTCCAAACATTAGGATGGTGATTGTGGCGAAGAATTCTTCAATCGGTCCCTTATTACTGAGAATCTTGGTCACTGGAAAATCTGCCTCCATTGACTCCGGTTCAAAGTTCTCATCACCATCTGCTGAAATTTGCTTGAAGATGTAGCTTCTTATACTGGGTCAGACCATTGTGTTGGCGACCGGCCTCGTGGCAGGAACATCGACGCACAAACGGTAACTATGAATTCAGCACATGATTCTAGGACCCTTACCCCCTTACTAATAAATGTTGTATAGCGTCTGTATAGTTACACAACGCTTTGTCTTCTTCTTTCGAAAGTCAAATTACTGACGACTGAAAGAGAGAAATCGGTGTGTAACTATTCACCTGATATAATACGTTTATTAGTAATGGGGTTAGCGTAAAAATGTTCGTCGGTTTTGTCGGAATGTAAAGCTGCTGTTTTATAGAAAAAGAAACCTACGCGGGCATTTATGGAACAGCATTTTTTATTAATAACTGCCGAATAATTTTAACGCAGGGGGTTCAGAATCATTTGCTGAAACCATGGTAATTAATAGGTTGCGCGTCGATGTCCCTGCTAACTTGTATAATAATATCTATGATAAAATGTCCTACATTTTCTTCTATTTTTCAACTCTAGCTGTATACTGCTACATGGATCTTGTGGAGCTTGAATGACGTTGACAAGGGAGCGCTGTCGGTAAACATTTATGCAACTGGGGAAATGTCACTAAAATGTATTCAAAAAACAAGATGGCGGCCCTAGTTCAGAGGGGCAATTCTCGTAATTTTAAGGACGTTCCCAGTCTGATGAAGTATCACTCTGTCAAAAATACCTCTATTTTCCCTACATTTTGACAAGTTTATGACATTGATTGTCGCTGAAATGAAAATGCGACTAGACTTCGAACGTTTTTAATTACGGCAATTGGCGTTCTGATTTTGGTCACACGCCAAAATAACCTTGTAGTGCATATAGGACAGTAGCTCAAGTCAAAGTAAAGATTTGTCTACCAGCAATCTAACTGAAAGCTGACTGACCAAGACGCTACCTACGGACTTAGTTCCACAAAATATTAAACAAAAAATGGTTTACCTACACATAATTGATAGGCAATAGTATTATGACACCAAAGACTATCCTCTCTATGTATGACACCCATAAACAACTCACAATATCACGAAATCCTTTTCTTTTCTTTCCGAAGCCTTTGTTTACGGCCCAGATTATGGACGTCAAACACGACAAACATAACAAGCTTTTCACAAGGTGACTTAAAAACCGCCTTGTGATTTAATCGGCTTGGACTCGGTGTTAAACACCCTCAAGTATTGTAGCGGCTTTTTACAGCAGCTTAAAGCATCAAAATCGTTCCCATATCTCGTAACAGTTACTTTTTTTTTAAATATACTATGTACCGTGTTGACATTGCAACGATTATATTTTAATTATGTATTAAAACACACGCTGCTTCATTTTATGAAGCAGAAACCCAAGTAAAATAAAATAGGGAAAAAAATGCAAATATTCACGGGGAATATTTGCATTTTTTATATGAAAATGAGAGACTTACTGAGCTAACGAGTGATAATCACAGTACATTGCATTAATTAGTAACAGTGGAAAAATAAAGTGACAAAAGAACTGCAAGTTAATTTCTCCACTTATCGTTTACGCGTTAAAAGTGTAAAATGGCATGATAAAATTAACGGGCCGGTAAAATAACGGATCGCAGCCGTTTAAACGGGCAGTTATGGCAAAAATCGTGAAAGAGTTTTAATCCAAATTACGTGGTTTCAACGCATTATCAACGCAGTTTATCTCACAACAAAGAAGAGCGAAGTAAGAATTTGTATATTCAAAGCTTTGTTATGAAATATCTCTTTTAGGTTTCAAAAGTATTTTTAAGACCTTTGTTTATATGAACTGCAATGATAACATTACTTTCTTTTGAAATTGTACTTTTATCTCTAATATTATGACTGTGTAATTAGGTTCAAACTTGTATGTACAATTTGCTGTAGCGGCAATCAATCCTTGATATAAAGTTTATATAGGTGGCCGTGACAGACGAAATAGTTTAATGGCGCAGCTTGGAAGACGCCTGTGTCCAGCAGTGGACTGCGGAAGGGTGAGTTGATAATGACAATGGTAGGATGTGGTACTGGTAGTCATAATAAAAGAGTAGATCTATTAAGTTTTAATCATCTGCCTAGCCTTTTCCCAACTATGTTAGGGTCGGATTCCAGTCTAACCAGATGCAGCTGAATACCAGTATTTTACATGGAGCGACTGCCTATCTGACCTTCACAACCCAGTTACTGGATAATACGATACCCCTTTTGGTAAGACTGGTTGTCAGAATTTCGGGCTTCTGACTATACCGGTAACGTCTGTCAAAGATCCACGAATGACAGCCGAGACCAACGGTTTTACGTGCTTTCCGAGGCACGGAGGGGTCGCGGTATGTAAAGATGGTCTCCCATCTACAGACCAACCGCGGCAAGCGTAGCTTAACCTGATCGATCGACCTGTGCGGCTGTTATTATTTAGCCACGGGCCCCTCTATTAAATTTAATAAAAAATCTATTAAGTTTTAATAAAATTATTAAATTCTAAGCGAAAATTATCTCAGCGTAAATAATTCTGAATGCCTAACTCGAATTTACCAACAATGCTAATTTTACTAAACAAATTGTTCTATAATAAAGCGGGCCGCGCATGCTATCTTAAAGGCCTCATCGCTACCCAAATAAAACTACGTAATTGGGTTTGTCAAATTGGCCGGGTTCGGACTGACTAGCGTCATTAGGCCCTTACATTTTATTGAAAGTGGAACGTTCATTTTGTTTAGAATCGTTCAAGTGTTTTGTTTATACTAAAACATTTTCTTATAAGGTATTGTTTAGGCCCGTTAATGGGGCCCATTTAATTGTAATTAAGGCTGTGTTTGAACGGTGAATTTCGAAATATCTAGTCTTTGTATTTTTGTTTCTGAAACTTTGAAAAGTCAGCAGCATCGTCGGCAATAACTTAATCTTCTGATTTCGTCCACGATTTGTAGGTTCTAATTTGATCTTATAATAAATAAATCGCAGACAAAAATATCTAAATTTCCATAGATTAATAATAATTATTGAGTGTGCAAGTCACTCCCTGCTATTTTATCTGTGTAATTTATATAGAACATTGGTCAGGCAGGGGCTTTAGTTTTTCCATAGTTCTAGATAACCAATTCACTTTAGCCACCCGTTTGGAACCATAATCCAATTTATTTTTTTCCATATCTTGCAATAGTCCTGCACCAATGGCGGGTTGTCCTTGGGTGCACTTGCATAGTGCGAATAGGGATAATCGTCGGTTGGCGCCTCATTTCGTTTAAAACGTCTAACAGGCCTCTGTGAGTTAACTTCGGTCCCTCGTACGCCTTCCAAAGGCCCGGGACCCTAGGGTTCTGATTTATGTCAAATAAACTTTAAATAATAATACCTACATAGTTTATGTAAGTTTGTTTTTATTAGACTTCGAAACAAAAGTCATAAACTGATTTATAAATGGAATGACGTCATTGCTAAGCTTCTCGCTATTTTCAGATCTTACGAGTACTTATCAAATTCGGCGGAGAGGTAGTAACCTACTTACTGATTTAGATACGACAGTTTTGGAACTCCCAGAGAAGTTTTGCTAAACATTCCAAAATACAAACTTGGGAAATCAAATGGCGAAATCCTAATAAATGAGTTTCTGTTTTCATCACTAAGTCATCACATTACTTCATTGTAAAGACGTGGGTACCATCCAGTTAACGTGAAAAACTCCACGACTGGAGAGAGTAAACTTTTGAGTTGCCTTTAATAATGTGAAAAATAAACTAAGTAAACTTACCTATTTGTTTTCTTGTTCTTATATCAGGGTAAAATGAAAATTTCAATGATAAATGATCTTATTTCTGTAACTAGGTTTTTACAAAGACTTTTACACGTGAATCATATTTACTAGATGAGGTCGGCGTTTCCTATCTGACTACTTTGAGAAAAAAGGCCGAAACAAATTTAGAGGTCACAGTCTCTTTTAAAGTCCAGACATAATCTTGGTCAGGTTATACGAAGCCCATGTAGATCGATGTCTGAGATGGTCTTTTGAGGAAAGAACCACACAAATTGAGTGCACCTTTTCAGTCACTGCACGCATTTTGTTAGTAATCGTGCAGCTCAACTTAAAACTTAAGGAGCTCAACGAATACCAAAACACAAGCCATCTTGCTACACAATGCATTTGGCTTACATTAGAGCATAGTGACGTCACAAACGTCCTTTCCAGTCTGATACATTTTTAACGGCATGGACCATGAGACTGCGCCATGCTTCTCTGTTGATTAATTGCCGTCGACGTCTTCCTCCTGTCCCTGATTGATTACATTGTAATCTTGTTTGTGACTTGACTGATGTTAGAAATTGTATCAGTCTTGTTTTTCATAATTCCCGGTTTTGATAATTAGTGGTCGTAGTTTTTAGACTCGTTTGGCTGACAGATTTGACGGGTACAATTTATAATGTAACTGATTCGGGTGTTGGTTTTGTTTTTTAAGAAAAGTGAAATGAGATATTCCGTAATTTTTTATGTGAAGTTTTTCCGCGGCGACTCGATAATTGGACGAGAATTGAGAGTGAAATTTCAAGGACGCGTCACGTTTAGACGTATTTCGTTACATGAGAGAGAAGAAAGATATAATTACTCTCTCTGTCTATCATACAAAATCTTTTTTATTTTATTGAGTTCTTGCTGGACTGTCATAATTATGATGATATTGTTGTTCCAAGGTAGGTTTCGTTAACAGAGACTTAGTTATTTATACGTATTTATGATGGCCCATGTTCAATGGTTCAAAAGCTGACAAAATATGCAACTACAATAGTTAAAACGAATAAGACCAACGAATGGTACCAACACGTAATTTTGTAAGATTACTAAGTACATAAATAAGTCTCTACTAAAAGCAGCGGTTTCCTAAAAGAGCGGTGACCGCCATATAGCGTCTGCAAATCAACAACAAACGACGTCACTGAATAGTTATTTATCAAAGTGAGTTGATGTGTTTTTCTAGAAAGCGTTTTTTGACATAGTAAAATCAAACCCCACTGCCGTAATTTTCATGACAGCGGCCGTTATGTGGCGGCCACCACTCTTCTAGGAAACTTGTGCTTAAGTAAATGATTGTCCTATTATGTATTATATGAATACATCATGCTACTATAATCTGTCAAATTTCTTTAATAGATTTTCAACTTTATCGCTACATCATAAGGTTCAAGGTTGATTGGGAAAATTTTACAGTTTCGGGTAGCTTGATGTGCTGGCGTCTGTATAAAAAAAAACATGTAATAAATACATAGTGCTGTGCTGTTTTGTTTTAGGGTAAACATTGTCGTAAATTGTAACTCTTCAGAAACAAAATCCTTGATAGGTTATTATTTACTCATAGAGAGCACTTACTTATAAGTACTTAGGAGTTTATGAAGATAATAACTCCAAAAGGTAAATAAATCTATTAACGAGCACTAATGACGAGAGCATGAGTAAATAAACAGTTCTCTTATTAACACAATTAAAACTGAAGTTTCTAAATTTGCACTAGATATAAGGTCAGAGGTACCCGCCGTCCGTTGAACGGTTGTGGTGGTCTAAAGTTAGAATACCTTTAACTTGGTTTGAATAGTTACGGAGGTCTAAAAATACACCCATCAGCTCATAGAGGTTTTATTTTGGATGCATACTCAGCAAGCCTGCTCAGCTATCTACAAATAAAACAAAGTCGGTTAGTTACACCACATAAAACTCAAGAACGGCTGGATCAATTTTTATGATCTTTGAGTTGTTAGATTTTTCTCCGCCCCGAATAGCAGAATAACTATTAAAATATGTGAAAAATTAATGAAAACAAATGAAGATAATTCATTTTCTCATACATTCGTCCTTATTCTGAGACGGCACGAAGTTCGCCAGGTCAGCTAATTTCAACTAAAAGTAGGTAGGTATTACTTTCTTTTTAAGCAATTAAGGGCAGTACATCAGCCAATTACGAACCATCAATTAGCAATGGCTTTTCAAACTCAAAGTATTTATTTCAATTAAACCATTTACAGGCACTTTTGAATTATCAAGAAGTCGGTCAGTCAGAAAATATGAAGCTATTTGCCGATTCCAAAGCGTAGTAGGTACCTACTACGCTTTCTTGAAGAAACTTCATGAACACTCTCCTGAATTATATGTTTGCAAAATAATTATACTAGCAGCGCGCCGCGGTTTCACCCGCATAAGTTTCGAAAGACACGTGGCGCCATCTATTATCATAATAACGTTATTGTTGTTTTCCTCGGGAACAGCACTTTTTTTCGGGATGAAAGGTACCCTATGTGCGTTTCTGTACACTTGACAACGTATACCTGTGCAAAATTTCAGGATGATCAGTTCAGTGGTTTAGGCGTGAAAAGGTAACAAACAAACTTACTTTCGCATTTATAATATTAGTTAGGATAGTTAGGATTAGAATGTGGGAATAATGTGAAAAAAAATACGTACACATTAAAAGCGTCCAGAGTACAGCAAATAGTTAAAAAACAAACAATCCAAAAATAAAATAATTAAAAATAAGCATCAATACAGTGTTAAATTACCGGACACATAAATGTTTACACTCAAAAGAAATTTAATGCACACACGAGGGTAGAACTCAAATGTTTGTCTCTGGTTGACGTAACGGAAACCAAATACGAACCCGAACAAATAGTGTCCGTAGTGCGGTGACTACTAAACGTTATAATATGTATATGGGGCTTTATTGATGTTTTCATGTTGGTGGAGGTTACTGAGAATATAATTAGATTACCGGTTTACCTGAGGAATACAAAGGAAAATAATTAATAAGCAGTAGTATTTGTGGCCAGAGAAAATGCTGTGACTGATTTTCTTTAGCGTCTTACTAGTGAAGCCTTATTCGTGATAAAAGATAAACAATAACGCACAAAAAAAAGTCGGCAGGTGCCGTGGGACACCCGGCAGCGTCAAAGTTCCTTCCGCTATAAGTATATAATTTATTCAATAACAGGCACAATTAAATAAATTAACAACGTTTGAGAGTAAATAAATGAAAAAAAATATGCATCTATAGTGATTGTGACGGCCAAAATGTTACTCTTTTTAGGGTTCCGTACCTCCAAAAGAAAAACGGAACTCTTATAAGATCACTTCGTTGTCCGTCTGTCTGTTCGTCTGTCAATTTAATTCATTAAGAAAAGGACAGAAGATAAATTTTAGTTTAGTCCTGTCAAATTAATCAGCGCCTGACGTAAATTGACATAATTTTAATAGGCAAGTTTTAGTCTTAAACTTGTGGAGTAGTGTCAGGCGCTGATTAATTTGACAGGACTAAACTAAAATTTATCTTCTGTCCTTTTCTTAATGTAATAGAAAGACAGATGCACTGAACTTAAATTTAGTTTAGTTTGTGGTAAGAAGGATGTGTGGTTTTACACGAAGAGTACGTAAGAGGAAGTCTGAAAGTGGCACCGGTAACTGAAAACATGTGTGGAAATCGGTTGTCATGTCATACCTATATCACGGTCATGTGATACGGAGAAATGAGGAAAATGTTCCGACTAAAGTTTTCGAGTATGAATGTCGATGGCTCTAAGATTAGGGGAAGACCAAAGAAACGATAGATGGAATGTGTGAATGATGATATGGTTAGAAAGGGGGTGACTACCGATATGACGACTAATAAAGAATTATGGAAGAAAAAGACATGTTGCGCTTGCGCCGACCCCAAATAAATTGGGAAAGACAGGAGTAGGATGATGTCATGTACCCGTAATTTACCTGACACCAAAACATTATTTACGTTTAAAAATATAATTAAATCAGATTTTCGTTCGAACAAATTATTTATCTATTTTAAGAAAGCACTAAATGTATGACAGTTACTTTTCTAGTTTCAACTATTTTGGTTTGATCTTTATCAATAAATAAATTCGAGGAATTGCCAAAATTGTGTGGGTTGAAAGAGCAACCAACATCGTTCCATCCGTCACCTCGCACACTGGTCCATTTGAAAACCAGTGTTAGGCACTAGTTGTTTAGTATTTTTGCTGAACTGGATCTTTTTGTCGCAGCCGTGAGGCACACTTTCCTGCTAATTTCTTACATCGGACGGACTTAACACTTTTTATATGACTTTTATTTTTATCTGATGTATGTATCTGGTGTATTGTGTGTCTTTTAGTATGTGTTAAATAAATGTATTTTCTTTCTTTCGAAAGTAAGTATAATTATCGATATTTCTATCGACAAAAGAACATTATTAGGCGTAGCATAGGTGTAAATTTCACGTTGACAATTGTATCAAAATCACATCGCATCCAATTATTATTATTATTAAAAGCCTACGTTGTCCCAAATGTCCCACTACAGGGCAAAGGCGGGAGGCCTACACTACACACATTTACTACATTTAGGTACTCTCTTTCCACTTCACTATGTTTAAACCTGCTAAAGACCAGCATTAGTTGAAGGAGTCCAGCTCATCGCGCTATCTTCATGTGGGCCTGCCGCGATGTCACTTGACATTAAGACGCACCCATTGGGTCGTAAGTTTGGCCCATTGGTCCTCTGACATGCGGTAGATGTGTCCAGCCCAATGCCATTTTGACATCAGTTATCTTTGTGATGGAACGGGTGGTCATATTCCTAACTCGGTCTCTTAGATTGATACCCAGAATACTCCGTTCCATAGCTCCGTTCCATAGCTCTCTGGCAAACCTCGAACCTGTGCTGATTTCTCGAAGACGTCGAATTATTAATAGATCGTAATTATTATCGGCCAGAAGTCGTCGACGAATAAACTAATGCCTATCCTTAATTTTACACAATGATGAGTTCAGGGTGCACCGTTACCAAATACCAGCTTCCTATACAATTTAATATCTGGAAAGCTGTCAAACGGTCCCCTGACCGTACCTATACCGAAAACCAATCTAAAAAATATAGTGGTAACATCCACGTAACAAAGGATCAACTCAATCAATCAATCAACAATCACAAATTAATCTAATGACAATATTCCTAATGGATTCTCAGATCCATCACAGCATGCTTTGCCCACTCTATTTAGCAGCTACATAAATGCTGACGGGGCTCGAAATCGTACCAATTTTGGTACAATCTGTCCAAAATTCAGCCCGCAGTAGGCCGTAATATCGCTTTGTAACATCGTGCCCGACATCGAAGGTGACTGTCAACTGTCAATTACATAAGTTCAGTGTCACATCACCTTTTTATTGTTTTAATGCATGTCACTTTACGTATTTCTTTTTAGGAATTTATGAATGAGAATGTAATTTTAATGCATGTCACTTTACATATTTCTTTTTCTATATTAAATATTATATTTTGAGACAGGTACATTGAAGTTAAAGGTGTGTTTTACTTGAAGGTTTTTTTGAAGACTGTTGTATTTGACCTCTACAGCCCAAGTTCATGTCGAAGACAGATCACTGCAACCTGATATCGATCGACCGACGTAGAAGACCCGCAGTTTTTATAAGAATATAAAATTCAAAAAAAATCATCTATTTACTTACGAGTACATCATTCTTCCAGTTCCAATTTTCTCATTTCCGAAATTATATTCGCCACTAATGAGAATAATCGTCATAAAGCCGGCTTTAGCTCAAAGGAAAATGCTTTCAGTTTCGACGCATTTACTTTTTAGGAAGTTGATATTTATTTTGAACAAGCTTCTGCCCGCTACTTCGTCCCCCGAGCCCAACCGTCGCATCGCATCACCTGCCAGCGCCATTACTTAGTTTTAGCTTGGCGTTCTTTCCGACTTTTTTTTCGTTTTGCTCGGCTTCTAAGGGTCATAGCGTAATATTAAATAGCCTATAGCCTTCCTTAAGAATTGGGCTATCATATGCAAAAATAAATTTCATATCCGCCTGATTATTTCAGAGATTAGCGCGTTCAAACGAACAAACTCTTCAGCTTTATTATTGGTATAGATATTAGTACTTATAGAAGTGAGCCTAATTACTTACCCAGTTTTAATGTAAATTAACCGCTTATAAAACTTCGCACCCACTAATGAAACCTTACGCATTAAATAAAATGCTAAATTAAAATAAGCAATGTAAATAAACGTTAATGAAATCGCAATCGGCCAAGTGTGAGTGTTGCTCGGGAGCCGAGAGTTACCAATACCAATATTTGAAGTACTGATTGCTGGATTAAATGCGGATACAGGCTTGTGCCACTTCCATATTTCTGACGTAATGTGGGAACCTTCTTTACTTTTCCCACGCCTGCTATTTTACGTCTCGGTTAATTTATTTTCTGGTACAGACGCCAGTAGGTACATCAAGCTACTGGTAGCTGAAAGTTGAACCTTATACTTTAGCGATAAAGTTAAAAATCTATTAAAGAAATTTGACAGATTGTAGTAGCTTGATGTGCTGGCGTCTGTACATTGTCTGTTATCATCGTTGGAGGGGCTCGAGGCTAAGTCAACACAATAGCCCCACGGGTCGATCGATCAGATTAAGCTACGCTTGCTGCGGTCAGTCCGCGGATGGGTGATAAATTTTACAGACCGTTGGTCCCGCTTATTATTCTTGGATCTTTGACAATCGTTACGGGTCGTCAGAACCCCGAAATTCTGACAACCAGCCTTACCAAGGGGTATCGGGTTACCCAGTAACTAGGTTGTGGAAGTCAAAAAGGTGATGTAGCTGTTCCATGTATAATGTTGGTATTTAGCTGCATCCGGTTACACTGGAAGCCGACCCCACAATTGTTGGGAAAAGGCTTTTTTTGTTGTTTATCATATGTGTTACAATTAAAGCTTTGCTAGGACCATAAGTAAAACCACGGTTGACTAAAATAGGACAGAAAAGGTGATAACGGCCAATGATAAAATAGCACAGGGTTCTTCGCCATTTGCAACCCCATATGGTACAGTTAGGTATCCCGCGTAGATGTGAACTCTGACGAGTATTATGCCATGTAGAACACTGAAAGAAATAAGCACTAAATAAAAATGAAAAAACATTGATCTGAACTGCTTTAAACAGTTCCATATGAGCCTTAACGTTCAAAATAGTATTTATTACCGATCCGAAAACAGTTAAAGCTTGAGGCAAAATGTTACCGTCATGACAGTAAACTTTAACGTTTTAAGTAGCTAAAAGGTCACAAAATTAACTGTTTTATTCATTTGATGATATCGTTCAAACCATTGAAATTTAATTACATTACATTAATGGTGGTTTTCCTTTTTTTTTTTGTTTTTTTTCAGTAAATAATATGTTGAATCATTAAAAGTTACTGTTTTGTCTTTTACTGCTTTACAAACATTTCATCTTACTGTATAAAGTCAGTAAGTCTTAATGACATCGCTTTAATGTGGTGTAGTAAGAAATTATTTTTTTCAGTGAATCTCCTAGACTAAAACTTCGTCGGTTTGGCGCACATTATCACTTCCTAAAGAATAGAGATAGATAACGGGTTCCCACGTGCTCTGGCTTCTGATCAAGTGATCATAAGTAGATAGAACCCCCCCACCAGCAGCTTCAGAGCTGATTTCCCAGCGTGTGCAAAGCCGTCACAACTTTATTAATTATTTATGTACACACATAGGAGTTTCGCTAGCTAATGTAATTTACCCTGTATCAACAGACAAGAAGAAAATAACAGAAAAATAAGTACAATGATGATGATTATTTCTAAAAAAATCTCTTCCAGCATACTTGCGATAGGAGGATGTAGATAAAGATATGTAGTCAGCGCGAGTAAAAGAGAAAATTAAATACATAAAATCAAAAACAATTTACTTACTTAATACTTAAAATAAAACAAATACGTAATATGAGACTATACTTACACATACCTACATACTTTACAACTTTGTCTAAGGGGTGAAAATAAATAAAATAAAATAAATTTATTTCGAGCAACTCATAAATGTAGAATTCACACACACACACACACAATAAAAAAAAAGAACTCAATGTTACTGTAATTTATTCATAACCCTCAATCTCATTCCCTTTATGGTTTCTTTGTTATAATAGTCGGCAGAAATTACTTTATAATTTATTTTTCATGTCGAGCATCACAAGATTAAATACCTAAGTAAGTATTTCAGTGCTTAATTTAGGTTAAATAATTCGCCTTATAACTTAGTATAAAAGAAAGTCTAAGCTAAACTTACCCTTTACAACCCATTGGCTGTAAGTAGCCAAGTTTTAACCCAGACTTATTTAATTACCAACATTAAGAGGTATTTTGACAACTCTGTAAAAGCTTTACTCGCTACTTATTACGTTTTATTTAACTTATAAATTAAGGCCTTAGAAAAGGGAGGTAAATTGTTTGGTATAAATTCTTTTTATCGCCCCACGTTGTGGAGTTACCGACTTACCGACATAAGTAGCTTGCAACTGAAGTGGCAGTGGGCTGGCCGTGTACGTCGAAGGACCGATGGCCGGTGGAGCAGACGAGGCTCGGAGTGGAGACCGCGTATCAAAATCAAAATCAAAATATTTTTATTTCACATAAACCAACATGGGCACTTATGAAACGTCAGATGCTAGGTGCACGGTTCCAATTGGTCGTTTCCTATGGAGAAGAACCGGCAAGAAACTCCATGGTTACTCTTTTAAAAAATAATTGGCTTTTACAATGTTTTCAAGTTACAGTAGGTATGGGAGGACAACGTAGGCCTGTCAACAAGTACAGGTAAGTACTTGATACAATAAAAAATGGTCTACAGATCTAAAGTCTAGGTACAAGGCTTACAAAGTCCTCACATTTACAAAATAAGAATGTATCAAAAGGATAAATAAAATATAAAAAACTACCAAGAGATATGATTGCCATTTCAACTAATAAATAGGTGAAAAATTAAAATTGTCTGTATATAATGTCAAATAATAAAACGTATCGGCAAGCGTAGTGTGAGACGCCTCCCAGCTAGAAGGACGGACGACCTAAAGAAGGTGGCTGGGACTGACTAGATGCGGAAGGCGGAGGACAGGGTTTTATGGCGCAGCCTGGGAGAGTTCTATGTCCAGCAGTGGACTGCAATATGCCAAGTTCATTAAAATTCTTTATAAAAATGTCTTATACTTTTATTACGTACTTACATAAAGTTATTACCTAATTTGAGTTAAAATCTCGATCGCTTAGAATTACTTTCTAAATTATTATTAAGTATATTCTTTATACCTACATATATTTCTATATATTATATAATTTCTTCTAAAACTTGTCTATTCACGTCTTTTGTAGTACTTCATATTTTCAATTTTTACATTACTGAAAAACTATCGAATACACGAACTACACCATACATATTAATCTATTCTTACAGTTATATCTGTAATATTTCTGGTGTACATAATAAAGAGTATTCTATTATATTATTATCATTTGAATTTAAACAATCAAAACAGAACGGTTTACGTTACCGAAAGTCAATCCAATATCCCGATTTTAAACCCCATCAGCCAAGTAAATATTTGTACGACTGGTTGTTGTTGTTAGGTATTTATTTAATTTAGAGCTGATTTTTCCATCGCCAGATAACTTTTATGCGATGAATAAAATTGACGTTTGACAGTTTTTGTATGAAATAATTGTCAAAATTTCAAAATTATTCCTCGAATTATATTAATTAGAGATTTATTTCTGTAAATATTTACATAATATAAGCTAACATATAAACTATAATAATATGTACATTTATATGAAAAAAATCCTCGAATAAAGTTATCAGATGATTGAAAAATCAGCCCTTATTTATATAAAACACACAATATAACCAGTATTCCTGTTACCCACCAAGCTGAATATCGTGACGATAATGGACAGGAGTCCAGCACAAGACTTCTACGCTATTTATTCTACCATAAATCAAAAAGTACAAAACCACTGAATAAAAATATAATAATTAAAAAATAAATCATTAAAACGTTTTCTCAATTACGCAATTAATTAATACCGTGCCATATTCAATGCTAAAATAACTATAATTATCTGATCAGAGCAACACTTCATTTAAGGGGCTTACAGGACCTAAACGCAAAAAACGCAAGTTTTAGAAACAATAAAAGTATATGATCGACTACAGTAAAAAAAATCAAAAAAATATATGATATTCTTCAGGATAAATGCTAGGATGATAGTGTGTTGAAAACATAATACAACTTATTTGGTACGATAGAAAAAAATCATGAATATACCTCTAAAAACTATTTTTTTACAACAAAAATCATACTAATATACATAAAATCATTATGATTTTTTGTCAGATTATTCTACAAGCAACATACTAAAACTATAGTGTTTTAGTTTTTTTGTCCAAACACTAGATTTTTCGTAAATCGATAATTGCTTCATATTTTGCAATAAATTACCAGCGTTGTGGCATCGCGCTTCTCTTTCTTTTCTATGCAATCCGACAAAGACCGCGCTTTAGGTCATGTAGTTCTCTTAACGAGTTAAATGATTACTGATTTGACTTGACTTTAATTATTAAATTATTTAAATGTTAGTTATTACTAGTGTCAATCAAAAATACTAATATTATAAATGCGAAACTGTGTATGTCTGTCTGTCTGTTACCTCTTCACACTTAAACCGCTGAACAGATTTAGATGAAATTTGGTATAGAGATAGGTAGTTTGAGTCCCGGGAAAGGACATAGGCTACTTTTTATCCCGATATTCCCACGGAATCGAGACTTACGCGGGTGAAACCGCGGGGCGCTGCTATGCTTATATAGACACTAGTAATATTAGTTATTCCATAAAGTATCAATCCATCACTCAATCAAAATCATAAATGTACAAACCATCCTTTATTGGAACTTTGTTCGCGAGCGGAGTCGTTGAAGCGTAAAAACTAAAGACATTTTGATTTATTTCGTCCGATGTAATCTGTCAGTAAAGTTTCTTGTTGGCCACAAATCTACCGCCACGATCAATCTGCGCCAGTTTCGGCCTCTTCCTTTTATTCTTCTACTTATTAACAATTGTCGGGGCTTTTGTCTTTGATGTTGATACATTTAAATTGGAGTTGTTTGTTTTTATCAGCTCTTGACGGCTGTAATTTGTTCATATTGTAGGTAATAATATGATTTTTACTACAAATTTAACTTTTATTTATTCACGAAGACTACTAACAAAAAACCTTAATTACAATTTACAAGCTGACACCAAAATATATATAAGTATATATATTTTATACAAGTATATAGGTAATAAAAAATTATAGTAAAAGGGAGGAGCTAATTGGTCATGAACAAATTAGTCCCCATCGCTGTCAATGGGATAAGTGCCCAAAAGGCTGGAAAATGATAATTAAATAATAATTAACAATATTTAATAAATTGACAATAATTAACAATTATTTACTACAAATAAATAAAATTAAATTTGCAATGTCAAATGGACAGATTTTTACTAAATGCTTATGAAAGTATAGGGTAAATTCGTTAGAGATGGCCATAGTTTTTTTAGGCTTAAATAAAACTGAAAATATTGAGATCATAATTAAACTTTTATTTTTAAGAAAATCAACAACAATCAGTCTTTAAAAAATCAGCATAAAGATATGTTTATAATATTACGAACATACATAAAATTTTAATTTAAAAAAAAACAGAACTGGCCGTCTCACCCGGCACACTCGGGAGTGATGGCCGTAGTAGTACGGGACAGACGGCCGGTACTGGATTTGCTTCTGCATTTCCCCTTTCCTTTGATTTCTGCTTCCTGGAGGTCCTTTTTCTTCTTCTGTCCACATTTAGAGCACATGTCATCAAAAGGTGTACAATTCTCATGTACCCACAGATTACAGATTAAACATTGAAGCCAATCTTCATTTTTTAAACAATTTATAGCGGCTTTCAATTAATGTTCGCTCCAGTTCCCTCTAGTAGCTACAGCTTTTCTTTAGTATCGGTTTGGCATCTTTAACAAAAAATACAAGCGTTAAAATAGTGTAAAAAAGCATTAAATAATATGGTAATCTTTACCTGACTTTATATGGCCATCTCTCCTTTTTTTCCGGGTGAGATGGCCACTACAAATTTTAAACTTACGAATAACAAGTACTTTACCATTTTGAGGTTAGAATGAAGAAAAATATACATGAAACACAAAACACTCACAAAAACACAAGGAAGTAATAACATTATTAGTATTTCCGGTTGGTATACGAACCTACTTAACTATAAAATTTCACCCTACTTAATGAAATTAAGTCCAATTTACTTACTTTTTTTATTTATTTTTGCGCAAGTTTTTGTTCTCGTGTTGTTCCGTGGCGGCGCACGAAGCGTAATGAGCTAAATACAGCGCCACCTTGTGATAAATGAGCAAAATATATTGATTGGCCAACTCTCCCGTACGGCCATCTCTAACGAATTTACCCTATACCTACATTAATTATAACAAAAAACTATCTTTATTTTTTTGTCTGTCTGTCCTCTTGCTCCGGCTAATCTCCGAAACAGCTGGACCGATTGTGACAGGACTTTCACTGGCAGATAGCTGATGTGTAAAGGAGTAACTTACATTTTGAAACCAACCAAAAAATGCTGCAAAAAGCATTGCTGTGTAAGGCTACCGGTCATCGTTGTGACGCTTTGATGCTCAAGACCAATAGTCGCTGTCAATTTGCTAAAAACAATGCTATGTGTCATTTTTCTAAAACACAATTTAAGCCACATCCGTTGGTTTGTCTTTGACCCTCAACAAAACCCTGGTTTCTAAACGGTGATAATCATTTTCGTCGAAATCTTTGCCAACTAAAAAGCAACGAAATACATATATTATTATAACCCCCTGTCATTCCTTTTGATATGAGATCAGTTGCCGACGTTTTAATTTCTAATGAATAATGTAATACTATCATAAAGATTAACCGTTCTTCGAATAGGAAGAAATTTATTTGTATATTGATCTTCAAATAGAACAGAATATTCTTTGTATTTTGTTAGTTTGATGTTGCTTTTGTTTTTTCTAATCCAATAAAGATTAGGGGTATGAAAACGATAAAGCTAATAATATTATAGAAATGAACTGTTTGTTTCGAGAACAATAGGAATATTTTGTTATACTGTTTGTGTTATAAATGTGTTTGAATTAACATAGTCTTGTTTCGGAGGATTTTAGAGGTATGCACCTAAATGCTTCTAGGGTTCGTTTAGGGTAGGTAGGCTGTGAAAATAACAATAAAGCATAAGATGTAACAAATAGGTAGATATCGGTGAAATCTGCCTTAAATAGCACATAAGCTGCAATGGCTCTTTCCTCAAAAGGCCCTTCCAGACATGGCCCTGGATTATTACACTCACATAAAATCCTAATAATAAAATGTTTAATACACCATGACCTCTGGGTTTGTTTCGGCATTCGTTCTCAGGGATCTGTCAGCTAGAAATCAGCCATCTAGTTCTAAAATATTGACGAACAAAATATTGACGTGTAAAAGTCTCATAAAAGATCTTCTTACTGAAATATAACATTAATATAAAAAGTTTGTTGTAGGTACTTTTAGAAAAGCCTATTTATAAAAAGGGTATTTTTCGGCGAATGGTAAATGTAGAAATAAACAAGAATCTAAACATTGAAAAACACAAGAGTTTTTAATAAATATCTATTTCCTCGTTTCAGTATACGAAGACAAATGGAATGATACTTCATTTGTCAAAAGCAAGAGGGAAGGTTTACGATGGAATTTTAAACGTCCATTTCAATGGGCACTCTTTTATTTATCGTTAGGGAAACTGATAAAATGATTTTCTATTTCAATGTTTATAAGAGGCCGAGCCCGTTATTAAATATTTCTTGCAAACTGAGCGACGATGCCGTAATCAAACGTTAATGTTTTTACAATTTGATGGTTGTCGACAGCTGTGGCCAAGAAAAAAAAAACAAAATGAATTTGTATTTCTTTTAACTCTGTAATGCAAAAATATAGTCAAAATGTTCTCTCTCTCTTTTCCTGTTTTCGAAAAGTTTCTTATTCCTGTTTACGTGGCTCCTCCTGAAGGACACTTTTGTGTTTTGCCATTTTAGTACACGGCACGGTTTCTCCTCTCTCTCTCGGTAACCGCGCCGTAGAAAAAACGTGTCTGTCAACAAGCTTCCATACAAGACTGACGACCGTGCCTACACACGGCGATTAAATCTTATATTCTACAGGCACGAAAAACGTGTGTGTACAAAGGGCCTTAATGTTAAGTTAGTTTGTCACCCTACAATTAAACGAAGAAACAGAAGACTATTCAATCAATCAATCAATCTTTCAATCAATATTATATTTGTTAAGTTAATAATGTCTAATAAACGATATTTCATTCATATCCACGTATCGATTACTTAATTTTCAGAAGTTTCGATCACACTAAAGGCACTGCAGCCTGAAGCTTCACTCAGTTCGAGGCAGTACATCAACACAGTTCAACAGTATTTGCTACTCTGTGGCCGGTACTTTGAATGCAGGATAGGCTTTGTATCTCGATGAATTCTGTAGCTTTATTTGAAGTTGGTGTCAAGAATGATTTGACCATTTACATTTTTTATTTATTAAAACTTTATGCACTAGTAAAAAAAAATGCTGCACAAAGCCGCACTTAATGGCGTGAGGCATTCATTTAGTAAGTAGGTAGGTAGTATTCGTCATAGTTTGAGTTTTGATTTTGAATTTCAAAATGAAAATGTGCATATTGCTTATAACCAGAACTTAGGTTGTAAGGCATTTGTACCTAATTTACGATACGAAACGTCAAAATGATTCGTGCTACGGATACTGCATAATAGAATAAACATAGCCTTTCAGCGTATATTTACCTACGTAGTGTATTCGCTCGTACAGTCGTACACAGTAGACGAAGTTTAGCGCCATATTATTACCCATACATTAACTCCTTTGAAGCCACCACGTACGCTGAGAAGCTCTCTAATTAGAACATTGGTACACTTACAGACGAAATGGAATGTTTCCGAGAATTTCACCGAATGATGTAGGGAGACTGATTTCAGTAAGGAGATATCACTTAACTTACTTCAATGGAGAAAGTCTGTGGAGTTGCCGTAAATCTCCTGTGAGGCAAAGCGAGAATTTGAAATGATGACGTAAATTTTGGGTGTAAATTTCACTTTCATCTTTTACTGATGGCTGGTAGAGCTTTTAGCAATCCTGCGTGCTTTAAAATCTTATACCTGTTCAAAAGCGATACAATATAAGATAAACACGTATTACAGCTGTATATTTCGGGTTACATCGCAACCCGTATACATTTTTCTGCTATTTGAAAGTGGCAGAAGTAAAACAACGTTTCGATTTCAAAAAGCGAATCACACTGTACCATCAACAACTAACGGAACTTACAAACAGAATATGTTACTAACCCGGATTTTTGCACGTGTGTTGTAGGTGTACGTGTCCTAGTTCTAGAAACAAATGAATAAATACGTAATACATAGTTGAATGTCATACACTAGGCAAAAAGGTAAGGCAGTGTTTTGAGAGCACAAACTGGTCTTGAAAAAAAAAAATTAAGACAGACTGTCTTTAATAATATCTTTCTCAAACATGCTTGGAAATTTGAGCATTATTTTGACAACCTTCTTCGAGAAAAATGGAAATTGCTGTACTGGCCAAATACATGCGAGCAGCGGCCGGCAAAAGTTGTATGAAAATCCATATCTGTCGTGGTTTAGCGGCCAAATAAATTACATAGTAAACTCATACCTGTCGTGTAATTTAAAAAAATGGAACGATCTTTTACTCCGAAACATGGCAACCAAGAAGTTAGAGTTTTATTTTAATTTCGATCTGGCTTGCAAATAGAAAGCTGTTTATTGAAAAAAAAAAAAACAAATAAACACTAACGCGGGAAAAATTATTGCTGTTCGTTGTTCGTCATTGATTTTGAAAATTAATTGTATTTGACAAAAAGTTTTGCCTAGGTACTACTTAATTTTAATTTCCGCGCATTATTTGAGAAAAGTACTATACAAGCCTTGGCCACAACTAGGCATTGATGGACGAACGTGTAAATGTGGGCCGAGGCGAAGCCGAGGCACACATACGTAAGTCCTCTTTTGCTGGCCGCTGCAGTAATGTACGATGTGTGTGTGTATATGCGTATGTGGTTTTAGAATAGTTTCAAATCTTTCTTTGGGTTAGATATTTAGTTGTAAGCATTCAAGGATAGGAGGGCACTTTATTCTAACATCCATTCCTATCCTGTGTTTATTTACCAAAAAAAATTATTAGTTATCTTAGGTAACAACTAAGATACAAATCTGCATGGCATAACTCATCATCCCAATTTATTTGGGGTCAGCGCAACATATCTTTTTCTTCCACACTTCGTTCATCACATGACGTTAAAACAGATGTACAATTAAGTACTATGCCTAAAAATTAACGTAAGAAACTAGTTAGTCTTTTCACGTACAGTTTTTGCAATCCCTGTTATAATGAACGGTATGCAGAACCCGATAGATAAGGTTGGGTCAAAAGTACCCTTCTCTGGAATTTTGATACGGGTTTGGCAGTTAAAGTTTCAGTTAGATCCCCCTGCCTGTATTAGTGGTCCCGTTTCAGTATGTATTGATGTATTGGACAGTTGAGTTTAATAGAATCTGTAGCACATTGCATTGAAACGTTCTGGTTGAATGAGGTAGACGTAGACTGAAGTAGGGAAACATCTGTCGGGGAACTGTTTCTCTGTTTGACTGTAGCTCATGCATTTGCAAAATGATACCTTCCAGATGCTTTCTACGCTATAAAAGGACATTCTAAACAACGAACTTTCCCTTGGGCAACTACGTCCAGATAATATCCATAATTTATCCAATAAAATATCAAAGGTAACAACCCGCCCGCGTTGTGGATTACGGCTCACTCCCTCTCACAGAGAGGAGGCCTGTTTCCCAGTAGTGGGAACTTTAAAAGCTAATTATTACGCTAAAGCCGGAGACCTTGATTCACGGATAATTATATTAAGGTATACCTTTGAGTTTTCTTTTGTTTTTTTTTTTTGTATTCCTGTTATTTTGGTTACCAATTAAGTACAATCGAAGAAAAAAGTTTTAGAAACGACAAAACAATACAACGACTGCAAACCGCTGAAGAATTCCCACTATGCAATTACCGCTTACTTCCAGGCTAAATAAATTAGTAACTACCAATGGAACGAAGGAATACCTACATCTAATTGTCCCATCGCTACCTTTCAATTCGCGTTTACCGTAAACGCTTTGAGGGTTAATTATAGTCCTCTATTCCTTATCTTCCCGACTCCCTCAAGACTTTAAGGAGCCGAGTGTCTAGTACAAAGCAAATTGGTAGTACTCGATAGCTGTGGGAAAGGGCGCCGAATGGTCCATTTCCTGGAGCATCTATCTTTTTCTTTCCTTGCAACTAGGCATGTAATGTATATGTTACGGGTAAAGTGTTAAGTGGCTAGCGTTGACACTGCCCGGCAATATTGGCGTTGCACATTGTCTGGGCAAAGCCTGCGCACCTATCTAATAGTACACCCAAATTTCGCCGGTTATGTTTATGTCTCATGTAATAGGCGGTAAGCCTATTGCCATCAACCGGGCACAAATCCTTTCTTCAGGCTACTGCTGAGAAATTCCAGATGAAAAATCCAAAAACTTATAAGTACATTGATAAAGAGTATAATGAACGTTAGAAGCGTACAGGATGTGATTAGTGATAATTCGTGTTCACACTTATTTTCACAAACTATATATATTTATAACTAGCAGCGCCCCGCGGTTTCACCCGCATTAGTGTCGATCCCGTGGGGATATTGGAATAAAAACGGTTCTATTTCCTTTCCCGGGACTCAAACCATATCTATACCAAATTTCATCTAAATCGGTTCAGCGGTTTAAGCGTGAAGAGGTAACAGACAGACAAGCACACTTTCGTATTAATTTATAATATTAGTATGGATAGGTACGTGTGTCACACTGTCAGTCGTACAGTGTCAGAAATGTTATTTTTCGAATTATGAATAAACCTGCACCCCAATTGCGTAACACACTATCAATCGGAATCTGAATCATTTTGAAGCAAATTGCTAATCCATTGCTTCATAAGTACGAATAATTTGTCTACTCAACACGTAAATAACGCAATGAATGTTGTTGAACTGTCGAAATGAAACCGATTCCGATTGATAATGTGTTACGCAATTGACCCGCTGGTTATTGATGTATAATATATTATCAATAACCAGATTTATACAAAATTATAAACGAATTTAAGGAAATATTATGTCCTTAAATTATTATGAAAACAAAACACTCGGAATTAGTTGATCATGAACTTTGCACGGGCAGTATCAACATCACATATTATGCCTTATATTTTACCCGCAGCACATACAGACGTCAAGAAATCGCCCGTAATACGAGTTTAAGTTTTACGATGCCAACTCGCCCCGGTTACGATGCTATTATTATGCTGATGGCAGAACCGATATTCGGATATTGCTATATTTTCCTATCACTCCATCTTTAGGTCCTTCGATTGAGAAGGAATATTGTTGCACGTGTATTCGAGTAAATTCAAGTATATTCGAAGATTGAAGTTCGGGTTAATTCGTAAAACTATCACGTTTATTGAAGATATTATTAGAATAAGTTACATGGGACTTAAAACATAACTGGCGATATGTGGGAGAACCTACTACTGCGTGGTAATTGCGTAACAACAGTAGGAACGGCTTTCATTTTGACAATTCAGCAACATTCATTGCGTTATTTACTTTGTCGAGCAGACACATTTTTCGAACATATGAAGCAATGGATTCGCAATACCCTTCAAAGTGTTATTATATGTGAGTTTATTTCAAAACTAGCTGACCCAGCGAACTTCGTACCTATGAGATTTTTTTTTTCTTTTTTGAATTTTCCCCATGTTTTAATAGTTATTTTGCTATTCGGGGCGGAGACAAATCCAACAAACCAAAGATCATAAAAATCGGTCCCGTGGTACTTGAGTTATATATGGTGTAACTAACCCGATTTATATCAATAGATTATCATAAAGGTAGAAAGTTAAAACTAGAAGATGTCGGTCAAATATAATTATGTATAGCATAAGCACAACATAATCGCAGCCTATAATGTTCCCACTGCTGGAACACAGGCCTCCTCTCTGTTATCTGTTCGAGGGAGTGGGCCGTAATCCACCACGCGGGCCCAGTGCTGGTTGGTAGATGTCACATGTCTTCGTATTGTTGGTTCTAGGACATGCCAGTTTCCTCACGACGTTTTCCTTCACCGTTTTGAAAGCAGTGGTGATGAAATGAAATACTCAAAGTAAAGTCCCTGCCTGGGTTCGAACTCACGACTCATAAGTCGGGGCCGATACCACTGGGCCACCACTGCTGATCCAATTCGTAATTATGAGCTATGTCCCAATTGGCGACGATCATATTTTTGAACACCCGTGATTGATTACCTCTCATAACAAGTTCTAAAGAAAACTAAATACTTAAACTAGTGCCGATTCTGTTGTTCACAAACTAAACTAAATTTATGTTCAGTGCATATTTTTCTTTCTATTTCATTAAGAAAAGGAAAGAAGATAAATTTCAGTTTAGTCCTGTCAAATTAATCAGAAGTTTAGACGTGATTAAAAACTTGCCTACTAAAATTACGTCAATTTACGTCAGACGCTGATTAATTTTACAGGACTAAACTAAAATGTATCTTCTCTCCTTTTCTTATTTAAATAGAAAGAAAAAAGATGCACTGAACATAAATTTAGTTTAGTTTGTGAACAAGGGAATCGGCACCATTATCTCACTAGCCAAGCTGTCATAAATAAGCGTCACCTTGAAAGCTTCAGAATGAAAAATATATAGGTACCAGTTGATGAATCAATTAAGCCACCTCTACGCATCAGGTGTATATTTTCCCAAGCCGAGAATGGTCGATTAATGTTCCCTCTTCGTTACGTCATTATTAAAGTATCTGTTATTACTCCTTACCGTTTACGAGCACCTTCATGAGTATTTCCCTACAATTTCCATTAATCTGAATACGCTTCTATACAATTTGAAATTTTCCGAATTCGATTAAAACGGCCATGATGAAATTTGTAATTTATTTTATAGGATACTATTTGTTACATGATATAATTTGACAAATGACAAAAGAGGGATGAATATAAAACGCCTTTCAGGATCATAACATATCCCTAAGGCTCAAATAATGGAACTCCCACACATCAATGTGGATTGCTGAAGCTTTTTCAATTTAGTTTGTAAATTACGAGTAGGCCAACATTCGTTACATAAAATATAACAAAAAGAAAATATCTTTTCAAATCATTTTCCGACGACGCTAATATCGCTGGAGAAACTTCACTATAAGTACTATTCGTTATTCTGTGCTATGAGTCAACAATGTAAGATTAAATCTTATTGCCTTTCGATCGAGAGCACTTTTCACACCGTTATAAAATTTCTGCTTCGTTAAAAAAATTTAAACTTTAATATCAAGTGCCCATAAATAACTCTTTCTCGTAAAAGTGAATATCTGAATTTGTAAAGAAGAAATTTTTTATTGACATCAAACAGATACCTAAGGAGTAACTTCGCCTGCTACAAAGATTGTTTAAAAACTTATATTGATAAGATTGTTGTTCAGAACTTTATAACAAGTACCTAATAGGTAGTGATTAAAATTTATAATAGTTCGCTGTTTGACAGCCTGAGGCAGTCAAGAAGAATATGTAGGTATAGTCTACTTTTATGAACTTTACACCCACTTTTAAATTATAATACAATCTTTGCGGGATGATGGCTTAGTGTGCATACACACGAGCGCCTCGCGTCATCGGCAAAGCTACTGCAGTCGCGACGACACATGAACACGCGTGTGTGCGTGACGCACACATACACTTAGAAGACGTGAATACTTTCTCTTGCTGCTGTGTTTTTTTGAGCGCAACGTGTGTCGTAGAACGAAAATCTGACTCTGATCCCCCTACTGATCCACCACCACCACAGTACCATGTATTAGAGATCAATAGAAATTTTTTAAAATAAAATTGCACCCTAATTGCGTAACACACTATCAATCTCAACCTGAATCATTTTGAAGGACATTGCTAATCTATTGCTTCATTATGTTCGAAAAATTAGTCTACTCAACAACGTTAATAATGCAGTGAATGTTGTTGGACTGTCAAAATGAAACCCATTGCTGATACTGATAGTGTGTTACGCAATTTACCCCGCTGGACTAATTTCCCACAATAAAGGTCTGTAATTGATACAAAATTTATAAATCATAGTACACAATGTATAGAATTAATTTCAGTAAAACAAAACTATATTATTTTAAGCTTTGCTATATTGCTTGTAACACAAACAGATATAAATAAACTAAATCATTTACTATTTTAAACCTGTCATATGATAGCTCGTTTATAGTGAGCAACTTCGACAAAATGTGGCTAAAAATAATACTGGAAAATCCTGTATGAATGCATAAATGAATGAAATGCATCGACCGCAGCATGGTTTGATCAGAGTCGATTAAATGAATGAACCCCAAGATTCGCACCGGCCCCTGTAGCCTCATGTTTCATGGTGCTTCAGCGACCATTGCATATCAAGGAGTAGACCGGGGGGCGCGGTAATGGTAGGGAAGACGTACCCGTTGGATAGATACTCATGGAAAACCTATATGTTACTGCAATGGAGACAATATTGAAGGATATTATTAAACAATCTATCCATAAAAAAAGATAATACATACAAAACCTATTATGGTCGACTCTTCACGTGACCAGAGGGCTGGCCTATTTTTTGGCCAAAGAATCAGTATTGCCATACAACGTGGCAATGCTGCCAGCCTTTTGGGCACGTTTCCTGTTGACAGCGATGCGGACGAGTTTTTTGATGCCCTTTGTTTGTAAATGTTGAATATTTGTAAATATTTGAATGTGTAAATATTTTAAAATAACAGTTAGAATTTAGAATGTAAAACCTATTATATAAAAAAAACAAACCATTAAAAAAACTGACCTAAACTACTACTAATCTATTTTTTTTTGTGGTGTACAATAAAGTATACAAAAATAAATAATAAATATATCTATTTTTACAAATTTATATTACTTGATACCTTAACAATTGCTTTATCTAATCTAACGTCTACCCATATGAACAATGTAAATAAAATTCCCCAATGTAAAGTAAGCTGTTCAACGTCAACCGCTGTAAATGATGCATTACCATATCGTAACCACAACTTTAAAACTATTTTACATACACTTTGCCGTAAAAATCAAACTTACTCGCGATAAAAGCGATGGTAAGGGATTTCACAAGTACGAGTAAGTATTACTACAAAACTAACAAAGAACATTGAAAATGCATGGCCCAATGCTCTTGTGGGATGTCATACAACTTTGTTGTAGAGAAAACTTTGCATTGTCTAGTTTGTATACACATTGACTGGTATCGGAGCTTTGCTTACTAAGTTCATACTTCACACGGATTGATAGTTCATACGGAGCGTTTATTTTTTAGTATTCGTGCAGTGTTGCCTATCACTAGATGGTACAGACGCCAACACATCAAGGTACCCGAAACTCTAAAATTTTCCCAATCAACTTTGAACCTTATTCTTTTGCGATAAAGTTGAAAATCTATTAAAGAAATTTGACAGATTGTAATAGTTTGATGTGCTGGCGTCTGTGCTCTTGTTAATCCCTCTGGCTAAGCTATGTCTGTGCCAGGAGAGAGTTCGGGCTAATAGTGCAACGAGTAAAGAAAGGAAGAATAACGTTTATTTGGACAGAGAACGCGAAACAGAATTTATTTATTTATTTTATTTACCATTTATGTACACACAATATAAACAGACAAGAAAAAAAACAGAACAGAAAAATAAGTACAAAGGTGAATGAATATATTAGTACTCTCTTTGGAGAACTGAAGAAAAATCATTCAAACATTTTATTAATATTACTGGGCGGCTCTGCTCCCCACGGTTTTTACGACTTGACGACAAATCGAAATTTCGTTATTATAAATATGTAAGTTGATTATACACTGACGAGAAAATAAAAACCGGTCAACTGCGAGTCGGATTCGCGCACCGAGGGTTCCGTACAAATTTGTAGGTATGTAACTACAAATTTACGGTTTTTGGATTTTTTTCCTTTACTTGTGCAAGATGAAATTGCTTCTTGCCAAATATCATGATTCTAGGTCAACGGAAAGTACCCTATAGGTTTTGATTCCCTTGCGAGTGTCAAAATATGAGTCATAAACGGAACATAAACGCCCATATATTTTGATTGCGTTGAGTTAGAAGTTTGATTTTCACTGCTTCAAGGGATTGCAGCCCTGAGTAATTGATTTTAATTTCAACTTGATAACTCTACGCGTTCCTGAGAAAAAGGGTCTTGACAGGAGATGGACAGATGGACTACGAAGTGATCTTATGAGGGTTTCGTTTTTCCTTTTGAGGTACGGAACCCTAAAAAGCCACTAACTGATCTTGAAATATTTCCGAAAGCACGCAAGAGCTTAAAGTGAAAAGCAACATTCAAATGTATTTAATAAAGCATTAACAAAATATTTTACAAAAGACAAGTGTTATGAAGGAAAAAGCAAAACCGGGACATTTAATGAACTTAATTTTTTAATCATTCAGTATTTCGTATTGCCTCCGCGCGAATTCTACACGGTTTGACATGCTGAGTACCAGATTCCAGCTTATGCTGAGGAATATTCTCCCATTCTTCATTTTCTAGGGCATGAAGTGTGACTGGAGGTGGATTTCAGCATCTAACACGTCTGCCAAGCTCGTCCCAGGCATTTTCGATAGGGTCCATTTGATAGATTCCCACGTCTTGAAGGGACTCGATTACCACATGAGCTGTGTGGGATGGGCATTATCGTGCATAAACAATGAAGGTACTCGTTTACCACATGAACTGTGTGGGGTGGGCATTATCATGCATAAACAATGCATTGTCGCCCGTATTGACCAAATACGGAAGGTTCATTGAGAATCTCGTTTACGTATCTCACAGCGGTCAGATTGCCATTTTTTATCGGCACTAGCGCTGTGCGACCATTTGATGAAATACCGGTCCACACGTATACATTTGTTTTCGTTGAAACAATACATGCTTGTGTAGAACGTTCTCCTCGCCGTCTGTACACTCAACGTCTCCCGTTATGATTATACAACATGAATCTCGATTCATCAGAGAACATTACTCTGCCTCATTCGTCTTCACCCCATTCGATGTGCTCGGGTGCGTACCTTATTTTTGCAACTTTATAATGCCGTTCGAGTTTTGGGCCATTTGCGGCCAGCAAATGGCCCAAAACTCGAACGGCAAGCTTTAAATTCGCTTCTTCAAGACGTCTCCTGATTGTCCACTTACTGTTATTGGGTCCCCTCGAGTCTGCAATACTTGTTGTTGGATCGCTGGAACTGCCGTCTCATGTCGATTTCGTAACATCATTGATAAAATAAATTGATCTTCTCGGGCCGTTGTGCACCTTGGCTTGCCATTGCTTGGTCTTTTTAGGTTAAGTCCAGTCTCCCTAAACCTCCGAAGTACTTTTTGGACAGTAGAATGTCTCAAACCCATTGTTCTGACCGATTGTTTCTGGGATCTCCCAAATTGCAACATAGTGATGATCCTGGTACATTCCTCGGGTGTGAGAGGTATGATGATACATTTATTTACAATTCAACGTCTGTGGTAAGCACTTTTAGTTAAAAAATCGATGCGCAAAGGTAAAAACAATAATTAAATCAACGTGAAAAAAAGTATTCAAATGTAATCCAAAATTACGAAACGTGATTTTTTTTTTAACTTTTTTTCTGTCCATGACTTCGAAGATGCCAGTTTGTGATAAGGTTTTAATGTGCAATAATAATACTGTTTTCAAGATATTTTTTTACTTCATGAAACTAAATAGAGAGGAGATATTTAGATTTCTTTCGAAACTTCGCAAGTGGCTTTTTACCGACTTCACAAAAAGGAGGAGGTACTATGTTCGGCTGTTTGTATGTTTTTTTTTTTTTTTTTGTATGTTTGTTCATCGAATACTCCGCCAGTTGTCGACGGATTTTCAAAATTCTTTTTTTGTTCGAAAGTAGATAGTTCTGAGGTGGTCCCATTGTCACCAAGTTAGGATCTGATGATGGGATCTTAGAGAAATCGAGGGCAACCCTCAAATTTTATAGGCTCACTTATTGTTTTTCGCATATTTTATGAAGTATCTTGTGTATTTGCGTATGGTTGTCACCATCTCAGGTAGCTGGGCTGATGATGGAAGGTACAACTCCTTAACAGTAAGAAGTTACTCGAACAGGCAAGGACTGTTTTAGTAAATTGTTTTGATGTTTGATAGGGCATTTGCCACATTTGGTCTCATGATCATCAAGTCATGACCTGATGCTGCAGTCAGGATAGTCTGCAGAGTACCTAACTCCTCGACAACTAACAGCAGATATATCGTGTTTAGGCTCATTGAAAAGGGCTCGATGTGTGGATAAACGTACTGTTAATGAGGAACACCGAGACCTGATGCTGAAGCCAGGAGCATCAGAAAAAGTACAAACCTTGAAATTACAGCACCGTAGTCGTGTTTGGGCTCATTTTAAACAGGACTAAATTTTAAGTTCAATACAATGTTGACATAAGTTTGGCCTGATGCTGCAGCCAGGATTATCAGCATCTAGTCTAATTAATGAATAAGGTATGCTTCAGAGGTGGTCCCATATAAATTGTATGAACTTTGCTTGGGTAGTTTTGGAATTAGCTTCAACAATACGTTTGTTTTCCACTTAGTTTAAATTGATGATGTTTATCTTCCTGTCACTAATATTCACATAGCAAGTAGTGTTATATGAATTTGTATTATGGGGTAGGTACAACTAAAAAGCGAAAAATAAAAACTTTTTTACAAAAAAAAACAACCGACTTCCAAAAAAAAACACTACAAAGTGAAAAATAACTTTAATTTCGGAAGTCGGTGTCAAAAAAACGAAAATGTGGAACCAACGACACCGACTTCCGAAATTAAAGTTATTTTTCACTTTGTAGTGTTTTTTTTTTGGAAGTCGGTTGTTTTTTTTGTAAAAAAGTTTTTTTATATTGATCGTCAGTGTAGTATAAACAAATGGTAATAAAACGTACATATACTTTTATCTATATATAAACCTTTCGGAATAAAATCTCTAATTATGATGAAAACCACACCAAAATCCGTTGCGTAGTTTAATTTAAAAGAACAACGTTGTCACAGACATGAAAAGCGACTTTAATTTATAATATGTGTAGATTAATATAGATGTTCATACATCTATATCTATAAATAGAAGCGAATAAATTGCAGGACGACCCCTTTTAAGTCATCATCTGCCTAGCCTTTTCCCAAATATGTTGGGGTTGGCTGCCAGTCTAACCGGATGCAACTGAATACCAGTGTTTTACATGGAGCGACTGCCTATCTGACCTCCACAACCCAGTTACTGGGTAATACGACCCTTGGTAAGACTGGTTGTCAGATTTTCGGGTTTCTGACGACCCGTAACGACTGCCACAGATGCAAGAATGACAGCCGGGACCAACGGCTTAACGTGCTTTCTGAGGCACGGAGGGGTCTTGGTATGTAAAGATGGTCACCCATCCACAGACCAACCGCGGCAAGCGTAGTTTAACCTGATCGATCGACCCGTGCAGCTGTTATAACTTAGCCACAAGCCCCTCACTACGTACCCCTTCTAAGTAAATAGCCTAATAAAACCAGACACCACCAAAAAGATTAATATCATATTATGAGAAAAAGAAAACTATCTTAACACTTTTAAAAGTAAACGCGTAAGTAGGCGTAATAAAATATCACTAAGTCACACATAAACTAAATGGCTTATAAACCGTTGAACAGCACAAAAGAAATAACAAATGTAAAGGTCAGTTTAGAAGTCAGCATGGCACCTTTATTTTCTGGATTTGCAACGAAAAATATGAAACATAATTCTGAGAATGTCACGTTACATGGTATATTTTGCCAGGATTTTCGACATTTTCTATTATTCCCTGCAATAGAGAAAACACCTTATTTTATATGACATAAGATTTATATCTGTTGGGCGGTGTAAAGATAGGCCCATAGCTTTCTTGTCGAGGATTCGCACGCCCTTCAAAAGGGTCTGACGACGGAAAGGTTTTCCTTTCCCACAAGCTTATCTGTGTGTTACCAATTTTTTGTGAGATTAATTAGAAAGAAAGAAGAAATAAAGAAAAATAGGTTTATTTGTCACAGGATAATTAACTTGAATAATAAAAACAAAAAAGATCGATAATCTCGACAACTGCACGTCATGACTGTGACAAGAAAGCTTCCACTCAGCAAGTCAGCATGATGCTGTGCTACGGGCCCACAGGACCCACAGCACAGCGCTAATTTTCAGTGGTTACTTGAAAAGGACTTAATTTAAATATTTGTTAGTTTAGTTATTTTAGTGTACGCATTTCTTATATCCTAACTACCTACTTATGCCTATGCAACTGCATCTTGGGTTTAAGTTGGCCAAACACAAATGTATCTAATTAATTAGCAGACAGTAAAGACAACATTTTTTTTTACATTTTCATAGGAATGTCACCACTGCTTTAGCCAGGTCCCGTGTGTTTACCCCTGTACTTCTTGTCCATTCCTCTCCATAGGTACCTACTACGCTTTTCAATGAACAACTAGCTGCACCTTTCTGACTGACTGACCTCTAGACAATTGAAACTTGCCTGTAATTGGTTTATTTGAAATATTTATATGCTTTGAGTTCCCAATGAAAAAGATTATAAGTTTTTTTTTTCTTTTAATAAGTCCTTTATTTACAGGTAACAAAGACCCATAGATACATACCTTAACCTAAGTATACGTAATAATATAGTAACAATTTTGTTAGTAAATAAACTTAATAACCGTGTTAGTATCGCTTAGTCTTTGTGCGTCTTAAAGGTTACATGTTAGAATTAGAACGACTTATTCATAATCCTCTGAACACTAATTAGTACGAAAATCCTACATTTTATAAATTATGAAATTTTCTTGCTTGTTTACGCCAACGTCTTGTTTGAAATTTAGATACTCTTTACAAATAAAAATTGGTTTACATATTCGTCAAAAACCTACCATTATTTTAACACTCAGAATATCTGATTAAGTTAATAGACAGTGTTAACTTATGTAAACTCTCATACTTATGTCTCTGAAACTTACACGTGTACCTACTTAAATATTCCTATACAAATAAGAGGACACTAACAAATGTAGGTACTATACGTAAACGGATCTGTCTCACCACTTTGACCACTATAAGGCTTTACGTAACAAGAGCCCAACTCACTTTGTTTCCTTTTTCGTATAAATTTCATAATACGGATCCAAACATCACTAAGGGACTGATGAAAGTAAACAAAAGCATTGTTATATCTCCTTTTCTCTTGGGAGTTTGCCTAAAAACGTACACACAATTTTGCTTGAACACTTGTTATCATGCAGTGCGGTTGTCTGCGACGATACTCGGCTTCATTGTTTCTGTTCAAAACATCACTTGTCATGCTCGTCTTAACTTGCGCTCCCCGCGTCATGCGGACATAAATGCGACTGTATACATACCTGCGTAAATCTATGGTGTTCCCGTCCTTCCTGGTATTGTCACACTGCTTTTTGTTCCCATGCCGACTACCGCAAGGTAGAAAGCACTGCATTCTGTTCACTCCGCTTGTTCAAATTAACCTATCAAGCGTTTCATTAGTTCGAAAGTTTAATTGCTTATTGGCATGGCATGATTGCATGTTTCGCTTCACAAAATGAGAATATGTTATAACTTTGCTTAGTCTGGTTTGTTCGTATTACACCGAAAATTTACAGTTTGTTTGGCTTCGCGAACCGAGCCACCTTTATTTAAAATTTATGGACAAATATTTACTTTTAAAGATAGTTGTTCGGTAATAAATTATGGGGACGTATAATAAATTGTATACTTTTAGAAGTTTAACGATAGGTACCAAAGTTAATATTCTTCGCCGCTACAAAGTTTACGACGCACGTATCTACATCTCTTGGTATATACTTTACAATATAAATGTAAGAGATGTGTTCTAGATGGCGTTGCATATTAAGAAAACTCACTGTGTGGCTATGAAAGATGATTTATGGAGTTGGTGTTTTGATTCACAGTCCTGTGAGCTCGTTGGTCCACTGGCCGCAAGCGCTACTGGATTGGTCAAAGCTTTACTGGATTTTTCCATCAGGAATTTCGCAGTAATAGCCTGGAGTCTGGATTTGTGTCTAGTTGACGGCAATGGGCTCACCCCCGTTATATGGGACTTAAAGATAACTGGAGAAATATGTATGTACTAGCCGTACACCTATGGCTAACCCTTCGGGAATTATAGGCGTTAAAGTATGTTAAGTGTATGTCTGTATTCACTGTTTGTGCAGAATAAACAATTTTACTTTCTTTCTTCTTTCTTTCACTGTAAAATTTACAGTCAAACTCTTGACTCTTTATACGTTTTATTTCATCTTCGTTATTCACGACTAATCTCTAAAACTCATTGATAATTAACATACAAAAATTCTATATAATTTAATTTAATTGCAAAATGATTTATCGACATAAAACCCAAACCAAACTCAAAGACGACTCCTCTAATATAAAACTCCCTCCAAAGCTAATCTTAAAATCCAATTCACCTACATCTTTTAAGAATTCCATATCTTATGAGATACGGTGGTAGTTCTATTCAGAGTAGCGTTGAAGCCTTGGGCACTCTCCCGCCGCCTCGGGACCTCCATTGTATTCAAACACTCCTACGGAACCTACGTAGATACGTCAGTACTGAATCGTATGATGTTTACATTCAACATCGCTTGGGACTGTTTTTTTCTTTGATAGTTCCCGTGCTTTGACTTTATTATGGTTTTATAGCTACTTGTTTTGCTTTATCATCGGTTTTATGATTTATTGTAAGATTTTTACCATGCTTTGGGGATTGGGGTCTAAGTGGATTCAGATACTTGCTTCCGTCTTTACTTCACTCGTATCGGCTTGGGCTTTATAGGAGTAATTTATGCCGTCGTCAAATTTCAAATTAATTTATTTTCACAGGTAGAAAGTCAGTTCTTCCTAATTACTTAATGTTTCCACTGCCGGGACACGGGTCTCCTCCTTTCGAGAGGTAGTGGGCTATAATCTACCACGCGGGCCCAGTGCAGGTTGATGTCTTCGTATTTTTGGTTCTAGGACGTGCCGATTTCCTCACGCTGTTTTCCTTCACCGTTTTAACTTACTGCCCAAGACCGGACGTTCATACAACCCACTTCAAGCAAGATTCGCCATATATTATGTCATAATTTCAACAACGCGCAGCAACAATGCGCAACTCATACAAAGTAACAGCAATAAACTTTTCAAAATATGGTTTTACTGTCCGACACTTAAACGAATCGGAAGACTCTAGAAACCATAGGATTTAAGGCCGCATACGAGAACGATACTTCAGAATAAATCTTCATAAAATAGGGCTATAAACGAAATAGTACCTAAATAATATTTTATAATCTACATTCATACTTTTGGAGGCTTTTATTTAGGTAGTAAGTTTTTGTTTACATTTTTAATTTTGATTTATTTATTTATTTGCTTGAGTACGTATAGTTTTTATTGTATTTGTTGACTAGCTGCTTCCCCGCGACTTCATCCGCGTGAAATCCTATCCTAACTAACTATTTTCCATACAAACAAAATTCCCCCTTTTCACCCCCTTAAAGGTTAAATTTCCAAAAACCCCTTCTTAGTGCTCCCCTACATTATAATAGGAAGCCGTGTGCAAAATTTCACATTCCTAGCCCCAGTAGTTTCAGCTGTACGTTGATATGTCAGTCAGTCAGTTCTCCTTTTATATATATAGATATATTGGCGTGGCTAGCTGACATATGACAAATAATTTAATTTAATGTTCTGTGTCTTGTAATGTTAATTACTTTGCATACCTAGTATTGTATACAATCAAGTATTTTCTAACTGAACAGATGGCTGCGCTGCTGGGAGGTTTGTTGCGCCACTTCTTCTCCCCAGCGAAAGCACTAGGAAGTGGTGAATGAAGGGCGGGCGTTTTGGGAGACTTTCTTTTGTAATGTTGATGATCGAAAAGTGCTAATTTTCAGCTTGAATAAATGACTTTTGATTTTGAAATAAAGACCTAATAGTCCAATAAATAAAGGAGTTGTAGAGTGAGTCAAGACGTTTAGTATTTTCACTCCCTAAGCACCCTGAACAAGTTTCTAAAGGAATCGCTTAGGTCCCTGCTCACGCACTCTACACCCCCTTTTGGGCCATTCTTGACTGAACTAGAAGTAAAAGATTGATTGTACATTCACAACGCATACGCACGCTTACACTCTACACTTTATTTTGTAAAATTTATTCTTTATAATATAATTGATTAGATTTTTGTTGATTTATATTTTGTTTCGATATTATTACTTATTATTTTATTTGACCTCACACTGCTGATTTTATTTTGCTTTGTTTGATCTCGCGCTGATGACAATTTATACTTTAAGTTTTTTATTTTAATTGATTTTAGTTTAAAATAATTTTTGTTTTTCTGAAAATGAAAAACTGACAAACTTTGAAAATGTCGCAACTCTGACTCCCAAGATACAGAGAAATGCCTAGTTTGTGGGTCACTATCCAATCCATTATTGTTCAAATTATGATTATTAATAAATAAAATTTGAATTCGTTAATAAAGGAGGTACTACATTTAATTTGATAACCAATTAACAACGTCATTGACCATGAAAAGCGTAGGCAGAATCTATTTATAGCCTTTACAGGAATCGTTTCATAAATAAATCGCATTACAACAGGGTACTCCAGTAAACAATTTTCATTATAATATTAATTTGTATATAATTGTATAATTTGTTTATAGAGAGGAGACTTTTAGGCATAATGCTGTACCGTCTAGTTTGTGGCGATGGTTTTACTTCATACTCGAGCTAATCAACGAAGTGACAATCTTTTATCGATCATGCGTTTCTAAAGATTGTTATTATCCCATAAGTGTGATCATTTATAATTTTATTTGTTACTAGCTGTGCCCGCCGTGACTTCGTTTGTGTGCATGTCGGAAAACAAATTTGATTTCATGGGTTTTTATTTTTTGCGCGGAACCTTATTTTTTTCTTAAATAAAAGTAACCTAAGTTACTGCTTATAATATCAGTTATCTGGCAGTGAAAGTTCCGTAAAAATCGGTCAGCTGTTTTGGAGATTTACCAGAACAAATAGACAGACAAAATAATTCAAAATAGTTTTTTGTGTTCTAACTGTACATACTTTCATATGCATTTAGTAAAAAGCTGTTATTTTGACATTACAAGCAGACACTTCAATTTTATTTATTTATATCTAAGATTTTTTATGACGTTTATATCATACAGACATTTAGTTATTCCGATAAAATCATATCATTCGACGAACATTTTATTTTCTTGCCGTATTCCACCCCAAAGGACTCACACGAGACAATAGTCTCTCTTTATTCCCCGGAGAAGAAAAATAAAGAGAAGAAATTTAAAAATCAGTGTGTTTATGTATTCAAAGCGCAGTCGTCGCAAACATTTTTGTCATATTGGTCGAATAAAAGTATGTGAAGAATTCAAATCACGTGTGCGATAAGGGCCACCGCTTCCCTGGCTTACACCGACTTTAAAGTATATTGTAGTCACTTGTGCCAGTTATCCTGGTGCACGGGTGCCGTAACTTTCGTATTCAACTCGTGCTTTCAAACTTTGCGAAGCACGTTTCAGCTCCAGAGGTTATTTGCATCTCACCTTTACGTTCCTCCGCCATTAGGTGTCATATTGTTATATTACACCTGTACTACCTAAATCGTGGATACACTCAAAATGTTGGCGACTGCTGAATATCTATGTGGGACATGTGGGTCGTCACGTCATGCCTACCTTAACCGGTTGAATGTCGTAATTACAGACACAATTAAAAAGCCTTTGTGTCTCGCGTAGATCTACGTTCCGGCATATGAAGGGTTAAAAAGGTTTTTCATAGTCGCTGATTTAGCACGTTAGTCCATCGTAACAATGATATGTGATACTCGTATGTCTCAAAAATATCTTAAATTTTCTAGACATGCCGGAATATCTAAGCTGTAAATCTTAGAATAATGTTTATTCCTATACCTTTTTTTTCTGTGGTAATCCTAGGATTTGGGGATAAGTACGGGGAGTGTGGGATCTTTACCTCACTAAAACCACCCCGATGGTCACCATCTGCACTTAGAAGGGGCGAGTGTTTGAATTCCAATTAAATACCTACAATAAAATAAAGAGAATGGCAAAATAATTGTCGTCGGGATCATATTATTATCCTGATTCAGTGGCCTAGTGTGGCGTATTCATTCAACGGCGTTTTGAGCGCGCGTGTGACGGGACAGCACGGTAATCAGTCAGCAACAGTGATGTCAAACTTGACTGACAGCACGGCATTGCATTGCTTGTCACAATAACGCAACGCAAAGCACCGTTCTCGGTCACTGTAACACCAACTGAAGTGGAATTTTATCATAGAGTCTTATTTTATCATATTTAATCTCATTTTATCTTATTTAATCTTATTTTATCATTACCTCTTATTACTTATTATATTGATCACCTAGTAGGCTATTTTACAAATATACCTACTGAAATTTTGTTTTAAAACGTTTTCAGTTTAAGAATCTTTAAATGAAATAAAAGGCAAACATTCCACCTAGAATAACTCTGAATAGTCCATAAATTAGCCTTAAATACACTTACATCTTCTGACACAGCCTTACGGAAATCTTTAAAAAAAAATATAACTAAGTCTGGAAGTGCTGATTTTTATAGAGGCTACAAAAATCTGACATATGTATGAACTGTCCAATACATAGCAAATAGCATAATTATAATCATGAAAATCATCAATAGATCTCTCTAAGTTCATAATACCCTATTATATGACTATGAAATCGTGACATCTGAGGCCAATTCTAAGTTAAGAAGCTGTATTACTGATTCAAATTATTACAAATATTTTTTACGGCCGCGAATGATATTTAGATCAACATACAACCTAGTACTAACCTGCAAATTGCAAAAAACGTAAGCAAATTTTAATTTCGCATCCCCTTTAAGTCCGATTAAGGCTAGGCGGCAGTTCCCATCTACCCTACCAACCGAACGTTTTACTAAGGCATTCATTAGGCGTACAAAATTATGATCAGTAAATCGCTTAGTTTGCGAAAAGTCTAAAAGCATGTCAAACAAACAGTCAACGGCTATTGGAAAACAATGAATGTAATCGAATAATATAATAAAACGTATGAATTTGTAATCAAACAAGTTGTCAAACATGTTGAAACTACTTTTCACGGCTTTATTTAACTTTGTTTCATATCCTCTATGTAATACAAATATACGCAAAAAAAAATTGAAATGTTTCAGGTCAAATGGTAGAAATTGTTTTCCACTACAATTGTTTTAAATCTGCTGATGGGGAAAGATATTCATTAAAATAATATCACGATTTTCGTAGTTACGTATTGAGTAAACTGAGTTTCATAAGGGTGAAATTCTTTTTGAAATCAATTATATAAAAAATGTACCTATTAAGAGCTCAATGTCGATAAACGTACCTAGATAGTAAGTATAGATACTTACTTATCATTTACAATCTTTTTTTTTCTTTTTTGTTGGGAAATCATCTAATAACTCCTCCCGCTCTGGGTGGAGCGGAAGGGAGTGTCAGACTCTTACTGACTAAAACCCACCCGTGTACCTTTCTTAGCCCTTTATGTTCCAGGGCAGCGGTAACCCTTTCGGACGATCCCGCTACCCTGGATCATTTACAAGCTTGGCAATTATTTAGAAGTCAGGGTTACTTAGTTAGTATTAGATATACATGCGTGATTAGGTATGTCGGTATAAAAACTTTCAGGCTTGCTTTTCCGGAGGCAAGTAAGTAATGAAAAACGGTTTAACAATTGAGGTACTTCTGAAAAATCTCCTTTTTATTCCGAACTTAGTAAACACCACACACATCCCCGTAACTCAACAAAAACTTAACTCTAAGGATAGGAAAGTCGCATTTCACGAGCGATTTCTTTTCTCCGCAATAACGCCAAGTCACACTGCAGAGGTGGCCATTCGAAAACTAATAAATTTCACTGGGGACTGTGAATTTATTTGATAAACGGCCGAGATAAAGATGCGGCAGCACCTCAACACTGGCTTGGTCAGCAGGCGCGTGTGCAGCCAGCCTTAACGGAATCGGAGACCCGAAATTGCTTATAACTTTATGCTTATAACTTTTTGGTTTTGTAACAGTTATGGTAACGTATAAATATTATTTTAAAAGGGTCAGTGACTTGCAGTTAAGAACATTTTAATTCTTTTAACATGGAAATATGCGTAGCCATTTCAGCTTCGGTTTGATCAATATTTTTGCATTATTATCATAACTTACTTAATAGGCTCTGCGCTCGGTTAATGGCAATAGGCTCGCCTCTTATCATATGGGAATTAAACATCATCATCTACCTAGCCTTTTCCCCAACTATGTTGGGGTCAGTTTCCAGTCTAACCGGATGCAACTGAATACCAGTATTTTACATGGAGCGACTGCCTATATGACCTCCACAACCCAGTTACTGGGGACTAACCACACTTATTCAGATCTTTTCAGCTTTTGTCCATAGAAAACAACGATTTTGTGTGAGATGCGTATGTATCCGTTCAGCCGCGGAAAGCTGAAAGGACTCCATACAAAATCATTGTTTTCTATGGACAAAAGCTGATCAGAGCTGAATAAGTGTGGTTAGTCCCTTATACGATATCCCTTGCTAAGACTGGTTGTCAGACCTTCGGGCTTCTGACCACCCGTTAACAACTGTCAAAGATCCATGAATGACAGCCGGGACCAACGGCTTAACGTGCTTTCCGAGGCACCGAGGTGTCTTGGGTATGTAAAGATGGTCACGCATCCACGGACCAACCGCGGCAAGCGTAGCCTTAACCTGATAGATCGACACGTGCGGCTGTTATTACTTAGCAACAACATGGGAATTAAAAATAACTGGCGAAATGTTGGTGTACTATAGAAGCACCTCTGCGTTATTTTTCGGCGAATAACATCGGTGCTGTTATGTTACTTAATAATTCATAATTTAGACTATATTTCTACTACAAGATCATTCGTGTAACATATGAGGATATCAACCTTAATTCAGCAACTCTGTCACACGGCCCGCGCTGGGCCCACGTGGTGGATTACGGCCCACTCCCTCTCTCCGAGAGGAGGCCTGTGTCCCAATAGTGGGAACATTATAGGCTGATTATGTGTTATGTGTGTCACACGGGCCTAAAAAGATATAAGTACAACAAGTTTTCATTAATTAAAAAACTTTTCATTTCATATCAGTTATTTTAACTTCCAAGTTTACCAAGGATTACGTGACACAAGTAGGCTTTACCAAAACATATTTGAGTGGTTGACCTACAAAATTCTATTGAAATATTCAGATTATTATAACAGAATCCTGATCGTGTAATTTCAGCGCTAGGGGACACGAATCGATTACATTATTTGACCTTTTCTCTCTGTAGGTATCGAGTAAAACCAATTCCGATTATTACCAACGAGAAAGTAAAATACCAAGTGCCTGTCTCAGTTACAAATATTATATGTTTACTCAGCAATAACTGTCTTGTAATATAATAAATTTATGTTTCTAATTATCCTTTCAAAGTCTCGCGTTCGTTGAATCCAGAAAATATCAAAGAAGCATATAAAAATAAAACGTTCGTATTATTGTAGATGAGAATTATGCACAGTTTCTACGAAGTTCCTATACAGTCCCAATTCAGAACATTATGATAAAGAACCAGAGCTGAAAAATGGTAAGACAGGTTATAATAAACTAGCTGGTGCCCGTGACTTCGTCTGTGTTGCAGTATGAAAAGTAGTCCTTCTCCAGGTCACGGTCTACCCATGTGCCACATCCAAATCCGTTCAGACGTTTTAGCGTGAAAGCGTAACAAACAAACATACAGTAAATCTAATATATTCTCTTTATAATATTAGTTTAGATGTCCCTATACATTTTACAAGTTTACACATGATAGAAAAAAATCGGTTAAAGAGATACTAATTCGGAGGGCAGGAAATATACGTGGTGCAGTTAAAAGTCATTTGAAAAATAACAATTTAATTCAAAAAATATTATTTAATTGGTTGACTCTATGCGTGACCAGAGGGCTGGCTTATTTTTAGCCCAAAGAATAAGCATTGCCAGGCAACGTGGTAATGCTGCCAGTCTTTTGGGCACTCATCCCATTGACAGCGATGCGGATGAATTTTTTTATGCCTAATAAGCTCCTGCCTTTTTCTTTTTTTTTCCTCTTTAGTTTTTATTATATATGTATTTAATTCAGGGTAAGCTTAACTTCTAGTGCTTAATTTAGTAACAAAACCTTTTAAAAGCATCCCAATTAAAGATTCATCAGTGCTTACGAAAATAACTAAATCTAATAATTTACTTAATAATTTGCTTAACTAAACACGTGGCTATGGTTTCTTGCAGATTATCTTTGTCAATATTTACAGTCAAAACTTTATCTCATTCAGGAAGCAGTTTTCTCCTTATTTCACTATAAGGTGCTTTAGGAGCCAGGCGCATCAAAAATACATTATCTGTCATAAAAATAATGTTATATCCACTTATAAGTAAGTACCCACCTATAAGAAAACTTTTCTACCGTGTTACTTTAACGACGATTGTAAAATCGTTTATTTTATCCAAGAAGTTTATACTGATGATTGGTCATTTGGTTTTTTTTATACTCCTGAAGTATGGTATGCTCGCAATCCTGACAAGGTGCATTATAAGTAGGGAAACCAAAACGAAGATAGAGATGACGAAGATGAGAGGGATGAATTATTCTTTATCGACTTCAAGCGGCAAAATATAGTTATATAACTAACTAGCTGCGCCCCGCGGTTTCCATAGTCTCGATCTCGTGAGAATCATCATCTGCCTAGCCTTTTCCCAACTATGTAGGGGTCGGCTTCCAGTCTAACCGGATGCAGCTGAATTCCAGTATTTTACATGGAGCGACCGATTATCTGACCTCCACAACCCAGTTACTGGGTAATACGATACCCTTTGGTAAGACTGGTTGTCAGACTTTCGGGCTTTTGACTATCCGTAACGACTGTCAAAGATCCACGAATGACAGATCCCGATCCCGTGAGAATATCGGGATAAAATGTCCGAATCCAGTTCATGTTCCCAAATGCCAACTTCAACGCAATTCAGAATCATGTACTGAATCCACGCTAACAAGTTGCACGTCGATGCCTAATGGCAAAGCATAGAGCACTTTAAAAAATTTAATATCTCACACACCTGTGTAACTGTAACCTATGGTTACAAATAAATCATCTGAATCTGAATCTGATATAAAAAATCGTTCAGCCGTTTTAGCGTGAAAGCGTAACAAACAAACATACAGAAAACCTAATCTTTTATCTTTATAACATTTTTTATACTAATGGTTTGTACTCGTATTTGTACATGGGTAACGCAAATGTACGATGAACCGATCTATGAAAGGAACTCCTTAGGAATCGAACATCAATGTAGCATCCTTAATACCGAATTCACATGTAAAACTACACTTTCAAGCAAGTTTTAGACCAAGTTCACTATAAACTGTGAATCTATATTCGCACATTTTATGCTCGTAAGCTTGGAAATGCGGAAAGGATAAGCAGAGGAATTCCGTCCGACTGTATAAAGAATACAGTCCGCAATATAATCTCGTTTGCACTTCCGACCTCGACAGTACATACGGTATATAACATGTGTATCTTACTTTCATTGCACTCTCGACAGTACATACGGTATATAACATGTGTATCTTACTTTCATTGCACTCTCGACAGTACATACGGTATATAACATGTGTATCTTACTTTCATTGCACTCTCGTCTTTGCTATTAATACGGAAATGTCGACGACGGTCTCGACGCGGTAACGTCACAAACTGATAAAAATATACTCACACTAGCAGCGCCCCGCGGTTTCACCAGCATAAGTTTCGGTCCCGTCAGAATATCGGGATAAAAACTATACTTTGTCCTTTCCCGGGACTCAAACTACATCTAAATCGGTTCAGCGGTTTAAGCGTGAAGAGGTAACAGACAGACAGACACACTTTCGCATTATTTTATAATATTATAGTATGGATAGTTATTCTAAGGCAACATATATGACCAAAAGAAACTAGCCAAAGACCTGCGGCAGCCAATTCTTCCCACCAACATCTAAGCGTTTTGCTGCATGCTTCTGCAGAATAGAGCGGTTGAGCTTATACAGGGTGTCACAGAAGTCAACGTCAAGCCAGAATCGGCTAATAGGCCAAGTCATAATAGTTTTTAGAAAAAAAAAAATAAGTTGTGTATTCTAAATATTCATAATTTCAGCCGAAAGACGTCCACTGCTGGACATTGGCCTTCTAAATATTATGGGCATTTAAAAAAAACCGAGAAAATCCTGTGACAGTCTTTTCACTCCTGTTGCTACAAATCGTAACTTTTTAATTTTTTTTTTTATTATGGGGTCCTGAGTAATGTTTCTGTAAACTCTTGCTTAAAATGTAAAGAAGACGTGCTCCAGCTTGGAAGAAAATGTCTCTTTTTGCCCGACCAAAATAATCAAAATTAATACTTCGCCCAACTTTAACTGACTGTACTGGATAAAAAATGTACAATGCGAGTTTGGTAACCAAGTAGTTTTTTTTTTGATAACTATTATGGTTTGGCCTATTACCCGAATCCGGCTTGACGTCGACTTCTGGGACACCCTGTATAAGTTAAACTAAGATTTCCTAGAAGAGTGGTGGACGCAACAGAACGACCACGGTGTCGACGGCTGTCATGGAAATAATGGCAGCAGGGTTTGAGTTTATGATGTCAAAAAACACTCTCTAGAAAAACACACGAGACGTAATTTGCCGGTAAATTGCGGACACCTTGTGGCCATAATTTTAAACCTGTGTAGTTCTAAGCTAAATGAAGACGAACTAGCAGGGGATCGAGGAGGGGGGGTGGAGGGCCTCAGGGGATCAGACCGGAATAAATCATAACGACGCTATAGGAAAACAAATAATCATATTATCGTCAATTTTATTTAGATTCTGCTAACTGCTAAATTACAGTAATTGACAAGTTAAATGCTTTTACAGGCTATAATAGAACTGTCTCTTTGACAAGACCATACAGCAAATAACATCGTATTGGACTACGATTGGAGCCATTTGTCCAATTTAATGGATCCGCAGTTACACTGATTGCGACTAATATTGAACGTTCGGTTACAGGTCGTAATACTAGATACCTACAATTGCTGTTAGATGGACAAGGTGAGGTTTTCGCCGAAATGTTTAAAGTCATGGTCACTGAATGTGTAAAACTGAATACGGAATCATGGTTTTGTGACTAATAAGTGCAAGGAGCCCTAATAGTATATTATATTTAAACATAGTTAATGACAAACAGCAAGTTTTTGTCATCCAGCCAGGTCAATCAGCAAGCCAGGTTATTTTTTTTTTAACTGGCAGCGCCCCGCGGTTTTACCCGCGTAAGTGTCAATCCCGTGGGAATATCGGGATAAAAAGTATTCTATGTGTTAATTCCGGTTATAATCTATCTGTGTACTAAATTTTATCCAAATCCGTTCAGTAGTTTTCGCGTGATTGAGTAACAAACATCCAAACATCTTCACAAACTTTCACATTTATAATATTAGTAGGATTAATAATCATTAACCTTCAAGTACACTTTGCTTGCTTGAACAGAGAACCATGTACGGAATAGGATCAGAACAGCATAGATAAATAGATAAACAGGTTAAGAAAACTATTACAATAGATATAAGGAACTTAAATACCCATTTAATTAAAATGACCCTACAAAAACACCGCTCGTTAAGAGCAGTAAAACGGGGATTCTCTCGAACCAAACCTTCGGTTAATAGTTTACTGGACATACGTGGAACTAAACGTTACAATAGCCAGTAAATTGAAGTTTGCACAAAATTCTACAGCTTTCTTTATTCAGATAATTCAACACTAGAAACAGAAAATAGATACAGTTATAAAGAGGATATCCCTCCCATAGACGGATATGAATTTAGACAAAGTGCTAAAAACAATGCACAATGATAAGAGCCCTGGCGAAGACGGCGTTATAACCGAAGCCCTGAAACTAGAATCTGCCACACTGCTCCCACACCTGACATACATATTATGTAACGCAATTTTACAATCAGGTAAACTCCCAACCTGGATGTGCCACTCAAACATTGTTCTTCTTCATAGGAAAGAAGACAAGTCCAATATTAACAACTGCAGGCCCATTAGCTTAGTCTCACATATTTATAAGGCATTCATCAAGGTCATCCAAAATCGTATACTTACATGCAAAATTAGACTCGCATCAACCACCGGAACAAGCTGGATTCCGCCCATTTTTTTCTACCACGGACCACCTTCAAACTTTAAATCAGTTAATAGAAAAACAGACAGAATTTTGAATACCTCTATATCTGCTTTCGTGGACTACACAAAGGCTTTTGACAGCATTTTAAAAAAGCGCAATATTTTCAGTCTTATATACGAAGTCAGGATATAGATGAAACTTATTTAGAACGTCAAACCTTCGTTTTGCAGACGATATCGTTATTTTTGTCGTATCATCTTTCTACAGCAAATCGACTGCAACAAATGCTCCGAGAACTGAGCACTGCAAGCCTTGAGGTTGGACTAACGATGAATCAGTCAAATACTAAAGTCATGACCAATACCGCTAAATATAAGGTCGAGATCGATGGGCAGGAAATACACTATGTTGACGAATATATTTACCTGGGCCAGCTAGTTTCGTTCCACTACAGACAAGATAAAGAGATCGATAGTCGAGTCGAAAACGCCTGGAGGGCAAAGTCGTCATACAGTGGGTTCCTGAAGATGGGCGTCGTCACCGAGGTAGGCCTAAGAAACGCTGGCGTGACTATTAGACTCATTTCTAACCGATTGGACGGAGAAGGGCCAGCACAAAGAATAATGGAAAAATATGTGTGACACCTTGGCCCAGCAGTGGGACAATATAGGTTAACGGAAAAAAAATCATTAACCTGACTTATTTTGAAAATCAACTTCTAGCCATTATATATCAAAGATATTTTCAGACAACACTATTTATTATAATAATCAGCCTATAACCATTAGATGAAATTACAAAGAATACGACGATACGATACGACTCGACCAACAATTGACTGCATTCCAACTTTTCAAGTTACTAATTTTGAAAGCATACGAGTATTTTACCGTTTTTTCGACCCCCGGAAATGCATTAAGCATGCATTTTATTCCCAAAAAGTGCAACGTAAATGTTAAACCATTTTCTGATTTAGCTTTGCATTTAAATTGTACAAAAATATTGTTTTTTCTCGCGCCACGCCGCGTGTCTACTGGCGGTATGCGAAGCGAAATATTTCTACTGCTTCGTAAAAACTAGCGGTGAATGCCAAAATTATATCTCTGAACATTTTTATTTAACGCTTATTGCAGGGCAAGAAATTACGGAGACTATATTTTGTTTAATTGTTTTTAGTAATAATCAAATGCTGAACCAGTTTTTCCTTTTTATTATTTAACTGGCGGAGAATTTCCTGCGTAAAGAAATGGGTAATCACGAACTAATGAGTAGGTTTGAAATTTGTTGTCGATGGTGAGGTCAATTAAACTAGTATGACCTGATCTTTTCCACGTATATAAAATGGTAGTTACGAACCAAGACTACGATTTTTTTTCTCGATAGTAGGGCCTTAGTCTTTGTTGGTCATTCGAAATGGTAAGACCTGAGGGGCAATTTTCATAATTTTAAGGACGTTCACAGTCTGATCTCAGTGTCAATCTGTCAAAAATACCTCTAATTTCCCTGCATTTTTGACATTTGTTTGTCGCCGAGATAAGACAGCGACTAGATTTTGAACGTTTACGAGAAATGGCCTTCAGATAATTATTTTGCGAAATGAGAGTTACGTTCCGAAAACAAAAATCCTCTTACAACTTTGCCCACTCACTCAAAGTCCTGTTTCATCTCTTACCCTTAGATTCCAACTGCATAATTATAACAAATAACCAGTGGCATTTGCATGATATAACGTTTTGCATCCCATATTCAAGACATCAACCGGCGAAGATAAACCACGAACATGTACGAAATGCATCCACTACAATTTACAGCAAACACTCACTGTAGAGTTTTAGAGATTCAAATGGAACGCCGCGGTTGTGCCACAGTATATTCGTAAACAGTAGCACATCACGTCTGTTTTCTCTAAAGAATACACAATTTTTCGCCAGTTATGGCAGTTATGGTTATAGAGGGCCAGCCTTCGGCTATTCTTCTTCTTCGTCGTATCGATTTACAAGTTTTATATAAACTTCGACCAGAATTCGGCCACTTGAACAGAGCCAGTGCCTTCCATAGAGCAGGTGTTATTTCAAAGAGAGGACAACAAGAGGTGAGGCATCGTTTGCGATGTGGCTCCGCAGTCGCACTGTGGCGAACCTCCGGAGGGGCTTTTCCTGCAAAGCTTTTAATAAATAGATAAAGTTCCAGACTATGAGATAAAACACAAACAGTAACCTCACTTAGGCTTTTGATTTTAAAATACTTACTCATGGATGGTTTTTTGATTCCCTTCTTCTTGGAGGAAGAACCGGCAAGAAACTTACGGTCAACTAGCTTCATTCACGATCAATTAACTTTCCAACTTTTTTGTAAATGGACCTTCTGAAACTACGATTAAGACACCTATTTGACACATTCAAGGTTTTTTTTATTTAAAAATCCCTTCTGTATTTTTCTTTTTATCAGCAAAAAATTCGAATCGTTCTTTTCTTGACAGTTTATCTACTGTTCGATTTATGGACTGTGGTCTCGTCGCTAGTGACTTGAATGTTAAAATAAATAGGTATGAATCTTAACTGGAATGCTGTTTATCCTTGATGAATGTAGCGTTCATGGAAGCCCCGTTTATGACGATCAAGGTTTGTTGTTGATTTCTTATTGTAGGATCTGTTTACTTTAAAATAAGGTTTAATATTGTCCGCCAAGGGCATAATTTTATTGGGACGTGGTGATCCAAATTTATTTTATACTGTGTGCATTGAGCTATAAGCGGTTGCGTTTGCGCAATGTCTCGTACCACACCACTCACACACATTTTTACAAAAAAGCTGGGAAGGTTACCGTGTGGTTTTAGTCGGTAATAGTGGAGTTTCTTACCGGTTCTTCTCTATAAGAAACAACCAATTGGAACCGCGCACCTTCTAACGTTTTATAATCCATACTAATATTATAAATTCGAAAGTAACTCTTTCTGTCTGTCCGTATGTTACCTTTTCACGCCTAAACCGCTGAACCGATTTAGATAAACTTTAGCATAGAGATAGCTTGAGTCCCGGGAAAGGACATAGGATACTTTTTATCCCGATATTCCGACGGGATCGAGACTTATGCGGGTGAAACCGCGGGGCGCAGCTAGTAATAAATATATGTGAAATAAAATACTTATACTTTGACCAAATGTAAATATTGTATAAGTAATTGGTTATGATAAAGAAATGGGAAATATAATTACCTACAACTCAATAAAAAGACCAGATATATATTGATAATAAGTAGTTAAGTATCACACCTATGTACGAGTAGAAGAAACAAATGGCGCTTACGTAAATTATAATTATAAACATGGACCTATAGTTACATAGTAACGCCCTGGAGAATGTACAGCTTTGCTAGCATATTATACACCGCTTTACTAAGCCAGGTTTAAATCGTTTGAAATAATTACACGCGTAGGCACACGGAAGTAAATTAAAATTTACAGGCTTAACGGATCAATCTCCGGAGTATTAAAACGGTGGAATAGAGGTGGGCTACAGGAAGATTGTGGTACCGATACCGTATTTATTTTATATCCGCTAATTTTGAGAAAACTGTGGACATAATTGCTTATTTACAATACAGAGGAACGTGGGCTTCAAGTGAATAAATGATTTTTTTATGAAGATTTTGTAGTATTCACTTCTGCGGTTGCTATGCCAAACCTACCTATATATATACCTATTATGGCAAAATCACCAATTTTGAAAATAGTAAATGATAACCATGTGACGGAAAACCATTCAGTAATAGGAAGCTACCTAAGTCTATTTAAAATAGACCCAATGACCAAGTATTGGTCCAAGAACTTTTTCTTTTAACAGAGAAACAATCTTCTGTCTAGGGGCAAAAGAACAAACAGCTCATTTATCAAATTAAATTTTAGGCGACAACATCCATCGGTTTCATACTAAACTTCAACTATATCCGACGATCCTGCATACTTATCTCTTTTGTTGACTGTACATCTACAATACAGAGGCATTTGAATAGCAGGTGCTCATTGTTGGTTCTATTCGAATGTTCTAGGAAGTCCTAACTACGTTTCGCGTGTGCTCAAACGCGGCACGCAGCTCATACAAACCGATCAATGCACGACTGTGCCTACCTACATATTAAGTTTGGAGAAATGACAATTATTATGAAATAGACTGAATTGGACTACAGAGCATTTTCCCCATAATGTACTTTCGTTGAACCATTTGATAAAATAAAATTAGTTCTTTTTTTTTTTAATTAGTTGGCAATCAAGCAGCGGCACTCGTCTTGGTAACTGATTATCTTGAATACCAGAGACACCACAGATGCGTTGTTAACCCAAAGACAGACCAGCACCCTAATTGCGTAACACACTGTTAATCACAATCCGAAGGATATTGCTAATCTATTGCTTCATTATGTTGGAAAAATTTGTCTGCTAAACAACGGAAATAACGCAATGAATGTTGTTGAACTGTCAAAATGAAATCTACACCGCCCCTAAACACTTCGAACCAGAACATAAATGCTGCTTCGCGGCTGAAATAGATATGGTGGTACGCGCACTCCTTCACCAAGAACTCCACTTAACTAATAAAATAAAGATATCCCATTATTCTTATGAATTCAGTCATCTACTTTAAAACACCTTTTTTACTTTCGTTTTCGTACGTAATTTTTGGGTGACCGTTGAAAATCACCGCTGTAGGGGACCCCACAGCGCAGCATCATACTGAGTGGAAAGCTTCTTGTCACAGACACGACGTGCAGCTGCCACTACTCTTTCCCTGCTTTCAATTATATATTTGTTTTGTTATACTAAGTATTCGATCTCACTTGTTTATGTGATAATAAAACCTTTTCCTTTTTTTCTTACTTACGACCTAGTTTAATCTTCAAACCTACATACATGCTGAAAAATTATTTCCTCATAGACGCCAGCGACACTTTAATCATTACATAAAAGCGCCTTCGAGTTAAGCCGCCTAAGCCTCGCAAGCGGTATGACGCTTAGTTCTACGAGATACGAAGCGTCACTGTTATATCATAAGTCAGGTACGTGCCCTATATGAAAGCCATTATGTGATGGATGATGAGGTAAATTGTCTTTTCAGATTTATGTGTCACTGTCAGTCTTGGTTTTACTTCCGTGTACATCTTTATCTTAAAAAATGAAGGGATTGACTCTAAAAGAAGCAACGGAAACCTTGTTTGTTTAGTCAGTTTTATTATATTATGTAAATAATGCCTATTTGGCCAAAGAAAGGTCGCTCAGCGCGCTATGGAGCGGGCTATTCTCGGAGTTTCTTTGATGGATAAAATCAGGAATGAGTTATCCGGAAAAGAACCAGAGTAACCGACATAGCTGGCAGAGTCAGCAAACTGAAGTGGCAGTGGGCCGGCCATGTTTGACGGAGGACCGATGGCCGGTGAAGCAGACGAGTCCTAGAGTGCAAACCGCGTATCGGCAAGGGTAGCGTGGGACTCCCCCCAGATAGACCGACGACCTTGAGAAGATTGCTGGGATGGACTAGGTGCGGAAGGCGCATGCAGGACAGGGTTTTGTGGCTGAGTTGATTGCCCAAAGAAAAATGTCTTGGTTGAGAAACAATTGCGAATGGACCGGAATCACGCGTGCTGCTGAGCTGTTCCACTTCACAAATAACAAGAAGAAATGTTCGGAGTTGATGGGGAACTTTCAGTAATTAGAGCGACACCAAAAAAGGAAGAAGAATAGCCTATCGCCTATCATTTAAGGTTTCAACTAAATCTACCCAAACCAGTGGAATCACTACCTTAAGGCTGTACACATGGCGCAGACTTAGCCACAAATAACACAATCTCGGCCTTAGTCTATCTTTGACAAAACACTGTATTGTTATCTAGGCTGTTTTTTTGCGGTGTGCGCAGCATCAATGTTTATAAGTATATATAGAACGATAGCCTGGTTTAGGACAGTCTCGACTAAGTCTGCGCACGGCCCAAGTCAAAACACGAAACTGATTTCACCAAACACGATTAGTTACACGCGTCACTAGCCGACTTTGCTGGGTCAGTCGGTTTGCGATTACAGGACCTGTTTGACGTTGGTGTCACAGACGATGAGTGTTTGCGCTGGATAGTGTGGAAATTATCAGTAATCCTACTAATATTATAAACGCGAAAGTTTGTGAGGATGGATGGATGTTTGTTACTATTTCACGCAAAAAGTACTGAACCGATTTGAATGAAATTTAGTACACAGATAGTTTATAACCAGGATTAACATACAGGATACTTTTTATCCCGACATTCTTACGGGTTCGAAACTTATGCGGGTGAAACCGCGGGGTGCTGCTAGTACCTAATAACAAGATGTGACGTTTCACTCCTGTATTCCGTAAAAGGTTAGGCAGAGGTGAACTTATGGTACCTACACCCACATTGCGCCAGTATTAAAAGTGTGTTCCATTTAGGTAAAAGGGGGCGATCATTAATAATTAGTTTTATTATTGAGGAAAAGCAACTAATTATGACACCAGACTGTTCTCACTGCGAAGCAAACGCAAATTCATAATGCTGATAGTATTGTCGCCCGGTCCATTTTTCATTTATAATAATTAGACAGTAAATCCATTATTATTACGTAATAATCCATCATAGGGCGTTGTATGGCGTCATAGTCGACTACTAATGGCATAACCGATCACAGAAGCCAATTAGTTTTCATTATGAATTTCAATATGTGAAAATATTATTGAAGCACAGAACAGCTCACACATAACAAATTATATACAAATAAAATAAAGCAAGATATTCCGAGAATTTCTCATTTTCTACGCGTGACCCGTAAAGTGGGTAGGTGTAACGCAAATTTAATTAAAAACGTATTAGATAAACACGTTTCCTTGTTGATTGACGAAAATAATATCATTTTCTCGTCACGGAAAATGTTACTTACATAACATACATAATCAGCCTATAATTTTCCCACTTCTGGGACACGGGCCTCCTCTCGGTGTGAGGGAGTAATCCACCCCAGTGCGGATTGGCAGATGTCACATGTCTTCGAATTTTTGGTTCTAGGACATGCCGGTTTCCTCACGATGTTTACCTTCACCGTTTTGAGAGCAGTGGTGATGAAATAATTTACACAAAGTAAAGCGCCTGTCTGGGTTCGAACCCACGACCTACACCTCGTAAGTCGCGGCCGATACCACTTGGCACCACTGCGTTACTTACGCATTCTTTATTAAGGTAGATTTACTTGCGCTGACGATCAGCTCATGTTTTATGCCAAGTATATCCAATGCCCAATAATATATTATGAAATTACCAAGCCGCCAATGATGTTGTATTTTCTACTGCGGCGCGGGTGCGAACTAACTCCGTAGAACATTAAAAATATAGGCTTATGCTTATAGGAAAACGGAATGCCGTTTTCCTGAAGCTACAACGGTTAAGGTACCTGCCCTTACTGCACCATCTCAAAAATCCACTCTGTACCTATATGAGACCATTCTTTGGATCTTATCTTATTCTTTCCATTCTTTGAGAGAGAAGTCATTTTATCGGGGATAAACAGAGATTGTAATTAATCGTGTGTCGTGTTCGACCACACCCACGGGCCACGTGGCGCCGGTAGATACTTTGCGCCCAAGTGATCGATGGCGCTGCATTCCCGTTCTTGGGTTTATAAATTACTAGTTGCTCCCCGCGGTTTCACCCGCATAAGTATCGATCCCGTAGGAATATCGGGATAAAAAGTAGCTTATATGTTAATCCAGGGTGTCAGCTACCTCTATACAAAATTTTATCAAAATTGGTCTAGCTGTTTCAGCGTGAGGAAGTAACAAACATATAAACACACACACACACACACACACTCACAAACTTTCGCCTTTATAATATTAGAGTGATTATTATATTTCACCACGTTTCGATCTGCTGAAAGAAGTATGGCTAAAGAAGGGCTCAAAATGAAAACGCTAGCAAGATTGTCGCATCCGCAAATATTGCAACTGTTGCAAGTCATAATACGAAAATGTACAAAAGTGATGCATGTATTTACTTCTGTTTACTTTTCCGTCCAAGTCTTGAAAGACGCTCTTCTCAGAGGTACTAATTTCTAAAAACTTCAATGCGCATAAGCACGTGGGGTACTATTTATTTAATTCCATAATTAAAAAGCTTCTGATATTTTTAAATAGTTCTTGAGATATTGAATATTTTCAGTCACAAACACAGATATAACTTTGTGTTTCATAGATTTTTCGAGAAATACAAACTTATTTCTTAGTTTCTATATTTATGTCTGTAACTTATATGGTGTACATAATTAAGAGTATTCTATTCTATTTTAGCGGTTATCAAAAAGGAAACAGCTGTTTTATAGAAAAGTGCGATATCCTATTATAATAATTATGACAATGTGTTGGAACGTGGAAGTCCACGTTCCACGTTTTCAGAACAAAAACCTTTTCGTTCACCCTTTACTGCTAATTTCTTACATCAGACTTCACACTTAATATTTGTTTTTATCTGATGTCTGTATCTGGTGTATTGTGTCTTTTAGTCTGTGCTAAATAATTTATTGTTTTCTTACTCTTTTCTTTCTTTCAAATATCCACGCGGTCAAAATGTATGAAACAGCATTTTTTTATTACCGACAAAAAAATTCAACGGAAGGGCGTTCAGAATCAAGTACTGCATCCATTGTAACAGACTACGCGTCGATGTCTCTGCCACTCTGTATATTACTTTATGACTTTTAAAACAAATTGCTTTGCATTTAAAAGTAAGACGGTTTACTTTTAGCTTTCACTTTTAACTCAAGCCATTAGGGAAAAATGTAACGAAGCCATTAAAACTGAGTACTAGTTCAACAGTAATTATTGTAAAATACTTTGTGACACACCCGGGTTCAAAAAACTACTATCGCTGGTCGGTAACATAGCATTAGTAGCCTAGCATTAGCAGTCATGCGAGCTTTTAACCTACTGAATGGTAAAAGCCTCGTTTATGGTGACATGAAGCCTGTTACAGGGTGTAATGCGAACCATTAAGTAGTCTATTCTAACTATGATGATGTATGAGAACGAAACTTTGGTAGTGGTTAAAGATTCGCAATTTTAAGTACGAGAATAATAAGTTTAGTATAATACGTGTTGGTTTCCGCAACTCCACGTCAATCCGCGTATTTTGCGTTTTATTGCGGGTAAGAAGACCTACGAACGATATTTAATTAATTTATTTATTTAATACTTGAAGCACACAAATGTACAGAGGCGGACTTATTCCGCTGTTGGCAGCGCAAGTGGATTATATAAGGTCAATTGCAATTAGCTAGCGAAACCCCACAGATGTGATGGTAAATAATCTAAATATGGCAAAACAAAATACCTACATAAAAATTATGGAATCAACGACAACAACTTATCTTAGTAATATTTAAAATCTCACTGTGAAAACTTAGGTGAAGTGAGCTTGAAGAGTGCTGTCATTCAATTAGCTGCTATCTGGATTGACATTACTGATAACTCATTTCAAGCTCTTCACCTAAATTTTCACGTTGAGATTTTAATAGAATAAATTGACTATTCTAGTAAGGGCCGGTTGTTTGTAACATACTTACGTCAAATAATAACGATTACGTAATTGTTATTATTTGACGTACGTCAAGTCCATAATTTTGTGAAACAACACTTTTTTGTTTGACGATAGTTAGCGCCACTTTTGACGTACACACTTGCGTCAAGTGGACGTGAAATATTCCCCCATAAGAGAAGTTACCTACTTGAAGTATGAGTCTAGAAAATCAGTTCCCTTTTGCTTTACCGTGGTTAGATACCCATAACGTCTGTGAAGTTTACACGAAAAATAATGATATTTTCAAATAACTCTTACCACTTAGATATCATTTGTATAGTATCCAAACGTTTCTGAATTTGTAACGGACTCTGCTTCAGACAGATGAGTGCAGTGAAATGGATTTTTCCCCTGTCGTACCGTATGCACCATTGACCTGCACCATCAATGGTGCAGAGGAGACTAATTAGTTTCGTTTGCACCATTAATAGTGCAAATGAAACTGCATTGATAGTATGGTCTCATCTGCACCATTGAGAATGGTGCAAACGAAACTGCATTAATAGTCTATGATCTCATCCATTACGCAACTGCAATAAAGAAAACGCTACCCGTCGCCTATCGTTAAGCTACACCACTTTGCAAACGCACAGATAATATAATACTCTAGTGCAAACGTGACGTACTTGTTAACGTTAAAGTCTTCACATGAGCCGAAAAAACCTTTTTGTGCTCTAAAATGTCTCATTCATCTCAAAGGAAATTATTATTTTAGTAAGACATACATAAAAGACTTTAAAAAATCAAAATAGTTCATGAATCTTATCTAAGTATGGATTTATATCCTGCTCATATCTATTCTATAGTTGACTTGTAGGAGACAGCTAACGTCTGATTAGAATACTAATTCAAATTGAGCAATTTAGTCAACAATTCAACATCAACGCTATTGTGCACGGCTGTCATTACAGCTCACCGGCTCATCGGTTATCGACGCTGCGCCATCCAGCCGACGGTGTCTCCTTAGGATAGAGTTGATAAATTACACTAACATACACTAACATTTCAGCATTGATGCCTAGGTAATAAGAAAATACCATCATAATATCAAACACGAATCTCTAAAACCATTAAAATTCTTTTCACTATTTCTGTCCAATCAGGCAGCCCATAGTTTCTGATTGCAATTCCAAATTGATAGGATCGGCAAAAAAAAAACATTTTATAAAAAAAATGTTTTTTTTTTGGAACCTTATCTCAAATTTTCCCCGTAAGTGTAAAATTAATCATTACTAATAAACATACTCGGATTAATCGCTTAATCACCGCTAATGAGACAATTGTTTTTCTATTGTAATGCCCCCGCTATCGGCCCGCGCCGGGACGGAGCGATTAAAGGAAGACTTAAACAACCAACATTCTCTCAAGCCGAGATAATTACAGACAACACAAGAACATCTTATTGAAAGTTGATTACGTTCCAAATACATTGAACGGCATCAAAAGCTAATTAACTAACAGAAACATTGCTGCGGGCAAAGGTGAACATAACAGAGACATTAATTAAACTGTCAATCAAGCCTCCAATGCTGCGTACAATGGTCGCTTTGATACACTGCTTCGTCAATTTTGGGCTCTTGAAACTGTAGGAGAAACACGCACGACGGTAGACGTCAAATTCTCTAATAACAGGACGCTTTTAGAATGGAATTGACTGACAGGATTAATGTGTGGAGTGAAAAGGAAATGATAAGGTCGGAATCGGATGATTGACTTGCACGTACGCAGTTGCTTTGAAGTGGAGCAGGATACAGGAAATTCCATTTGGTAATTACAGGTGAATTAGAACTGCATTGAAGTGGTAATGGAGAATGAAAACTTACTTTACGCATTAATACTGATATTTATTTTCAATGAATGTCGTATCACAGCGTGTACGATGTCTTTTGACTGTCGGATAAAATTATAGTTTGTGAAATCAAAATTCTGTAACATGATAAAAATATTATGAATGTTCTCTATAGTCAGTAAATCCATTTTCACGGTTTTTAAAAACAAAATCGTGATATACACAGTATCATGTTCGGGTGACATGAAAGCGCGACGGTTTCAAAATGCCTTTTTGGTTATAAAATATCCACAAAAAGACTAGGTAAAGGCTAGCAGCATTGCTATGTTGAATGGCAATGTTGCGAGCCTTTGCAATCCAATACAGAAAATAGGTTGAATTAAGCTTGGCAAAAGCAAACAGACTCACATGTAATCCTGTAAACGTGTACAGCTTACCATAACGTAGATCACATAGCACGGGACCACTACAATGAACGTACACAGAGGATCTACATGCTCACATATTATAGCCCTCCTCATAGTAAACAGTTCACCTTTATATGTACACATTATGAATACCATGCATATTGGGTAGACGGATCAATAACCGCAGAATGCTGTTATCAGCGAAATTATTCAAACATCCGATCTTAAAGGTATAACTACTTAGAGGATATAGTAAAGTCATTCCACCGCATAATAATAATAGGTATACATACATTTATCTTTTTGAAAGAGCTAGTTGGAAAAAGGGCTTAACAAATATTCAAGCTTTCAAACGAACCCTACTATTTTCATTAAGTATGTCATTGTGTATTTATCTTCATAAGTATTGTTTGAATATGAAAATGGTTTTATACTGTGCAAATAATAAAATACTGTCGTATTACTTGTAGCTCTAAAGTTTCTTAATTTAAACAAAATGTATGCAGTTTCAATATTTTATTGTTGTGTACACCAAACAAGTTTGAATCCCCAGCACCCGCCAACTTTTATTACTCATTAACACTTTGCAAATATCATTAAACGATGACCAGTAAGTTCTAAATTTTAACTACTATTTTATATCTATGAGTATATCATTCTATACTAATAGTAAAGCTGGAGAGTTTGTGTGATTTTTTGTTTAATCTCTAGAACTAATCTCTACCAGTCGGCTTTGAAAAATCTTTTTGCATAGCCTAATTCTTGAGGAAGGCTATAGGCTATTTAACATCACGCCAAGACCAATAGGAGCCGTGCAGAAAGAAAAAAAATCAGAAAGAACGCTAAGCGAAAACGAAGTAAGCTAATAGCGACAGGGAGTTTTATAAAAAATGTGGCTGTTATTTTAGTATAGACATCTTACGACATCCACGCGAACGAAGTCGCGGGCAGAAACTGTAGAAGATAAACCACGTATCAAAATGAATATAGGTACGTAGGTACAAATAGGTAATAAAAACTACTAGTTTATGATACAAGTACAGATTTTGATTTATGTATTTAAAAATGGTAGGAGGACACTTGCGCGAAAGACATTTCCGCGAAAGACACTTGCGCAAACACACTTGCCCGAAAAGACATTTCCGCGGATGGAGTTTTGCGCGAAATGGACTTTTGTGCGAATGTACTTTTGGGTCGACGACCTTGCTGCAGGAACCCATTGGATGCGAGAAGCACAGAACCGGTCGAAGTGGAGGTGCTTGGCCTATGTCCAGCAGTGGACGTCTTTCGGCTGAAATGATGGACTTTTGGGTTAGACGCACGGCTCTGGACACAAGTGGATTTGCGCAAGTGTTTTTCGCTCAGTTGGACTCGCGCAAGTGTCCTTCGTGCAAGTGTCTTTCGCGCATTAATGTCCATTCGCGCAAAAGTCCATGCGCGGAAATGTCTTACGCGCAAGTGTCCCAGATCCGGGGAATAAGAAATTTCACGCGGACGAAGTCGTAGGCAGAAGCTAGTTTAATTTATGACGATACTCAAAACCATTTGGCTATTTTGATGCACCCCGTAAATTCAATGATATCCAATGTATTAGGTATTATTTATAAAAAGGCTGAAAATCTCTGAAATATTTAAGCTCCCACAATGCAAGAGCTTGATGATTTATTTTTATGGAAAATTCGATAATTCTTTGAAATTACAGTCAGCTATCATGATTATTATAAATTATGAGATCGCGCGGAATCGTAAATCGGATTACAGGGGTATGTCGTTAGGCCAAAACATTTTTGATGAGAACGCAAATAAAATATACCAGGGTCATATTTTTGTAGGAAGTTTTTTTTACTGTCGTGATATAGGTACTAATCCAAGGAGATTAGTGTTTAGGGAAATACAGCCTACAGCTTAGGGTTTTTGTTTGGACGTTATTAGCGACGCCTACCTGCTCGCAATGGTGACATGTCAGAACATCGAGATTTTTATTCTCTATTTAATAGCTAAGTTTAATTTGAATGTACATAGGTATTATTATACAGGGTCAAATTAAATTATCTAGTGAAACTTTCCAGTCGTGACAGGAATCGATATCTATATAGGGTGACTGGTAATAATTAGTGACCGATACTTAAACACGTGATTGTACTCATGATAACAAACAACTTTTACAATGGGATCAAACCTGAAATTGCGAAAAAAAAATCTGCTGTTTAGTCGTTTATGTTCGCCTAACTGGTCAAAATGTACTAAACAGCAGATTTTTTTTCGCAATTTCAGGTTTGGTCCCATAGTAAAAGTTGTTTGTTATCATGAGTACAATCACGTGTTTAAGTATCGGTCACTAATTACCAGTCACCCTATATAGATATGGATTCCTGTCACGACTGGAAAGTTTCACTAGATAGTTTAATTTGACCTTGCATATCCTCATAAACTTTTCGAAATAAATTTTCTAAATGATGGTGAAAACGGCATCAAAATCCGTTTGCGTAGTTTAGGAAAACGCGGTCACACACACTGAAATGAAAAGCAACTTTGTTTATAATATTTATAGTTTCGACAGAGATTGATAGATGTAGGTATATTTGATTAAAGAAATTGAGATTGATTTTATTGAAACTAGCCTAGAATGGTTCTTAGCCAAGTGAAAAAACTGAAGACTCAATTGGCATAGTGCCTGGGTGATTTGCTTTTTTCTTGGGCTTGCTCTTGACCTCGATCACGCCTGATGGAAAGCGATGGATGAGGTCTATGATGGAATGAGCATGCCCAGATGATACCGGTTTACTCTTGCTTTGAAGGCAGATGGGTTAAATGTGGAACACAGATAGTTCTACACTTTGGGTGTGCGCATAATGAACGTGGAGGAGAAGCGCTGAGTACGACTCGTCGGGATATCAACCAGTGCAATCTTGACAAAAACAGAGTTTTCTTTTTTATAATTATTTAAGTTTAATAATAGTATATTAAACACTAAACCGATCGGAGTAAATTATCTAAATGATGGTGAAAACCACATCAAAATCCATTGCGTAGTTTATAAGAAAAACACGGTCACATTTTGACACGAAATGCGACTATATTTTATTTTACTATTTATGTACACAGTAAAATACAGATATGACATATACCTATATGTATTGAGTACAAAGATATTGCTTACATTTTGTAATATGTTATAGATATAGGTACAGAAAACGTAACGTGGCCCACGCCCAGTGTTATTTAAATCGAAAAATAAGCTTAATCTTACGTTTTTACATAGTAGGTACATACATAAACTTTTCTATTATATAAAAGAAAGAAAATACATTTATTTGCGGCAAACATGACGCATAAAAAGAACACAAAAATATAACAACTTGGGAGAAAACATGCATCACATCCACGCAAAACGGCCATCGCTCAGCATAACGTTAAGACCCTATACGAGACAGAGCCCCAGCGCTGGTTTTCAGTGACAGCCGGCGTTGACGTGAAAAAGTATAATAAATCATATTAACAGGATAGACATCAGGCTACCGATATCGCACTTACGAGTACTTTCGATAAAGTGCTTTCCATTATGTACAGCACAGTTACCAGATAATCGCTTCTTCAGGGCTTACGAATAAAATATTGAAGACACTATTTTCCTAAACACAACTAATCAATCAACTAATCAATCAATTAAATCACACATCATAATTATTGCAGTGGTCTAGTTATCGCAAGCACTATTGCTGAGCATGAGGTTCTGGGTTTGATACTCGGGTCGGTCAAAGTGTTCCTATCTGGAATTTCTCAGTAGCAGCCCGGACTCTGGATCCGTACCCGGCGAATGGCAATAGACTCGCCCGCTGCTACATGGGACTTAAAAATAACTGGCGAAATATGCGTGTAGGTACCTACTGTAGTTACAGCTCTAACTAATTTTTCAGGGATTACTGGTGTGATGATGTTACCTTACAAATGTCAATCAAAATGTCTTTTTATAACCTTTTTTTTTTTTGTATGGGAAATCATCTAATGACTCCTCCCGCTCTGGGTGGAGCGGAAGGGAGTGTCAGACTCTTACTGACTAAAACCCACCCGTGTTCCTTCCTTAGCCCTTTATGTTCCGGGGCAGCGGTAACCCTTTCGGACGATCCCGCTACCCCGGCAGGCTTCGGCCCTGGCGGGCCCCTTCCTTTATGTTGACATCTCTTATCATCTCATCATCATCATCATCATATCATCTCATCTCTCTCTCTTTATAACCTTAAATCAGCAACTGATACATTGATCAAACGTAACTTAGTCACCACATTTCACGTCGATAACTCCGCCATATAAAATACAAGGGCTAGCTCCCACTAAATTTTCGTTCGCTTGCGGTCACTGCCCTGTATGGAATAGGTATATGAATTATGTACACCCGCGATTTAGTGACGGCGGTAGTCCCGCATCGAAGCCCCGATGCATACATTGGTGAAATAGTGATGTTAAAATTACTGATGGAGATGATGTGATTTTCAATTAATTTCAATGTTGCTCGTATTTAGTAGTAACATGGTCCACTCCCTCTCACAGAGAGGAGGCCTGTGTCCCAGCAGTGGGAACATTATAGTCTGATAATGCTATATGCTTTTGTTATTAGTGCGTTTGCAAAGATTTTTGTCCGTAAAGCTACAGTTTCCCCGAAGAGCGGTGGCCACCACACAATGGCGGCAGTGACAGCTGTCAAAAAAATTTCGGCATCGACATTGACTTATATATTACTCTTTTGAAATCATTGGGCATCGGGCTTTGCTTTTACGGTGTCAAAAAACGCTTTCTAGGAAAACATAACAACTCACATTCATAAATAACGTTTTAGTGACGTCATTCGACGGTAAATAGTGGACGCTATGTCGCGGTCACCGCTTTTCTAGTAAACCGTAGCTTTAGATATTTGATTCATTATGGAACAAGCGCCAGTGCTTTCTACAACCGTGCCACTTTAAAATCCACCTCTAAAACACGACGGAAAACATAAAATATTCAGACATCCCCAGACTTACGCATAGACATATAAAAAAATAAGTAGCTGTTACATGCCACGAGGCTCTTTAGCACGTTTTTCGCAAAAATAAATACACCAGTCATAAAAAATAATTGACACTCAAGAAGCCCAAGCTATCAATATTGTGATAACCTCGTTATTATGTCTATAAACCAACAAAATAGCTATTTGACCCACTTTATCTAATGTAATTTATGGCATCCGAGTTATTCCGTATCATTAATAATGGTGAATACTTGAAGTTCGATCAAATCATCATTGAGTGAATTATGCACTATGATTGACTTGATTAAGTATCGAGTTTCACAATAGAACTGGCGTCACTATATTTGATACTAGCTGTTACCCGCGTCTTCGTCCGCGTGGAATTTAACAAAAAAAGTTTTTTTTCTAAAATAAAAGCCTAGGTTACTCCATATTACATCAGCTATCTGCCAGTGAAAGTCCCGTCAAAATTGGTCCAGCCGTTTCAGAGATTAGCCGGAACAAACGGACAGACATACGAAAATTGTAAAAAAAAATATTTTGTTATATGTACCGTGTATATATCCATATGTAATTAGTAAAAAGCGGTTATTTTAATATTACAAACAGACACTCCCATTTTATTCATTTGTATAGATATAGATGTATAGATCATAAGTATATAGATCATGTATAGAAGGTATGTGTGGCAATTCCTATATCTCCCTCTGAGACGTAACTAGCTCTTGCCCGCGGTTCGTCCGCGTCTAAATCGGAAATTATCCCAAGGGAACACCCTACCGGGTTGAAAAGTAAAAGTCCATTCAACCGTTAAGGCGTGAAAATTTAAACTTAACTTTCGCATTTAGAATATTAGTATGGATTTGTTTGTTCCTATCCTTGGGGATAGGAACAAAAAATAACCGCTTGGCTTTTGTTACTCGGGTAACAAAGACCAAACGGTTATTTTTAGGGCATTATGCTTGCTGCATAAAAAGAGCCTCCGTAGTCTGCGCTGTCAGTTGACAAGAACCTTACTGGCTGATTTTTTTTATTTTTTCTTGCTGAATGGGCACCCTCTTGACATCGATCACGCCTGATAGAAAGCGATGGATAAGGTCTATGATGGAACGAGCGTGCCCAGAAGATGCTAAAGCACTGGAACTCCCACGCATCGACGAAACACAGCAGGCTGCTTGACGCCGGACTCCGGTGGGTGGTCGCAAACCAGGCGGGCGTTAGCCCTACCATCGCAAGGAAAGAATTGGCCATTTAAATAAGGTGTTGGGTTTGACTGTCCAGGATGCACCGAGCGCTCGGTTCAGTTGAGTAACTGGCGGAACAAACTGCGCTACACGAGGAGGCTTCTTCATGCATCCTAAAAAAGGTTTTACTGCAGTATAGAAAAAAGGTCACATGTTTCATAGTAGTATTGTCTCAACAAATTAATTTTATTGGCGGTTGGTGAATTAATATGTCGCTGGAAATCAGCGCTACGGCTCTACCTCACACACAGGGTTACAGCATTATGCTGAGCGATGGCCGTTTTACGTGGAATGTGACGTATATTTTCCCCCAACTTGTTCTTTTTGAGTTTGTGTTTTTTCTTTGAAAGAAAAACAAATACGTTTATTTGTGGTAAGCATGACGATGCTAACCGCCAATAGGTAAACGTATTTTTTTTCTTTCTTATTTTTCTTTTCTGTCTATATCCTTCAGCAATTTACTTGTTCTTTTCATAAAAAATCGACGTCGCTTACAATGACAGTACAAAATAATCATCCTTTGTCAAAAAAGAGATTTACAAAACATAGGTTTTACATAACATATACAATATTATTTAATTAAAATATCTGTTCCATTCTTCTCATCTTCCTAGAAACCGTACCCTTACCAGTACTTTCCAAGAAGATTTAGGTACCTACTATTAAAAGATGATGATACTTTGAAGTCTCATAAAATGCTTTTTATAATAATGTTAAACTAATCTTATCTTGCTATTAAGAAATACGTAAATAATAACTAAGCTTATTAATAATTTCCCCTTCACTTACTGCTTATGGCTTCCGGGAAAAGATAAAGAGGTCCTTATTGTTTTTATGAGTTTCATGGAAGAAAATAGGTCAAAACGACACTTAAATGCGATGAACTATCCATCGATTAGGTAAACTTCTGTTGTTGCACTGCAATCGCTTTCTTATTCTTCAGAAGAAACAATGGTTTCTTAGTTTTTTTTTTTTTAATAAAATGAATACGGTTTCAGTTGTCTGTATATTGTACGTGATGGCTGTAAGATAAGCAATAAGGCGTCATATGGGAACAAATATCATACACTGAAACGGAAAGGAAACATAATAAATGTCGAAATCGATTTCCGGTACCTTTTTATTTAGAATACAAGAAACGTCCGACTGAACTCCACCGAACTCAATTGTAGGGGCTTGTACCGCTGTACATACGCAAATTTGATTACCAAAGTCGTCAGAACTCCTTCGTCCACCGAAAAAAAAGTTGCAATGGCCGTCCTTCTCAGTTGGCTCTCTAAAGATTATTGAATTTTACCAACATAATCTGGCAAACGCCAGATGCGGCCTCTCTCTCAAGCGAATGATCGTCCATTCCTCTATTTGCTCTAGTAGGGTGAGCTCGGATAATGGTATATTTATTAAATAGAGAGACGCATTTATTAGCCGCTTCGAACAGTTTTTGTTGTTCCACGTCTTTTATGGGATTATTGTGATAATTAATAAAGTTTAATTTATCACGCGGAAGCTATTGTTCCGGAGTGTCGCCGATAAAATAATAGTGTTCGTTTTGTGGTTCGAGAATTTTGAATTATCGGCACGAAAACCAAGGCATTTTCTGTTCAATTATTAAAGGAAGATAGGGTAAGAATTACGCCTTGAAGAAACCCTTTCAAAGAATGTTGTTCTACAAATTGTCTGGCGCCCCGAAGATATATAGGTACTCGAATTTTTTAGGTTTCAGAATTTATTAAGGTTGGATCGAAATTCGACTTGTCTTTTTAGTTATTATACGGCGACGAATAAAGAGATCTTAAAAGGTTTCAAGTTTTATCAATACCATTTTTAGTTTAGGTAGTACGACATGATGGATACGTATCAAAATCCCGAAAGTTCATAATACCTATGATTGAAATACCAACGTCCAAAACACCGAAATTCAAAATACCGAAAGTTTTAAATGCCGACAGTAGTTAGGTATATCGAAACACAAAATACCGATGCTCAAATGCTCGAAAGGACGAAATCCCGAATGGACGAAAGATTAGGCTAATTATTTTTTTTTTAATTGTTAGGTTAGGTTAGGTTAAAACTGTGACCCCTACGCAAGAGCCGAGCGAGCGAAGCGAGCGGTGCCGCGGCAGCGGCCGGCGAGTGCCAGAAACGACAGGATTATTAGAAAAAAATTACTTTTACATAAAATATGGGCGCCAGAAACGACTTGCGCTAATACACACATCAAAAGTGTCTAGGGATCAAGCATTTTTATGCGGATTTCTTGAGATTGAGATGTGGCTTTGTAATAAATTTATGATTTTATAAATTTATATGGATCCTTTTTGGTGCATTTCATAATTTGAATCAGGAACTGTGAATCAAATTCGAGTAAAAGATGAAAATCAGCTGTCAATATTTTCCCTATAAAAACATACAACGCATTGAAGACATTATTAGTGCTACTGTTTCCCTACTACTGATTAAAACCAACGTTATTATGGAGCGGCGACGTCATTTAAGCAGGGAAGAAATGCTCAGAGCCGTGGGAATGATAGAAGCTGGTTCCCGGCAACGTACTGTGGCTTTAGCTCTGAATACAAGTCAGAGTGTTATCAGTCAACTTTGGACACGTTACCGAAGCACTGGTACCGTGGCTGAGCGCCATGGAGGACGGTATCGCTGCACCACACGGAGACAAGACCGATACATTCAAATCTTAACTCGAAGAGCTCCAACAATAACCGCCATGATGTTAGCCGTGAGGCTTCATCACTCTTCAGGGAACTTAATTAGCGACCAAACAGTCAGAAACCGCTTGCATGAAGTGAACCTTCATTCCCGAAGACCGCTACGGGTACCACCTATAGCAATGCACAATCGTAGGATTCGATATCAATGGGCTCTTGAACACAGAAATTGGGCAGAAGAACAATGGCGTTTCGTGTGCTTTTCTGATGAGTCTCGTTTTGGTATGAGACCGGATACAAGACGTATACGACACTGGAGAACCCCTGGACGCCAACAGCGATTAAAATCCTGCCAGGAAGTCCATCCTTATAGTGGTGGAACCATCATGGTATGGGCGGGTATTTGGATCGGCGGAAGAACTGAGTTGATTTGGATCAGAGGCAACCTCAACGCTCAAATTTATGCTGAGACGATTGTATCAGACGTCATCGTTCCTCTACAAGTGCAAATCGGTCCCTTATTTCAGTTAATGCATGATAATGCACGACCGCACACCGCAAGAGTTGTAAGACAGACTCTCGCCGCAGCTAACATCAATGTCCTGCCCTGGCCTGCTCAGTCGCCAGACTTGAACCCGATTGAGCATGCATGGGATATGCTACAGAGAAGAGCTCTGCCGAATATGGAGGGTATCCAGTCGCAAGAAGACCTTTTTTTGTTGTTGCAACGAACATGGGCTGCCATTCCACAGCGTGATTTGGATGAACTCATTTTGAGTATGCCAAACCGATGTTCTTGTGTTGTTAGTGTTCGCGGTAGAAATACGGATTATTAATTGTTTAAGTTACCCAATAAAATTTTAAAGAAAACTGTTATTTCAGTCTTTTTTTCGAACTTTTGTGTTAGTGGTTCAAATGTCAAAAATCCCTTTATTAGGAAAATGGCAAATTTCTTTATTAATGCAAAGGTGACTTGGTTTATCATTACTGTGACAAACGAAAACACTTTATTTGATGAATCCTTAAAGAAAATTTTAATTAATATCAATCAGGAGAAAAGTTATTGCAAAAATATATGTTGATCCCTAGACACTTTTGATGTGTGTAGAAACAAAGAGATTATTTTTAGTAGGCTACCTGGAACCGAACTAGTTAGAATAGGTTAATTATTAAAAAAAATAGGCAACTTTTAAGTGTTTTGAGGTCAGGTTTACAAAAATAGTTTTTCTCGGAAACGGTGACAATTTCGGGATTTTGAACTTCGGGATTTTAAACTTTCGGGCAAATGAACTTTCGGGATTTTAAACTTTCGACCAAACAACCATTCGGCGTTTCAATTTTCGGGATTTCGTCCATCGGTATTTTAAAATTCGGTCTTTTAAAATTCGGGATTTTGATACGTACCCGACATGATAGACTTCGCAAGATTGAAGACGCCTGATTTTTTTCTAGCCTACCTTTCTCATACAATTTTCATCAAAAGTTACTTGCCAGACTCCTGCTATTGTATTTGTATCGAGACATTTGAATCGGAAGGATCGCTCGGGCGGCAAGATTCCGCACATTAGGCAACCAGCAGACTTCGCGTTCAGCGGACTACATCGAACCTCAAGGAAACCCGAATTCCCAGGAATATTCGTGCTATAATTTTCGCTGTGGTATATTCAACGGTACTTTGCAAAGAGTAGGTATCCTAACGATCTGTGTGGGGTAGGTACACATCTGGCATGATGGATAATGACTTGATTTTGGCTTGTTCCAACTGTTTTTCGAAGACATAAAAGACGCTAATGAGAACGAAAGGTATATCTACAGCATGTATCAGAAAGATGTAAGGGTGTCGTTCTGACCATGACCATGAATGGAGTAATGGAACTATGGAATTGACGCTGTGTGAGCGTGCGTGTTCCATCGCCGCCCGTTCGATATCCACAAGCACAATACGGATGGAAAGCAGCACATGAACTATTTTTTTACTCCGTGACTGTATGGCGTTCCAGTAGGAGGAGAAATAAATAAAAGTCGTAATCGAGAAAAAAATATCAGCCGTGCCATATATTTGGGTCGACTAGGTATTAAAGTTTTTTGTACACGCTGTTGGTATAAGTACCTAATTTTTCACTATTTGTGAAGGCGTGAATATACAGACTTAATAAAAAAATCAAGGCCACTAAACAAATTAATTACGATTCGTCCAACATCACGATCTGCACCCTAATCGCGTAACACACTATCAATCGGAATCTAAATCATTTTGAAGCAAATTGCTAATCCATTGCTTCATATGTTCGAAAAATTTGTCTGCTCAACACCAAAATAACGCAATGAATGTGGTTGACCTGTCAAAATGAAACCGATTCCGATTGATAATGTGTTACGCAATTGCCCCGCCGGTATAAATGACTATTCATCTACGTATACATAACTGTGCGTTTCTTCGGAACTCGTAATGGAAGAAAATAAGAATGATTAACAACATAATACCAACACTTATTTTAATGGTTTCGGTACAAAGAAACCAATGATGGATTGGCTACAGTTCTTTGTAGCTCATCCATCATTAGATTCTTTTAGAAATTAATGCTACACGTGGCTGTCATAACATATCCTGTTAATAATTTAGTGGACAGAATGTCCACTTTAATATACAGGGTGTCCAGTAAATAGTACAACATATTGCAGGGGGTGATAGCTTGGGTCAATACCTACCAAAAAAAAAAACACAATAAGTATATGTTCCGCAAAATGGAACTTTTTTTTTTCACCATTTTAGGTTGAAGTTAAGCGATAAAGAAAAAAAGAAAAGAAAGAAAAAAGTTTATTTGGACACAGTTAAGGAAATCGTTCTGCGAAAATTTAAGCAAAAAATGGTATTTCTTGAAAAAAAACTTGTTTTTGATAGAAAAAAGACTTATCAATGAGTAGAGTAACTATTCATCATGATGTAAAAAAAAATACTAGAAAAGGAATTTTTCATTACGAGATGCTTAAAAATCTGTTTCAAGGTAGAGATTTTTCGATATTTCGGAAAATTTTGTATAACTGTAAATCCGTAACATTTTGCGGAACATATATTGTGTTGTTTTGGTAGGTATTGACCCAAGCTATCGCCCCCTGCAATATGTCGTACTATTTACTGGACACCCTGTATATCTTATTAAGAACATCAAGGACGACGAAATTATGTGTATCATCTGTTGTACACATAGATATAAGAAGTGTGTCGTTTTATACTCGATTATACTGTCCTTGGTTTTTTTTACTTTACTTATTTAGCCTGCCTTGACATTGCCTTTGCTGCCTTTGACTGCCTCGTTGGTCTAGTGGTCGCAAGCACTACTGCTGAGCATGGTGTCCTGGGTTCGATTCCCCGGTCCGACAAACGTCATCATCTGCCTAGCCTTTTCTCAACTACGTTGGGGTCGGCTTCCAGTCAAACCGGATGCAGAAGAATATCAGTATTTTACATGGAGCGAATGCTTATCTGACTACCACAACCCAGTTACTGGGTAATACGATAACCCTTGGTAAGACTGGTTATCAGACTTTCGGGCTTCTGACGACCCGTAAAGACCAAACGACCAAAGGCTTAACGTGCTTTCCGTGGCATGGGGGGGTATTGGTATGTTAAGATAGTCACCCATCCACGAAACAACCGCGGCAAACGTAGCTTAACCTGATCGATCGATCCGTGTGGCTGTTATTACTTGGCTACAAGGTCCTCCTTGTCCTCCGCGTTCCGCATCCAGTCTATCCCAGCTATTTTTCTAAGGTCGTCGGTCCATCTAGCTGGGGGATGTCCCACACTACGCTTGCCGATACGCGGTCTCCACTCCAGGACGCGTCATCTCCACCGGCATTCGTTCCTTCGACAAATATGTCCAGTGCACTGCCACGCGAGTAAACCTGTTAATTTTCACATAAATGAAAGTCTCTTAGGAAAATGATCTAACATTAAACTCAAATTCAAAGCATTTATTTTTCAAATAAACCAATTACAAGCACTTTTGAGTTGTCAGGGGGTCGGTCAATCGGAAAGCTGAAGCTAGTTGCCCATTTCAAAGCGTAGTAGGTACTTATGGAGAAGAACGGGCAAGAAACTTCACGGACACTCTTACAAAATATGATCACAAAATATTGGTTACTTAATTCATGTTTAAATTATGCATATGAGAACGATGCAGAACATTAAAAGCGTCCATAATAAAAAGATAAAAAAAAAACAATTTCATAAAAAAAAATAAGCCACGGCAGCTAAGAGCTGACCCAGTCCCTACTGACGGCGCCCGTTCCTGAACATGACGCATTGATTAGCACAATTTAGCTTATAACATATTCAGCTGGCGAGACAATGCTTCCTTACCCAACCCGTTCGTTCCACCCGCTGAAGACCTCCCATCTGGACATGAGGTACCTTGGGTAACCTGGAAGTCTTTACACAGACTCCGGACCCAGGTTGGCCGAAGCAAGGAAAACCTGTTCAGGTGGAGATTCATAGACGACTCCGCCTTGGAGTGTAAATGTGGTGCTGTTCCACAAACGTTAGGACACAATATCGTGTCCTGCGTGTCCTGTCAGCTGCACGTTACAGGAACTGATGGACGCTGGTGATGGCGCCAAACAAGTAGCCGAATTCTGGGCCGAGTCCATTTAAATTGCTATCGACACGCTAAGAAGAAGATTTCTTTCCAGCCAATAAGTGAAACAACATAAAGAAAGAACATATTACGTTTCTTTCTTTCAAGCCACTGTTACTATTTCATATAAATTGACTCTGTAAGGTAAGTAAAATAACTGTAGGTACTTTGTACGAGGAGCATGTTTTATATCGGTGTTGTCTCCCCCGATTACAAAACAACGTCGTTCGTTATTGTCGGGCCATATCTTTACAACTTTTCCTCCAACCAATTATTTGATAATGTACTGTCTCACTCTCCTCAGTTTATGGTATAGCGAAAATAGTATTACGATATTAAGAATAATAGGATTATCGGCAAGTCTTCCTGGAAGGTATTTATTGACATGAACTGATATTAATTTGTGTTTTATTATGGATTTACGTAAAAAATGGGCTTATTAGTAAATTCGCACGAATTTACTCGACCAAACGGGGAATCGTCACTTTTAAATAATATTATTTCTTCTACAGGCGACTCGCAAGAAGTTAATTTATTTGTGAGCGAGTCGTCAACTACAGAAATATGTATTAATAGGCAATTGGCATATTTTGAATTGTATGCAATAAAGTATAGAAAAAAGTACAGGTTTTCTAAATACGCGCTAGTGTCTATTTTTCCCTGCACTGGCCTACTGCAGTTTTATTGACAGTAAGATGAACATACTACGCTACTAATAATTATCTCAGTTATGGACGATTGTCGGAAAGAGATAGACTAGAATCAGTTTCTATGTCCGCTGCTATGACTAAAAATCAGAAGGACAATTCTCGTAATTTTAAGAACGTTCACAGTCTGATCTCCGTCTCAATCTGTCAAAAATACCTTTAATTTCCCTACATTTTGACAAGTTTATGACATTTGTTTGTCGCCGAGATGAGACTGCGACTACATTTTGAACGCTTTAAATTACGAGTATTGGCCTTCTGGACTTTAGAAGACTTTTAAAACATAATTATTTGGTACACAGGTCACAGCACCCTCTAAAGCCAAAAAAACATAATTAACTACGCCACAGTACTAACATCTACAAGACACAAACAATTTGCAACAGAAACATACTCCTCAATAAATTCAAATGTATAAAATAATAAACGTCAGAATGTTCCCAGTCATATTTCAAAGTAAGCTTTAGCAGAACTATCGCGACTATACACAGACAGAAACCGACCACCACGTTTACATACGAAGTAACGAAATTGTTTCTAACACCTAACATCAAAAGCTGAGCACAATACAATACAAGGAAATACTTTCGCAAACTGATATTCAAAAGAAAATCGCGGCGACACAATGCAAAATCTGGGACGGCTCTTATTGGAAATATTTCCATTCAGACGGAAATAATATTGGACATATGAATAAAATTCTCATACGAATGAGACAAAGACCTTCCGATCTATCATAAAGGGTGCCTGCACAAGCTAAATCAAGTAAGTAATTGAAAAATTCTTGTGTAGATCTACAAGTTTTCCTGCATTCATGCCATTTTAACAGAACAAAATAAAAGGTATTTTTTTTTAATAACTACCATTACCTGTTTTTAATGTTCTTTAATAGGATTAGCATAACATTAGATTATAATTATCTACCTTTTCTTTTCTGTTTTTTAAATTCTCTGCCTTGTCGTATAGTTTTCTCTTTGTGCATGTTGTTGTCTATGGCATAAAAAAATGGAATTAAGATTAAAACTTTGTTTTTATTGATTAAACTGGTTATTTGAGTAACCTCTGTAAACATGACGAGGAAAATGCATCCCATAAGTTTATATCGATATCCGTGGTACCATAGCATCAAGCTGACTGTGTGAGTTTCAAAATAAAAATTTTCTCCCACAACTGTACAAACTAGAAACATATTTCCCTCCCGCGGTCGTGTTTACAGCTTTCTTGATTCTTTGTAAAAAAGATCACATTTTAAGTATATTTAAGTTCTGTTTTCTTTGACGCGGTGTAAACAGCGGTGAAATTAAATTTTGCCACCGCTTTACTATTCTTCTCCCACGAGATTTCTCTTTGTCGTCACCTATTTGGTTTAAGTTTATTATACTGGGATTTCAAAGAACTAGTGATAAATTACAGCGCTGTGTTGTTACAAGAACGCTTTAGAGAAAATGCATTTAATTTAGACAGTTAAAGGACATTTTGCCCAGTTTATTTAACCGGAACCTTTTTCAAGGAACGATTTGATTTATTAACAATTATTACGGTCACTTTGAGAAGCTAGCGAATTGGAAAATAAAAGTGAAATAGAAAATTAAATACACCAAGGGATATGAGTAACACAGGTACAGAATAAAGGTCTATAGCGTTTTTATGAACGTATAGTTTGTACGCTGTCGTCTGTGATGAAATAGGGAGAGATGAAATTTTCACCAATGACACAAACGAGATTACCGCCCGTCCGCACCCGTCTATCTGACGTGTTGTATAAGTATTTTTATCAGAATATTGCTTGCTCTATTTACCCGCTGCCAGCAACTAAATAATCCGTACATCCTCCGCAGATGTAATCCTGACATGCAATCTCCGGCGCCATCAATCAGGAGGGGAGGCGGGGACATCGAGGAAGGGGGGGGGGACCACCGACATCAGAGACACGGCCAGAATTATACGAACACAATTATTCCCTAAAGGTTCGCTGATCGAACCGGGATTACATCTTGCACAATTAAAACCATACTTTGCTCGCTGTTATTCGCTCACTCGCCTCCCGGGCACGAACTTCAGCGATTACCTACCTAAGAAGCCTACTACCGCACCAATAACAGTTCCCGCCGCAATTAAACGTTTAACGTAAACATTAATTTAAACCAATTTTCTACAACAAATACTGTCAGCACTGTTATTAATCGCAAATCGAACTCATGTTTGATCTGTGCGAGCACCGAACCAATCCACTTAATGATAATATCGCATAGGGGCGGAATTTGGAAGGTTTTTGATGGCCATCTCAGTGGGAGAATGACTAGCATTAATAACGAGTATTATAGGTACGACGATATTTCTGCGCCAACCGACAAGACCTACCTCCGCTCGCCTCGTTACGGGGATTTTGGATGAAATTAATATGGATCGTTAATCAAATACCCTCTAAGCGCTGTACGATGCGGAACGGCTTAGATAATCATATTTTTTCGAGATAACTTTAACGCTTGTTACTCGTGCGTCGAGTATCAAAAGTGAGAAAACATGGGATCTGATAACTTGATAAGTAATGAGATATAACCAAAATGTTCACACTATACTTACAAATTCGTTTGAGGGACGGCTAGTCACATAATAAGGCCATCTGTCTTCGTCAGCGCGTGGCTTCAAGATGCCATAAATCTGTTGTTTACGGGTTTGTATCAGCATAGAGGCGACTTCCCCCGTCGCGATGTCGTTCCGCCAGTGTATTGCCGCCGCCTCAAAGATGACACTGACGTTATAACACATTTGTCAATGTCTATACCACAGATTTGAAAATGTTAAGCTTTTACTTCACTTAAAAGCCGTATCATGGGCGACGTTCTATTTTCCTATAGCAAATCTATGTACACATTCGCCTCGACTTTGGTAACAAAATATCATGTAAACCGTTCAATCACTAACATGGCGAGCGCTTTTAAAATGTGGCTCGTGAGCTGGAACGTTGGGGTGCAAAATTGGCACGTCAAATAAATTCTTGTCACTCGTAAATACTTTGCATAAATTGGATTCAAGGGAATTCCCGCAACAAAGACGGCAGACGGCTGTTTCAATAAAGAGACGATTGGATCGCTTTTGACGGAAAGGCAGAGCTGCGGTGATCGCGCGGGCACCACGACGCTGTTTCCTCTTTAAACTTTTTTTTTAAAGAAACTGTGAGTAACGATTGTGACCGCAAATCGAGTTGTTATTCCTCCATTCTGCATAAATCGAAAAATAAACTTTGTGAGACGCCAATTCTGTTTTATGCTCTTTCTGTTTGCACTTATTTCCTTCTGCCGGTTGTTTCGGTCCAACTAGAAATGAGTTACGTGGTCTATGTATCGATGGTTTATTGTGCCAATATCAAAGGCAACAACATATTTTGTTTCAACCCTGAAAGATTTACACAAGTCATAACAGTTAATTTGAAAGATGAAAAGATGCAACTTCTGTAATATTTGGGTCACCATCATAAACAAAAATAATAATGAACTTCCATTTCTCATTTCAAACTCAGTATTTTGCTTATGAAACTTGGTCGTTACAGGTAATTTATAAACTTACTTTATAAAGTTGTTTGATTAATGTCAACCTTTTTAGACTAAGTAGCAGGCGCTTGTGCTATCAATTTATAATGACCTTTCCTTAGATGTTCAAGTGACTTATTATATTGTGAAACATAATCTAAAATTTAAGTAAAATAAAGAATAAACGTAAAGAGATGTTACGGTTTTTCTTGTGAATACATATTGAAAACGGTTTTAAAAGATAAAAGTTTCAAAGAATTAAAAAAAAAAACTAGAAATCTAGATAAACCCGAGAAAACTAATGTAGCATTGATAACTTGATAAAACAAGCAGCATCTTTAATGTAGTCACGTTAAAGCGACTGTTTAACCATATATTTTTGACGTTTAAACGTCTCTTAACTTTAAGCAATGTTTATGAAAAAACCCCAATAAGTCCAGACACAGGTACAATTAGTCGCTTAATGAAATAAAATAGAGTTTACCAATCATTCGGTCGTTGGCGAGTCTTTTTACTCGAATTAGCAGCGTACATCAATCTTAATTGCCTCAAAATTTTTCAGGATCTTAATTTTATTTTTTCCACACTGAAAGTGGGAGCTATCAGTCAATTACGCCATACTTTTTTGACGTTCTGTCGATTTTAACTTAGTCCCGTGAACGGCAACTAATATTGATGAATCATGTAACGCGCGGCCTTCACGGCTTTCGAAAATCACAATCAACTTTTCCGATTTATTTTATGCTTTCGAAAATGGATCATAATGGCTCCGACATGTTACTGTAAAACAGAGAAAGACGACCAACCGGTGTGAAACACACAACATTAATTACGCTTGCAACAGGAATACGTTCTACAAAGTAATATCTACTGGCACAAATTCTGCTCACGGCTACAAATCAAACGAATAAACAGCCAGAAATTTTCCACCAGACGTAACACATTCGACAGGCGTGATTCAGGCCCAAACTGTGCACAGAATGGACACGCCACTCTGTAATCTGTCCCGGCAAACCGTGCGCTGCATAAATTAGCTGTAGTTAAAAGCTCCCTTTTAATAGGAAGACCAAATGAATGGGCAGCGTTGGCCGACGCCAGCGCTTTTCCCGAATGTCGGCCCGAAATCGTAGGACAGTATTAGTAGATAGAACAAACTGGTTGTGCCAACCGCAAGCATTTAAAATTGCGCTTCGCATCGACGCGTCCGCTGTAATCGACGGTTTGAACTGAATTGAATCTGCTGAAGTACCTACGTTTGAACTTTTACGTGAATTGGTGTAATCGAGTGAAACGAAAAGCGCATCCATGAAAACACGTGCCCCACGGTTTGATGTCTGTAAATATCTCAAAAGGTTTTTTTTTTATATTTGTCGTTGGGAATTTTTATACGCTTGTTTTTATTTTATCATTTTAAGCACGTACATCGACAATCTAATAATGATTGGATGTCACAAAATAGACAGCTATTATACTTCTAACACGTAGTTTAACGTTCAGCAAATTCAACATCATAATGCAATAAATATCTAGTATTCCAGAGAAACCAAAATAAAATTATTCATGAGCACATTTAATCTTCATGCCAGAACAAAAAAGTAGAGTCATCACAATCCGGCGGCGTCTGAAATATTTTTATCTCTAACAATAATTGTTTAGACGAGGCATCATAACGACGGCAACTGCCGACAGATGGCGCAGTTAGGCGCACGTGCGACGAACTCCATCCCCACCATGTTATTTATGTGCTGGGACTAAACAGACGTCAGTTCATCAGTTGCGGTGCAATTGTCATCAGAGATGCATGTATTGTTCGTAATTTCGCTTATCTGGATAATTTGCGGTTTATCGTTGACGTATATTTATTATTTTTATTTACAAATCAAAATATTTACAATATTTAAAAGCGGTCTTAAAATAATAATATGTACAAGTATATAAAAAGGGAGGGGAAATAATCAAAGGGCATCAAAAAATTCGTCCGCATCGCTGTCAATAGGAAACGTGCCCAAAAGGCTGGCAGCATTGCCACGTTGTATGGCAATACTGATTCTTTGGCCAAAAAATAGGCCAGCCCTCTGGTCACGTGAAGAGTCGACCAACCGCTTGGCGATGTCTCGAAATACTAAGTGGGCACTCGGGCCCCATGGCCCTAGTGTTTCAACCCCAAACGGCTCAAATATATAAGTTCCAAAGAGATTGGAGTATTTGCGCCGTTTGAGGTTTTCCGCACCTGCAGCAGCCGCCCCGGCACAGCTAACCGTGCTTGGAAGATGGGATGGCGCAAGGGTGTCGACACACGTTGCATCCCACACCAAAGGCCTACCTACCTTCCAAGGCATTATGGTCATTCCGTCTGGTCTCTTACCATCGTCGCGTGCCAAGCCATTGGGTTCTAAAACAGCTGGCACCCCGGCGGTGACAAGAGCACGACGGATGATGTCATTGATGCTGGCATGCCGTGCTATCCGGCCTGCGCTTTTACTGCAGGATAAGCCATGGTGTCCGAGGCAGTCGACACCTTCACCGCATTGGCAGCGATGCGGAGCCACGCAAGGGGCGCCCAGACGCAAACAAGTAGCGAGCCGGAACGTGGTGTCACCCAGCAAAGTACCTATGTTGGGTGACGGTAGTGCCTGAAGCCAGAGGCCCGACTCCCACTCACCCACAGCCAGTAGGCGGGCACGCTCAGCAGTATTGGTGGACGTATTAATAAGATTGTTCCGTACCAACCTGCAGAGCGGCTCATCCCACTGCCTCTGGAAAGATAGGTTCGCGGGCCTATCTGTATCCGGGCAAGCCATTTTCCAGGCGTTCTCTGCGTCGGCCAAGCACGGCACTTCAGAGTCAACCAGGGAGGGTGCTAAAATCTTCCCGGTCAACTTTTCGGTGCTGTGGACAGAGGACAGGAACGCCGGTAAGCTAATACTGGTAATTTTGCGGACGCCGAGGCCACCAAAGCGGATGGGTAGTGTGGCTTGCAGCCACGCTCGGTCGTCCAAGGCCACATTTAGAATGGATGTTAGTGTGCTGCGAATAATTTGGTCAATTTTGTCCAAGAGGTGTGGCTGCTTCCATAAAGGTGAAGAGCGTAGAAAATACATAAAATTTGGGCCAAAACAACAGTATCTAATCAGGGTGAATGCCGAATGTAAATTAATTTTGGAAAGTCTGTCCGAAATATCGTTGAACTTTTTGATTTTTTCTTCTATGAAAGGAGAAAAACTATCTTCCAAAATTGGGGAACCTAGGAGGTGCAGTGAGCTTTTTTCTAAAATTTTGATTTGTGGGGCTATTGCATTAAATTTCTCTAGGGTCAATTGTCTGTCGGTAATGTCAGAAAGGTAAATTTCGCATTTTGAGGGGTTAAGGTCCAAGCCAATAGATTTAAATTCCTGTTTGAGAAGTTGTAGGTCATTCAAAACGGTGTCTACATCACCTCCTAGCGTTCCATCATCTAAATACCACACGTTGAATTTTGAATTTAGTTTCTGGATAATTGGATGAATAGCCAAACTGAAAATGACAGGCCCGAGAGGGTCACCTTGTTGGCATCCTACTGCAGATTCCAAAACATTGTCCTTATATAATAATTTGGAAGGGTGTCTGTAACACTGCCACATGAAACCATAAATTTCGGGTAATTCATTTTTGACTTCAGCCAACAAAGTGTCCCTGTTTACAGAATTAAAGGCGTTCTTCACGTCAACCTTGAGGATGACCTCACCTTTATTCGAGCTTAGGAAAGTGGAAAGAGCATGAACGGCAGCCTCACAGCCCCCTTTCGAGCCAAAACCAAGCTGCAGGGGCTGAAACTTAGCTGTAAGCGATTCGCTATACAGCTTACAGCATATTTTGGCTGCCGTACGCCTGTAAGTGCAACCAACGGCGATGGGACGAATGCCGCCGTCCTTCTTGCGCAGGGCACATAAGTTGGCCCCGTACAAGACATCGACGACGGCCTCGTTCACACCGCCGGTGAGCATGAGGTTAATAAGGATTGATTGATTTTTAAGCAATGTATTTTCTGTTTACCATTTTATGTGTCCCTTTGTTAGACGAAAATAAACTTTATCAGTTTTTATCTTTCGAAGTAAATGCAAAGTTTAATGTCGCGCATTGTTCAAAAATGCAATCAAATAGTTTGCTGAACTCCTTCTTAAACATACCTAAGCACGTAACTACTTTAATCTAGTCTTCAAACTACATGCAATAACCGTTGAAAATTTTAAAAACAATAAAAATAGTTATTATCATACATATTTATATTGCCAACGTTAACGTTTATACCCAATGTTAAAATGCGAAACATTTATAACTCTCAAGGCAGCCTTAAACTTTTAAAGCCTTCAAGAAATTCACATGATTTTCATATACATTTTCACAGCAGTCGTTTTCTTAGCACTTATCGTTTGTTCACCTCTAAAAGCACGAATATGCGGTACGCATACTGATTCTACTGAGACACGTAAATCTCTGTGTAATTCCTTTGTAAAATGTTTTCGTAAAATCCCGTATATATTTTATCTTCCATGTTTTTAATCTTTGGTGAAACACGGAGATGAATCCAGTACAATAGAATGGTTTGTAAAAAATATTTTTACGGATATCAGATAGTGCTATTCTGAAAAAACTCACCGTGAAAACTCAGGTGAAGTGAGCTGTCAATAGTGTCAATCCATAGCATCAGGTGGAAGTTTTAACGGAACAGATTTATACACAATAAACCGACTGGAATAATAAATCAATGTGGTAGATACGGCTACATTAATTATTGGAGATTAAATGAACAGCATTAATAAATAGAAAGAAACAGAATGCCAAAGAATCAGCATTGCCATACAACGTGGCAATGCTGCCAGCCTTTTGGGCACGTTTCCTGTTGACAGAGATGCGGACGAATTTTTTGTTGCCCTTTATTTCCGCTCCTTTTTATATACTTGTACATATTATTTTTTTAAATTATGTAAATTATAATATATAAAAAAAATATTAAAACGTCAAAAAAAATAGATAGTGGGACGTCCATTATCTATTTGTTAAATAGTATAGAAGGTACTAGCGTGGTACGACAATCAAATAATCTAATAATGATTGTCGTACCACGCTAGTATCTATACGAAACTCATTTACGAGAAAGTGATCCCCATTGAAAAATAGATATAAAGACTATTATAATGCTCAGGTGTATGCTAATGAAGGCCTTTGAATGACGAGCTGAAGCCGCCATTACTGACGATAAACATTCGGAGGACACGTGCGTTTTTTAGTCGCAGTGATAGAATTTGATTTTGTTTTTTTTTCTGTGATCTCTGCATGCCGATTTTAAGTGCCAAGAACTACCCTATGCACTTTAAAGCATGGAAAAGTGATGATTATTCTGGAAACTATTATCATTTCCCACATGTGGTATAAACTTTATGAGGGTTCTTTTGAAAATCTTGGGACCTATTCGATACCTACTTCTGTGGAAAAATAATTTAACCTTCAAGCGGGCGCGCGGTCATTTGTAACGCCAGCGGTCGCTCGTACAGGGATTTAAAATACTAATTATTTAATAATCATATTTTTTTTTGTATTTATCACATTTATTTCCTTTATTCGTCTATATACATATAATTTATATTTTTAAATATTAGAATATAAAAAAAATATATAAAAACATTCAAAAATATAAAAAATAGTAGCCCACCGGTATCGGGAACAGGGTCCAAGCTACCGGTGGTCAGGGCTCCAGAGAGAAGAACCTCCTGACAATGCGAGCCGTGTCCAGAAGTACTGCTTTCTGAATCAAGCCCTTGATCCAGCTGGCCAACGAGAGCCTCCTCAGGTGTTGGTCGAGGCTCTTGGCTATCAATCCATTGGCTGTAACGACTATTGGCACAATGATTGCTGAGTCAACATCCCACATGTCGACAACCTCGCGAGCCAAGTCAAGATACTTGATTTGTTTATCTTTCTCGGCTTTCACGAGGTTTTCATCATGCGGGATGGTTATGTCAACAATCATTGCGCGCCTCTCTAATCGATCCATCACCACTATATCAGGCTTATTGGCAACAATAGTCCTGTCAGTGATGATGGATCGATCCCAGTACAATGTGATATTTCCATGTATTTATCACATTATTATTATGTTAGGACAATAAAACAAAATTATAAAATCAAAATAATATTCTAATTGTCTTTGGATCAGTAAGCAATTTGGCATCATACATTTTCGTATAGGTACCTCTAACTTTCGCGTGCTTGCGTGCTTTCGACGCCTACGCCGCGACTAAAACAAATGCGATCTATGCACTCCGGAGGGTACGGGGAGGGGGAGGTAAACAGTTTATTTCGTGCACAGTAAAACAATGACAGGCTACTAGGGATGGGAAATACATGCGACAAGAAATAACGATATTAAGAACGAAAATGTATCGAATGCGGACGATTCGACGCCGTGCGCCTGCTTGAAAGTTAATAACGTTAACTTATACCTAAAGACATGAGAGATGAGACATGAGGATACGGAAGACGGAGGACAGGGTGTTGTGGCGCAGTCTGGGAGAGGCTTATGTCCAGCAGTGGACTGCAATAGGCTGAGTTGATTGATATCTAAAGAACTAAAACTGTACACTACAATCAAATGATAACTATCCCAAATTCACTGCTTAATTCTTCAAAACACGACTATAAGTTACGTAATTCAGTACTGAAGTTAAACAGTTGTTACACCTTCTATTTGAAAAGCCCGGCCCGCCTACACTCAGTGCTATAAATGCAATACATTGCTTCATTTGCATGCCACAAGTCCCGGACGAAGCCAACAGAACTATTGCGCACGATTCAACCATAACTCAACTCAGTCTTTGTCTTTTATTTTCCTCCAAACATACAACGTTTATAATTATTTTGGACAAGAATAGAAACAGTTTTGTAAAAAGGAATATTGTCTCCCTAAAAACGAACAGGGTTTTCTTCGTAAATAGTTAAGTTTCAATATACATATTTACATAGCCTACGCTGTCCCACTACTGAGCAAAGGCCTTCCCCAAATCTTACCAGGCGAGACTACCTAGACGCATACCGCAAGATCGAGGTGGCTCTAGAAAAAGATGCCTGGAATATAAAATTATGACTTGTTCTACTGATAATAAATCAGAAACACGTTTTAAAGCTCGTTGGTTTGGTGATCCCAAGCCTTACTGCTGACCGGCTGGGTAGCGGGATTGTCCGAAAGGGTTACCGCTGTCCCGGAACATAAAGGGCTAAGGAAGGAACACGGATGGGTTTTAGTCAGTAAGAGTCTGACACTCCCTTCCGCTCCACCCAGAGCGGGAGAAGTCATTAGATGATTTCCCATTCATAAAAAAAGTCTTATTGCTGAGCACGTGGTCCTGGGTTCGATTCCCGGGTCGGGCAAAAGTGTTATTGAGTTTTTCCATCTGGAATTTCTGAGTAGCAGCCCGGAGTCTGGACTTGTGCCCGGTTGCTGGCAATGGTCTCGCCCCCTATTACATGGGACTTAAACTTAGCTGGCGAAATGTGGGTATACCTACTATAGGTATACTTCTGAATTAACCTTCAGGGATTACACGAGTCATGTTATGATTTAAAGCTGTATTGATTCTAGAATGTCGTTTGACAAAAAATGGTGCCGATTACCCTGTTCACAAACTAAACTAAATTTAAGTTCAGTGCATCTTTTTATTTCTAATTCATTAGGAAAAGGACAGAAGATACATTTTAGTTTAGTCCTGTCAAATTAATCAGAGCCTGACACTACTCCATACAAGTTTAGACGTTTATACGTGACTAGCTTCTTCCCGCGACTTCGTCCGCGTGAAATTTCACCCCCCCCATTCACCCACTTAGGGGGTGAATTTTGATAAAATCCTTTCTTAGTGCACCCCTAGACCTCATAAGGAACGTACGTGCCAAATTTGGAATCTCTAGACCCAGCGGTTTGGGCTGTGCGTTGATATGTCAGTCAGTCAGTTCTCCTTTTATATATATAGAAGATGGATTAGAAACTTGCCTACTAAAATTACCTCAATCTATGTAGTACGTCTAGAATTTCCAAACCTTTTTTCGGAGTGAAGATTAATAATTATTTACTTATTTATCCTCTCGTCTGTGGCGGCCATTTTTCGCGAATCGCGACATCTGTGTCGGCCATATTGCGCGATATCGGCGCGTGTAATTAAAATAACGATATCTCGAGTTTTGTATAGGACCTGTATATAAAAGTTATGTCGTTGGAATCGTTATGGTAAGCCAACCTTGTTCTTTCCCGTATATTTTGTGCAAGTTAAAGCAGCGTAGATACAATACAGAATGAAATATCGGTAATTATTTACGTCATACTCATAGGCCGCGGTATCAACCCGTGACTCAGTCACAGATGCGACGTTTTTGACATGGATCAATCCGTGACTCAATTCACCGAACTCACAGATGCGAGCTTTTTGACAGATATCAACCCGTGATACACTCACAGACGAGAAAATATGTCGCATCCGGTCATTCGTTTGACTATTCGGAATGCCAGCGCCATCTGGCGGCGCTTGACAGAGTCTACCCTGAGTTCGTGGGGGGTCGACGACAGCGCGACAGAACGATGTGGAGCTCTCTTGGACATTGGACATCGTACGGACAACGTGCTCAGAAACTGTCCCGCGTTCCGTTTCTGGTTGTGTCGTGTACCCTACAGTGTGTGATTCGCTGGTGTGATTAATTTGTTCGTAAAATTATACTCTGATTTGAACTGCAATCGGTTTTTCTATTGCGCAAAAACCAACACTACCCATAGTAGTTAAAATATGGCTGATGATAACGACACACACCCCACATACCTTCTCCATCATATTTTTTTTTTTTCATATAAATGTACATATTATATTTTAAATGTAAGCACCTAGTTATTATTAGCCCAATATACTGTCGACCATATTTGGATGAACTGTAAATATAATAGCTTATGCAAAAACACGATCTTTAAAACCAAACTGCGTTTAATATGAAAATTACACACATTTATTTAAATCAGAACTGTTACAAAATATTATTTCGATTACTCTTTATACGACAAATAAATAAAATGAGTGTGTTTATATTATTTATTCATAAAGTACTGAACACAAATTACAAAGCTTACTCATGATAAAATAGAAAACTATTTTGTATTTGTTTGTTAACTACGCTAATAAATTGTTTTGCTGACGATATTAAACTATTAATATGGAAACAAAAGTTTCAAACAATGGTTTAGTGTTAGTGAGTCCAAATCGTATAATTTAATTACAGTTGTATGGACTCATATTTCATATGAGTATCATGCCGTAGTACATTTCCTTTTAGGTATTCAGATCAAATTTAACGCAAGCGAACAAACATTAACAATTGCAGACCTACTTTTGTTGAAATCTATACTTCTATACTAATATTAGGTACTACATAGAGAATTTGTTAGTTTGTATAAGGGGGTAATCTTCGGAACTACAGATGAGATTCTGAAAATTATTTCACTAGTAGGTTTTGCCGAGTGTCATAAGATATATTTTATGGTAAAGCAAGAAATTTTACGCGGACCAAGTCACGGGAAGAAGCTAGTTTCCATATAAATAGGTACCTCCGCAGCAAATAGATGGTGAGAATCTTTTGAACTCAATCTTATCACACTCGCATGTATGTCCTGTAGGCATTAATATATAACACGAAAGGAAGGAAAGTTGTCTGGGTCGCTGTCAACGGATACGGTGAAGAGTACTATAGTATTTATATAACTAGTGACTCACCCCTACTTCGCATGGTTTTTACGACTTGATAAAACAACGAGATTAAACATAACATCATACCTATATTCTCCAAAGGCTTGGGCAGAGGTGGTTGGGTATATATACTCCAACATTTTGCCAGTTATGTTTAAGTTCTATGTAACGGGGCGAGCCTATTGCCATCAATCGAGCACATATCCAGTCTCCGAGCTGCTACTAAGAAAATTAGAAAAACCCAGTAACACGTTGTCCGACCCGAGAATCAAACCAAGGACCTCATAAACAGCAGTAGCGCTTGCGAACACTAGAAGAACGAAATTGCTTTATTCATAATATGTAAGTAATGTTAATTATACACATAAACCGAGAACAACGCGGTCTCACAGACAGAAACGAAAACCGACTTCAATACATAGAATTTACCGCGAACAAGTTGGTTTTACTCATAGGCTAGAACTACTTTCTAGTAAACGTATTAACGCAATGACGGATACTAAACGCCCATAGGCGTAGTAACAATAAAACTTCTGTGTCCTCCAACCGACTAAACCGACAGCCAGCTAGAAAAACGTTTCTTATAATCTTTCCTATACCCGTAGGTGTAATCTTCTCTGCCGGTCCCAAATCAGCATAGTAATTTGTACGTACTATCGTAGCAAGCGAGGTTTTCTCATAAAACGTACGAGAGTAATCCTTCCCTACTTTTACGACTTCCGAGAAAAACCAGCAGCTGACATCGTATGTTTTTATTTACAAAATAAGCATCAAATCTGTATACGCAAGGAACATGGAGGTAAAGAATATGTACACAATATATTCTGCCACCTATGGTGTTTACCACGTCCCTAGACGCGCAAGAAAGGAAAATATATTTTTATTTTACCTGTTTTTGCAGTATCTCCTTTATTATTTAAATTTGCGTAAACGAATAGGTACCTACGTGTAGCCACACTACTGGCTGCGGATAGCATTAAAATAATAATATGAAAAGATTTTGAAACCACTACGTAGGTATATAAAATTTTGTGCTTTGTCATTCTGGTAGTATGGATGGATTGTTTCAAATTGCATACGTACGAGTATCAGAATCCAAATTTAATCTTTTAACAGCTTTTGTGACGTTGCTACAAGAAGACAACACTCAATTTCTAAACGGTTTCAAATGAATCCTGATGTCAAATCTCATGTGAAATTATATGAAAATACTTTTCAAAGTAAGCAAAAGCTAAGGTGCGATTAATCAAGTACATATCAAAGACCAACAACCCAACAATCAAAAACCAACCCTAATTAAGTAAACACACACTATCAATCACAATCTGAATAATTTTGAAGGATATTGCTAATTCATGGCATCATAATAATATATTATTTTGGAAAAATTTGTTTGCTCAACAACGTAAATAACGCAATGAATGTTGTTGAACTGTAAAAATTAAAGTCATTCCTACTATTAGTGTGTAACGCAATTACCCCACTGATCACTTGATAAGGCTTGATATCACATCCCTATCCACACTGATATCGTCTTTGATATCACATCCCTATCGACACTGATATCCTCTTTGATATCATATCGCTATCCACACTGATATCCTCTTTGATATCAGATCCCTATCAACACTGATATCCTCTTCGATAACACATCCCTATCCACACTGATATCTTTTTTGATATCACATCCTTATCCATAAATAAAGAAATAAAAGAAACACAACAAAATTAATAACTTGTTACATAATTATTGACATTAAACGACAATGAATAAAATGCTCATGTACATACTTTCTACTTCTAAATATTCAGAGTGATTTTTTCAAACATTTATTCAACAACATTTAAGTACGTTCGAAAATATGTATGTCATGTGATCAACTTATATCTCGGATATGTGACACTTTACGGGGTTTAGTCATATTATGTCTTTTGTTTGCATTTACGTCAGCTATGAGGGGCTGCCATTTTTTTTGCTGATCAATCTTTTTGTTTCTAGCAATGAATATAATATAATTAGTTTTAGCTATGTTTATTGTATGATTGTTGTTTGATTTAAGCCAAGTGGCTTATATCAAAGATACCTCTTGCACTCTTGTGCAAAAGATTTAGGTCATATTGGGCTTGATAATTGAGCAAATTGATGCACCTGAATAAAACAGACTCGTGTCATCAGCGTACAATGCAAAATCCCCTTTTAGGCCGATTTAGTGGATATTATTTATGTAGATTGCAAACAATAATGGGCCAAGGATTGAGCCCCGACTGCCCCGAGGACCGCCGTAAGTAATCAATTGAGGTTCACTTTGGGTTTCACCGATTTTCACAATTTGACATCTGTTAATAAGATACGATTTAAATATTTTATAAGCAGAACCTGTGACACCAGGGTGATTTAGTTTCAACGGAAGTATTTCGTGACCAACAGTGTCAAATGCTTTTTTAAATTACTGCGACATTACTCTGCCTAGCCCCTTCCCAACTATGTTGGGGTCGGCTTCCAGTCTAACCTGATGCAGCTGAATACAAGTATTTTACATGGAGCGACTGCCTATGTGACAATTACAACCCAGTTACTGGGTAATACAATACCCCTTGGTAAGACTGGTTGTCAGACTTTCGGGCTTCTGACTACCCGTAACGACTGTCGAAGATCCACGAATGACAGCTGGGGCCAACGGCTTAACTTGCTTTCCGGGGCACGGAGGGGTCTCGGTATGTAAAGATGATCACCCATCTACATACCAACCGTGGTAAGCGTAGCTTAACCTGATTAATCGAACTGTGCGGCTGTTATTATTTAGCCACGGGCCGACCACCTGGGGGACAAGGCTAGAAAGTTAATGAAAAGAGGCTCAATTTGAAAAAAAAAACTGTGCATCTTTAGAAGCGAATATGTTTTACGAGTCTCATTTATTTAAAAAAAAACTGTCCATAATTAGCAGGTCAATGAGTATTAAAGGAAAAGTTAAGTATTTCCCATACAATAATCACGTTACCAAACTAGGTACCCAACAATAATTTCTAAACTGCACAACAACAAGAGTACTTTTCAAAGAAATATGTTGAATAACAAATTAACACAAATGCGAACGGTTTTTGGAGAAAGGTTTACAGCACAAACCATGTGACGTACTTAATTTATGCTCAGTTAATTTATTATAGCACAACGGAGCCAACAAAACCGCAGAAAGAGTTATTCCAGCTATAAATAAAAGAAAAACTTCTGTTTATTGTTCCGCGATGCATTTGTTTAACATTAATTTATGTAAATGAGTTATCGTTCAAAACAATCGCACCCTTAGAACATAAATGGCACTATACGAAAATGTTAAATTTACGGTATGGCCATTTTAAGTTTTTTTAAGTATTATATGGGTGATAGGAAACTAAAAAAAAAAAAAAGCTTTGTGATCGGCTTAAAATAACAGTTTAACTAACGCTGTTTCAGTATCCTGTGGCATAAAATAAAATTATTATGTGTGTGTGCCATAAAATATAAAAATGTAATTTTTGTATAGTGCCACTTATGTTTTAAGGGTGCGATGATCGTTTACTGCTTCCAATATTGATCCATTCTAGTTTTGGAAACCAACTGTATTACAACGGGAACGTATTCATTTCGAAACATTAATTTATAGCTTCCAAAATTTACTGGGAAACGAACATTTCCTCGTTTCAAACTGAATAACACAATAAATTCAACGTATTCTAAAAGCAATCGCTTTTCAAATAAAGCAAACTTATTCCGACAGCACAAGCTATCTAACGCAAGTTAATATGATAATAGGTATAAAGCGTATGATCTAAAGCTTAGAACGCGAAGGCTCTGTTCAGAATGTTGACGTTTAATCTCCTCTCAGAATAACGTGGTAGGGAATGCACGCGGCTATTTCTCCTCGGGAAATAAATACGAGCGGTGGAAAGAGCTCACTTTGTACAAATTGCAATAGTATACGTACCTCTTTACCCGAGACTCGCCTCTTCACCAGTGATAAAGAACTCACGACTACACGCTTGAAATTTTACTTCAAAAAGTTCCGAATTCCGAGATAATTGTGTCTAATTGCATTAGTTGAGGAACTTTCCTGTGACTCTGCTTGGCATAGTGTGGCCAAAAGTCTGGATCTAAGTAGGAAGCTACCAAATTTTATGCAACATCTCCGTAGCTCGAATTCTATTAGAAATTCAATGTTTTACTCTTTATTGAAATCGTGAGGCGCATTTTAAATTGTGAATTTCGGGTCAGAGAGCTGATGGACTACCAAATATCTTGATAAATACGTATTTCAACTCCTTTGATCTTTATGAGCTTCGTCGAAGTATTTTCGAAATTGTTCCCAAAATTGGAAGTTACGATCCTTGTTGGAAATGAACAAGCTACTACAAGTACTAAGTTCAGATTACAAAATGCAAACTAGACGAGGATTTTCAACACGTTTAGCGGGTAAACTTGGGTTTGAGGTTTCTCTTTAGGTACAAATATATTATTACAGACAAACAATTTATACTTCAACTCTTGATAACGCAGGCTTAATTTTAGAGGATATTCTAGAATATTTTATATTATGTTATCTTCTCATTCATGAGAAGTTCCCTAGAAAATCAAGAATGCTAAAATATACGAAAATAATATTTTTATGTCGCCTCTTGAGGGTACCTAAGTGTCTCGTTTTGAACGACAAAATGTTGGCCACGATACTCTGGAGGCCAGAAGCGGTAGTCCGAGATCAAGGTCTTAAATTCCAATGATTAAGAGCACTAGAACAGCTTAAAATTACTCGAGCGTGAATTGTTTGTCATTGTCGGACAAAGGAGCACCATAATCATGGTTGATAAAATTGTATTGTTAGACATCCATTGTAGAATTATGGTTTCTGCCTATTATTGTGTTGACGATTTCGGTATTTATAACTATATTATGTTTCAGGATTTTCCGATTACCATTGAACTGTACTATGAAGCCGATTTAATAAACGGACAGTCAATAATGAGTTTCCTGTTTAAAATCCCTGTAAATGTTAAAATAGCTTATACACTTAAATCGTGTGAATGATTAATGTGATAAAATGTAATAAGTAACAGGTTAATGCGATACAAATCATCAAAGCTGTTAATCATGGTTCAAATCATACGTACTTATCTAAACAATTCCCTCCTAATTTTGCGAGCACTTTTTTGTAACAGTATATCGTACGTTTAACTAACTAAAAGATAATATGAAACAAAATGACCTATCATTTTTAATACCAAATACGTAACTTTCCCCAATAAAGTGGAACCAATTTTAAAACTGTTTAATCAAAGGCAATCGAGCCCGTGACTTTGGATCTAATATTTCATCTATGTTTAAAAACTCCTACATTTACCGCTGCTGGTTCGGTATTCGATTCAATATTGCCACGGTACCGTCAGGTAATCCTATAAACCAGCACGGAAATACTCGCTTTCAGGAACTTCATAATACTGTTATATTCTTCCGTGCTATCTGCGGGTGTAGCATCCGAAATAGTTATTGATAATACTAAGGATCAAAGGATCGCTATTATTAACTGTTTTTTTTTTTGTAATATAGCAAGTATTTGTTCTGTTATGAACTTTTTTGTTTCGGGTTAGTTTTGAACGTGAGTGGGATTGCTTGATAGTTGATTCCCGGTAGGAATAATGGATTTTCAAACTCGGATAGCTAGTAATATGTAGTTGGTTGTGCGAGGCCTTTTATTACGCTTTGTTAAAGTCATAATATCACACCTGTTTGTCCCCGTATGTTAAGGCAAAGTTATACAAAGTTAAGCATAAGTGTCTACAGTACCTACATCCACATTTCGCCAGCTAGTTAGTGTTGCTAGTTCTAGTTTCCAAAATATCATATTATTTTGTTTATATACAACATGTCCCGGAATTAACACACACTACCAAGCACCCCAATTAGAATATTATGTTACAATCATAATACATACTCTGAATTTGTACTATTATGTATTAAACATGGTATATTTATTAAAATCGTGGGATAAAATTGTGGTCCCATTAGAAATCTACGCAAGCACAAAGTCACACACATTTATGGATCTAGCGTAGTAGGTATTTAGGTTTGTTTTGACTGTACAACGGAAGTGTGACTGTAATTTACGTAGTTTTAATTATTTTTGAGATAAAAAAATTACCTTTATTAAAAATTATAGTAATCGATTTAGTAAAAGATTCCAAACAAACTTCTTTCAAAATGTGCAACAATTCAGTTACACATTGTATAAGTAATTTTTTTTGCGAATTTGTTCGCGTACATTTTGAATAGACACTAAATATTTAGAATAACTTTTAAGTTTTACGTGCCCTTATTACAGGAGACTAAAAAATATAGGTAACTGGCGAAATGTTGATGTACTATAGGTAAACCTCTGCCAAACCCTTTTGGGAATACAGGCGTGAAGTTATGTTTTAAATTTCAGAATATACTTATATTTTTTCATAATAGAATGGTCAAATCAAACGCCTATCAGGTTAACAGGTTAACAGTTCCCTATAGTTAATAAACCATTCAAAATTCAGCGTTTCAAATCTTTTAATATTCATATTGATTTGAGAACATCGTCTTGCACAAAATGAAAGCTTCCACTGAAATTAATAACTCCTTAGATTGTCTGCGATCTCACTCTACATTTGCGCGATTCCAATTTTGAAATCTAGTGCATTTCGAACTTGTGCATCTACTCGAACTACTTAATTAGTTATTTTTGTAGTTATCCATTTTGTGTTTCTCCGAAACGCTTGTGAGGTACCTAATTTAATTTAATTTATCGTGTCACTGAAAAAGATCAAATTCATCTATGAAACTTATACTTTTTTTTTAAAGGCAGTATTACTATTTTATTTATTTATGCATACAGTCATAATATAGATTCATGTTCGTTATGTACAGACGCCAGCACATCAAGCTACCTGAAACTGTCAAATTTTCCCAATCAACTTTGAACCTTATGTTTTAGCAATAAAGTTGAAAATCTATTAAAGAAATTTGACAGATTGTAGTAGCTTGATGTGCTGGCGTTTGTACTTATTATTAAATCAGACATGATTTGTATTATTACAACCATTGGCTATAACAATAATACTGCTACTACTTAAATAAACGAGTATGACATCTATGTTATTTATAGCCTACAAATTTATTTTTAAGCAATATGTTATAATGTTAATATTTTTGGTGCCAATGAATTAATTATAAAAATTATTATTAATTCCTTTATTCAACTAAATACATATAAATTATATTTTTAAATATTAGAATATAAAAAAAATATTATTATTATATTAATTACGTACTATAAATTAAACTCGCTTTTAGTGTCTGTCTGTGTGACCTAGTTGTTCTTCTAATCTACGCAACGGATTTTGGTGCGGTTTTCTCCATCATTTAGGGAATTGGTTTCAGAAGGTGTATGTGTACAATAACGTGTGGTGTCGGGGGACCCCGGGCAGGACCGAAGTTCGGGTGCGAAAATTTGAAATTACGAAAAGTTTATTTTCCGTAGCCGCCATCATAGATTTTTATTTTGACCTCACTATTGGCTTCAGCACCCTCAAAAACCATGAAACTATCTTTATATCTCTCTGTTTCTATTAAATATAAAAATGTCGCATGGTGGGGCATAACGCTTTTTCGTTACTTACTTGATTTCTGCCAGTTTACTCCTACCGCAAGTTCCGTTAAAGAACTTTGTTCCAATAATACATTAGGTACTTTAAAATTCAATGTTTTGTCAAGCCGTAAAATCTGTCAGAAGCAGGGGCAGGTCGTCATACATAAATCTCTACATCTATGTAAGCAATCATCAATTTCAGAAATGTCGACACATAATTTGATTAGCTTGATGATTTAGCTGGCGTCTGTAGATATGGATTCTATTATTCTCGCATTAAACTTACATAATATGATAACGAAATCTAGATGTCACGATGATCAAGTCGTAAAAACCGTGCGAAGCAGTGGGTCTGAAACGGCTTCAAAACAATATCGGGTTGAAGACTTCTTAATTTTATTTTTATTTTATTTTATTTATTTGGGAAAACAAACGGTGACACATTACATTTTGTACGAAGAAATACAAAAAAGGTACGGTCAAATGTGTAACCAACAACATTTTCCACGGAATACACATAAAAAATAATAATCTTTACTAACCATGCTATTTAAACTAAAACTAAAACCTTCAACAATCATTTAAGTTAAGAAAACATTCCTTGTGTTAAATAGTAAAACAAAAGTAAATTTAGCAAATAAAGCAAAAACTCAGAAGGCAGGCAAATCTTAATTAAAATTAAAATGACTGGTGACTAAGTATTTTGAGTACAATATTTTTGAATCTACCAGCAGAAAGAGCAAACATATCGATATCATGGAATTTTTTGTTGAAATTATTTGCAAGTCGCCGCAGGGGTGCCCGCATACCTGCGTTACTGCGACAAGAGGTAACTGCAAACAGAGGCTGTGCGCGCACCCCGCAACATACTGTCGTTCTAAGAACTATGTAACTTATTTTATTACGGATGTCAATACAGTCATATACATTGCTACACAAATCAAACAAAAATACCGTCTCTAGGAGAGTGCGTTTTGATTTTAGGTCAAGTAATTTATACTTCTTACGCAAATTATCATAAGATAAATCTTTGATAAAAGGATAACCTTTAACTATAAAACTACAAACTATAAGACAAGGCAAAAAGTTCAACACAAAACGCCACGAGCTCTAAAGGAAATTACATACTTGTTCCTTTACACTACATCCGTTATGGGAAGGAAATGGACGCAGATGTGTCTTTGTCCTTCTAAATGTATGGTGTCAGACCTTAAATGTTCAATGGGGAGTATATATTAGTGGCTTTGATTTTTATTCTCTCCCCGCGTTTACGTTCATAAACAAGTTGTGATACTTGTTTTGATTAAGTTATTTTTATAAAAAAAAGTTGTTTTACATGTATTGACCTTGTTTCAAACATGTATGTTAACTATTTTGTTCGCCTTTTTTGACAAGTTTTAAATACAACTAGTAGACACAACAAGAGGAATACATGTTTTATACCTCGGTGTAAACGCGAGCTCGGTTAGGTTAGTAACCAGACTGGTTGCCCAGGTGGCACAAGGTGGTTATTTTTTTTTTCTCTTTTCATAACTATCCTTAAACAAATATCTTTTTATAAACTTTCAAATAAGCCAAAAAACGCGTTTAATTCCATTCTCATTATGGAACAATCAGTCAAAGATAAGGAAGGGAAGGAAGTTAAAATGAAATCATCTCCATTTTAAAGTAATATATAATATTTTCATTCGCGTTTATAAAAATGAGTATTTAAAAGTGCCCTTATAAACTACCGTTTAATTGAACCTAACTTAGGTACATGATGAGTAAGTTACTAAGAAAAGAAATGGTACTAAGTAGGTAAGTTGTGGTAGTTTTCGTAAAACAATAATTTAACTTAAACCAATTACAGGCACTTTTGAATTGTCAAGGGGTAGGCGCGGGCCTGCGGACGGAGAGTAATGGGTAGCTCTCCCTCCGATCAGGACCAGGCCCGTGCCGGACGGCGCGTATGTGTTCCACGCGCGCCTCAAAGAGATGTCAGCATAAAGGAAGGGGCCCGCCAGGGCCGAAGCCTGCCGGGGTAGCGGGATCGTCCGAAAGGGTTACCGCTGCCCCGGAACATAAAGGGCTAAGGAAGGAACACGGGTGGGTTTTAGTCAGTAAGAGTCTGACACTCCCTTCCGCTCCACCCAGAGCGGGAGGAGTCATTAGATGATTTCCCATCCAAAAAAAAAAAAAAAAAAAAAAGGGGTCGGTCAGTTAGAAAGATGAAGCTAGTTGCCCATTCCAAAGCGTAGGTACCCATGGATAAGAATGGGCATGAAACTCCATGGACACTCTTTTAAATCAAAATAATATTATTACAAAGTCTTGGTTACATCATTCATGTTAAAAATTATGCATGTGAGAACGATGCAGAACGTTAACTTGGCAGTTAAGCCCCTGTCGACGAACGCATCACACATTACCTACATAAATAGTTGACTAAGTTTTCTAACTATCAAACTGCCGTTAAAATCCATGTCAAAGTGGTTTATGATGCATATTAACACATTGATTTAAGTGCTATGAAAATTTAATAGAGCTCCGCGAAGCTGACTTTCAGCTGTGTATGAAACTAGAAACTAGTTATAATACGTGGTTTAGGGTTCCGTGGCTATCACTTGTCATTAACTTTTTGGTTATTTAAGTTTCGTTGATGGGCGAGACCAACCGTTGATTTTTCGATAAATATTTCTATCTAAACTGATATTATAAAGTAGTCAAATTGTTTGTTTGTATGAAGTAATCTCTAGAAGTACTGAGCCGATTACAAAAATTCTTTCACTGCTAGAAAGCTACATGATTTTCGAGTGCCATAGGATAATTATGTATTATTGACTTCCAGCGTGACGGAAGCGAGCAGAAGTAAATATTATAATAAAACGATCAAAACTCAGCAAAGTGACATGCAGTAGCTCAACTGTGGCTAATGAGACAATGGAATTTCTATTGTTATAAATCAAATTTAGATTTTTCAACAGAAGGAAGAGTGGGATACAATCGGTTTTATGAGTCACGCAAAACAAACCTTTTTCTGCATCGAGGGCAGACACAATCGGAAATCAAAAGCGTAAACGTAATGACTCAAACCATACGTCTATAATAAATCCGAGCGCACAAAGCCCCGAGAATGGAAATAGATAGCAGCAGGCGTCACTCTTAGTATGAACTATTGCTCGCGGCCTCGATCCGCTGATAGTTCACTCCCATTCATAGATCACATTCATTACATTCACCACAGAAGTGTACTTACATGGAATGAGTAGGTCTTACCCCCGAACTCTGTAATGCATGGTTAATGAAACATTAAGTATCTTTACGAAAACCGAAATATTACTGCCAAGTTATAAGTGCCGCTTTCAAACTCAAATATGAGCAAATTGCTACATTTAAACTAAGAGACGAAAAAGGAATCGACTTGTCTAGACATAAATCCTGGGTGATTGGAACATTGTGACTCAAGGTTAAGACGTCGGAAAATCCAGTACTAATCATAGTAATATTAATAATCTATATCAATAAAACAAAGTCGGGTTATTTACACCATTTATAACTCAAGAACGGCTGGACCGATTTTTATGATCTTTAATTTGTTGGATTTGTCTCCGCCTCGAATAACTATTTTTTTTTATTTGTATGGAACGGCTTATTGATTCTGAGGCAGTACGAAGTTCGCCGGGTTAGCTAGTAATATTATAAATTCTAAAGTAACTCTAATCAGTATGTTACCCTTTCACGCCTAAACCCCTGAACGGATTTCGACAAAATTTGGCAAGGAGAAATAGCATCCCAGGAAAGAACATAGGCTACATTTTGTCTCGATAGCACGTTCCCTTGGGACAATTTCTGAAACCCACGCGGACGAATCAGGATGGCTGGTAGCAGCCGGATGAGAGTTGCCGAAAATCAAGTTGAATGGTGTGCAATAGGAGAGGCCTATTCCCAGCAGTGGAGTGCTATAGGCTGATGATGATGACGCGGACGAAACCGCGGGCAGAAGCTACGATAAAAAAAAAAAAAAGTTTATTTCAAATAGATATGTCGAAATATGTACTGATCACATTCAAATGTCAATTGTCTGTACCTATGAAACCAAATCGTGATAGCTATGAAAATATCAAGGGAAAAAACAGTAAATTATACATCCTAAAACTTGAATAAAAAGGGATAAGAATAAAGCCAGAACAACACAAGAGACCAACAAAATGAAGAAACCCAACAAAAAAATTACGCCATTAAAATATTACAAAAACTTTTATAAAATCTTCTAACAAATGGTTTCCATTACAAGTCTAATATCGTGGCCGCTTTCTTTCATTTCTCATAACCGTATCTTGTTACCAACTAAAGAATCCCTGAATTTCTGGGTTATAAGACCCGATGACCCGTTTCATAGCTCGTTAGCCAACTGGACTGATTAATGAAGTATTTAGCTAGATGTATTCACTACTAAAGTCCTACTTTATCAATATTATAAACGCGAAAGTGTCTGAGGATGGACGAATGGATGTATGTTACTCTTTCACGCAAAAACTACAGAAGGGATTTGGATAAAATTTGGCACACAGATAGTTTATAACAATACTTTTCATCTTCATGTTCCCACGGGATCAAAATCTATGCGGGCAAAACCGCGGGGTGCTGCTAGTTTCATTTATACAGTTAATATTTTATTTGCTGTTCGGAATTGAAAGGAAACGCGGTTAATACCCACGTAAAATTATTATAACAACAATGCCGTGGTTGGCTTATGAGTTTCATAGATCCTCAATTTTTTTTTCCTATTTAAATTAGAGGCTTTTGGTCTTACATACATAAACATGTCAGCCCCGTGACACACACATAGGATTAAAAGCACTAAACTACTATAAAACGACTACTACATAAGTTAACTAACATAGTTGTAGATAAACTTAACTTTAATAGCCTGAAAGCTACATGGATTCGCTACGAGACTTTTAAAATCACCGAGATCTAGCCTATTTGTGTTTAATTCGGTCATAATGCGTCTTTCTCGCTACTATTACGGACACATTCCACCAAAAAATGATGCACTTCCGCCACAGTCCCGCATTGTTCACAATTTTAACTACTCACATACCTAAATGTTGCCAAAGATTACAAATCCCTATTGGAATTGCTCCGTTGTATATCTGGGCATCCATTTGTAATTTTGTTATTTGTTCATTTGAAAAAAAAAAAACAAAAATACTCGTAACCTAACCAATGTCATAATCAGCCACTGCTAGGACACAGGCCTCCTCTCGGTGAGTGGGAGCTGGCACTAATCCACCACGCGAGTCCAGTGCGGGTGCGGGACAACTCGTAAGTCGCGACCGTTACCAATAGGACCAATGGCGTCGGGCTTCAAATATTGTGTTCATAGAAAACCTTTTAACTTGAAAATCTAATTATTAGCAAAACAACTTTAATCAATGAAATTCGATACAATATTACATTTCGGCTCGAGAGAAGCTTGACTGGATAATTGGTGGAGGAGACCGACTTCTTACGGGGTCCATGTTGTCCTGAGGGTTGTCATTCGCCATTGTTAAAAAGAAAATCAATATTAAATACAAATTATTTAATAACAAACGTAAGTTTAAACTAATAACAAAATAGAATTTATTTCTAAATTAATTAAATAATCAATTATTTCAATTACAAACGAAAACCAAATCATTTAATACCAACAAATTCATTCTTAATTAAGATTTTAATACATTTTAAAATAATATTTACACAAAATAATTTTAATACAATTTCAAATGATTATAAAGTAATAAAATATCAATAAATAAAAATATTATTAAACAAATAATAATTTGATTCAGGCGTGATCCGTGTCATAAATTAGAGTTGTGGACGGGGCGCTCGCTAGAATCGGAATGACCGCATCGCTCGGCGCTGCGTCTTATAAAGGCCGACCCCTTCCACAACTCGCCTGATTCATTGCGTGGTACGATGATGTCACAGAGCATTGCGTTGCGTTTCGTTTTACGTTGTAATAATTTGCTCACACCGACATACACCTACCTTAAGTTCTGAATTGTACTGCCTCGTCGGTCTAGTGGTCGCAAGCGCTAATGCTGAGCATGAGGCCTTGAGTTCGATTCCCAGGTTGGGAAAAGTATTATTGGGTTTTTTTTGTCAGGGATTACTCAGTAGCAGCTCGAAGTCTGGATTTGTGCCCGGTTGAAAGGCAATAGGCTCGCCCCCTATTACCAGGAACTTCAATATAACTGGCGAAATGTGGGTGTACTATAGGTGCACGTCTGCCTAAACCTTTGGGGTTTATAGGCGTGATGTATCGATACGTTGTAACTCCGGAGGAGTCTCTAGTGATGTAGGGAAGGTAGTTGCTACGCAAAGCTCAAAAGGTGTTGTCAAGGTAGATGATAATATTATAGCTGGTTATGTTTAGTATGATTAGATGTTATTAGCAGTGCGTCTCGGTTTCACCTGCATAAGTATCGATCCCGTGGGAATATCGGGATAAAAATTAGTAGCCTATGTGTCAATCCAGGGTGTCAGCTACCTTCGTACCAAATTTTATCAAAATCTGCGCAGCCGTTTGTGCGTGAAGAAGTAACAAGCATACAAACACACTCACAAACTTTCGCCTTTATAATATTAGTGTGATTATCAGACTCTCGAAGTAATTGTTTCAAAAGGATAATAAACAAACCTTCTTGGCTTGTTTTGGTCAAGTTATCCAATGTTGTTACTACAATGTTGTGTGTTCTTGCTTATGGGAGTGCTAGAAGTGGCTTCTTGTCAACGTGCATTGGATACCCAGTAGATACCTAACTGGAAAATGCCATTATTTGTAAAATTAATAATAATAATAATATTCCACAACTATCACACAACGCCATCTAGTCCCAAGCTAAGCAGAGCTTGTGTTATGGGTACTAGACAACTGATAAACATACTTATATATTTCTAAATACATACATATTATAGATAAATTACAACCAGACACAGAACAAATGATCGAGCTCATCACACAAACATTTGTCCTGGGTGGGAATCGAACCCACGACCTCCGGCATAGCAGTCAGGGTCACTAACCACTAGACCATCAGGCCTGGAATATAGCAAATAGTAATTTAATATCGTATTTAAACGAGGCAATTTTAATCCCAACTAGGTCATGAATGTGTGGTATAAATAAACCAATATTCAAAAATAAATATACAGTATAAAACTATAATAACTATTAATCTAAATGTTTGTAATTTGTGTTATGGTTTATAAACATTACAAGATAAACTTCTTATACTAAATTAACTAACAAACTATTAAAACAAAAATATAATAATCTAACCTAACTAAAACTATTAGCAAACTAAACTATGGTGTCGTAAAATTCCTCCACATCGTTGTCGAATGGCAATACCCAAGAGACTAGCGGCATTGCCACGTTATATGAAAATGCTTAGCCTCTGGTCTAAGTAAAAGCCAGCCCTTGGGTCTCGGGAAGTGTCAACCAGCCATAACAAACTATGAGCACTCGGACCCCACGGCCGTAAGGTTTTAACCCCAAACGGCTCGAAATAATTGCCGATAAGATTATTATACTCTCGCCGCTTGTGGTTTTCCTCAGCCGCAGCAGCAGCGACAGCACAGCACACCGAGCCAAGAAGATGAGATGGCGCAACAGTTGCGCCCCATACTAAATCCCTATCCACCTTCCATGGAAAGACACGCCGTCCAGTCTCTTGCCATCGTCGCGTCCAAGCCATTGGGTTTTAATACAGCTAGAACGCCGACGGTGACAAGAGCTCGTCGGATGATGTCATTAATGTTCGCGTGTCACTCTAAGTGGCTTGCACTTCGGCTGCAAGATAGGCTGTGGTGTCCGAGGCTGTTAACAATTTCGATGAGGAAGCTCTTAGTCGCAGGGAAGCAGTGAGGCGGAAAGTAGTGTCGTCAAACAAAGTGCTTATGTTCGAGGACGGTAGTGCATAAAGCCAAAAGAAATTTGCTAGACGTTAAGAAGTATTTTCCTGCAACAACTACAATAATTTCAAGAACTTTTACTCCACGCTAAAGAAGATAGGTACAATCAAAGCCTAAATGCCTACAATGGGAATAAAACCCGCCACTTGCTTACTTCAGAGGTCGCTGCGCTCCAACATCCAAGAATTTTACAGCTAGTATAATTTATTAATATGCCCCGTTGCGCAGATGTTGACTGCAAAATACTGCCATGTATTTTCCAAAGATGTTAAAAGACGAAAACTGTGGAAGAAAGCTCTCCTCCTCTAAAAAAATTAGAAAACCCGATATTTTGTCGAGACTATGTGCTATTTTTTTTAAACCTGAAAACTCATGGCAGAAATTTGTATACAAGAGAGATTTATATTGAGTTTTATAACACTCCAACTTAATTTGACATACTTTATATTAAACGGATAAAAGGAAAAATATTACCTGAACTTTTTAAATGTTTTCTGACCCAAATTCTCTTACTGTAAATAAAATTACTGTAAATTTACTTACTGTAAATGTAGTATTGAATTGAAATGCAAAGAAGAATAGAACTATAACATACTTGTAAAGTAAATGGAGAACCATTCAACTCCAGTCGACCTTTTTAATTTAGTGTTCAAGTAATAAAGTGAAGTAAAGTTGCTGGTGCTTAGGAAAACAGAAAAGCAACTAGGAAACAACTGACTCATTTTATATTTTCCTGGGTAAGTTAAAAAAAATTAAAAGTTTAAAAAGTACCTCGTAGTTATTTGGAAAGCGCAAGCTAATTAAGTTGATATACACTTTAGAGTGAAAACAGTAATAATAACTTCATTAAATTTAATGGATCCGCGGATTCCATAAGCCTTAGAGCCCTCGCCGCATCCGAAACCTATAAGTATTTGGGTATATCGGAAGCGTTGGGCATCAATGTTACTGACTAAACTAAAGGAGTGCTTCTTTGGCCGCCTGAAGAAAGTATTTTTTAGCATATATCGAGCATGGCCTAGGGAAACAATCAGACACAATATCTCCGGGTGTGCTTGTCTATGTATGTGCCCGACCCAGTTCTCGAAAATGGAAAAATTACTTTGTACTGGGATCGATCCATCATCACTGTCAGGACTATTGTTGCCAATAAGCCTGATAATAGTGGTGGTGGATCGAGAAGAGCGGCGCGCAATGATTGTTGAAATAACGGTCCCGCATGACAGGAACCTCGTCAAAGCCGAGAAAGATAAACAAATCAAGTATCTTGACCTGAGTAGCGAGGTTGTCGATATGCGGGATGTGGATTCGGCGATCATTGTGGCGATAGTCGTCACAGCCAATGTCTTTATAGCCAAAAGCTTCAATCAACACCTCTCGTTGGGTAGCTGGATTCAGAAAGCGGTACTTCTGGTCACACGGCTCGCATTGTAAGGAGGTTACTATCTCTAGAGCCCTGACCTTGGAACTTGGACCTTGTTCCCGAGCTACTATTTTTTATATTTTTTTGTTTTTATTTATAAAAATATTTAAAAATGTAATTTAACAAAGTAAATTGTGAGCAAACTCGAAATTCAATCAATGAGCAAAGAAAAAATTCAATGCAGACTGAATGAAGATGCGAAATTGTTTGCTACGACGTAGGTGATTTCACGGCTACGGAAGCTACGCTCTCGTAGCAGATGTCTACGCACTGCCACAAGATATACTATACGAGACGGTTGTCGGAATTTGTGACATGAAACTCCAACGTTATTATTAAACATTTTTACGGCAGATATTTTTTTTCATAATATTTTTAGGCTGAAACAGGTTTTTCTCGCCTATCCGAGAGTGTCGTAAAAGGCGATTGAGGGATAAAGTTAAAACAATGAGATCAAACCTCAAACTCCTATCTCCGAAGTGTGGTGACTATAGCCATCCTTTAACCATTCATAGCAGCCCATCATTGACGGCCATGGTCAGCAGTTGACCTTCATGATACCCTCATAATTATTGTAGCTGATAAAATAAAGTTTTATTTTTAAATCCTTTCTCTTTTTAACAAAACTTTCCTATATCACGTTTCACGCACATACACCTCCAATTTCAATTAAAATCAAGTTGCTAAAGTAACAAACGATCTGTTACCGCAACCAACGCCAACGTAATCGAGAATACCGCCCGCTGGGGTATAATAATTATCATGTGAACGCGTGGCCCGCTGGGAGTGATCCCTGCCACGGATTAGTGCTGGGATAGCCCGGGAACGTATCCCGGGAAGCGATAGGACCTCGCGCCCCGGAAATTCATGACACCCAGGGGTGGACGATTCTTTTTGTCACGTTATATTGCTTTTGCTAACTCTCTGGTTATATGAGGGTGTGTAAATGCTACATTTTTCTTTCTGTGTAAAGAATGGTATCTTGCGAGCTAGTTTGATATTTTATTCGGAAAATAAAACTGGTACTTTTAGGAATGTTCCCGCTTTAAGTTTTGCATCTGGTATGTTAATATTATAACATTTGGAGGGGAAGTGAGCATAATATAAACACTAGGAGTTACTTTTAACCTCATTTTCTTTATTACTGTTTATAACTGCATGGTTTATTCACTTAACGCGTGACTGCAATTTTATTTCATAATGTTCAGTGAGCAGTAGAGTTTTTAATTTGCAAGTTTCACTGATTTAATGTGTAATAGAACCTATAGACGGGTCTTGTCGATCGGTCAGGTTAAGCTACGCTTGCCGGGGTTGGTCCGTGGATGGGTTACACACCAAGACCCTTCCGTGTCTCGGAGAGCACGTAAAGCCCGGCTGTCATTCGTGGATCTTTAACAATCGTTACGGGTCGTCAGAAGCCCGAAAGTCTGACAACTAGTCTTACCAAGGAGTGTCGTATTACCCAGTAACTGGGTTGTGGAGATCAGATTGGCAGTTACTCTATGAAAAATACTGGTATTTAGCTGCATCCGGTTAGACTGGAAGCCGACCCCAAAATAGTTGGGAAAAAGCTAGGCAGATGATTGATTTTTTACGTCATTTGGAGGTCAAATGAAAGTCAAGTCATATCATGTGTTTATGTTAAAATAAACTACATCTTATAATTTTAAGAGCTAAAAATAGAAACATAAGGATTAGAAACCTAAAAGCTCGAAATGGTTTTGGAATCAGCGTAGGATTTTATTTCCTTTACGTACCAAATTGCTAAAGACACTCTTTTTATTATTCGACTGTAAGTAGCCACACTGACCCCACCCTTGTCTGCCACAGCTTACAAATGATTACCGGTAGCATAAAACCTCAATGCTCTCAATAACTGAGGGGCAATTCTCGTAATTTTAATCTGTCAAAAATACCTTCCATTTCTCTACATTCTTGACAAGTTTTTGACATTGATTGTTGCCGAGATGAGATTGCGACGTTTTGAACGTTTTTAATTACGGGAATTGGTCTTCAGAACTATTGGAGATGTAGAATTATTTCTGAAATAAAATAAAAAATGCTTTACTTAATTGTAATTATGCGAGTACAATAAGGGCATATGTTCCTACCTCACAAGTGTATGGTTTACATTGTTAGTCAGGTATCGTTGACTAACTCGAAAACTATAATAAGTATGTTAAATAATATATCTCCCAAAAAACTCGGTCTCATCAATACTTTCGAAGTAGTTTGATCGTTTCGGATATATTTTTTATGCTATGGCTGTTATTTACGTCGAATATAGTAGAAACAGTTTCTAAATTTTCAACAAATTCATATTAATCACTCACATCTTCGATGCTTAAGAGACAATTTAGTGCCGGTTTATGGGCCCATCATTTGTCCACCTAAATTTCGGGGACCTTTTAACGTTTAACTGACCCCTTTCTCTTGGTGAAACAGAAACCACCTTCTAACAGCCCCCTAACCATTCTTAGGGGATCCCTTAAACTTAGGTGAAAACGGGCATACATAGGTTAAGTTAGGCTAAGTTTTAAAACTGTAAAATTTTGCATCGTCCAAAAATCTTCAAATCAATTTGCCTAGCCTTTTTCCACTATGTTGGGGTCGGCTTCCAGTCTAACCGAATGCAGCTGAATACCAGTATTTTATATGGAGCGATTGCCTATATGACCTCCACAAATCAGTTACTGAGTAACACGATAACCGCTGGCAAGACTAGTTGTCAGGCTCTAAAAATCCAGAAATCTTAAGATATCAATTTATTTCTGTACACAAAATGGGGTCTTCCCACTAGCTTCCCACGCAATTGTATCAAAAGTCCTTAATCGGTTAAACTTGTTATTATTTTAAGACCACCACTTTTGTTTGGAGCCGCTTTCTATGAATTTACTTGAACAAGTTATTAAGTCTTGGCATTAATGCGTACAGTAACAAGGGGAACAAAGAAAACAATGGGATCGCCATATAAAAGACAACAAAATAATATTAAGTCTAGCTTTTGCTTCGTTATTGTCTGACAAATCAGAATGACTGTCGAAATGTAAGTACTTTTTGCTTAGTTATAATGAATTGGGTATTGTTTTTTCCATGTGTATTGTCTGATATTAAATCTAGATATTCTTGTTAAAGGTTTTTTTTTCTGTAAAATTTTAATAAACTATTTAAATTATTCCTGGAACGGTTTATTTTAAATAGGCGCCTTAAAAAATATTAAAAAAAATAGCTGTTTATTAAACTAAAACTATGCGATTTTTGAGAAGTCAACTTTACTTTATTCTTAACTTGAAGCGGGACAGTTTGAAACTTCAACGACTTTTTAACTTTATGCATGACTTTCAAAGGTAATGAATTTTTTAGCGTAGCATTACTTTTTTGTCAACTTTGCCTCACACTAGGATTATTCTACTTCTTAGCTGTTTTTCAAGTTGCTATATAAATCTAACATAATCATTTGCCAGAATATAGTACATTATTATAGTCTTAAGGTTAGTCAATGGTATCATGCAGCATTAGTTAGAACAACTAAAAGCACAATAACAGCAAAAATGAAGAAAAAATAGCGCATATAACATTAGTTTTTTTTTTATTGTAAATAATTATTTATTTAAACTATTTTCGGCCGAATAAAAATTTATTTTAGGTCAGACTAAAAAAATTAAACAAACTACTAAAATTGTTCCGTAAAAAAACCGAACCCATGGCAGCACAATAGCCAACTACTTAGGCACTGCACTTAACTAAACCGTCACATTAGTCTTTAGTATGAACTCTAGTTTAATGTCCTACCCTGTTAGTTGACGATGCATATTACTTGACTTGTTAGCACTGTGGAGGCAATAACGATTAACTTGAAGACCGCACTAGATCATAAGTCGTGATATACCTATTGCAAGTGAGTCGAATGCCCACCACGATTAACAACGGTATTCCATTACGACATGCATGGTTGGTGTGTTTAATGCTTTAATGTATGTTGTAAACATCAAACTTTCCTTATCTGGAGTTTAAAAAGTACTTTGCTATAATTTCTTGAGTAATTTATTTTTATACTCAAGAAATAATATCAGCAGCGTCATACAATGTGGCAATGTTGCCAGCCATGATGCCTTTTTGAATTCTTCACCCTTGTTTTGTTTTATTTACATGTACATGTTATTATTTTTAAGCTTCAATATGATCTTTTTTTATTAACTTTTGCCCGAGCTTCGGGCTTACTGCTTTGGCCGCATTAGTGCCATAAGGGATTAAGGGTACAGGTTATAAACTATCTGTGTGCCAAATTCCATCCAAGCCCGTTCTTGCGCCAATCCGGAACATACATTCAGACAAACATACCAACGGACATAAATTCTAAAAACGATATTTTTGGCTTCAGACTCATTCTCACACCTCAACAAATTATTTTTTCATTTTTCATACTCGGAAAGTAGTGTTTGTTTGATCCGAATAGCGGGTGGAAGACGCTGCTTCCCATCTTAGGGCGGGAAAGACTCATAGTAATTGCTTCCCTCTCTAGGGCGGGAATGAATTTTAAAAACAGAACTAAATTGGCTAGGTAGTCAGCTACGATTTTTTTACATAATTGAGAAAAATGTTGCAGTCTTGTGAGTGCATAAACAGCCAGTGTGAAATAAAAAAAAATACCTATTAAGCGGGACGGCCCGCGGCGGTGACGCGGTGTGTTCCAGATTTAAAATAGTACAAAAATGGTTCTAACATCTCAATTAATTTTACATAGGTACCTACTATTCATGTTATTATTATCAATAAATATTTTAGAAAAACCACTATTTTTTACTTTCCTAATATTCGAAATGAAAAGTAGTGTTTAACACGGGTGAAAGTCATCAATTCCTACTCGGACTATAGCCGCCCTCGCTGCGCTCGGGCGTCTAAATACCTCTTATGGGAATAGATTCCTTTCGACCCTCGTATAACAATCTACTATTTTAACACGCTTTTATTAGCTTTACTTGTAACTAACTTTATATTCGTTAGTTAACTAATGAGAAATCTTAGAAATCAATTTTAAGCTACTTCTAATAATTGTCGTATCGAAATGAAACTTTGTATGTCTATGTATTTTGGAAGACAAAACTATAATTTGGCAACTTGGAGCTGATCTGATGATGGAGCCTGGAGGTGGATAGTGGAACTCTTCAGTGACTACTAGTAAACCCCTCGAGTTTGAGGTCATATGATTCGTTTTGAGGAGTCCGATATTTTGCACATGTAAACCCCTCGAGTTTACCTACTAATGATCACAACTTCGTTGACTTTATACTTATTAAATTAATACAAAATATACTAGACGCAAAAGTTAATTCAATTTAAATCAATTTAATTATTTTATAATTTTTAGTGTTTGATAAAAGCGTTTTTTTTTTAGACTACATACTTTTATTTAAAAAAATGTTCAATGTACAGTTTTGACTTCGTTACTTTTTTATTATGTTATATGTATATGTGTAACTAGATATAGATTTGTTATTTATGTTATCAACTTGTTCTTATAATTCTGGCTAACCAATAATTGTCTATAATAAGCAGATCTAGGTAAAAACTTAATTTTCAAAGAACGTTTTAAATGCATATTAAATTTCAAAATAGTATGACACAACTTAAAACGCTTGCCCATCAATGTTTTCTATATTATAGCTAGGGATAAAAGACCACAGCTGCCTGTCAAAACCCAACTCACCAGAGACTAGACCATACAGCAAGAATTCAAAAGCGATCACACACCCGCTACATCAAACAAAGGTTGTCAATAACCAGTTCAATCCGTCAAACGTAGGACAATATAATTCCCATCAAGTGGACCGCTGAAGCTCCATCGTCGAAACTAAACACAGTGTTTAGCTCGTTTCCCAACTACAGTAATTGTCTTTGCAACCAAAACTGTGACGGATCACGTTCTGATCCGAGCACGTTAATCACAGTGAATAATGTACCATTTCGGATGTCCAATGAATAATCCTGATGGATCTGGCAACTCTCCTGCCACCCAAATGAGCGATTTCACCATGATTTCCTTTTAGCATCGTTTTGATGTTCACGGTGTGTTTGGGAATTTGCTCTTTGTGGCCGTATTACACACACACATCACAACACAATTCACAATTTTCGGTTGTCTGTTCAGGAGATCATACTACAGGATGAGTTGTAATTTGACGTATTCCTTCCAGGACGTCATAGTGTGACCCATTTGCAACAATTAAGCACCACATAAAGCTTAGACAAAAATACATGGGATTCGAGATAACTCAATTATTATGTATTTTTGAAAATTTCCCAGAATTCGTCCCTAAATATCATTTTACTCTTAACTCTTGGATTGAATGGCTTTCGTTGCTATTCCGTTGGATACCTGATACTTTAACAAATCTTTATATGCAACCAAATGTTCTAAAACATCAAACAGTTAAAGGAAGAAGTCGAAGTTACTCTATAAGTTAGAAGCTCCTGTTTCGAGAGTATCTATAAATTTTTGAAGGTTGTATTACGCGATAGATCTGTTTGACAATTTTCTGCACTAATTAAAACTAACCGACCGCATCGCGAATCGGTAAACGTAACGTGGGACGCCCTCAGGCTAGGTGGAGCGACGATCTTCGCAGGATGGCTGGTAGCAGCTGGATGAGAGTTGCCGAAAATCGAGTTGAATGGCCTGCAATAGGAGAGGCCTATGTCCAGCAGTGGACTGCCATAGGCTGATGATGATGATGACCGCAACTATGAGTAGACTATAGACAGACTTTTATCAATTGATTGGAAAACCACTATACTTACATATTATTAAGTGACACAGCATCAGCACATCTGGAAATTGTTCATTTTAGGCACTTTGCTCCCCTAAATGTAACACAATGTGGCAAACCAAATTTCAAAGACATTTCTGTAAATTACGTAATTTGCTGCCGATTATCGTGAAGCGAGTGGCCGATGTCAAAAGACAGGTTGAGAATAAATAATGTCTTTTGGGAATAGCCAATAGAACCACGCCGGGCAGAAAGGTAGTTAAATAGGGAAGCAAAGGAGCGTTTACTTATCTTTTCTTTACTTTGTGCCCCGGAGTGCCGAAAGTACCTAAAAGGTGATTAAGATTCAGCTGATTAGTTGAACTTGAGGATAAGATATTGCTTTTACTTTTGCACTGAGTGTCGGGAGGGGGCAGGTAAATTTAAGCGTGACGACGGTAACTGTCTTCGCGTTTTTGTTTCGGAACTACGGGTATTTTCTGGGTCGTGAATTTTTATATTTTTCTGCTATTGTTTTAATCTTAATTTCTTTTCATGAAAGGAAAGGACCGCTTAATTAATTCGTGCGCGGTTATTCACGCTGATATAATTTGCAGGGCAGATCTCAAATGATAAAGTAGACGGTACGCTAAAATGAAGCCGAGTAGACGTGGCAATTTCGTAAAAAAACCGGTCAAAACCGGGCTCGCGCACAAAGGGTTCCGTACAAATTTGTAAGTATGTAAATAGTTTATCACAATTTTTTTTAATAATATAACTACAAAACGGTTTTCGGATTTTTTCCTTTACTTGTGCTACATGACGTTACTTCTTGCCAAATTTCATGATTCTTGGTCAACGGGAAGTACCCTATAGGTTTTGATTCCCTTACGAATGTCAAAATATGCGGCATAAACGGAACATAAACGCCCGTATCTCTTGATTGCGTTGACTAAGAAATTTGTTTTTTTCACTGCTTCAAAGGATTGCAGCCCTGAGTATTTGATATTAATTTCAACTTGATAACTCCACTCGTTCCTGAGAAAAAGGGTCTTGACAGACGGACAGACAGACAGACAACGAAGTGATCTTATAAGGGTTCCGTTTTACCTTTTAAGGTACGGAACCCTAAAAATGAGCAAGCCGCTTCATTTTATACAGCAACAAGCTGCAACTGATGTAATCCTTTTATATTTAACGCGTTAAATGCGTTTATAAAACGATACGGAAGCAAAGCGGATCCTAGCCGGATAAAACGCAGGAATGAAAAAGCCACTTCGTACAGAGAATAAAGGTAAGTTGTGCTGGATAAAATAACTTGTTTCAGACAGATTTTTGTAGTATTAAGCATCGCCATTCTGCATTGTCTATGTTGAAACATAAACTCCTGTTTCGGTGTCGTGAAAGCCAAATAAAAATGTATGTCTGTTTGAATATTTTATTTATTCGAAAGATACAAGCGTGAACACAATACATTTATTTAAAATAAAAGTCTCGTACCATTTCCCAGTGTCATGAATTAAAAGCCAATTTACATTGAGTATTGGAAACCTCATTTTTGACCGCAAATCTATTATCTAGCAATTCATTTTGTGGTTATTAGCCACTTATGTGCATGTTTCAGCATTAACCCAACATTTTCAGTTCAAGCAATTTGTTGAGCTGCCCAGAGCCCCTTAGTTTTATATACCATTTATTCATAATATCATCGACCTTTTAAACAAATTTAAATGCGAGTATTTCCGTTAAAAAAATGCAGAATGAAACAGGTATTTTCAGGTTGTCACTGTTACTCCGAGTCGGTCCCACATCCCTGTCTCGTTCACACAATTATGAATGATACCCTTATTTATAAACTAAACAAGTACAGTATTGAAGGTGTTAGTTAATTCTATGGTCAGTACCTAATGGCTTATTAGTATCCTGGTCCTTTTTGTAATGTAGCAAGTACTTTTTATCAAGCAGTCTAAAAAGAATACGATGTATGTGTTCTGTACATCCATGTACGAGTATGTTTAAGTATGTTTACAGACTGCCGAAGACGGAGCATAACCCTTTTTTACCGCTTTGGTGGGTATCTATGGCATCCTAAAATATGGCAGTATCTGACTTATTCTGTTGTTTGCTCAAGACCTATTTAAACTGGGTCACGGTACGTTGCATCACAGGAGACTACACATCACATCACTCATTAGGTGCATTATTAAGCTTGAAGTAGTTATTTAATACCCGGTTCTGCTTAATTATCGCGGAGTGAAGCAATTACTAATTACCGTGAGCTCTAATGACCATCTGTGTGAAACATTCATGAGCACAGATCCTCGTTACGGTCCATTGATATATGATATCACTGACAACTTTGTGAGGACTAACTATAATGCTTGTATATTAAGTATAGAGCTGATCAAACGGTACTAAATAATACCACTCTTCTAGCGTTACACAATCGTTACACTGCTATTTTTAAACATTATTGTATTAAACCCGTTATGCGGGCTAGATGAACGGACGATAAGAAGGTGGCTGGGGTAGAATGGATGCGGAAGGCGGAGGACCCTGTCCTCTGTTGTGGCGCAGTCTGGGAGAGGCTTATGTCCAGCAGTGGACTACGATAGGCTGAGTTGATTCATTGATGAGGGCTTTACATAGGTGATTAATTCGGCTAGGCCACAGGTGACTAAAATCGCAAGTTCCAATGTAGAATAGGTTTCGACTTTTGTCGTACGGCGACAGGTCGCATGCGGAGGGTGACAAATATCGACCGTGAATATGCTGTCGCAGGCGATCTTCTGCCGCATGAAGGTCGACATTTTGGTGCAAAATGAACTAATCTCCTGCAATTTTATCGATCTGGGTAAATGGGGTGACGTATCGGCTTGTGAGGCGATTTGGTAAGCGACCAGCTGCGCGGCGAAAATTGACCTAATGTAAATCCCCCAAAGTTCGAGATCGAAACATAAGACGAGCCGCTTTTTTTTTTAAGACGTTAGCCCTAAACATATCTCCAACTTTTTTTCATGATTAGTTCGTCTCCATTAGGTATAATTAAAAACGTGTGTGGTCCCCGACCCTCGTCAGAAATGAAGATCCTTAAATCCTTACGCGATACTTGTACGCACACGTACTCGTATATAATAGAAAGAAACAGAGACTGAGAGAAAGTGTGAATTTAATACGCGTTTTGGTTTCTATTCAAATTTTTTAGAAGCTCTAATGAAGTTGGAAGCCATCTTGGATTTTCAATTTGACCTTACTATACAGTGGTGCTTCAGCACCCTCGAAAACCATGAAAACGACACCCATGATGAAAAAGTTGAAAATTTTCGTCACTCACTATTATGACCTTTCTCATTAAGGCCTTGACGTCACCTTCTATCTAATTTACGGTTTGAACCGTAAATTAGAAACCAATTGGTTCAATCGAATAAACACGTTGCCAGATTCTGTAAACAAAACACAATCTGCCAATAGAAAAACAGAAAGAAAGAAAGGGAGGAAGATAATAATTATTATGATTGTATTAACAAGATTCCATAACGCAGCCAAAATATTCCGCAGCGAAAGTCGCACTCCCAAAACAGAGTACACTAAAGCAAGGAAATGCAGTAAAACGAACAATGAATGAACTAATCAAATTAGACAATGCGTATTTACCCGTCTCGCTCTGGCGTTCGCTGGTAAATAGAGAGGAAACTAATGGAGTGGACATAATCTGTCCGATAGCATTGCTTAATTTTCGCATCCTCTTACTTCCAAATCCCGTAGATGAAAAATGAACGGAGGCAGGACACGTTTTTGCTTTTATTTTTGTTTGTTTCGGACGGATTTTTCCAGAATTGTGGGAACGTAATAAAAGTTACGTTGCCTTTTTTAACTATGATTTTTTTGCTGTGCAGATTTTACGGAAAAAAAAATTATTATGTCAGACACAAATACCCAGACGCAGCGCGCGTACCATGACTACCGTAGAAACGGAAGAAACGAAAGCCAGATGCATGTAGATGCTGCAGGATCTACAATTTTGGTACTCTTAGCTCCAAAATCAAAAGTCACTAGTTACAAGTAACCAGCCGGTGCAAAATAGATCAATTCCCTGATGTACAGACGCCAGCACATCAAGTTACTACAATCTGACAAATTTCTTTAATAGGTTTTCAACTTTCTTTCTAAAGCATAAGGTTCAAAGTCGATTAGGAAAATTTGACAGTTTCGGGTAGCTTGATGTGCTGGCGTCTGTACCAACACGATCCTTCTTATTCGAATTACTGCCGGCTAATTTCTTCAGCTCGTTAATCCACTCGACTCGAAGAATCTAGGTAATCAATATTTTAAACCTCGGTGTGCCCGTCTAGGTCGCACTTCCACTTGAACTTTTTATTTAGGTTGCTTCCTTTGCAGTGGCTAATGAAACTTTCTGCTAGTGATAGAATGTTAGATCTAGTGGCTTAAGAAATGGTTTAAGCTGGCTGCAAATTTATTACTGCGATCGTTGTGTCAATTTTGTTGTACGATATCATCCGTAGGTAGGTATTTGATTTCTAATCATCCAACAAAGGTGACGCTGATGTAGTGTTTTTTTTACATCAAAGCTAATTTGTACCTTGAAATGTAACTGTATCATCAGATAAATGAAACATCAGGTCTGATCATTGCAACTCTCTCACAATTCACTCACCTCGAGTCAATCACTCCCAAAGTCTGTCCCTACACTTTCTACAACAAAAGCTCAAACACTACACAACAATATGACAAGTCCCACAGATACATCAGAGTTATTAATTCCCAAAGTGAACCCTACTTCATCACGTGTGTTAATCATAACAGCATGTTCAGAGCTGTTAGCACCATCAGCATGTAGACCACGTTAATCCGCGGTTCATTCTGCAGATTAATGGCCCCCCCACCCGGGCTTGCGCCACCTTTGTGAACAGCTATCGATGGCGTGTAATAGATATAAAGTTAGTAAGTAGTTGGCGTATGGGGGAGCGTAGCTCGCGTACCATGCTCACGATCTAAAGGTGGTTACTATGGTGGTTTTTCACACGACATTTCTGTTTCTTAGGTAAGATACTCGTTCTTCTTCTTTCTCATATTAATATCGGCACAAACTAAATACGAATAGTTCATACTGTAAATAAAATATTAGCCAGCCCGTAAAGTTGATTAAAAAGTGATTGTCGAAAGCTTTTTCTATTATACTTTAAATTTTATTTTTATTTACAGAATAATTGGTCTTGGTGTTCCTGGTAAAGGTCAGTCAAACGACACCGGACGTTACATGATTTTTGAAAATCTTCTGTCGAATAATATTCTTGTATAATCCTGCTACGGGTTTGACGCCAAGTCAGTAAAATTTCAGCCATACTTCTGAGTGTAATCTATACAAAATAACTTTATTATGGAGAAAAGACGTCATTTGAGCCAAGACGAAATGATCAGAGCCGTGGGAATGTTGGAAGCTGGTTCTTGGCAGCGTGCTGTGGCAATCGCTGTTATCGCTACGCAGAGTGTAATAATCCAACTTTCGACATGTTACCACATCACTGGCAACGTGGCATGGAGTGAATAAAGTGTGAAAAAAGGTGGCATGAAGGAAGAGCTCGCATCTCCACATGCAGACAAGATTTCTCGACAAAATTGTACACTGAACGCGATGATACGAGGTTTCATAGCTCTCCAGGGATTTTAATAATTAAGCGATTAAACCATAAGAAATCGCTTGCATGAAGTCAATCTCCGTTCCCGAAGGCCGCAACGTGTACCACCTATTGAGCCCCGCAATCGCAGAGCCCGTTAACAATGGGCTCGTGCACACAGAAACTGGACAGAAGAAGAGTGGAGTTTTGTGTATTTTTGTGAAAAATCTCACTTTGGTTTGAGACCAGATACTAGATTTGAACGATACTGGAAAACCCCAAGACGCCAATAACGTTTAAAATTTAGCCAGGAAGTCTATTCACACAGTGGTGGAACAATCATGATTATATCAGCAGAAGAAGCGAACTGATTTGAATAAGAGGCAATCTCAATGCACAGATTTCCGCTGAAACGATTGTATCAGATGATGTCATTCCTTTGCAGACCCAAATTGGTGCTTCATTTCTGCTTATGCATAATAATGCACGTCCACACACTGCCAGAGTCGTTGCAAACACACTTGCCGCAGCTAATATCAAGTCAACGTCCTACCATGGCCTGCTCAATCGTCAGACATGAATCTCATTGTGTACGCATGGGATATGCTTCAAAAAAGAAGCATATCTTATCCCTTACATACCCAGCTCTGCCAAATATGGATGCCGTACAGAAAATCTTTTGCACCTTTTCCAACGGACGTGGGCGGCCATTCTGTAACATGATTTGGAATTATAAGCCAAATCACTGCGATTGTGTTATACGCGATAACGGCGGAAATACAGACTACTAATTTAGACAATTTTAATCAATAAAACTTTTAAAAACTTATATTTTTATCTTTTTATCACATTTTAATATCAGGATTAACTAAGGTAAAAATCCAGCATAAGCAAAAATCGCGAAAAGTATTTAAACAGAGAGTACTTCTTCGATCTACACATATGAAAACATTTTATTTAATCAAACTAAATAGACATTTTTATCTGGATCCCTAGACACTTATTATTATTATTAGTATTACCCGTTTGATGAAGTAAGAAAACGCAATGAATGGAGGTTAAAGAGGTCAAAAGAGACATAATAAGTCTCATGTATTTGTCCAATAAAGTAGGTGCCTGTTTAACGTCCCTAATCGTAAGAAAAGAACAATAGGACAGCGGGGATGAAAAAATTATATTAATTATACCTTTGTTTAGTTTTCTGTTTATGAATTTAGCGATAATTCCACTATTTCGCTTCGACGTTAATGAGTTACAATAAAAATTATTTTATTCTTCGTTTAATATTGAGTCTTTTTTGGTAGCAAAACAGTGATTGAGTACTTTCAAACTGAATATTTAAAAATTTTCTTTGTCAGTATTAGTTTTTAAAGCACGTCGAAAACTTCTAGATTAAACCTATTATTAGATTTGGGAAATGACAATTTATAATGGTTATGTAACAGTTACTTACTGCACCCCCTATTTCGAGTTGGCGCAAGTTTTAAATTTCATCCTGTAAATTATTATTAGGAGGTCGAAACCATAATATTTGCCCGAAACTTTGTGTAAATTCTGCCGTAAAAACCATAAACTTCATACAATAGCTATGACTTTATTACCACCTCGATACACGTTCCTTCATATTATATTACATAGTATGTATGCACGTATACAAACGCGATCCATCTTTTACTGAGTTATTGTGTTAAAAGCCGAATACATTTTTCATAGAAAATAACACATATTTCACAATGAAATTCTTGTCGATCGAGCAGCCGCTTTGTCTTGCTTCTTTTCCTTCATTTTTCCTGCTTGATTTGTGTTCTATGAGTGTTCCGCTGCACTCGCTCCGCTCGCCTCGAGGAATATTGGATATCTGTCATAAGTCATAAGATTTCGCATACCGATTTTATAATGTACCCTACATTCTGTGACCGTATATAAAACCCGGTTTTTTATCTTGTAGATCTTCCCAACAATCTTTCTGCATCAAAACTGGTTTGAAAGATTAGTACAGCGTCGCTCATTGTTCCCCCACGAGGGTGTTTTGATAGAAATGTAATGCACCGTGTAATTTTCCCGTTAATATTGTTTATTTGTGGATTCTCTTGGTGCGGATACAGACACGTTCCGGATGAAATAGGGGCGCAAAAACACGCTGTACTCTCCTTGCACTATAGTTCGTACCTTTTCTTGGATATAGCTCTCGATCTAAAGAAAGAGCTTGATAAATATGTAATAATATCTTTAATTTCTTCCCAAGGATGGCTGTGTAAACATTCTTGGCGGGTTTAGGGTTATTATCGCTCATCGGGCTATCTATATATATAAAAGGAGAACTGACTGACTGACATATCAACGCACAGCCCAAACCGCTGGATCTAGAGATTCCAAACTTGGCATGTAGGTTCCTTATGAGGTCTAGGGGTGCACTAAGAAAGGGTTTTTCGAAATTCCACCCCTAAGAGGGTGAATGGGGGGGAGGGTGAAATTTCACGCGGACGAAGTCGCGGGCAGAAGCTAGTGAATAATAAAACAGATCCGATATTCGGGTAGATACGGCAAGTGATCGGAGTATACATAATTATATTTGATGCTATGGTAACCTCTGTCGGGCTTAAAATTAAGTTAGGATAATTCCGTGTTTATGGCACATTCAATTAGGAAAAGTACCATAAAACAATATTTTTGCTGTAATATAATAAAGTAATAACTGCTGTTCACGTAGAATTTGTAACATTATACCGAAATGTGAGCCGTCATTGCTCAATATTGCGCCTCATAAAGTAACACGGAGTAGCATAATAAAGGAAATGACAAACACTGCGCTGCGTGCAATATTGTCAAGAAGCGGGAACATGAACATTAATAAGAGAGAAAAAAACAACTCCTGTGTTTATTTATTTTTTTACAAAAAAAAAAAAGCTGATTTCAGACAGGAGACGGGCATAAATGCCACGGAAACGCAAGGCCTGCCTAAATTCAATTATTTGCAATATCTAAAAGCGGAACCTAGGACTATAGCAGTGGAGTTACCATATTAACCAGAATATGGTATTTCTATTTGTATAGTATAAGCTAATTTAAGTACAGCCAACGAGACGAGATAACATACGTAAAAAACCCAACCTTAAATGTGATAATCTCAGTTCTGTTTTATAAAATCTAAGACATTTTACAGAAGAAGACTCCTGCCCTTTGAAACAAAACAACATTACATTAACACAGCTTTAAAGCTAGTGCCTGGAAAATGTTTTATGTTAAGTAGGTTATAAATAACTGATTTATGAATCTTATCGTTAACTAGCTGCTTCCCCGCGACTTCATCCGCGTGAAATCCTATCCTAACTAACTATTTTCCATACAAACAAAATTCCCCCTTTTCACCCCCTTAAAGGTTAAATTTCCAAAAACCCCTTCTTAGTGCTCCCCTACATTATAATAGGAAGCCGTGTGCAAAATTTCACATTCCTAGCCCCAGTAGTTTCGGCTGTACGTTGATATGTCAGTCAGTCAGTTCTCCTTTTATATATATAGATGACAGTATAATATGAATCCACTATGGAGACTTTAGTTTTCATGGCAACACTAAAATCTATTGATGTCTTCTTCAAATCAGAAGTGTCATAATTGCGTTGACAGAGAATACTATTGTCATATTTTAATACAACGTCTATGTCTTCCTTTCTGTATTCTGAGATGTCTTCATGTGTGGTCGTGAATAGTTGTGAATGAATAGATTATTTTTGTAGCTTTATTATATCTATGGTGAAGCATAGAACACGAGGATTGTACGTAATCCAAATGTACAGAGATGAGGTGTTCGAGTCTAAAGCGCAAAGGTTACAGGTGCTGCTAGCATGTGTGATGAGCATCGTGCGGTGATACGGACGACGATAGCATGACGGCCGCGCCGCTCCGGCTGCTCAGTTATTCGACGAAGTTCTTCTAAAATTAGAATGTACTGTAATTGACAATTAACGTAATTGATAATATTTAAATGCTTTATTTAACTACGAAATAAATGTGTACAATTTTTTTTCTTTTCTTAAAGACTAGCTGACCCGACAGACGTTGTTATGTCCGAATTAAAAGAAAAAAAACCCATAAAAAAGGACGTTCCGTTTTCCCGAATTTGAACATTTTCCAGGAAAGTTTTTAAATCTTTTCTTTCCATTAAAACCTAATTAGGACTAATACAAAAATGAAAAAAAAAAACAGCCAGATCGGTCAAGTAATGCGCTTATCAACAAACAGGATTTAATTTATATTTATTATGTCTGTCAATTATACCACAGCTACACACATACATCTTATCGTTATGTTTGACAGATAGGACGCCTGGAACCTTCTTTCTTAAAAAGACAGCCTACTTTTCATCGAGCTCACCTAACGAAAGTTCCGAACCCGATCTGCACTTTATAATTAAATAATGTAATCAATTTTCATTTGGCAAATATTAATACTACTCAAACTCAAATCATTTATTTGAAACAGACCAATTACAGGCACTTTTGATTTGTCGAGGGGTCGGTCACACATACACATAGGTTAAAAGGCAAGGTAAGTGAACTCCTATTTTTGGTATGTTTATTTTTTCAATTTAATTTTCCAATTTAAATATCTAAACATGGCTGAGACCACCAAAATTAAACATTTATACAATACATGTGCTTTTCTCCATAGAAACGATCTCGCCTGTTTACTTTTTGGTTAATGACCATAAAGCAATGATTTTTTACAGATTAATAAATATTAACTACTTGTATGTCCCTATGTTTTCCTTTTTGATGATACATTATTTTTATAAGCACTAGAACAATCAAAAGATGCCGATTTAAACCGCAGTCAACAGAGGCCTAGTGTGCAAATTAGACAACTATTAATGAAAAATAAAAACATAGGGATACAGTATATATCCTTATTATTCAGTTTATGAAATATCTTTTAAATTTGTCCAATATTTGAGGAGGAAATAGGCGAGAGCCAAACCACGAATTACGACTTTTTACTTTCAAAAGTCCCTCTGACCGCATTTCCTCCAAAGATATTTCGTGTATGAATAGATAGATGGTAATATCATTATAGTCCTTCAGACCGAATTTCTGTCATGGCGGCGAATATCAGCGAAGACTAACCAGCGCGTAAGATATTATATTGCACAAATGTATGCGCAGACAAAGGTGCACTCCCTCTTGCCTCACTCTCATAGTCTGATTGTGTGATGTGTAAAGTGATTTTCAGTGTTCCGTTTTGTTAATTTTGGTACGGAACCCTAAAGATATCTTCATACAGATATCTGTATGACAGTAGGTGATGTTATATGCATGTATTTGATATCAAATACATGCATATAACATTACCTACTGTATATGAAATACAGAATGAACAAATAAACATTTATAATTATGTTATGCCGATATTCATGTTGTGTGTAATGCCGCAGATGGATTGTCGAATCTGCTGTTTTACAAAACCGTTAGTTATTTCAGAAACCAGTGCCATTATGTAAAACAACGTTCAGCTGGATTGCCATTGTGCTACTTGTGTCAAAACTACTTCAGGCGTTTAGTAGTAATGCAGAATGGCTTATCTGCAGTCAGAATAAGCGTTTTTCATAAATCTCTGATAACTTTCAAATAATATTGTTCTTAAAACCTTTACTCATAAGGTCATTTTTAGTGTTTCGGACGACATTATCGTTGTAATGACACTCAGAGCCACGAGCGACAAAATTTAGAACTAAAATCTATAATCAGACGTTTCATTTCACGTTGTTTTACTTAAACTCTAATCGATGACCCGCTATATTGATAAATTCATAACATTTATGCAATTCTGCGTGTAAAAGTGTTCTGTAATTATGAAAAACCGCCAAATGTCGTTCAGTTGGTTTACATAACGCAGCTGGATAATGCAGCTGTTTTGTAATACAGCGGATTCGACAAGCCATCTGCGACATGTATATCACGTTATGGCAGAGTCATTCTCGTTTTTTGTTTAATGCATGTGTCATCAAAAGCTCGTACTTGTACCGATACACATGCAAATTATTCACCTTTCCACTACATTACAAATTTTTCAATAAAGGAGGACGTTATGGATTTGGTTCGATTCGGGAGTTTTTTTAAGGTCACCCAAGTAAAGAGTGTCGTTACAAAAATTACAGCAATTCCATAATTCTATTAAGCTATATCTCAGCTTGTTTCATAAAAGGTTTCTTGAAACCTATGAAAAAGATAAGCCACAAAAACCGGTCAAGTGTGAACCGGACTCGCGCACCGAGGATTCCGTACAAAGTAGGTATGTAACTACAAATTTACGGTTTTCGGATTTTTTTATTTACTTGTGCTATATGACATTGCTTCTTGCCAAATTTCATGATTCTATATCAACAGTATCCCTATAGGTTTTGATTCCCTTGCGAGTGTTAAAATATTCGGCATAAACGGAACATAAACGCCCGTATCTTTTGATTGCGTTTGCGAGAATGATTTTTTCACTGATTCAAGGGATCGCAGCCTTGAGTATTTGATATTAATATCAACTTGATAACTCCACGCGTTCCTGAGAAAAAGGGTTTTGACAGACGGACAGACGGCGGACAACTAAGTGATTTTATAAGGGTTCCGTTTTTCATTTTGAGGATACCATAAAAATAAACAGGTTATGTCCACAACACAACTGACTAAGTACTACCTGCTGCCCTAAACCTGGGGTAGTAAAGTGAAATGGTATCATGTGAAATGACAGCTCACTCCACCTTAGTTGTCACGGTAAGATTTTAAAAGAATAGACCGATCGATACCCAACATCTTTGCTGTAGAATCTTCGGAGAAAACTACACTTGTAGCTACATAAAGAATTAATAGTATTTAGAATTATGGCCTACTGACACGCCCGGCGGCGACGCCTTCAGTTAAAATGATTTCAGTTTATTTCGTTTTATAAAGAACCGAAGTTGTGTTAAGAATTATATCAAAATACACGCCATAGTTTGTAAACTAAAGCAAAATAAAGACTGACGGAGTTGGCGTTTTTCTTATTCTTTATTCTGCTTTTACTCGTTATTTTTTTGCAGTTAATATTGGTTTTGTTTTGACTTGAATAAAGACCGAAAGCGTTCGGTTTAGATTATATTGTTTAGCAATCTGACCATCATGAAAGCCGTAAAGCTGATATCAGACGTTTCATTCGAGTGTCCATTTTTATTTCATTCCACGTTCACACAACACATACAAAACGAAACAGTGTAACGAATATGTCGTCCAATGAAATTGATTGTAGAATGTTCCAGTAATTTCTTCGATGAACCAATAGAATGAAAATAAGTCATCATGAAACAATACGTAGATAATACTCAAGTGATTAACCAAATCACTTAGCAATGAATTTCATTAAATTTTTTCGTTTGTCATAAAATTATGCACAAAGAAAATCTCTTTTGTACCAAGTTACTACGAGCATGGAAACAAAGCCTCATATACCTACATAAGAATATTACGCTTTCATAAAGGAGTCCCAATTTCGTACTCACACATTATGAAATTCCATTCAATTACTGGAACATATTACACCCGCGTATTACCCTACTTTCGAAATCGCTGTGTCGACATAGGTACCTACGTAACGCCAATATCGACTCCATGAAATCGACATTAAGTAGGTACTTTGAGAGCACTAGTTCATTTATAAAAGTTCGGACATTGCTGTAAAAGGAAACCGTAAACGAGAATTTTTCGCGATGCATCGCATTTTCTGTATCAGGCTGCTAATAAATTGAATGTGAAAAAGCGCAATGAAGAACACGATAAGTAAGGTCTTATTTATTTTCTTTTCGGTATTTTGTGGTACACGTGTCTCTAAACTAGAATAAAAAGTAATTACCATGTGTTTTTCACGCGGCTAGAAGGTAATATTTCAAGTTTCGTACTATTAGATAATCTGTGGTTTCGGTGTATTAATTAAATTAGGTACTATTAAAATGATACCGTTTCGACTTCAAAGCGATACATACATCTTCAAGGGCTTAATAAAATTGTAATTGTTTATCTAATAGGTGCTAATTATGGGTGGGGTATTTTGTTTTATCTTTATTTCGACCAGTGTAAAAATTACGGAATTCAATTCATCTTACGGTTAAAAGTAGCGCTATTAATTAAATGACAAACTCAATTTCATTTACATATGTACTTAACATATGCGTGAAACAAAAACTTTCTCAAAATAAACAAATCATGTTTTGGTAGAAATGATTCTTATTTTGCAAATTTTTCTTTGAAATAAACTGTAACCAGGAATTTTAAAACATTTACTATAGTAATATTTAATTACTAAATTACCTATAAATTTATATTCACACGTTAACACCACATAATTTTATCCAACAAAAACAAAACATTTTAATTCATTAGCCACTCCAACTTTGCCCGACAACACGACCAATTAACACCTTTATAATTAACACAAGATTGCCGATCCGAAACGGAAGCCCCCTGTAGAATAAGCCTCTAACAAAGTATACGAAGGTAACGAGTGGAGGCCTTTGATCTCTCGTCGGCATCCGTCTCCTTTGCCTTCTTTGAGAACTGATTGAGCGCACCACTCTGTGTGCATACGAAAACGTCTGGCGTCTACTTGCTGGGGATTTACAACGTTTCTTTACAAAAAACCGTTTACATTTTGGAGGCTTTTACTTCGTAGATTCAATGAGGCGAGATTCGAAGATTTGTGGGAATGTTTGGGTATTGATGTCTTTTTTATTTTATACTAGTGGTTTCACCTGCGCAATTTATGATTCCGAAAAAATTCTGGAGAGGGCCACCCTTATCACTTAGGGGTATAAAAAATGCCTACGCCTATTCTCAGACCTACCAAATATACACAAAAAATTTCATAAAAATTGGTTAAGCCGTTTCGGAGGAGTTCGATAACAAACACTGTGATTTTTTTTTTTAAGTATGTCCGGAATTATTTAAAAATGATACTGATAGGTAGTACAGATAGACTGCAAATATCGATACAGTTTTACGATTTGTACTACAAAACGTAACAATTTTTCTATCTCTTTATACATAGTTCAAAGTGACCCTTTTTTACTATCACATATTATTATAACGAGGCTACTCTACTAGGTACTAATGATTACAATGATATAAATGTTAGTAACTGCGTCAGTTTAAAAATGTATAATTATGATCACCATTTAGGTATGATCCATCACAACAAATCTGAGTCAACCCGTATGAACGAATTCAATGAACCGATACCAGCTTTTTTCGGAATCTAAGCTAGGCTAGGTAGACAGTAGTAAAAAATATATAGGTAGTAAAAAACACGGTGACGAAGCCATTAACAAAGAAAATGCCTTGATCGAGGATCTGGGACACTTGCGAGAAAGGCATTTCCGCGAAAGACACTTGCGCGAACCCAGTTGCGTGAAAAGACATTTCCGCGAATGGACTTTAGCGGACGTTTGCGCGAAGGAACACTTGCGCGAAAGACATTTCCGTAAATGGACTTCTGCACGCATGGACTTTTTCGCGAATGAACATACGCGCGAAAGACACTTGCGCGAAGTACATTTACGTGAATCCACTTCCGCGAAAGGAATGTTGCGCGAAAAAGGTTGCATAAATGAGATCTTCATAACATCATGCCTGTATTTGTTCAAATGGAATACAGGCGTGATGTATTCGTTCAAAGGGCATATGTACACCCACAATTCGCCAGTTATGTTCAAATTATGTGCGTGGTTTTCGAGGTTGCTGATAACGAAATTGGGGTTAAAATGAAAATCCAAGATGGCGGCTGATGAAAATTTTCAAATTTTCTATCATGGGTGTCGTATTCATGCTTTTCGAGGGTGCCAAAGCTGATAGCGAGGTAAAATGGAAATCCAAGATGGCAGCTGCGTAAAAGGACATCATTCACGTTTCATACATTTTTGGGCCAAATCTGAAAGTGCCGGCCAGAAAAAAAAAACGTAATATTCGGATAGATCACCAAATTCCTATTATTTTTTACTATGGCACCAAACCTGTGCGCCCTATGGTTATGTTGTTACATGCTTTTAAAAAAAATGTGAAATAAAATGTTATAAGATGTGTGTTATTTTAATACATTTGGTCAAATATAGTAAATATGAAAAAAAAAAACAAGCAACAATACCAACAGCACCTCATTTAGATTCAGTACCTTTCATTTAGGTAAAAAAGAGCAAAATGAAACAACATTAAATTGTATAAATTCATTTATATTTGTCCTAATCTAACATATACATCATGTAATCCTATTGCAGGTGGGGTGAGGTATGGGTCATGTCTAGCATAACCCATGTACCAGACTATGGTCATGGTATGTGAGCAGCATCCAATGGTCCTCTTGCCGATATTGCATGTACAATAATAATGAGCTAATGCTCGACGACCATTTGCTGCCCGATCTAGTGCAATGTACACATGATATTTTTTGGCTTGGATGTGGCGGGATTGTATTCGTCCTCTTATAATCCACAAGTCTTCCCCTTCAAGTTCCCTGACTATTTCCAGAGGAATCCCACCACCGAGCTCAATGATAAAAACTCCGTCGGATTGAAGGTGCTCTCCGTAATAACTTTTTGCTTGTTTGAGCTGATATACACCAAGGCTGAATAATATTAAATCTTCTTCTCATTAATAATCTTAGAGCACAAACAATTTGAGTTGCACTGAATCCTCCGATTAAATTGTCTTGCAAAGCAAGTAAATGCCATTCAGCTTGCTCAAGGTGTTCACTGCATACACGGCTATTTTTGGTTATAAATAGGCTGTAGCGGCATAACATTCGTAGTATGATATCTTCGGGTACTCTGTGCCTCGTTGCATTTTGACAGTGTTGAAATACACACGTATTCGCCGAATTACCGGTACGGCTGAACCCGGGTAAAACGGTTGGTGAAGCATGAGGTTCAGCGTTGACTTCTTCGTCTGCAACATCATGATCCACTTCACGTTGGTGTCGGAGATACCGACGCTCAGCCCGTTGCCAACAGGGTCGACAAATAACCTCTGTAGGTTCTTCCTGTAAAACAAGAAACATGTATTATTCGTTGCACATGTACATACATGAGCCGTGATATTCTAATCGTTTTGTTTCCTAAGCAAGAAGGGTTCTATTTCACGGTATATACATACAAGGTGATACAATGATTAGTTAAGTACAAAGGAGTACTTATATATAGAAACAAAAACGTGTGAAATAAATAATTCTAATAAATGGTCAAAATGAATGAGTTGATGGCAAGTGACCAAATTATTTGGAAAAAGAAAACATACTGCGCCGACATCAGGTAAACTGGTATACAGACAAGGAAATGATGAAATAAAGACTTAGTCAAAATCATATAAAACTCTAGGTAGGTAAAGGTCTGTATATAAAATGAAATAAAATAATAATGATTCATACCTGTCGAACTAATAGATCTTCAATAACAAACTGTGCAACATCCGTATGCTGTGATTCTCGGGAAGTCCAAGTATAACTTCGACGATTACCGACAGGCGTACGACACGAAATACACAATTGTCCACTCATAACGTCAGTTAAAACAATAACAATAACAAAAAATAACTATAAACAAATAACAACAAACAAGAATAACAATATTAACTGAGGAGTGCAAGTCGCGATTTAGCCGTCCGATGTAACAAGAGTCGCATGGATAACTGAACAAAACAAAAGACGGGTGACGCGGGGTACAGTAGTTGCGGGCGGCGGGGAGGGACAAACCGGTGATTTTCCAGGTACCTGCTTAAAACAGGTTTGGACTTGTTGTGAACTGTGACGCTCTGTCTGTGCCTGTGCGGTGCGTGGAGTATCAATGATGAAAATACTCTCTTAATAGAGAATAGAATTCATTTTATTGCACATCAAAAGGACATACACAGTATGAATAATTAAATATACATGATCAAATGTATGAAAATAACAACTTCATAATAACATTTTTATTGTATTTTAAAAGTGTTTAACACCGTAACCAAAGGGCGCACAGATTTGGTGTCGTAGTAAAAAATGATAGGAATTGTGAGTTCTATCCGAATATTACACATTTTTATCCTGGCCGGCACTTTCAGTTTTTGGTCCAAAATGAATGATGTCCTTTAAGTAAAGGTGTATATTATGTCGCAGCCAACTGGTTAAATTAGCCGTTTAGTTAACCGCCTGGCCTTCGGAAATAGTGCTCGCCTCGCTTCGCTCTCTCGGCTCGCACGCGGTTGATCACAGTTCTAACTTAACCTAACCCATTTGGTCGGGGTGCCCTGGATTAGTTACTGCGACCAATTCGGCTCGCGCGTGATTGGTTACAGTTTCAACCTAAAATATAATTGAATATCTTTCAGGCCGTTAGTTGAACGGCCGCCGTTTAGTTAAAAGGCTAGGCAGTTACTAAACGGCTAATTAAACCAGTTGGCTGCGACATATATATCTTAGAGATATCTTCAAAAATACAATTGTTTATCTAGCGAGTAGGTATAAGTCACAAAAAATGTTTAACTCCATATACCACTTATGAACTCCATCAACTATCTAAATTAAAACTTTGACGTCATTTAAAGCAATTTATGTCAACAATTCTCCGCTCCTAATATAGCAATGCTGCCAAATGTGACTTTGCCAAAATAACTAAAATCTGGGCCGTGGTAGCCCTGGACGTCCGCAATGACGAACTAATTTATATAAACGCGACGCAAAACAATGCCAAAAACAGTCCCAATTTCTATCTGCTGTAGTGATATACACAATATAGGTACACATATTATGGAGGGTACGTAAGCGTCTCTTCACACAAACTGCCGACAAAAACTAGAATGTTGTTTGGTATATGAGTCAAGTCAGACGTTTCTACACAATTTGCGAGTTTGCAATATTGCATTCTTAGTAAATGAAGGTAGTTAAATGTTGACAGTTTTCGTTCTACCTTTTTAATGCTAGAAGGAAGTTGCTTGGATAGAAGTTCTAAAAATATTCTATTCTATTCTTAATTTTTTTTTTTTTTATAAATTATAAGCCCGCGTTGTCACAATGTAGGGCAAATGCCTCCCTTCCCTCTTTCCACTTTCTACTGCGATTAGGGCCAATCCTTTAAAAAGGAGTCCAGCTCATCTCGAAATACGCACATCAAAAGTGTCTAGGGATCAAGCAAGTTTTGCTATTTACCTAAAAATCAAGTTTTTTAATTATATTTTTTGTAACCCCTATGGATACTTTTTAGTAAATTTCGTCATTTGAAAAGAGACAAAAGATCGGTCAAAAGATGAAAGCCTTCTGTCAAGTCGTATTACTATACATAAAATCCTGCAACAGGTTTGAGGATAGTCAGTAAAAATTTTGCCATAGTTCTGAGTGGATCCAATGCAAAAGAACGTTATTTTGGAGTGAAGACGTCTTTGAGCCGAGAAAAAATTATCAGAGCCGTGGGAATGTTGGAAGCTGGTTCTCGGCAACGCGCTGTGGCAATCGCTCTGGGCACTACGCAGAGTGTGTGGACTTTGAACACGTTACCGCATCACTTGCAGCGTGGCAGAGCGACATCGAGGACGTGCTCGTATCACCACACGCAGGCAAGATCGAACAATGACGATCGAAGAAGTCGTGCAATGGTTATGAGGCTTCATAGCTCTTCAGGGATTTTAATAAACGATCAAACCATAAGAAATCGATTGCATGAAGTTAATCTCCATTCTCGAAGGCCGCTACGCTAACCAGGGTCTCCTGGTTACTTAATCTGCGTTCGCGATTAATTTGCCAAAAATGTAAACAAATATGAATTAATGGAAAAATAACTTTAATTCCTACACAATAAAGTTCAGTTTACGCTACAACTTCAAATATTTTTATAACTTTTTCAATAGTGCTAGTCACTCTGAAATCAACTTAATTTTCATTGAAATAAAGTTGATATTTGTTTAACTTGAAATAGGATAGGGGTATGCAGCAGTGCGCACTTTTTTTATCTCTTTTGGTGACTACGGTATTCTGTCTACGTCACATTAAAGTGGTGTCGTAACATTTATATTATTTTATTTAGGATTTACAAAGAACATATTTATTTTGGGCTTATGAAATATTGGAGAATAAAAATTACATTTGTTTAAGCTCGGCGTTACGGCAATATTTCAATATTGATATTATAATTTTTAGTTAATTTATGTGTTCAATGAATATTCATTGATCCCGAAAGCAATATTATGAATATGGTTTTATTTGTCATCGCGACATTCGACTAAATACGTATCTCAAAAAAAAAACGAACCGTGTACCTACACTGTTAGTGCGAATTGCCCTGCATATTCATAATTATGTATCAATTAATGTTACTTTAATTGAAACATTGGTCATTGAAATGCTACGACACTAAAATGGGGCAAGAGCTATTCAACCAAATAATTTACTGTTTTATTTGAAGTAAAATAAAATGAGTAGGACATTAATACAAATTAAGCTCAACATGGCGCGCTCGGCATGAAACGCAACTGATAGGTAATTTTAATACCTTTTGTTCCAAGCATCAAACTGAAACCCTGATTCCGATTAGCCACACTTCCATTGAATTGTCCCCTCACGAAACCTGACGTGTTCCAATATTAAAAAAGGGATCTGGATTCACTTTTGAACAGTGGCTTTCAATCGCAATTCACGGCCTAGGATGAAAGCGTACAAGTGCGAGTTAAAGCCTGACGCTACGGTAAAGCCTTTTTCGTGGAACTGGGGACTCGTGAAACGAGATTAGGCCTAGAGGATGAATATTTTTATGGCTATATAAAAGTACGAATAAAGAAAAAATTTAAAACTCATATTAAAAGTACACTTTGTAAACAAGGATATTACAAATTAGAGGATTACATCCAAGATAAGAATGCTTGGAAACATGCTGGTCCTGCTCCATAAGACAGTCTAGAGTCTATACAAAATAAAACTAGTTGCTAATTTAATTTATATTTTTTTATGACATTATTTTTACATTCTGTGACTACAGTAACTCACACACTTGTTAAAATTATATGAAAATCATCTACTTTTACAATATTTGTAAATATGTGAGCACCATGTATCTATCACATAATTGATTTACCTGTCCTTGCTTAATTTTTATTTTTTTTTACCTTTTGTAAGTAGACTAATTTTATTCTAGGTGCATCGTCTTCACATATAATTATATAATGAATGTATACAAAATCTTGTAAAACATTTTAAAAGAGTAATGGTGGAGTTTCTTGCCCTGATTTTTCTCCATACGAAAACTACCTTTAGGAAGGGGCGACTGGAATCAATTTCGTTTTATTGTAATTTTTGACGTTCAAAAGTGCCTTTAATGTGCCTATTTGAAATAAATGATTTGACTTTGAAAAGTTATTTTTTTAACAGACTTTCAAAAAAAGGGGGAGGTTCTTAATTCATTGAAAGGGCCCATACTTTGGTATAGTTCTGATGAGTGGTTTTAGAGTTAGCTTCAACTATAAGTATTTTTTCCGCTTAGTGTATGTTGATGATTTTATAACAACTTTCTGTCACTGTGATTTACTCAGTAAGTGAAGGTATACAAATTTGTGTGGAGTAGGACAACGGCTAAAAAGTGAAAAATAAAAACATTATTACAAAAAAAAAGCAAACGACTTCCAAAAAAAACACTACAAAGCGAAAAAGAAAACACAACAAAACGAAAAATAACATGGTTCTTTCATATCCATAATCACAAAGGTTTTGTGATTGCAGATGATGGCATCGTGATAAACGCGAAAAACGTAGTTTCCGATGAATAAGGAAACAAAAAATAAGTTTAAAAACTAAAACTCGACTACTGAAAAATATGAAACAAGAAAGTACCTTCCCGTGGTCGCATGCCGCTGTACTAAGCTATGGTAGCATGCGACCACGGGAAGGTACTTTCTTGTTTATTTCTTTTCAGTAGACGGGTTTTAGTTTTGAAACTTATTTTTTTTTAATTATTTTGAGGCTTATTTCAGTAATATTTATATTTTTGAAATGTGCCTTTCATTTGATATCCTCTTAATAGGTCATTGTACTCATCATTATGAACAACTTTTACTATGGGACCAAACCCGAAATCGCGTAAAAAAAATCAGCTGTTCCCTACATTTATGTTCGTATAACTCGTCAAAATGTAGGGAACAGCTGATTTTTTTTGGTGTTTTTCCAATAAGTAACCCTGTATAGGCGTAACAAGGATATTACACTATAACCTTCATTGTAATTAGGTAATAAGATTACATTACGAGTGTCTTCCTGGTACTGCGATAACAGGAAGCATTTAGATTATAATAACCCTTTGTTTTATATACGAGTACTTAGATGATAAGTTTGAATATTAAATAAAGCTAGTCTTGCGCTGCTCTTCAAGCAGAACACTCCTCTCGATCCTTTTTAAACCACAACTTAACTCACGGCGGGATATTTTTTTTTAGATTATGACTTTATGTCCGCTAGAGGGCGCCATATTCCATTAATTTAATATGACGTCACATAGCCTATAACCAGCGAACGATCTAGACGCTTCCAACGATACCTCATTTGTCTAATTATGACAAGTAGTTTAGAAGTTATGAGGGAACAGATGAACATACATACATACATAGCGGTCAAAATCATAACCCTCCTTTTTGCTTCGCCGTAGTCGGGTAAAAAGAAAAGTAACATGAAGAGCACCCCTACATGAAAGAAAAACATCTAATGCAGCTACAAAAGCAAAGTACAAAATAAAAGAAAAACGCGTTCCATAAAACGCACTCCACAGTCTCCGTGTGAAAAGCACCTAACGTGGCGTTAACGACACTTATGAAAGCCAAACAAGGGGACAGAAAATAGGACTATGTAGATGGAAGTAAATAAGGTAATTAGTGAGGTAGCTTGTGTCCGGTGAGCCTTTGTTTTCCGTCCAGTACCTAATTGTCTCTTCGCGGTAATGTGATGACTTACTTCAGCAAATGAATAGTTGGATATGGCGCTAACTAGCGGTAGGAACTGGATACGGTTAAGGCTTGCTCTGGCTCCTAAATAGTGTTAGATTGCAATGTTTACTGATAGAATTGGTAGTCACATAGCCTAGATATTCTGATACTGACAGCTTCTGAGAGCATCTTATACAACACGTAATAAAATAAACGCAAGTCTTCAAAGTTGTTTGTTCATAATTTACTACTGAATCGATTTCAGTAACTTTTAATAAAGGTATTTTTTTAAATTATGTATTTCACCACACTGACCGCCGATTGAGCCAAAGAAAATTAAATCTTATTTCAAAGCAGTAAGACTCAATTTTAAATACTTACATTAAGTAATGCTAGGGTCAACACGATTTTCTTAATAATAATACCTAGTTAGCTTTAAAAAAATAAGTTTTGGTCATTGTATTATGCTTTTAACTCCTTACTCTAATTGGGGTGTATGAGGTCTTGCGTCAATTTGTTACATTTATTGTATACTTGGTCTTGTTGAGAGATGATGAGTTCTAGGAATGTAGGTATTCCTTTTCTATTACCAATGCGGAAAATTGTGACGATCTCGGTAGAGATGAATGGAACTTTTATTTAAACTTTTCGCGCACAAAAAAGTGAACTTAATGCCTAATTTCTCTACCAGTCAACCAGGTAAAGAGATTAGATGGCAGGTGCTTTGGTTGTGAGGAACAATGTTAAAATAAAATAGGTACACAAGTACATAAATAGGTTATAAACTTATAATACATATACATACATATTAAGTAACTATAATATATTCTTACCTATAGGTATACCTACCGCTTAAATGCATACCGAGTGGTGGCCGCCCTGATATTAAGAGGAAGTGCAAAGAAGAATGGACTGAATACGAATGGAATAATGTACAAAGTCAGAAGTACGAGAAGGACAGAGTAGGAGAAGTTCGTTAGAAGAACTTAGATGTTATATATAGAACAAGTGAGACACAAGATAATACAAAGGAGAAGTCGGAGAGTTGAGAAGGGAGAAAAGCATGGTCCAAGCGTGCAAACTTCTTCTTTGGCGAATGGACATCCATTATATAGATACGTCCTTCATTTATTGATGGGACCTAAAAGCAATGAGCAAACGAAACGTCTTTGTATCTGAAACTTCGTTGTGTTTGGAACATAACAATAAAGCACCGTCAAAATATTATCAGCCAAGCATTGTCAACTCAATTATTGCACAGGCAACCCTAAATACTAGTCATCGTTAAATTATCAAGACAAAATCACCCATCTATGCACACGAGAAGACACTAACTTGTCAGAGCAATTAGTATTTTCTATAGAATCTACATAGTCATAAATACAGAGAAATATTTGTGTGAGAGGAAGCAAGCAAATGTAATTAGTCTACGATGTTGGAGCATCGCAGCCACAAAATAGCTAAGTACAGAAGATCGGCTCCATACAACGAGTGAAAACACACGCACACTTGAACACGCTGAAGTGAGATGCGCTAAGGTAACCCGCGAAATTCAAATTTACTAACGCTTTTTTGCAAAGTGCAGGTCAGTGTCAGGTCGTATATTGATTAGAATAGGGTTTGACGCAGAATGTGCACGTCGCAGAATATGCACTTGACGCAAAATGTGCACTTCGCAAAATGTGCATTTCTCAAAATGTGCACTTCGCAAAATGTGCATTTCTCAAAATGAGCACTTCTCAAAATGAGTGTGAATTTTATCACAAGGGGTCAAAATAAAAACCGTTTGCTTACAATTTTTTTTTATTATTAAAACCGTAACAGTAAGCAAATTTGAATTTTGCTGGCGAGTACGAACAACATTCGCAACAGGCACTTGTTTGGTATAGAAGAAAATTCTCGCCTTTACTCGTACTTGACGCATTCGTCACTGTAGCTCGTCTCCTATGTCACTTATTAAATCATGACACAATCCAGAATCATGTGTTTTCAGTACGAGTTGATTGTAAAACATGAGTTTAGGGACAAAAATTTTGCCATTATGCGTCGCACGAAGTAATCCATTACACATTGCGATGCAACTTTCCTAGTTTGAAGGGCAGGGGTCTTCTCATGGGGTAGCGGGATCGTCCGAAAGGGTTACCGCTGCCCCGGAACATAAAGGGCTAAGGAAGGAAGACGGGTGGGTTTTAGTCAGTAAGAGTCTGACACTCCCTTCCGCTCCACCCAGAGCGGGATGAGTCATGATGTTACCTAGGCTCACTCATTTAGGGCTGATTTTTCCAACGCCAGAAAACTTTATCGGAGAAAGAATTTTGAATTTTGACAGTTTTATTCTACGAATTTTTTTTTCCACAGAAAAAAATATTTTGGTATATGTACGATCACGGTCATAAGTGGAGTAGCACGGTAAGGATTGTTTTGCTGTGAACGCGCAGTACAAGCCGTAACCGTACCTAATATGTGTGTATAAGTGTATTAACACAGAACGCACACCTCAGAATTTATACACTGGTGTCGAGCGAAACAAAAACATATCACTTTCTAATTACGTATGACCTTGGGCGGTTCATAGGATTGCTAAAATTGACAGCGTTTTAATAAGTTCAAATAGCTCATAGTGTAACGTATAGGATAAAGAAACACTAGGTTCTAGGTTCCAATCTCGATATGAGTTTTTTTTTTTTTTCTTTTCAACAATTATCTTCATCTGTTCTTTTATTATTCGATAAATTAATAAACGGGAATAATAATGTAATAATTGTTTTTATTATTATATAGTTAGTGAAATATGGGGTTAAGAATAAAAATCTTTTATAAGTGATTAAAAAATGTTTATTCGTTATAATTTTATAAAGTATAAATAAACTTCTAGTTTAGGACTTATTGTGGTTATAGCTTAAGTATTCATTTTCATTACGAAAAGAAGATTGAAACTAAACCTCAAAATAATCCTTATTACGAATATGCTACAATATAATTTTATTATTATTTACAATTTTTTATTTAATATATTTTTTTATTTTCTAATTCCTTGCTTTCCATCGCTGTATCGCAAAATGTAAACGTTCTTGTTTATGATTTTCAATCAACTATGGTTTTTGAGCTGGTTTTCGTTTGCACGGCGAACGGTTCGTAAAGACGTGTCGAATAATAATTCGGCAATATATCTCGTTGGTATATAACCAGTCGCTTTCGACTGGCAAGGCTACCCTCTTCCTTATTGAGTGACCCTCCGACTCACAGAAGGTAATTTCTCTAAAACAAAAAAGAAGTACTCTTAGGCTACTAGCAAAATACGAATAAGTAAGTATTACCTACGATTTAGAAACAAAATTATAATGAAAATAGAAATGTTACATATAACTATAATAATCATCATTTAAAATCTAGGACTTCGAAATTATAATTTTTTCATCTGTTTAGACCTTATAATACGTTTAAAAAAAATAACTACAAAAATCAGCAGTTCCATTTTAATAAAATAAATGTTTGAAAAAATAATTAAAACATATTTATAATACTCACATTCAGTTCGGTTTCATAAGATATTTGTGTTATATTAAGTCCACTTTTATGCAGCGCAATCATAATTCGCTTTCGTTTCAATATTCTGCATTTTAAAAGGAACTACAACACGGCTAATAGATAGAACACGTCGCTATCCCACAATAAACAACCAACCAACAACGTTCTATTTAATCGCGGTGAATGACTCGTATAACTTAACTGTGACTACCTTATAATTTATTTATTTAGATATCTGTGGGTATAATCATAAAGTTTTACGAATTAAGCGCACAAGACTTATAGTCAAAAGCGTGATTATTCAAAGTAGTTATTAAAACATTAAAAAAACTATCATCGCGCGTGAGATTTGAACTCACGCATCGCTACGCAGAACGCACTTACCCAGATATGATAACCTCTAGGCTATCATGCCATATACCGTAGCGGTTGAATTTATGAAATACAATCAGTTACAAATGAATGTGAGTGTGTGTGTCTATAGTAGAGAAATGACTCATTAAAAGAAGGTCGTAAGTAAAACCAAAGTGGCAATCTATTGCTTTGTGAATTTGCTACTCCACTTATGTCCCTTACCGTACCGTGTATACATCCAATATGCATTTAGTAAAAAGCGGTTATTTTAATATTACAAACAGACACTCCAATTTTATTTATTTGTATAGATGTATAGATTAGCCATAAATCGGTTCATAGGGGCACTGCGACCTAGGTTTGTTCTTGATGCGGACATAACAAGTATATCTTTTCTACGTACCGATCTATTTATAGTGTGCCTAGGTACAGTGATATTAAGTTCAGATAATAGCTCTGGAACATCGGACCGATTACGGATAATTTTATAAAGAAACTAGCTTCTGCCCGCGACTTCGTGCGCGTGAAATTTCACCCTCCCCCTCATTCACCCTCTTAGGGGTGGAATTTCGAAAAACCCTTTCTTAGTGCACCCCTAGACCTCATAAGGAACCTACATGCCAAGTTTGGAATCTCTAGACCCAGCGGTTTGGGCTGTGCGTTGATATGTCAGTCAGTCAGTTCTCCTTTTATATATATAGATATCTGATTGGAGAGACTTCTACGTTGTTCCAGAGATATCATATTGAAATGGTTGAGTCTTTGAGGATAACTGGTGTCTCGATCGCAACTAGAACATCTGAAACGCAGATACCTAGTGACTGTGAAGGACATGACGTCATGTACGTGTCGACTGGTCCCGACCACTCTTTGCATGTCGCATGTAAACTAAGGCATGTCGCGTGTCTTTCCTGCGGAAAATGCTTGAATCGATATGGTAAGAAAGAATCGAACGACAATAACGAATTCGAGTTGCGCAAGAATTGCCTTCATAGTTTGAGATCGCCCTATGTGTAAAAAATGCCACTTTTTCACTCTTATGGAGCCGGCCTTCTGTTTATCCTATTCTATTTTGTGCCCCAGCTTCTGTAGTTTGCATTCTCTAATTGTCGCCTCTGCTCTGTACCGGTCGAGATAGCAGGTAATGTCGTTTGTCAATTGGTTTTGTACGGTTTTATTGCTTCGATAATATCTATACGGGTGCACAGGAACTCAGGATAAAATTGGATACAGGTTTTGCAGATTTCCAATCAAGGTTCCCAAAAATAGTGGATTGGTTTGATTTGAAATTGATTTTTAATGCGATATAAAAGTTGGTATTGTTTTCAAAAGAAAAAGATCCCTTACCTATTTGCCTGTTTTTTTTTAATGTAGATCCTCACTTTTATCCAATGATAGATCAATATTTCAGCCAAGAAAATAGTTTTTTTTTTTTTTTAATATTATGTAAATATCGTCGCATCTATTGTTGCCTCAAACCCTAATTTACATCGTACATATCGTCGTTAATTTAACTAACTGACGTATCTAACATTTTGGACTAAGCCGACCTAACTAGGTATAGTAATTTGATACATTTTCCAAGTCGAATCTGATATCTGATCATGTATTCCGGACAAAATAAAACAAAGATCTCACGACTTGACGTGTCTGTTAAAATATTTATTATTAAAACAATATTAACACGATAACAATAGTAAAATAATTATGCTTCTAATCAGTTACGTCATATGAACTAACAAAACTATTGTTTTCGACACTCGATTTTCCGTAACATATTTTTAACTAGAAATATCGTTAGCAAATAAAGGTTTTTTGGCACGCCAAATATTTTGTATAAAATTTGACACTGGAAACTTTTTACTGTTTTTTGCCAAATGTTTTTGTCAAATGCCTGTTATATAAAATAAAATAGCATTTTATCACAAATAATTATTGTCACCTAAGTGTGAAAAATCGTAGGTACTCATTATTTTATAGTAGGTAGGTAAGACCCGTTATGTATTGACTTTGCATTTTACTTTTTTGAATAAAAAATATTCACAAACAACCTTTTTTTCTCACACTAAACATAACTTTCTTAAGTTTAAAGAATCTTTATTTCTCATAAGAACATGATACAGTTCACTTATATGAGATTTAACTTTTAAATGAATTCAGCTGGCGTTGGTGCTTCTTTTAAGAATTTGATGAAAGGACATGAAGACTACCAACGCATGCTCTTTTGTTTCGATGCTGGTAAAAAGCCGCATAGCTAAAGAGCTATATGACACCAGAGGGTCAGAACTCCTCGGCAGGCCCAAAAGAGGAAGGCGATTATAAGATAGATAAAATAGACTCATTGACAGCATCTACGTCAGACATTTGCAGGTAAGTGGCAAAGAGGAAAAACAAGCAGCTATACTGCAACTTTTAAATTGACCAGTATTTTACCCAAATTCCCACAAAAATAAAAAGCACATTTCAAAATCCACGTTCAAACCAAAGGCTAGTCTACTATGCTCGGGGCGCTACTTGCAGCTGGCATGTAATTTCCCGCGTCGTATGCTGGATGACGAGCTGACATCTGCTAGTTACACAAATCATTGTGGCCTGAACTCTGAACGACAGCCTGCAATCTGTTTCGGCTATTGTCCAACTGATAACAGTCTGTGTGTGTCAGTGTTGTCTGACTGACAGGGTCCATAATTATGATCTAATTATAAGTTTACCACCTAAGAATACCCACATGTGGAATGCAATAAAAGTATTGTGTATTGATTTACAGTACTTGGTACCTTTGATTGTTAACCATTGTGGTAGCCAAAACGTTTGTCACACGTTAAATGACGGCTTGGAAAAGCAATTAAAGTTAACTTGCAATATACCTATAATATAATACTAATTCCACATCATATTATGCAACCGCAAACCGGCCGTCATCATACATTCTGCGAATCGGGATGTGGCGCACGTGTCGTGTTTCGAACATTGTGTGTACAAAAAGTACTCAAGGAAATTAAAAGTAACTAGGAAAATAAACAATTTTTTTACAGATATCAATATTGACTTGAAACGTATAACCAATTGCAATATTGTACTGCAAAATGCAGAAATTTTGACACTTGAAACAACAACCAATCACAAAACAGTAGACATTGCGAATCAAAAACTACACACTGTTTAGCAATGTCTCCTTAGCTCCATGTTTTTAATAGCAATAATGAAACGTTTATCAATTGTATGCTCTTTCACCTAGATAAACATCATGTTTTAACCAAAGTACCTACTAGTCTGCAATTAAATCCATCATATCGGGTTGAGTGGCATTTGTAAGTGCGGTGCAGTGCATCGTTCATTCCAAATTCCTGGTGCTTCGTCGACCGAGGTCCCATTCACAAAGTAGATCATAAGCGGACCACTATTGTTCCGATGTCAGTTATCGATTTATAGATTTTATTGGCTTTTCGTATATTGCTTCGTTGCAGATATAAGAAATTGTTTAGGTTATTTTGGTGTGCGTGAGATACCTGTATTATTAAACGTTTGAGGAAAGCTATCAGTTTGTCATTTTTCGTTTCTGCAAGAGTAATTTTGAGAAATTATTAATGGCAATTTTATTTATTATTTTATTTTCTTCATTTATATATAATTTATTGCAAACCACAAAAATACATAACGAACAATAAATCGAACACTACAAAATATACAATGGGCGGCCGTTTACCTTTTTTCTCTGGTCTGCCATTACTTGATTTTGAGCACGAAAAGTTGAATTCCTTTTCCCCCGAAAAAGATTCAATTCCCCAAAAAGTGTCATTAAGTCATAGTTATTGCTAGGTGAGTGTTAAGTAATAATGTGAGTGAGTGATAGTGAGTGTCGTAGGTAATTTAACACAAGAAGCTCGTGACTCCATTGCAGCCCCAACAAAGTTAGCCACGTAGGTAAGTTAGATAAATAAAACTAGCTCGCACAATGTTCTAGAATGATGCATGTTCTAAAACTTTTGTCCGGGAAAACTAATTTAAAGTTTGAGGGGCAACGTTATTTATTTGCATGCGAGTCAGTTTCCCGCTAGTTAATTTTATAAGGAGTTTTTTTAATTCTTTTGTTTTTGGTGTTCGCTTGTTCGCTCCGTTTTTTTAAACCGGTGTAGATGTGACTGGTTTAAACCAGATTAAACTGAACGTGTGCGGTAACTCGGTTTAGATTAAACTGGATAAAAGTGGTGGGACAAATTATGAAAAATCGTGGATCAATATTTCTCTTTTATGATTTTTTTTTTGAACGCAGACAGTAGGTATCTATACACTGGTAAAATGTGTGGCTTATATTGGTACTATATTATAAAACCTCGATTAAATCCGAATGCAAAATATTAGTTAGGTAGGTAAACCATGATCAAAATCGTAATCCCACTTCAAAGTAATAAAAACTGTAAAACGAAGAATAGACAAACATTAATAGACATTACTATTTCCTATACCTATCTATCGACTACACACAAAATACACAATAACTACAGACACGACAACTAGAGAGTCTCGGTTTCTAAACTAAGTAGTAAGTACTAAGTGGAGTAGTATGAGCCGAAGCAAGTACAAGACAAACGAAACTCAAGTAATTAGTGCTAGCTATCTGTCATGGCGTAACACGATGCACGTTTATCTTCACTGCTCAACACTATAGACATTATGAACTAGGCGCAAACTAACGACATCTGGTGAACTAGATATTAGATGAGAAGGCACTATGTGTGGAGGAAGCATTGTCTTGTTAAATTAAAGAACCACTAGGTACTATGCATGTCCTTGTGATCTTCATATCAATGTAGTGAGAAGTCGATTTATATTTTCACCATTTTAGTATGATGATGTGTATATTTAAAACGTTTAGAAAAAATTATGTCACAAACTTTTAATGGAACTGATAGCTCTCATCTACCTAGCCTTTTCCCAACTGTGTTGGGGTAACCTCCACAACCCTGTTACAGGGTAATACCATCCCCCTTGGTAAGACTGGTTGTCAGACTCGGGGTTCTGACGAGCTTTGATGACTGTCAAAGATCAACGAATGACAGTCGGGACCAACGGCTTAACGTGCTTAAGTACGGAAGGGTCTTGGTATGTAAAGATGGTCACTCGTCCACGGACCAACCGCGGCAAGCGTAGCTTAACCTGATCGATCGACCCGTGCGGCTGTTATTACCTTGCCACAAAACTGATAGCTATAAAAAACATCGGTTGGCGAGACTTTTGAAACAGTCTAAGTAAAAAGTCGTAATATGAGGTTTATTTCCTCCTCCAATATTGGACCAATTTAAAAGATATTTCATAAACTGAATAAGTAACTGTGTCCCTATGTTTTTCTTTTTTCATTAATAGTTGTCTTTGTACACTAGGCCTCGTTGACCGCGGTTTAAATCGGCATGTTTTGAGTGTTCTAGTGCTTATAAAAATAATGTATCAAAAAGGAAAACAAAGGGACGTAGAAGTAGTTAATATTTACTATTCTGTAAAAAAATAATTGCTTTATGGTCATTAACCAGAAAGAAAACAGGCGAGAGCGTTTCTATGGAGAATAGACCAACCGCGTTTCCTCTTAACAACTCATTTTCGCATCAAACATTCCCAACTCCCACTTCCAAAATTGTACCTAGTTTCCTTAGTTCTGGAAGAGTTTGGAAACGCCCCATTGTGCCTCTAAAAAGATTGTATGTGTATTTTCCTGGGAACATTGCAATTTCAACTTGTAACCCGTTTATCTACTCCTGCGTTGTAAACGCACGTGATCATTTTTTGATTTGTAACAATACTGCCAACTTTGGTAACCTAAGAAAGATTATCGAATAGCGAGATTTTAAAATGTATGGGTCAGTTCTTTGATGCTTTAGTGTGCATACACATGATCAGCATGCATCAACGACAGACAGAGAACCAAGGGATCTGCAAGATTCGACGCGTGACGGCGACAACCGACGACGCGTCGGCGGCTGCCGCCTACATAGTGTCGCTCGTGTATTTGAGTACGGTGCCCAAATACAAGAGCGGTATGTTGTCGGCGACAACTACCAACTGAAGCCAATAGTGGGATCAAACTGCGGGCGACTGCGAAACTTTTCTTATTTTTCATCATAGGTGTCGTTTTCATGGCTTTCGAGGGTGCTGAAGCCAATAGTGGAGTCAAAATGAAAATCCAAGACAGCGAGAACTTTATGAGAGCATCTACGAGTAGAAACTCTCTGTATTAAAAACGCGTGTTAAATTCAGACTGTCTCTTTCTATTATTTAATCGAAAAAGAAAGAGTTCTTTTTTGAGTTACTTGAAACACCAGTTTCAAAATCAGTTTATTTTTTCTTCACAGACAGAAACAAAATAGATTTTCTAAACTACCTACTTCAAGTAACTACACTACACCCAAAACGTCTGCGTAGTTTCGTTAGTTAATTAAATTTGACCCTGTATACCGGTGTGATGTGCGTGTGACTATCGCGTTAGGAACTTCTTTCTTGACAGGGGTCTCTGAACCGTACACCTTTTTAGGGTTCCGTACCCAAAGGGTAAAAACGGGACCCTATTACTAAGACTTCGCTGTCTGTCCATCCGTCTGTCTATCCACCAGGCTGTATCTCCAGAACCGCGACAGCTAGACAGTTGAAATTTTCACAAATTATGTATTTCTGTTGCCGCTATAACAACAAATACTAAAAGCAAAATAAAATAAATATTAAAAGGGGGCTCCCATACAATATACGCGATTTTTTTCCCTTTTTTGCTCGATATCAATAATGGCAATAGGTAGGCACTTGAAATATTCACAAAATACTCATTTGTATTTTTACTTTAATAATAAATAATAAAATTAAATAAATATTTAAGGGGGGCTTCCATACAAAATACGCCATTTTTTGCCTATTTTTTTAATATTATGTAGTGTTTCAATATTGTACGGTGGTACGGAACCCTTCGTGTGCGAGTCCGACTCGCACTTGGCCGGTTTTTAATCATACTGAGTAATTTATAAAAAAGATAAGGGTATTCTTCAAAGATAAATAAAATACATAACAAGGAAAGACTGGTATATTATATTTCACAAATGCATGTCACGATACTCTGCAGGAGTGCGTTCTGCCTGTACGCGATGGTACTTGAAGATATTCCAGAATATTGCTTCACTCAAGTACTTTTAGTAAGCGTGGCTCAAGCATATCCAATACCCGTGAAGTTACTGCCATAAGCCCTCTTCAAAAGTACTGCAAAAATTCTAAGGTATCCACGTCTACTGCTATATTCTTTGGATTTGTAGAAATAAAAGTAATGTCAAGAAAATTAATTGTTTATCAAATTGACATACTATGTCAATTTGATACAACTGACAAAGCATGACAGTTCACTGAAAAAAGAAATAACAGAACCTATTTTGGCTATTTTAGAAATAACCGAAATTTGTTTATTCAAAAATAAAGTTAATTTAAAATAATAAAACTTGTTAATGTAACAAGCCCTAAACTGGTTTTGTTAAATTGAGTTCAGTTCGGTTATATTTAATCAATATTTTTGTTTTTATTTATCGGAGTTCTCTAAACAAACTGATTCGTTATCCTATAACCACTATAATAACCTTTGTACGCAATATAACAAAACTCTTTTATACGGCAATATTATGCTTAAATACATTGACTGTATGTAGCAAAAGCATTCTACATAGTAACTTTGTCTATCTATTACCTAAAAAAATGTGATATTTTAACCTAACGCTCTATAATAAATACTTAACTGACTTTGTAGATAAAACACGCACGATCAATGTGCTGCTTTGCAAAACTTTGGCTATGAATAAATTAAGTAAACAACTATTTGTTACAAATATATTGTAACGTGTAAAGGAACACTTTGATTGTAGCCATTTGTAATTTCTAATGAGTTAAGCCGTAGACAAACGGTTTGAGAACAATGAGCAAGGGAAATTAGCAATACAAAACAAAAATAGATTAGTTAAAAGCTATATTACTACAGTAACTCAACTGGCTTTTGTTATGTGTTACACTGGTTCGGCTATCACTAATTTTATATAACTGGTAGACAAAGTTTTTGTTACTTAGAACGAAAAATGTTTTTCAGTGTTGTGATTTGAATATACGGACAATTTAAGTTGGTAGTCAATTGGCTTAACAAATAATTTCCCGGACATTACATTTATTCCTACAACTACACAAAGAAATCAAGGTAACCTTGACGTTTATAATTAGGAAAGTGTCGGTCTGTACTGTATCTCTCCGAAAGTTCGTTTTAAACTTTTCAATTAAGTAAGTATTAAATGTTGGATCGGGAAAAGTTAATCAAAGTTCGTAATTCGCTGCTCTGTTTGGAACAGAAACTAAGGTTATTTTAACTTATTAAAAGGTTAAATCGTTAAAAGGTTAAAGGTTGATGGCGTAGAGGCAAAATTGCAATAAGACTGAAATAAAATTGTGTTTTAGTAAAATAATAGAACCTAGAAATATAGATACAGTCAACAAAAGAGATAAGTATGCAGGATCGTCGGATATAGTTGAAGTTTAGTAAGAAACCGATGGATGTTGTCGACTGAAATTTATTTTGATAAATGAGCTGTTTGTTTTCTATTAATAACATTAAATTTTATTCGAGAACATCCATGGGTTTCTTACTAAACTTCAACTATATCCGACGATCCTGCATACTTATCTCTTTTGTTGACTGTAACTACAATTTGCCCGTAGAAGATGGCGGGACGAGCTGGACAAAACAAACGACCAGTGGTCCACTTTAGCCCTGGATCGAAAGAACTGGAAGTCATGGGGAGAGGCCTTTGCCCAGCAGTGGGATGATGCAGGCTAACAGTAACAGTAACAGTAACTACAATTTGGAGACGACAACAAAACAATAAATGAAAACACTGGCACTATTATTGCATAGGAGTATTTAGAAACTATAAAATAAATCCTCGCATCGGAATTTAAAAAAATAATTTTGTCAAACAAACTACTTAGTTTGTTTGACAAAATTATTTTTTTAAATAAAATTATTTAATAAAATTATTTTTTTAGTAGTGATGAGCCGACAATGGGCTTTGCCGATCAGCCAACTATGCTATGGTGACTAAACTATTGGATTTATTTATTATTTGGATAGATTGAATTTGTATGCAGACTGGGAACGTCATTAGGTAGGTTTACTGTCGTATTGTTGTCTCCGCCTTGTATTGTATACTTATAATGATTGATAGAAGGACCGACATAATTTTCTTAGGGATAGGAAGTCTCATATTATTCTAGTTTTCACCCATAACACCTGTCTTAAGTGTCACGGTAGGTAATTGAGGTAATAATTATGGTTCTTTTTAATCACCCGAAATATCTTGCTTGTGCTAACCTTCTTGTTTGTGGTTGTAAAGATGCGATTCCAACAGTGTGCTGGCTGAACTGTGCGGCACTGTAATGCACAGTGTACGACACAAATGTTTATTCTGGTCGAGTCACTCAAGCATAACAGAGCGCAATAATTTTTGCTGTTATCTGCAATTTACATTTATGTACAATTGTTTCTAGAAAATGACTTGGGTGCTTCCAAAGTCGTAAAATTGTATTAAGGAACGAAAAATTTAAAAATTCATAATAAAAATGAAAAATAAAACAATTTTGTGCTGACCAAATGACATCCACAATCCCTCAAAAAATTGTGTTGGTCCTTTTACCAAACACCTGTATAATGCTAAAATATGAAAATAATAAATCAAATTAGATTGGAATACTCTTTTCTATGTACACATATTTATATTACTATTGATTGGTTTAGTGAAAGCACGCATATCTAAACCTGCTATCATATATGATGCATATATGATAGTTACCTATAATGGATGTGGAAATATTATTCAATCATGACGCCGCGAGGTCGGCCCAGAAAGCGGTGGTGAGATGACCTGGACGCGCACCGCGAGGGCTGGTTCGAAGTGGTGCGGGAAACGAGTTCCTAGAAAGACTTGGGGAAGGCCTTCGCCCAGCAGTGGGAGGCTAAACATAAAAAAAAAAATAACTGCGCGAGCAAAGCTGCATATAAAACTACCCATGGATTCGTTACATGATTATGGACGCCAGGCGCTGTAATTTTTTTTTTTGTAAATATTCTGTGCCTTACTTAACCTGGGTGAAATAAACTTATTTTCTTTCTGTCTTCTCTAATGTTTCGTCTGATATTACTAAAAAAAAAACGCTGTTCCATACATTTTGACCGAGTAGGTATTGCACTTTTCTATGAAACAACTGATTTTGTTTTTGGGGGATTCAGAATCACCCAATTCATGGTTACAGTTTGTGCGTCGATGTTCCTACCATCCTGTTTATTATTTTTATTCTACACAACGATCTCGTGAAGGAATTGATAACATTTGGAACATTCAAGTTATTTTCCAATGAAACCAACGTGAAAAATATGAGCCCTACAGTAATATTATCAAAGCAGCGATGAATAAAAATTATTTATTACAAAGGTTTTCCCTACATTTCCCTTCGCTTTGTTAATACAGTGACGTCACATCAAAGTGAATTTCACTTATAAAATTATGCCGTATAATATTCATTGTACGTACCCGCGTCATTTGCTTTGTAGGTATTTTTTCGTCACTCATATTTTTAGGCTGACCCAAAATGATAACCTGAATTATAGCTGTGAAATTTGAGAAAAACAAACTCGTTCCGGTCAGATAATTATAATTTTATATGGAAGCGAATAAAGTTGAAAATGTTAGAGAGTTTTAAATGAATAAAATACAAGAACTTACATAATTCTTAATTTCTGGGCTTTTATTATAAAATAGCACAGCAGCATACTCGTTCAATAGACGGCTTCTCTGCACGAGAAGATGTTTTATATAATATTATGTTTACGTACACTATAGGTAAATAGAAAATGTTTAACCGTTAATAAACCTGTTTATGTATGGACAGTTTCGTGCTTTATCCAATTTCCTTTGATATGTTCCTCGAAATAGGGTCTACAAGTGTTAATAAATAAAACTACTTTCCAACAACCTAACTACCATGATACACGTGCCATCACTAGCAAAATATAACAAACTTTCATAAACACCAAACATGGCGGCTGTTGGGATGTTCCTGAATAAACAATATGTATTAAAGTACGTCCCAAAAGTTTAAAATGTCGTTACTTTCGGAGGGTACTTCAGATTCACGACCCACATTCCTCAAAACGTCACTGATTCAGCCATGTTCAAACAAGTCGTAAGTTAACGTTGTTTTAGGACTAATGAGCTCTTTGAATTTTCATCACGATACCCCATCGATACTGTGGCCTGTGGGACTGTTAAGAAAACACAAATCAAGAACTTCGAGATTTTGGAAGGTTTGATTGTGTTTTACGTCAGCTTCTGTACTTTTACTGAAGTTGTTGTTATTGGATTGGGTTGTTTACTTACGTGCGTTTACCAGTTCCGCTTTATCTATACGTATTTATAGCTATTTTAAAGGCTAACCCAGATGTTATTACGTTTTCCAAAATCACGTTTTATAAAAACTTGGTATGTTTTGCAATATTAACGCGTGGTACAGACGCCAGCACATCAAGCTACTACAATCTGCCAAATTTCTTTAATAGATTTTCAACTTTATTATAAAGTATAAGGTTCAAGGTTGATTGGGAAAATTTAACAGTTTCGGGTAGCTTGATGTGCTGGCGTCTATACATTTCTATGCTTGAAGTATTAAATAAATAAGCGTTGAAACGCACCCTGTTTTGGATCAATAGATCCTGCAGAAATATCCAACATACACACACACACACAACATATACACTACATGCTAAAGGAAACTAACCATAAGCTCTACAAAAACGCATTTGAAGTGTAGATTATTTTTTAAAGAATTTATATGCATCGTGTACTCGTTTGTCTAGTGTTCATCACAATCACCTTGCCGATAAAGCGTTTCATTGTTTTACTCACGACTCGATAGACTCTCGTTTAGTTGTTATATCCTCATGAGTGACTAATATTATGGTTCTTATTTCCCGAGAGGTTATAATTTATTCACAGCCAATAAATTGTAAAATTATCACATTGGTCATCCAAGTCACATGAACCTAATAAAATTATGGAGATACTAAGGTCATCAATATACCTATGGGATATTATTATATCTTTTTTAAATATAATTTAAGTTAGTAGATACTTAACGCATATATTAGAACGAGTGGGGTTCATGCAATCGTAGCAGTGTTGGGGCTACGCCGTAGCACGGTGCGTAGGCTACCTGAGCGAGTAAAATTTGTAAACAACAAGGTCGCCCATGGCTTACGGTAAAAATGTTAAAATAATCTGTGGTGTTCCGATATTGTATAAAGGTTAATTTGTGTGTTATCGTGCTAACGTGGGTAACAATATCAATAACCACTGTTTGGAAATCGAATATGCAAAGTATAATGGTATTGGATTTACCCTATATAATATTAATTTATTTGTATTATTTAACTAGCTTTTGCCCGCGGCTCCGCCCTCGCGGGATGTCGGAAAATATTCCACGGGAACGAAAAACGGAAACGAAACGGAATATTCCCGGTAGTTCGTTCGTACTACCGGGATCAAACGTGTCCTATGTATTAATCCAGGTTATATTATGTGTGCCAAAAATCCAAATCCGTTCAGCTTTTTTTCGTGATCGAGTAACAAACATCCAAACATACACAATTTCTTAATTGTTATACTAGTAGGAATAGTAGGATTGGTAAAACATTTTTTTAAAGTCACATTTCAAATAACGTGCTGACACAAGGGCAGGAAAGGGACTATTTTTGGGGACTTTAAAAAACTTACTGTTATCTGAATTCCATCTGCCAAGCAGTGGTTATGGAAATACATAACCATTAATTACAGCTATATTTTAAATCAAGGGCACATAATCCGTTTACCACTGCCCGGAACATAAAGGGCTAAGGAAGGAACACGGGTAGGTTTTAGTCAGTAAGAGTCTGACACTCCCTTCCGCTCCACCCAGAGCGGGATGAGTCATTAGATGACTTCCCATCCAAAAAAAAAAGGACACATAATCAGTTTCACATTTGACACACCTGAAGACTGTTAACCACCATCTTATTTCATAACAAACTCTCCACATATACGTCAAGTACTAAACAGCAGCGAACGTTCGACGCCTGATTAATTGTCCCTGCTTAACCATGAAGATACTTACTTAGTGACATGTTGCTAGTTACTCTAGTTAGGAGCTACGACCGAGTTGGTAACAAGTTTCTCCGCTTGACTTCAAACTTCCGCACAACGATAAAGAGCTGCTGCATCCTATATTATTCTTTCACTGACATACATTACCAAGCGAGCAAACTGCACCATTTGGTGGATTGAAAATGTATAAGCGACATACATGTCTTTGAATAATTAAGTTTTAGTGCGCCAAAGTAAGAATACTCTCTTGTCGATGTCATTCCTCCTTTTGATATTTTTTCTAAGATATAACTATCATTTGAGAGACACGATTCTAGTTTACCCTTAGCTACGTCTAAACATTATGATTGATAGTAGAAGTTTTCACAGGAATAGATCGTGACACTTCACAGGATGTTAGAGTAAGCAAATTAAAGTGGCAGTGGGCTGGCCGTGTTTGTCGAAGGACCAATGGCCGGTGGCGCAGACGATTCCTGGAGTAGAGACCGCGTATCGGCAAGCGTAGTGTGGGACGCCCCCCAGCTCAATGGATGGACGACCTAAAGAAGGTGGCTGGGACAGACTGGATGCGGAAGGTGGAGGACAGGGTGTTGTGGCGCAGCCTGGGAGAGTCATATGTCCAGCAGTGAACTGCAATAGGTTGAGTTGATTGATTGATCCAAAGCCACGACACAAAACTCCACAATTCATAGTTTCGTACAGACTAACTAACCTATACTTTAATAAAGGTATTACGATTGACAGTCATCACAAGTTTGTTTTATCATCCGTCAACAGATACGATACAAAGAATATTCCGGTCCACAAAAATTGTTTATTTTTTAAAGCATTAAAAGACGCATATTTCAACGCTTTCCCTATTTTATAAAATAATGCCATTCAGTTGATTGCAATTGCTTGTTTTGAGTGTTGTACTTATATAGAGGGATTCCGCACGGCCATTAGTGAATTCCTTTTCAGAGAACCGCGCGAAATTACATGCAATTTGCGGAACTGTTTTCCGCGACCAAAAGTTTTCAACATTTGATATTTCTACGCTTGCTAACTTAAATACTAGTATTAGCGCTACTGTAACACTCCAACTAACTTTATGTTATAGAAATTCCTTTATAAAGTGTGCTTTTTGTCATTTAGTTTAAACTGTTACCTAAATGGAATTCTGTCTATAGGTATGCCGATTATCAAGCTTTATAAGGGTTTTTCACGATATGTTTACTGACATTAATGTTAGAAAGTTGTTTATTTTTATTAATTAGTTACCAGAACGAACAAAGTAACTGACGTGTCTTACACTTAGATATGTTAACATTTTTGTTTAAGTAACTTTAGAGACTATTATTTCGGTATTTATTGAACTAAAACTTGCAACAATACAGTGCAAATTCGGTCCATGTAATTTTTGCGGAACCAAAATTGTTTGCACATATAACCATCAACACATCCTCGGAAATATTTGCCCGGCTTTCGGCTTACTATATCGATATTACTTCTATTCCGGGCCTCCTTATCTGAAATGGAGCCGTCCCCGGCAAACTGTGACATTGTCCATATCGCTGCCATGATGTCCATAAAAAACATTGTTTGCCGGCAAAATATTTGTATAGTGTGTCACTCACTTTTTTTGTAACATTGTGGAAATTCGAAGTGATATTCTGCAGATTTTTTCAGTACTTATAAAAATAAGTTATGGTTCTTTTTTTTTCACAAAACTTCAGCGCCCGACCCGATTCAAAATAGTCGAAGATCGTTAGTTTTTCAGTACGTACTGAAACACCGTTGTCTTCGAATCTAGCATGCTCACTGCCTTATGCTACAAAAACATCATAGCTATACATTAAGTTTTAAAGCACTTCGTCATACGATCTTGGTCAGCTGTGAGAACAAGACAAACACCAGTTTCCTCGAAGTGTGCATGGCCACCGTTTCCCGTCACTATGGTCATGCGCTTCCGTTCAACATGACATAAACTATACTGTGTTACAATTCTAGACACTCAATTTACTATTCATATGTATATGTATTTAGGAAAAATCTACAGTCTCGAGTGACGAGAATGGATAAAGTAAGAAAATGAGTATATAAGAGGAAGTTTGAAAGTGGCGCCAATGACATAAAAGTTGAAAGGAAATCGTTTGGCTTGTTATGGGCATGTGATGAGAAGGGACGAAACGCAAGTGAATAAAAGAGTGATGAATATACATGTTGATGGATGGAGAGGGAGAGGAAGGCCGAAGAAAAGATGTATGGATTGTGTGAGGAATTGTGAAAGAGAAGGGAGTGAATGATAGCGTGATGGTTGACAAGGGAGAATGGAAGAAGAAAACGTGTTGCGCCGACCCCAAGTAACATGGGATGTTCCCACTGCTGGGACACAGGCCTCCTCTCTTCGAGAGGGAGTGGGCTGTAATCTACCAAGCGGGCCCAGTGCGGGTTGGTAGATGTCACATGTCTTCGAATCTTTGGTTCTAGGACATGCCGGTTTCCTCACGATGTTTTCCTTCACCGTTTTGAAAGCAGACAGAGGTGATGAAATAATTTACACAAAGTAAAGCGCCTGTCTGAGTTCGAACCTACGACCTACAACTCGTAAGTCGCGGCCGTTACCACTGGGTCACCACTGCTTTCATCGGTTATACAATACCTAGCTCTAAATGTATAAACATAATATTTATAAAATGGTTTATAATCTGTGCGCGCAGCTGATTATGACTTTATAATCCAAGCCACCTGGCTCACTGGTCCCGAGATATAATATAATAATTAGGAAGTAGGTACAGATGCCAGCACGTCAAGCTACTACAATCCGTCAAATTTCTTTAATAGATTTTCAACTTTATCGCTAAAGAATAAGGTTCAAAGTTCATTAGGAAAATTTGACAGTTTCGGGTAGCTTGATGTGCTGGCGTCTGTACAGTACCTATGAGCGTGTGGGTAAACTTAAACGCGATGTACAATTTTTTTTTGTGTTCGTTTCATCAAGAATGCAAATACTTACCAACAAAGGGCATTGTCTATCTAGAGAATTATCTGTCCTGGATTTACCAGTCACCCAGCAAAGCAATTGGGGAGTTTAAAGGGCTTGGTCAGACGTAACTCATTGGCTTTGTTAAGCCAGTTACCGTGTAGAGGCAGGGTTAGATTGTCCTGTATGGTATTCACATTGATACATGCTCATGGCGTATTCAGAACTGAACAAGTCGACTCTATAAAGCTTTAGGTCGCTTTTCCTTAGCAATAAAATACTGTACATACACGCGCGCTTTTCTTTAAAGTCTGTTTAGGCATTGTCCTGATACAGCAGAATAGTAATGTCGTTTGAACGCAAAAGACTGTGTTCCCTTTTTGGCAAAAACGGAATATCACTCTTGGGGATTGGACCTATGAGAAGAGATAATATCACGTTCAGGATAATTAATGACTTAACCTCTCAAGTGTCAAGTGTACACCAAGTGTACATAAAAGGGTGCTCGAAACGTCAACGGTACACCAAGTGTACACAACAGTGTCATTGTTCTATTGTCATTTTCATTGTTAAAACAATGACTTTACTGCGCCCATTCAACTACTCCGACGCGTGGGTTGTTTTGACAGATAGGCGAGCAAACGTGTGAGAGGTTAACTAAACAAATTAGACACCGAACCACTACAATTACAAGTCGTAAAAACCTAATACTCAATAAAAAGTCAGACCTGTTTTTCTTTTATTCCCGGACCAGTATGGCAACAAATATTACGTATTGAAGTTTCACCAGTTTTTGCCGGAGATCGGCCAATCCATTATTCGTCGCGGCCATATCTCGAACAGCCCCAATAGGATTAAACCCCGGTCCATTAGATACTGTTTTACTACTCTTTTGTTTTATGATCGTATTTTTCCGATAATTTATTGAAAGTGGTCACAAAAGTGTCCTTGTTCACTTATAGAGATTAGCATTTATCAGATACGCTCGGACAGGAAAATTTTCTTGAAAATCAAAGTGTGTTCAATATTTTATGATGAAGAACATTTCAAACTCGAGCAACATTAACAAGTTAAGTAAACAAACTTGATTATATTCTGAGATCTTTTGATTACGGAATATTTCACTTTGTAACTTGAAATTATCGTTACTAACCCTCCGGACGAGTATTTCTGTATCAATATTAATTATAATAATAGAACAGTGAAGTACGTACGGATAAAATAATCAAAAATCGTTTTATGCCAAACCTTGATTGCCTTTGCTGGGACAAGTTTCTCCCGCACTTAAGAGGCCGTGACAGTTTTCTCTTCGACGTTCATAAAGTGTTTACCATTTAGCCTGCGTATTAGGCATTTAGGTATCCTGTCCATCGAAGTGAAGTTGACAAAAATCGGCCAACAGTAGGGGGTTTATTTAGAAACGTTGCTAAAAGTAAAATAATGATTAGCGACTGTTTCTCCATACAATTTTGACGTTCTAACGTCACTTAACTTTAAGCAATGTTTATAAATAAACCCCCTTACTTAGAAACGTATTGTATCAGATGAATAGTTACACACCGATTTCTCTCTTTCAGTCGTCAATAACATGGCTTTCGAAAGAAGAAGACAAAGCGTTGTGTAACTATACAGACGCTATAAAATGTTTATTAGTAAGGGGGAAATGGTTAAAGTTTGAGTACTCCGCTAATCTAGGCGATAAGTTGTTTGTAGTATAAACATTTTAAAAGAGTAACGGTGAAGTTTCTTTGCCCGTTCTTCTCCATACGAGACTACCTTTTGGAAGGGGTGACAAGAAACTTTTCTATTTTAATGTAAATTTTAACGTTCAAAAGTGCCTTTTATGTGCCTATTTGAAGTAAATGACATAATGCGTTTGACATACTAGGATCCTATTGGTTGATTTTTATCACCTCGTCCATGCCCGGCTTTTTTAAAAAAGCTATTAAATGCAAACTCTATTTTACATAAATTATCTTTTTTTTTACTTCCTATTTTATCATTGAGCGAACAATGTTGAATAAAGTAAAAGATCAATATGAACCCTGCCGGGCACAGCAAAATTAGGAGAGAAGAAGAAGGCTAAGTAGCAAATCAATATTATTTTAAATTATAAATTGTTAGATGTGCTTAATTGGATGTATAATTATATTATATTAATAGGTTTGCGTATATAGGTATAGTATAGGTAATAGTTATTTTATGACTCGCTAATGTGCAATCATTAAAAAGGAATGAGACTTCCGTTTCCACTAAAATATTAAAGTGAAATTATTCGTAATAGGATTTCTGTTTTTTGGCATAAAATAGTAAAACAATAACGTGTTCAAAGGTTGAATAAACACATATGAAGGATAATCATTTAACAATATAATTCATATTATTGTAATCCTTGCTCATTATTTCGGATAACCAATCAAATTCAACTGCAGTGATTAAAATTCATGCAATGAAATGTTGTGGCGGGCACGTATTCCAATTGTTTTTGACGGCTGTCGTTTATTTTGTAAACCAATCTTTGATTGTGCCATAATTTTAATTTTTTTTTCACCGTTGTATGCTGTTTTGGATAGCTAAATATTAGAAAAACAAAGCATTTTATTTTGGAGACCATTTTTAATTATGTACAGACGCCAGCACATCCAGCTACCCGAAACTGTCAAATTTTCCCAATCAACATTCAACCTTATGCCTTAGCGATAAAGTTGAAAATCGATTAAAGAAATTTGACAGATTGTAGTAGCTTGATGTGCTGGCGTCTGTACTTTATCTTTCTAAAACGTTTATCTTTTTAAGTTGTGTCTGTAGTGTTTTGCAATACTTATAACGTTTTTCAGAATGAAACATGTGTTATGAATTATAATGCATTCAGTTGTAGATGTTCACGGAACTTTCTTATGCCCATGGTACGATAAGATCATTGTTACTTCTGTAAATGAGTTAAAATACATTTTTCGTAATTTTAAAGACAAGTTCCGATGTGCCACGCTTAACCTTATCATTACATTTCTCAACCTTACGAAGGAGATCACCCATTTTGTTCGGCGATTTGGGATAAAAATGAAAAGTCGGCGGAAGGAAGGTATTGTCAGTGTTTTCATTTATTGTCGTATTGTTGTCTCCACATTGTATAATTTGCAATCTATGTTTTATTGTAAACTACATAAATGCATTGAATAAATGCATTGAGCAATAAATGCATTGAAGGCTACATATTCCCTTCGCTCTTGTTGTGGGATGTTTTTATTCACTACCGACAATGCTCACTGCGAAAAGCAAAAGAGTTGGAAATAAGTAACTAATCCAGTACCGAAGGACTATATTCCTGACGCTTGGATGACGATTAAAGAGAAAATGTCACATGGTGTAACACTCAATTTATCACACCCGTCACAAATACCTGGATGAATACATATAGGTATTACCAAAAACGACATCACACCTTCGATCGCATTAATTTCCTTTTTAATTAACTCTATTTTATTTGAATTTGCGACATATCGTTAGGTATCATATTTAAATAACTGTTACGTAATCTTAGAAGGTATTTTTTTTTTAAATAAAGTGTGATATTAATAAGGTTAGATATTCCTTACAACAGGATAAATTATCCACAATATGTGTTTTGAACACGTAAAAACTTTTCCCTTGAGTGTACAATACTGACTAATCGACGAAAACTGGCAAACACTGGAAACTGCCGAGTTAACGCAACTGTCTAATCGGTAAAACTGACGAATCAGTGAAACTGACTAATCAACGAAACTGGCGAATAAAATAAACTGTCGACTGAGGGAAACTGACCAGTGATACGCGGACTCAGTTGAATTAATGAATAAAAACGTTTTAGCAGTTCAAACATTTGAATCACTAGAATTTTAAATTATAATGTGGTGTCACAGCTTGAGGAGGGGCTTGTGGCTAAGTAATAACAGCCGCGCGGGTCGATCGATCAGGTTAAGCTATGCTTGCCGCGATTGGTCCGTGGATGGGTGACCATCTTTACATATCAAGACCCTCCGCGCCTTGGAAAGCACGTTAAGCCGTTGGTCCCGGCTGTCAATCGAGGATCTTTAGCAGTCGTTATGGTCGTCAGAAGCCCGAAAGTCTGACAACCAGTCTTAACAAGGGTATCGTATTACCCAGTAACTGGGTTATGGAGGTCAGATAGGCAGTCGCTTCATGTAAAATGCTGGTATTCAGCTGCATCCGGTTAGACTGGAAGCCGATTCCGACATAGTTGGGAAAAGGCTAGGCAGATGAATGTGGTGTCAAAGCTGAAATGGAAAAATGTCAACTAACTTTTGGAGGCCACTGTATGTAGTTGCCTACCTACATAGATTTGATCAATAAACTAACGTTAGCTTACTCGTATGTTTTTACACTGGGCCCAACTCATCTAAACTCAAATCAAATAAAAATATTTTATTTCACATCAACCTACGTGGGTACTTATGAAACGTTAGAAGCTGGGTGTACGGTTCCAATTGGTCGTTTCGTATGGTGAAGAACCGGCAAGAAATTCCACGGTTACTCTTTTACATAACTCAAAATGTTTACCTTTGCCATCGACTCAAAAAGATGAAGATCATGCATAATTGTTATTAGATGTTGATTTATTTGTATTGTTCACTGTATAGAAAATATTATTTTTGTTATATACATTCTTCTCCAACATGTGCACTTTATTACCAAAGTGTACATGTTGGAGAAACTATAAGATACAGCATTTATCATGTTTTGGAGTTCTCGAGGATTCTTTCCTAGTCACGTATTCACGTTTTACGACACCCACTTGAGTAAAGACGGCGGACTGTTTCTTATTTTCAGGTAATACATGGGTATCTAACATTAATATTGGACTGCCTCGTTGGTGTATGGTTCGCCAGAGTTACTCCTGAGCATGAGGTCCTGGGTGCGAGTAACAGGTGGGGCAAAATGTTATTGGGTTTTTCCATTAGGAATTTCTCAGTAGCAGCCCGTGGCCAGACCACGGAGTGCTACTGATTTGATGGCAATAGACTCGCCCCCTATTACATGGGACTTACATAACCGGCGAAATTTGGGTTTACTTTAGGTACACCTCTGGCTAACCCTTTGGGGCTAACAGGCATGATGTTATGTTTTTTTTTCCTAGCCTTCTCTGTCCCAGCCCTGGTCAAAGGCCTCCCTCCACTCCTTCCATCTTTCGCGAGCCCGCGTGTCCTTCTTCCAGTTTTGTCGAAATCGGAAAAAACTCGTCCCGCCATCTCCTACGTGGTTTGCCGCGACCCCGCCTGACTGTCTCAGGGCACCAATTCTGTGCTATATGAGCCCACAGTTTGTCCGGCATGCGGCAGACATGTCCTGCCGAGTCCCATTTAAGTTAGGCAGCCTTTTGAGCCACATCAGCTATCTTTGTTTTGGAGCGCTGTATTGTGTTCCGAACACGCACGATCCGTTAATTTAACGTCTAGTGTAATGCGCTCCATTGCTCGTTGGCAGACCTTGAGTTTGAACTTTTGGATGTTAGTTAAAGACCAAGTCTGTGCACCATAAGTTAAAACTTATATTATTAATATCACTAACATTCTTGATGTGTTCTTCGTCTTCATCTTTTTCCTTTTTATAATCCACTTTACGTTTCACGTGCCTGTACATTTATAAATAAATTATGCTTTATTAGAAAGACAACAATTAATGCTTATGTAAGAAGTTAAGATTAAGTAGCTTCAGTAAATATGAATAATGCACAATTTATTATGATTATTTGTATAGGTATTAAGATGTAATCACACTAATATTATAAAGGCGATAGTTTGTGAGTGGGTTTGTATGTTTGTTACTTCTTCACGCACAAACGGCTTAACGGATTAGGATGGGCACACAGATAGTTTATAACTAGAATTAACACATAGGATCGACACTTATGCGGGTGAAACCGCGGGGCGCAGTTGGTGATGTCATGAAGCGATCGTTTTGTAAAGAGGTTGGTATAAGGATATTACCGAGAGGTTTTTCATTAAAGAACTTAACTACTGAACATGATGTCCGTGACCTATGCGCTGTTTATTATATATTTAGTTATTTATTTAACATTTTAAGCACACTAATGTACAGAGGCGGACACGTTTGTGTGATGAGGAAATCGAAAATTGAGGAAAAAAAAATGTATTTAAAATAAAGATAATATACTTACCGGCTGGGCTTTTGTACCGTCTGGACCAAAACAGGATATAAAAGGTGAAGGGAGTAGAAGCCTATGGCACATTTTTTTCTACATTTAATCCTTGGATTGAAACTGGCCGATTTCTTCAATTTCGTATATGATTGAATGCCGTTACGAATTCATTAATAATTTCCGCGCGTAGAGAAGGGTGCCTTCAAGTCAATTTTTTATCTTATTTGTCGAATTATTCGTTTACGTATTCAAAAAGTATGAATATAGGTACCTAATACACGAAATTACAAGAGAAAAAACTAAAAGGGAGAAGAGGGAACGCGTGTTATTTTCATGCCAGGATAGCATACAAATGACTTTAGAAAAAAAATAATGCCTACACTTTACCAAAACATTCATCCACTAAAATCCATAACAATAACCCTTCTGCAAAACTGAGATAGCTAATATTGTCCAAATAAAATACCACTCATGGCCCGCTATACAGGACGAGTAACTCATCATGTATAACGGCCTCCCGAGTGTGAAGGGTTGACAATGCGCGCGTTACAAAAGGGGATGTTGGGGAAAAAGGACAGTGTGGACAAGCAGCATTGAGGACGCGCTCTGATTGGCATTCGGTCGGCTTCGGCGGCAGTGATTAACGAATTTCGCGCGTGCCTTGTGGTTAGGGTTGGCAACTGCTGATGATTATTGTGACTGAATGTCAAACGCAATCTTTTATTAAAAGTATCGTGTTGAAGTTAATAAGTTTTGTTGAAATTAAAAGCCTATATATTAATTAGGTTATTTTAAGTATGAACCAAAAAATTGCGTAATGAACATTGTACCTACTCAAAATATTGAAGCAATATTAGGGTTTATTTATAATATTTATTACTAAAAGTTAAGTTATGATTAGCGACTACGTAACCATACATTTAATTTTAAACGTCTCTTTTACTCAAAGCAACGTTTATAAATAAAGCCGTTAATTTGTAATTACTATGTTCAATAAGTAAAATTCTGCAAACCATAAATTACAACTTAGTAGACTATTCTAGAAAGCAATAAAAGAAAAAAGTAATTCATTTCTTCCAAAGTTTGCATCGCAAAAATATTACAATGCCGATACTTTTACAATTGAGCGCAAGTTTAAATGGAGAAACGTCCGTTCTCGACGTACCTTACCAGTAACAAAATTATATTACTTTCTTTAATATAAACCATAAAACTAAGTAATATTCTTTCAAGAAGATCTTTTGAAACAAAAAAAGATTATTTCAAACAAATCTAAAAAAAACTACTTTGTCGCTACTGTAATCAGAAAAGCTCTAAAAAAGTATTTATCCTTTTCTCAACTTCGCTCGTATTTTGCTCCCGCCGTATAGAAACTCATATACCCGAAAAATTGTAATTTAAGTGCAAATTGCGGGTCACAGATTACACATCCTTACGTCCAAGTATAATATTCGCTGAGTTTGTAAAAGAATTTTATATTTTTAGTTACATTTCTGTGGGATGATTAGTGTGTTCTGAGGGAAAAGATGAATCTTGTAGTAAAGTCATGTACTTCGATAAGTAATTTGAGCAATATCCTTTTGTGGATATTAGAATTACTGAAAAAATTCACTTACACTGACATCAGTGTGAATATAACTTTAGTTCCAGTTTTTAAACGATATTTACGTAATATTTTATACTAGCTATTGCCCGCGACTTCGTCTGCGATCTAGGATGAAAAGTAGCATATGGCCTTACCCAGATTACCCAGGTCGTGGTCTAGCTGTGTCCCAAATTTCGTCCAAATCTATTTAGCCGATTTCGCGCGAAAGCGTAACAAATAAACAAACTCTCTATCGCATTTATAACATTAAAGTTAGGAATATTTTTTATTCAACATAATCTACAGTTATGTCTAAATTATTTAGGAACTATTTTTCCAAAAGTCATTCAAATTAGATTATGCAATTACGAACAATTAAAAAGAGAAATGTGAAAGCCAAACAACGATTCTAGTTCTGTATGGAAATTGGTACTTACCTACCCTAAAGTAAAACGTCTTACAAACCTGTACCTACTAGTAACGTACAAATGTATAGGTTCCTGTTCGGGGCAAAGCCGTCGGCCCACCCTTTCATCCCTGTAATGCTATTCGTACTTTTTTTTTATGGATCGGAAATCATCTAATGACTGACTCCTCCCGCTCCGGGTGGAGCGGAAGGAAGTGTCAGACTCTTACTGACTAAAACCCACCCGTGTTCCTTCCTTAGCCCTTTATGTTCCGGGCAGCAGTAACCCTTTCGGACAATCCCGCTACATGCTATTCGTACTGAGACCACTTCAATCTGAAACGTATGACCTCACTTCTGAACTACAGCGACTAATATGCCTATATTTTTGGCAAGTTTTTGACATTTATTGTCGCTGAGATAAGATTGCGACTAGATTTTGAACGTTTTTAGTTGCGAGAATTGGCCTTCTGAATAGATAGATAGAATATTTTTTATTATGTATACCATATAATATGGGCAACGTCCGGCCCGCGGGCCGGATGCGGCCCGATCCAGCTTTTGATCCGGCCCGCGATATATTTTCAAATCGCGCGTGAAAAAAGGATAGTAATTCTTAGTTCACAGCAACAAGAAAGAAAGACTAGCATTCTTCCAGGTAGATTCAAACCTAACGTGAAAAAACTGATACTTTCATGATCGATGTTGTCCACTGCTTGTTTTGAGCACCTTTTTCATATAATATTGCGGTGTCTACAAGCAATGTATAACAAAATGTTGTAAATCACAATTTTATCGCAACTCATTGATCTATTATCTGCCTCTTATGTACCTGTGTCTTTATTAGTGATCTATGGTTTGACCCGCAACTTTCCACAAATAAGCGTGATTTAAGTGTGGGTTCCTGTCGCACAGTCGTAAATTCATTTTCTCATACATTTTGTATTATTGATTCTGAGAGACCATTACATATCGAGTCGACATTAGAATGTAATGTAATTCCATTAAATTTTAATACGGACTCGAGATTAACAAAAATTATATATTTATGTACACTTATACAACCTTAAAAGCAATTTCAAAGACTTAAAACCACTTTTCACTTACAACTTAATCCTAATTGTCTTAATTTTTCAAAGGCTCTACTATTAGGCAATAATGGGTTTAAAAGCTTAGAGATTTGAATAAACAATAAATTCGTACCAAATCCAGTCCATGCTGTATTAAAGGAAGTTCGATCGCTATTCACAGTGATTAACGAACATTTTGTACGCCGCATTGTCTTTACATAAAGCATTCGGTAACAGTAGTCTAAGTTTGGCAGAAACTTGTTTTTATGCTCACAGTTCGGCCAAGAAGTGTAACTGTTCCAATACTATGTAAATCGGCAGCGCTTGTGGACGAAAGCTGGAAACTTCGGGATGGAAGATTACGATTGCATGGATTCTAGAACCGCAGAAATGCAAGTTCATTACCGATGTTTTTATCGTTGTTTTTTTTTCTTCACGTACCTCGCTAGTTAGGGATCTAGGATAATCGAGCCATGTTTTAGTGAATTATTTTCTTTTATTTTGCAGGTCCTGTGGTGACTACGATGGTTTTTTCTAGCAAACATTTTTCAACGTTGGAAAATCTGATGTAATATACCTAATCATTTCAGCATTTGGATGAGAAAAGTCTTTGTTCCATCCTACCTACACCAGTAGGTCTATTCTGTCAAATTCTCACCATGAAAACTTACGCGAAGTGAGCTCACTATTGACAGCTCACTTTATCTAAGTCTTCACGGTAACATTTTTAAAGGATAGATCGACTGGTGTCAAATTTCATGCCTACTATTAATGCTATTCTGTGTATTAATTTGTATTTGTTGCTATTCTAGCCATCCCGCGTAGACAACATAAGTTTAACAGTGTTCCCAGTACTTTCACTGATCACACTTGATCATGCTTTCAAGAATCTAATCCCAAGGACAACAACATCTTACAAGAAGAGCAGACAATACTACTGAATTCCCTGTCCTCAGTGAGGCGGTAGAGTAGAAGACGCTTGTGGACAAGTGACAAAAGACCCGGTGCGGTCTCCGAGCCTCGCCGACACAGATTTACGGCGAAGAGAATCCTGTCGAGCTTCCATTAAATTGAACCGTTAAGAGCGATTTATTACAAAAACTGCAGATGCAGAGAATAAGGTCTTCTTTATTGGGGAGGGTGCGTTGTTTATCTTAATTAAATCAATATTAAAGACGTAAAGTTGAGACTAATCTTTATAGAGCGTAGAAATGAGCCCGTAGAAAGCAAGAAAAACAAAACCAAGAGGGGTATCTATTGAGTTACCCGTAAAAACCATTCCAAAAAATGTCTTTAACGGCATTAATAAGAACGAGTAGCACCAGGCCTTTTAATAGCATGAAAAAAATATATCTGCATTGTATAATTCGACTCTCTTTCCTTTCCATTAGGTTCCCATTTTATTAGGTTTTTCTTTATATTCATCAGTACAATCTACGTTCATGGCCAACCTCTAAAGTTAGGTAGCAGTGTAAATCAGATTGACAAAAACGTTCTCGCACGATCGGTTTATCCATTAGAACTTACACTCAACAATTGCAAAACAAAGGCAGAGCTGTGGTCTGTACAAAGTATCTACAGCCACAAACAAACTTCAGCTTCGTTATACAAAACAATTACACGAATACCGTTACGAATAGAGAACAGAGGTGGTGAGAGAACAGTGGTGGCGGAGCTGTAGGGGCAGAGCTGTAGGTCATGGGTTCGAACTCAGCTAGGCAAGCGCTTTAGTTTGTGTAAACAATTTCATCACCACTGCTCTGAAAAACGGTGAAAGAAAACATCGTGAGGAAAGCGGCATGTCCTAGAATCAAAAATTCGAAGAGGTGACACCTACCACGGCCGCACTAGGCTCGCGTAGTAGATTAGTGCCCAGTTCCTTTCGACGAGAGGAGGTCTGTGTCTCAGCAGTGGGAACATTATAGGCTGATTGTGCTTATGCGATACTAATACCTACTGCATTATTCACTTCGGATATACTTGCCAAATAAATCGATATTTACTAAACATGGTTAATGTTGTGATGGCCCTCACATTTTAAATTAATTTGTACTTTCTGTGTACATCTTGGATATTACTGACATCGGTGAATGTGAGTAAACCTAGACTTTTTATATACACAAATAAAATAATGTGTAGGGATCGAGTACGTTTTTGCTAATTACTAAAAAAATACCTTGGTCCTTAGACACTTTTGATGTACGTAAAAAAAAATATAATTCAAATTGCCTTTTAGCATTGACTTATATTTTAGTTTCATATTCATTATTATCAAGCTCAAACACAAAAGAAGTCTAGTGGCACTATGTTATTTTAATAAAAACAAGTAGTGTTTTAGTTGTTCAACTTTAGCGTTTCCATTTATTTATTGTTCTTCTTACACATTAACTTAAAATGGACCGCTACTTAAACAAATGTTAAGTAAAAGTCGTAGCTACGTTGTATATTGTACTTCTTTTTTACCAAAGTCTTGTAAAAGTCTAATACTGACAGTGGCCGGACGGTTTCCATTAGACGAAAAATCAACTCGACCAACAATGTTGAAATTACGAGGGCAAAGTTGATGCTGTGCGCGTTTTTCTATATACATATGTAAAATACTAATTTTATTCTTATATTCCAAAGAGTTATAGAAAGTTGTTGTGAAGAAAAATATAGTATATCAATATGAAGACCTTAACAATAATATATAATCGTAGTCTTTCGAAAAAATAATTATGCTGTAAGTATCAAAATTCATAAAATAGTGAAAGTATTATTTTTAGTAGCGATGTGAAGTAGTAGGTATAAGTTGGCTCTGCCAACCCCTTCTAGCAATACATGCTTGATTTTTTTATTTTATGTAAAATAACAAGGTATTTATTACTTTCTTGGCAGGTTTTCCCTGTTTCAACTGTATTGAAAAAATGTCTACCTCCGTCATTTTCCTACCATACAAAAATATTCCCTTTTCTTCCAGTTTCAAATAAAGTAACTACCTATTCAGTCTCCACTCAATAAAGTCCAATACTTACTTTAACTTTCGTCCAATGAACGGTTAATTAAAGACAAGATCGTTTGTAATAAGTAAATTAGCAATCACCACGAGGCAATTTACCTCGGGGACCTCCTATTATTGTCTCCGAAGGACACGGGCAGGCCACTCAATTAGATCGTATTTCAGAATAATGGTATTGAGAAGTCGTTCAGCTTCCGTTAACTGCAATTTTATAGTTTTTCCTGTGTCCACCCCTCGTTTTGCGGTCAAACTTTTCCAATTTTTAATATTGAATTAATGGAAAATTCATGAAATTACTTACGTTATGAGCGTCTTTGTTTACGTCTATAGACATTCTTTTGTTTACTCTCGTGAGTTCAAGTGTGGGGCACGTACGGAAGTTTGATAATGGGTTTAAGACAACTGCGTCGGAGGATAGCGTTGAATCGCTTTATAACTTACATTGGATATACTTAGAACACTTCTATAGCTTTGTGCTAAAGTATTTATGTTCTTTCATTTATTTTACTTTGCTGATTAGCGTAAAATACGGTTACATTTAGCTTTACAGCTAAATAAATTAAACCTGCTATTTTAAAAAGACTATGCAACAAACTATAAAGTCAGTAATTTAGTATGCATGCAAATTAACCTCAACAAAATTAGGCAATCCGTAAATCGGTTACCATTTTCTTTAAAAATAACGCGACAGTTCTGCATTGCAGACAAAAAGTAGCGAAGCAAAACACATAAAACGAAAACCTTATAAAACATCCGTTAGCTAGAAGAAAATACGTCGGTGTTCAAATCACGACTTTCTTACGAAGCTGGGTTATATTTTTATTTCCTAGATTAAAGGAAAGATCGACATTCCCATGTACATAGTGAAGATACCGAGTAATTCCCGACGGGCGAAACAAAATCATTTCATAACTGCGCGCCCGTCTGCGCTCACCCTTTTTTATAGCCCAGATGAATTATGACATAAAATATTTATCTCCTTTTGGGGATGTGTAATGGTTGCGCTCCTTTTTAGATGATAATGCAGTAAACCTCCTTTTCACGACGCTAGCATTGAACAAGTCGTCGCTTTGAAGTTACAGTTGATATTAATAGGAACTGGTAAAGATTTGGGTGCTGAATTCATTTTATGTTCCAAGTAATTTACTTTGTAGCGAGGTAGCCGACTTTGAGTCACTAATTAGTGTTTCAGTGCAATAAAATATTTATATATAAGTCAGTACAGTATTAATATCAAAATATTATTTGAGGTGTAGCGGTTTCTTATTATTATGTAGACTTCGATAGTTATTTTTAAAAGGAGATAGTAATTAAAATGAATATTCTCAACATTAATCATCATGTATTTGCTTTCGGATCATAAAATTCAATTGGTTAGTACCTACTTACTTATAGTTGTATAGGTAAAATGCCTGAAATTTTTTTTTTAAACTCACTGACCAAAATGGGATGTATGCAAACAAAACAAAGTCGGGTATACATAAACAAAACAAAGTCGGGTTAGTTACACCATTTATAACTGAAGAACGGCCAGGGATCGATTTTTATAATCTTTGATTTATTGAATTTGTCTCTGCCCCGAATAGCATAATAACTATTAAAACAAGGGAAAAATTCCCGAAAAAAATAGCAAAGATAATTCATTTTCTCATACATTTTGTATGGAACGGCTTTTTTGATGATATCTCGAGAACGGATTGACTGATTTCGATAAGTGTTTTGTTTCGTTCGTCGAGAAGTTGCCAAGTTAACACAACATTTTTATTGATTCTGAGGCGGTACGAAGTTCGCCGGGTCACCGTTTTATATTATATAATTTCGCAATAAAAAATTGTTATAAAATCAGTTGAATTTGGATGTAACTACTTCTCATCATACAGTAGGCACCTTTAAAGGAAAATTCTGCTGACATAACACCTTATCCAATCCTTTAGAATACCCTAATACCTACAGGCTACAGAGAAGATGAAGAATTTACAGCTCAAAATACAGCACTCGAAGATCGCAAGATCCGAGAAAAATCTAAGATAACAGTAAAAGCTCTTTATTTACGCTATAAAACCAAAGATTTCTTAGCTTAATACTCCAAGGTTTTACGCGAAAGGAAGCCAGCACGTTCATCCCTTAACATAGCATGCAAGAAAAACGAATAACTTTGGCAAACAAAATGAAAAATCACTCTTTATTGAGCACCATGTAAATCACTACATAGTATTTAAAAAAAGTCGCTTCCCGCTGTCTGTCTGTCCCTATGTATGCTTAGATCTTTAAAACTACGCAACGGATTTTGATGCGGTTTTTAATAGACAGAGTGATTCAAGAGAAAGGTTTATATGTATAATACATGCATATTATAGTAGAGAAAAGCCGAGAAATTCAAAGGTTTGTAATGTGATGTCGTAACAAACATATTTTTGTGCGCTTACATTGCAAACGCTGGCTAAACTAGCTAGGGCTAGATCAATTTAATGTAGGTACTATGGAATTGTATATCTTAAAAAGATCGATAAAAAAGTCCGCGATGGTATATGTTTATCTTCTAAGGATAACCCAGAGTAACCATTTTTATCTTTTTCATATTACCAAGGTTATTTACCAAGCTATTTTAAACAATACGGTATTATTCCTTATCCAATTAAATACATTAGATACGTTGTGCATTTCATTTAAATCAAAATGGCCCTTTATAGCATATCATTAAAATTAATATCTTAAGATATCAGAGATTTAAAAACCGGGGGCAGAGCGGCGGGCGGGGCGGTACGAAGTTCGCAGGGTCAGTTAGTGAATACATAAACTCGAACTCAAAGCAGTTATTTCAATTAAACCTTTTGAATTGTCAAAATTAAATAGTCGTTCAGTTATTCAAATAGTTGAAGCTAAGTTGCCCATTCCCAAAACGTAAATCTCAATGGAGAAGAACGGGCAAGAAACTCCAAGAGCACTCTTTTAAATCAACATTATTACAAAATCCTGGGTACATTAAATGACAATATCACCGACTGAAAAGTATTCTGTCTGAAGTCAAAGCTCATGTCAAATTTTATGATCAGCTGATGGCATTTCGGTCAACTAATTAATAAAAAGTCTGCCAACGGGCTATGGAACGTAATACTATACTAGTCGTCAAACTCACAGACTACATTACGAACTCTGTTTTTCATTCCAAAACACAAATAGCAGACTCTGGCCGCACAGCTGCTGGACTAAAATGGAACTGGGCTGCCCACATCTGTCGCATGTCGGAGCAGCAATACGCAAAAACCACCACTCAGTGGATCCCAAATAGCAGTAAACGACTATGCGGTAGGCCCAGAAAAAGAAGGTGGGATGAGCTGGAGTCCTTCTTAACCCTTCTACCGGCGATTTCATTTTTTTCGGTCCGCGCCATCCGCCGCGCCTGCGCAGGCAATCACTGAACTACTGCCGCTAAAGGGCGTGGTCGGAGAATTGGGCTATCAAATGTAATGTAGCCTATTAGGCTATTAACATCACGCTAGGACCCCAAGGAGCCTAGCTAAAAGTAAAAAAGCACAATAAGCGAAAACGAAGTAAAAGCGCGGGCAGGCGATGCGATGCGACGGGGTGGGTCGGGTGAACAAGAAATTTCACGCGGATGATACAAATATATGATACAAATTAAATTACTCAAGGCTTAGGTAGCAGTGGCGAAGGGTGAATTTATGACAGAGGTAGGCCGGAGCAAAATAGTAGATTGTTATACGAGGTTCGAAAGGAATCTATTCCCATACGAGGTATTTAGACGCCCGAGCGCAGCGAGGGCGGCTATAGTCCGAGTAGGAATTGATTCCTTTCACCCGTGTTAAACACTCTACTTTTCATTTCGAATATAAGGAAAGTAAAAAATAGTGGTTTTTCTAAAATATTTACTGATAATAATAACATGAATAGTAGGTACCTATGTAAAATTAATTGAGATGTTAGAACAATTTGTGTACTATTTTAAATATGGAACACGCGGTGTGTCACCGCCGCGGGCCGTCCCGCTTGATAGGTTTTTCTTTTTATTCTCACTGGCTGTTTATACACTCACAAGACTGCAGCATTTTTCTATTTTTCTTAATGTATGTAAAACATTTCGTAGCTGACTACAGTTCTATTTTTAAAATTCATTCCCACCCTAAAGAGGGAAGTAATTACTATGAGTCTTTCCCGCCCTGTGGTGGGAAGCAGCGTCTTCCACCCGCTATTCGGATCAAACAAACACTACTTTCCGAGTATGAGAAATGAAAAAAAAATTCCAAAAGAACATTTCAATGATGAATTGACTATAGAGTGGTTATGTTCTGAATTTTCGAAGGGAAGCCGGTGGGAATCGAGTTGTATGGTACCTTCGCCACTGTTAGGTAGGTTTCCCACTAAAACCACATTAAGTTATGCCTAAAATACCTACCTACTACTAAGATGAACATATTGTGAGCCTAATAGACCAAGTACAGCAATCGAAACTTTCACTCATGTTAGTTATTTTGGTCATTTTACTTCTGTATATCGTTGGTTTCGACCGCGAATGTTGAGCACGAAGTCCTGAGTTTGACTCCATGGTTGAGCATATTGTTAATGAGTTTTTCCATTTAACTTAATAGCAGCTTAGAGTCTGGATTTGTGACCGTTTGATGACAATAGGTTCGCCAACTCTTTTTTTTTTTTGTTTCCGGGTTGGAAAATCCTCAAGGATGTCCGCCGCCTTGGGCGGGCGGCTAGGTCTGTCAGACTCCTACTGACTAAAAACCACCCCGGTGTTCCATCTCACACCTACGCCGGGGGTATTTATAAGTATTTTCTAACTGAACAGACAGCTGTACTGCTGGGGAGTTTGTTGTACCACTTTTTCATCCCAGCGAAAGCACTAGGAAGTGGTGAAGGGTGGGCGTTTTGGGGAACTGTCTTTTGTAATTTTGACGTTCGAAAAGTGCTGATTCTCCACTAAAGGACATCATTCATTTTGGACCAAAAACTGAAAGTTCCGGCCAGGATAAAAATGTGTAATATTCGGATAGAACTCACAATTTCTATCATTTTTTACTACTTCACCAAATCTGTGCGCCCTTTGGTTACGGTGTTAAACACTTTTAAAATACAATAAAAATGTTATTATGAAGTTGTTATTTTCATACATTTGATCATGTATATTTAATTATTCATACTGTGTATGTCCTTTTGATGTGCAATAAAATGAATTCTATTCTCTATTAAGAGAGTATTTTCATCATTGATACTCTACGCACCGCACAGGCACAGACAGAGCGTCACAATTCACAACAAGTCCAAACCTGTTTTAAGCAGGTACCTGGAAAATCACCGGTTTGTCCCTCCCCGCCGCCCGCAACTACTATACCCCGCGTCACCCGTCTTTTGTTTTGTTCAGTTATCCATGCAACTCTTGTTACATCGGACGGCTAAATCGCGACTTGCACTCCTCAGTTAATATTGTTATTCTTGTTTGTTGTTATTTGTTTATAGTTATTTTTTGTTATTGTTATTGTTTTAACTGACGTTATGAGTGGACAATTGTGTATTTCGTGTCGTACGCCTGTCGGTAATCGTCGAAGTTATACTTGGACTTCCCGAGAATCACAGCATACGGATGTTGCACAGTTTGTTATTGAAGATCTATTAGGTCGACAGGTATGAATCATTATTATTTTATTTCATTTTATATACAGACCTTTACCTACCTAGAGTTTTATATGATTTTGACTAAGTCTTTATTTCATCATTTCCTTGTCTGTATACCAGTTTATCTGATGTCGGCGCAGTATGTTTTCTTTTTCCAAATAATTTGGTCACTTGCCATCAACTCATTCATTTTGACCATTTATTAGAATTATTTATTTCACACGTTTTTGTTTCTATATATAAGTACTCCTTTGTACTTAACTAATCATTGTATCACCTTGTATGTATATACCGTGAAATAGAACCCTTCTTGCTTAGGAAACAAAACGATTAGAATATCACGGCTCATGTATGTACATGTGCAACGAATAATACATGTTTCTTGTTTTACAGGAAGAACCTACAGAGGTTATTTGTCGACCCTGTTGGCAACGGGCTGAGCGTCGGTATCTCCGACACCAACGTGAAGTGGATCATGATGTTGCAGACGAAGAAGTCAACGCTGAACCTCATGCTTCACCAACCGTTTTACCCAGGTTCAGCCGTACCGGTAATTCGGCGAATACGTATGTATTTCAACACTGTCAAAATGCAACGAGGCACAGAGTACCCGAAGATATCATACTACGAATGTTATGCCGCTACAGCCTATTTATAACCGAAAATAGCCATGTATGCAGTGAACACCTTGAGCAAGCTGAATGGCATTTACTTGCTTTGCAAGACAATTTAATCGGAGGATTCAGTGCAACTCAAATTGTTTGTGCTCTAAGATTATTAATGAGCCATATCAGCACAGAAGTTTTAGATTTTGAACATTATGAACTAATAAATGATAAAGAATTTCATGACTGGACTGGCCTGACTATAGAACAGTTTACTGATTTATTAGCCAACACACCTAGCCTAAATCAAAGAAGAAACAAAAGAACTATTCTTGCAGCTTTGTTAGCAAAACTCCGAACTGGCGAATCAAATGCACGGCTAGCATCGATTTTTAAAACCAGCGAAGCCACTTACTCGCGAATCCTCCATACTGGCAGAGAAGCACTACTGCAGGACTTTGTTCCTATTCACTTAGGCTTTGACCATATGACCCGGGAAGATGTAGCACGGAGGAACCTTATGATTCCTGAAAGAATTTTTGGGAACCCGGAGAGTTCTACCGACGAAAGAAAAGCCATAACAATTGTCGATGGCACTTACATATATATACAAAAGAGTTCAAACTACTTTTTTCAAAGGAAATCCTATAGCAGCCACAAGTTCAGAAACTTATTAAAGCCGTTTCTGTTTGTCTGTTGTGACGAGCATATCATAGAAGTTTCTGGTCCACACGCTGCTACTTCTTCAGATGCGCAAATAATGCTTGATATTGTACAAAGTGAAAATGATTATGGCGACGGATTATTTCAATGGTTTTACCGAAATGGGGACGTATTTATTTTGGACCGTGGCTTTAGAGATGCAATTTCCAGCCTTGAAGGATATGGATACACCGCTAAGATGCCCGAGACAAAGCTCCCTGGGGAAACGCAACTTACGACAGAACAAGCTAATAAGTCGCGACTTGTTACTATTTGCCGATGGGTCGTAGAAGTCGTAAATGGCCGATTTAAAAGAGATTTCCATCTGCTGAGACACGTCAACATCAATATAACACTGCACAATATGATGGATTATTTTAGAATTGCTGCCGCATTAATAAATGCCTATCACATTTTGATAGTGGATAACGTTCACGCTACTGATATCCTTCAAATAATAGGTGAAAGAATAAACACGCCCAATACACTGGGAGATCTTGTGAATAGACACAATTTAAACCGAAGGCGAGCACAGTTCCAACCCATGGCTGCGGATATGACAGATTTCAATGATTTTCCAACATTGACAGAAGAAGATTTAATATTATTCAGCCTTGGTGTATATCAGCTCAAACAAGCAAAAAGTTATTACGGAGAGCACCTTCAATCCGACGGAGTTTTTATCATTGAGCTCGGTGGTGGGATTCCTCTGGAAATAGTCAGGGAACTTGAAGGGGAAGACTTGTGGATTATAAGAGGACGAATACAATCCCGCCACATCCAAGCCAAAAAATACCATGTGTACATTGCACTAGATCGGGCAGCAAATGGTCGTCGAGCATTAGCTCATTATTGCATGCAATATCGGCAAGAGGACCATTGGATGCTGCTCACATACCATGACCATAGTCTGGTACATGGGTTATGCTAGACATGACCCATACCTCACCCCACCTGCAATAGGATTAGATGATGTATATGTTAGATTAGGACAAATATAAATGAATTTATACAATTTAATGTCGTTTCATTTTGCTCTTTTTTACCTAAATGAAAGGTACTGAATCTAAATGAGGTGCTGTTGGTATTGTTGCTTGTTTTTTTTTCATATTTACTATATTTGACCAAATGTATTAAAATAACACACATCTTATAACATTTTATTTCACATTTTTTTTAAAAGCATATAACTACATAACCATAGGGCGCACAGGTTTGGTGCCATAGTAAAAAATAATAGGAATTTGGTGATCTATCCGAATATTACGTTTTTTTTTTCTGGCCGGCACTTTCAGATTTGGCCCAAAAATGTATGAAACGTGAATGATGTCCTTTCAATAAATGACTTATGATTTTGATTTTGAAAGAAAATACTTCCATTTCTTAATTTAGGGTTCCGTGTTCTTCATTGCCTACTACTGCAGTATTATTATTTCCCGGGCTCAACATTAGCTAGATTTCTCAGCGAACCGAATAAATTGCAGGTCATCTGCGGGAACATTTGTCACAAGTCAGTAATTTGGGGGAATGCGTGGTTTTCTTCATATTCCCTCGGAGTAATCCTCAAGTGTAATTTGTCAAAATTTCAACATTTCGTCGGCAGCCCGAGGACTCCCCTACCCGAAAGTAAGCCCCTTTGATAAACTCAAATGTATTATTTTATGTCACGCCGTTGTTAACAAGGTAGGTACTGTAAAGTTGTCTGCAAAAGGGAACCTTACATCATGCAGGCTGGTAGAAAAATGACTTTGGTTGCATTCGCAGTTCAATTCTAGTTTCAAAATTGAATATGCGGCAATTGTTTTCATAAAACAAAAGCAGGTTAAAATGTAGTCGCAATCTTATCTCAGCGACAATCTGTGTCAAAAATGTAGGGAAGTAGAGGTACTTTTGACAAATTAAGACAGAGATTAGACTGTGAACGTTCTTAAAATTACGAGAATTGCCCTCACTTATGTGATAGGCGCGAAAATGTGAGCACGTCTTCTTGTTTTGAAATAAATAGCGAAAATTCAGTAAGTATTGCTTCTTATTTTCTTATAAAGCGCCTACCCCATACTTATAGATAAGCGTTGTGATAGTTGTATTTATAAGTAAGTATAATTTATTTTTTAACCCCCGTCGCAAAAACGACGGGGTGTTATAAGTTTGACGTGTCTGTGTGTGTGTGTGTGTGTGTGTGTGTGTGTGTCTGTCTGTGGCATCGTAGCTCCCAAACGGATGAACCGATTTTGATTTTGTTTTTTTTGTTTGAAAGGTGAATTAGTCGGGAGTGTTCTTAGGTATGTTTGATGAAAATCGGTCCAAGATGGCCGCTGCCACAAAATGGCGGATTACATAATTTTTCACAACTCCCTCAATATGGGTATCAAATGAAAGGGCTTGACTAGTAGAATACTATACAATATTACAAATTTCAAATCCAAGATGGCCGCCACCACAAAACGGCGAATTACATTTTTTTTTTCACAACTCCTTTAATATGGGTATCAAATGAAAGGGCTTGACAAGTAGAATAACGTAGAGTATATTGAAAGGGAATGAGGAATATTAACTAACGAAATGAAAACTAAAAACTTGAAAATTATTTTTTTAGTCTAATCAATGCCCTAGCTAGATTGATGAGGAAAGTGGAGTGATGACTGGTACCTAGGGCCTAACGAATTATTTTTTATACATTTTTAATACATTATCATTACCTTTATTTTTTCAATAAAACCGTTTAAACAAAAATATAATTAAGCCAAAGTACGAGTATTTGGACTAGTATCATTATCCAGGGAGAAAACAGAGGAATACGTTAATATGGAATGAACGCCAACGACCACGAATACCTAACTAGCTTCACTGTGGTAAAAATACGTACAGCTTCAAAGATTTCGGCGAGTCACGTGTCGATCGTATAGCATGTTTACTAGTTATATAATATTATAAACTTTAAAAAGCAAGAAATAAAAGTTAAATTTAAAATTTAAAAAACCCCCGACTCAAACAAAAACCTCTAAAAACTAAAAAAATAATATATACATATTGGCCCTTTAAGTTTAATATAAGTTGCAGGAAATATTTTGATCCAAGCGTCCTCACGTCGGGGGACGGCTAATGAAAACGCCAAACAGATGAGGCTTAAACCCAGCAATAATGAATGCATGCTATGCTATTGTAGAAAACATAGCTGCTGTTAACTTCCAATTTTCATTAGCCGTCCCCCGACGTGAGGACGCTTGGATCAAAATATTTCCTGCAACTTATATTAAACTTAAAGGGCCAATATGTATATATTATTTTTTTAGTTTTTAGAGGTTTTTGTTTGAGTCGGGGGTTTTTTAAATTTTAAATTTAACTTTTATTACTAGCGACTTCGTTCGCGAGCATGTTGGTAAACAAATTGGGTTTCGAGGGTTTTAACTTTTTTGCGCGGAACCCTCATTCCTTTTCTAAAATAAAAGTAAGCCTAAATTACTCCTTATAATATCAGCTATCTACCAGTGACAGTCCCGTCTAAATCGGTCCAACCATTTCGGAGATTACACGGAACAAACAGTCAGACAGACAAAAAATTAAAAAAAAAAGTTGTTATAATACCGTATATACTTTTTACTAGGTATATATGCATTTAGTGAGAAGCTGTTATTTTGACATTACAAACAGTCACTCCAATTTTATTCATATGTATCTATCTATGTATGGTATGTATAGAAAATAGATTTATAAATTGTATAGATAAAACATCTAGGCACTAATACAGCACTACAACGATCTCTGCGTAAATAAATTAATAAGATTAGCTATTACAAAAACCAGGATTTCGAGTTTAGCCGCATTTCAATCGCTCAAACGGGCTTGCTAGTGGTCAATATTTTTACAAACGATAGAATGTAACAATGAAGCAAGATTTTAAAAACACACGTTTAGAAACATCCCTCTCATTTTGTATGCGAGCTGGCTGTATATACAATGTGTAAATGAATTAATACACATTATAAAATTAGTTTGTTCAGAATCGTTTACTGAATCAATTTCTGTTATTTTTTAATATACGTATTTTTTATCCCAAAAATAAATAAAACTACGTTTGTTTCTGTATTTATTTGTAAAGTTAGTTAGATTGGCGCTGATTTTTTAATCGACAGATAAATTCAACATGTATTTGCGATTTTTACATTACACGAAAGCTCGATTTTATTCCCTGAGCCATCGCTGTCAGAAAGTGACTGGTTCTATGAAACGTGAAAACCGCTGAGCCGTTTCCATAACAATTAGATTTTTCCGACAGTTTATAATTATGAATCCTGCTTAAATTACTTTGCATATTGTAGCTAACTATTTTTGCGAAAATTACCTCTTATTTTACTACTATTTAAACGAAGTAGTGGATTTCCTTAGACTTCATTTCAGATATATATCTAGCTAAAAGTTTAACCTTCAGATGTTTTTCTTTCTTTAGTTTTCTGACTTATTTAACACTAGATTTCGACCGCGGCTTCACCCACATGGAGGGCAGATATGATCCCACCGGACGTATGTCAACGAAAACATGTAACATAAGAGGCTTCGTATCACGGTAGTATTACCGTGATACGAAGCCTCTTATGTTCTAACCAAGGTTATGGTTTACCTGTGTGCCAAAATTTATCGAAATCCGTTCAGCCGTTTTATTTATTTATTTGCTCTCATGTACATCACACATTTTACACAATAGTCACTGTCGGTTTTTGTACATGAACCCTAGCGTGCGTTAGCGTGAAAGCGGACTGATAGATAGAGTTAATTTCGAATTTATAATGATTGCATGAAGTATGATGGATTTTATAGTACACACATCAAAAGTGTCTAGGGATCAAGCATTTTTATGCGGATTTCTTGAGATTGAGATGTGGCTTTGTAATAAATTTATGATTTTATAAATTTATATGGATCCTTTTTGGTGCATTTCATAATTTGAATCAGGAACTGTGAATCAAATTCGAGTAAAAGATGAAAATCAGCTGTCAATATTTTCCCTATAAAAACATACAACGCATTGAAGACATTATTAGTGCTACTGTTTCCCTACTACTGATTAAAACCAACGTTATTATGGAGCGGCGACGTCATTTAAGCAGGGAAGAAATGCTCAGAGCCGTGGGAATGATAGAAGCTGTTTCCCGGCAACGTACTGTGGCTTTAGCTCTGAATACAAGTCAGAGTGTTATCAGTCGACTTTGGACACGTTACCGAAGCACTGGTACCGTGGCTGAGCGCCATGGAGGACGGTATCGCTGCACCACACGGAGACAAGACCGATACATTCAAATCTTAACTCGAAGAGCTCCAACAATAACCGCCATGATGTTAGCCGTGAGGCTTCATCACTCTTCAGGGAACTTAATTAGCGACCAAACAGTCAGAAACCGCTTGCATGAAGTGAACCTTCATTCCCGAAGACCGCTACGGGTACCACCTATAGCAATGCACAATCGTAGGATTCGATATCAATGGGCTCTTGAACACAGAAATTGGGCAGAATAACAATGGCGTTTCGTGTGCTTTTCTGATGAGTCTCGTTTTGGTATGAGACCGGATACAAGACGTATACGACACTGGAGAACCCCTGGACGCCAACAGCGATTAAAATCCTGCCAGGAAGTCCATCCTTATAGTGGTGGAACCATCATGGTATGGGCGGGTATTTGGATCGGCGGAAGAACTGAGTTGATTTGGATCAGAGGCAACCTCAACGCTCAAATTTATGCTGAGACGATTGTATCAGACGTCATCGTTCCTCTACAAGTGCAAATCGGTCCCTTATTTCAGTTAATGCATGATAATGCACGACCGCACACCGCAAGAGTTGTAAGACAGATTCTCGCCGCAGCTAACATCAATGTCCTGCCCTGGCCTGCTCAGTCGCCAGACTTGAACCCGATTGAGCATGCATGGGATATGCTACAGAGAAGAGCTCTGCCGAATATGGAGGGTATCCAGTCGCAAGAAGACCTTTTTTTGTTGTTGCAACGAACATGGGCTGCCATTCCACAGCGTGATTTGGATGAACTCATTTTGAGTATGCCAAACCGATGTTCTTGTGTTGTTAGTGTTCGCGGTAGAAACACGGATTATTAATTGTTTAAGTTACCCAATAAAATTTTAAAGAAAACTGTTATTTCAGTCTTTTTTTCGAACTTTTGTGTTAGTGGTTCAAATGTCAAAAATCCCTTTATTAGTAAATTGGCAAATTTCTTTATTAATGCAAAGGTGACTTGGTTTATCGTTACTGTGACAAACGAAAACACTTTATTTGATGAATCCTTAAAGAAAATTTTAATTAATATCAATCAGGAGAAAAGTTATTGCAAAAATATATGTTGATCCCTAGACACTTTTGATGTGTGTATTTTGAGAGAGCAGTGGCGGCCCAGTGGTAACGGCCCCAACTTACGAATTGCAGGTCATGGGTTCGAACCATAGTCGATATCCGTGGTTCGAACCCAAGAAAGCGCTTTACTTTGTGTAATTTATTTCATTACCGCTGCTCTCAAAACGACGAAGGAAAACATTGTGAGGAAACCGGCATGTCCTAGAACCAAAAAAAATCGAAGACATGTGACAACTACAAACTCGCTGGGCCTGCGTGGTAGATTACGGCCCACACCCTCTCACAGAGGGAGGCTTGTGCCCCAGCAGCAGGAACGTTTTAGGCTGATTATACTCATGCTATAGTATTCTTCATCTAAATCTAATGCATTTCTAAAAGAAGAGGTTCTTTCCTTTCTTACCGTATTCTTTTTTATCAAAAAATGTTCGTACCAAGCTTACCTATGGACGAAGCTAGGACAAGATTACAGTGAATAATACATGGCTATTTATACATTTTTCTCCAGTCCCTGAGGAACTTCCAAGAAGTTTACTTTATTTTACCAGAATATTCCCAACTCGTCCACGAGATCTAGTTTTCTAAGAATACATATTCTTTTCACAATTTGATATAACTTCGTGACGCTGGTTTGGATTCCGATACAAGGGAAAAGGTACCTTACCTACCTAAGGTTTTGTGAATTTTTTTTTTTTTTATAAAGACTACTACTAAACTGAACTTATTACCTACAATAGTAATTCCTTCATATTAACAAACAAATATTTCAACGCTGGTTCCGTTTTGAAACGAATAAACATAAGACGAAAAAAATCCAGTCCTTCGAACTAAAAAGTATCGCAGAAAAAACTACAATATTCCTGAACTTATTCATTCTTCCGCACTAAATAACCTTTGAATAACAAAAACTGGGGCACTACAGGAAAAATATCGAGAAAAAGATTACAAATCGTCTGTGAACCAAGGATAATGTGTCACAGAAATTCACTGCTGGCATGAACCGTCGAGCACTAAATAAAAGAAGGGAAAAAATACTCAAAAATTTACTAGCGAATTTTTACGAATTTTCGTTGGCATTGCCTAAAGGTTATTACCCCACGTTATAAGTGTTCATTTCACTGTAGGAATTTATACAAGCGTCCCAGAGTTCGAAGTTAATAGAGTGTAATGTTCTTATTTGCATATTACATCAATGAGTTTTCGTCTCGATGTTTATCGTGACTTTCGTCTACATAGCTTTTCCTAAGCACTTTGCAATTGGGAATTAAAGAGCTTTTCGGCTATATATGTAAACGGTATTGGCTGTTGTTTTTATTTTCTTCTTGAATTGCTTCCTCTATACAGGGTGAAATTTTAATCACCGTTTTCCTCTTAAGGGATCATTGTACTCATCATTATGAACAACTTTTACTATGGGACCAAACATGAGATTGCGAAAAAAAATTAGCTGTTCCCTCCATTTTGTCGAGTTATGCGAGAATAAATGTAGGGAACAGCTGTTTTTTTTCACGTATTCAGATTTGGTCCCATAGTAAAAGTTGTTCATAATGATGAGTTCAATAACCCCTTAAGAGGAAAATAGTGATTAAAATTTCACCCTGTATAGGGTCAGATATATTAGCTTACGAAACTCAAGGGACGTCATGGGTATCTATCGATATCTAAACACGATAAAACAAAAAGTAATTAGTTTGAGGATTTTTTGTGGTGTACCGATCGCTGTTAGTTTAGTCACTTGAAATATCAGATTCAAAATAAGTCTTTACTTTGTAAACTTCACAGACGTGTTTTGTATCGATATCAGAACACGAAAAAACTAAAGAAACCAGATTTTCCCAACTCATACTTCAAGTAACTAAACATCAAGCGGTCGTTGAACCCTGTACATCTCAACGCTGTCTGTCAGCTCGGAAAATTCTCAGGGTCTTGCCTGATGAAATACCACCCAATTGCGTAACACACTATAAATCACAATCTGAATCATTTTGAAGGATATTTTTAACCCATATTATGTTCGAAAAATTTGTATGCTCAACAACGCAACGCAACGCAACGCAGTAACGCAATGAATGTTGTGGTACTGTCGAAATGAAAGCAATTGCTATATTTAGTGTCGTGCAATTATCCCGCAGTTTTAACGAAAACTGTTTTATGACAATAACGGATGACTGTACATTCCAAGCAAAACCAAGACGGATTTTAATTAATTTCAAAATATTTTTTTTCGTTGGTAACTGAATAATTTATTTACATAAATCAGAATGTCTCAAACCCCTTTTGCAAACAACAATAAACAAATACCTAAGTATAGACTGCAGTGACTTCGTCAAATATTATTCGGTCCAAGCCCTCTTCACAATAAGCCTATTAAAAAGTTTGCTTCTAGAATTTCTGTGAAGTGTTTGAAGGAAATATCTATCAAATCAATTATCACTAAGGGGTGTTTAAGTCAAGGTAAATAAATTAACAATTACGTAAAATTATTTTTTGATTGGCAATACAGAAAACATAAATTTGAGAAGATATATCGAACGGAATTATATGTAGTTAAACAAAACACGTATAAAAAAATGGTGTAATAATAATATGGGAGAAACCTTAACCTACGTCGAAATGAGAAACATTCAAACTTTGAAAACCGTTTTTTTAGTGTATAAGCCCCCCCTCTTTCTTTCAACCCGACGTCAAAACTCCGCAGTTTCAATCCGCATTGATCAGTATAGGTATCGCTTTCATGAATTTCGTTTCGACGTTCGTCAGATTCGCAACTCACTCTGCAGCATCGTTTAATAATCTATTTCTAAAAGTGCTTAACCTAATAAAAAGCGAAACCCATTACCAAAGAACTCTACAACAATAATACACTCAGCAACTTGAGCGCACAATAGAAAAACTTCCTTCAAAATGTTTTCGTTTTAATCCCTATCAGTGTTGACATAAACTCGGTGGCGGAACTACAAGAACCCGTTTACCGGGAACCACGAACGTAACTCCATTACCCTATAACTGTATAAACGACAGTTCTCTAATGGGAATTAAACCTTTTGAAACTCTTTGCATTGCGGGGGCACTTCGCCGTGAAGTTGGCTCAGATAAAGAACGATGGAGTAGTTTTTGATGGTGGATTCACTTATCAAATGTTTTAGTTAAAGTTTTATAGTGTTTTACAAATCGCTTTCTTTAATTTTTGTTTTGGGACACAGCGGAAAATACAGTTCAGTTGTTTTTTGTAGTTACAAAACCGTTTTTTGGAAACCCGAAAATGAAAACTTGACATTATCTTGATCATCGTACCTGCCAAACGTCCTCTACTGAATAAAGCCTCATGATTTGAGCAGTTCCACTGAGCAGTTCTAATCCTGCCCCAGGACTACACAATACGACCTGTTTTACCTCTATTTTTTTACTCTTTCCTTCTACATAAATATAAATCAAAAAATAAAAAAGATAATAAAGACATCGCGGGTCTCTATTCGTTCCCAAAACAAAATCGTAATACAAAACTTATGCCGCAAACCGTAAGAAGAAATCTTCTCTAATAGGGTTCCGTTGTTAGAGACTCCTAAATATAATTTTAGAAGAAATCTCATTAAAAGAAGACCGAGTGCGTAAAACTTGAGGATAATTTCAAAAGTTGAAAAGTCTCCTACGAGAGTACTCTGACTCTGAGTTTTATCAGTTGGGTAACTGGTATGGGCACATGTTGGCTTTGTATGAGTGTTGTTACGAGTATATCTTCAAGCTAAAGATTTCGGTTGTATTCTCTTGTGTCGAAACCAGCTATCTAAGAACATAAACGCATAAATGTGCCCTCTGCTGGGAGTCAGGCCTTCTCTTGGTGAGAGGAAGTGGGGCGTAATCCAACAAGCACAGTGCGGGTTGATGGATATCTTATATTATGACTGAATTTTTGGTCCTAGCACACGCCGTTCCTCACAATGTTTCCCTCTACCGTTTCAGGTAAAATATATATTTTTTTTTTTATGTTTTTTGCAATTTGAGGCCAATTCTAACTTAGAGAGTAGTATGATGATTCTAATGATTTTTATCCTGTAAATACATATTTGTTCCGGTCGTGAATCATATTTTGAACGACATACAACCTTACACTAAACTGCAAATTGCAAAAAAACCCTAAGAAAATTTTAATTTCATGGGCTACGCAAGCGTATGCCCTTAATGATAGTTTTTAGCGTATCTGGCTGCCTAGAGTGTGCCAGATGAACGCCGAAGGTTTCGATGCGCAGTGCGCAGTGATCAGCCTATAATGTTCTCACTGCAGGGTCACAGGCCTCCTCTCTATGTGAGGGAGTGGGCCGTAAAGTAGCACACGGACCCAGTTGGTAGAATAGAATAGAATAGAATACTCTTTATTATGTACACCATATAAATTACAGACGTCACATGACGGTAGATGTCGCATGTCTTCGAATTTATGGTTCTAGGACATACCGGTTTCCTCGCGATGTTTTCTTTTACCGTTTTGAGAGCAGTAGTGATCAAATTATTACCACAAAGTAAAGCGCCTGTCTGGGTTCGAACCTACGACCTACTTGTAATTCGCAGCCGTCACCACTAGGCCATCACTGCTCCTTAGCGATGCGCAGTAATAACTGTAATTCTAATTCTGTGTACGCAATGCAGCTAATTAACGTTTATTATAGACATGATGTCAGTCGAGAGCAAATGATAGCATTTGCATACATTAGCTTTTTGCTGCTTAATAGAGATTCGTATTCCCATTTAGTGTTACATCTGTGGTAATGCCACTTGTTACAAAGTATAAACATAGAAATGACACGATTTAAATAGACATTTTTAAATGGGGATATGCTTTATTAAACCTGGGTAAAAGTTTAGGAATTTATGAAAATTTTATCACAATATGGACCTAGTTTCATGTAAAGAAACAAGAAACATTGCAAATTTACAACTTAGTAAAACAACTACCAAATTTAAACATTTTGGTTTAAGGCGGTACCCCGACCAAATAACCTTGAGCATTCGTTCCCTCCTTGCCCTTTATCATAGAACTCGCACAATTTTTGGAATTATTAAAAAAAAAAGAATAGCGATCTTTTTAAATAAATTAAAACGTGGATTATTTAGATTTTTAAATTATCTATCCATTGGTGAAATCCTCAAATTAATAGAACGTCAACTTTAGCAAAAGATGAATGCAATCAATAATTTTGGCCACTTTTTTAAAAGGAGATTTTAAATGTATTATTAACATATAAAAACAAATAATAACGTGCAATGTGATAATAGGATATCGAACATTAATAATGTGCTTTCAGATGTAGTTTATTTCCCATAATTATTAATTAATTAATTTATTAGTTAATAGCCTCTGAATAACGAAGAAAAACGCGGTTTTGGTCGGGGTACCGCCTTAATTGATAACTGAGTTACTGTTCCAAGATAGCTTGTAACTTGCTACTTTCAACTGCTCCTAAATATAATCACACTTCAAGTCTAACTCGCGTACTCCCAAACTTAGTGTAAACGCATTGATGAAGTGCTAACATAACTTCGGCCACCATACGTAGGTACATTAGCTGAGGCACTAGCTTTGATGCTAAACCAACGCAACAACCATGAATCAGTAACGACTGAGGTGCAAGTACTGGCCGCAAAATGTTTGATGACGGCATGTAGGTAATAATACACGAACGGAAAATCCTCAGGCGCATATTTGGTGCAGTGCTGGAAAACGAGCAATAGCAAACGCGGTACAATCAAGAGCTCTACGAGATGTACGATGAGCCTGAAGATGTTAAAACCATTAAAATAGGACGTCTTCATGGGGAGGACATATCGCAAGAATAGGTATAATGGAAGAGGCTAGATCAGTGCACCAAACATCGTCATCTGCCTAGCCTTTTCCCAACTATGTTGGGGTCGGCTCCCAGTCTAACCGGATGCAGCTGAATACCAGTATTTTACATGGAGCGACTGCCTATCTGACTTCCACGACCCAGTTACTGGGTAATATGACACCCTATGGTAAGACTGGTTATAAGACTTTCTGGCTTCTGACCATCAATAACGGCTGTCAAAGATCCACGTATGACTTAACGTGCTTTCCGAGGCACGGAGGGGTCTCGGTATGTAAACATGGTCATCCATCCACAGACCAACCGCGACAAGCGTAGCATAACCTGATCGATCGACCTGTGCGGCTGTTATTATTTAGCCACGGGCCCCTCATCAGTGCACCAAACGTTTACTTGATATAAACCGGATGGCCGGAGAATTAGAGGGTGACCCAAACTGAGAAACATAGTTGTATACGTATGGCGTAGACTAAAAACTGTTGAAGTGAGAAATTGGAGATGAGAGAAAAAGCTGGAAATAGGTCACGTCGAAGAAATATCCTTGACTAGGCTAAGGCTCACCCGCGGCTGTAAAGCCTTTGATGATGATGATGTCATGTAATAGTTTCTAAGCACACTTAAGATCAATGAAGCTACTAAAGGCGCAATGTAAGCCTTTGTTAAATCGGGCAGTTGACCAATCTTCACCCTTATGCTATTGGCATTCAGGTGGAAAATTGGTCAACCACCATTGATTCCGGTTGTACGAGTATATGTCTCATTTGCCAGTACTGGCAGCCAACTATTTTATGACGTCATCTTCGCATGATAAGTTTCTGAAGATGCAACGCAACCTTTGTCACAAAAGAAATGTTCGAAATCAGACTTCGATTCATATAAAAACTAGCGACCCGCTCCTGCTTCGCACGGTATTTACGACTTCACAGAACATAGAGATTTATTTATTTTAAGAAATTTTAATAATAGTACACATAAATCTTCCAGAATAAATTATGTAAATGATGGTGAAGACTGCATGCAGAGGGGTCCGTGGCTAAATAATAACAGCCGCACAGGTCGATCGATCAGGTTAAGCTACGCTTGCCGCGGTTGGTCTGTGGATGGGTGACCATCTTTACATACTGAGACCCCTCCGTGCCTAGGAAAGCACGTTAAGCCGTTGGTCCCGGCTGTCATTCTTGGATCTTTGACAGTCGTTAAGGGTAGTCAGAAGCCCGAAAGTCTGACAACCAGTCTTACTAAGGAGTATCGTATTACCCAGTAACTGGGTTGTGGAGGTCAGATAGGCAGTCGCTCCATGTAAAATACTGGTATTCAGCTGCATCCGGTTAGACTGGAAGCCGACCCCAACATAGTTGGGAAAAGGCTAGGCAGATGATGATGGTGAAGACTGCATGAAAGTCCGTTATATATACTTGTAGAGATTCGTTTAGAAAAACAACGCGGTCACACAAACTAACAGGAAAAGCGACTTTAATTTACAATATGTACAGACAAAAGATATCTTACTTACCTACTTATATGTAGGTGGCGTAAGAGCTCGTTTCTACCTTGTCCCCGTGGTATCGTAAGAGAAAAACTAACTTAAAATGTGGTTTTATGAGGAATGTGAGTTCAAGTTATATTCTAAGCTACAATCTTTGTATAAACTTAAACAGAAACTAGACTCGTTGGTACAAATAATCCACACTAGGCAATGGGTTCTTTTTAATACTCTAAAATAGGAATGATGACATTTTTTTGTTTTACGAGTAACTCAAAAAAATGTTTGTTTGCAAGTAGTGCAAACAATACTACAAAATGACTAAAAGCTTAAAGAAATGCCAAGTTATAAACGTTTTAAAATAACTGCTAGACAAAGACGGCACCTATCATTGAATTGTCAGTACCGCGCGACAAGGACGGGAATAATCCCCACCAAAAACGTTTAAAGCTTGTAGCTTTTCCACCATCGATTTTACAGATTTTTTTTTTCGATTATCTCGTTTTACTATGCCTTCTGTGAAATTACATTATTTGTTCGAAAATTTCTGATATTAGTCATCATTTCTATTTTAGACAGGATTCATCATTTTTCTTTTCGAACTTACTATTCAAAATATTGTTTTGAACTGGTTTCAATGACAAATTAAGGTAAACGTTAATATCCACACATAAATAAAGGTCATGTTCGCCAGATTGCTCAGATTTGGCCAATTAATCCTAACTACGTTTTCGTGTGGCGAAGCTATTTTTTTCAATGTATCTGGTATCAGGTATTTATAAAATTTGTTAGTATGCCTACTATGTTTTGCTGTACTTATGTAAAGACAGGGAAATTAATGTTTAAGCATATTGAGTACTAACATAAATTATCCGTCGATTCAAGTCACAACTATCATTCTTTGACAGCTGTTGTAGCATAAGCATAATCAGCCAATAATCTTCCCACTGCTGGGACACAGACCTTCTCTCTTCTAGAGGTAGTAGGCTACAATCTACCACGCGGGAACAGTGCAGGTTGGTAGATATCACATGTCTTAAATTTTTTTGGTTCTAGGACATGCCGGTTTCCTCACGATGTTTGCCTTCTTTGTTTGACAGCTATTACATGAACTGTCAATTTGCTTAACAATTAACTGCCCCGTACAATAAGGGCAATTCACACAGACCATAATATTACTTCAGAAAACGATATTTTAATAGCTCTTACGAGAAATGCTCATTCATATCAGTATCAGCATAATTACCCAGGAAAACCGAAACAAACTCGGTACTTTAAACAAATCACGACGTGGATATGAAAGCCTTATCATATTTGAGGAAGTTTGAGCGCGCCTCGGGCGTTCACAAGTTGGGGGCGAGTTGGATCTCATACTGACACAGTTTCTATTCTAACTGTTAGATAGCAGTACCCCTAACACGAGTTAATGGATATAGGTACAACGAGAAACTGTTGCCTAATTGCGTAACGTAGGTACTCAAACCCACAGTCACTACCAGGGTCGCGGGTTGCTCGAAAGACTTACCGTGGCCGCTGGCACAGGCAAGTGACGGAACACGCGTGGGTTTTATTCAATAAAAGGGCGGAGCGCGAAAAGGTATTTGATGATAATGATATCACACCCAAAAAAAAGGTAATCTGTTGTGCACAAATTAAACTAAAAAGTTCAGTGCATCTTTTTCTTTCTATTTCATTAAGAAAAGGACAGAAGATAAATTTTAGTTTAGTACTGTTAAATTAATCAGAAGAGAGAAATAATTAAGAATTGGTAACGGTTTTAGCTGGCAGTGCAACAGCTGTCGTAATTTTAATTTTAGCTTATTGAGATGGCTTTTTGGCTTTACTAATAGTCTGTACTTTTTAGTTTATTTTGCTCTTCTTTTATAACATTATTCGTTTACCTAAATAGCACTTTATAACCCCTGTCTAGTTACAAAAAGAAATACCATTACAATCTAGTTGTTATTTTCATAAAACTAATTTTGTTAATGGGTTATATAAGCCCCTTCGCTCACTGCTAAAGCGAGTAAAATAAAGCTAGGTTTAAAAATCTAGCATTAAAAATTCTAGCGAAATCTCGTAAATAGCGTGGTATTAGATGCTGGTGTAAAAGGATACTAAGTCTTCAAAATAGACGCGTTACTTAAAATCCCCTTTGGGATACGGTTAGGGTTTTATTTTTATTTTGCTGGTAAATTTATTTTCTTTATTAGGCATACGTAGGGAAGGTATCCTAAAATAGTAAATTTTGAAGGTACGATTCACTTGCATCTTTACTGCAGCAAAATTTTCAATATTATATTCTTAAAATTTTCAGTCTATTATAGTTTTTTTTTTGTAAGGACACTTATTATATAATGTGCACTTCTTCTTTCCAGCGAAAGCACTAGGAAGTGGTGAAGGGCGAACGTTTTGGGGGACTGTCTTATGTAATATTGACGTTCGAAAAGTGCTGCTTCTCAGCCTAATTTGAATAAATCACTTTTGATTTAGAATCAGCTGATCCCCAGTTCCGTAGCGATTCCTTGCTGATTTCACTTTTGCCTCCTTCATAGCAATTGTCAAATCGCTATGAGCGAGGCAAAAGTGACTATTAGCTCGCTCGCAACTTATAAAAAACCAGGTCATGAGAATGTGTTTTCATCAGTTTTTGTGTGGTCACCAATCTATCTGATAAAGTCCCTTCATCCCATCTTATGTTACCCAGGGGAACGGATGGACCTCGGGGCAAATTCGTTTCCTCACTTCATTGACCCACATAGATATTCTTTCAAATTATGTCATAAATTGAGGTTAGGTAAATTCAGAAGTACAGAAAAGATTAACATTATAATTTATTTTAAAAAATAACATCTACCTACTTATTTGTTTAACGTTTATTAGAGGACCTTCACAAATTTATGGAAATATTCCGATTAATGGAAACCGGAATTCTCTTAAGTTTTGTTTCATAGTATTTTCCATAGTCTTCCATCTTTTTTAGTAAATAATTTAGTAACTCTAGACAAAAGTCTAGAGTTTTTTTTTTTAGTGTCTGTCAACACTATGCCAAGCATAATAATACCCACACGTCTGGTGGCATTTGGTATAACGTGTATATGAAATGCGTAATACGTGGCATTTATTACCTACCTTTTATTTTTCTGTAGGTACCTACATTGGCATATGCATGTACATGACTTTACATTTTATTATACCTCGAAGTGGAGACATTTATGATGATGGTATTTATTGGATATTCCTTTTCTTTCTTTGGTCGTAATATACGTAGCTTCGTCTATACGAAGCTACGTATATTATTATATTACGTAAAATATTGTCTATGGTAATAAAAACGTATCTATATACGTTTTACTACCATAGACAATATTTTACAATGAAATAAAACACCTATTTGAGTGCCATGTAACACTCGGTAAAGGTACTTTTAGGTTTTTGTTATTCCAGTCTTATTTATTATCGTAAAATATTAACATAATTTAGAAGCTAACAGTCCTAAAATAATAATAATATGTGCAAGTATATTAAAGTAAGAATCATAGGGCATAAAAAAATTCGTTCGATTAGTTGTCAACAATAAAAGTGCCCAAAAGGCTGGCAGCATTGCCACGTATGGCAATGCTTATTCTTTGGCCACAAAGAGACCACGCTTTTCCCTTCTCAACTCTCCCACTCCTCCTTCTTATCTCGTGTCTCACTTCCAATATCTATGTTCTTCTCACGCTAAGAATCTGCGTTCTTCTAACAATCTTCTCCTACTCTGTCCTTCTCATACTTCTGACTTTGTTCACTCCTCCTTTCATATTCAGTCCATTCTTCTTTGGAATGCGCTTCCTCTTGATATCAGGACGGCCACTAGTCGGTATGCATTTAAACGGAAATTGCAGATTTACTTTCAAAACAAATAGGTAGAGTCATCTCAACATCTCTCTCCCTTGAATTTGTATATATATATATATTATAAGTATATATTATATTAAATAGTATGTATGTGTATTTAAACTATTTATGTATTTGTGTACCTAGTTTTAATACTTTTTTTTTATCATTGTTCCTCTCAACCAAAGCACCTGCCATCTAATCTCTTCACCACCCTTGGTTGACTGGTAGAGAATGCCTAAGGCATTAAGTCCGCCTTTGTACCTTTTTTGTGCGAAAAGTTTAAATAAATAAATAAATAAAGAGGCCATCCCTCTGGCCACGCGAAGAGTGAACCAACCGATTGGCTCTGTCTCGAAAAACTAAGTCGGCACTCGGACCCCGTGGCCCTAGAGTTTAACCCCAAACAGCTTGAACATAGTTCCAATAAGATTGTAATATAGTATAAGGTTATTATCCAAATTTCATACAAAAAAGAAATCTAGGCTCCTGTGGTAGGTCCCCCATTTAAGTATTTCGAAAACTTTCAAGGGTTATCTCTTGTTAAAACAACTTTTTCCTAACAACGAATTACAGAGGTAAGACAAATAATACAATACAACCTTTTCCTACAGATCTGTTATACGTTATTGAAAGTTGATGTTATCTAATTCTTGCAAGACTTAAATAAAAAATAATTTAATTATTTGTCCTACTACACACATACTTAATAAACATATAAGTCGTGATAGTATTACATAGATAGCTAGGTATACAAAACATAGAGCTTAAACAATTACATAATCAGCCTATATATAATGTTCCCACTGCTGGGACACAGGCCTGCTCTCTGTGAGAGGGAGTGGGCTGTAATCAACCACGCGGGCCACGTGTGGGTTGATAATGTCAAATGTCTTCGAACTCTTGGTTCTGGGACACGCCGGTTTCCTCACGATGTTATCCTTCACTGTTTTGAGAGCAGTGGTGATGAAATAATTTACACAAAGTAAAGCGCCTGTCTGGGTTCGAACCTACGACCTACAACTCGTATGCCGCACCACTGTTACGTTTACCACCGTTACGACTGGGCCACCACTGCTCTATATCTTAAACAATTAACGTAGACTAATCTGCATCTTTACGAGTCTTATTCACGGTATTGTTACGGTATCTTAACTAAAGTGTTTGTCAAAGACTCTTACATTACGTAAAATGTTTGTTAAGGAGCAAAATAAACAATAAAAATCCCTCTCAACCTCTAAACTTATCTTAGGAAGGCGTAAGAATAACATTGTGAAGTGTATTCCTTTTGTTTGTTAACCAGTATTTTTGTATAGCGTCGATAACATTGTGAAAAGCTCCCCCCTTTGTCCCGAAGGGTTTACGAAGATATGATGACAACAAAGTTCAATAAAATATAATCTATTTTTGCGGGCGTTCAGTCGACATGTTTTCCTTCGAATTCATAGCCACTTTTATGGCGCGATATCGCAAAATAAATGTATAGAGAGAGCAATATCGAGGCAATGATAGTTGTCACAACAGCCTATTAAAGTTCCAGGCGATTTTATCGAGAACAAATTAAGGTTGTTCTTTCTGAACTGTAATGATTAATACGAGTAGCTTAGCTTTTAAGATGTCGCAGTTTAATCTTTATATGAAAATGATTCTGTTACGAACAAAACCGCATACAATATACTAACTACCCTCATGCCATTAAAAGTACCAGCCGAGACGCTTTTGTTCATTCCTTTTGTTAAACTAATATAATTTTACAAAACTTATTTAATTAGCACAGCTACGCTGGGATTAGACTTCTAGCTTGTACAACTAATCAAAGATTTATCTCGCCGCGAGGATGCACCTAACTCGACTTAATATTCAAAACATTTACGTATCAAAGCGTTCGGGAAGGTGTAGGTAAAAGCAAACTTGATAAGTAGAAGGAACAACACTCCCAGTATCATAAACATTATAATATTTCCCGATAAACTTCTTGCCGTGAAGTATAATACCTATGTTGAGGTTTATTAAGAACCATATTTCTATACCACTCAATCCCAAATTTTGATTACGCACATACATATGTATATACCTAAAACGAAAACGTACCTACTGATATGAAATTGACCGACAAATCCCCTACGAAATTGAAATTCCTGACAAAAATACGTTTTTGGGGACACTCGGATCTCTTACCCCTTTCTTTGTTATGTAAATATCTGTGTCTGGTGAAAGTTTGCCAACAAATATTCCCTCAGTGCCGATCCATTAGAAAATGAAAGAACATTTGCTTGAAGCGAAACAAGAGCTCACGAGCGACGCCCGGCGCCCGGCGCCGCTCCACTGATGATATTAGAGGTACACCCCAAACTCTTTGTTTGGACGACACAGGTTAATATTAGTTTAGGACTAATGATTCATTTGCCGCGGCTCGAATTACTTGTGCTACAGTGGCTACAATTTAGCATTCAATTTCCATAGCCTTTAGACAAGACAACAGTTCGAGATTAAACTTGAAATAGCTCTAGATTCAGGCGGCTTACGCAGTTTATTAACTAATTACTGATAGGGATGAAAGTTACTTTGAAGATTATTTGGGGTTGATTGTCCAAATTTTATTTTACTCGTTTGAAGTCCTTTTCAAAACTTGCGGTCGGCTACCCACCTCGAGGTCTCGATTAAAATCCGTATTTAGGTAGGTACTTTTATTAAGTTGAATAGTGTCTGGCGATGTAATGGACGACATTAACTAATTAAAGTCTATTTGATGAAGTCGTCGCACCTAAAGTAAGTATTTACTTACGGCAAAGTAGGTTGGCAGAATGTTGTACATATTACGTACTTGGAGGTTGTCTCAAAAGGCTCATTAATGACTAACCCAAAACTCGGCACATAGAAACATGAAATACGAGGAGTGTGTACTGTTGTACCCTTCACTACGTAGTCAGGGGAATTGTTTACTACCGTATATTGTCGGGTCGTGGAACTGTAACACACAAAACGATCTAGATATACACAAATATATCTAGATAGTTTTGTGTGTTACAGTTCCACGAACTGGTTCAGGTTGTCCTGATTCAATGATTTAGTGTTCTAAACGTCTAATATTTTTTCGAAAAGTTGGTGATGCCATTACGTTTCTTTTACTACAATAAAAATGTATATTAGGGTCGTTTTCAAAATAATGTACATTTCTTTTGTGATTATTTTGTGTTATCGTGACACAAAACTAACACACATAAAAAGCAAGGGCCGAGTCACAATGAAATATTTAAAAGCCAATTTGGTAGTAAATCAGTTTAATTATATTAAAATTCAACAAAATCACATGTAAACGCTCTTGGCAACGTCTCTGCCGTTCAGCAGGCATTACCTAAAACGGAAAATGGAATTACTATCACATATGTGAATATACTGTAAACAAGCCCTAACCCATTCCATTGTGTAACGTGACACAAAAATAATAACAATGGTCACACAAATGAACAAAATGAACGTGTCCCTAGCCTACAAATAATAATATTCTTGTAATTACACCCTCGAGTTAATCGTAAAACATGCATTTGACTATAATTTACCATCAACTACACTGACATGCTGCACTGTAAAGTATAGTACTTGCCAAATTCACGCAATTTGGCATTTTAAAACACATTCTTATTGTCCTTTTTACAACGCGCACGAAGTGAAACCATCAGTTACAAATCAAAATGGCGCGGCAGGAAGAAACTAGCGCCCTCTCGTTGTAACTATTTTGACGCATAGAGTTGCCATACTAACTTTGGAATTTACTTCTATTATTATAAAATATCAAAGTTACAAGAAAGAATAACACAAAGGAATGCAATATGAGACACGTGTTTATGGGCAAATAAATAAATGGTTTATTATAATTACATTGTTTTATAGTATATTTCATGTAACTTACCCGTTCACCTGACAAAACCTTGTTGAATCAGGTTACTTATTTGCGTGCATTATTTATTATTTGCTGCATTTATTAAATACGCGCGACTGTGGACATTGTATTTTTGTGTAAGAAACAAATTACAACAGGAATTAAATTTAATTTTTTAAAGCAATAGAACCAATTTCCATATTTTTGTGTAAGAAACAAATTACAACAGGAATTAAATTTAGTTTTTTAAAGCAATAGAACCAATTTCCATATAAAATCATTTCTATGTTTGCTACTTTATTACTAATTAGTCTGAATGTTGATTTATATGTTTACATTTCAAACTGCATTTTCTTTAAATTTACCAATAAGTTTCATGGACAATAATTACAACAAAATGTACATTAATTTTGAAAACGACCCTATCAATCAATCTGCCTAGCCTTTTCCCAACTCGTATGTTAGGGTCGGTTTCCAGTCTAATCGGATGCATATGAATACAAATATTTAACATGGAGCGACTGCCTATCTGACCTCCACATCAACCCAGTTACTGGGTATAAATCTAAAATGTAATGTTAGAAAAATATATTGTAGGAGGGTAGGTACTAAGCTTACCACGGGTAGGTTTAAAAACGTTTCCACTTGGTCCTCTGTAGCGTGATAAAATAAACTCTATCCTCTTACGAGGGCCTTAAGGTTTGTTACAATAATAGTTCCATTTAGAATGTACCAGGAGGTTAAAACCAGCAAGTAGGTGTTCAGTAAGATGCCAACCTCTTATGTAATCAGTGGGTGGTGTTTATTTGTATTTTTATACAAACATATAGCGGGTGCATGGCGATTTAGTGACCTGCATCCGTTAAGGGGTGATTCTATACATCATTCGAAACAACTTTCGCTATGACATGCAACAGTGCCTTTAGCAATCTAAAGGCTGGCAGAATAGGTGTGTAAATGTTACATACAGTGTTGTCACAAAAATGACTCCTTTATAGTCATTTTCCTACAAGAACATCTTAGTACAAAAAGTCTTATTCATACATATTTCATTTCTTACATAAAACAGTCAACTCCCAGCAGAAGTATAACAGTATAGACATCATAAGTTTTGCAATATAACGCGAATGATATGAGTTGTTTAATTGTTTCCGAAACAACTATACAACCGACATTACACTCGAGCCAAACTCTGCTTACAGTCTCATACAGTTCACTGGCAACACTGGCTTTTATGGGCCTTTATATAGCTTAATTGTACTTATAACTATGTCTATAGTAACCTTTTTGGGTGGACTATCATCACACTCGGCCTGTACTGACTCACTGCTGAGTTAAAACTACTTTTAGCAGTACTGTTATATCATTCCTGGAATCTGGCAACACAAGGTTTTATGGGGCTTTATATAGCTTTAATTATATTTATAACTGTGTCTATGGTTACCCTTTTGAATGGAATTTCATCATCTTTAGCCTGTACTGACCTACTGTTTGGTTTATAACTATGTGCTTTTAACAGTACTGTAATCATTTTTGGAATTACTTCAACTTTACAAATATATTATCTGAAACGGATGGTTAGTTTGCCCATCGTTTTCTCAGTGTCCACTTAGTGGACAATAGAAGGTTTTGTCACTTATAAGTGACAAAACTTTCTATGATATCTCCGTCTGTTTTGTAATACCTAAAGGTTGGTACTTACGTTATGATATTTTCATTGAAGTAATGATTAAGAATGCAGCATCCAACACTAATTTAGAACTTGTTACACAAATGATCGATTTTATGTATTATTTATAGCACATTATAAACAGCGACTCTTATAATAATCATAATGTAATCAGCCTAACTTCATGCAATCCCGAGGCTACATCAGAGTTCCCAAAAATAAAGATTGACTCCAACCCAACAACTGGTACATCCCCATTCTCTACCGCCATTCCCTTGTTTCCAGGAAACCTAATGTTTTACATAAAGAGTTTGGTATACATGCGAGAGATATACACGCCATTGTTTATGAACCAGCCAAGGAGGACGGTTGGAGCTCAATCCGCTATTCAAACAAACATGTACAGTTCCGCTTAAGAGCACTTTCACATGATATTATTGTTCATGGCAAAGTTTTGCAGTTCTCTCGCCTCGCGGAGATAAAATTAAATGTTGTTCCCTCTGCCAGTTTTTGTTTTCGTTATTGTGTCCTAAATATATTTTTCGGGAAGTGTATTCGCTTGTTTCTGTGTTAATCTGTGTGTAAAATAAAAATATTGGCTGTTAGGTTGCTTTTTTTTGGCATCGGCATCGGTACGAATTGAGTGCGTGTTCGGTAAATTTTTGTATTTATAAGTATAATTACCCAATACATTGATCAACTCAACATATTACTGACCCCTATTGGTAGGCAAAAGCTTCATTGGGAACAAAAAATCCCATCACTTGATATTGAATTAAATAAACCAATACACAGTGTTGGTTTCCGAGTACGACCTTCAAACAAATGAACAGTCCTATTGAGACGTTCCACGGCAAATAGCAAATTCTATTCCAAACATTTTAGTGAAAATGCTCAACAACAAAAACAGTTGCTTCCAAATTATCTCTCATTTACACTCGAAGAAGACATAAGACGTTTCCACTACCGCGGCTTACCATACATCCATCCACCAGAGCAAATATCCACGCGTTGTAAATAAACAGGCGCGAACACTTCCCACACCACTCGTGTGAAAGATCCCTTATAACATCACCAACACAGAACATTCCTAATATGTTAATTTCAAATCCTGGATAATCAACGCTGAGACTGAACGCCTTCGGGAATTCAAGATTACGACGTTTGTAAACTTATCTCGTCTCTCGTTAGCGGGTGGGGCGAGCCTCCTGAATACGTAAACGTGTCATTCATGATTAAGCAACCGTTCGCGACGTGACTCTTGACAAAAACACGAACCGAGACAATCCCGGGCCCGATTGGGGCCAAAAATACAAATAGAGAACAATCAACTACTTAGATAATACCCGCTCCAAACAAGTGTTACTTTCGTTAATCGAAACTACGCTCGAGAGGAATCCCATCCTGACTTACGTAGGTTATTGCTTCTCAATGATAGTAATTTTCCACGAAAAAGTTTCTGATATTCAAGCGCTATCGAAGACAAACCATACTGTAGTGATCTCTCACAACTTTTCAGTTTTTCCATCTGTGAGCCCGAGATTTATTTGGTTTGATGGGAGTTCTACTCAAATCAGTTGGAATTTCTGTTGATCGAATGAGGAAAGCTGTACATCAAATAAGTGTAGGATATATTCAATTCACAGGAGAAAAGTATCCTTATACGCTCATACTTTATGTCATTAATCATTAGGAATGAACGAATTTCGGGACGAAACCACGAAACGCGTGATTCGTGAAATAAATTGTGATATCAAACCATTTGTAGAAATTCGCCGCGTATAAATATGTACGGGATGAGTCGAACGCGAAGTTTGAGAAGCGTATCATCGGCATCCCGGCGCGTGGCAAACGACCCCGAAAATTGCTCGCAATTTATTCGGTTCAAGGGTGACCCGAAATAAAAAGGAATGAGACGTTTGTCACTTAGTATATTATTTACTCGCGGACATTGAGGAAGAGAATTGTAAAAAAATGTCCTCCACTCTGTTATCATAGTTGGTTGTTTGGGCAAACATCTGCTGCGTGGGCCATTCACTCGTATTTCCCTAACGGCCTATTATAAATAGGTATACAGCCACTCTTAAGTTTGCATGATTCATTTGCATAATAAAATAACGTGATATTTTCTCTTTTTAAAATAAATACTATAGCAATTTCGATATGAAAGTTTCCACTGTTAGTTCACAAAACCCAAATTATAAAAACTACGATCTTTGAATGCCGTACTATCTAAAGTACGTGGGGTTTAATCAGTGGTTTTCCATAATACCAATAGAGATTGTAACTTTGTCATCAAACTGCGAGTCCTCTAGTTGCAAAGGGAATTGAATACAAACTCGAAAGAGCTCAATAGTTAGAATATTATTTTAATTCTATTCCAAGAGATAGAGAAAATACTTTTTTTGTTCTATAAATCAAACCTATTGTTAAAGTAAACCCCAATTGTTTGATTTGAAAAGTGTGTGTAATAAGAGAGATAATGGAATCCTAATCATCTGTCTAATGTAAAGCTCTAGACTAATGTACTTGTTCAATAAACAACAAAAGGATTCTAACAATAACTGTACAAATAAGCTTAGCAGGCGCAATTGTATCGAAGCTCATTTATTTACAAGAACACATCGAGCAAAACCATTAGCGGGCAATCCTTTTATCTTATTTTTCACCCTTCTGCTCAGATTATAATCTGACAGGGTGACGTGACCGCCCAGCCGAGCCCTGGCAAGCGAACGACTTCACAGTTTATTTCAGAAGTTAGGACCTCGGCACGCCCGGCACAAGGTAATCCTTTGTCCGCCCCACTTATCTCCGACAACAAGAGCAACTCACTAATTTATTAGTCAACTTATGCAATACGGACGGATGCTGCCACTGGAGACTCGCATTTACATAAAACTTTCACGTTTATAGCTAAGGGTCACGTTTGAATGTCTAAACATTGTACTGCCTAAACGATACACCGGAGACGAAGTTGCTAAGAGGTAAAAATGCTTCAATTGCATGCGGTGGAACTAGAGGAATGTTCTGAGTTTTTTGCTAAAGGCCCAAATGTTTACGAGCTCTTACACTCTGCACCCTAATTGCGTAACATACTATCAATCGGAATCTGAATCATTTTGAAGCAAATTGCTAATCCATTGCTTTATAAGTTCGAAAAATTTGTCTGCTCAACACGTAAATAACGCAATGAATGTTGTTGAACTGTCAAAATGAAACCTATTCCGATTGATAATGTGTTACGCAATTGCCCCGCTGATTTGCAGTAGTTTCGCGGTTTTTGTTTGAGCAAAGCAGGCCATGGGCCATTATCCTAGGAGTGGGAAATTGTTACTTTCAAATTTCCATTCTTTAGCGAAAATTCTGTAGGCAAGTCGTGACTTTAGCTAAGTGCATTTGTGAAAAAGATATTTCATAACATAACATAACATAATCAGCCTATAATGTTTCCACTGCTGGGACACAGGCCTCCTCTCAGTGAGAGGGTGATTTCATATTTCCTGAAAATAAAGTGAGGTCCAAATCATATAATTCTCAGAGCACCACTACATTAACCGTTATTTTCAAATCGCAATACTTTAAAGTAGTAGAAGTACGTGACTAATCCGGGATTGGAATAAAAAACCCGTGGGACTGCCAGCACACACCGACGAACGGGCGAAGTATTCCGAGACACGTGTAGTCTGTGTGCATTTTATATTAGCTGTAGGTAAAATGAGAACTGAGTTTGTTTTATTCTATTTGAGAAATGTTCTCTATCAAGGTTTGATGTAGGTCCGGACACGTGACATGCGGTAGGATTTAATCAGTAAGAAAAAAGGTACTTTGGTGGGTTTTGTGTACAAAAATATCTTCCTTGTCTTGTAGCAGTCTTTAAGCTTGATTGAAATCACGTGTATCGCCTTTTGGGATACTAGAGTCCATATTATTTCGAAGCCAGTGATGTTTTGGTAGAGCTACTCATACAACCAGTGATTTTCTTGATTATGCATAGTACTCTGACGTTCAAATAACTAAATTGCTTCCTGCTCTAGGCGCTTGCCTTGTTCTGCGTCTTTTAAACTATCGTGGATTAAATTGACTAAATATTTGGAACGTTCATAAGAACGCATAGGCTCAATAATTAAAACCTTTTGGAAGTCTAAAAGCTTAGCAAACATAAGTTAGTTTCTTATTTTAGATTTTGCAATACTTTCATTATGCAGCGCAAATTCGACTCTTAGAACAAAGCAATACTACCTATAGTTGTATCTACACAGAAACGAGCTGTACCTAAAATGTGAGTTTGCGCAGTGCCCTGTGAACGCGATAAGTGTCAACATTTGTCACGACTTACATGAACAATCAAGCGCCAACACTGATGTTACACCATTTACTCTGACTTGCTGAATTATCATGCCATTTTCTAACTATTATTTAGCTATCAAGGTCTATTTGACTACAAATCCAGAAACAAAAATATTTCTTAGTCATCATTTGCCGATTTAGGTACAGGAAACTCGTTACGGTTGAGAAAACTTTGGATAAGCCTGTCTGGTCTACAACTTCAACAGTCATGATCATAACATGAATCCTAACTGAAAAAAAGTATTAATGGGTACAAAGAAAATGCTGAAGCATTAGTAAGAAGTCAATCATAAGAAAAACTCCAAGATAATCTATACTTAATATTATACAGAGGTAAGTTTGTTTATTTGTATGTGGGGGGTAATCTCTGGAACTACCAGTCGGATTTTAACAATTCTTTTCTCATTTGATAACCCAATTATTGAGGAAGGCTATAGGCTATTTAACATCACGCTACGACCCTTAGGAACCGAGCAAATAGAAAAATAGTCAGAAAGAACGCTAAGCGAAAATGAAGTAATAGCGCGGGTGGGCGATGGGTTTATATTTCACGCGGACGAAGTCGCGGGCAGAAACTAGTAAGCACTAAATGCGGAAAGTCTTAGTGCTGCATTCCAAAACAAACGTTATGATTGATCCCATTATTAATTAAGCTCAATCACACGAATACAATGCTGGCTGCAATAAAGATACCCCAACATAAGAAGGGTAGAGGAAAATATAATATTTTCCTGTTTACCCGACGACGTATCCCATAGACATAGTCGCCAATAAGAGGGATTGCCCGATAGCGTGACGAACACGCATAAAGGATTCAGGCAAGTCCTTCACTTTCGCATTGTCTTCGTGTCAGAATTATTTCTGTCGTTAAAGTTTAGTCTTCGTGTAAACTTTTTTGGGGTAAATCAATTTAACTCTATAACTCAGTAAAAATAGTAGATGACTGTTTTACGAAAGTCTAACATAGGGTCAAATTAAATTTGCTAGCAAAACTCCGCACGAGTGATGGGTATCCATACTTAAACATCATAAAACAAAAAAAAATATCTGGTTCAACGTCCGCTGGTAGTTTATTTACTTGATAGTGAGAGTTAAGAAGTACAGTTTTTTTTTTCATGTTAAAATTGCTATACTCACCACGTCTGTGAAGTTAAAACAAAAATTTTTCATCAAAATTTTTTTTTTTTGTTTAGATTTCGATACCCACCACGTCTGCGGAGTTTCGCTACCTAATTGAATTTGAATCTGTATTAAATGCCCGTTTTCAATTACACGAGGTTGTCTTGGTGACACCTAATGAACGCCTAAATAAAAGCACGCTGATGGTTTCTCACCACACAGCCACGCACAGCTCAGTGCTGAAAGTTGAAATCAAGCTACGTCACAGTTGTACTCTTCAATTTAGCAATGTTATTAATGAATTATATAGTTGCTAAATTGAAGAGTACAACTGTGACGTAGCATGACAACTGAATAGACTGGTATTACGTTTAGTCGGTTAACTAAGTCACGCGGTTTTTTTGTTTACCTTTATTTAACTATCTAAACCTATGCCCCCTTACTAATAAACGTTGTATAGCGTCTGTATAGTTACACAACGTTTTGTCTTCTTCCTTCGAAAGTCAAATTACTGATGTCTGAAAGAGAGAAATCGGTGTGTAACTATTCATCTGATACAATACGTTTATTAGTAAGGGGGATGGAGTATATGTGTTTATTAGGTGTCGCCTAGTGTAGAGATTTAGATTAGAAATTATGGCCAAGTGAGAAAGAAGAACTTTGATGATGCATTTCAAATCCTACGAAATAATGAACTCAACTGTAAATCTGTAATAATGTTCTACTAACAATGCCGACTGTACATTACATTTGTATCTTCCGTGTAAAGTTGGTAATTTTAGGTAAATGTGTTTGGAAACTTAAAGTTTAAAGGTCGGCAATGCGGACTAAAAGTAGGAAAGAAGTCGGTAGGGGTAACGCACTTGAAAACTCTTTTTTCTACTTAAACTCGCTCTACATAACTTTTCATAAAAAACAGGCTCGACTGACCTATAAAGATATACTAAAAAGGTATAATCTATCTATACATATCATAAAACAAGGTTGCTTTTCGTGTCTATCTGTGTGACCACATTGTTCTTCTAAACATTTGGAGTTAAACACTAACATTCAACTTACATATAATAAAGGAATCTTGATATTTTATCAAGTCGTAAAAACCGTGTGAAAAACTAGCAACCCTTTTTTTTTCTTGTTAGTCTATACTGTCCCACTGCTGGGCAAAGGCCTCCATCAAATCCTTCCAGGAACTCTTTTCCCGCGCCACCTCGGGTTAATAATCATAGGAACAAAATGGGACCACAGACCTAGGGTCATTCGTCCCACATGTCCCCACCCTAGCCTATGTCATTTAGTCAGGGATGGCGTCACTATCACATCCCTGAGGTATAATTAATAAACAGTTAATGAATTAGGTCATAGAATACTAATTATATATATCAAATATACAAGCCTCGACGAGCTAGAACCATATGCGAAATTGACTAGGTACCTACAGAAGAAAAAGAAACAGTTTATTCTGAAAATATTTATAAAGTTTAAAAATTGTTTTAAAATACGAGGTATCTAAACTCTCATTTATTTGCTAGACTAAAATGACAGCTTTGATCGACTTTTTTTTTCTAACATAAATAAGACGAAGTGATAAGTTTGATGTTGATGATTTTTTTGTTAAGAAAATTAAACTTTTGATTTCAATAAACCGGAGCCCCAAAACCTGCATGTTGTCTGTCTAGCGGCATTTGCAAAAAAATCTCAATTTAAAAAAATACAACAATTTGGTTTCTACCTTAAGGGGCCGGCGGAGCATGCGTAGTTCATACAAACGTAATACCAAAATAATTTGTAAATCTATATATATAAAAGGAGAACTGACTGACTGACATATCAACGCACAGCCCAAACCGCTGGGTCTAGAGATTCCAAATTTGGCACGTACGTTCCTTATGAGGTCTAGGGGTGCACTAAGAAAGGATTTTTCCAAATTCATCCCCTAAGGGGGTGAATGGGGGGGTGAAATTTCACGCGGATGAAGTCGCGGGAAGAAGCTAGTCAAACATATTCTTAATGTAGTGTGTATTTATTCCGATTAGATTACAGAATATCTAGGTTCCCAAATATATATTTTGAATGGACACTCACAGCGATGTGAACGAGCTCTCCAACTACTAAGTGTCCTTTTGTTTTAGTATTTATTTGTATAGTTAGTAAGTTAGTCATTTATTTTAGTAGCTAGTGTAAATAGTTTGTTGTATTGTGTATTTCAGCACTTTTAAGTTAATAATAAAATGATCTATTCTGTGACGTAGCTATTCCTGCTCTTGAACCAGCCATACAATAAAATATAATATTTTTATCTCACAGAGCGACGCGCGCGTTACTTGTGGCAACCAGCGGGGCAATTGCGTAACACATTATCAATCGGAATCGGTTTCATTTTGATAGTTCAACAACATACATTGCGTTATTTACTTACGTGTTGAGCAGACAAATTTTTCGAACTTATGAAGCAATGGATTAGAAATTTACTTCAAAATGATTCAGATTCCGATTGATAGTATGTTACGCAATTAGGGTGCAGGTGTACAGAAACGCTGTGGATGTGTGTGTGTAGACGAGTAGCATCAGCACATAACAAACACGCTCACGGACACACACTCTTCCGACTTCGCCCGTGTCTCGGACTGTACCGACAGCTACTTCGCCTACACACACATCCACACCGTGTTTGTACACTTGGTAAGCACAAGTAAAGGGCGCGTCACTTCGAAAGATGAAAATACTGTATCTATCTCGTCTTTAAATGTAAGAATAAAACTTAAAAAAATATCATTTCTACTTGAAATTACCAACTGCATCACATAATAACGGAACTTTAGGTATACATAAACTAAATTCGCTCCGTCCACCGAAGTACCAAGACGTCAGAATTGGTCATGTAGTGTGAGTATTACACGACCCGAACTAACTTAACCCAATTTACAATGCTAACATGAGCGTACGCCGGCATAGTGCTCAACGGGTTCCGTGTCTAACATAATAATATATCATCTACATCAATAATCTTTGACTTCCTTGTTTAATCACTACCGGGTTTTTGTAAAGTAGCATAAGTTGCGTATTCATCTGCTTTGAAGTGAATACTTCCTTGGAATAAAAATCGTTTATTAATAGGCCTTTAAGGACAGCTATATAAAAAAAATAACGGCTAGAAGTTTTTTAATAATCATGAACCGATAATATGGACATTTCTCGACATTTTGAAGTTTTCCAGCAACAGTACAATGTTCTTTACGACCGTCCGGGTGAAACTAAAGACATTCCGAAAAGAGCAATATATTTCTGCTGTGGTAATTCTTCGTCGAATGTAAAAATCGTACCAAAATCACTACAATCTTTTATACCTTCAGTCGAAACCGAATGAACGAAAAGATCTAGTTGTCAAAAACATGTTTCCCCAGTCTTGTAATTGTTTTTGTTAGTTATCACGATTCTACTAAGTCGTAGCATTTTCAACCTTTCGCTGGATACCTGCTAGGTGTTTTGTTGACAGATAAGCTCGAGCCAAGTCCCGCTAGCCACCCTAGCCACGTAATTCACCGGCTTTGCGCGGTACGTGCCTACAGCCGGCTACTGATAAACCTTTGTTTTCTACTTATCTCGGCCCGACACTGGCCTGTCTTCGCCGACGTCACACCTGAACTGTATCTCTTTACTTTTTTATAGAAAACTGCATCTGGTAAGTACAGGCTTTTGCTTTTTAAGGTTCACGGTGATGCTTTCGATATGAATGTTGTTTCTGTTAAAAATAAATAGTGAAGGCAAATAGATGCTGACTGTAATGTCAAAAGGATTCAATGCTATAGGGACCAACATTTGTATGTTCTACAAATGTTTGTTACAAGTCGGGGTGTTTCTGCATGCGGTTTGTGTACTTACTTGGAGCATTCTAATATTGCTTGAGGCTTTGAGGGTGGTGTTACATCCTTCATACTTTACTTTGCTTACGAAAAATAAGTTTTTAAATCGACGACGATGATTGCTTTGTTATTGATGATTCTTGTGTCAAACTAGACTATAATCCAAACCGGTGCAGCCACGGCCTACCGTCATAAAAATGCTCATAATGAAAATAATTACTATAAAGATAGTCATGAACTCAACATGATTACCTATTAATAGTATATTAGTAATAGGTATGTTAATTTTCTATATAATCAAGCTTGTGAGTGACCTTTATTCCGGCCATCTTATCTATAAATGAGGATTAATAAGGCGGATGTTTTCTTATGATACACTATGAGCCGTCCTTTTTTTTTTTACCGTCTTACCAATGATAATGGATTCAAACTAAGATATTATTTCAACTTACAGGTTGTAATTATAAATACCATCAGTATTTTCAAGGAAAAATGACTTTTATCAAATGCTGCGACTGGTAAGCAGAGCAGATCAGTTGTGGCCCAGTGTTAACAGCCCCGACTTACGAGTTGTAGGCCGTGGGCTCGAACCCAGACAGGCGCTTTACTTTGTGTAAATAACTTCATCACCACTGCTCTCAAAACGGTAAAGGAAAACATCGTGAAGAAACCGGCATGTCCTAGAACGAAATATTTGAAGACATGTGACATCTACCAACCCGCACTGGGCCCGCGTGGTCGATTACGGCCCACTCCCTCTCATCGAGAGGAGGCCTGTGTCCTAGCAGTGGGAACATTATAGGCTAAGGCTTATTATACTACGACTGGTAAGCAAAATGATCTAATCCTGACGGAAGTAGATAGGCGTTAAAATTCAATTACGTACAAAGTGTCGCAACACAAAATATCTACAGAACAGTTTCAATCAGATTGCAAAAACCATATTCACTTATAATACGACAGGTTCTCGAGGTCACGCATATAAACCTAAGGCTAAACAAAAACGCTCAGACCTGTGCTGACCATCGCGTGTTTATACCGTGTTTACAACAAAATGAAGTATTTTGTCACAATCGCTCTGACGATAGCTTTAATACAATTGACGAATTGTCAGGATGATATCGTGTTATCTGACTACGGTGACGATGCAGGATTATATAGTTACGATGAAGCACGAGACGCAACAGATGACTCTCCGAAGCCAATTTACGATATCAAGAATGGACCGACTTTGTTCAAGAACTTTATAAAGAAATTTGAGAAGGCATACAAGGATGACGAAGATTATAATAAGCATTTTAAGAACTTTGTGGAGAATTTGAAGGAAATCAACAGGATCAACAGTAATAAGGAATACAGTTCAACTTCTGATATCAACCTGTTCTCGGACCTTTCGTCAGATGAGAGACGGTCACTACTTGGATCTTTTTAAGTTAGGTGAGTGAATTTTGAATGTTAATTAATAAACTTTTCATTCATTAGTTCAGCGCTCTTTAGTGTTATTTTGTCAAACGTCATTTCTCCTACTACAAGTTCTTAGGTTTAGCACACTGTTACTTTCTACTTGATAAAAACTTTTATCACTAAATCCTTTTACTACAGGACCTATTTTATTCATATTATCATTGATGATGATAAATATAATCCAGTTCAAATAATAATTATTATGACCAATTCAATCAAATTACGATTAATAATAACTTTTTTTTATTACAATACATTTACATCAGTTCTTAGATGAAAATTGAAAACATAAACCGGTTTCTTAAAGTTCAATCAGGATAATTATCCATTTTACATTTGTAGTATTTTAATAAAATTGTTATATTTCCATCTTCTTTCAACAACAAGGTACTTATAAGTTTATCTGTGTACAAGTACAACCTATAAAAAATAGGTAGTCTTTATTTATTTCGTAAGCGATTTAGTAGGATTACCTACCTGCATCGAAGGAGCGGGCCACTGTTCTCATTTGCCCTAATAACACTGCGATCTCTAATTCCACGCACTAGGTACGTATTGCTCATAAGGTAGTGCGTAGGTACAGACGCCAGCACACCAAGCTACCCGAAACTGTCAAATTTTCCCAATCAACTTTGAACCTTATGCTTAAGCGATAAAGTTCAAAATCTATTAAAGAAATTTGACAGATTGTAGTAGCTTGATGTGCTGGCGTCTGTACATAACATATAGCTCATAGAAGCCAATGATAACATAGTAGTCAATTATTGCATAGAAAAGTAGAGATATCTGTGACAGACGTGACAGTACCTATATCATTCGCCACGGTATTGGCAGCCGGTCTATTCTGTAAAAACCTCAAAATGAAAATTTAAGTGAAGTAAACCCACAGAACAGTTAAGTCATCCTCATCCTACCTGACGCTAAGTATTGACAGCTCACTTCAAACTCACTTCACCTAAGTTTTCACGATGAGATTTTTACAGAATAGCACTACAGATCGAAATTCGAAATTTTTCTCGAGGCGAATTAAATAAAGACGTGACGATATTTTTAAGTAGGTAAGCATTTCGATAGCTATCCAAAGTCAATTTATCAGAAAAGATGAATGTTCTAGCTGAATTACTCAATTTTAGCTGAATTCCTCTCGTTACACAGGGGCTAGGAAGCTGCATTGCGGACAACCAAACGTAGTTAAGTCGCCTGTTTCTGACGTATTGTATGAATGTGCTTTGTTGTGGAAAGACCACTGACCCTTCACTGACTTTATTAGTTTCAGTGTAGAATTCACAAAACGTGAGCCATGCTGAAGATGATAAGATTTTGTGCATAAATTGTAGAAGATGGCGGTTGCTATTAGAATATTCGCAACTTCGATAGAAATGGTGTCTTAGGATACGTACTTACCGGGGTAGCGGGATCGTCCGAAAGGGTTACCGCTGCCCCGGAACATAAAGGGCTAAGGAAGGAACACGGGTGGGTTTTAGTCAGTAAGAGTCTGACACTCCCTTCCGCTCCACCCAGAGCGAGAGGAGTCATTAGGTGATTTCCCATCCAAAAAAAAAAAAGGATACGTAAGTACTTATAACTTTATTCATCATCATCATAATTATATTTTAACCCGGAAGAAAAATCTAGGTATTTGCAGTACAATGAAATATTTAAAAAGTAGTGATCGTAGGTTTTATCAGCAGAGCACAAAATAAATAGGATAGGCAGCTTTTATCATATTTATTTTCTACTAGCTTTTGCCCGCGACTTCGTTCGCGTGGAATAGTGACTTCCGGCAGATTTTTAACGAAACCATAGCGCGATCTATTTCGATCCCAACGCCATCTATCAAGCATAGTGACAACTCGGATTATTTATCATACTCCGTTCGGGCATTTTCTATGTACTAAAAGTTTTATTATATTGATATTATTTTTTTCATACCTTTTTACTATTTATTTACTTTTTTCCGATGAAATAAAACAATAACATGAACCGAACTCGTGTAACGATCGACACCATTGCGCGATCACCAACTCGACATATAGTACTAATAGAATTATCTATACTCCGTTAGAGCATTTTCTTTGTACTAAAAGTTGTATTATATTATATTTTCATACCTTTTTACTATTTATTTACATTTTTCCGATGAATTTTCAGTACTGAATTGATGCCGACTCTTGACCACTAGATGGCGCTGTATGTCCGGAATGAATTTTATTTTTTATTTTGTAATAAAAGCTATCCTATGTCCTTTCTCAAGTTCCAAACTATGTCTGTACCAAATTTCAAACAAATCGGTTCAGTAGTTTAGGCGTGAAGCAAAGACAGACAGACAGACAGACAGAAAGACAGACAGACAGAGTTACTTTCGCATTTATAATATTAGTTTGGATTTATCTCTACTCTTAAATGTCATAATATGGGTTATACAAGGTGACATCCCGACATCGGCGCACAAACTGTAACCATCATCTGCCTAGCCTTTTCCCAACTATGTTGGGGTCGGCTTCCAGTCTAACCGGATGCAGCTGGTTAGACTGGAAGCCGACCCCAACAAAATCTGACACAAACTGTAACCATGAATTCTTTTTTTTTTAATAACCGACGAAAAATTTCAACATCATGTGCTGAATTCATGGTTAGGTACAGTCTGCGCGTCGAATTCCCTGCTACCCTGTATAACACATGCCATCCTGTGTCCATTAAATTATATATATATATATACGCAAAATACGCGCATTGACGTGGAGTTGCGGATACCAGCCCGTATTACCTATTACCTATCATATCCATTCAAAAGTGGAGAGGTGTCATCAGGGATCATTATAAACCGACTTTGCCTGAATTCATACAACCCCGATTCAATATCGTCATCTACAAACTAAATGAACGTGATATAATATTCTACCTTACTCCATAGACATTTGATTTTTAATCTTATTACATCACCCACATCAAAAGCACTCGACTAACAGTAACACTTACCACAAAGTGTGCTAGGAACTAATATAGCCCCATATCTGCAGACGCCAGCCAATTCATCAAACTCATCAAATTTTGTGTATCTAGTGGTTTCTGAAATTGCTGTTTGCATACATAGATGTGAGATCTCCATATGACGACCCGCCCCTGCTTCTCAGAATTTTTGAGGCTTGACAAAACATCGAGATTTCTTTATTATATGTTAATAGTAATGAATTATTATATACATAAACCTTCCGGAAAAAAATATCTAAATGGTAGTGAAAACTGCATCAAAATCCGTTACGTACAGACGCCAGCACATCAAGCTACCCCAATCTGTCAAATTTCTTTGATAGATTTTCAACTTAACAACAAAGGAATAAGGTTCATATTCAATTGGGAAAATTTGACAGATTGGGGTAGCTTGATGTGCTGGCCTCTGTACCTAGTTTAGAAGAACGACGCGGTCACTCAGGATAGACACGAAAAGCGAATTCAATTTATTATAACATAAAGGTATGTATGTAAAGAAAATATTATGTAGAAGATTACGTTAATAATGTCCTCTTCTCTCACTTCAATACGAACGCGAACTGTGGAAGAATCGTTTATGCCGTGGTAAAAATATGAGCCAGTTCGCACGGGTGGCAGCTTGGTTGACTGCCCAGAGTGCGGTGGAACTACGCACCTACCAAACCTACATTATAATGTACAGTCAACAAAAGACATAGGTATCCAGGATCGTCGGATATAGTTGAAGTTTAGTAAGAAACCGATGGATTTGTCGACTGAAATTTAATTTGATAAATGAGCTGTTTGTTTTCTATTATTAAAATTAAATTTTATTCGATAAAATCCATCGGTTGCTTATTAAACTTCAACTATATCCGACGATCCTGCATACTTATCTCTTTTGTTGACTGTACCTACGTCCAGCCTCATTCGTGTAGGCTATTCACTCCAAGTTCTTGTTAAAAGCCTAATTTAACCCCAAAAATCTGAATAGGCCGTCATTAGTTTTTTAAATCCTAAATCTTCATTTAAAACAAAAAGCGTATGGAAATAAAGGGCTGTTAAATTTGGTCACATTAATAATCCCGGTCAAAGAATTTTGCATAGGAACATTTTCGCCTTGTCGTGGAAGGGTCGACGCCGACACAAGGCATAATGAATTAAATTAGGTCCCACTGATAACCTCTCCGCACAATTTTGGGACTGGGACTAGGGACATAACAAAGACATATATGTAGATAGAAACTGGATTGGATTTCACAGCATGTTTTACAATTTTGATTGCTTTACAAGTAGAATTTGATACATTTTCAAATTAATATTTTCATCACAGGATCAGGATCAACCTTCAGCTCAGATTAAAAATATTGAACAATTTATTGCAATTAAGAGTTCTGAATCAATCAACGATCTTTAGAAAAGACGAAGATAATTACACAGCTAAATCATTGGTTCATAAAGCCATTTAAGAATAACATAAAAAAATTAAGTAAGTAAATGGCGCATACATCTTGTTATTGTTTTGATTATCGAACGATAAAAATAAATTGGTACGACGAAGGTTGGGCGTAAAAACAGTGACTAATATTTATAAAAAGTTCATAATGAGCATAAATATACAGCGAGTTCTTTAACTTTATGGCCGCCTCACAGGGTCATAGCTCATACTTACTAATGTATAAACAATTTTCTATAATAAGTTGTTAATTTAAACAAACATTTAAATATTATCTATTTTATATAATTAACATATTATGTTTGTTCCTTGTTCCGTGCGGTTTTTGTTTCGATTAGAATATTATTTTAAAATTAGCAACAAATTTAAAAAAAACTAAGGAACATTCCTAAACCCATTAGTTTTCCAATTGTGTTGTAATAATCAGTAGGTATTATAAAAGTCAACTGGTTTTTACAACTTATTAAAATAAGACTAGATATTATTTTTTATTTTGGTCTAACAGATCCGCCTTAAAAAGGAATGTTTTATTCGCTATTTTGAGGTCGCCGAGATACGTTAATAATTCAACTTCACATTAATAGCTAATCTTTAAGTTAACATAACCCGTCCAATCTATTCTTGAACAATATGCCTATTAATATAGACACGCATTATTCATTACCGTTAGTTATACCATACCTTGGTTGTTATTTTATTTTGTTACTAAAAGCGATTAAAGCATACAAGTTTGTTTGTTCGTTCATTACTACTAGAACTATTGTATAACAGAAAAGTAATGAATAGTGAAACGGCCAAGCCACATATTTTGACTAAGGTGTAGAGTTTGTGAAGTTAGGGCTTGTAGATTTAGGGCGTGTAGAGTTAGAAGCCTGGCTCTACATGAGCTGATAACTTTTTGACAGTGCGAGCCATATGGTCTCGTCTTGGCAACATTTTACATAAAAATGGTTTTGGTGGAATTTCACTTCTTTTTGTAAGTTGCCTAGGACAATATTTTTTTTTATTTTGTTCATATTTCCCTTATTTTTTTTTTTTGTTTTTTACAAGTTTTAGAATGCTTTTGTTGTTTGAGCACTAAGACTAGCTTACATACCAAGTTTCAGCTTTCTATGACTTCAGGAAGTAGCCTAAGAATTTTGATGATCAACAGTGAGTCAGTGACGAAATCGGGGTTTTTTAGATATCAATAAAATCTAAAGTATAAGAGCTATGCAATTGAAACTCTATATTATGTTTAATAAGTCTACTAATGACATCATATCCCGAGAAATTTGTTTATCTGGCATAATCCAAACCCAAGTTATCAGGGTTCAAAAAAACGACGAAGCGCTTCGAGAAAAGGTAGGTAGTGCCCTTGCGCTTCGCTTGGCTCGTCTTGGCGGGGGCACTACCGTACCCCCAGATAGGTGCATACTACTGAAAAAAATACATTAGGAAAATCGATGCATTTGGTTTGACATTTTTTTACCTACGAATACATTATTTTATTACTTGGACCTTTCCAGTTACAAAGGAGCAACATAACTCTTTGGCATGGGACAAGACCTTGCTAATGTCAAGTGGTCCGAGTCCAAAGTAGAGAGTTATGTGCATAACGCCTGCTCTGTGATTTATATCGTTTCAGATTCGACCCACATACATAAATGTATGTATGACCACATACATTTTAACAAAACGTTTTAGACCGCCGTTGGAGCGCCACGTGCCTCTTCCATTAAACTGAATTTATGTGGAACTTTATGTTTTTTTGTTTTTGTTTCAGAACGCAGTAACGACGGACTCCATTCGAAGAACAGACTCGAAGATCTTGCCGCTAATAAAGAATAAAGAAGCTATTAAAAATGCAGATTATTTTATTGTAAACCATTTCCGTAGTTCAAATTCAATTCTAGGCCCTCTATTATACATGGGCCTTAAACATAACTGGTGAAATGGGGTGTACCTAACCCTTCGGGGAATACATGCTTGAGTTTATGTACGTACAGACGCCAGCACATCAAGTTACTACAATCTGTCAAATTTCTTTAATAGATTTTCAACTTTATCGCTAAAGTATAAGGTTCAAAGTGGATTGGGAAAATTTGACAGTTTCGGGTAGCTTGATGTGCTGGCGTCTGTACTAGCTGTTGCCCGCGACTTCTTATTCGTGGCACGTGGGTAGACCATGACCTGGAGAAGGACAAAAGTAGCTTCTCCAGGTCATGGTCTACCCACGTGCCAAATTTCATCCAAATCCGATCAGCCATTTAACATGAAAGCATAATAAACAAACAAACTTACTTTCGAATTTATAATACTTATTAGTTAGGATGTAATTCTTACCATAGCTTAAAACATCTTCGTTGTTACGTTCCTACTGTTATAGTGTGACCTGGACGTAGGTGGGTACCAAGGTAAATTAAGTTTTCTCATCTGTTAACCAAGCTATTCAGGCAACTTCCATGTAGCGGGATCGTCCGAAAGGGTTACCGCTGCCCCGGAACATAAAGGGCTAAGGAAGGAACACGGGTGGGTTTTAGTCAGTAAGAGTCTGACACTCCTTTCCGCTCCACCCAGAGCGGGAGGAGTCATTAGATGATTTCCCACCCAAAAAAAAAAGGGGTTTTAGTCAGTAAGAGTCTGATACTTCCTTCCGCTCTACCCAGAGCGGGAGGGGTCATTTGATGATTTCCCATCCATAAAAACAAAAAAAAAAGCTATTCAGAAAAAGTGAGGAGGCTAATCCCGGATATTTTAAACTATACAGGAGGCCTACCACAAACTCCGCGATCCATTTTAGGACCTAAACTGAACTGTTCTTCTAATTCGTACCATGACGTCAGCTTAACGATTCAGTTTAGGCCGTGCTATCTGCTGACAGCGATTGTCCCAAACTGAGTCGCAAGTTTTGGTTTCATCCATACTTGTTTGGTACCATGACGTCCATAGAGCAGATCAAGCGATGCAGTTTAGGAACCTAAACTGAAATGTCTTGTTTTTGAATCATTTTTAATTAGATCGTGGTAGGCCACCAGGTATACTATCTATTTTTTCTGAGTGCAGTGATTTGGAACACGGCTAGAACCTGCTGACCACAGGCACTGCTCAGCATAAAGTGAAAACCTTCATATTCTCTATGGCAATGGTGCCGATATCGACAATTCTGCCAAAATCAGATGTGATACGAGAAAACGTGCGGAGAAAATAAAAACTAAAATTCTACACCCAATCACCATAATTTGATGTCATTGATGCGTATAAGATACATCAAAGCCTCAAAGAGCTTTGGGGCTGAATGTGTTAGTTAGTAATCTGAGTTGTTAGTAGGAACATTCATAAGAAAGATGCGCAAAAATTACAGTATTTACCTACATAAGTAGGTAGGTAAGTACCTTCTATTTTTACATGTTGGGGCAGGTGTACATCTGTAAAGGATTTATTTCCATCTATTCATAAGACATTGTTATCGTAAATCTAAAAGGAATTTTCTTATTTCCACAGTATTTTCGCAAAAACATTCTCGAATATGGCTCTCAAAGACGATACTGACTACAATATCCCAAAGGAGATAATCTAAAGATTCGATAAAGTAAGGAACTAGCTCTTTGCTGCGGCCCCGTCGCCGCGTAGACTTCACAATGAGATATTTGTTTTAAAACCTTTATAGTTCTGACGGAATCCTATCCGGCAAGTATTCCAATTTCGAATGCAGTATAAAAATATGAGAGTCATCATCAGCTGTTCAGCTTTATGTTATCTATATCAGAAGGCCAAAACATTCAAAATCTAGTCGCAATCTCATCTCAGCGACCATCAATGTCAAAAACTTGTCAATAATGTAGGGATATAGAGTTATTATTGACAGATTGACACTGAGATCGAACTGTAAACGTTCTTAAAATTACGAGAATCGTCCCTCTGGTGTCAAAATTCATCTATGTAGATGATAAACTACTTCCTGTTTTAGAAAATTCGGTCACCTACAGGGAAAGGTTTGTTAAAGTATAAAGTATACCCAATGGAATAGCAATGAAGGCCATTCAATTTGAGAGTTTACGAAAAGTGATATTTAGTGAGGAATTCTCCGAAATTTTCAAAAATACATAAAAAGTGGGTTTTCTCGAATCCCATGAATTTTTGCCTGGGATTTATGGGGTGCTTAATTGTTGCAAAAGGCTCACACTTTCACATCCTGGAAGGAATACGTCAAATTACTAGTCAACCTGTATATCAGATTTTTGCGTGTCTCGGTTCCATTCTGGGGCGTACACTTTTTTTAGTGTAACAGTTTAGGTATATGATTTAGCACTCCCAATTTATTCCATTACACAAGCGGATGATACGTCCCTTCTAGTAAGTACGAGTACATACTGAAAATTGGGACGAACCTTGAATTGAGAGGGAGCAATAATCTGTTCGTGGCCAACAAAGCCAAGTTATGTTCTGCCTATCAGCAAATACTTATGTAGTCTAACTTTTAAATATGGGTAAAACCAACTTTATTACCTACCTACTTTCTTCCTCAAAATATCTACTTCGCAACCTGACAACACAGTTTCAGTTTTATTTAAAGCTCATAAGTAGTAATTGTCATACTTAGCCAAACCAATGCTCCTGCCTTGCCTTCCCTTGGCAAGAAAAACCAGTGTCAATAATTGGCGTACCTACTAATAGATAACCTCTTAATCATAGAATGGTCTCTGACAGACAATGACCCCAGCATTGTCTGTCAGAGTTAAAAAACTAATTACCGTTTTATTAAAAGCCTGCGGTATAGTGCTGACGTTGATACCTTACGTATGATTTATTTCTCTCTTTGCTAGTCAATATTAACATTTGGCATAACGGTCTGGGGCGGTACTTCGAAGAGAAGTATGATACAACTGGAAAGGGCACAGAGATAATTATGTGCTCAAGGTCATGACTTTTAAATACTATCGGTATGGTACAGCTCAATGGTAGATACAAAGAAAGTCAGCGAGGTGATTTCGTAACACACTATCAGGCAATGAGTTTAATTTTGACAGTTCAACAACATTCATTGCGTTATTTACCTACGTTGATGAGCGGCCACATTTTTCAAACATATGAAGCAATGGATTATCTAGCAATATTCTTCAAAATGATTCAGATTGAGATTGATAGTGTGTTACGCAATTAGGGTGCAGGTCTCGACCATGAGGCAGCTCTGTGCTAAACTGTACCTCGTTGCACAGCCTACTTCTTTACAATTGGATCTCAATCGCTTGGAAAAACATAGGAACACAGACGTGAGTCCCATGGAGAGGCTCAGAACGAAACTTGCAGAACGACATTTTAGAATCCTCAGGTAGTCGTATTGTATCTATAACTTTGCGTCATTATGACGTCGGCACTTGAGCGGTTAACAAACAAAGTAGGTAACATTATCCTAGGTACGGGGACTTTCAAGAAATATCGTGTGACTTTTCGTTTTTTTAAATTATTTTAGCTTCAAAGTCAAATTAACAAATGCGATTTAGACATAAATCTTAATGCATGAGATAAAATGCTTGTGTGATTTTTAAGCACTGGTCTACATGATTCTGACCAGTCCATGTTAAAGATTGCAAGAATGCATTTTTTTGTGCTATTAGTAGGTATTTTAGAGATTTCCGAAGAATTTCCCCAGACAATGATACCATACTGAATTATTAACAGTCTTTTAGGCATGATACACAACAGTGGATTTAGATGTCTCATCTTTAACATATTTAAAGCATAAACTCTTTATTTTCATACAATCATATCTTCTTCTATATCTATCAACGAGTAAGGATTTATTCGCTTTCTAGAAGATTGATACCGACAAACCCTAAGGGTAGGACGTAACAGCAGATGCATCTTAGCGATTTTACGTTCAGTCACAAAAGAAAATCACACTTTTTTCAGCGATTAATTCGACGCTACATCGCGTTTTGGCGACTCGTTTCGTTTGAGTACCTACGGTTTAAAAATTTCGTTTTCAAACGATACTGAATTGTTTGGCGGAGAAATAAACCATTGCCGCTAGATAATTTTAGCATTTAGCTGATCGCTAAATGCTCAAATTATGCGGTGAATTACTAAATAATTGCTAGTCGCAAATGCAAACATTAGCATATCTGTTAAGGCCTATAGTTAAGTTAGGACTCATTTTGAAATATTTACACAAAATTTGGTAAAAGTTATTTTTTTCTTTGGATATAAGAAAGTTGATGATTGCAAAATCAGCCCTTAATCAAAATACTTATTTGTATAAAAAATAATGTCAATGTAACTAAGTACCTACTTAACTTTTTCTCTTCTAGCTACTTCATAAGTTTCGGTTTCGGCTGAAACTAAAAGAGAAACCGAAGGTCTTACGGTTTCGGTTTCGGCTAAAAATCGTGTTTCGGTTGGACACTAATAAAAATGTAATTAAAAAGTGTATAACTACTCTGAAACTCTACTGACTGGTCAAACGATACGCAAGTTCTCCGCTCATTATTCGGGGTGGCGCTACTTACGCCGCTTCCTATTTCTCTATTTTGTGAGAACATGGTGCGACACTATTTTTTTTTTTTCAAAGCTATCACAAAAATGTATATGTTTTTCAAATTAATGAACTGGGTGTAATTAATTTAATTATTTTTAACATACTTAAAGCAGATAAAAATACAGGTATGTATAACGAAACGTTATTGACATTGTTAACGTCGAATCAACACGTTTGACATTGACGGAAGTTAAAATTTGTCAACACTGGAAACCACTCGGATGCGAAAGGTTTTTAAATTCTTTCCATATTTTTATAAAATATTGAGGTCCGTGTACTGAAATTGTATTTAATGCATTAACAATCGAAAATGGTTGTTGTTTACTAACACATTTAATTCAAGAATCCCCTCCAGACAGGACAGCTGGATTTCGGTAAGTGTTTTCCTTCCAAATCAATCATGGATTGCACCTTGCACCGTTTTTTGTGGCACGATTACTGAAATAATGTAATCAATCAATATTGACGCTATTCTCGAACGGCTAGTACCACATAAGTTGTGTTGTTTTATTCAAATAAATAACATATGGCGAAAATTTTAATGGTTCCGACGTCAAGCCCGAAGAAGTAAATACTTTCACTTATTAATATTTTTAAATTACACGTGAATTTTAATGGCCTGTGTGGTTACTGCATTTTCATGCCAACATTATGTGCTATAGCATTGTATGCAGAACTTCCATGTAATTTTAATTACCTAATACTTAAGCATATGGTTCTTATTTGAATATAATATAGGAGCTTTAGCTAAATTATTCCAATGGTGTCACTTTTTTAATTAAAATACAAAACTATTTGTTTTTTTTTTTATTGTTGCCGTCATGCTGTGCAATGTTTATTTTTGAGTCATTTGATACACTTAATTATGTAGATATTTATACATACAAAGTTTTTAAAAAGAAAATGAAAATCTAGTCCTGATTTAATTTTGACTGCAGTAATATTTATGCTACGATTTAATATAAAAATAACAATGATTATTTTATACTTTCATTTAAAGCATTAGTAAGTCCCTTTCATATGAAACATCTGTTATATTTAAGTTAATTGTTAAACATAAGTTACTCATTTAAGTTAGTTGTTGTGTGTTGTTGTTATTGTTTGTTTATAATTGAAAACTATCAACAAGTATAGTGTTAAAATTCTATGTTAAAAAAAGTCTATGCTATAATATGAGCTGCATTAAAAAAACAACTTTCAGGTGAACAACGGCAGGTAGTACACGAAGATGTGGCTGTTATTTCTAATATTTTCCACTCTATTGCCTTTTACTCTTGATTAAGAGTCAAAAGTTCAGCGATTGTTTATAAGAAAAAAATACACTTGATACAGCAATAAACATAATTATGAAACCGTTGAGCCCTTCCAGGCAAACGGCTTTTAGAAGGCGATTGTTTGATGGGTTAACACTAACAAAAATTGTTTTGCTCTGTTGGTGAAAATGCTGCGTTCCAGTGCGAGAATAAATAAATAATCATTTGATGTGGTTGAGTTAGTTAATATTATCATTTAATCATAATTCATAAAATACACCAACTAACTTTTTTGAAAACAGTTCATACACATAAAATAGGACATGGGCGTTTTTCAAATTTGTTGACCGTTACTAACCGGAACGCTATTTTTTTTTTTAATAATTTTGTATTTAATTTTTAATTTTTGGATAGCTTATTAAATGAGCTTTTTGAAAATACCAATTGTTTTGTAATTGAACAAGTAGTTGAGCCAAAAAATGAGTTTGTATAGAGCACTGTAGTTCCAGTTAGTAACACTTTTATTATATAATTTTATTATTTTGATATAACAACCAGTTAAAAGAATAAAAAACATAATGTCATATTGTTTTACCACGAGCCTAGTGATTTTAATATGAGTATGATGTGAATATTTGCTTCAAAGTTAGGAAAGTATGCATGGGACATCGTGAAATTGGGGTAGCATTAAGTACATTATTATTATTTTTTTTAAATTGAGTGTATATTTTAAATTATTTTTCTGTTTTAATTTACTTTTCTTGAAATGTGCTATCGATTGCCATTTTAAACATGATATTTTGACTAATAATTATTTAATAAGTTAATTGATAAGTCAGTGGACATTATGTTTTGGCAATGGTCAACAAATTTGAAAAACGCCCACATAATGATAAGATTTTGAAATAGTCCCAAAGTTACAGTTCATCTCTATCATAACTTTGTGGTGTGTGTGCCAAAACCATTCTTCATCTTCAGATTGTAACAAAAACGAAGCTCTTTTTTATTAAATTCTGGGATTATTACCTTCCAAGCCATTAAGTACTAGATTCAGAATAATATATTATTATTATTATTTTGCACAAAATGTGATGATTTAACTGCAAGTCAGACATTCTCATGTCTGAGTTTGATAAGCTATCTAGTACTCCCCGACAATTTAATTCCTGTGGATGTAAGTACTAAGTATGATAAATCGGAACTGACTTCCGAACTTCCGTTCAGCGTATTATTTTAAAAATTCCTGCCATTAGTATAATATACTGATCTAATAAGGCCGTCATTAATGAACAAAAATAAAGACATATTTTTTTCTCTATAGCTTTATTTTCATAGTAGAAACTATGAAAATAAAGCTATTACAATTTACTAAATGTAAGAATACATTTAGTAAAATGTTCTTACAGTTATCCTATATTTGCTAGCAACCAATTACATTATAATACTCCGTTTCCCTTTACATATTTGTATTGAAAACACCTATTAAAGTATGAAAAATTCGGATGTAATCACATAGCCATTTATTAATAAACACAGACTGCTTCGTGGGTCTAGTGGGCGCACGCGCTACTGCTGAGCATGAGGTCTCGGGTTTGATTCCCTGCTCGGTCAAAGTGTTATTAGGTTTTTCCATCTGAAATTTCATTAACAGTCTGGAACCTGGATTTGTGCCTGGTCCATGGTAATAGGCTCGAACCCTTTTACATGGGACTGGTGATATGTGGTCTAGTTAGCTCGGAGATTTAGACGAAAACAAAAATTACTTAAAATAAATGTTCTTGTATATCGATTTTATTCAATTTCGAGCGGCCATTGTTGTTTACATCGTTGGCAAATTTAGAAATTATAAATAGACCTTAATAGACGCAGTGTAAAGTCATGCCAAACTTAAACCTCGAAAAATGTATGGCAAATCTGAAGGTTATACTGGTTTGAAACATTACTGCGCGTTTATCAGTAAGGGGGTTAATGTTCGTTAAATTGTAAAAAAAAGTGGCTCGACAAGCGAAAATGGATACTTTATGCCCTGATAACGCAACATATGTATATAAGGTGCTATAAAAATATCTGCCACGGATTCAATGGGAGACAGTATTCTGTATATAGATTACAATAGTAAAGATACATTATTGACCTTATACCATAATTATTTTCATACAAAAAAGTGTGCGTATTATTTTGAATTGATTTAGTTGCATGAAACCGTCCCATAGTAATTAGCTGTTGCCGCACCGTAATTTAATTTAGCAAAATGTGACGAAGCGACAAACCGCGCGTAGTATGTGAACCACACTATGCAGAATAGAGTAAATGTTTATTTAATTACTATATTTTCTCAAATTGATTTAACTATTATGGGGTACAAAATTTCTTCACTACTGTAATCTATATACAAAATACTGTCTCCCATTGTAGCTGTGGCAGATATTTTTATAGCACCTTATATAAGTATATGACATGGTTAATACTCGAATCAATTGTAGCGGGCAACTCGTGATGCAACCTAATCGTTACGATGTTTATTACTACTTACTGGATAACTAGCCATTACTCCCATCCGTACTTGCATGCTATATTATTTTTTCTTATGGAGAAATTCTTAGGCAGCCTTAAGAGATTGTCGACCGTATACCTACAGCGTAGACTACACCTGTTTCTGCGCGCACACTTGTGCACTATAACATCTCCCGCGCCGAAGGCTAGTCTCCGTTGAGATTGGCCGCCGTGGCCGAAATACGGTCTGGAGGACTTTATTTAGACTACACTGGTACAAAACGCAACGCTGACGCCGCGTGATAGCAACGTATTCAGCGGGGCAATTGCGTAACACATTATCAATCGGAATCGGTTTCATTTTGACAGTTCAACAACATTCATTGCGATATTTACGTGTTGAGCAGACAAACTTTTCGAACTTATGAAGCAATGGATTAGCAATTTGCTTCAAAATTATTCAAATTCCGATTGATAGCGTGTTACGCAATTAGGGTGCAGGTACTGAACACGCGTCGATTGCGCTGCGTATGCAAATCTAGTGTGCGTAAAAATCCCGTCGAGATTATTTCACGTCCGGTGCGATCGTCGGCTTACGCAACGTCTACGACGCGAAGACGCGACGTCATCCCTTACGCAGCAGCGGCACACACGTTCTAGTGACACTCTAAAATAGCGCGGCTTTGAAATACGACATGATTACTTTTAAAATAATCTCTTGAATAATTGTCTGATTCATCGATTGGAAGAGAAAAGCCTATACGACTCATTTCATTTTCATTTTACTGCGATAGGCAGACTGATTTGATTACTTACCTAATAGTTCTGATCGAATTATTGAGCGAAGAAAAGAGAATCTCTGAGATAAGTCGCGGATTTTAGGGTTACTGTTCAACCTAAATGAACCTAAGAAGTATGATAAACTTTGGAACTTTAACGATTAGGTAGGTACTGTTTTCTCCTCTGTCGGCCCATAGAGTGACCTCAGGGAAGACGGCGCACAGTGATTACGTGCTGCCTTGCACAGCTAGGTTTCGGAGAGACGTCTCTACAGTCTCCCCAGAGATGTGCCCTAACAGGCGATGCATGGAGGGGGCTCCGGATCGGTCTTTTGTGAGGTAACGGACCCCTTCCATGTGCAGATGATGACCACCGGGGTGGTTTTAGTGAGGTAATAATACCACACTCCCTGGTTTTATCCCCAAAAACCGGATGCCTTTTGGCAGACAAGTATCCCACCAAAAACAAAAAAAAAAGGAACCTACTGTATTCTTATTGAAATAAAATTCCGCTGAAATGACACCATTCATTTACATACTCTTGCAGATTATTCTTCCTCTTCCCGGGCCAAATTTGCACTCGGATATTTAAGAACATGGAAATAAAATTGATAGTGAACATTCACCGGAACTTATAACGCTAAAATCCAGTACACACCACTTATAGTTATATTTTATATCAGTTTAATAAAACATGTTCCAAGCCTTTCCATGCGGTATAGTTTTGCACTTACGCTTGTTCAAACGTCCTTGAAGTACCTATCTGGTTACTGTGTTATTTTTTTTCTTTTGTATGTAAATTGTAAACTGACATACAGACAAGTTTGTTTACGATATGTATCAAGGGAAGTTACGAGGGGCAAGTGCGCACGCGCCGCTAGACAGTCGTATAGCCGGGCCGGGTCAGTGAGTGATCGAACGTCGATGTGGCCGCGCAGATTCGCACGCAAAAACCTTAATCGATTAATTAAAATATGTTTCGCGTTTTTTCTGTTTTGTAATTTTTTTATCAAAAGTGAGTGTTGTTGATTTTTGTTTTTTGTGGTAAGATTTTTATATTTTTAGATTTTTTTAGGTGAAACTAGAACTTCAGTTCATTTATTGCTAAGACTAAATTAGTGGTCTCTATTATAGCATTAAATCCAATATTTTTTATACCTTACCCTTCTAAAATATGTATCAAACTGAACACCTGAAAAGGGGTCATTGTACTCATAATTACGAAAAACTATTTGTTTCTGAATTGAGTTATTCGAACATAGATGCTGCTGTTTTGTTTTTCGCGATTTCAGGTTTGGTCCCTTAGTAAAAGTTGTTCATAAGGGGACTACAGGATCTAAACGCAAAAAACGCAAGTTTTATAATGCCTAAAAGTATAGGATCGACTAAAGTAAGCAAAATCAGAAAAATATATGATATTCTTCAGGATATATGTTAGGTAGATAGTGTGTTGGAAACATAATACAATTAATTTGATACGATAGAAAAAAACCATGAAGATAGCTCTAAAAACTCTCTTTTCACCATAAAAACCATACTAATATACATACAATCACTCTGTTTTTTTGTCAGGTTATTCTACTTGCAATATACTAAAGTACTAGTGTTTTAATTTTTTATTCCAAACAATAGATTTCTTGTAAATAGATAATTGCTTCATATTTTGCTATAAATTACCAGCGTTGTGTCATCGCGCTTCTCTTTCTTTTCTATGCAGTCCGACAGTGACCGCGCTTTAGGTCATGTAGTCCCCTAGTACAATGACCCCTTTTCAGGTTTTCAGTTACCTAGTTCAATTACACGTTGTAGGTAAGTGTCCCTACGTATACAAGCAGTTTGATTTTTATAGAGCTCAAAGATCAAGCTGCTTCGAATAGCTTACTAACTGTTGCCTATACTTACCTTGAAAACTAATTTCTTAGAAGTAAACGGTATTAAGGATCAAAACAAGGGACACTTGATCAAATAACATTATATATTCATCATTAAACAGTAGAAGTAATTAATATTCATAAATTTAATAAATGAAACAACAGTTACAACACTCGGGGAAATTAATGTTATGAAAATTTACACCTTACGACAATTTGCCTTGTTAAAGTCATTTTATAAAACTGTCAAAGAATGACAGTTGTGATTTGAATATACGGACAATTTAAGTTCGAAGTTCGAATTAACTTAACAATAACCACGGTGTTTTAGGCCCTTAATACTTTCGAGGACCCTATGCGGCTATAGCCATCATAACAATAAAACTTCAACTGTGTCTCTTTACCGCGCTGGAACCTGTTCAATTACTGAGAAAGAATATTTGCCTAATATAATTAAAAAGTAAAAAAAAAGAAAGAAAATAAGTAGTTTATTTGCGGTACCTAAACATGACGCGTAAAGATAACACAACACAAAAAAAAAACAAGTTGGGGAAAATAACAAAGGAGGTCAACAAAAGCCCATACAACTTTGCCCAAACATGTACCTCGAAGTACACATGTACCAAATCGTTGAGAAAAAATAGAGGAATTCGCTAATTGTATCTTTATCCTTACATAATTTAAAACAACATAATAAATTACCTATGTTTTATTATTTTAATTCCCTACCTGTAACACAATTAAGTAAGTAGCAACTTTACATGTACGATTGCGTTACATTTGGTTGACACTCGAGCTGACATTTTCGTAAATGTCATTCACATTTAGCATTCCGTCGTTTCTACGTTTCGGGATACGAGTTATTATTGAATTCAGATTGAATTATTTCTAAATATTCGAAACGAAACAAATGGGAAACAACAGTGAAAAGAGAATGTAAACACTAGTGCAACAATGGTTGAAGCCGACAGAAGACAGCTGTCACTGTACTTCGTTTGGGCAGATTTTGGTGACCTCCTTTAATTGGCATTGTATATAGAAAAACCAAAACGAAAAAAAAAGATATCATAAATTGAATCAATCAAGTATGAGTTATTCCGGTCTTGTTATCTATGCACATTCACCATAAAATCTGTAGTGGATAACACCGGCACTGGTTCACCAGATACTTACCAGTACCTTTTTCTGAGTCAACTTTCGCTTGAGGTAGGATTCAACCATTGTGATGAGCGTTTCCGATTGTCGTGCAGGATCTATTTTTCATTACAAGTTCATACGATTCAAAATCCCCCTTTATTGTGACGATTGAGTAATGTTACGCAGCACTCGACGCGTGCTTGTTCGTGTGCTTCACTCAATTCACGCGGTATCCCTTTTCCGAGCTTTTTCACGTTTCCAATTTGTTTCAAGTGAATTAAAATTGTTTAATCACTCACACCGAATCCTGCCGCTAACTCTGACGTGATTTTGCGACGGTTCCGCCTCCACGATCACTTTCAATTTTTCATTGTCAACTACTGTCTCTACTCGTCCACGGTGTATGTTCTGTAGGTCAAAATTTCCAGAACGAAAACGTCGGAATCAAATACGTCCACGTGTTTTTTTTACAAGAGCTTCCCCATATGATACACATCATTAATCCTTCGAGCTGTTTCTGCAGCGCTGGTGCCACGATGGAACTAGTATTCGTAAATAGGGCGATTTTTCCGTATTGTGAACAGAAAGATGTCAAAGAAAAATCAAATGGCGCGAAAACAAATGAATCACGAAATTCGAAACACAAATACACAAGCCTAAATTGGAATAAATTTGAATTTGGAATTCTTAACCAAATGCCAGAGGGGCAATTCTCGTAATTTTCACAGTCTGATCTCAGTCTCAATCTGTCAAAAATACCTCTAATTTACCTACATCTTGACAAGTTTTTGACATTTGTTTGTTGCCGAGATGAGACTGCGACTAGATTTTTAACGTTTTAAATTACGAGAATTGGCCTACTGATAGTTGAGATCAAAGTGGCGAGTTCGACAAAACACCAATTTCATCTGCAAGGAATGAATATGAATTGTTCTCAAACATGCTTGGAAATTTAAGCAACAACCTTCTTCGAGATAAATCGAAATTGCTGTACTGGCCAAATACATGCGAGCAGCGGCCGGCAAAATTTGTATGAAAATCCATATCTGTCGTGGTTTAGCGGCCAAATAAATTACATAGTAAACTCATACATGTCGTGTAATTTAAAAATAGAACGATCTTTTACTCCGAAAAATGGCAACCAAGGAGGTAACTTATCAAAGATTTTATTTAAATTACAAACTGACTTGCAAATAGAAATCTGTTTTTTGAAAAAAAAAAACAAAACAACAAACAAATTAACACTAACGCAGGAAAAATTATATTGTTGTTCGTTGTTCGTCATTGATTTTGAAAAGTAATTGTAGTTGTCAAAAAACTTCTGCCTAGGTACTACTTAGTTTTAATTTCCGCGCATTATTTGAGAAAAGTACTATACAAGCCTTGGCCATAACTAGGCATTGAAGGACTTGCGTATTACATGTTCGTCCGTCAATGCCTCTTTTGCTGGCCGCTGCAGTAATGTACTATACTAGCTTCTGCACGCGACTTCGTACGCGTGAAACTTGTTGCCCGACCCACCCCGTCGCATCGCATCGACTGCAGGCGCTATTACTTTGTTTTCGCTTAGCGTTCTTTCTTACTTTTTTCCTTTTTGCTCGGCTCCTTAGGCTCCTAGCGTGATATTAATATGCCTATAGCCTTCCTTAAGAATTGTATTATTTATATTCACGACCCTTAGGAGCCGAGCAAAAATCAAAAAGTCAGAAAACGACGCGCGGGCGAGCGATAGGATGCGACGCGGTGTCGAGAGCCGAAATTTCACGCGGACGAAGTCGCGGGCATAAGCTACTCATAGATAATACACTAGCGGCCCGGCCCTGCTTCGCACAGAGCGCCACCTATCGGATAAAAAACTACCCTATATTTCAAGTTGGATCCAGCCATACACAGTCAAAAATTTTTATTGAAATCGATTTGGCGGTTTCGAAGATTAGCGTGTACGAACATGGTCACACGATTTTTATATATTTACATAAAATATTCATATAAATACGTAAGCACTACTTACAATAAATAGGACAACACAAGACTCACCCTAAAGTTAACTAATTGAAAGCTTAATATATTAATTTATGATAACATGTCATTAGTGTCATTTTTGTCATCAGTGGGATCATGCAGGCTAACAGTAACATGTCATTGAATTGAGTTTCAAAAGTCGTATTTTGTCAGACAGACACTTGAAATTACAAATTACCGCATAACAATTCAAATATTTGATTGAAACAGAATTCACATCCAATGATGTGAATTGTGTTGGTAATTGTGAACGATAATATTCCTTGTGTTTTTTGGTAGTCAAACTATTTGTTAACACTGCTGACGTCAATTAAATTTGTTTTAAGAGTTTTCATTAATTACTGTAAACTAAATTGTCCTACTTTAACACAGTCTTCTGTTTATAAATAAGACATATAACTGGCTTCTAAATGTGAAGTTAGACGTCAAAGCGGAGGTCTATGTAATTAGTTTTTATTGTGCTCTGAAAGAATTTTAAATGAGCCTAAGCGGAGCGCTTTCTGTGCGTCTCTTAGTTTTGAGAGCGAAACCGCAGGCAGTTTTTAGTTTTGTTCAGGGTTGATTATGCCAAAGAAATGTGTGAGCTATTCCAATAATCCTGTATAAGTACTTGCCCCGCACTTACCATAAACATACAAAAGTTCAGTTTGGTTTGTTAAGTTTTTGAGACGATTCTCCTATAAAGAGTTCTCATCATCATCATCAACCTTGGTTTTACACATGAAACTACATTGAAAGCCGCTGTAAGACCTTAACGTTTATTACTCTTAAAAAAACATTTCTTCCAAAAAAGGTCTTGTTTATTTATCCCACAAAAATCATGCCAGCTTTGTTTTACTGTCAGCAAATTCAAAGGAACGTTTTTAATATGAGGGTATTGTTGAGCATCGGTTTTTGGTTCAGTCCACAACGACATCGTGGCACTCACGAGTCACGTATCAAGTGACAAACGTTGGAATGTTCTTAGGCTAGAGAAACCGACACCAACAGAATGTGGCTTCACAATAAAATTCTTTTTCGCTTTGTTGCCAATATTTCTTACGACATTCGAATATAAGAAAGGGTTTCAGCCACAAAAGCAAATATTTCAAAGAAACGAAATTTTCTTTATTTTCTCCGGCATCGTAAATAATATATCGCCGCGAACGCTCATTTTGAACACGTATCACGTAATTATTAGGTATGTTACCTTCAAAACTTAGATACACTACAAGCGAAATAGTTTTTATTTTTTGTTTTGGTGAAAGCGCTAAAGCGTTCACAGCATCCCAATTAGGTTTAACTCAATATACTCGCGTTAATAAAGAAAAAGAAAATATTCGTGGTCTTTCATAAAAGCTTATAACGAATTTAAGCACTGACATTATTCAAAGGGTACGTCGCAGGAATACTAATGTTAGTGGAGAAAGTTGTGTGTATGTTAGCACGTAACTAAAGATACAACAACGTGCGGATAATCTTAGTTCATTAACATCTACTTCATCCTACATTACTTTTTTACTCATTCTGAATACGTTATAAGTAATACACATATTACCTATTCATACAAAATCATTTTTACACTGTTTACATAGGTAGATGGCGGGATGAGCTGGACTCCTTTAACAAAAACTGGTCCTTAGCAGCTTTGAACAGAGAGAAGTAGAAAGAGAGTCGGGAGGCCTTTGCCCTGCAGTGGGACATCACAGGCTAATAATAATAATTACATAGGTACTTATTTATTTACTTAACTTAAACCACACATTAAACCCAACAATAAACTTTATTTCTTATCGATCACAACGATACCTACTTTCTCTTTTTGTGACGCTAAATAATAGCAAATAAAAGAAAAATATGCAAAAACGATAAAGAAATACACACTTGACAACACGGCATTGCCACCACCGACGCTGAAAATTGGTCCAATGATATTCGAACACGATTTTCCCAGTACTTACCGTCTCTGTATTGAACGTTTTGAGTCCCAGAAATATATAGAATCTCTGAATTGAAGCACTGTTGAACTCAACTCACAATTTATTTATGCAGGGCAAATGCTTTGTTTTCTTGAGTATCTTGGACAAATTCTTAGAGTAATAAATGCTGAAGAAATATGATATTTAGCGAGGAAACTGCAGGTTATGTTTTGCAACAGTTTACTATAAATAAAGACATAAACTTTTTGTTCAAAATTACAGTAGCGACAAACGCTGAGAGTGCCAAATCGTGACACGACTACGAGTAACATTTTTATCTGTCGTGATCGGGCTGTTTGCTAGGAAATCGCGTAATATGTTGAGACAACGGTACTCAACACCAGTCACTCAGCGGGTTTTACGAGTTCTGTAATATAAGGTTACGCGCTAAAACCAATACACAATGCTCCAAATACTTCTAACAGGGTGTGATGCAAGCGGACGAAAACTTACGGGAAACTATCTCAAGTTTATAACTTTCGATCTGAAAACAATACGCAAGCATTGTTTACAGATTATCTTTTTTTAAGTATTCTGAATTTCACCAGTCAGAACTTTGAAATCGTGAACTTTTCCGATCATTTACAGCTTAACGATATTTTTATCGACAGGCCGTATTTTTATTTTGTATTTCTTCAATACGTGAACCTTCAGCCCTTTCCGAAATTAATTTTGTTGCTCATTGAAGGCGTGCGAACCTGTCGTCGCTGACTTCCGATAACATTGACTGATCGCACGTTGGACGGCTGGAATAGATGAGAGAAGTACGTGCTACGTCCGAAACTCCGCGTGATGAATCGGCGACTTGTAATCGTTGGACTAACACGGGTACCGTAATTTGTTAAGGGAAAGTTCATTGGGTCCTGGGTCCTGCAGATGTGCACTATCATCTATTGTGAACGAAAACGCGACATGTTTATTTATGGACCGTTAAATTAACTTTGGATTTTTTTTTGAGCAAAGGAGAGCCCTTGGTGAATAACAAAATAATGCTAACCTAATAAGTGATTCGTTGAGATATTTAGCTGCGTCTTTTTGAAAAACCACCTCTTTATTTTTACTTATACTCTAAACAAGTTTTTCTAAAAAAATTATATTACTGAAAAATATGAATACAAAGGATAGAACCCTTGCTGTTTTTTCTTCTTTTGCTGATTGCTAATACTTTTGTCTTGTAAGCACTTTTTTTTCAAAATCTGAATAGAGGACACTTTTCTTGTCTTTCGGGTCTTTGCAGACTCTGGGAAAACTGTTCGGGTCTGTATTAATGAGGAGAACGTGCCGTGCTTGCGACGGAGCGCGAAACAAATCGATGTCTCGTAATCGACGGACTCGGCATTTCGGGCAATTTGTTCGGGTGAAAATATTACTACTTTTTTATAACACTTGCTCGGTATTTATCTCAGTCGCTTAAACATGTGACCGTCGTGTAACGAGCCTTTACGAAAGTGGAGCTTGACTTCTGAGAAATGCGATGAAAAAAAAATGCTTTGGAAAATCGCTTGGATTATTTCACAAAACATTCTTTGATGTGGATCTTCAAAGTTTGCCTTTGAAAATGTTTATTTTTAACGTCTTGCATGATATATTTATAGTATAATAAATTTAAAAAATTATACCGGTGAAAATAAAAGAGATTTTTATTTTATTTTTTGTGGAAAAAAAAAGAAATTTCTGTGCCACAGGCTTCTACTCCGTTCGCCATTTATACCCTGTTTTTGTCCAGATGGTAAAAAAAGTCAGCCGGGTTATCCAAAGAATTATATTAAAGGGGTTATCCAAAGAATTACATTAAAGAAATATCTAAAGAATACGTTGTTGTCGAATTTTAGTTCCGCCTCAGTATCTTTATCTCCCCCTACGTTCCTTCCTGTTGGCCGGTGACCTGTTATCTTGTACGCCACCGATTCATTCCCACTGAAATACGATGTGACTGGACGCTAATTTATCGTCGTTCTAATTGTAATTACTCCAATTAGACTTATTACTCAGTGAGGCTGATAACGGATACCCAAATACCTTTTGAGTTTCGGAAAATACCTTTCCGCTTTTACCACAAAAATTATAAAATTGACCATTTACAATTGTGACCACAATTTTAACGGTGCGGGGTGAAAATATTTCAAGACTGCATAATGTCAATGTCAAAATTTTTGTCTAATTGCGGTATCAATAGAACCATGTATTATTCTGCAGTCTAATCATAGGTACCTATTTCATCAGGTCATTGCCTTCAGATATCTACGTCGTACATTTCGGTTAATTCTCTCTTCACGTTAAAAAATTTAGGTACGCACGGCTACACATCAAGCTTTAAATAACCAGTATAAGCTGACTTCTGATTATACTAAAAACCTATACAATGCGAGGTCAGCTAAAACGGGAAATGTATAGCTTGATATGTCGCCGTGTGTACAATAACTCTGGATTCGCGACCATTTGTATAAATATCGTTCTTTTGTTGGAATACTTAGTAGATAAATTATAGTGAAAATGTATGTGTTATCCAGCTATCAAAACTTACTACGTCATTGATACGTTTGCAATCAAAAAACAGGAAGTAACTGGTAAAACCATCGATATATATGTACGACGCACAAACACTCCTTGTTGTTTTTTTTATTGGCACACTGGCGCAATATTAATGTTCGACATTATCGATTTTTAGCAAAGCCAAACGAAGAGTAGGTAAACAGATAGTGGGCGTTTTTACAAAACCTCTTCAAATCAAATCGTCGAAAAATACATTTTCAGTTATGCAGTCTTACGTGAACCTACGGTGTTATTTTTAAATAAAGAAGTTCTTTATTAAAAGCATAAGTTAGATAAGTGTTCGATAAGGTTTTCAAACGAGTAGCTATTTAGATTGTCTTCAGGTACTGTTTTTATAGTAATGCGTCATTAGAAATGCTGGTAATTCACGAACATACGTGACGTATAAAATAGTTATTATCTTGCCATAAGGTACTGTTATCATTATTGTATTATTCGTTTATATGGGCGTATTGTTTTAACCACTCGTAAAGCCTGAGAATTTAGTACAGTCAGTCAAAATCCTTTCGTCACCTTACGGGCTATTTTTGTCTGCTCAAGGGATAAAGCAGATTCTATCGTATTGCACGAACCACTGAGTATTATGTATAAAAACTGCGTCGTAATGTCAATATCGCAGAGTGACATTCAGCCATCTTCTTTACATGTTAGACCGATTAAAATGTGAGACTGACAGACTCGTGACAATTAAATTAAAAAAATGTAAGGCAAGCAAGCTCTTACAATGTTTTCTCACCCCGCTGTACTGCCGCGCATGCCGTCACCACATGACGTTGGCAGAATAGTCGACATCGGCTCAGTGTTTCACACTTGATTGACGGGATTTTTTTTGCAAATATTTTGATGTCTTTTTTTTGTTTCTACTGCATTAAATCAATTTTTAAAAGTACAGAATTAATATCCATTAAATTATCTATACAATGGTATATAAATTAAGTAGGTTCTGTGTACAAGTATGAGAATAACAATAGAAACAGTTGCAGAAAGGAGGCAAAAAAAAATTTCGACCGTAAAGCAGTCTTTAATGCTTCGCATTATGATTGATTTATATTTCATAAAATGGCCTGGCCATTCAAATGGGTTTAGATTGTGTGAGCATACACCTTTGTGTATTCTATTTTAACCTTTGTTAACATGTAACTAAACACAGTTTTTCTATGCAATAATCTGCTCAGTGCCGTAGCTTCAAAAGGTATTATATGAACTGACTTGATAAATGAAATTGCATGCTGTGATTTTCTGTAAATAACGTGTCGCTTAGACTTAAGTTCATCATCATCATTATCATCGGCCTATAGCAGTCCACTGCTGGACATAGGCCTAATCTATACTTATTAATAAATTAAACTGAAGAGTTAGTTTGTTTTTTTGTTTGAGGAAGGCTATAGGCTACCTAACATCACGCTAGAACCCTTGGGAGCCAAACCAAAATAATAAAATTCAGAAAGAACTCTAAGCAAAAACGAGGTAATAGCGCAGGCAGGCGTTGCGACGCCGCGGGGTGGGTCGGAGGAACAAGAAATTACACGCGGACGAAGTCGCGGAGAGAAGGTAGTAATAAGTAGATAAATGAATGAAAAACTTGACTTTACCTACCAAAAATTCAACATTTAATTATATAGAAGATAAAGTGATAAGGTACTTAGCTTCGTACCTAACTAACCCATATTTTTATGACAATAATACATATGACTAATCCATGTAGATTAAACATGTTGTTATCTTGTTAGCTTCGCGGGTCCCCCGCACTTGAATATCAATAAAATAATCATAAATTAATCAAAATGACTGATATTTTACAGTCAAGATCAGGGGCCATGGTCGCCTTATCAATTATTGAGACTAAAAATATTATCTTACTTATCGCTTTTGACGAGGTCAGTACTGTAATATCGATTTATACCGATTGGTACAACAGCACGGGGGTGTTGGCCCAAAAAAAAATCGATTAAATATTTATTAACATTTTTATAAGAAGCCTATAACACAAACATTGATGGTGAAGCGTTTCTAAGGAATGTAATTTGCAAGAAATGGTGTCTGATACTGTAGATGCTCTTCTAGATATATTTTTTTTCTTTTTGGGAAACTTTCAGCTAATTATACAGTGTTCTTAAACAATATGAAATTGAAGGCAATTTACAAGTTTCCACTGCATAGGCATAATCATAATCAGCCTATAATGTACCCACTGTTGGGATACAGGCCTCTCATCGAGAGGAAGTGAGCTATAATCTACCACGCAGGCACAGTGCGGGTTTGTAGATGACATGTCTTCGAATTTTTAGTTCTAAGAGATGTCAGTTTTCTCACGATGTTGTTCTTCCTCCCGTTTTGAGAGAAGATGGTGATGAAATTATTACTTGCCTGGATCCGAACCCACTACCTACAACTCGGTAAGTCGACGCCGTTGCCAGTGACTAGTGAGCCACCACTGCTAAACACAAAAAATAGAAACGAGAGAAAAAAAAAGGTCGGTACAAAATACTTATAACATAAATAAGGACGTAAATAAGTAGGTAGTACATACACGTTCGACGGTCGATATTTGACGTATCTTCAATTTACAAACCTTAAACCAGACCATTACTATGCTCAATCATGTTGCAAATTCCTGCCATTGAGTATGAAATTAACGTAATAATGGCTCGTACTCGTCATTCAAGTAAGTATATGAAAATTACCATTCGATTTAAGCACCTGAGAACTTGAGTACCTACTCAGGTACTACGCCAGATTTGATGGGACTGTCAAGTTCTCAACAAGATACGTTTACGTAACTTAAAGTACTTAAATAGTTAGAGCTACTTTATGATTTTAAGGTATCATTCTAGGCATACATTTTGGCCTAGATTTACATCTTATAGGCTTATATAATTATGGACTTAACTTAAAAGTTACGTCGACTTGATCACGGGGTTCTGCATACTTAGGTATCTCGTCATCATCATTTCAGCCGAAAGACGTCCACTGTTGGACATAGGCCTCCCCCAAGCACCTCCATTTCGACCGGTTCTGTACTTCTCACATCCAACGGGTTCCTGCGGCCTTCACAAGGTCGTCGGTCCACCCTGTGGGAGGCCTTCCGACGCTACGTCTTCCGGTACGCGGTCGCCACCCCAGAAACTTTCGGCCCCATCGGCCATCTGTTCTGCGAGCAATGTGCCCTGCCCACTGCCTGCTTAGGTATCTACTAAATGGTAAATCTTTGAGACTAACGCAGCGTGCAATGTGCGAGAACTATGTAGATCCATAAAGCTTGCATTAAAAATGCAAGTGGATACGTTGCTAGACCATCTTCTTAATCCATAGAGGCCCATTTCTTCCGGTAAACTGTTGCAACTTGCATATAAGATAAACAAAGCATGTTGGTGCTGTTTTCTCTTGCATTCCCACAGCTTTGTGAAAATAATGGAAATATTATTTTAAAATTATCACACAGTTTATTGTGCTACTTATTATTTACATGATGGAATGTTCACATGCAGTAGTCGCGCAGCTGACTGGTAGGAATGTAATATTAGAGTAGATGGCGCCTCGTATCATATGTACTTCCCATAAGAATGTTCATTGGATTATCGTTTCTGCGGGCTCCTAGCACCTCGCATTCGTCACGTCGAATTGCGTGTGACGGATCGTGCCACACACTCATAGGGCTGCTTTTGAGGAAATTAAGTTTTTCTTAGCAGCAAATGAAGCAAATAAATTCGATATATTAATTAGATTGTTCATTCCCCCTTCTGTCGATTGCGGAAATAGCTGCGACTGTGTCAAATCTTATCACCAGGTCAGATAATGGTCATCAAACTTAAGATAATGAATAAAAATATATTTTGATATTTGCTGACCCAATAAATTGAGATAAAACGAAAAATAGAGCTACTGCGTGCTGTCCATGTTTGACGCAAGGTTGAAATTTTTACACTTCACTGCATCTGTGATTGACACAGAAGTATCCAAAATGAAATCCTGGCCAGAGATATTTCGTGACCTAAAAAGCACGCTTCAACACGCACAACACTGAAATCCGGAGGAAACAAACACTAAGCCCTCGTTGAATGGAAGCTTAAGCCCAGAGTCCGTAGATGTGCCCAAACGCAGACTTCGAGCTCAAAAACAGGCCGGGATGCCGGGACAGCCCTACGCTCGGCTCATGGGTCGACGGATGGATCGAGGAATTACGTGGCTAACATCCACCAAAATGATTGATAACCGTCTTGGGGAAGGGTATTATAGTTGGATCCCTGATAGGCGTTTAGTGCGATAGTTGATTCCGATGCTCGTACGGCGTCGTTAAAGACCCTAATACAGTGCTATCTCCTTTGAGGTTCCCGTTTCCGATGTCTGCATGTGGTAGATATGAATATTATGTGTCTTATCACTTTCACTTAGTTTTAAGGTGCTTTGGTTTGTCTATATTCAGCAGTGCTGGATTAGAACAACGGTTTAGGCCGTCTTAAAAATGTGAGTGCCTATAGGTTCATTGGTTGTCGCATACATCATCAATGAATCTGAAAGTATATTGTCATGGACCTAGGTAGTCAAACACGTAGAAATTTATTTATTTACTAGCTTCTGCCCGCGACTTTAACCGCGTGAAATTTCACCCTTCCACATTCACCCTCTTAGGGGTGAAATTTCGAAATACCCTTTCTTAGTGGATACCTACTCTTCACAAAGAACACACCCTCCGAATTTCATGTCTCTAGGACCAGCGGTTTAGGCTGTGCGTTGATATACCAGTCAGTCGGGACTGAATTTTATATTTTAGATTTATTTAATATTTCAAGTACATGAATGTACAGAGGCAGACTTAATGCCATAGGCATTTTCTACCAGTCAACCAGTCAATTTCTATGCGCGTAATTACATATTATGATAAACGGACGCTTAGCAGTAACTTTAAGCAGTACCTTTAAGTATCCCAGTCAGGTAATTACCGTCACAAATTATGCCTATCTAATTTTACCACAACAACATTGCTCTGAGGCATTATAATATGTACATGTCTAAAAGAAAATTGTGGAAAAATAAGCTGACTGTGAACATTTTTCTGAAAACATCCGGTTTTTTTTTTTTTGCCCAAACCATTTTATTACGCTGTCAGATTCATGATCTACGACTCCATGTACTTATCTAAACTGTGTATCAACAAAAAAAAGGTTTGCAAAATTTTGTAATCAAAACGTTGAATGAATAATTTTTGTAAACAGAGTTTGATAAAGTACTGTTATTTGGCCGTTATCAGTTCATGGTCAATGTCTTTATTATCGATCAGAATTACTACTACACATACCAACGCACTATTTATTGTAACAAAACTACTTAAGCAAACAAATGTACAGACGCCAGCACATCAACCTACCCGAAACTGTAACATTTTCCTAATCAATTTTGAACCCTATGATTTAGTAATAAAGTTGAAAATTTATTAAAGTTTGACAGATTGTAGTAGGTTGATGTCTGTACTTATACATACGGTTTATTTACGTCAAGTGTAGCCAATTACGCATATTTTGAATTCAATAACATTGTCCAATCAGTCAATATTTATTTAAACAGCAATGTGCCACTCACGATACTATTAAGTACTTTTTATTGCACTGTAATTTCACACCATCAGCTATTGTGTTGAATAATCGATTTGGCTTACAACCTTTCAATGTATTTTAGACCTATTAATAAATCGTTCAAAAACTTTCAAGGTCATATTGCAAAAAATGCTACCTAGTTTTTATGTTAAAATTATAGCAAAATAATTATTATCTTCCCTATAATGAGATATAAATAGACACAATAGCTAATTCGCCGTAACGAAAATATATTGAGATATCGATCATAAGGAAGTTGTAATTCAAGGCTGATGCATTGTTTCGCTAATAATATTTATAAACACAAAACTACGCAATTATTTCGTCATTTTAACTGACGAGTATGTTAGAAGCTGAATAAGAACTGATGACAATTTCCTCAGAAAAAAAAAACCTCAGTAAATGCCGTTGTGTCGTAGGCGTATATTCACCTTGTCATTACGAAGATTACACGTTTATAGACAGAATAATGCATTATTACGTATATCCAACATCCTGTATTATCTAAAATTGCCTATCACGTAAAACAGTATATTAAAGAGATAACGTTTCGATCAGGGCGTACATAAAACGACATTGTCAAAGATGTACAACAAACACAAGGGTTAATGGAAATCCTCAATCCAATCTGGCCGAATAATTGGTTAGACCCACCTGGCTGGGAACAAAGCGGAGCAGTGCCGTTGTTCACTGGAGGTTTATTGGCAACCGATGTAACATACCATTGCAAATTAACACAGTCGACCTCAATATTATCGGGGAACATGGCCTTTGCCTTGTGTCCGAACTTACACACACTAATAGCTAATTTTCCCGCAGCACCTACCACTCAAGAGATAAATTGACAGTAATAGATTCGTTCCCTCCCCTTTCTTACTCTTTTGTGGTAAAATTGTAGGGTAGATACCACGCTATATTTTTAGGGTTTATATTCTGCTATTGTTGCTTTCTATTTCTAGTGTAGATATTATACGGGCTTTTCCTAACATAGCTTTTCAGCCTTTATAGCCTTTAGTAAAAGGATTCGTTTGAATGATACAAAAAAGTGACTATTCCACGAAAAGCATACACTTTAATCCGGGTCACGGTACCAGTCCTTTTAAAGTCTAACAAAGCGTAATAGTAGGCCCAGTGATCTCTCGCAACAATACGCGGTATTTGTTATTTCAACAATAATAACCAGAGCATCGATTATTGTGGTCCTTCCATACGTAGCAACTATATAGTTACATTCGGTCCTTTGTTTTTCGGCGGCCATGTTTAGTGGCCAGCCTTTATTAGGGAATTGGAAGTGTGCGACACAAAGGGTCTTAAATTAAATCAACTACCCCAATATTCCCAGCAGGAGTGCTTTATAGGCTGAGGGAGAGTAGGGCGTTGTGACCGCTGCCTTACCGACGCCATATTGACTTCTAGTCTAGCTTGACAGCATAAAATAAAACGTGAAATTGACGGTACACGCTACTTCTTTCAAATATTTTTGCTTTTCTATCAGAACATTCGTATCTGAGTGAATTAACTTCAATCCTTATTTTTCAAATGTGTACTGTTCCATTACTGGGTAAATACAGCGTTGCTTGCAAAGTATAGACAATGTTGCAAAGTTTGTCTCACATTTTATTGTTCTATCATGTTTCGTGGAAGCTACGGCGCTCCTCTACATAAACTGTGTAGGTATTAAACTTTGTATCGTATATCAGATCAGCGACAAATATTTAAGATGTTTTCAAAATTTTGTCACATATTATGACTTTGTTAATGATTCTCTTATTCAAACTATTTACCGAACAAAATCGTTCTGAATACAATTTGTTTTTTGTTTCCATTCTTTGTATGATAAATTATTATTTTTATTTAAGTACACATGAAGTCATGATCGCGCCGCAGGGATAATTGTATAAATTATAGATACAATATACCTAGTCTAAACATTCTCATAATTATGTGTAGTGTCGACTATGACTTGCATAATATCTAGGTGACATTCTTTCGTTTTCAGATAGCAAGGGTCAGTCATTGACCACTTTGATATTTTTAGTTCATTAATTGTTTCAACCTTGCCTATGTACGAATCAGCCATTAACATCGTGGGTATCTTGTGGTACCAAATTAATATAATTTATTTACGTACCAATTTAATATGTTTGAATTGTTGTGTTCAATAATTTTTCTTTTTTTGTTATCAGGTGGATAAAACAGTATAATGTCATCGCCGTCCAAGCATCGTTCCAAAAGGCAGACTCGATACAAACGTCTGTTATATAAACGACTGCCAATTACAAAATGGCTTCCAGAATACAATTCGGAGAAAGCTCTAGCAGATTTAATTGCGGGCATCACAGTGGGCCTAACGGTTATACCACAAGCTCTGGCGTATGCGACACTGGCTGGGTTAAGTCCACAGGTAATGTTATATTCATAAAGTACCTATACTGTACAGGCATTTAAATATTTTCCAATGGTATTAAAGACGGAGAGCTTCCAATTTTAATATAGCATTCCTGGTCATCATTGGTTCCGTAGAAAGTATAGGTAGACTCCATAAAATATTTAATCTCGAGCAACATTCGACGTTCTGTTATTATATCTCCTATCTGGTGCAGGTCCTCCGAATATTTTTATCCCAGGAATCTGAATAACGTTTTAATATCGACAGGGAGTCACAATCTCGCATGTAAAAGTCAATCTCCTCCAAATACGAGGTTCTGATTGCATTTTTGGGTTGCAGTGACCGGGTCGTTAGATACATTAAGGCTGTTCACATATAGTCCATCAAAGTATGCCGAAATATAGTGCGAACACGTATTGAAAGCATAAAGTTTACGTAATGATGAATAAAAACTTTTTTCAGAACTTTCGAATTTGATTGTTATAGTAGTTATAGGCACATTTAGGCATGAGATGTTGTTTATCATAGTAATTATATTTGGAGGTATAATTAAAAGATAAGATCTTAGCATATGATGTATGAATTATTGAATTTGGATTGCTTAAAACGAACTCCAATCCAGGCCATTTAACAAGGAACTTACGGTTTTATTAAGAAAAAAAGAGGTTTTCGATGTAGCTTTGGCGTATACATTTTATAGAATTCGATTTCCCCCTCTCAAGCCACAACACCACACATTACCACACACACACATTACCTACCGAATACTTCCTGCAAACATATAGGTAGAATGCGTATGTAGAAAAACTGTAATATGTAGTACTTCACACCGTAACCCGAAGGTAGTGAAATACGTGTTCATAGTCGTAAATTTTTCAGGACGGTCTCTACTCATCGTTTATGGGATGTTTCGTCTACATAGTGTTCGGGTCTTGCAAGGACATTACTTTGGGCCCGACGGCATTGCTGGCTCTCATGACCTACCAACAAATACAGGGCAGGAACCCTGACTACGCAGTTTTACTCTGCTTTTTGTCTGGCGTAGTACAACTTGTTATGGGATTATTACATTTAGGTAAGTGCTGTGAATTCTCTTCCTTATTTTGTGTGACGTAAAGAGTTGAGTGCCTTGTTGGTCTGTTGGTCGCAAGCGCTACTGCTGAGCATGAGGTCCTGGGTTCGATTCCCAGGTCGGGCAAAGTATTACCTATTGGGTTTTTCTATCAGGAATTTCTCAGTTGTAGCCCGGATTTTGGTTCTGTGCCTGGTTAATGGCAATAGACTCGCCCCTATTACGTGGAACTTGTACATAACTGGCGAAATGTGAGTGAATTCTGCCTACCCTTCGGGAACTACATTTGTGAATTGTTTGTAATCTGAATATGAAACGTGAATTGTGTTTTCCGCGAGAAGTGTACATAAATGTCAATGAATAGAAACCTACAGCATTCGCACGACGGGGCTGCAACCCAACACTACCGCAATCTTTACTCAACAAGTTTTATTGCTTTGAGAAGGAATTCTGGCCTTTTGTGTGTTTTATTTTTTTCTCACAAAAGAAGCTGACTCGGTAAATTCAGTCTTGCAATGCGAACAGCAAAATGAAAACAAGCCGATGTGTTTCTCAGTTTTTGATGATGATCTTTAGTAACAGAGCTGCATTGTGTAGTCATAGAAGACACGATACTTGCATGGCATAATGCTATACTGTTTACATAATAAATTATATCCTGTACTAACCAAGGCCGGCGCGCAATAAATACTACTAGTTGCTAAAAGTGAGAGTAAACCTTTATCGTAATTCAACTGAATTGTAAAAACGTTAAACTAATTACGTTTACAGGTCGGTTTAAATTAAATGCGTGCCTGAATTTTGGTCTATCGTAAGGACAAACCTCTAAATTGCTCTGTCCTTAAAATAGAACATTACTAGCAGCGCCCCGCGGTTTCACCCGCATAAGTGTCGATCCCGGGGAATATCGGGATAAAAGTATACTGTGTTAATCCTGGTTATCAACTATGTGTGTGCCAAATTTCATCCAAATCTGTTTAGCCGTTTGTGCATGAAGAACTAACAAACTCACTCACAAACTATCGCCTTTATAATATTAGTATGATTAGTGTGATAGGAACATTATAAACGTGTTATTTATCGCTCTGAATGTGTTTGTATGAGTAAATTAAGCCGGCTCAACAATTTTCCCTTTGTTATCTCCAAATTGAAGTTCGCTACCTATACACACAATACTACTATATAGTTACATTTACAGTGCGTCCTCAATTATCATCACTAGCTAGTTCATAACTAGTTTATACTTATACTTTAGTTTGTGAGCTTATCTCGCTATCATTATCCAATTTCCATTCAGTGGCGGGTATGGGGTCTGTTTCATTATTCACTGGCGTTCGCTTAATTTGATCTGCTCTTTCCTAACTATCTTCCTATTAATTGTCTCTTAGTTGTTCTTTGGTGTTAAATCCATTTGTTGTTTTACTATTTGAGTTATGAGATATATCGAAACGCTTACGATCTCAAACCGATTTACTGTAATTGAAATGAAAATCAGTGTGGAAGTACTAAAAACATATAATAGGTGCTTAACCCATTAACAGGTTAACAGTGTGATAAAGTTGATTAGTATCTATACCTACTGTTCATTTAACAGTCGTTTTCTCTAATAGTAATGATTATTTCTATTTATCAGTTTCGCTGAATCATGCATTTGTTTACAATTTGCACCCATATTAGGTTAAAATTTATACATGACACCATGTATAAATTTTGCACCTACATGTACTTACGTAATTCACGTATGTCTAAAAATACATATTTTTATGCAATTACTGTTATCCTCAAATACGGACTATATGACTATACTCTATGGACAATCTAGTATGAAATAAATTATAAATAAATACCTTACTTACCTCAAATTAGTTTTCGTAAAAAAAAAAAAAAATTAAAACCATTCCTCCTGAGTTTTCAGAGTGTTATCTCCTAGTGTAGTGTTAATTTTGACCCCACCTGTCTGGTCCAAGTTCTATACAAGGTCGAGACAACAATACGATAATAAATGAAAACACTGGCAATACTAAGCCAAAGAGTATTTTAGAACTATCAAATAAATCCTAGCTTCGAAATTAAAAAAGTGTTTTTTTTTTTCAAACAAACAATAAACAGTAGTGATGGGCCGACTGTGGGTTTTGCCAATCTTTGACTAGCTATAGTGACTAAACTATTGGATATACTTGATTGAATTTTCGTATGCTGACTGAGAACATCATTAGATATACTCGGTTTAATTTATTGACGTATTGTTGTCTCCACCTTGTATACCCCTTAAACCAGATTTACGCTTTACATTACAATAAAAGAGTGTAATCCTCGGGCTTCTTATTTGGTTTCTAAGCACCATCCTTGCGGGCGGAACTGTTTTGTGCCAAGAACCTCGGGAAAATCCGCCAATGAAATTGTCGACCAGACCAAGATTGTAAAATTATGCAATCGTGTTTGTGGAATTTTTCTAGCTTCCTCATCAGCGCACATCAGACTAGTAGATAATCGACGTTGTCTTACTATTGGCTACTACTACTTTAGTGTAATTGTGTTTACTACTATGTAGTATTAAACACAATTACCAATTACACTTTTACATTTTGTGCGCAAAATACAATAAACTGTATAGAACTATATAGTCTGTTCCAAAAGTATCTGCTGAAATTGTAAACATATGGATCAGAAAACGTACTAGTAAATGAAACTCAATTTGTAAGTGGCAGTACAAATTATTGGCATCCACATGTACGTTTTCTGATCCATTTATTTACCTTTTGGCACGCTGTTATCGCGTAGGTATATCAAGCTTAACATGTATAAGTAACCCTTTATTTCTTCGTCAGAATTTTTTTCCATAATTTTTAACTTTTTGCATAACTCTGATTTGTATTTGTCTCTTACACAGGTGTTTTAATAGACTTCATATCAGTGCCAGTCACCGTTGGCTTTACGTCAGCCACATCTGTGATCATCGCCGTCTCACAACTCAAAGGATTGTTAGGTCTTCAGTTTAAATCTGGTGGATTCTTAGACACTGTGAAAAAGGTATGTTACCCTAGTAACTGTATATTTAACATCTGTCTCGTAGGTCTTCTAGTGTTCGTAAGCGCGACTGCTAAGCATGGGGTTCTGGGTTTCGATACACAAATCGGGCTTCGGTTTTACTTGATCATCTGCTAATAAAGCAATTTGAACCGTCTGAACGGACTTTTAATCAAATTGAATTTAAAATTCAAAGAACTTTTTGTCAAATTAAAATAGAACCCTGAGAACGCGGTATAAAAATAAATATTACAATTTAGATGACGACATTTTTTTTTATTTTGAACTCAAAAAATGTTTGTTTGCAGATAATGCAAAAAATATTATTAAAAGTGTAAAAGCTTCAAAAAATGCCAAGTTATAAACGTTTTAGAATAAATGTTAGAAAGAGACGGTACTATCATATCAGTGACGTCACGAAAATGTATCTTTATACTAGCGCCATACTTTGTCCGTACCGTGCGACAAGGACTGGAATATTCCCTTCCAAAATCTTATAAAGCGTGTAGCTTCTCCATAATAATATTTCCAACGATTTTACAGGTTTTTTCGATTATCTTATATTACTATGCCTTCTCCAAAGATTACATTATTTGTATGACCATTAACTATCTAATATTAGTCATCATGCCTTTTGAACTGATATCAGAAAAAGCTGATGATAATGTTGATGATAAGCAAAACGCTCAAGGCTTTAAACACCGGATGTTATACCGTTATACGACAAACATATTATTATTATTATTAGAGATATAAAAGTTGCGTCAGAGCATCTTGATAAACTTAATACTTTATACGTACAGTACTTATTTTTTCGTCAGTCATGTTACGTGGTCATTTATTTTGAAATATTTGTTTCAGGTAATAACAAACATACCTAACGCAAGAATCGCTGACAGCTCATTAGGTATATCGTGTATAATCATACTTTTAGTAATGCGTGTAAGTATTGAATTTTAACAATATTTATTTTATTTATAAAGGCTTAGGGTGAATTTTGGGGTCTGATCGTGTAGGTAAATGAGATATTCATAGTTGGCTCAGAACTCTCATGTAAAATTTGATATTTACAGTCGCCATAAACAATATCAGATCAGAGATCATCATCTGCCTAGCCTCTTCCTAAATTCGTTGGAGTCGGCTACCAGTCTAAACGAATGCAGCTGAATACCAGTACTTTACATTGAGCGACTGCCTATCTTACTTCCACAACCCAGTTACTGGGTAATACGATACCCCTACCCGTAAAGAATGACAAAGATCTACAAATGACAGTCGGGACCAATGGCTTAAGAGCCATTTCACAAATGTTTGACGCTCGAGTTTAGGTAAAAGATGGCAGCATTTTGTATGTGTGCGTAGCTATCCACACATACACAATGCAAACAGTGTAGCGCGAGTGTCGACACGGACTAAACAATCTTGAGCCGTTAAGAGCGTAATACACCTTTGTTAGATTAGACTTATAAAAAAAGTTATTTTATTTATTCAGTCTACTAAAGCTTTCTTTCTAGACTAATAAAAAAAGAACAAATATGTCAAAATCAAAAGTCATTTATTCAAACTAGGCTGAGAATCAGCACTTCGAACGTCAAAATTTACAAAAGACAGTCCCCTAAAAACGCCCGCCCTTCACCACTGTCTAGTGCTTTCGCTGGTGAGAAGAAGTGGCGGAACAAACTCCCCAGCAGCATAGCTGTCTGTTCAGTTAGGAATACTTAATTGTATGCAATACTAGCGTCATCATCATCTGCCTAGCCTTTTCCCAACTATGTTGGGGTCGGCTTCCAGTCTAACCGGATGCAGCTGAATACCAGTATTTTACATGGAGCGACTGCCTATCTGACCTCCACAACCCAGTTACTGGGTAATACGATACCCCTTGGTAAGACTGGTTGTCAGACTTTAGGGCTTCTGACTACCCGTAACGACTGTCAAAGATCCACGAATGACAGCTGGGACCAACGGCTTAACGTGCTTTCCGAGGCACGGAGGGGTCTCAGTATGTAAAGATGGTTACCCATCCACAGACCAACCGCGGCAAGCGTAGCTTAACCTGATCGACCGACCTGTGCGGCTGTTATTATTTAGCCACGGACCCGTCTCCTGCAATACTAGCGTATAATAAAAATTAACAGATAAACAATCAGACATTATTGTGAAGTAATCATGACTATAATTTACGAGTACTCTATATACATATTTGTCATAAAGGCATTGATCTTGCCTTTCTAGGGTCTATGATTTCTGGCAATACGCAATCTTGGTAAAACCGAGTCAATTTCGGAAGCATTTTTTCAAAAAATACGAAGAGGATCAAAATGTTGTACTCGTAGTATAATAATGCGTTCACGATACGTGCGCTCGACAATCGGGACGCGGGAAAAAATGGCACAGGTCCTTCGTCGATGAGCGCTCGCGCCGTACTAATCGATGTCCGCTTATGCATTGTAATTTATTATAGTTTAGAGTGATGTCAATAACAATATTATGTCTAATGAAATGAAAGGATTTTAATAAAACTTTAGAATTAGTTTTGTTAAAGATCATAGTTTATTTTGACATAATTTTTTTACTGTAATTACGCTTTATTTAAACCAAAAAATCGCGATAAGATAGCGATATAAAACGTAAAAATTGCCCTAAGACTTTATTTTTTTACTAATTAATGTTATTGGTAATCGATATTCTATTACATTATGTGTCGACAAAACTATATGTCTGATGCTTAATGTATTTTCTTTTGTCAAATTTATAAATACTAATGATAGATATAGGAATCTGAAATTGACTCTGCGATGTTTTTTCAGTAAACTAGTTGTGGGAGATTAATCACCACAAAGAAAACAAATAAGTTTTTGTAAATATGTGTTACATGAAGTATCAATACGAAAGATTGGTCTTTTTTTTACATGTATTCAACAATGTCAGGGTATTACCTAAGACGGTAAATTAGGCGACTAAAATCTTAGAAATTCGCGCGAAAACGTGAAATGGCTCTTAACGTTCTTTCCATCTCCGTGAGACACGGAGGGGTGTCGATATGTAACCCATCTACGTAACGATCTCGGCGAGCATAGCTTCACCTTCGACCGATCCGCTGTTATTTCCTACTTAGCCACGAGCACCATCACTATTAAAACTAAATGCAGTAATTAATAATGCTTCGTAGTTCAATGACGTTTATTTGTTTCCAATGTGATATTAAGAGCCCTCTCACATTTCGGCGTTTCGCAAATTTAGGTATTTTACGCACCGAGCGCGGCAAACTACGCGAGCGATACTTTCTTTCATGCTTCTCGCTCGCACTATGACTATGATACTGTGAATATGGCGACTAAACGATCTTGATCTTCCGTAACTGAAGGTTTTTTAGGATGGAGTTTAGTGGGCGGAAAATTTTTTACGTGTTATTTCAATTTTATTATGAATTATTTTGTTATATTTTTCATTATTTATGAATTTTACTGTTGAAATATGTTCACAAATATTTTAATTGTTATGCAGTAATTGATTATAATATCTACGGTTGATAGCATAGTTGTATAAATTGTATATAGTAGTATGGTTGCAACCAAGTCCAGTTGGTCTCCACACGCATGTACTCCACGATCTCCTCAACCTTCGTGAAGTGGTGCAGTCTGGACACGTACAGCTGCGTCGTCGGGATTGCTGGACGCAGCAGCATGTTGGGTCCTGCCAGCGCGGTGCCGCACTGGTTCCGACAAGGATGCTTCTTCTTCTTCTTCTCCACTTTGATGAAACCATCCTTGTCACACGTGTCCTTCTCTGGATCCTGCCTTTTCAAAACCTTGCTGGGTTTCGACCGGCTCCGTTTACCCTCTTTTATTTATTTTTATTTCCTTTTTTTTATTGTGTTTTGCAACGCAATTATATTTGTATTTATTTTTCCCCATTTCGATTGGTAAGAAAACTCAAATCAGCTGCAATCAAAATAACTTTAATAAGTTGACTATCTGGTATACTAATAAAGTGTGAACTTTATACTAATTTAAATATACCGTTCGAAAATAAATACTTACAAAGATCAAAAACTGCGGCCGTAGTTCACACGCACACAAAAGCAATGCGGCAGCGTCTAGATGCGACAATCGGCGCACACGACGGTAGTATCGGAAAGAAGGCGCGCGGGAAATAAACTGACATAGGTCCAACCTCGACAAGCGCTCGCGCGATACTAATCGCAGCTGGCCGGCGCAGTGAAATATATAGTATTTTTATTTATTTAATTAAAAAATAATGGTAGCGATTTAAAAAATAAAAATAATACTATATTCTAAGCAAATGTTGATGATTATTTTGGTATAAATTTTACGCCTAAATAATGTAGGACTTTAGAGATATCGGGGCTTGTTTCGAAGCCTTTTCGGTCGATAATTGAATTACGTAGATTATTTTTTCTTTACATAAAAGGCATATAACGAAAATATATTCTATTATTATTGAAGTATAGGATATTTGAAAGCTAATTATATTTTTTTTGATGGTAGATATTCAGTAGAATCTCCAAATTAGAGCTCCGAAATCATGTCTCCGTGAGTTTTTGCCTAAACATTCATCGGGAGAAAGCTTATTACTAAATAATTAAATAACTTATCTAAAATCGGTTCTGAGGTTATTGTAGTAGAGAAAACGAACTATTTTTACCAAGTAATTGTTATTTCATACAACGAACGTAAAACATACAATTTCAACGTCGAAAACTTCAAATTTCGCGTTTTTTTGTAATACGCCTCTTAAACAATAAAACGTTTATTAAAGACACAAAAGAAACAAAATAACAAGTACTTTATGCTATCCATATGGTTGTCAATAAATCCTTTATGCATCTATGTATTTCATAAACTTAATATTTGCTTGGCGAACAATGGTTGGCTGTATGTGCAAAACAATACCAGTTATTATATTCAATAGTTTTAATTTTGGGACATATTTTCATTTATGTTGTTACCAATTTTCCACCGTGAGTGCCGTCAAAACTAGCACGTAACATGTCCATTACCAGGCTAAGGAAGTCGGCCAGGACAAAGCGCGCGTTGCGTTTCTTTTCTTTTCAAAATTACGGATGAATATAGCCAGTTTATAAAAGTCACTTAAGTTACCACGAGAATTTTTATAAAGAAATTCAATCAAAGAACATAATAAATTGTTCCAATAACAAAAAAATGCTATATCACCTGTTAAATTGTAAACAAAACGCTAAAAATATATTGTTTTTCCGTCATTAAAATAGATGCTTAATATTCATTATGTTTTAAAATACTCAAGCCCAGATGGTTCCTGCTCCAAGTAAATGTTTGCTATCAATTTGATCTGGTGCCGATAATCCAAATTGTAAATTTTATTTCACACATCTGCTGTTGCCTGTTATGTTCACAATCGACGTTTTGTATTTGCATTCCTTTGTGAACCACAATGGCACTTAAATTGATGCCAGAGAACATCAGCTTGTTGTTTCGTAAGTAAACATGATGTTGATCAACAATTGTTTCTAGAACACCATTTCATATAAAGTTCACGTTTCCGAGATAAACATATGAAAGGGTAATTATTGTGTTCATAATGAAGATATTCCGATACTTAGAGAACAATGAGTTACGTGATAAAGGTTGATATTAAATTTGAGTGAATGAATGAATGGCGGAGACATGCAGACCTTCCGTTGTCAATAGCATGCATCTTATTAGCACGGGCCGAAGCCTGCCGGGGTAGCGGGATCGTCCGAAAGGGTTACCGTTGCCCCGGAACATAAAGGGCTAAGGAAGGAACACGGGTGGGTTTTAGTCAGTAAGAGTCTGACACTCCCTTCCGCTCCACCCAGAGCGGGAGGAGTCATTAGATGATTTCCCATCCACAAAAAAAAAAAAAAAAAAAAAAAAAAAGTGTGTACCAAGTATTTAATATTTCTTTGTGTACTCTAATGTATGGAATACGCAGCTCATTATGAAAATTCGGAGGAACTTTCGTTAACTTTTCACGTTGTATCATGTTAACGTCTTTTGTTTTACTTTCGTGCGAATATTGCAGTTGTTCGTTGTTTTTCATTATTAACTGGAGTACACACGCTTTTGAAAATATGCATTTTAAGTAGTCGGTTGTATTACATTTTTCTTTATAAAGCACATGAGTCTATTTGGTAGGAAATTTACAGGGTTCTTTATAGAGCATGCCATGAAAACCTACCTTTTGATATTGCGCAGAAATCCCACTAGATCAGGCTGAAAAAATGACCTTGGGCAAATAATCTAGTTTTATTATTTAATATAAACTTTCTTTCCAGAAAATGAAAGATATCAGTCTGCCTCCGAGTCAGAAAGGCTTAAAGAAAACTCTTTGGTTGTTATCTACTTCAAGAAACGCTATTGTGGTCATAGGATGCTCTTTGGCTGCGTTCTTCTTTGAGAAATATTCCACTCAGCCTTTCAAACTCACGGGGACTGTTAAGTAAGAACTTTTTTTTTAATACGTATTTATATTTGAAAGTGCTTCACTGTTATACCTAACTAGCGACCTGCCCCCGATTTGCAAGGTTTTTACGACTTGATAAAACATCGAGATTTATTTAATATATTATGTAAGTTCAATATTAGTATATTGTGCACATAAACCTTCTGGAATAAATTCTTTAAATTATGGTGAAAACCGCATCAAACCCCTTTGCGTAGTTTATAAGTAGAAGTGGTCACAAAGGCACGAAAAGAATGCAAATGTAATTTAAATCCTGTCTAAGATGATGCCTACAATGACCCGTTTTCAGGTTTTCAACTATTTTAATTACACCTTGTATAAGAATACGTGTCTCGCCAAGTAATTATTGTACAGTATGTATATTTGAACCACTTTTTAGCAGATTTTAAATAACAACAACAACAACAACAAGCTCTCGATCGGTGTATTTGCAATGGCGAGTTAGTCGTGTCAATGTCATAATACCCCAAGTCGCTTCTTTCTCGACCTATGTATATGTATCTAGGTTTTCTTTATATTTTACGTCAGACGATTTAACCGAGAATAATGGAATTTGTGGTTTCTTTCATTTAAACAACAACGGACTGTAAATATATTAAACCTGTCCAACCATAGTCGCTATGCCTGACTAAATTCATTTATAATACTCCTTTGCTAATTAATCTTGACGTGGATTAATAAAACACGCGATTATTCAAGACACAAAAAAAATCGTTTCTCTGTTAAACATATTATTTCCTTGTTGAGTACCATGTCCTTCAAATATGACCGATATTCACTAATAACTGTAAGGCCATTGATGCTAGTATCAATTGGCGATGATTCATGAAAGGCCGTTTTATTTACATAAGAATATTTATTCACACAACTGTTATCGAAATTATATGTCTACGTGATTCTATAAACAATCGGTTGAATCGACAAAATAATTAAAGACAAAACATTCGTACAGTTAAAGCGCACTAAAATCTTTTAGAACGTTGCAGAAGATTTAAAAATAAATAACATTTTTACTTGTATTTTCTGGGAAACGTGAAAATTGGGCCTGGATTGCGAAGGGAATGGGCTATATTATGTCTAGCTCTTGTACTGCAGTCCGGGATACATATACAAACTGGCGCATTCCATTAGAGTTGGTGTAAACCAGGCGAAGTGCAGTTTTCATCACTGCTGTACAAATATCAACTCTGCAAAAGTTGTAATAAAGTCGTAAATAAATACTCCTAAACATTGCACTATCTTTTTCCAGAGACGGTCTCCCTTCACTCCGACTGCCGCCGTTCTCCACAGTGTTGGACGACGGCAGAGAAGTGGGCTTCATGGAGATGTGCTCAGACCTCGGCTCCTCCATATTCATAGTTCCTGTTATTGCTGTTTTAGGCAATGTAGCCATCGCTAAGGCTTTTGGTAAGTTGATATTTGTATTTGAATTTAAAAGATATGAGAATAAGGTTTAGATTACAATTTAATTCAACGCAGCCGTCGCGTACGCTTTCGGAGAGTAGATGCTTGAAAAGGAACTTTAGAGCAATGGAGATATGGCGAAGATTACTGCTTTTGAAATTGGTGTTCTTTTACGTTCGTATATTTTGGGTTGAACATTGTTGATCTGTAGATAACATGTCAATCCATACATTGAAATGGCATATCTAACAAATTATTTTTTTAATGTAAGCCTATATTTTAAAGAACAAGGAAGGTCCATTTCAAGATAACACTGACTAATACACACACACACACACACCCTCACACACACACACACTGACTCTTGTCTCTGCATTACCCAAAGGTTGACTGGTAGAATAAGTCCGCCTCTGTACATTTATGTGCTTGAAGTATTAAATAAATAATAAATAAGTACAGTACTACAGAATCAGTTGATATAATTGTTTTATCAACATTATGTCATGAACTCCATTAATCGAGGTGGTTTATCAACCGCTTATCGAGGTTAGCCAAGTGAAACAGTTTAATTAACACTATCTTTAATTGAAGGTTTGTTCCTAACAATATAGGTACATATTGTGCTAATCTGTGGTAATAGTAACATATCTGTCAAATATTTTTTTGTTAGCCTATATTGTGTCCCACTGCTGGGCAAAGACCTCCTCTTTTTCCTTCCAAACCTCGCTGTCTTGTGCGATCTCTGGCCATGTTGGCCGTGCAATTCATATCAAATCGTCACACCACCTTCGCCGTGGTCTACCTCGACGGCGATGTCCTCCCTCAGGCGTCCAGTAAATGACGATCTTTGCCCATCTCTACGGGTGCATTCGTGAGACATGTCCGGCACACTCCCACTTCAACCTGACTGTTTTTTCTCCAAAATCCACTATTTGAGTTATCTGCCCAATATCTTTCATAAAAACAAGGAATGTTGGCTGCAGGCTGCATGGAAAAAGATTAAACTTCTTTATCTTTATTGTTCTGGAGAACAAAATACATGCTTAAATGCTTTATTTATTTATAACCGTAATCCGAAGATTACCGTTATCTAAATACCGCTATACAAGGCCAAATTGAATTAGCTAGAGATTTGATGTATTTTTTATGGGTCGCTTCTAGATTTGTTTCTTGAAGTATGAGATAAGAAAATCTGTTTTCTTTTGATTTATCGTGGTGAAAATTCGATACCAATTACGTCTGTGAAATTTACATAAAAAACTGTATTTTTAAACTTATACTACAAGTACACTAGCTGCGGTCGTTGACCCTGTAGCGGTATCTATAACGCCACATGCGAACAACGCGTCATACTGACGTCAAGCAAAATCCTGCATCTCGCAAGCAGAGTTTACCGCGTAACTAGTATAGATACATAGGCCCGACATGAATCGCCAGACACAACACCCGTCTGGTCGGAGGATCCTCCCTTTTCTATAGAGTATGAGTGAACTTTACACCACGTTCCTCATACCTCTATACCCCCACAAAAAAGACAAAATATTAATTTCTATTTTGTTTTATTATACACACATCAAAAGTGTCTAGGGATCAAGCATTTTTATGCGGATTTCTTGAGATTGAGATGTGGCTTTGTAATAAATTTATGATTTTATAAATTTATATGGATCCTTTTTGGTGCATTTCATAATTTGAATCAGGAACTGTGAATCAAATTCGAGTAAAAGATGAAAATCAGCTGTCAATATTTTCCCTATAAAAACATACAACGCATTGAAGACATTATTAGTGCTACTGTTTCCCTACTACTGATTAAAACCAACGTTATTATGGAGCGGCGACGTCATTTAAGCAGGGAAGAAATGCTCAGAGCCGTGGGAATGATAGAAGCTGGTTCCCGGCAACGTACTGTGGCTTTAGCTCTGAATACAAGTCAGAGTGTTATCAGTCGACTTTGGACACGTTACCGAAGCACTGGTACCGTGGCTGAGCGCCATGGAGGACGGTATCGCTGCACCACACGGAGACAAGACCGATACATTCAAATCTTAACTCGAAGAGCTCCAACAATAACCGCCATGATGTTAGCCGTGAGGCTTCATCACTCTTCAGGGAACTTAATTAGCGACCAAACAGTCAGAAACCGCTTGCATGAAGTGAACCTTCATTCCCGAAGAGCGCTACGGGTACCACCTATAGCAATGCACAATCGTAGGATTCGATATCAATGGGCTCTTGAACACAGAAATTGGGCAGAAGAACAATGGCGTTTCGTGTGCTTTTCTGATGAGTCTCGTTTTGGTATGAGACCGGATACAAGACGTATACGACACTGGAGAACCCCTGGACGCCAACAGCGATTAAAATCCTGCCAGGAAGTCCATCCTTATAGTGGTGGAACCATCATGGTATGGGCGGGTATTTGGATCGGCGGAAGAACTGAGTTGATTTGGATCAGAGGCAACCTCAACGCTCAAATTTATGCTGAGACGATTGTATCAGACGTCATCGTTCCTCTACAAGTGCAAATCGGTCCCTTATTTCAGTTAATGCATGATAATGCACGACCGCACACCGCAAGAGTTGTAAGACAGACTCTCGCCGCAGCTAACATCAATGTCCTGCCCTGGCCTGCTCAGTCGCCAGACTTGAACCCGATTGAGCATGCATGGGATATGCTACAGAGAAGAGCTCTGCCGAATATGGAGGGTATCCAGTCGCAAGAAGACCTTTTTTTGTTGTTGCAACGAACATGGGCTGCCATTCCACAGCGTGATTTGGATGAACTCATTTTGAGTATGCCAAACCGATGTTCTTGTGTTGTTAGTGTTCGCGGTAGAAACACGGATTATTAATTGTTTAAGTTACCCAATAAAATTTTAAAGAAAACTGTTATTTCAGTCTTTTTTTTCGAACTTTTGTGTTAGTGGTTCAAATGTCAAAAATCCCTTTATTAGGAAAATGGCAAATTTCTTTATTAATGCAAAGGTGACTTGGTTTATCGTTACTGTGACAAACGAAAACACTTTATTTGATGAATCCTTAAAGAAAATTTTAATTAATATCAATCAGGAGAAAAGTTATTGCAAAAATATATGTTGATCCCTAGACACTTTTGATGTGTGTATTTAGATATCGATACCCATCACATCTGCGGAGTTTCGCTAGCTAATTTAAATTAACCCTGTATATTCATTTTTCTTGCGGATATGGAAATTTTTGCAACTGTTTATTTACTAAGGGATTCATTACCTATCAAACAATAACTGACATTAAAAAACAAACTGAGGGTTCGTTAAAAAAAACTGTAGTAGAACAAAATTCCTTAAAAAGCAAACAAACGACTGGAAGATCTTTGTATTAACCAAATTTTATTTAACTAAACATGAATGTGCGTTTCTACTAAGTTACATTATCAATTTAAGTTTCAAAATTAATGTTACTTTTGCAATGTCACGTTTTCTTAAACCTATTTCAAAATACTTTCTAAATCGGACGATAAATCAGTTTTAAAAGACAGTTTTAATCTATATAAACATTCGTAAAAAAAAGTACGTAATTTGCTTTTACGAGTACCTAACTTATTTTTTGTTTCGGATTAGACAAAATATTTGCAGTCATTAGTTTTTATGAAAATCAAGTTTTAGGAAAGCCGACATTATTGTTATTTTCTTGAACCTCGTCATCATCATCTGCCTAGCCCTTTCCCAACTATGTTGGAGTCGGCTTCCAGTCTTAACCGGATGCAACTGAGTACCAGTATTTTACATGGAGCGACTGCCTATCTGACCCCACAACCCAACTACTGGGTAATACGAAACCCCTTGATAAGACTGGTTGTCAGACCCTCGGGCTTCAGACGACCCGTAACGACTGTCAAAGATCAACGAATTACAGCCGGGGCCAACTACTTACACTTACTTACTTACTTTCTTGAACCTATTTCAACATATTCTCATGTTACTACTGTTACTGTTAGCCTGCATCATCCCACTGCTAGGCAAAGGCCTCTCCCCATGACTTCCAGTTCTTTCGATCCAGGGCTAAAGTGGACCACTGGTCATTTGTTTTGTCCAGCTCGTCCCGCCATCTTCTACGGGGACTGCCGCGACGCCTTCTACCTGTGTTAGAGCTCCACGTGGTGGTTATTTTGGCCCACAGCTTATTCGGCATACGGCAGACGTGGCCAGCCCAGTCCCTCTTCAGCTTAGCGGCTTTAAGAGCAACGTCAGTAATCTGTGTTTTGGAACGCAGTGTGGTGTTGCGAATATGGTCTGTCAATTTGACGCCTAGAATACTGCGCTCCATTGCACGTTGGCAAACCTTGAGTTTGGACTTTTGAATGTTTGTCAAAGACCAAGTCTGGGATCCATAGGTCAGAATGGGAAGGATGCACATGTCCATAATTTTTCGCTTTTGTGTCAAAGGCAGATTTCCTTTCATAAGCTCTTTCATGGACCAGTAGCTATTCCAGGCATTTTCGGTTCGTCTTAAGACTTCCATGTCTTGCCTGGACTGGAAAGAGACTAACTGGCCCAAGTAGATGTATTCATGGACATATTGCAATTCCTCACCATTCACTCTGATCCTATATTTAGTGGTGTATGACATTAGCTTGGTCTTCGACATGTTCATCGCCAGTCCAACCTCAAGGCTTGCATCACTGAGTTGGTTTAACATAAGCTCCAGTTCTGCCGCCGTGGGGGCAAATACGACAATGTCGTCAGCAAATCGGAGGTTTGTTAACCGCACCCCGCCGACTTCAATGCCGCATCTCTCCCAATTTGCCGATAAGCTTTTAAACACTTCTTCAAGAGCGCTGTTAAAAAGTTTGGGTGAAAGCGGGTCTCCTTGTTTAACGCCTTTTTCGATACAGAGTGATGGTCCGGCTGTTTGTAATTTAATTGAAGCAGTGCTGTGTAAATATACGTTACGAAGTAGGTTGATGTAGGTGGGATCAATTTCTTGGTTGTTCAGAGCGTCGAATATGGCATCGTGTGTCAGACTATCAAAAGCTTTCGAGTAGTCGATGAAGGCAAGATAAATTGGTATATTGAACTCTTGATATTTTTCAATTATTTGGTTTATTGCATGTAGATGGTCAGTAGTGGAGAGGCCTTGTCGAAAGCCAGCTTGTTGTGGAGGTTGGTGTTTGTCCAATTGGGGCGAGATACGTTTATCTATGACTTTAATGAAGGCCTTATAGAGATGTGATACAAGGCTAATCGGTCGATCTCATGTCGGAAGATAAATCTGTTTTAATAGACAGGTATTTAATATATGGGGACATTCGTAAAAAAGTGCGTCAAAACAAAAAAAAACCTTGCAAAAAGACTGCTTTGTACAAGGTTTTTTTTTTTGTTTTGGATTTTGGACGACAAAATTGTTGCTAATTCATTAGTTTTTATTCATCGTTTTTAGAAAACCTTCTAAGCTAGTCTAACATTAAGTATTGCAATAAAAATATAATTAATATCTGCAGTAAATGCTGAAACAATATTCTCATCAGTATAAAATGGTGTTAGTTGCGTAACATAGTCTCAACAAGGTTATTTTATGTTATTAATAATCTTAACGCCATTCGTCTGGTTTTAAAAGGGATTGTTATGATTATGACATAAGACCTTGGCATTCTCTTGTTTATAGTATTGATTGGATTTAATAGGTCAATGGTAGGCGTTCGATTAGTCTGAAATAAAGTATGATATGAAACTTGGTAATTGATAATGTATATAGTCTTAAAAAAATAATGATATAATTTTTTATATTTTTAAATGTTTTTCTATATTTTATATGCTAATATTTAAAAATATAATTTATATGTAAATAATGGAATAAAGGAGATAATAATTAATAAAAAAAAAAACTTTATAGCTTATATTTTTTTTACATTGAAATTGTAACGTTTCTAAAATGGCATCAGATCTAAACGTACCGATTTTATGCCAACTCCACGCATTGCAATTGTTTTCATTTTACACAGTAAACCACTTTTAAATATTTACTACGAAACGTTTAAAATGTTTTCAAGTTGTAATTGCCACCAATTTGCAATATCAGAATTCGATTTTCAAAGTTCTTAAAATTAACCAAATAAGTCGTTATATGTTTGTTTATATACTACAAAAACTTACTGCAAAAATGAGTATATTTAGGGCCCCGGATTAGTAACGGTTAAACTTTCAAATAGTTATATCGGTGTATATTGCCTATCCGTACACATCAAAACACCCTTGTATTTTCTATACATGTAATTAAACAGTAACGAAAGAAGTCAAAACTGTACATTGAGTAATTTTGAAAAATGTCCACAATGTGTCAAAAATCTACTAAATAGATTCTGTTCACATGTTGCACAAATATTCGTTAAAGGTCTGGTCATCGAATACGCTATTTGCTATGGGGATTAGCAAAATTGCGTTAAGTTCGTATTCCTCATCAGTTTACCATGAGAATTAATTAGTTTTTTTTTTTTGCGTTTGATGGCCCAATTCTTGAGGAAGGTTATATGCTATTTAACACGCTAATGCTGTTTAGCACGCGCGCTACGACCCTTAGGACCCGAGCAAAAATTAAAAAAGTCAGAAAGAAAGCTAAGCGAATAAGAAGTAATAGAGCGGGAGGGTGATGCACAGTGGCGCGGTGGCGACCGGTCGGGAGCCAAATTTCACGCGACCAAAGACGCAGGCAGAAGCTAGTTATTAATAAAGTTCCACAATAATTCTAATATTTATTGTTTTATTATTTCAGCGAGTGGCGAATCGGTGGATGCGACGCAGGAGTTGATAACTCTGTCGCTGTCGAACATACTCGGCGCATTCGCCGGCGCCATGCCGATCACGGGCTCCTTCTCTAGAAGTGCTGTGAACCATGCCAGCGGGGTCGCCACGCAGTTCGGTAGCATTTATACAGGTAAATCCTACTTCCGAATAATACGGGGTGTAAAAAGACGAAGGGTCTTTTTACATAGCCGTGATCCACGTATTCTGTACATCAAACTAAGTAACATTACGCAAAAATGGAATCCACATGGTTGTAGTTATGGCCCATGACTCGTTTGACATGCGGCAAATATGCCCGACCCAGTCCCACTTAAGCATGACTGCTTTTTTGGTGATGTCGGCGATTTAAACTACAACTAGATAATTGACCTATTAACCAGATTCACAATTGCTATTTATAGTACATATCCGCTGGCCTAATACAATAATACGATTAACTCAAGTCACGTTATGTTGAACACTTTCGAACGAAACGTAAAAAATTCTGTACACGCAGTACATTTTGAGACCAGGAATTTTAAACACCAGTAAGGTTTAGCGAGAAATTCGCACAGTGTAGGATTACTGTGCGAATTCGTTCTCGTTAACGAAAGTGTTACTAGAATAATGCATGGGTAAAAATATAAATTGCAGTTTATAATTTTTGAGGTGGTTTATTTCAAATCGTGGTTTTCTTTTACACAATGTATTAAGAATGATTTCGCACTAGCTTTCGCCCGCGTGGAGATTTATAATATCAATAGCATATTAAGACTTGAATCGAACAAAATGCCTAATGTCTTATGACATACCACACTTTAATTATCTATCATTCCTACCTCCGCAAATATACAGGGTGGCCCAAAAGTCGTGGACCAAACGAAACAGGGCGATAGTTGGGGTTATTTGTAGTAAAAAAAAATTTGTGCGAGAGCCCTAACTTGATCTCCTTAAAAGTTATGACAATTTGAGTGTTTACAGTAAGGTTCTAATGTTAGAAATATTTTTTTGAGCCTTAAAAGATATTGAAAAAAGTGCCAATACTGATAAATCATGGTACCCACTGTCATAAAAGCACTGTTGTAGTGATGATACTTTTTTTTTATTTTTTTTTTGTTTTTTATTTTTTTTTTACTGTAAATAACCTCAACTATCGCCCTGTTTCGTTTGATCCACGACTTTTGGGCCACCCTGTATAGTTCTGATGAACTGAAGTCTTATACGAATAGCGTTACTAACTAATCTCTTATTTTCATTCGTTTCCAGGTATACTTGTGCTGTTAGCGCTCAGTCTTTTGACTCCGTACTTCTACTTTATTCCGAAGGCGGCGCTGGCAGCCGTCGTGATATGTGCTGTGATATTTATGATAGAATATGAGGTACGTTACTCACATCATAATGCTGATTTTCTACTTACATTCCTGACTTCACAGAAAAACCATTGAAATAATATAACACCGTTTCATAGTTTATATCTGTGCTGTTTCTAAAACCTCAGAACACAACCATATAATTGGAAACGGTCAGTAGAAGGTTCTGTTTACACGACGAGCGGCACGCGTCAACTTCAGAGATAAACATTTAATGTCGCTTTTCGGGCGCTTCGATTCCCCTCTCTCACAACCAGGACCTCGATGGTTCAATCCAGCCGTCCACCAATAATGCCATAGTTTGGCTAGGCACCGAGCTGATTGCTGGGATCCCAGAATCATGCTTTGTTAATGATTTATTTAACAAAAGTCAATTCATAAGTCTTTTTCTTCACTTCATAAACACCTTATACTCTTTACAGGTAGTAAAACCAATGTGGCGCTCTCGTCGCGCGGACCTACTGCCGGCATTCGCAACGTTTGCACTGTGTCTATCAGTAGGTGTTGAGTTGGGCATCTTAGCCGGAGTAGCAGTCAACGTGATACTACTGCTGTATCCCAGTGCAAGGCCACAGCTTGAAGCAGAGATAGTTACGGTAAGAATGTCTATTCAACTTCAAGCCTTAAGTAGTATGCCTTCAGTTGGATTTGGCTTGGCTTAAATCTTCTAAGGAATGATGAAGCCTGATGTCGCCAAGTTTGGCAAAAGAGTTGGTGATTGTAAAGTGGACCTTGATGGCTTCGTATAACAGGGGCTCATAGCTGCTGATCCCGGGAGTGTTTCGGCCGGATGATAATCCGTACTTATCGACATAGCCTCATAGATTTGAGAAGCTATTCGTTGTGCATGTCTGAAGAGCGATGTGTCTATGATTATGGTGATCAAAGATTGTTATTTCCACATAAGTTTTTTAGTCGATATTCATAATAATACCAGCTTATTACTGTCCCACAGGGCAAAGCCTTGTGCCTTCTCTGTATGAGCCTTAAACATTTATCACCACTCTCAACGCGGTCTCAACACGGGCTTTAACGTACTAATCAAAATTAACTATTTATATTTCATATTACAGAATGCATCAGGCTTCAGTTACGTTCTAGTAACAGTGGGCAACAGTCTTTACTTCCCGGGCGTGGAGTACATCAGACAGTACGTGGAGCGAGCCGCTAAGAAGCAAGGCGGCTGCAGCATGCCCGTCGTTATCGACTGTCGATACGTGCTAGGTACGTGATAAATGTCGATACGTGATAAATTCAAATCTCTCGAAATCCTATCGAAGGTCCTAAGGAACTGAATTGTTTTAGCTTTGCACCTTATGCACTGTGTCTAACTTAGTAACATAATACTTATCCTTTATTCGTCTAAATACATATAAATTATATTTTTAAATATTAGAATATAAAAATAATATATAAAAACATTTAAAAATATAAAAAAATAGTAGCCCACTGGTATCGGGAACAGGGTCCAAGCTACCGGTGGTCAGGGCTCCAGAGAGAGGAACCTCCTGACAATGCGAGCCGTGTCCAGAAGTACTGCTTTCTGAATCAAGCCCTAATAATAATACATAATACTTTATTATTACAATCAATAACTTTCGTTTGACAATAGTACACACACTCGATATTTTAATTTAAGGTTGCACTGTCTTTATAAACATTGACACATCCACTCTCATATTAAAATACATATTATGTGAAGTTAGTCGGTCCATTTTACTTTTAAACTACAATCCACGACTACATTCCGACAACCTTCCGAGAAGCCGTGCCTCTAATTTTACATGATTTTAACAAACCTTTTGTTCTTCAGGTGCGGATTTCACAGCAGCTAAAGGCATATGCGCACTATCAGGCTCACTCGCGTCTCGCGGTCAGCCGCTAGTGCTTTTGTCTCCTCGCGCGAGCGTCGCGTCTGTGTTCAGTGGAGCGGGTTCAAATGTGGTAGTCGTGTTGACGCATGCTGAGCTGGATTCTACTCTACATAGTAAGTGGATATTGTACTTGATGTCATCGTCCTAGAGACGAACCTAAAGACTTTAGAGAGCTTGCTATAATTTTACTTCTGTGTTTGTGACTTAAATAGTTATCACTTCATAAATATCGACCCAGTACAATACCTTATACTCGTAGCAAGACCTCTCGTTCCGTAACAATTAACAGACTGGTATTCAGCTGTCGGTCATTAAAAACCCAAATTTTGACTGGCCTTTCACATAACATACAGTAAAAATAACTATATTTATTTATATATACTCTATTGTACACCAGAAAATAAATAACAAAAAAATACAATTAGATATCACTACAAAACATACAATGGGTGGCTTTATCGCTTTCTGCGATCTCTGCCAGTTCTATAGTTTTGTCCGAAGATGAATTTTTTTTTTTTTTTTGTGAAACTGCGTCAGATCTATAATAAAAATAATTTCTTTCCACAGATCTAACAGGCCAAACTCCTCTCCCGATACTAAGCGGCAAGGAACTCACGCCGCCTCCGAACTACGACTCGTTGAAGCAAACAGATGATGACATCACAGAGATTGTGATCACTGAAGAACAAAATAGTATCCCGCTGTTAAGCAAAAACGGGACAAGATCTCAACAGAACGGGGCCAATGATACGTGACGGTAATACGTAGTATGTAGGTTTAATAGTATAATTGCTGATGTTATTGTGGTTTTAGGAATGGATCTTCCTTGCAAGGGAACATCCACGAAAAATTCAAAAATTCAAAAAAAAATATCTTGAATCTTCGGGAATCTGTGTGATCAAGCACTAAAGAAAAAAATAGAAGTACTAGATTGTCAGACAACACTGTCGATTTGATTGCCACTTTCGAGCAGTTAATTTGAGCTGCCCCACTTACAGATTCATTTTTCATACTTTCTTTCGCAATATTTCCTCTCTAAAACCATGAAACATTCAGTTTAGGTATTTTTGTTGATATAGCGTACAAGTTCGACAGTGTCCTTTGTGTAGATAGTTCCTAAAGTTAAGTATATTTTGCAAGTTGTAAGTACTTAATAACATTCTGATTAGTATTGAAACATTGTTTGTAGCAACACAGTTTACGTTGCTTTAGACAAAATTCCTTGAGTCTTTGACTTGTCCTAAAATATTCTTCAACTGCTTGATAAAAATTCCGTAACGTTTGCTTTGTTTGGCGAGTTAATAAAAAAGCGGAATAATATAAGAGATTTCAAATATTCCCGTAGGTAAAAATTGCAAATTGCCCCAATATCCTCTACTTTAAACATTCCTATTTAAAATCTTTGATATAAATAAGTCTGAAATAAAGCTTATTTTGATTAATTCGTAGCAAGGATTCTGCTTTCCTATAAATAAAAATCTTCCAATTCATCTGTGTCTCCCATATCAAGTCTTTCCAATTAGATAAGTTATTGAGTATTGTCGACCTTGTACCGAATAATGAATAAACTAGAATAATTACAGAATAGATAAATTAATTATACGTTTTAGTACGTTACGGCGTTCAACGCTACGCAATCTAATTTTAAATCGCTCAATCTGTCGTTAAATGTCGATTGAGTGAAAATTGTATCGATAATAAATAAGGGTAGTTATCAGATCTGAAATATCGATATATGTGTATGTACACGCGCACCGATTTAGTAAACCGCTAAACAATACTTCAACATCTACCTATCTAGACTATCAAATGAAATAACCCTCTTTTTTTTGAAGTCGGTAAAAAAGGATGCTCACGGTAACAGCATCCCGTAGACATGATATCGATAGATTGGGCTACATAGTCTTTCCGGGCAAGTTTTTCTCATTCATATCGACTTGTAACATCCTCAAAATGTCAAAATATTCCCACTGCTGGGGCATAGGACACCACTCTGTAAGAGGGAGCTTCCTCAACATAACATATTCGGCGGTAAAACTGACTGCAACCCGTGTATACATTTTCTATATCTTGTACAAAAGTTATTGGTACTGAATTATGTCAGGAGCCACTTGCCCGAAGAGCTGATGGTCCCAAAATAATATAATATTTTGTTGCAAAAGTGAGAATTATTTTCCTTCCTATTTAATAATAGTAATAGTAAGTGTTTTATAAATAAAAATGCAATATTAGGCAAATTAGTACATAAGGAGTGTGTTTTGTACTGATATGTAGGAAGTTTGGTATGTTTTGTATTGCAGTTTGGGATGTGACTATTAATTACATGTTTAGATATTTAACCCTTTTTACGTTATTTTATTCTTATTCTTAAATATTGTTAGCTAAATCCATCATAATTCGTGTCTATTTAATAGTTTTGTATGAATTATTGTTTTTATTTAAATATAATACGTCTCGAAGGCATAGAAGTAAATAGTACCAAAGATGAGTGAGTCTATTATACAATAACATATTTAGAGATTGGCCAAATGGATTGAAATCTCAAAAATTCGAATTACCGGTATAAAGGTCTTAGCCCCCTTACACGACTCTGCTCCAACACCGCTCCCATCAACGCCCTAAACTAAGGTGACTGCTGGCAGTCCACGCGGCGACAGCTAGCAGGCACCCAGCTGTCCACGCGCCGACAGCTAGGCACCGTCGCAGGGCAGCAGGGCACCGTCCACCGACCTTCGCGGCGCGGTGACGTTAGCAGCCAGAGCGCGAACACCGCGCATACAGCTTGATTGCAACGCGTGCTAAGCGAGGCGTCAACTACCGAGCAATCTGACGCCGGTAAGCCTGCTGACAGCGAGCTGTCTGCTATTTATGTTGCCAATGTAAAGTATATCTAAAGAGCAATACTTAAAGCCCATATTTGAATTATAGTCTTTTTGCCGGGTGGGAGCGGAGTCGTGTAAGTGGGCTCAGGCCTTTATATTTCTTATTCTAAAATTTTATACTTAAGAATCAGTGTTTTTACAACTTTTCAGGTTTTTTTGTAAAACTCAAAAATATTAAATATTATTTTAATGCTAATAATAAGGTTGTATGTTTTAACCTACTTCTCTTTGAAGCTTTTATGTAATCATAATAGTGATACATTTCTCTTCAAGCACAGTTTTGTTGACTTGCCATTAAACAATGCTTGTTACCAGTGAAAAAATATTGAACAATCTGTACACTATTTAAAAATACATTTTTACAATGGAGTTTCCTGTTTTATTTTCTCTTAAAATCTCGATTTTAACATTTAATGTTTGTAATTAATTTTTGTTAAGGCGAAAGATACACCTACTAAATAAAAAAGTCACACAACATCAACAAGGAAAATGCATTTGCAAACAACGTGCATTTATAAAAAATATTTATTCAAAATAAATAATATACATTGTATAAAATTATCTGTATATGTACTACCCTATAAATCTTAGCACCATAACGTTACAACATAGTAAATGCATTGTTTGACTATGTACTAAAAATAATGAGTATCATAAGTCTAACGACTGAAAAACATACTCTAGAACTTATAAACGTCGAGAAATAAATTAAAAAATATCATCTATCAATCAGTCAATTTACACAAACCGACAATTCAAAGGCGTATTTTGTATAGTTCTGAACATTCAGAACATTTTTACCCGATGAAAAAGAAAATGAGAAACTTATGGTACCGAAACCCCTATTTCCACTAGCAATCTAAAAATCCTGTAATCTTTTTAATTATACGCATCTGACGAGTCGGCTGCCTAAATGCAATATCTGTAATCCCATCACCCGAACCCTTAGCTGCCAATAAGCATGCTAAAATATGCTTTAAAGCTGCATCGTTAAGTTCAAAATCTATTGTTTGACGACGGTCTGGTGGTGGAACATGGGTTTAGATGCAGAGAGAAGTTTCTCCGAGACGACATGTGCTATTCTTGCGCTGCGTTGCCAGACCAGCTCCCGAGTACGTTCGTTGTTGCTGTCTACTCGGACCTGAGCATATAAAAAAAAGATTAATATAGAATTGCAAGAATCATCATCTTAACTAAACTTGAGCTTCGCATTTTAGTTACAGGGCAAGTTGAAGAGTTGTCAAAATATCGAACTGTTGACCGCTCCTACTACTAACGACAAATATTTGAAAGCGATTCTTAATTGGCCAAAAAATATCTCTTAGATTTAGTTTCGACTATTGCATCAATGTTTTCGTTTTGTTCTAAATTTGAGCAGAAAATCGAACCAAAACAACTTTATTACTGTTTCAAACAGAATTAGTTTCGCAAATGAGCATAATAATTTGGTCATACTTTCAGTTTATGTTCTCTACTTTCTTTTATTATTTTGTTTATGATGATTTGCTTAAAAGTAAAATAAATCACCTGTTTAGGTTGTAGAACTTTGATGGTATGTAATGTAGCGACGCCTTGGTTGTTGACTCTCAGAGTAAGTTTGCCCAGCATCTCAGCAGTGGTGGCTGTAGCTGACCTAATGTCTTTCTTAGCTCCACGTCCAATCTAAACAAAGAGGTATTATGATTAGAATAATTATTATTCATATTCGAAAACCATAACGTTCTAATATTTCAAGAGGGGACCAAGAAACCTTTAATCGGAAATTAATCAAACAAAGACACTGATATAAAAACAAAGTTACAACTACAAATCAGAAGGCCCATTCCCGTAATCAAAAACGCTCAAAATCTAGTCGCAATCTCATCATAGTGACAATCAATGTCAAAAATGTAGGGAAATTAGAGGTATTTTTGACAGATTAAGTCTGAGATCAGACTGAACGTTCTTAAAATTACGAGAATTGCCCCTCAGATCTTAACACCCTCTTTGCGATTCAGTGCATGTGTTCAATTATTTTAACAAAGGGTTATGAATTATGTTCACTCATACCTCTTTCTCAACTCTCAGTATCAGTGGTCCAACAGCAAAGTTGCTCTTGACAGTTGTGTGGTCAGCCATGATGCTTACTGAAACGGGTCCGGTCCGCCTCAGCGATGACAAACCGTACAACGTTCCCTTGGCCCTGGGCTTGCTCTTTTCCGAAGTCTTGGTCTTGTTCTTGGTTGGTGGTTTCTTTGTTGTGGTCTTTACCGGAGTCTTCGTCGGCTTAGGTTTTGGCTTAGTCGCCTTTGTAGGTGGTTTGGCAGCTGGCTTAGTCCTAACCGGTGTAGGCTTAGCTTTCTCAGAACCAGCCTTATCTTTAATTGCTCTAGGTTCATTCGCAAGAGGAGTTTGCTCAGCAACAACTTCATTAGGTTTCACTTCATTGGTTTGAGTTATCTCTTCTTTTAAAGGTGGGATTTCGGAAACTGGTTTCTCGATCTTGTTTGCTTCAGTGCCACGTGCAGAAGTTTTCTTCTTATTTGAGGTTTTCCTAAAAGAGAAATTAAGTTACTTAAGGATATATCCGGATTGTTTGGTTGAGTAAGCCCGTTTGTATGTCGTTTAAACAAAGCTTGTTTGGATCGTGTTGCCTGCGACATTAGTCACCAAGTTTCATGTTTTAGTACTTTCTCCTTTCTGAGTACTTAAAATTATGATCTTGAGCTAAAAATCTTACCTTTTCGGTTTGGTCTTGTTACCCTTCTTTGGCTTGGTGGTCTTCTTGTTGGCGTCGATGGGCTGAAGTTTAACGCTGACGGGGTCGTACGATGTCCTCAAGATATCGTTCATCTTCTCCAAGATGTTGTCAACGAATCGGTTGTACTTGACGATGTAGATCGCTGGCACAGTTGCTGGCTTCTTCGTCGTCACTTCACTGAGAGCGCCTGTTAAATATTTAGTGGCGATATAGATATTGGAATGAGTACTACTGAGCATGTAGCTACATTACCCACGGCCTTAATTTCATGAGAACATATTTCTGTCCTATAAAATGTATAAATTAATTCCAGATATAGGATACCTACTTCCAAAAGCATTATAATTAGTATCGTAGTCTTCTCAAATTGCCAAGTAATAAGTTCAATCCTAGTTAACTCATTGCTGATTAAATGGTTATAATGGTTGTGGTTAATTTGGTGGCAGTCTGTGTTATATACTTTCAATTTTTCGTCCTAAAGTAGAATACTGAACCCGAACTTTTTAAAATATCTTGTTCCATTTGTTACAGTTTTAAACTAACTTGGATGTAAGTGACCATCATTACACAAAGCGATAAATCAATTAAATAAATATCTAGGGACAAATCTAAATAACAAGCTGGTAGAAGGTTTGATACAGGAAATCATTTTAAGACCCGCCGTTGTCCTGACTCAACGCACAGTCTAAACCGCTGGTCCTAGAGACATTAATTTTGGAGGGTGTGTATCCACTAAGAAGGGGTTTTTAGAAATTCAACCATTCAGGGGGTGAAAAGGGGGAATTTTATTTGTATGAAAAATCTTATTCCTTGAGTTAATAACCTTGAAACTTGGCACGAATACTTATCTAAGTAAATTATGAAAATTGGCATTTTTCGTTTTTTTAAACTACCCCCTAAAGGGGGGTTGTGGGGTGTTAAAATTTGTATGAAAGAATTTTAACGCGCGGTCCGATTACCTCGAAACTCTCTACTACTAAATCAAAAAATAAAAAAAGTTGTATTTTAGGGTTTTTCAAAAATCGACTCCTACCAAGGTGGAAAAGGGTAAGTAATAAAGTTTAAGGGGTGGATTTTACTGCTTGCTTCCATTAACTCGAAAATGGGTATGGATCTTTGAGTCAAGTTATGTACACATCCCGAAAGATTTTTTTAAATTTCACCCCTGTGGGGGTGAAAAGCGGGGGATACAGTTTATTTGAAAAATCTGATTCCTTTGATCTATAAACTTAAAAATTGGCCCGAATGCTTATTTATCTAAATATATGATAAAGATCATACATACATTTTCGAAATTTTCAGAGGAAAGTACGAATTTCACGCGAACGAAGTCGCGGGCAGAAGCTAGTTGTTCATAGAATATGTCTGAGAAGTTGTTACTGCAAAAAACACTGCTCCATTCCTATAATCAATTGCTATGTACTACAGTATGCTAGCTCGGTGCTTAAAGAATACAATTTATTTCTTAACAAAAGTAAAACTTTTTTTCATTCTGTATCTCATTTGTTATACTCCAATTATTTTGTAATTACAGTCGGCTACAACACGAATTGCAAAAGGCAAATAAATCAAAGACAGTGAACTAATATTCAGTGTTTTCGTGATGGATTCGATAATTACTGAAATTGCTTCAGTATCAGGTAATTGCTGGATATCACGAATTCTAATGATACATTGACTTGTGACAGAAATGTTAATAGAAGGAACTCAATTATTTAGTAACGTGTGAAAACAAAGGAAGGCGAAATCATAACTTCCTATGAAACACTGTTTTAAATTCGTGTGTATAAAATAAACTTATATTGAAGGTGTACCTACATATTGGCCTAATAAAACAAACTATCTTATGCCGTATATCATAGAAAAACTGAAAAATAACTATGTGCAAAAATGTCCCGTAGCTGAACATCTGTTGAAGTCAGAGCCAATAAAATTACAAACTGTTAAATGCATGGAATCTATTGCTAAGCCTACATAAAAGTAAAACACGGCCTCGTGATATTAACTCCTAAATTCGTAGGAGTGTGTTTTGTTGTGACGTGACTTTTAATCGAGTTCCAGTAGTGCGTGTAAGAATTAAAAAGAGGGTAGACAGATTTGTCTTCACCTAATAATTTATTTACTCTCCATCCGCAATCTACAGACACCCCGCGATCGCGGCGTAATACGAAAGATATCCAGAAAGTGACAATATTTGTAAGTATTATAATGTTAATATTGTCAATATTTTTTACTTCTAAGTAATCAATGAAAAAGAAACCTCTCCAACGATTTTGGATTCTAACTTTGTAACTTGTATTTTTCTAGCTGGCAGCTGGCGCTGCTGGCGGTGTCTGACTGTAAAATAGGTACGTTGTTCACGAAATAAGAATGTAAACTATTCTGTATCCAATAGAGTATTAAGACTATTATCAGTTTGATCAAATGTGTCAAAACATTTCTCTTGAACGTATAGACTTCGGGAATACGGCTGACATTCTTTGAATATTATATGAAAGTGTTTTAGATCTTTGCCATTCCCCAAAAATATTTCAAGACCTAACTTTTTGATTGCCAAACATTAAGTAGGCATTGTAAACCACAATGAATACTTCATTAGTAAGTTTCTCTTTCTGCGGTCACGTTCATGTGGCTAAATTTAAATAGACCTAAATAATTTGTCTGCATATGAGCATGCAAGTGTACCTATCAACGTATGCTTGATAATTATTCAACTGAATCCTACACCTGATTCTAGCCACGTTATGTTGGCACGCGAGCTAACTGTATCGGTCTCTCGGAGCCCCACTTGAATTCTAATCGTCGTTCACAATTAATACGCCCAGTCAACGGTGGATTTTCTATTTTCCACACGTAAAAGAAACTGCGTGCCGTGCCACGCACATTGGAAGAAATCTAATTACGGCATACATTGATACAGTGCAAAGCCGCTATAGACATACTGAATTCTGCTATTCATTCTAATACTAAATGTGACTTAAGTCTGTCTATAATCACCACCGCTCTCATGATGTTAGGTACCTTGTAATAACCAGATATCCTGGTATGATATGAGTGGTTGCGCAACCTCTAGTTACGTCGCTATGCTCATTCTTAGAGATACTTTACTTTGTTTAGGGTGTTTACTGTTTATGTTTAATTTCTATAGAAGGAAGCTGGTGTATTCCGATTCGCTACAGGTAGTCACCTGTACCGACACGGAATACATCAGCTTCACATAGTCATGTGGGGCCGTCAACAAACGAGTTCCAATTAGGTCGCATATGACTCCTCGCGACACTCCCAGCATTTCACGACGACAAACATTTAACAATTTCTCTTTTCGCATCTCATTATTTTGTTTTCACTGTACCGGACGTTCGGTACGCTAATTTTGCGGTGGGTTTCGTCATTAAGTGAGAGTAAACATTTAGATCGATTTAATTTCTATCGGTGGTTTTTAAATATTACTTGGATATTCGTCAAGGTCGTTTCCTGGGCGCGGCCGTAGCAAGGTTAAAGAAAGTGTCAAGGTTGTAGAAGAAATCGGGCGGGTTCATCGCTCGAGCTCCGGTTGGGAAAGTAAGCGGGCGGTGGGCGCCGGCCTCCTAACACACATATACCGAACTAGTTCCTTGTCGAGTAACCGGCACTGCGCTCGCGCACCCGCGCCACACACTCTTGGGGATTCTAGATCTCCGTCGAAGATATCACCACAGTATCAGTTAGTGAAATCTTGTTCGTGATTTACATAGAGATGTTTACAGCTGTTCTACTATTCGGCAGATAAGGATTTCAAGGAAGGGATATTATATAAGGGGGAAGGATGTTTGTGCGTTATATTACATACATAGATCGGTCAAGAAGCTAGTTATTAATATCTATATTTTAATTTCTACATACAATACTGCTACGTAAATGTACTATGGAAATATTATGGGAGATAGAGCAATAAAATATATGGATAATATTAGAACAATTCTACAGCATAATGTTACAGTTATGGATCGGGGTAAGAGGAGTATAAATAGATGAAGCTGACTAGTATACATTTTTATTATAATAACCAAAATTAAATTAATATTACTAGATAATGTCACTCGATTAGTTGACACCGAGATAGAATAGGCAACTAGTTTCCTGACCGATGTACGACAAAATTTAATAATGTACAACATTCAATGTATTGTGTACAGTTATGACGCACAAATCGTCGTAGAGGTTTGATAAAGAATTTAACACATACATTAGAACAACAGATTTATTTCAAATAAATTGCCACGAGACCAGTGTGACATGATCTAGACATTAATTTAACTTTAACTTTCTCGGTACCATACTTACACTTTCACACATCAAACACACTCACTTAATAAATAAAATAAATAGCATAAATAAATAGTCAATAAATAGCTAAGCTAAAGGAGGGACCGCGGGGGTCTCGTCAGGTGGATGGAGAGGGCGTGGCTCGCCCGGGATCTCGCCGCCTACTCACTATCTGAACTTTTTGTGTTCAGCGGCGACTGCCGCGGCGGATGTCGCTTTGGTTTTCTTTACTTTACCCAGATGGTTGGCTTTTTTCCCGGCCTTTTTCGCATACGCCGCCGCGACGCTCGCCTTCAGCTTTTTGGACTCACGTGAGTTCTTAGCAGAGATGTGTCTGCCGAGCGCGTCGGTGATGTCTTCGTCGTCATCATCGTCGTCGTCCTCGGCCTCGTCATCGTCGTCATCGTCGTCGTCGTCATCCTCTCCGACGGGGTCAATGCCGATGTCATCATCGTCATCATCGTCCTCCTCGTTCTCAGCTTCAGCGGCTACTTCAGAGCTGGCAGTGGGTGTCTCAACTTCAGCGCTGGCGGGCTCCTTCTGTGCTACAATTGCTCCCTCTTCGCCTTCTAAGGCCTCTGCTGCTTCTCCCTCAGCCTCTTCGCTGACGGCCGCGACCTCCTCGGAGGCGGCGGCGACGGGTGCGACGGGAGCAGCTGCGACTGTGTCGGCAGGTGCGACGACCGGCTGTACTGCCGCAGGCTCGTCATCGTCATCTTCTTCTTCTGTGGGTTTTATTTTTGGTCGTTAAATATCGCCCTATATTATGTAAGCTAGTATAGTTATTGTAATGTTAAACATTTGGTGGTATCTTACCTCCTCCTAAGATGTCATCGAAGAATCTTTCGAGGTAGTCATCGTCTTCATCATCATCTCCCTCCTCCTCATCTTCGTCGTCGTCATCATCGTCATCATCGTCGTCGTCACCTGTGACAAAATGTACCGAAATTAGAACAATGTAACCAAATGTAAAGTAGCGTTAACTAGAGCATTAACGTTGTATTTCAAAAGCGTACACCTGTCTACTTGGTATATTAGCACTCAGCGCACATTCTCTCCGCTCCAATGCATACGTATTATATTAGCACTATTACCGATACCTAAACACAAATGAACTGTTAAACAAACAGTTAATGAGAGACGCGCGCCGCCGTCTCGCGGTGCGTGACGTCCTGAGCGAGGCTTTCGTAGCGAGAAAGCAGGGGAGCGTCAATTTCTCTGATTGAGTCTTTCTGTTTGCATTAATTAACGATTGAGAGCGCCTGTCACGCTGCTCGACTCACATTCCGCGTTGGCCCCGCCACGTCCTGATTCTAAGGAATTTTTATCGATGAATCGTAACACTTTAGCCGTATGTTTGTATATTGGTTAATTGGTTGAATATAACGGATTGATTCATTATTATTAATTTTACACAAACTTAGCATATTGAGATTGCGCGAAATTGTGTGAAAGCTAAACTCCAGCTTAGGAATAGTTTCACGAAATAAAAAATATACAAAATATTAACAGCTGTATTTATTGGATATCGACTCTCCATCAACAGAGTCAATTTAGATCCAATGTCGTTAGCAGAGTATCTGAGTATTGACGAAGCAATTGCGTTAAGTCGTAAATTATCGATGCAAATTGCTTCAAAGTGTTCAGCTATGCTTGAATCATTTAACGAGCTATTACCATGTTATTTGCGGAACAATTATGCAGGTGTTTTGTAAAATGCAATAAATTGCCTATCAATTATTAACCGTCTAAGCTCGAGTGCTGTTGGTAATGCAGCATTATTGTTGTCAGCGCATATCTCATGAGATGTATTTATCGTATCTACCGTTATGGCTCCTGCTCATTTGAACGGTAAAACATGAACTGATCGATACACTAGCAATATTAAACGTCTTTGAACTTTTAAGTTTTTCTAACATAAATACTCATTGATTGCATCAACAAATGACTCCAATTATTTATCTTTTTTCTTCAATTTAATTTGCGTCGATATTTTATTGTTGATATTGTACAGTTTGTTTACAAGCTTACAACCCAGGTTCTGTCAGAAGGGCACCTATTTAACATCACCAAGTAATCAGTCACTAATGTTATTGAACTTACCTGCTAACGCATCATCAATGTCGACATCTCCATCATCGTCGTCGTCGTCGTCGTCGTCATCATCGTCATCATCGTCGGCGGCCGCTGCAGGTGCTGCAGGTGCTGCAGCTGCAGCTTGCCTGCCCACCTCCACCTCCTTGTCTTCCTCCGGCCGGGCGATAGGGCTACCGCATACCGACAACACTAGGCAGCACAAAGCCGCTAATAAGAACAACGACCTCATCTCGTATCTGAAACAAACACAACCTTTAAAATACTTCACCGGGAGCATCGCGACCGCGACAGTGCCGACCCGACCACCAGCTCACTGTGCTATCACGATATCACAACACTATCACGAACACAATCACATGCACTATGTCCTTGACACTTCACCTTTTGTTGAACTGTCACTGTTGAGTCCGTGTGGGCTCTTGCGGAAGAGGTTCCGCCCGCGTCCTTCTATGCCGGTGTTTGGGACGCTATGGCCGAGCGTGGCGAGCGGAAACGATATAGCGGCGGCGTCTTCACCGCGCACTCTTTTATAGAGTTACGTCACACACGCAGGGAAGGAAAGTAGTGATGGTAGCCGGCGGGGACACAGATCAACCAACACGCAGACGCACTCCTATATATACCTGTCGTCTACCAAGCCTTGATTACGTATTTCAATAATATTAATAGATTTCCCTTTTTAGTGATACTTTACCTTACACTTGTTGTTCCAGATAATTTTTCTAAACTCGGTTGTGATGTATAAGATCTTGCTAGTAAGTCAACAAACCCTCAGAACGGCTGCAAAGCCTAATCTGATACTAAACATGTAATTATTCAGGAATTCAAGTTCAACGACTAACTTTATTAATTCATTCATTTCTTAAAACAACAGTAAGACTATTACTGCTATAATTTTATCCTCCGTCGAAACCACATCATGTGGGCATTCCAGAAATTTTAAATTTTACAGCTATTTACCAATCGTTTCAGCGAAATATACTTATTTTGCATAATGCAAACAAAACCGTTAGTCACATAAGCTTTCACTTATTCATAAAGGAATTCAAAGGAAAAACTTTGTTTACGATCAGTGTAAACATGTAATTATAATTTAGCATCGATTGTTGAGTCGGGTTTTCCCAAATTTCATAATCTGTGGCATTCCAGGAGGGGTTGGTTAGGTCCGATTCATTAATTTATTCAGCTTATTTACGGACTCGCCGTGTCCACTGGAGAAATGTGCGAGCAGTGTGTATTGTGTCAGAATCTTTAAGTATTTTGAACATTAGTATGAGGGGACCGGCCCCGTACTTTCACTTAAGGTTATGTGTGTAAACGCGCTTTAAGTGCTATTGATAACGTGACGTAAAAACGAAAACGTGGGCGTTCCGTATGGTCATATCATAAGTTTTGCAACGCCACATTCTTACCTACTACATACAAAGCGATTTTGAGTAATTTGATCGAGTTTCTTAAAAAGAGAAAATATCAATTTATTCTTTATCAAATTACGTCAGTTTCGAAATATTTAACTTAATGTGAAATTATGAAGTTGTAAAAGATTTTTACTACTGTTAGCCAAACGTGTTTTATTATATTTTATGTTTTCTCCTTTTACTAAAATATAATTTGAGATGTCTAACTTTTCAATTCAAAAAGCATTTTATGACTACTTGAGATTACAACATGATTATATATTTAAAATAAAATAGCTAAAATGATGAGAAAAGATGGAGCAGTAGTTGCCCAGTAGTTACAGCCGCAACTTGTAGGTCGTAGGTTCGAACCCAGTCAGACGCTATACTTAGAGTAAAATTATTTCATCACAACTGCTCTCAAAACGGTGAAAACATCGTGAGGAAGTCGGCATGTCCTAGAATCAAAAATTCGAAGACGTCTGACGTCTACCAACCCGAACATTATAGGCTGATTATGATGAGAAAAGCTGGAACCAAAAGATTTTTCATGATATTTTTGAACAGCTTGCTTGGGAATCAAAAATACAAAACTCTTGAAATCTCTAAAAACCGTCTAAAGAAGTATTTTTATAACCATTGGTTTAATGTTTATCATTTTATTGATGGTTGTAGCGTTTCATAAAGCTGAAAAGCACCAAGAGTAGGCATACTATACGTTTTTGGAAAATAAAAGAACAATTGACCAGAAGCTTGTAACAGTGTGCTGAAAATGCTGAAATCAGGGATGAGTAAAATAGGCTTCTATGCCCAGGACACTGCCATTCAAAATAAATAAAATCTTTAAAAAAAATCCTTTCGAAATTTACAAAATGTACTGAGTCACTTATCTAAGATAAACATTGTCGTGTCAACTGGAAATGAGAAGTCACGACGCACAATACGAGTTTATCTACACGGCTAGAAAGTTCAGGAAGTGCTTAGAGAAGTATAGACACTTTTTAAAATATCTTGAAACATTTGTTAAAGACAAAAGTTTTTGTTAGTCGAAGTTGCTTACTTTTCTATTTCTTATAATAAAATATTCGTTTCACATACATATAATATCATATTATACCTATAAACAAATGAAAGTTTACTTCACCTCAGGAATAAAAAACAAAGTTACTTAGTTTCCTTAAGCTATTATTTCTTATGTTCAAGTTGTGAATGGATCAACTGTACCTCCAATAATTATTCTCCTGCCTATATCCCAAATTATTTGGGGTCAGCGCAACCTGACTTTTTCGTCTGTACCTCCAATATCATGCAATATCATTCAAGTTCTAAATAAGTTCAAGTATAAGTTGTCAGTAAAAAGTTTCATAATCTCAATCAAGAACACGAAAAATATATAAACAAAACATATCTTTAATTAAAATCTATAATCATAAAACATTTAATAGTTATACAACTAACTAACACACTCATTAACAAAGACTGTCAGCGGACGGCCCATAGAGGTCGATATCGCGACATCGTCCGAAGGTAGAAAGGTCTAAACTCGTTTTTGGTATAGTAGGCGTCCACAAATATTTGTATGCGCCTTGTGAATGGACCCTGAGGACTTTCTCTTGGACCAAGTCTCTAACATTGGTGCGGGTCGTGTATGCATGGTGCTACTGTTACGGGACAAGTCGTGTGGTTAGGATTTCTAGGAATGTTCGAGCGCTATGTATTATTTGAGGCCTGAAAATGAAATTTGCTAGGGATATTACACTGTGGCTGTTTGTAAATGTCGTCTATAAATTTGTATAGAACATTACAATTATTAGATGCATCACTACATCAGTTACCATTGATATGTGTAGAATAATTGATTAAGAACTATATTAGATAATAAAGAGTGATTTCAGAAAATAAATTATTTATTTGTTATAATTACACGGAATTGAGAAAACATAAAAAAATCATCATTACTGCTACGAACTCATATCGGCTCGTCATATTTTTTACGCCTTGCTCAAATTTTCCTGTTACCAAGTTGCCCCGCGACACAGTTTCACACACCGTCACTGGCTACTCGAGGCGCTCCCAAATCGCGACACTTGCTGTAAGGTCAATGTATTCGCATACAAAGTGACACAGTTACGTCGAATATTTGTGTTAGTCGTCCCTCACTTCCTATAGGACTAGAACATATAAGGCTATCGATTTTTATTTATCGATTGAATGTCACGATTGATTTGTATAAGTATTGTTGGATATTGTTGTTAGCTGCATTTTTGTTTGACGGCGTATTGAGGAAAGTCTGAAACACAAAATGGATGTTTTATATAAAAGTTATTTATATATATATTTTTTTTTTGTTAGCCCGTACTGTCCCACTACTGGGCAAAGGTCTCCCCCAAATCATATATATTACCTATATCATTTATATTTATTTTTCTAGGACCTCATTCTTTTTCTGAAAAATGTGAGTGTGTCAGATTCAACAGTCAGTCTCGTGAGAAATAAAATAAAATACTTGGCGAAAAGATATAGTATATTTAATTTCCCGGAAAACGAGGTTAAAATGCTTCAATAACTCTAGTAGATCTAGAACTTAAAAATATTGATAAAAGTCGCAATTAAAAAACACCAATCAGATAAAACATTCAATAATACGTAACCAGCTTCTCAATTCAAAGATCTCGATAACATGATTAAGGTCAAGTCTAAGCACAATATAATGACCTGTCAATCACGGCGTTACGTTGTATGAAATAACTTACGTTACCAAGTTCACGGTTGCTAGTCACACACGTCTATTTTCACGGCGCATGAGTTACAATAATAAACTACATAACTTTTATATTTTACATGTAATTGCTTTGTATGTTACCGAGATTATTTTTTAGATTACATTCATTTTGTACGTGATGAAACCTCTAAGATTACTTGTTAAAGGCATGCAATTTGCGGTGGTATGTGGTGTTTCTTTCTTTCTCTTTATGTGAAGAGGCATTTACCTTTCGGCAAGATAAGGCTGTATTATAATTTGCAAACTTATTAAACCTATGTGAGGTATCGTTTGCAAAGCGTCAAACTAAAGAAAATAGGGATATATAGGGAGCAGTGGTGGCCAAGTGGTAACGGCCGCGACTTACGAGTTGTAGGTCGTAGGTTCGAATCCAGACAGGCGCTTTACTTTGCGTAAATTATTTCATAACCACTGCTCTCAAAGCGGTGAAGGAAAACATTGTGAGGAAACCGGCATGTCCTAGAACCAAAAATTCGAATACATGTGACATCTGCCAACCCGCACTGAGTCGCGTGGTGAATTACGGCCCACTTCCTCTCACTGAGAGGAGGCCTATGTCCCAGCAGTGGGAACATTATAGGCTGATTATGTAAACTAAAGAAAATTCATTATTCAACACACCATTTAATCATTTTAAATTAAATTTCTTTTTTCTCTCTTTTGAATGTAAGGTTGTAAAACACCCGTTTCAAAAGACGATTAGACAGATTTAGAGTGGTTATCGTTAGTCGATTTCACTTCACAATTTATGAGGAGTAATTGGTTTTATTTTCTCCGATATTACGCTTAATAGCCAATGCTTAGTTCAACGTTATATAATTCGATTACCTTTAATTTTTAATGCTTTCTTTCAATAGACGTTTAATAAGTTAGCTAGTTCATCTTTGGGAGTTAATTGTAGATGTCAGTTAAAACAAATGGATAGGTTTACATTAAACGTTAACGTTAATGGGTCGTTATACGTAAGTATGTTGTATCTGTGATAACATGTTTTACGGTAGTCATTACATGTTGACGATTGCAGCTTTGATAAACGTAGCTGTAATTCTTTATTGTTGATTTTTTTAAATCTTTATAGACATTTCTTTAATTTCCAATGTATACCTGGCTCCGCTTGCTTAGGTACTCAATTCTTTCATTGATAATACGTGTCTGTTTCTGCTCAAAGCATCTTATACCTAACTCTCTTCTACGTGCGCACACACAATACCTACAATTACAATTAGAGTCAAACCAACTCAGCTCCTTCTCTCTTCTCTATCTCTGAAATGTGGCATTTCAGTCTGCGATATGAAACCTCATCCTACAGGGATGAGGTTTCATTAACCTCACATACACCAACTACCAACATATACACTAACGGGATAATCATAGTATGTCAAGTTTTGACGTTGATAGAGGCGAGCTACTCGAGCTAGCGCGTCCGCGGTGACCTCTGCTGGCCTACTATCGCGACCGGTTGCCGACGAGTACTTTCTTTCGGGCGTTCTCACTTCCGCCTGCGCCCGCGCGCCTCCACGCAACCGGCACAGGACTTGGAGCCTATATACGTTCTACATCCAGTACGTTAGGTGTATGTTGCCGCTGTGGTTTGGTTTTAAGAATTTGTATGGTTACTAGAGGTAGTAGGTTTGTGGTATGTATAGTAAAAAATCGATAAAATAATTTTATTTAGCCTGTTTTGTTTAATTTAAAATTCAATTTGAAAATACATTTTTGTTTTATGTCCCGGTTGATGGCAATAGGCTCTCCTCCTATTGTATAAGGCTTAACTGGAAATATAACTAGCAAAATGTGGGAGTCACCTCTGCCAAACGCTTCGGGGAATACAGGCGGCGTTTAATAGTGCTGACTTTGTGGTTCACAAACTTAACTAAATTAAGTTCAGTGCATCTTATTCTTTCTATTCCATTAAGAAAAGGACAGAAGATAAATTTTAGTTTAGTCCTTCAACATTAATCAGCGCCTGACACTACTCCATACAAATTTAGATGTGATTAAAAACTTGCCTACTAAAATTACGTCAATTTGGCGTCGGGCGCTGATTAGTTAGACAGGACTAAACTGAAATTTATCTTCTGACCTTTTCTTAATGAAATAGAAAGAAAAAGATGCACTGAACTTAAATTTAGTTTAGTTTATGAACAACAGATTCGGCACTAATGTTTTTTGTTAAGATTAGAAATAATTATATCATGTTTATGTGAAAAAACTGTTTTTATTTTTGTTTTCCTGATACTGAATTAAATCAGACATAAAAACAAACAAATTATGTTTGTTTGAAGGAATATAATTAATTTTACTAAAGACATTATCTAGAGATTCTCAAGAATTTCTAATCAGACATATTGCTAGTGACAAAGACATTAGAGCGTAGATAAAATCAATAAAAATAATTTCTACTAAAAATTAGAAATATTTTTAATTTGACTTTCGAATTTAAAAAGTGAAACTGGTATTCATATTGCCGAATATTAATTTAGCATTCCATTGATGTTTCACGATTTCTCGTTATACGTAGTACTAGCTTACTTACATAATTTAATGTAAATACGTATACGTTTTACTATGTAAATAGGTGTAATACATAGTACGCATATTACATTAATTTATTAGATGATGTCTGGGCAATACTTTTTTATTTAGGAACTGTGTAATCGTTATTTAAATTACGTCATTCATTTGGAAAAACCTAGAATTTAAATATCTAAGTTCTTTATTATCTGCTGTATTTTTAATGATCCTCCTATGTACCAAGATAGCTATTCAAATGTTTTGTCTACTCGTTACAAGTCAAGTAGTGTAAAAGTTAATTGATGTATTCTTGACAATCTATAGTACCCAATTTAGATATCTCACTAAGGGCTGACTTTTCCAACGCCAGGTAATTTTATCCGTGGAATAATATTTTTGACAGTTCTTAGATACAAAATCTGTCGGACATCAATGTTATTCCACGAATAAAAATTATCTGTCGATTAAAAAATCAGCCCTAAGTTATCATTGATATGCACACTTGCACCCGATTACAAACTACGAACATGGTTTATTTTCCTGCAATGCAAAAGACATCAACGCGCGACGCGTTGATGTCTTTTCTACCAATCTACAATAACGATTAAAATGTTATTCAAAACTACGAAAAAAACCGTATCTTAAGTAGATACAGTTTTTTTTTTTGACGTTTTAGACCACTCGTTTAATAGCAGACCGCCACCTAGCGGATTTTTTATACACCAATGTAACTTGATAGCGGTGTAGCTTCTCAACTTAGTTATCTTCACTTAGTGCCGCGGTATAAGCTAGCTAATAAGGTCACAAGAACACCTATAGTACCAGTGTAAATGTACAGATGGCGCTGTCAGAGCCAAGTTAAAAATTATAACGCTCTACAGTATTTTATTGATTTGCACTATACAGTATTATCTCAATTAAAGTTACATATTTTCTAACAAAAAGAGGTACACATAATAGGTCCCTAACTAAATAATGATATTTTGATTATTATTATGGATAAATCAATATCCCTATTTAATTATATTATCTGGTGCAATAAGAAGAAATTCCAAACCAGTTAATATAATATTAAATAACCTTCACCTAGAAAGACAAATAAATATCAGATTACATATTCCTAATATAATGACTATAAAAATTAGACGAATCCGTATTAAAAATTAAAACAGGCTTGTTACCAGATAAATTTAAATGCTCAATTTGTTTAACTAAGATAAAAAAAAATACGTGTTTTACTATAATTTGGCATTTGCTGAAAATGGACTTCTATCATGCCGAATATTCTATATGAACAGAATAAACAATTTTGAAAACGAACGAGTGTGGGAGCTTTCAAGGATAATTCTTAAACTATCTTGAAGTATTCAACCGCAGAGTTTTAAAGTTCAATCACGCAATAGAGATATCTTTTAATAGACAAAAATATGAAACTCAAGCCGTCACAAACCTATAAAAAAACAAACAAAACACAATGTCCTCTGTACGAATTGTGTCGACACGATAATCGACAGGTATAAATTTGAACCCTATTAGTCAAAATACGACAGTTTAAAAACATTTCATTTTGATTGGTGGTTGTATCAAATTGGTTTTTGGGTGATGTCCCCGAGTGTGGAAGTTGTGACTACATTGTTGTATTGGGTTGCCACCTGTAAAAACAAATGTATGTGGTAGTAGTAAATAAAAAAAATTCACAGATTTCGTGCCTCACACGACTATCGAGCACATTGGAAATGAATCTACGGAATTCGAAAAAATAATGTCGCTGAGCGTCGAGAAAGTCGGGATAAGGAAAAGGTTACAAAATAAAACTACAACGTTGAATGATAATGTCGGCCTGGCTTTTTTCAAAAAGGTTAGGCTACAGGGCAAAACCTTAACCCGATCGTCCTTTTTTAGGCTCAAATTGTGGCTGACTAAATTGCCCAGAGGAACTTTTCTCAAATTTTTGATTCTATTCTTCTTTTCCAAAATATCGAGTGCCAAAATCAAAAATTTGGAAATGATTGTTTTATTTTTTCAATTTCGGCTATAACTTTTTTCGTTTTTTATTTTCTCGAATAATTCTTTTTGCACCTTACAGCTCTCATAAATACGCGTCTTTTGAGCCTTTTTTGAACATCATATCTTTACAACTCTCCGAGATATAAGGGGATCGCACTTTTTCGTGAAATCGGGTCCTCTACTGGAGGGAACGAAAAGACATTTCCAATGTCAAGAGAAGCGGACTGGCTGAATTGAATGACACTGACATTATATCAACGCACAATCGTAAGTAAGTACTGGGATTAGGAACATGAAACTTTGCACACGGCTTCCTTTTATAATGGACGGGAGTACTAAGAAGGGGTTTATGAAAATTCGACCTTTAAGATATTGACTGCCGCCGCGGTCACCGGTGACCGCGAACAATAGATTTTTTATTGTGTCTGTTGTCTGCCAGTCAACGTGTTGGAAGTGAAAAGGGGGATTTTTTTTGTATGAAAATCTTGTTCCTTGAGTTATTGAACTTGAAACTTGGCATGCATACGTATTTAAGTAAATTATATCTGTTATTAAAATAACCAAATCAAGTTTCTCCTAGAATACCTCTGACCTAGACTAGAGTCAAGAGCAAACCCAATTCAAATAATAAAAGAAAAAAAATCGACTATTAAAAAAACTATTTCTCTAGTTTATTATTAACTCCGCGCCGTGATATTTAATTTACAATTTTTTTTTTATTTGTTAGTAATGTCAACCTTGTTGTTCTACAAAGTTATCTATGGGCGCAAGACACACACAATTGAATGAAAAAGAATTTGAAGGGTACGTATAATTCCACCAAGAGAGGCCCTAGCACGAACGCACGACGTAAACGCAACGTAAATTCGAAAAATTTTTGAATCGACAATACAATTTTGGGTAATTTTTTTGCTATAATCACAATTAGTATCACCCATCGATATGAATAAATTCTTAAAACTATGCTAATATTATGTGCGAAACAAGTATTTTAAAAATTAAAATCTCTTGAATTTGTGTTACGTTTACTTCCGTCCGTTCGTGCTAGGCCTACGGGTACCAAAAAGAAGGTCACACGAAGTCTAATAAATATTATTGTTATACCAACAAAAAAGTGACAGATGTTTTATTTACGCAATATAAAATATATCAAAAACGGAGCTCCTTGATAAAATTAAAAGCAAAACCCACGCTTCCAACTATCTGCGCTTAGTCTAAGTTAACAGATAAAAAAGTGTAAACAACGTGTTATAGAATTTCATTAAGGTTATTGTTTATTAGTGACAAATACCTAATTATTATTTTACTCGGAATGTTGTTAGTGGAATGTTTGGACTCACGTGAAGCAGTTGCGATGGCCGTTGCGCGTGGATGTGACGCATGTTTTTCCCCAACTTGTTATTTTTTTTTGTGTTCTTTTTATGCGTCATGATTGCCACAAATAAATGTATTTTCTTCTTTCAATATTATGTTGTACGTAAACCCACAAACACCGCAACAGTTTGTCAATTTGTCAGGAGCTTTAAACATTAATTAAAGTACGACATAACACAACTCATTTTCAAAGCTTGTCAAATACGCAATGTGCAACTTATTACTGAAACTGTTATCTTTTCTGCTAACTGAGCAAAATTCTACATGCCACAAAGGATGCTCTGGCATGTTGACAGCTAAAACAGCAGTTAGTAGGAAAAGAGTCGGGATGGAAAAGCATTTACCTGCTTACTGAAGTGGATAGAAAATAATAATAATGTGACAAAAGTCTTTTGTTTTGTTGATTCTTTATAATTCGGGGTCTATGAGACACACGCCTGGCACACTCGCCTATTGGTTGTTATTGTAGAACCTTCCATTGCAAGAGTAACAATTCAACTTCGGAGACTCAAGCCATCTAAGACAGCAGCGCTTTTAACAAGGCCCATCAGCAAACGTGGTGTTAACACTTCAACACTAAGCGGGGCAAGGGTGTGTAAACAACATAAATACCCGGTGGTCTCCAAAAATAAATTGGCAGCAGAAAGAGCAATGAGATTTCGTAATCTGTTTGATTCCGACATCCGTTTCGCTCAAGGCAAAGGGTATCAAAGACGGAGTTCCCCACGAAACCGTTCTTGCGAAAACCATCATAAACAGACCCGGACTAAGAATTTAACTGCCATCTTCACTGATATTATACCAAGAATCAATACAAAGGAACCCTGACAAGTTTAATCAAACCAATTAAAATTCAAACAAACAATAATGAAGGCTTCTCCAATCACATGATTCTTTAAGTATAACAGGGTGGGAGGACGCGCCGTAACATAAATATTAGCGATCGTCTTCATCACGTGACCGCTCTGTAACACAATGAAAGCCTTGACATTTTCCGACGAGGACGATGCTACGACCGGTTGAGCTTACGTGGAACGATTGAGTTGTACTGTGCAGTTGTTTTTATGTTCGGGGTATTGTGTTTTCACGTATGATGAAAACAGGTTTAGGTTCAACAGTTTTGGAGCTACTGTAATGGCAGATTGTTTCTACATATATACATAAACTCGTGGCTTTTTCATACGGGGATAGCCAAAAACTACAGAACACCACGTGGTACGTTCCTTGCAGAATCTTTTTGCCTCGTCATTTTTACAATTTTTTAATAAAAGTAGTAAACATTAAAATTACGTTTATAATTCAGCTTTGTGGTTATCTTATTGATTGAAAATGTATTCACTTTAACTACGTCAATAATGATGAATCTTGTCCTATATCATACAGAAAAAAGTCAAGCAAAAGAATGCCAGATGTTATATAATATCTGTTAGGTAGGTATATTCAATCTCAGAATACAAGCTTTTCATTCTTACGCCAAGCAAGTAAAAAAACTACTGGATAAATTCCACAAATATAAATATCTGCGGTAATCGAACATAAACAGGCATGCTTTTAATCTACAAAATACCACTATCTTAAGTCTAGAACATATTCTACTTAATAAAAATCTTTAATTCACTTATAGAAATTTGAAATTTTGCAAAAAGCACTTAGGAAGCATTTTTGAAAATGCATCCCCTAAAGGGGTTGAATATTGTATGAAAGTTCGTCAAATTTATCGGACAAAAACCCCGTCGAGTGCATAACTTGTACTCTAATAAAGTAGAACCATAACATCAGAAGGCCAATTCCCGTTATTAAAATAGTTCAAAATCTAGTCGCAATCTCATCTTACCGACTATAAATTTCAAAAATGTAGCGAAAGCAGGTATTTTTGACAGATTGAGACTGAGATCAGACTGAATGTTCTTAAAATTACGAGAATTCACCCTCTGTCACAAAGGAAAAACAAGTAAAAGAATGATACAGTAGTTGTCGACCGTTCGCATAAAGTTTTGATAGCGTGATGGCTGGCCACATCCGCGGTACTCCGACGGAATCGTCTCAAATTGCCCACGAACGGACGCTTCTAATAATTAGCCTCTAACTAACACCTGTAAGTACTCAGACAAATTTTCTGTTTATTCTTAATTATCACACAATGTATGACCAATCCTGCGTTTAGCATTAAGAGGAAATGCGGGTGGTCTATTCTCCATGGAAACGCTCTCACCTGTTTTCTTTCTGGTTAATGACCATAATGCAATGATTTTTTATAGAATAATAAATATTAGCTACTTCTATGTCCCTATGTTTTCCTTTTTGATGATACATTATTTGTATAAGCACTAGAACCCTCAAAAAATGCCAATTTAAACCACTGCCGCGCTGTCAACAGAGGCCTAGTGTACCAATTTGGCAACTATTAATGAAAAAAGAAAAACATACACATACACACACGCAAAAACACAGTATATATTCTTCTTATTCAGTTTATGAAATATCTTTTAAATTGGTCCAATATTGGAGGAGGAAATAGGCGAAAGCCAAACCTCGAATTATGATTTTTTACTTAAGACTTTTTCAAAAGTCTCTCAGACCGCATTTCCTCTTAAGAGGTACCAGTTCATGATCATATAGTTTTTCTTAGTTTCTGAGTTTATCTTGGACATTACATATTGGTGAAGGAAAACATCGTTATGAAACCTGAGGAGCAATTCTCGTAATTTTAAGAACGTTCACAGTCTGATCTCAGTCTCAATCTGTCAAAAATACCTCTAATTTCCCTACATTTTGACAAGCTTTTTGAAATTTGTTTGTCGCCGACATGAGATTTTGAACGTTTTAAATTACGATAATTGGCCTTCTGGACATACAGTTAATATAAGTCTGAAATCGGCTGCCCTTCTTGCGTGGTGATCAATGTTCGTCACCTTCTCTGTATGAGAAGAGGTCTTTGCCCTGAAGTGGGACAATAATAGGCTCGTATTATTATTAGTTTATCTTACATCTATCATATTTCCCCAATCTTTTTTTTTAATAAATTGATAAGCAACGATAAGAAACCGTTTTGTATGGTGTTCATATACCATGCGCTAATAAACATGTCATTGGCAGAATATTCTTAGTCTCGCACATTTGCATTACAAAACAATTTGCTGCATTAGAATTCTACAGATAGAGACATCCGCTTTATAACGTTTTAGTTAACATTACCTAGTTGGTAACAAGAGGCGGTATACGAGTATGATCATCAAACATCAATGAGGTTCAAAGTCATAGAATACAAGCTAGGGGCTTGTATTTCCATTTTTATTGTCTTACCTTAAAGCTACTGTATTCCGTTCTGAAGTAAGTAGTTCTTAATAATACGAATCTAATTACGCAATTAAGATCTACCATAACTGTTAAATCGTTAGTCTAAGGTTAAAATACACCCATAGAACAAAGAAAATAGTGCAAGTAGAAGGGGTCCGTGGCTAAATAATAACAGCCGCACAGGTCGATCGATCAGGTTAAGCTACGCTTGCCGCGGTTGGTCTGTGGATGGGTGACCATCTTTACATACTGAGACCCCTCCGTGCCTCGGAAAGCACGTTAAGCCGTTGGTCCCGGCTGTCATTCGTGGATCTTTGACAGTCGTTACGGGTAGTCAGAAGCCCGAAAGTCTGACAACCAGTCTTACCAAGGGGTATCGTATTACCCAGTAACTGGGTTGTGGAGGTCAGATAGGCAGTCGCTCCATGTAAAATACTGGTATTCAGCTGCATCCGGTTAGACTGGAAGCCGACCCCAACATAGTTGGGAAAAGGCTAGGCAGATGAGAACAAAGAAAATAGTGCATTGCTTTACGAAACAACCAAAAATGTTATTATTTATTTTTTCTGAAAAAAAAACCAATAGAATATTTAAGTAGGTATAGCCATCGAATCTCACGTCAAATAACCGACAACAGGTTATTGTACCTTGCGGATATCAAAGCTTCCCCGGCGCAGACGCGTTATGTTATCGTCGGATCAAGCCTGTTGCTACGTACGTAAGCTCGACATGTTTATCTCAAGTCATGTGATGCGCATGACATCCTGTTACTCAACGAACGCCCTCCACATACCTGTTTAAAATATATAGACATTGCATACCGAGATAGGTCATTGATGTTTTTAATAAAACAGATCACGTCATGTGGATATAATTTGATAATTTCCCAACTCCGTGTTATGTTCTCGAACTTGAAATATTTTGACGAAAGATTTTTGTTGTTTTCTTTGCTAGATAAGTGGTGAATGGTCGCGATTGATACTGAATCCTAGAAAGATCGCGATAAATAAAAGCTTTGAAATTTCAAAGCTTTTATTTATTCCGATCTTCCAATTGATTAAGTGTGCAGTGTGTTAATAATATTCGCAAACAATTCAACCAATTTTGGCAATCTTGGTAAAAGCTCAAGGTAAAGGTGAATTTCAAAATTCAGGTCAAAAGTATTTTCACTGCAGACACCCGGAAAAGTCCTTCGCATTAAGAAAGTGGTGACACACTTCTGAAATGTGATGTGAATGCATTGGTATTTACAAGATGCACGTGATGATCAAAGTCCACCAAAGAACACCGGTTAGGTACCTGAAAAAAACGGAAGACGTTCTTATTTTCTTTGATTGAATGTTTGTAAATCAGTTTCCTTTTTTCAGAAATTTAGATGGATAGTTATGTGATAAAAGGAGAGCCTCCTTGGAGCCTCCCAATACAGACATTACTTGCTTAAAGGGAGGCTCCATTCACTAATCTGTTGTAGACTAATTTATGTTGGAGAAATAAATTTTTTTTATTTTTTTTTATTTTGAAAAGGAATCCACGTTGGATATAATAAATCAATATAAATGTAGAACTGGGTGGAAAACAATGAAAACTGATTTTGTAGACTTTCCATGTGATTTTGCTTTTTAGCTTCTACCTAAAAACGTAAAATAGAATCTAAGTAAAATATGAATGAATGTCCAGCCAACTGATAATTTTTTTACCTACTTGTGAATTTGTCATTCGTCTCGAATAGTCGCTAACATTATTGGCTTAAAACTTACATTTAACGTAACAAAAACGAGTACAGATTTTGAAGGAACAAATGGCGCCTCATATCCTTACGGCTGTCACGTGTATATATATGTATGTACATAAATAGTATTTACATATTATGAAACATGGTGCATTCCTGGCGGACGATGGTAAATACAAACTTGTTTAGAAAATGTCTGTTGAAATATAATCGTTCCTCAGCAGTGCCACCCGTTAACGTTGTGTAACATGTTAAACTGCGTATTTTACTACATCATAATAATTGTATGGAACCTACGGATTTTCATTTTCCTTGACATACATATCATTTTTCAGGCAGATTCTTATCTGCATTCATTCATTATAGTCATTTTGCCCTTTTTTTCGTACAAGCCGTTTCTTAACCTGCGAAACGTTAGCAATTTTTCCAAACAATAGAAAATTAAAAACTTCAAAACCTTATTTATATGCACTTTAAGATGTAAAATTAAGTAATGTGGTAATTAAGTTTTCCATATGCAAAACAAAGTCGGGTATTTCGTAAAAAAAACCCTAATTTAATATTCATCGCCGATTAAATTACACATCCGATTCCCAAAATGTTATTTTGGGCAGTGCGCGAACGCATACCGGCACGTTAATTGCATTATGTAATCGCTTTTATAATGTCAATAAAAACATGTTAGAAATACAAAATAACTGGTAACGCAAACATAATGCTGGTAGCCCAGTTTACGTTGTTTTCGCAATGTATTGTGTAGCTGCGACCCTCCACCGTGCCCCCCCCCCCCTCTCCTCCCGCACTTCGCTCCCCGGAGTCACATGAGCTCGCTCGCTCCTGATAGTGAGGTTGTATTGGCGGAAGAACGTCGACTTTCTCCCGCCAGTTGGACGCGCCTCACGCTCCGCCCCGCAACTGTTGCATCGCATGAAGGGCAACCAAGTGAACCTAATTACGCTGTTTAATCTTTTTTGGGGTCTTATAACGAATTAATACATTCGGTCACATTTAGAAAATCAATTAGCAATATAAAAAGCTATTTATTTAAATGGTAAATGAATATTTGCATTTGAACAGGTTTTTGGTATTTCGTTTTTAATTTAAACATACTTTAAAATGTGGAGTTAAACATTTTACCGGATGTATCTACAAGCTTATTCATAATTCTATATTTAAATACGCCTATAGAGCAAAAGGTTCCGACGAAAACACGTCTTTAACCTAAAATAGATTCAAGAATGATAAGGCAAAATTTCGCGGATCTCAATTAGGTGATTTTAGTCACCTAATTGAAATCTGCGAAATTTTATTTTGCATAAGTAACAACGGCAAATACCAAAACTAATAGGTCATGCCCAACCAACCGTTTGCAGTCATGTGATCAAAACTTCTCAGAATCAAGTTGAGTAATCTGAGAAAACAGCAGGTTTAGCGAATCGCTACTTTATGAGTATAACTACTAGTTGTACTGCAAGACGGAATTGTTTGAAATTGTGCTCAAATTATTGAGTACTATTGAATCAGATCGAAACTTTTGCGATTAGTCATTCTAAATCAAAATGCAATTTCTAGGTATTCTTACTATTTAACCTTCGGTGTATTTTGTAACTTAATCTTTGACTTAAATACATATTTTCTCCTTAGTTAATCGATAATGGTAATATGCATAGAGAACGCTGCTACCCAGTCTCTAGTCCCTTAGTCGCCTTTTACGACACCCACGGGAAGAGATGGGATGGTATTATATATGCTATTCTTTACGTCCGGCACCATACGGAATAAAAGTCCGAAAGGTTCTGGAGTAGCGAACGCGTACAGGAAGACGTAGCGTTGGAAGCCCTCCCACAAGGGAGACCGATGAACTGATGAAGGCAGCAGGAATCCGCTGGATGCAAGATGCACAGAACCGGTCGAAGAGGCGGTGCTTGGTGATGCCCATGTCCAGCAGTGGACGTCTCTCGGCTGAAATGATGATGATGACCCCCATTGCAAAATGTTGATGATGATGATGCAATCAATGTTACAATTACAACTATCACAGACAATACTTCAACTCTGACTTATCCCTAGAGAAGCCAGGGGCTTACTAAGTCTTAGATCCCAAAGATAGCAGTACATATTCCCAAGATCAGAGCAATCAAAAAGTAGCTTGAAAATTGATTTTCCCTGTACTTTACAAACGAATGAAAAAACTTCTAAGAAAATCTCAGAGGCATCAAGATATTAAAATTGTGAGGAAAATCTCATGATAGTGAATCATACATGGCTAAATTGTATGCAGAAAAATTATCTTATTTATAATGTACAATTAAAAGAAGTTGAGGATATTTTACGAAATCGAAACACCCAATAATCAATAGTATATTATCTAAAAAAAAAAATTTAAAAACCTTGTAACTTTAAATAATGGACATAGCAATCCTAAAACATTAAAACATTACCCATTGAGGATATCTGATCACTAGAATATGAGGATGCTTTATGGATCGGGTTTTTAGATTTTGCAGCTGAACTTTTTTATGCAGTACGTTTTCCTAAAGTTACTTATGCTCGGATAGATCCACAATAATTAATAAACATTGATTATTGTATTATTTTGGTTTCATCAATCAGCCTATAACGTTTCCACTGCTTCCCAGCTTCCCAGGGACAAGGCCCCCTCTCTGTGAGGGGAGTGGGCAATAAGCCACCACACGGGGCCATAGCGGGTTTGTGAATATTATAAATACCTACATAGCTAACCGTTATTTATTTATTTTTGTCAACATGCTATACAGAGTGTAACCATGATTGCAACACATGATTCTAGACCCGTGGCGTAGTAATTTTTAGTCGATTATCAAACAAAAATCAGCTGTTTCATAGAAAAGTACAATGCTCGATCAAAATGTATGGAACAACAATTTTTTTTTTTTTATAGCAATGTTGTTTCAGAATCGTGTACTAAATCGATGGCAACAGGTTGGACGTCGATGTCCCTGCCAGCCTTTATGTCTACGTATCTAATCTTAATTATCAAGCATCTCATTATATCTTCCATTGAAGCTTTGTAACGACCCTGCTATATCGAGTTTTACGATGCGAATATAATATATTAGCGTTCATGTTTATAGTTTGTGCTGTCTAGTGCCAAAGCTTACCTCATTCTACGGCCAATCTTCAGTCAGGTCGTCGCACTATCACCTCAGGAGGTCACAATTTAAATATACACATAATTATCATCAAAAAAAAACTTGTTTGGTAATGGATAAATCTTTGTCTGATGCTGAGCACAGTAATTAATAAACTGAATGAATAATTGTTAGGAAACGGATATCAATTGATAGGAAAGGGATATATTATTATTTTATTGTTAACATAAACTCCTTACATATATTATCCATAAAAGAGGTAATTGGAGAGTTACATACTTTAGAATTTCAGACCAAGTCAGTTATTGTGTGTTCTTGAGCCAGTAGCAGTATATTTCGATCCCTTGTGGTAGTGGGCGAGTCAATTGTAGAGCAGAATTCCATAGGCTACCTAGAATTACCTAATACTTACTGTTCAATCTAGCACAGCCTAGTTTCCTTAATTTGCCTTTCAGGTTTAACCTGATATCACTTCTTCGTAAGCATAAAATGGTATCAATATACCATTTTATGCTTACGAAGAAGTAATATAATGCATATATTAATATTATTTCTCACTTATTTATTATTTGTCGTTGATTGTGTTATTTAGAGCAACAAAATAGATTTAGTTATTTCTTTCCTGTTTTTATTTTCAACTTTGTTTTCATGTAGTTTTGTTTTTTATCCATTATTTACTCTATGAATATTATAAAACTTGAAATTGAGTGCTGTGCACACCTGTAAGTGACAAATTCACTCTAGATTTTAAGTTTCATTGTTACAGTACCCCAAAAAATTTATTAGTGAATAAGTCGTTGGATTGCCGTAATTAAATAAATAAAATACTAACCTTTCTGCCATAATTTAAGCTTTTATCTACAAAGAAGCTAACAGAATGGCCGTAAGATTTGAATCTCCAGACGGATGGCTAGCATTTAGTGACCACAGTGCTACAGGGTTCACAGTAGACCGCAAGTCGCAGCTTGGCCAAATACGTTACCCTTTAGATCGTATCTTAGCTCGCATTAGTATCACTTAACAAAAACTGCAAGTGACCAACTTGTATTAATAAGAGCCACAGAATAACATTTAATAGTTTCAGAGTGTACATATTAGTCGCTCTACTTCACAAAGGATACATGAGTGTACGAAATATTAATTCGCGAGCAGCATAGTTTCGCTAGATTCAATTTATATAGAAACACGGCAACTGCAGTGTCGGCGCAGGCTCAGTTACATAAGTTAAAGACACTTTATTGCCGGCCAACCGGTTCGTGAATTAGAGGTGTCATAATGCGAATCACATGGTTTGAGGTCACAGAGTATTAAGTGTGAATGGAGTGTTAATGTTCGTATGTTTCCTAAGAGTCGGGCAGTTTGGATTTATGAATGAGAAGGATTAAATGCTTATCCATAATTATTACACGCCTCCCCCTTTATTTATAAAAGTTGCTTAAAGTCAAAATAAGTTTATACGTCAAAAATGTATGGTTAAACAGTCGCTAATCATTACTTACTTTAAGCAAAGTTTATAAATAAACCCTCAAATTAGAAGAGTTTTCGGGAGTGAAGTCTTTAGGCACAAGCACCATACTTACTCTGAGTTATTAATACCGATTATAAATAGGATTTCAACATTTTCAATATTGGCTCACGAGGTAAGTTTTCTTCTTTAGCTGGTACTGACACGACAGAACACTGAACGGTCTCAAGATCGCATCATATGGCTTGTTTGCAATTGTCAGCTGTTCTCGATTTAGGTACAGTTTGCGTCAAATAACTTTGCCGCTCTGAAGCTAGGCTTTTTCGCTAGCCGTGCATGCGCGCTGCTATTTTATTCCACGATTAAATACTGCGCAGTGATTTGTTGTCCATTTCAGAGCGGCAAAATTATTTGACGCAAACTATACGCTAAAGTTCTGCAGTTGTTCGGTCGATGTTGAACACATTAACACTCCATTTATTACTTCTTCATGCTCGTAAGTTACTCGTAGAGCCGTGGACTATTCTATCATCGAGAGATTCCATTCGATATTCTACGTGTAATGTTTTATTAGAAAGGAGTCTTCTACAAAGTTAAGTCAATATGCAAATGCGTAATAGGTGTGTACTTTTTAAATGCAAATGTGTGTATAAAAGGCATGGTGCGCTGTCAACGGGCGCTGGGGCTTCTTGCTGCTTGGTTTCGGATGCAACGGGCGTATTCTAGGGATGTTATAGTGTTGATTGGGGTCGTGTTATATAATTCTTATGCACTTGTTATTTCCCTATGTGCTTGTTGCTAATTAAAAATTATTTGTAAGAAATGTAACTTTGTAGGTTACTTAGTACCTAATTTGTTTTTCAATATATTCCGATTCTAGTATCTAAAACCAGAAGTATATAATTAATGTTCGGTGAGAAATTTCCATATTTTCCGGTGTGAAAGTCGGAAAGCGATATAATTTCATACATTATTTATTAAAAAACAATTGGTAAGTGATTTCCATTTTAAATCATTCAGTAATCCATTCACCTGCACCTGCATTCGCCTGTATTTCATTCATGTTGTTTAATTAACTATTTCTAAACGGACCTAACTTTTTGTTCAAAGCCGTTTTGACAATACCTAGTCATAACAGTTATAACATTCACTCAATTAGTCTAAAATTATATGAATATAATAAATTATATCCTCTCCCATATTAATTGGCGCCTAAAAGTCAACATATTCATAAAAATCATAAATCATCATTTATGATTTTTTTAGTGCCAAAATCTCAAATTTATTTAACTACAACCCAATAAAATACGAAAGGTGGTGTACGATAAGTAGGTACACCCCTTACCTAACCTAGTCCATCTGGGTAAACAGGTGTGATGGTATGCAATAAAATATAATATATATAAATATATAGGCACGACACGTCTTACGAGTTGTAGGTCGTAGATTCGAACCCAGAGAGGCGCTTTAATTTGTTTAAATTATTTCATCACCACTTCTCTCAACATATTGAAGGAAAACATCGTGAGGAAACTGGCATGTCCTAGAACCAAAAAATTCGAAGATAATATATGTGACATACATATACCAACCCACACTGGGCCCGCATTTCTACGACTCCCTATTACCGAGAGGAGGCCTGTGACCCAGCAGTGGAAACATTATAGGCTCATTAATTCTATATATAAATATATACTCCGGTATTTTCCGGTGCCTTCCCCTTGTGGAACATACTTCCACTCGAAAAAAAAAAGATACTTTAAACTAATCTGTTATTCAGCAAAAAGTAAACTCTTTTCAATAAGGTACTCTGTTGTGTAGTAACATCGTTGACAAAGTGGTTTTCGAAACAGAAATAGTAAAAAAGTACGTTGCCATATCACAGAGGTAAGTCTACGCGAATCCGGTTCAATGAACTAAAACAGGATGGAAAATTATATGTCTACGGCCTTAAACGACAGATGATCAAAATATTTCAACGAAAATAACAAGTACCTAGACTACCTACCCAATTAAAATATAAAATTGTAGACGCTAAAAATTTTATTTTATGTTTACTTCCATTAAGGTGGCACTAGTCGATATATTTCCATACAAATTTCGGAAGGGTATTACTCCACTGTTTGACATTAGGCATTCAAAGTTAAACATGATATCGTTCTGTTTTATTATTAATTTTGTCTGTACGGAAACAAAATAGTAAAATAAAAAGCCATTAAAAAGTTATGAGCCAACAAAGATTCGTTTTTCTTGCCATTTTTAACGTAATTTAGGGTGTAAATAAATAATAAAATAACTGTAAAATCTTCAAAACAAAGTCGGTGACGACAAAGCTCAGTTATTGAAAAGTTCAATAAACTTTATTTGTAATTGATTTATGCGGTGGTTTTTTTATAAAACTCGCTTTTCCAGATGACTTTTCGAATTTTTTTACACGCCTTTCAGTTCGGAACGGTTACGGTGTTTCTGTGCGTGATAACTATAGGGCCGAAACACATAACCGCGTTGCGACGCCGCAACGCTATAATCGGCAGTTTGCGTTGCGGCGTTGCAGCGCAGCGTCGCGAAAAAGAGCGTTTTATTATCGTGTTGTAGGGTAACCAGTTCCTCGTGATTTTTTATTGTGAATAGACATGTCTCTGCCAGGGATCGTTGTAAGAAACTTATTTTTTAAGAAAACATTACTCTGTTTTAAAATATACCTGAACCAAAGACATAAATAAGTCGATGTCAACGTCAGACATTTTAATTTTAAAACTGCTTCCGGGTTGACGCGTGTTGTTTGCAAGAGTGATAGAAACAAACTGAACCATTGTCAACAAATATGACGTCATAACGCTGGAATTCGCGCCGCGGTGCGGCGCCGCACCGCTAGAATCGGCGCTGACGCCGCTGCAAATTTTAGCGGCGCGGCGCCGCAACGCGGTTATGTGTTTTGGCCCATAGTCCGCGCGGAACTAGTTGACCGCTTAGGTGGGGACAGGGGTGAGGCGGCGGTTCGCAACGCACATACTGAGTAATGCGCACCCGCCCCTCCGTCCCATCGCTCACATACCTAAGGCGCGGCCAACTAGTTCCGCGCGGACTATAGATGTTGTGCATGTAGACTAGCGTCTAACTGCTCATCACTGACACTATCTCTATCGGATACGAAGCCAGGTGAGACTGCGTGCTTTTTGGCTATGTCCACCAGTGAGTTCGAGCTCGCAACTAGTTCCACCTTAAAGGGACTTAGCATTGTCAAATTAAAGATGTTTTTATTCTTCATCTTTGTATGAACCGTATAATTTTTACTCCATCATTTATATAGCTTCATTTCTGTCAGATATTTAACTAGTTTATCATGCTCATTTGGTGACCGTTAATCAGAGTTAGTTAACCAAATACTTATATTGGTCACCATCATTCATACTAAATCTAGTCATGTAAAAAAAATACAACCGACTACCTAAAAGAAAATACCACAAAGTGCAAAATAACTTTTGTTTCGGTAAAAACGCTTTTTATTTTTTTATCTTTTAGTTGTGGTTTCACAAATTCGTGTAAATAACCACTAGATGCCTAGACCTACATGTTCAGCTACGAAAATTAAACAAAGACGCTGAGGCTCAGCAACTTATTTTTTTTTTTAAATTCTCGGGACCTTGGTGTCCCGGTCCTTTGGAAGGCGTACAAGGGGCCGAAGCCAACTCGCAGGGGCCCCTTAGGAAATTTTATGAAATGCGGCATCAACCGACGATTATCCCTGTATGCACTATGCAAGTGCACCCAAGGATAACCCCCGGTTGGTGTAGTGTTATTATCATTTTTATTTTATATTTTTTCATTATTGAGGAGATCCATTGTCTATCTCCGAAGGCTTTCACCAAATTAAATGGGACCATCTCTACAAAAAACTCTTCGAAAAAAAAATTAATCTTCCAAATCAGTAAACAATTGGCTAAGATATCGCTGAAAACAACAACATACATACAAAAAAAATCAGTCGGATTGATAAGTCGGTTAAAAATAAAATAAAACTTTATTAAGCTAACAGGAGAACATGATTACCCGTACCTACTATGTTGTTCCACATAGTTGAACACCTGTCGTGAATGTCTTCAAAGAAAAAGATCTCAGATAACCTTTCAAGAATGCTTGGTTTTCCCGTGGGCTAACAAACTTCCATAATTCCAGGTACCTACATCTTGAAAACCGGAACAACGGTTTAGCATATTTTATCCTTAATCAAAGAATAAAAACTAAAAGTTTCAAAGATTCGATGAATAGTCATTGATTGATCATTTATCTTCAGTTCAATGGACCAATGTTGATACTTTTACAATCAGCGTGATTTCTTTGTGATCTCAGTCTCTTTATAATTAGTGATTGAAAAGTCTTTAACAGCAATTTAATGCCTCAGCTAATATGATTGTCACGATTAGATAAATCGATGCCTAGGTGATAGAATACGAAAAAGAGGAAATGGTTTTCAAAAGGCAATCTAAAGGTCTTCGTGAACACCACTTACACGTACTGCTACAATTGGAATAATTGCCAATAAACAATAATACAACATTGTGTTACACCATAGCGAGTCTAGTAACTCATGTATAGATCAGAGGAACAGTCGGTATAGCAACAATGATGGTTGGCCCGCACGACGGCGTCTCACGCGCATCCTTGGTGCAGTTAACGATTGTCCCTTCTCCACCACAGGTTACTGACCCTGACTGCAGCTAACTAGACAATAACCTATGTTTACTTATATTATTCTTAATGAGATGAATTAAGTATTTAAAGTTTCATGCTTGGATATTCCCAAGACGTTAAAGCTATTAGAGATTCCCGGTGACGATTGTTTCGCTATGATATCTCTTGTCTCTAGGTTTATTTGTCGGAAAAGACATTCAAATAACAACATTTTTATTTTGTAATTGACTTACAGGAAAATCCTAATCCCTTCAAACTTTTTTTGTAATCCTCACGCTTCGATTAACGCCAACAAGGAAAATCAAAGACAAAACCCTTAATGCATGCGTCAGATAACAAACATGTTTTGATCTCTTTTTTCCTGAGAGTGAAAGTCATCAAAACAATCAAAAGTTGCTCAAATAATTGATACGAATCTAAATTTTCAATCTTGAGTGGTCATTTAAAAATTTCACCTAAATGTTTTGCGGGGGCGTTATTTGGTTTGGCGGACAAATTAGTTCAATAAAACACCTAAGTTTGGCTTTATAAGTTGTTGATATGTCTGTTTTTTTAATGTGAACATTTACTAAATGGTTTGGCTTTCCCTAAAATGAGTCATTTTGTGTTCTACCTAGACTAGGCACCTATCGGTTTCGTTTTCTTTGAATCAGTGACGTGCGTGATTTTCATTAATTTAAATATATAGACACTTAGCTCGATAGCTTCTTCGTACACGTGATGCGCACTTGGCCGCTTTTTGACCAACACGATCGCTATCAAGATCAAGATCAATGAGAGCATCAAGTAGCAGTTAAGCAACATATAGCCGATGCTCGCACAGGCGCATATAAAACTGGAATGCTTCGTGTGCATCATCACGTAGCCAACTATTAATTCACTGGGTGATTCACAAATGCAGTAGTCAATGTTGCCGTTGCTTGTAAGCAAATTCTAGCTAGTGTGAGAAGCGAACTTTTGATCAACAAAAACGCAAAAAAAATTAAACGTTTGTTTACGAGTATGTCCACCAGTCATGCAGACAGTTACAATATGCCGTATTACTGCCCGTTCTCAGTAACACTAGGCCATTTCGGTGTCGTCTAGTGTTAGAGAAAACGGGCATAAGTCTACTCAAATACCTAACGTATCTCTTCCCCAGTTAAATACAATTAAATGGATGTACCTAAGTAATTTATTTTTTATTAGGTCTTTAACAAACTATAATACCTAAAGTCGTAACAGATTTTATGATTCTAATTATGAAGCCAGGTGTAGTTTTTGACCGTGGGACAAAATCGATCTATTATAGACACTTTAGTCAAGGGGCTTCATAATTTTCAAACACCCGAGACGCTATTGTAGACGACAATCCATTGAATATAATTCATTTTGAAAACGCTTGAATGCTATCGGCCTCTGTTGACATTTACGGACAAGTCTGTAAAAGATCACAGAAACAGAATTAACAACTCAATATAGAAATGTCCATTTTGATTTCAAGGGCGTCGTGAGAAACATTGTATGAAGCAAGAAATTCTTCTGCATAGTCTGTTTGGTTTGGCCAGTCTTACCAAGGGCTATCGTATTACCCAGTAACTGTGTTGTGGAGGTCAGATAGGCAGTCGCTCCATGTAAAATACTGGTATTCAGTTGCATCCGATTAGACTGGAAGCCGACCCCAACATAGTTGGGAAAGGGCTAGGCAGACGATGAGTCTGTTTGGTTTATACCTAGATTTTAAATGATTCTATAAGGTCTTATTAAATCTCGAAAGCCTGAATTTATATTTGTTTTAGCTACCTCTTCTCACGAAAATCTGTTTTTTCTTGTCATGTATGAACTTTAACGCTTTTTCGTGACTTACAACTTAAAAAATACCATAAACTACAAGTCAAATGTTACTCTCATTAGCTAGATTAATTCTTAGTCTAATAAGACTAAATTACCTTGCCTATGCTACGCTTGATTTGAATCCAAAATACGCAACGCCTAGTCAATTTGATGAATACTATTTTCTGATACTTGAATTTAAATGAACGATAGTCATGCTCAGAATCGTTTAATGCCAGCATGTTAGCCTAGTCAAATATATGACATTACTACGTTCTCAGTTACTTAACACATGGGCTATAATGGCACTAGTTATTCCAAGGCACGCCCAATCATTTGCGGACAGTTCAGTCTAGCTGAACAAACTTCAAAACAATCAGCCGTTTCAACATCTCGTCCGTATCAATCCATGGCTCGAAAATGAAACCAATCACAGATCACGACGCACCAGTTACTTACACGAAATATATTATAGGGTCTAAGGGTCCCAATGAATACCAAGCCGTTTTGAAACACGCCTTATTATTTTACATCGTACATAGATAAATTACGTCAGCTATTCCAAGCTATTAAGCATTTTGAAATAGTTTTGGTCTAAACAACTATTATTATAATGATCTAAACGCTGGGATTATTATCTATAATAACTTTATTTCATATATTTATATTATGTTCATAGTTTAATTGCTTAAGAGGTAAAATCTTAAATGGAAGTCGTTTGTGATAAAACGCCTATACATACAAACGTTAATAGTGACATAAGATCGTAAATTAGAATCTTGAGTATTAATTTAAACAATAAAATTATTTATTTAAAAAAGGCAAGCTAATAAAAATGCAATTTAAATTGCAACTCGTCTTGATTTGTCGTAAACGTAGCTAATTAGAAAAACACATATCTGTTCGTCGCCTCCAGTATCACGTGTGAATGATAAAAATAAACAATGGATATATTTCTCAACGGACCCTCGTCCTTGCCGACTGTGTCCACACAAATGACCTCTTCACATTGAGGTAACTAACATAAACGTTGATAAGAAGATAATTATAATCATCTGAATATTAATTTGTGTTACCTACCTTCATAAAATTAGTGATACCTCAATGTTGCACTTTTATCCGCAATGACATTTCATTGATGACGAAACGAAGTTTTATTGTTATAAAAGACACCTGCGTTTCTTTTAGATTTCTTTTGTTACATCACGTAATAGAATAAATCCAAAAGCTTCAAGTATCTTCTGTTGTGCTACGTCATAGAGGAAAACTAGAGTTTCCCTCTATTTTCAGTAATGTATGTATTAGTTGATCTCGTATTTGCTCTACCACGCTAAGGTGTAAATGTCACTTGCACGTCATAAAACGACAGTCTTGTGGCAGTTAGATAGTTTCAAAAGTGGTAAAGCAGTCACGAGGTCTATACTATACCTGCAAGGCACTGCGTTAAAAAAATAAAATTCTCATTTCCAGATTATAAGCCCTCTTCTTTTATATATATGGTATCTCGCAAGTCAACCTAGAAGGTTGTCGGCTCTTTAACCGGGCTTGCCTGTGGGTGCCTTAATATACTAAGGCCTCCACCCAGGGCTTAAAACCTTAAAAACTAAGCGACTACACTCTAAGTAACTAGGCCCTAGTACACGTCTCCTTTTAAGGAAATTTCTCGCTGACTGGTCGACACTTCACGTGACCAGAGGGCTGGCTCGTTCTTTGGCCAAAGAATTAGCATTGCCACTCAACGTGGCAATGTTGCCAGTCTTCTGGGCACGTTTCTGGATAACAGCGATCCGGATTACTTTGACGCCTAAGAGTCCTTTTGTTTGTGCATTTATTTGTATATTTAGTTAGTCATTAAAATTACTACCTAGTGTATAAAGTTAGTTGTCAAATATTTCACAACTAATTTTTTTTCAGTTGTTTGTGTTGATTCAGAATCATGCTCTGAATCCTTAATCTACACATTAAAATGCTTATACAGGATGGCGGGGACATCGATGCGAAAACTGTAACCATGAATTCAGCACCTGATTCTGGACGTTGAAATTTCTTGTCTTTCTGTATAAGCATTTTATTGTATTAGAATTAAAAGATCTGCATTAATTAATCATTTGAAATAATTTAGCTGATAAGTCATCAAAAGACCACGTTGCAGGTAGCCAAAAGTAAGAATCGTAGACAAAAACACATAACAAAACCAAATGCATAATATTATAATAGCAACCCACTGTTATTCAATCACTATACCGGCTTATAAATAAAGATTATGTACTATGTTGAGAAAAACAAAGCTGAAAATTAGGCGCTTTGTCTAACGAGTGGACACGAAAGCTTGTCGAATCGTACCAGTATGCCCATACATATGCTACGAGTTCGTTCAAACACGTATAGGAACGTTTTGTACGTCACTCCACGTGGCACGAAAGTGAAATTTTCGGTCAATATTGTCTTAAACCAAATACATAATGCCGACAGAATTACGCGTACATTGTTTACGATGACTCTTTGTTATGTTGAATGGCGATTTTTGCGAAATACCAATTTTTGGGCTTACCTGAAAGTGGAAGAAAATAATGCGGTTCTGTATCAACGCTATGTTTATGTAACTCTTGATATTGTTAAGTGACATTATTACTTAAAGATCAAAGTTTAACATCGAAAATATCAAACTAATGTTAATGGCTAAATGATTTATTTATAAATACATACTTGTTTCTTAATATTTAATATTTTTTTCGAAGATAAATTATGATTAAAAGCAAGATAATAATAAAATTATGAAAACAAGTTTTTATTCTGCTAAATACATTACCTACCAATTCAGATGTTATGCATTTTATGTAACCGGACACAGTATCTGTTCTTTATATGTATTGCAATCTATTCCAAAAACGCAGATATTTTAAAATATTAACATATGAAGACCTACCTATTCACAATTTGATTGCTTCTACGAAAAGTTATTTCAAAATTGGAAATCTTGATTACTCATCAGTTAACATTATCTCGATATTTCAGAAACGAAAAATCTTAGACAAGCACTGATGCAGTTCTTAAAAGTCTAAAAAAGGTGCATACAAAGACGATGAATTTCGAAAACACAATTTGTTTTATCACGACATTGAACGACCTCAAATACCTGTCCAAGACGAACCTAGGTTGAATAGTTATTCATTCTAGAAAGAGAATTAACGTCACATTATGGCTGTTAGTTAGTATACATATTCGTATCTATGATCAAATAAGTATGTTGCTGAATACTGATATTCGTCTGCATCTAGTTAGACTGGAAGGCGACCCCAATATAGTTGGGAAAAAGCTAGACAGATGATGATGAACGAATGAGTACATAGGTACTTTGAACTAGAGCAGTTCTAACAAGATGATTGCTGTTTTCCCTTATTTTTGGGTGCCACAATATACACCGAACAGTTTCCAACAGCTGATCTCTTCCGGCTAGGCACACACAGCCGATTCAAAGTGCCTACCTTCTTCGCAAAAGTAGATAAGTAGACGGCGCGACTTAGATGATACTCGAATTAAGTGCGTAGGAGATGGACAAATTCGATTGTTTGCATTGTCTGAGCTCGGATAAGCTCGTGATGTCATCGGACAGGTTTGGAAGCTCCAGCCACTTTCACTCAATGATCACATGGAGTGGACACTTGACAATTGTGCAACAAGCCCCATGCTTATGTCAGACAACGTTTGCAGGAGTGTTCTGTACTAAGCTTTCATTGAAGTGGTGAGCTTTTTTCTTTTATTTGTCAAATTACGATTATTAAGATTGCTGTTGTCTTGAATTTGCTACAAGAAGTTTTCGTAAATACCTATTATTAGTTAGATAATAAAAGATGTTACTATGTTTTCTAAGCTGTGATAATCTGTGATGGACCAATATTTAAAGATCATCTATACGGAAAAGCTTCAGTTTGCATAAAGCTTTCTTTTTTGAGGAATTTCAAACGCACCATTTTATTTTGGGCTTCCTAGTAGTAACACCATAGTTCGAAGGTTGTTTACCATAATTTGTGTTGTTGCGTTATTAATTAATTCAATTATTGCATAAAACCTTGAACAGAATTTGATACGTTATTTCGAACCTCCCACAATACTTCGAACGTTAGCTACGCTATACGCACCCCGCACCGCTTGAACCCAATCTAACGCCGGTTGTCCACCAAGAGTTAAACTAAGTTAGCTTAGCTTGTGATGTGTAAGCACTTGCTCTTGCTTGGTCTTCAAATGCCCACAGAGTGAGCACGTGAGCTAAATTAAATCTCTTGTTCGACAACCTGCTTATAACCCGTTTTCCACTGCAGCACGATTATAACATAGAAATCATGCGTATATTAACCTTAATAACTCGACTCTAAATTATGGCAGACATTTCAGACGACAAGTTGCGAACACACTCACCGGACGCATTTCGTTTAAGCTCGATAAGACCACGTCTGTACTGGTCGGAAAATCTATTGAGCCATAAATTACACGCATAACCACGTAGGTTTAAATAGCTATCATTAGACCCTGCTTGTTGGTGGAGTACCGGTTTTACAATCACGTGCCATGTTGAAATACTGCAATAGTGCAGATATTTGCATAAACTGCTCTATTGCGAGGTTACCTGCTCGTTGCAAGTAGGTTTATACTCGGAAAATTGCAGATATTTAAAAAAACTTTTTTACAAAAAAAACAACCGACTTCGAAAAAAACTACAAAGTGATAAATAACTTTAATTTCGGAAGTCGGTGTCGTTGGTTCCGCATTTTCGTTTTTTGTTTGACACCGACTTCCGAAATTAAAGTTATTTATCACTTTGTAGTTTTTTTCGAAGTCGGTTGTTTTTTTTGTAAAAAAGTTTTTATTTTTCACTTTTTAGTTGTACCTACTCCACACAAATTCAAATAACACTAGTGCATTGAGGAATTGAAGACACCGACTAGAAGAATCATCAAAATTCGCATAGAAATGCCGGAGATGCAGTACATTTATGCATATAACATCGTACATAAGAATAATTATATAATGTATTATATACTAAAACCTTTCTGAAAGTATGTAGATCACATTAGTGAAAGAATTATCAAAATCGGTTCATTAGTTTTTGAGAAAATCGCGGACAAACAAATATACATACATACATACATACATACATACATACATACGGGTCGAATACAGAACCTCCTTTTTTGAAGTCGGTTAAAAATAGTTTCTTATTAGTCTTCAGATTGATAAGAAATAATTCGATAAAGCATTATTTCCAAATGAACGTTTAAATTTCATCGTTGATTTTAATAATAATCACTTAATATTTGGGTATGTCAGAAGCGTTGGGCATCAATGTTACTGACATGAAGCAATCGTTGAAGGAGCGCTTCTTTGGTCGCCTGAAAAAAGTATTTAATAGTCTTCTTTCAGGCGGAAACAAGGTGCGTGCCTTCAACGATTGGGTCATGCCGGTTTTGATGTACTCTTTTGGCATACTCAAATGGACTCAGACCGAACTCGACGCCCTGGATAGGAAGGTCCGTACGCTGCTGACTGCAAATCGAATGCATCACCCACGGTCATCGGTAATGAGGCTGTATATTCCGCGAAAGTGTGGAGGTCGAGGGTTTTTAAACGCTAAGACTCTCCACAATCGCGAGATATGCAGTCTCAGGGAATATTTCCTTGAAACCGACGTGGGTATGCACCGAGATGTAGTCGTGGTGGACAATGGCCTCACCCCGCTCTCCTTAGGTAAAGAGAACTGGCGCAAACCAGTAGTGCTTGACACTAATGATCGCATGGAGGTATGGCAGAGTAAGGAGCTTCACGGACGCTTTTTCCGGGCCCTACATGGACCCGATGTAGATTTACTAGCGTCCGTAGCCTGGCTGCGTTTCGGTGATCTTTTTGGAGAAACCGAAGGTTTTGTCTGTGCAATTATGGACGAAGTTATGATGACGAACAATTACCGAAGATTTATTGTGAAAGACGGCACGGTTGACATCTGTCGGGCATGCCACCGGCCGGGAGAATCAATCAGACATATTATATCCGGGTGTTCTCGTCTAGCTAACGGGGAGTACTTGCATAGACACAACCTTGTAGCCAGAATAATCCATCAGCAACTTGCTCTGAAATACAGCCTAGTGGAATCGGAGGTGCCGTACTATAGGTATGTGCCCGACCCAGTTCTCGAAAATGGAAATATCACATTGTACTGGGATCGATCCATCATCACTGACAGGACTATTGTTGCCAATAAGCCTGATATAGTGGTGATGGATCGATTAGAGAGGCGCGCAATGATTGTTGACATAACCATCCCGCATGATGAAAACCTCGTGAAAGCCGAGAAAGATAAACAAATCAAGTATCTTGACTTGGCTCGCGAGGTTGTCGACATGTGGGATGTTGACTCAGCAATCATTGTGCCAATAGTCGTTACAGCCAATGGATTGATAGCCAAGAGCCTCGACCAACATCTGAGGAGGCTCTCGTTGGCCAGCTGGATCAAGGGCTTGATTCAGAAAGCAGTACTTCTGGACACGGCTCGCATTGTCAGGAGGTTCCTCTCTCTGGAGCCCTGACCACCGGTAGCTTGGACCCTGTTCCCGATACCGGTGGGCTACTATTTTTTATATTTTTGAATGTTTTTATATATTTTTTTATATTCTAATATTTAAAAATATAAATTATATGTATATAGACGAATAAAGGAAATCACTTAAAATAAATATTATCCGTTTAAAAGTAAGTTTGTTAAGAAGGAAAATAGGGAAAATGTTTCTACGTTATTTAAAGTCAGGTCAATGGAGTGAGAAGTTATGGTCGGAAAATTTCATAATGTCACAATTTGAGGCCTTGACCTTCGTCCACAATATGCAATTTATAAATTCCTCTGTCTCGACTAGCCACCACATACAATATGGTTTTGTAATCGACCCAAATGTAGGGAATATTCTCACAGTCTCATAATCTTGAATGCATGCATGCACAAGTATGTAAGTACTTACGTTTATCATATGACTTTTCTTAACACAACCTACCCACATTCGCAAAAGTGAAAGTTGTGCGGTCACCACTTACAATCGAATAAATATTAACCCATGTATTACATAATAACTATAATATTACCCGGTTTTATGCCATACATTCAAGTTTATAGACTTATAGTATTTTTTTTTTGACGTACTTATTTAATAGTGTTTTTGAAATATTAATTACAAGAAGTATTTTACAATCTAAAATATATATATTATATACAAGTGTATAAAAAAAAGGAAAAAAAAAAAAAAGACAAGAGCTCATAGGGCATCAAAAAATTCGTCCGCATCGCTGTCAATACGGTATTTATTTGATACTTTAAAAACAATAACAACTCGAATGGTACAAAATAGTTCTATAAAGATTAAAAAGTCTATGAAATAAATAAAAATTTAGAGCTAAACAGCGCTTAGTTACTGGCTTGTTGTCTCTTAAACTTTACTAATTTATGACTCCTGTGTTTTGTTTCGATAATTGTATGAATGCATTTATATTAGCCAACTTTAACTCATAAATGGAATGCAGGTTTATTTTACGCTTGTCCATATAGTTTATTGCCTGTTAATATAACTGACAGCAGAATGACATAGTGTACGAAGTACCTACAAAAATAGTTATGATATCGCTAACGACGAAATGTAAATAAACAAATTGCACCGCAAAAGTGGGACACCATAAACGATGGACGTTCACCGTGTCAGTAGCGCATAAACTGTCGCGGGTACGCGAAAATTTAATTTTGTCACCGAATACGCAACCGCCTGGGAAGATAGCGTCATCGCCGAACGTAACCGCGGAGTTTGATAACTTAACTTTCTCTCTGGGCGCTGCGCTGGCGGCGCTGCCGGCTGCTGTACAGCTGAGGGAGCCTCCAGACAGCAGCCTCATTCCGTCATTACCGTCGAGCCAGCACGTTCGCGGTGAACGGAGCGCGCTCGCCAACCGCTCCCGCGAAAATCGCGATAAAATTTAAATCTACACCGACATTCGACCGTTCGATTAATAAAAACAAAAAAAAGTGATTTCGTTCAAACTAGTCGTGCTCCTTTGTTTTGTTCGAATTAATGTTTTTTGAATAACTTTTATTAAGGTGTTTAATTGTCAGCAGCATGGGAACTAATAAAAAGTAAGTTGGATTTTTTTACAAGTGATTTCTACGTAGTTTTAATTAACATTAGGATATTACTGGTTCTAAAACATTCGCGAATCGAAAATATATTAAGGGCTTGAATTTTTTTACAAAATGAGAAGGGTCATAAAATGTCATGGACCCTAAAGTTATCATCATCAAAGCCACCATTTGGCTATCAGTTAATCTCTGTTATAAGTTCAAAAACTAAAGTACCTGTGAAGTGTCAAATCAACTGCTAAATTCCGCTCCTTTATCGAATGTAGGACAATGCCAATCGAGGCTGCAAGTTCAACTCGCTAGAATATTCAAATGTTAAGTTATAACATCATGTTGATAGAGTATCTTGTAAGACAAATAATTTTATCATGGTGGTGATATTCAAATAATAGTGACCTAATTGGCAAGGCCGTGTGCCATTTATTTTTAATTATATACTTCTAGTCAATCTGTAGCAAACAAATACACAGACATACAATTAAATGTTAAGAACCTTATATCTAACTTCAATGTCTAAACTCGTTTTCTTAAACTTGAATGCCAATGTTTGTTTCCAACTACATTATTGTCTTTTTGGAGACGACAAATAGTAACAGTCGCATTTAACTGCAATCGACCTTATTGCTGTAACCTTGCCGGTTAAAATCACTTTATTTTAGGCAAAGTAACTGTTGAACTTTGAGTTCAGTTTACCTGTGACCTACGACCCGGGAATCGAGGTCTCTTATTAAGCCTAGCGTGTTCAGGCATCATGAATCAAGGATGTGTCCCACATATCTAAAAGCAATTTCCTGATTGTGAACTTTAAAGTGGATGTCTTATTACGGTTTCTTCCACTTATGAATTACATAACTTTTATTTCCTGATGCACAAGTTGTTTAACAGAAGATATGACGCGAGGCTTACTATTTAAATAAAGATATCTGTAGCTATTTTATGTTTCTCGAACATGGAAAGTGGCGTGTAACAAAAGTAATATTTGAAGTTACGTGTGGTACTGTAAACATTGTAAGTAATATTTATGTAAGAGTTCGTAATAATTGAGTTGAGAAATGTATTACTAAAAAAATAACAGATTGATGTTTGTGAACAAGTATAGGCGGAAAACTCTATCTGTGTGTCTAAATATAGATAAGATAAAAAAAGTCACAGAAGCCATTTACGTCTTTTATATTAATGAAAAACGTTGCTTAAAAACTCTTCTATTAGGTGGCTTTCCTCATCTGATCCATGCTTCATCTTGCATCAACAATTACATGTCAGACCAAATCGCGGTCACTAAATTGTAATTACAATAGTGACAACCTCTTTTCGATTTAGTAAGGTATTGCTAATATTGTATAATGACAGTTTATGTCATCGTGTTGCTAGCGTCTTTCTTGAACAACAGACACGTGAAAGAGCATCTCAATTTCCTTGCAAGTAGTATCTTTCTTTTTCACTAAGCCATTTTTGTTGTTTACCACTCATTCTTTTATTTTGCATATGTGTTGAAGATGGAATGTTGTTTTTTTTACGTAGACCGTAGACGAACATCCGCAATCATTTGTTAAAGCCTTATAAGAATGTAAGTTACAAAACAAATAAGGCCCAATATGGAATAAGGATATGAAGTTGATATTTTATTCACAATTAAATTTAATGAATCGCTCCTCACTGTGGCAGGTAAACGCCCTAACAAGGTCACTTTGACGTTTTTGATGAAAAGGTTAACATGATGGATTAATAACTTTAACTTATATATAACTTATTGTGTGTTCTATGTAGTAATCACATAATGGGTCTTAAACAACACATTTACCTACTATCAAAATCAAATGATATTATTATTGCGTTTGTATATTTTGATTGATCTAACACTTTCAGCAATTGTCACCTCCTTTAGATGTAAGTGCTAATAAACCAAAAATAGGTTTAAATATCAACTGTACTATTCATGTCAAGGAGTTATAGATTTAGTGTTTACTCACAAACTTGTATTTATTTATAAATATTTCTGCTAATGACCTTGCTGAAATATTTTTTTATAATATTTTGTAAGCTTCTTCAGTTTTGTCTATTAATCATTAAAATACGTGATTCAGTCAATTTGTATGTCTTGCAGCATCATTTATAAGGGTTTGGCTCTAGTAGTTTTATCGAGATAGTCACACTAAGCTTTGATTCTTAATCGATCGCAAGAGCAATTAAATACGTAGGTATATCAGAGACGCCAACCATCATACGAGTATATACTGTATTAAGTTATAAAATTATACTAAGTATTGCAAGTGGAATGTGAGCCTGAAATACCTGCAATGATTGAGTTGTGGTTAACCACAGGTGTAATGTGAATTCAAACGTGATTTATAGCTGTTCCATTCGTATAAAGTGACAAATTGTTCGCAATCTGATCCATATAACTATAAAAACAATTGAATTTCTGTTAGCAACTTTTTCTTAAAAAAAAAATGTTTTATTTCCCAAATAAGGCTTCTAATAATGTTCGTCTAACAAAGACTGTCTATCTCATTTATAAGCAGATTATTTTATGCCATGATGTCTCTCTCTATTCGTGTATATTTTACATACGACTAGTAGTTGGTAACACACTAAATTTAAAATCTATTACACGTATTTAAAAAATAACTTAACGCCAAGTTTTAATTAATTAATATTGTAGGTAGCAAAACAAAACAGGCATTTGCATCCACGTGACTAGGCTAAGTACCTAAGTTAATTCTCACAGTAGCCACAGGTACCAAGTGTTACTTGTTAACAACCAGTATTTGAATAATGTGCATGTTATGTAAGTACTTGACGTAGGATAATTAAATGTCTGGATGACCTGTCTTCCTTATTGCTGTTCATTGCATAATACATAAGAATTTACTATAAACCTTTGGAGACAAATTGTCTGCATGTATGCCCATAACGAAAACACACACAAGCCCACAAATTCGAATAATTAATCTCAATCAATTTGTTACAATCATGCAATGAGATTGTTTATTCTGTAAATGTGATATTCAATTCACTCTCACAAGTCATACTTATAAAAAAAAGTAAGCTAGATGGAGTCGACAATGGCGAAACAAGCTCAAGTTCAACTCATTTTCTGTAGAGTTGTTCTTATAGCAAATAAAGCTCAAACGGGGGTTGATGAAGGTATACAATGCTTTGGCAATTCAGCTTGGCTTTCTGTAATCAACTCAATACCTGTAAGATCTCGCGATGATGTCTGAATACCTATTTTTGCTAAGAACAACTTAATTTTCCCCCGTAGATTTTCTACAGAACAATATACATAAATTAGAACTAAGAGAAACCGAGGTTTCCTTCTTGTATGAGAGGATAACACTTAACTTTAATAATATAGCAATTCAACATAAATTAATCTTTCCGCGTAAGATGAACTCATCATTGATATAAACACATTGGCATTTTCTCAATAATAATATAATCGTCACGAGGAAAATTCATTTAACTTGTTACTGTTATCCTTATAAAGCAAATAGATGTCGAAATTATTCTTATTGATCAAACCCTGTACTAATATAGGTAGGTATTTCCATCATAATTATTATTAGATTAATTCTAGTTGACATATATGTAGTGACTTGCTTAGACCTTGATTTCTTAATAAACTGTGGTTTCTCTTTTTTTTTAATCAATGTAGGTTATGAATCTCGAAAACTGAAAGAAAACTGAGAAACATAAAATACAATACCTAAGTATTTTATTTTCACGATACCATTATGGTATGCAGGCACCCTTTAAAATTCGAAGAAAATGTAATATTGTTCTCAATTCATCGCAATACCAAAACTCTTTATACCATTAACAGCTCCTAAACATGAAGCTGAAGCCATGCGATTGATAAGCCAAAAGTTGACGCAATGTTGCCGTGACACAGGCAGAAATGCAGGTCGCAATTGAAACATGGCGCACGCGCCGCCGGCTCATCGAAGTCGTCGCTAGCACACACTATTGCGTAACCCCTGCCACTGGATTACGCGCATGCGTGACTCCAATCTAAGCGACATATTAAGACGAACGATTTTGGGGCAGGCGAAAGCTATGCGAGCGAATTAGAGGTAATTCGATGAGGTTCCGATTGCGACTAATATGTTGGTGGAATGTGATCTAGGTCATCAAAAAGAGTGATATTATGCTTTGCGTAGCACCTTGCCAAGATTCTATCTAGACCTAACTTATCCGAGGAACGCTACAAATGCCATGAGATCTGCATGGGCAACGTGTGTAGGTTAACGGCTAGGTACTGCCGTAAAAATGGAAACAAACCATCCTATTTAGATAAAGCTACAGATACGGTACCTATGCAGTTTTCTTGAAATCACAATATTCGCCCACCCCAATAATGAACCCCAGGATCTTAGAACTAAAAACCTACGGCAATTGGAAAGTTCTAGTAGTGTCTCAATGATTATTTTTCATTTTCTTTGTCTCGGTACAAAAACGTTTACGCACCTATTATTTAGAATCAAAAAGGTTTTGACAAAATCCCATCACGCAATGTTTATATATTTCTACATAATCCTAAAAAATGACACCGATTAAGAATTGTTTAGTAACAAACGACCCATTGTTTATCCAAAAACAGAGGTCAGCGCGCGACACAAACTGTCCCGAGCATGCGTCGTGCACTCGTACCTTTACGCAACTCTATGGGACCTCAGCCTTCGACTTGCGCTTACGCAACAAGTTTTCGATTTCTTCCAGCCCGGGGCGCATTCGCTTTCATTCAACGCACCTTTGTCGAGTAATGGCCACAGATTAATATGCGTTGCTTACTAGTTTGAATATATTTCTCCTAAAATTGTGTTTAATGTCCATTGTGTTTTAATTTATAGCTTCACGCTCGTTTTAGCTACTGTTGCTATGTATCATGTCTCTCAGTCAAGTCGACATCTCGAAAAGATACAGATTTTGCTACCTTACTAAAATTGAAAATTAATTGCCCTTTAACAAAAATAGTATTTTTGGAGATACTACGGTACTATCCTACACTACTACTACTGATACTATCCCTACTTCCATACTAATATTATAAATGCGAAAGTGTGTCTGTCTATCTGTCTGTTACCTCTTCACGCTTAAACCGCCGAATCGATTTAGATGAAATTTGGTATAGAGATAGTCTGAGTCCCGGGAAAGGACATAGGATAGTTTTTATCCCGATATTCCCACGGGAAACTTATGCGGGTGAAACCGCGGGGCGCTGCTAATTTTTGATAAATTGATCAGAGGGCATCCATTCATATGCCAGATGTAGGTACCTGGCATATAAATAACGAGATACTATGAGGTCACAGTGCATCTCTACATCAGTAAGCTCCTGGGAGTTATGACTATAGATAATAATATACTAGATGTATAAGACTAAACATTATACACGTGTGGCTAATCTCTGTACGAATCTCAGCCCATTCATGAACCGCTGGTTACGTAACCCCGCGTGAACTTAAGAGCTGTCTATCAAGGCAGCTCATTATATCAATAAAAATATTAAATAACTTCATGTATTCGAGTTCACGGAAGAACGTGTATGTACAACCGGAACTCTGATAGGATTCCTAGTAAATATATCATTAAAATGTGACTGAAAATGATGATGCGATACCTTTTACGTTCACGACTAGATCCGTGTGAAGAAGCGCTATTTAAAAAGAAACATTGACAGAATTTCCAGAATTTGAATCCCTATTGTTCATAGGTTTTTACATTGAATCATCCGAAGATGTGCACGAGAATAAATTATCGTGTGACGCTTATCGTAAATCCTCTCAGTGCATAACTCGTGCCAAGGTAAATTACAAGTAATTAATTCGAAGGGTTATTTATATGACCATTGTAAATAACTTGGCAATAATCCGTCGTCTGTTGATGTTAAATTAAAGTTAAGTTGTAAAGAGCTTACCGAAAGCTTTCTCTCTACTTGTCAATTTGTCATTTAACAATTCGTTATTCAATCAGTGGCCGCGCCTTCTCCATGGTGTAATCGTATAATGTTAAATTAATTTAAGTATACACTAAAACGATGTTCATTTACGTACCTATGTACTGTTAACCCTTACTTTACTTATACTACAATTGGCTGTTAGTTAACTTTTTTTTTCACATCTCGAAAAGCTATATGAATTAAAGTCCAAGTTTAGCTTGGCAGAAACTCTGATTTGCAGAACCCAAAAAAAAACAGACATTTGTCGACAAAAAATCTATTAATATTTGACATTGTCCTTTCTCTTAGATTGTTAACAGTGCATAACAAATGCGTACAGTTTTTCAGTCATAAACCCGATGTATATGGCGACGAAGGCCGAATGACCGACTGTAAGTGTTACGGCCGCTTTGCCGACGGTTAGGTAACAGCGCGTGCTCATCATTACGGCTTAACAACAGAGTAATAATGAATTTTCTTCCTTCCTTACATATTGCACAATATTACTGCGTGCCACTGACATAACGGTTCTGTGTCTACTACATAAATCTTGCGTGTGAGCATTAACTTAACCATAATTAAGTTGGGTCCTATTATCATGTTTTTGAAGAAGACTACACGGAAACAGCGCAAGGTCTATTGCTTGCGGTTTAATCTCGGGAAGGCCTAATGTTTCGTGCCCAAACAAGGCAATAAAACCACAGAACAGATAATAAAACAGTATTGCAAACAACCTAATCATTCTTTATAGTTCATCGTTTTGTAATGCTGATGCCAGCTAATACGTTTAGAATCTGATAGTTATTAGCAACGTGAGCCTTGCACCTGGGCGGAACTAAAAAGGCGAGGTTCCGCTAATAATGTTATTTTCCTTACATTTCATGTAATCTACTGAACATAGGCTTGGAACCCAACTGTAGATATCAAGGCTACAAGTAATTTAAAGCGTGAACTTGCCCCTTGAAATCGACTGGTTAATTTCGTATTGATTACAAAACTGTAATTTAACAAAACTGAGCTTTCTAATGCAGCATTGGTAAGAAAAGCATTTTGTAACTTTTGATTTACGTTGAGATGCAACGCCCAACAATCAAATATAGAAGGTCTTTTATTATGCCGTTGGCTATGCATAAAGGTAAAACATCCCAATGATAATAATTATGGCTGTTTCTCATATTCAACAAGTTTTAAAAGTTACCTACTACTAATATCGAGAGTGGTAATTATAGGATATCTATCAAAATCATGTTGATCACTATGTAACTTCTTTTTTTTTTCCTACAAAATTCCCGTTTCTCTGAAAAACCTACCAAATTAAAGCTACCAATAATGAGTTATGGGCAGAATAATACATAAGTAATTCATATCAACAAGTGATTATTTTGACTGGCATATCGTTCCGTATATTTTTTGCCTTGCAGATTTTTATGAAGCAATTTCAATTAAGGTTAATTAGGCAATTAGCTAAGAACTTTTTAGGTTTTTGTAGAGATAGGTACAGTTATTCAGAAATCTAAGAATTAAAAATGCATAGCTTCTACTACCTCTAAAAAGTAGCTTATTAGTGTAATTTTTAGTAGATTTATCATCTACTTAAAATAAGATACATACAGGCAAATCACAGCGGAATATGTCAAGTTATTGTAGGCAGTATCTGTATACAGAACTTTGACCCCCCGAGGAAAATTTCGCAACAGAAATATTCATACAGTGACTTGGCGAATCACATTGCCACAGTTAAGGAGTGATTCGACGAATGAAATGCTCGTATTGTGGGGGCTGGTCGTTTGGCTCACCAGATTGCGTTATTCATAAATCATGACGTCACGTTATAGTCCATTCTTCAATCTGTGCGTGTGGTTTCCCACTCTGATGTATTTATGACCTCACCAGAAGTTAGGATCCTACTTTTTATATGTATTAATTACGTATGAGATGGCAATGGTTCAAGTTCTTTTATATAAAGTTAAAATTCAAAGCGGAACAGTTGATTGTTATTTAATATTTTTTGTGGGAATATTTTATTGAATCATCAATTGAATATAGGGACATTACTTGCCACTGTTCGTGATACAACAATGGAAGGTAGGTACTTTGTAAGTAGACTCTGACATAGTCTTTTGTAAGCGCTCAAATGTATTTAGTTATTCACGTAAGGCTTTAGGCTTTTCCGAACTTTGATGGGGGTTCCAATCTGACTAGTCTAAATTAGTTTAATTCGTTGTAGCCCTCCGGACATTAAAAGCCATTTAACTCGGACTTTATCCGTTGTAATAGTGATCTACTGACATTTGCTTAAATGTCTACATAATAACAAAATTGCTGAGAATGTATAAATGTAGTTAGGTAAGTTACAAAGCACTTCCAGTACTCATTTTATTGAATAAAACCGGTCATGTTTTATACCTCAAGCTGTCCCAATAAACAGGAAAAGTTATAGACTTTTCCACAAATAAGGTATCATCGACGCTGTACAACTTATCACGGCTTGCCAGCCAGAGGTCACGACTAAGGTACACATGTTAGGAAGTAATCAGAGGCCAATCAACCTCTCTTTAAACTATTATCGACAATAATTACAATCGCGCCGCAGTAATAAAACAACTAATAAAAAGTTAAACAAAGGAACTGCGCTTACGCTTTCCGTTGTTTCAATTTGTTTGGTTGGATAGAGACGTCCGATCACTTCTACTTTTCATCTTGTAGATGTAGATGAGCAATAGTATAGAATCTATTGGCACTCTATAAATAGCTTCATATTAGAGGGGCTGGTGACTAAGTAATAACAGCCGCACGGGTCGATCGATCAGGTTAAGCTACGCTTGCCGTGGTTGGTCCGTGGATGGGTGACCATCTTTGCATACAAAGACCCCTCCATGCCTCGGAAACCCCGTTGAGCCGTTGGCCGGCTATCATTCGTGGATCTTTGACAGTCGTTACGGGTAGTCAGAAACTCGAAAGTCTGCCAACCAGTCCTACCAAGGGTATGGGTAAGGGTATGGGGGTAAGGGTAGGGTATTACGCAGAAACTGGGTTGTGAAGGTCAGATAAGCTGTCGCTCCATGAGAAATACTGGTATTCAGCTGCAGACAGATTGATATAACTGAAATAGCTTCATATTCTTTCAAAGGGATCCCTTCTTTTCGAATAATGTTCTTTTTCCTAATATACTTTGGCATAACTATTTTGGCATTTTTTGTTTTGGCCTTTGCCTTTTTTTTTGGCATAGATTTAATTTGCATAATACTAAACTACGTCAGGGGCACCCCGAGGTTCGATTTGGTTAGGTTCCTTTAAACTTCGCAGGCAGAAATAGACCTGACGTCGTTAGACATCAAACGAGCAAGCTAAATTTATGCTTTAGAATGTTATGCTTGATCACTATTATGATTAGAGAACTTATGCTTAAAAAAATTATGTGTAAGCTATTATGCGTAAATAATATTATGCGAAAAAATAATTAGGAGAAACAAAAGTATGCCAAGTTATATTAGGTCTTAAAATTTTATGCAAATGGATAGGGAACCTCTTTCAAACATGCATTTATGTTCTTTACATTGTTTTTGTCGAGAATTCAAATTCGTTTGATGAGAATATCGTTACTTAATTAAGTGCCTACTCAACGCCTATTCCTAAACAATCGAGTGCCTTAATGTTTTCTAATTGATTTGTTATCTTATATCTGAAGTGCGTGATTGAGCTGTAAGCGTTTTGTACGTAAAAACTAAAAGCTGGGTACATTGTGCGCTCATCACTAATAATTGTTATAGACACTTCGATTAAATACATGTCTGTGGCCAGTGGACCGTTGCTAAGTGTTATGTCTACTACTATTAAAAAAGTGATGACATATTTAGTATACACGTCTATTATTACACCTTAGCATGGAGTCGACAAGTCAAGAATTTGCCAAAAAAATACAACTGATGTTTCCTGCTTATGGTAATGTGTGTTTGATCATCACATAAGACGCATATTTAAGCAGAGCAAAACTTTTAAATTCTTGGTAAAGTATTCAACACTAAAGCACGTTACTTGTAAATCAGGTTGCGTGTCGCTAATTTAAAATTAAAATACGATAGACACATCTTATAGACAACAATCTAAGCATAATATCGTCACAACGTGACACGCTAGCTGTTCCCAATCGTAGGCTAAATATATTTATGATTTCCGACTTAAAAATAATTGTAGTCGTGAGAAAGTATGTTTATTAAGCCTATTAATAACTTTAGAAACGGATTATCACGCGGAAAATTAACGTTAAGAAACTACTTCTTAACAATTGTTGTTAAATTGTGTTGCGTAACGCGCATCGTCTATCTTCTCAAAAACAAGTTACTTAGGTATTGTTGTTATTTGACCGCTCCGACTTTGACTGGCGATCGTTAAAATAGGTGTTAGTAGAAAAAACATTAGGTAGAGGAAAGCGGTAGCTTTACCTGTATTATAATGCAATATGACAATCATAATTGGGTCATAAATACGGTAACATCAGTTTTTCAAAATGAGTACTAGGTACGAACGAATTTTTAATTGTCATGATACTGTAGATAAGGCTTGTTATTCGATAGCACATTTATGTTTCATCAAAAAGGGGCAGTCTGATTTAGAGGTAGATAAACTATAATAATGTTACCGTAGTAACAATGAGTAGGCTATAAATACCTGATCAATAGTTTCATTAAAAAAACTAGCAAATAAAACTCTTGTGCCTGAATGGATCAAGACGTGAACTGAGTTTCAAGACATTTTGTTGATCAACCAAGTATTTCACCAGTTGAAATACCGGCTGCTAAAAGTCGAGCACCTCTCAAGGTTAAGAGCAAATATTCAAGATTTTCCAATTCCCAATGGTTTTAATAGCAACGTTTTAGAATTTGGCTTATTTATACTAATTTTACCTCTTTAACAACCAACAATCTTCTTAACTATATTGATCTGATTCCGGGTTTCCCATTAGGGAAGCCATAAGACACCTACTTTATCTTAAAACCAGAATTTTCACGCGGAACTTACTATTAGCAGCAAGTTAACATGTAACATGTAACTTGCTGCTAATAGTAAGTTAAGAGCCCTCTCACATTTCGGCGTTTCGCAAATTTAGGTATTTTACGCACCGAGCGCGGCAAACTACGCGAGCGATACTTTCTTTCATGCTTCTCGCTCGCACTATGACTATGATACTGTGAATATGGCGACTAAACGATCTTGATCTTCCGTAACTGAAGGTTTTTTAGGATGGAGTTTAGTGGGCGGAAATTTTTTTACGTGTTATTTCAATTTTATTATGAATTATTTTGTTATATTTTTCATTATTTATGAATTTTACTGTTGAAATATGTTCACAAATATTTTAATTGTTATGCAGTAATTGATTATAATATCTACGGTTGATAGCATAGTTGTATAAATTGTATATAGTAGTATGGTTGCAACCAAGTCCAGTTGGTCTCCACACGCATGTACTCCACGATCTCCTCAACCTTCGTGAAGTGGTGCAGTCTGGACACGTACAGCTGCGTCGTCGGGATTGCTGGACGCAGCAGCATGTTGGGTCCTGCCAGCGCGGTGCCGCACTGGTTCCGACAAGGATGCTTCTTCTTCTTCTTCTCCACTTTGATGAAACCATCCTTGTCACACGTGTCCTTCTCTGGATCCTGCCTTTTCAAAACCTTGCTGGGTTTCGACCGGCTCCGTTTACCCTCTTTTATTTATTTTTATTTCCTTTTTTTTATTGTGTTTTGCAACGCAATTATATTTGTATTTATTTTTCCCCATTTCGATTGGTAAGAAAACTCAAATCAGCTGCAATCAAAATAACTTTAATAAGTTGACTATCTGGTATACTAATAAAGTGTGAACTTTATACTAATTTAAATATACCGTTCGAAAATAAATACTTACAAAGATCAAAAACTGCGGCCGTAGTTCACACGCACACAAAAGCAATGCGGCAGCGTCTAGATGCGACAATCGGCGCACACGACGGTAGTATCGGAAAGAAGGCGCGCGGGAAATAAACTGACATAGGTCCAACCTCGACAAGCGCTCGCGCGATACTAATCGCAGCTGGCCGGCGCAGTGAAATATATAGTATTTTTATTTATTTAATTAAAAAATAATGGTAGCGATTTAAAAAATAAAAATAATACTATATTCTAAGCAAATGTTGATGATTATTTTGGTATAAATTTTACGCCTAAATAATGTAGGACTTTAGAGATATCGGGGCTTGTTTCGAAGCCTTTTCGGTCGATAATTGAATTACGTAGATTATTTTTTCTTTACATAAAAGGCATATAACGAAAATATATTCTATTATTATTGAAGTATAGGATATTTGAAAGCTAATTATATTTTTTTTGATGGTAGATATTCAGTAGAATCTCCAAATTAGAGCTCCGAAATCATGTCTCCGTGAGTTTTTGCCTAAACATTCATCGGGAGAAAGCTTATTACTAAATAATTAAATAACTTATCTAAAATCGGTTCTGAGGTTATTGTAGTAGAGAAAACGAACTATTTTTACCAAGTAATTGTTATTTCATACAACGAACGTAAAACATACAATTTCAACGTCGAAAACTTCAAATTTCGCGTTTTTTTGTAATACGCCTCTTAATTAGGGATACAATAATCTATGTGGAAGAGTTTTGTAATATGTGGAATATGTTAACACTATAACTTCATGTTTGATACATTTAATTCTATTTTTGATTTGAATTTTAGTTAAGGACTGATATTATCTGAGCGAATTACTGTTTTTTTTTTAAACAAACAGAAAACAGACAGTTTTTTTGGGACCAAACTGAACTTTACTCGTAAATGCTTAGTATCCGGTTATTTCGGCTTATCTACTGATTGCCTAATAACATAATTTACCCTTTGTACTCCCAACACCTTTAAATCTATCGTTCTGTTTCGTAAAATCATAAATATAGACAAGATAAGATATAGTCACCATAAACTTATTTGTAGAATGACCTATTAGTCTTCGTCATGTGATTGCATTATCTAATATGGAAAGGAAAAGCTTCGTAACACATAAAACACGTCTTTGTCTTAACTTTATGAGTTCTTAGAACTAATATTTTAACGCTCCCGTCTGAAGTATTTATTTTAGAATATTAATGTATATTAATTTATTTAAATAAACAAAAATTTGTTACGTCATTAGTTCTTTATGGGCACGGTGTATAATATAATATGTCGAGGCCCTTGTAATGCTATAATTTTTTTTTCCAGCTTTCATTTCCAACGTAAATTTATGTTTTTTTTCCGAATTTACGACATTTTCAACATGTTAAATGCTCGGTTGTCTAATGATCGCCAGCTGATCGTTGCATTGAAAACTTTACAAGTGAAGTAATAATAGAGTAAAGAATCTCGATAATAATGACTTGCAGGAGAAGTGGTTGTTACACCGTCATCTGTTGTACTACGCCTCACCGGACAAAAGCGTGTGATACATACATACATCATTTTCAATACTGATTTTCACTTTTGAATGTCTCACACGTTCAAACTAGCAAACTAGCATCACATTGTGGGAGATTAGGTAACCGTTTTTCCCCGAGCTCGGCAGGGTTTTCGCAAGCGCGTTGCCACACTGAGTCTACGTTAATTGGCGTGGCCTATAGCACATTTATCCGATAACCACACCGTACTGGGAGTGTTAAATTTAATTTGGTAGGGTAACCGTCACGTGATGTTTGAAGTTTTAGCGTTAACTTGGTCACCGCGGGTTGATCAAGCGTGCAGATCGATGATTGTCGTAGATTTCCGCTTCGCATTTAGGCAAATGTTTACTTTCGGTTTTTATTTATGCACCTATTGAGCAACTTAACACCTACATACCTATTCTTAGTGTGCTAGTCACCTAATTAATGGAATAATAATAAATTCTACGTGATTATGGTCTACTCAACTTACTTGTAATATAGTTATTTTCACGAAACAGAACATCTGAAAATAATCCTCCAACAAAGCACGTACTTAATTGCATACTAAACAGAAACCAGTAGAAAAATAATAAAATAACGAACAAATTAAACTAAGACACATTATCAAGATAAAAACAAAACACAATCTTCTCCGAAATTATTTTTATGATTTAAAAAGTCAAGTACTTTTTAAATCATAAAAATAATTTCGGAGAAAATAGTGGCCAGTAAGTGAAAAGGAAAAAAACATAAAAAGAAAAAAAGAGTTTATTCAAATCATGGAATTAGTATGTACTATATACCTAGTACAATTAAATTACATTTTTTTTGACATAATATATCTGATGTGGTTTGTTTTGGTAATGAATGAATTTATTCAAATATTTTGCAGGCATAAAAGAAAAACAAACAACATTAGGGTGGGGACTCACGTGATACGATAGCGGTTGCCGGTTGCCCAAGACCCGCATGCACGTAAACACATTAACTTACGTCACCGAAACATACGCATAACGCGGAAACATTAACGTGCGAATCAGCCTTTTTTTACACAATAAAAAGTACTAAACGATAGGTAATTAATCTGTTGTCAAACATTTTGTACTTATATGCTGGTGATTAATATATCCAGCCTTATTCGTCTGAACTTACATGATTGACTGAAAGCAAACGCACAGCCCACCTACATCTTTAAAGATAGAATATGTATTTTGAAGGGCGCTATGGAGCGGGCTACACTCGGGGTTTCTTTGAAAGATAAAATCAAAAATGAAGTTATCCGGAAAAGAACCAGAGTTACCAACATAGCATGCAGAGTAAGCAAGCTAAAATGGCAGTATGCTGACCATATTTGCTGAAGGACCGATGGCCGGTGCAGCAGACGAATCCCGGAGTGCAGACCGCGTATCGGCAAGCATAGTGTGGTAGCTATGAATAGATGGACCGACGACCTTAAAGAGATGCCTAGGACAGACTGGATGTGGATAGCGGAGGACAGGGTGTTCTAGCGCAGTCTGTTAGACCCCTATGTCTAGCTATGGACTGTGATAGGAATAGAATAGAATACTCTTTATTATTCTCTTTTTTTTTTTGATAGGCTGACTTGATTGATGTATTTTGAAAATTAATGCTAATAGGTACTTGCGTGACAGATTGACTAAACGCACAGCATCATGAAGTACCTAAAGATGGAATATTTGGATAATTCCAAAAGGTTCTTGGGATTGTAAAAAAGGTGTACTTACTAATACCATATTTTTAAACTTAGGTAGGTACACCCAATTGAATATAGTGTGCTATCAAAGTCTTTGACAACAGCTAGCAGTTGCTATTTGGAATCCATTGGAACTTAAATTATTATTCATAGAAGTTATTATCTTTCTTTGCAGTATAAAATAAAACATTAACATCAGTAAAAGCGTCTAATGGCTGGCGAGCTCTCTATTTGTCTTCAAAATGAGTTTTATATTAATTTATGTATGAAATTGTGATTAAAAACTCAATTACATTTTTCTAAAATGTACGGCGATGTCAACTAAAAGGTAAACAAACGTCTAGTAATAATTTGTCGCCAAAAATAATAAAGCACATTTTCAATTAAAATAATAAGTTTTTATAATCATGTCACTATGTTCAAATATCAACGAATTATTAATTTTTGATCTAATGCTGACAATTCAGTTCAACTGGCCCATATCTGGTAGATATATGAAAGAGCAACATACGCCAATTAGGACTACATACCTTTACCTAGTTATTTCCTGACATTATAATTACGATAATTACATATACGGTTCACATGTGTATCGGAGTATTGAAGAAGCATTCAGGATGTAGTCTGTCTAGATGTAAAGGTCGACAGGTGTCCGGCTCGTGAGGTCATCTACGTGCGTTCCAATCACATGCTCAATTTTTTGTTGTTCCGATAATATTCAATTATAGTAGGAACATGAAATATAGATCAGCACTATGCTATCATCGACACACTGTTATCTCAAATAAAGATAAAATAAATACAATGTTTTTTTTGTCTTTTTTCATAACATCTGGTCGAAAAAGGCATGCCTAAAGCTGATGATTATAATTTTATTTATAAAATTCGAAACGTTACTCATATTATTGTTAAAAAAAAAAGAAAGTGTTTGCATTCTTGTTTTAAAAGCAACCACAGATAATATTGGCCGTCTAATTAGCTACCTACTTTTAAATTTAAATATCTATAATAATAATAATAATAACCCGCAGGGCAGCATGTGGCGAGCTGTTGGGCAGTAGCGACCCCACGGACCCTATCTCCCGGGAGAAGTCTTGTTCCTCATCTCTGGCTTGCCTTTATTGGCCGGCTGGAGTGAAAAATGACGAGGAACAGAGCTCCCACCTCATTCTTGCCTTTATTGGCCGGCTTGAGTGGAGATTCGCAAGAGCAAATGTGCTCGGAGGAAGGAAGTATTCCAGGAAGATGCTGGTAGGGATCTTGACCGTACTTCCGGGATTGTCCTGATAGCCGTGGAATACCTCTCCACTCCTCATAAGCACCTCAGGACATGTTGCCCCCTTGTCGCTACGTCACTATGTGCTAGCGACCGTTTCCGGGGGCCCATTATTGAGTGTGCAAGTCACCCCCTGCCATTTTTTCCGTGTATAAATAAAACATTGATCAGGCAGGGGTTCTATAGTTCTTAGTAACCAGTCCACTTCAGCCACCCAAACCCATAGTCCAACTTTTTATTTTTTCCTATCCTACAATAGTCCTACACCAACCGGGGGTTATCCTTGGGTGCACTTGCATAGTGCATACAGGGATAATCGTCGGACGGTGCCGCATTTCATTAAAATTTCCTAAGGGGCCTCTGCGAGTTGGCTTCGGCCCCTCGTACGCCTTCCAAAGGACCGGGACCCCATGGTCCCGAGATATATAAATTCAAAAATAATAATAATATTCCACAACTATCACACAACGCCATCTAGTCCCAAGCTAAGCAGAGCTTGTGTTATGGGTATGTTATGTGTTATATATTTCTAAATACATACATATTATAGATAAATTACAACCAGACACAGAATAAATGATCGTGCTCATCACACAAACATTTGTCCTGGGTGGGAATCGAACCCACGACCTCCGGCATAGCAGTCAGGGTCACTAACCACTAGACCATCAGGCCTGTCATCTGTATACATACGTCAAAAAGATAGCAAAAAAGCGGGTGAATAAAGTTTTAATTGAAATTAAATTTGATATTAATTAGGTACTTAGTAATTTCATTCACAATATTTCTACCGAATAATAAGTAAAAACACGTGTTTTGAAAATTGTGAGTAATATTCTTTGTAATTCGTCAACTTTACCATCAATTTTCATAACTTGATTAAGTATTTGAGATCTAAGTACCTAGACTAATGTTCTTAGAAAAAAGTAGCTATGACTCAAAATAAAATTGATAATTATTAGTAGGTAATACTAAGTAATTAACAATTCTGGGTGACTAAGATTTATACCTGCAAACCGAAGACTCCTGAAATCTATATAAATAAAAATAAAATGCTGTTGGTTGGTATGCTCATCATTTGAAAAAATCTGGACAGATTTGGCTATTTTTTATTTTAAAATGTTAGAAGGTAATAGTCCAAATAAAAAGTAATTTTTATGGAAAAAAAATTAGATAAGTTTGAAAATGTGGGAATAATTGAATGTGCTTTTGTCTATGGGATTTTAGTATGAATTATTGAAAATTGAACAACGTCAACAAGGACGTCTGTCGGGTCAGCTCGTATCTACTTAATAGAAACGAGTTTCGTTAATTAAATTAAAATATTTTCCTAGTTACCTACGAAACGCTTAATGGGACTTTAATCACGGTTAAAATTTAATTTTATATAACAACGACTTGTTTCAACAATATTAAATGTTCAATGACCCGCACCTTGTACCTACCTAACCTTTTTTTTACAATACGTAAAACATAAGCAAAACTAGTAGGCATAGTGTAGTGTGTGGTCAACGCCTTCCTATGTTAATCTATACGATCTATTACTAATATAATAAAGATGAAGAGCTTGTTTTTTTTTTTTGTTACAGCGAGCTAATCTCTGGAACGAACAGTCAGATTTGAAAAAAATCTGTTTGCATTTAATAGCCCAATTCTTGAGGAAGGCTATTTAACATCACACTACGGTACTAAGGAGCCGCAAAAATAAATCAGAAAGAACGCTTAGCAAAAATTAAGTAACAACGCGGGACGCAATGGGTCGCTTTAGTTAAGTCGCAGGGAGAAACTAGTTAAATAATTATTTCAGTAAATAATGTTTTGAATCAAACATGCACGTCAGGTACCTATTGTACCTACCTGAACTGCATGTTTGATTATACGCAGGTATAGCAAAAAGTTGATAAGATCTTTAAAGTATTAAGTCCTTTAGGTAATGATTATGATGGGTTTAATTTACTACTTAGATACTGTTCCTTTTAAGAAATCATCTTTTTTCTGAAGTCACGGTTTTTGTAAAATAAATTACTTAATTAATATATGAACTGACATTAGATATACCGTGATTATTTTTTTTTTGTCTTATGCACTAATGTCTAAATAAATACATTAGGTATTTCAACTTTTTACTCGCTAATACTGCAGCTTCATAGCACGCACTGCATAGCTAGACATGTCTCACATAAACTCGACGTAACCGTGACACATGTCGCATCATTGTAGTTAGGTACTACGTGATGGACCTGCAGTATTCGTGCATTAATCGTGCCGTAAGGTTTACGAACCGACTCATCTAATAGCCTTACCATTAAAATAGCCTATCTGACCTTAATCATAAGGGTTATTCATCATAACTCTTAAACCTTTGTTAATGACTCAATATTATGCAGCTTCAGTCATTTACGTTTATTGAGATTTTGGGTGTATATTTCTATAAAACATTAGGTATGACAAATTATACAGAATGAAATTGAATAGGTGCGACAGATTAAAATATCTAAATATCTGTACACTAAATACAGTAAATTTAGAGCATGGTCATTAAGGAAAGGGATGCACATTCGTCCGCGTATTTTTCGTGAAACGATCAAAATTAGGTAAATACTGCTAGTTCAACGTGTTACCAACTTGCTTTATGTTGTGAAATCGACGATGAATGGATTGCTTATCGGGCGCGCGCTAAAATTGATACTTTAATTTTCTTATTATTTTTCATAATTGGGAAAAAACTAAAAACTGGAACGACGATAATTCGTATCTACTTGAAGGCTTATCTTAGTTTGCACTATCTAAGGTGATTATTACATGATTTTTTTCTAGAATTTAGATTTGGGAAATGGCAATTTAATTATGTAACAATTCCTGCAACTCCTATTTCGATTTGTCGCAAGTTTTAAATTTCATCCTGTATATATATGTATGTCAATAGTGTTAAATTGCTTCTCAACCGTTTAGATAATTCTACCTTCTGCTCACGGCCTTATCCTCGTGAAAATTCGACCCTCCGCATCGCATCGCATCGTCCGCCCACGCTGTTACTTAATTTTTGCTTAGCGTTCTTTCTGACTTTTTTTCGTTTTACTCCGCTCTGAAAGGTCGTGATGGAAGCGTGATGTTAAATAGCCTCAACCTTCCTCAAAAATTGGGCTATCAAATACAAAAATATTTTTTCAAATCCAACTGGTAGTTCCAGAGATCAGCGCGTTCAAACAAACAAACACTAAAATAGTATAACGTATATAAGTAATTAATTAAAAAACTTGATTTCAGAAATAAACCACGTACCTACTTACTAAAACTTGCCTTCCTACTACACAGGCACTTTATTGTTTTTACAAAAAAAAAAAAGAAAATAATCGTGCAGGAAGTCAGAGCCAGTCAAAGATAATTAAAACTTTAATGCTGAAATTCACAAGCTTACAATTATCATTATCATTACCTGCAGTGACGTTATGGCAGCGTCGGCGAAAACTTTGAACTTGCGTTAAATATGTATTTGAACTGATTCAATTAATTGCACTAATTATGTACTTAAGTAGTTACTCGTGAGTAGTTAATATAAGTGTACCGCCAACTACATCCATTATAGGTATATAACCACTTTTTATACCTTTTTTATGTATCGCTTACGTTTTCTAAAGAAATAAGTAATTGCAGCCGAACAAATGGGTCAACGTTTTATTAAGCGACCCACTTTCAACTTCAATCCGAGCCTTTCAGTCCACGAACTAGCGCATTCGCCTGACCTTTTTTTTTTTTTTTTTTTGGATGGGAAATCATCTAATGACTCCTCCCGCTCTGGGTGGAGCGGAAGGGAGTGTCAGACTCTTACTGACTAAAACCCACCCGTGTTCCTTCCTTAGCCCTTTATGGTCCGGGGCAGCGGTAACCCTTTCGGACGATCCCGCTACCCCGGCAGGCTTCGGCCCTGGCGGGCCCCTTCCTTAATGCTGACATCTCTTTGAGGCGCGCGTGGAACACATACGCGCCGTCCGGCACGGGCCTGGTCCTGATCGGACAGAGAGCTACCCATTACTCTCCGTCCGCAGGCCCGCGCCTACGGTGGCCGGGAGTCGTCACGCGGCTCCCGACGCCCGTAGCGTCTCCCGCGGCGGCTGAGGCGTGCGGCTCTCTCCCTGAGCCGTCCCGCCACCTCCTTCGCTAGCATGACTGCTTCGCAGAAGGAGGTGACCGCCTCCCACTCCCTCTCGCCCCGGACCATGGCTTGAACCAGGGCCGGACGCGAGAGGTCGCCGCCGTTGCCGATCGCCTCTACGAGGACACGGCGGTGCTCCGCCCAAGCGGGGCAGACCTCCACCGTATGCTCCACCGTGTCCTCTGGGCGATCCTCGCAGTGGTGACACCCGGGCGTCTCCTCCCGCCTGATGATGTGCAGGAACCTCCCGAAACATCCGTGTCCGGTGAGGACCTGCGTCAGGCGGTAGGTGAGAACGCCGTGACGCCTCTCTAGCCACTCCTCAAAGAGGGGTCTTATCGCCACTATCGTGGCGTGCCCTGCGCTGGGTTGCGATAGTCGCTCTCTCCATGCCACCATGAGATCGCGCCGGAGGTCTGTCCGCTCCGCCGCTATTTGCCGCGGAAGCGGAGTTTCCCCCCGGCGTAGTGCCTCCGCGCGCCACTCATACAGGCGCGCAAGGACTTTCGCCTCCAGATCCCATATTCGCCTGACCTTAGTCATTGCTTATCCGTTTGCCAAAAACGAGACGAATTTAGCCGAACACCTCATGCGTGGCTGTCCCATTCTGTGCAAATCACATGACTATTTACGCAACCTTCTCAAACAAACAATGGGTGTTGGAATAAATCTCGAGTATCCTAGACCACTTACGTTCAGATAAATTGTCTAGATAAGCGAATTTACCTAGAACTATTTAACTAGAAACTTTCGGATAATATGAAAATCGGTGTCTAGTATCTATTAACGTCACCGATTCTGATAAGTATTTGGAACATTGCTTATAAAGAAGGAAATCTTCAATCAATTTTCTGAATCCCTTTAGCGTGCTACGTAAATTAGGATCAAATCCGTGTAATAGGACCAGCATAGAATGCATAAATTGAACCGACATTCTTTGTCCTCAAGTCGCATCCAGTGCAAATATTTTCGCTCAAGTTTCGCCACAATTGACCTTGTCCAACATGCACTACAGTAGCGATATCCATTTCAAGTACTCAAACTTTTTTGTCACGTAATACTGTCGACCACACTTTCGCTTAGGTGCGTAATGATAAGAATTATACATACACAAGCACGGTAGGTACACGTTTTCTTATTGTCTTTTTGACATTGAATTCGTCTGGGTATAATTAGCTACTCGGATAACCTTCATAAAAAGCTCTTCATATTAATTCGAATTTTCAGAACATATCTGGAATATCGGAAGTCATTATTTTAGAGGATAATGGCACTTTAATTCATGACGGCTACTTTCGGCTATAGGATAATGATATACTTATTTTGCGAAACTCTTAAGATTTTTCATCAAAAATAATGAATATTATTTTAAGGAAATTTCTCGCCGGCTGGTCGATACTTCACGTGACCAGAGGGCTGGATCGTTCTTTGGTCAAAGAATTACGAGTAGCATTGCCATTTAACGTGGCAATGCTGCCAGTCTTCTGGGCACGTTTCCGGATGACAGCGATGCGGATGAGTACTTCGACGCCTAAGTGTCCTTTGGTTTTTTTATTTTTTATTTATTTGTATAGTAGGTTAGTTAGTCTTTTATTTTAGTATCTAGTGTATATAGTTATATTGTAATTATGTGTGTACAGAAAAATGAATATTGTTTATACACAATTGAAGGTTTTAGTGAAGAACATCGTCGTGAGGAAACCGGCATGTACTAGTACAAAAAATTCAAAGACATATGACATCTACCAACCGGCATTGGGCCCGCGTGGTGAATTACAGCTTACTCCTACTCGAAAAGAGGTGGCCTGTGTCCCAGCAGTGGGAATATTATAGGCTGATTTTGCTTATACACAATTGAATTTTTATTCTGCTGGTAAATTAAATTACATGATACAAACGCTAATTAACCCACTTATCAACTTAATGAAAAGTTTTATAGCAATTGCATCGGCATGACATAAAACAGTTCTGTAACGACTAGCGTCAATGAAACATGTTTCAATAAAACAATGTAGGACATTTTCCGATGACTGTCCAAGACAATAATTTATATCTTTGATTCATTAATTCGTCTTGTTACGTAGATATGGGTTTCACACGTCATTATCTGGTGACGCGAAGGGACTTGAAATATAGCTACGTAATAAACTGAACAATGTAAATGCATTAATGATGTTTTTATGCAGACATCTATGAATGGCCTACAATTTAAAAATACGCCGAATGACTGATGAGCCACTTTGGCGTTGTTCACATTTATGTAATGTTGTACGCGAAATCCGGGACTGTGAAAGTGGCAAGTTGACATTTAGTCATATCGTGCACGTTGCCAGCTGACTGCGACCGGTTGCTGTTCCTTTCAAGGCGAGAGGAACAAAAAATAACTGGCTGTACAACATAACATGCGTTACATAAATTATGTATTACGTTGAGTAGTCAAAAATAAAGATTAACTTCTGAAAAACACTCTAATTGGAACTTAACTTACCATTGGCAAACTATTCTACAATCACCCACAAAATGACATCTTCTTATCTTAAAACGTGTATCATTGTGCATGTTAAATTGACTAACCTCAAGACCAAACACAAACAATTATGAACCGTAACTATGTTACTGTTGTAATTGCTTACGCCTTTAAATCGTGTCTCACGAAAATCCCACTTACGTGAGGAGGTATGGTATGATCACCACCCTAATTGTGTAACACACTATCAATCACAATGTGAATCATTTTGATGGATAATGCTAATCAATTGCTTCATATGTTTCAAAAAATTGTCTGCTCAACAACGTAAATAACGCAATGAATGTTGTTGAACTGTCAAAATGAGAGCCATTGCTACTGTTAGTGTGTTACGCAATTACCCTGCACTAGTTTACTTGTGTCTAATAATTATGATGTTGTTCAAAACAAATGCCTTACAAACACCAAATACTGTCAGTAATGTGACAAAGAATTTGACACTCTTTTAGTACATTTGTACTGAAAGAGTGTCAAATGCTTTGAAAGGCAAAGATTAAGAATTCATAAAACGTTTCTTACAGCCAAAAAGCCCGAGAGAACGGTGAAACCATTTCTTAAACATGTAAAGAATTGTGCAAATTAGATAGTTTCTCACGTGTAATTGTTTTACTTTCTTTCCCGTCTACTCATCTCGTGCGTAGTACATCTGCTTTATTGAGATGACCATGATTTAGCTTAGTACCAAGACAAATGTTCGTGAGTTCGTGAATAACATTGTTTATAAAAATAATTATATTTTAAATGTTTATTTCTTAAAAAATATTAGGATTACAAATACATTAATTTTGCCTAATGATTTGTACTCAATATCTTTAGATTTAAGAAAAAAAAACAGTAATAAACCAAATTACAAGGGGTGTGCGATTTTATTGCTCTCAAGTGTAGTTAAAGTTTATTTACGTAATGTCATCATCATCTTTCTCCTGCCCTTATCCCAATTTATTTGGGGTCGGCGCAACATGTCTTTTTCTTCCATACTTCTCTATTAACTAATCGTCATCTTGGTAGTCACCCCCTTTCTAGCGATACCGTATTTCACACAGTCGATCCATCGTTCTTAACGTAACGTGTGTTTTAAAAATCTATTAAATTCATGAAATGAAATCGAGTGTAAGTACCTAAGTATATACCATAAATTAGCATCATTTAACAGCGAACGTGATTTGGTTCTTTTTTTTCATTCATACAGTAAAACTAAAAAGAAACATTTTTGTGAATTGGCTAAACCTTTTAAAATAATTAATTGTTTGCCATGTCAAATGGCCCTTCACTTTACAATGTCGTTGATACTTTGAAATCTAATTATGGTCAAACAACTGGCTTTTAATTTTTTTTTAAACATACAATAGGTATTATAGGACACAAAACTGTAACTCTATGTAGGTATACTAAAGTTCAGCTTAAAATTCTCATACATCAAAATATTTTACATTAACGGACACTCCATTTATAATGTGAGCATCAAGTTGAACATAACTGTCAGAAGCAATTCAATCCGTGAGAGCAATCTGAGATGTCTCAGATAGATTTATTTTGATGAAGCTTTTTGTAATGTCAATGGCATTGGGAGTAGGGCTGTCAAGCCTTGGTTCCCCTTTATTTATTTAACCAAGCGTTAGTGTCCATAGCATAATCAGCCTATAACGCTCCCACTGCTGGGACACAGGGCCTCCTCTCTGTGAGAGGGAGTGCCATAATCCACCACACGGGCCCAGTGCGGGTTGGTGGATGTCACATGTGTTCGAGTTTTTCGTTCTAGGGCATGCCAGTTTCCTCACAATGTTTTCCGTCACCGTTTTGAGAGCAGTGGTGATGAAATTTAGTACACAAAGTAAAGTGCCTGTCTAGGTTCGAACTCACGACCTACAACTCGTAAGTCGGGGCCGATGTCACCGGTCGGGCCACCACCACTCTCAATCATATAAAATACCCCAAATTTAAAAATAAAACTTTCAGGTAATGAAAAAGAAAACTGAAAGATTTATGTCGAAATCTTTTATCATTTGAATCTGTTTAAAGTTTCCATCAATTACTTACAATTTCAAGCTTGTCATTGTAACCTTTAACGACATGGAATGTTGATTAATTGGTTGCGGACCACTGAACCCTATGTGAATAGAAAGTAAGATGTATGGTTTAACCGGTAAGATGTCATAAGAGATCATAGATAAAAATGAAAGCATACTTGTGGTTGTTGGTTACCTTGCGGTCAGATGGAAGTACATAACGCTTCCTATGTGAATCGATATTGCATCGTTGGTAAAGTGTGAAGCGAGGTAGATATATAAAATATATAAAGGAAGTGAATGTGGAAGCTGATAGTAGTTAAAGCCAATCATCTTTATGGTGTAGTATATCAGATTTCTTTGAATAAATTATGTTTGATGAATAACGGTATAGATACATTCATTTTCATTAAAGTTGCATGCATATTGAAGTATCTTAAAAGTTGACGTTCTCAAGGGTCATAATGTCCAAACAAATCACGACCAAGAATGATGGGTACTTGAGAGACAAACGTATTATTTAGCTGTCATAAACATAGTTCAAAATACCTTGAACTCGGACATAACGTCGGGTTTAAATGTAGGTTAACGACATATTAATATTACAAGTATTATACTAGAAGTGTTGATCTAAACGTGACGACTTACGTTGTCAGACGTAGTAACTTAAATTTATTTTCATGGCGACTGTTTTACTGTTATTTATGTGGAGTTTTCAAGTTTTATTGATATACATTCCAAGTATTTATGTACATCCAAAACATGATGGATTTATAACTGTACACCCTATTCAATTTCTGTTAATAGCTGTCTTCTTCACTTGCAATGCATATAGACACTTAAGGAAACTTGATTTAAATTAAAACTAAATTAACTGCAATTTTACCAAAAGTTCAGTATCCTTTTTGAAGATAGTACTTATAATAAGTATATTTTCTTATAGAACCAGACAATAAAATCCCAAAAATGTCATTTAAATAAATGGGCAGACGCTCCATGTCAAATACTGGTATTCTCAATAGTTCAATAGTTGCACCCAGTTAGACTAGAACCCGGCTGCAAGATAATTGGGAAAAGTCTAGACGGACGATGATGATGATAATTGTCATTTAAAAATATACTAATAAATCCAATGTTTGTTTCAGATTACGACGAAGTCTACTGCTTTTAGCGGCTGTGTTAGCTGTACAGACGAGCGCACAGAAAAGCAAGTCTGACGACAGCAACGTGCAAGCAGTGCCGAGTGACCTCCGGCGAGCCGTCAGCGAAGCACTCGCTTTAGAAAAGAGATTTCTATTAGGCGCTAATGACGCGTAAGTAACCCAAGTACCTATTATTTGATCATCACTAATCAGATAACGTAGGTACCAGTGGCGAAGGGTGAATTTATGACAGAGGTAAGCCGGAGCAAAAAAAAATCCAAAAGAAAATTTCAATGATGAATTGACTATAGAGTGGTTATGTTCTGAATTTTCGAAGGGAAGCCGGTGGGAATCGAGTTGTATGGTACCTTCGCCACTGGTAGGTACATATCTAAGACATCTGCAAGAGATCTAAAAAAAAACTATTATGTATAGTCCAGGGCCACTTAAAGCCCACGGCTCATCGCGACCTTCGTTGGTCTATCTACCTTTGTGTCGTAGTGTCAGTCCCACACTTATCAAACAAACGTGCCTTTTTTACCGGCCACATGTTCAGATGTACGATGCTTAATAAAACTAATTCACTCTACCACACATCAAACTGATCTGAAAAATATTCACATTAAGGTCTTTCCAGTCTTACTATATCCAAAGTAACATAACTCTTAACTTGTTTACTTTTACAGGCACAACTGCTCATCAGACGAAGATGAGTTCAGCAGGATACCCTGCCCGCCGAGCAAATACCGCAGTGCGAGCGGAGAGTGCAATAATGTACGACACAGGCCGTGGGGGCGGAGGGGAGACGTCTTCCTCAGACTTCTGCCAGTCAATTATGCTGATGGTAAGCATTACCTATACACATTTTATATACCACCGTAAAATGTTAAACGGTCCAATGATGACCATCTACTCTCTTGATATGTTACTTTTCTTGTTTAGACTCTCGTTTAATTAACTGAAGTTCTTCAATGACTTATAGAAGGCAACATATACCTAGATGTTGCATTATTATCTCATAGGTACTCATAACATTGCAAAGGTTCCAGCGACTTTTTAGTACATCCAATTAAAACTTAATTTGCAATCGTAAAATTGAATAAACAATTATTCAATTTACACCCAATAACAGCTTTAATAATCCTCAAAAATATAGTTTTCGACTTAATCACTTTATTCACCTATAGTTTCCTATGTAAAAACTAGCCATAAACAGTTATTTGAATCATAATCTCCATATTAGGAAGTAGCGTAGGTGTGTAACCGTTATCCTTTGTTTCCTCAACAATTAATTTATAAAAAACATCAAACAATTGTCCAATTTGGTTAAGAAACAATCATAATAATAGTAGTTTTTATGACAGCAGGTACTACGATGTCCGTAATTATTGTAAGACGGTGTATTATTTTAACAGATACGTTTAAATAGCTAACATCAACAGTGAGCAAATCACCAGCGTTCACGCCTGTAGGTATTATGCAATTAGATATACATCATAACAATCTGCGATCAATGACAAAGCCTCCCATTATTATTGCACATTGTAAGAATACGCAAACGGCAAAGGTTAAGTTATTAACGCCTTGTGGTGTGGGTCCATCAGTCTTGTTGTAAAAATTTCTCGACTTCATAATTTTAACTGACTGTACATTAGGAGAATTTTATTTTATTGTCCTGTTCATCCTATAACATTTTGCTGTCAAAACTTTTAACATGTGGTTAAACGTTTTCAGTATTTAGCTAATCAATATGTGCCTCCGTCTAATGTGGCTTTGAAGTTTATGTGAGCTTTACGATAAGAATGTATTAATTTAATAGTCGTAACCAAAACATCACTCATATAGGTAGCTGCATCGCGCAAATGCATAACACTCTTCTAAGTGAATGACTCCAATTTAAAACTTTATTTTACTGCAATATGTCCGTGTCCTTGCATATTCTTCCCGATTCATTGACCATCGTTTTAACACTTTCACTTACTTCAAAAGTATTATTCCGTCGTTACTTCTTTGAAGTTATTTCCTTATTTATATTCATCTGTTCATAAGCATTCATACATATCTAGATCAGTAGCTAACTAGTTGATAAGTTAGTCTAATTTAACAGCTGTGGTTGTAGGATTATACCTACACTTTTCACAGTTTGTCATCACAACTTGCTACATTTTACGCTTGTTTAAAGATTTTTATCGCACTGGGATTTTCTAACGACATTGAATTTACCGATCTAGGTGACAATTTGCTTACGAATTCCGTGAACTTATCAAACTTTGTTTAACCAGACGTGGTTAAACTTAGGAATGACGCAAGTGGGATATAAATAAATGGTTTTACGTACGTGTACTGTACCTGTCAATAGGTACGCTTCGGAAAATCACGATGAACGATCGACAAAAAGTCGGTTTTCTACTTGAAATAAAATTACATGCAAATGTGATTATTATAATTATTGGCGTAAATATTTAAAGGCAAAACTAGGAATTAAACAAAAAACCATTGGAAATCAGTGCAATTTTTTATGTTTAACATTAAATTAGAATCGTGACGATGACCGAATTAATAGGTATGTATTGGGTCATAAAATTAATTGATTTGATTTTTTGCTTTTACTCCTACATGATCTAATAATATCTCGGCTCAGCCATTATTTAATATCTATCTACTGAGTATTCAGTCTGTATATTATAATACTTACCGGATTTATGCACAGTTCAGAGAGTCGATCTAGCTGAGGTCACATTGAAATCAGGAGTCACGAACTATAGAGCTGCTATTGTAGAAATAGTATTTGATACGGTTTCCTTTCACGGTCTTTATATTGCAAATAATGTTGTAGGCAATCGCGGAAACAAGTACAAGTGGATGAATAATATGAACATTTAAATCATATCGATGTATAATTTTCTAACTTCTTGGGCCATTTATCGGTTTAAAGATTCTTTAGAGCGAGACTGATTAAAAGTTTAAACAAAGTTCGAGGTTCGATGCACTCTAGCTACTTCAAAATGATTGAACAGTTGATTATCTAACTGAAGACATCTTTCAAGTAGCTTCCGATATTTTGTAGTTGCGTCATCAATGTTTACATCGTATCGCAAGTTACGACAATGATTTGCAGAATTCATAGAAACAGAACGTTCATCTTTGTATAAATACACATCTGCTTAGTGCTTATGTCATAACGACAAATAAAGCTAAATAAGTATTCTTGGTTGCTTTGCCATTGAATGTCTCTTACATCTCCGTTTTATGTTCTGTTGCTACTCGTATAAGTTTTAATTGACTTTTAATACCCTATGTGGATATTTAATTCAGTTATTAAATTTTTGTAGCTGTTGGTTTTCTTTAACGAATAAGTTCTATAAATTATCTGTATGGCTGACAAATCTTCCTCACGTAAAACTTTCTTACACAAATCATGACATGATAAGACCTTTATGTCGCAACCTTACGAGACTAAAGCCTTTAGAGAAAACGAAATAAAAGAATCATGGCATAGTTACAACTATAATGAAGAGATGAAACCAGGTAACCATTAATTAAACGTGGGTGATTTGTCTCGCTCGAGACACGGAAGCGGCCGCATCACAAACAATAGAAACTGTTTCCTACACTAACTAAAGAGATATATTACCTATATCTACGATTAATTAATTGCTGTATTGGTTGAACATAGTGATTATAATATGTCGATGCTTTTCTATATTTTTCTTTGAGATTAATGGTATTCGTAGTCTAAAATCGTATTGGACATAAGTATTTTGACATAATTTAACCAAATTACATTTTTGTAAATTGGAATCGTGTTCTTTACCATGTTTATGATAATTTTGTTGATAACTAACTGATAGAGAAAGATTTATTAGTGCACAATGAATAATTGGAAACAGATTTTTCGACCAGACACCCAACATCAATCGTCAAGCTTCAGTTTAGCCTCCTTTTTTTATGTAACTTCAACTCACGTTTTACTTCAAAAGTTTGGATTGCCTTCATAAACAGGAATCCTGTCAAACTAACAATGATCTTTGATTGATTAAAAACAGAGTGCTGCATTTGTTATCTTCAGCTTTGGCAGATTTATATAAAAACATTTAACAATTTAAATTAGCCAGCCTATCAAGAAGTAGAGTGCACAAAATATCTTCGAGCTAGCAACTGGTTGCTAAACATACCGAAATACATCATAAATATTTAACTAAAATTACCCAAATTGCTTATTAAAATATCTGGTTAAGTATCCACATGAATTCACAATTACTAGGTAAAGAATTAGACGCTGGTTAGGGCACAGGTTCACAGTACGTAATGGTCATAATATTTATAAGAATAAGTACAGCACGTAGCTTACATAATTATAATCTTAAACTTGTACTATTAAAACACTAAAGTTAAGTACCAATGAAGTTTTAATCAATTGATTAGTAATTGCACTAGCAAAACCAAATTAATGCATTTTGAAAGGATCTGTTAATCCATGAAGATGCTAATAGCTGATACATAATCTCCATACTATACTATCTTATTAATGATCATTGCTTCAAGTTGCTGACATAATTACTTAACATATTTCGCAACTTTAACTTTATTTATGTAATTGAAGGCTGAATCTGATATAGGAAGAGAACATACAAACCCTAACAATCCTTTCAAGACCATTTATTAACATTCTATAAGTAAGAGTGTACTTACCACGTACTAAGAACCATTTTTATTCTCATCAAAATCAATCCTAATTACTAATTTCTTTTGCTTAAGGTGTGTCTCAACCTCAATCGGCGCCATATCTTCCGGAGCCTGCCCTGGCAGTCCGTGCTGCAGCTCAATTAAGTCCATCTGCTGACAACGACTATGTGACCAGCATTCTCGCTGCCTGGGGACAGCTCATCATGGATGACCTCATCAGCACAGCCAATGGAAACAAAGTAAGTGAACTTTTATTACCGCGGAAACAAAAAGGGCAACAGAATGCTACCTTGCAGTACTCTTTGAAGTACGTCATTTTCTTTGAAACAAAATTGGAAACCTAGTTGTTTCTGAACGGGAGTAGGTATATTTTGAAAACAAAACACGTTTTACATTGTCAAATATTAAAAAACATCTTTAGGCAGTACTTACTCGTACATGCAACAAAAACGGTGTACATACATAATGTCGTTTTATTGTTAACTAGCTTTTGCCCGCGACTTCGTCCGCGTGGAATAATGACTTCCGGAAAAAAACAATTTATCCCCCTTTTCTCCCCGTTGGGAGGGAATTTCCAAAAATCCTCTCTTAGTGGTAGCCTACTCCTCCCAACAAACACACATGCCAAATTTCAGCTCTCTACTGCCAGTAGTTTCGGCTGTGCGTTGTCTGTCAGTCACTCAGTAACGGAAGAGTTTTATATATATAGATAGCTGTGCCCGCAACTCCGTCAGTGTGTAATTCATTGTGTGTTATTAAGTTAATGTATTGGTAATATTGTTTAGATCACGTTCACATGAGGCTTAAGTACCTATACAACGAAATTACTACTTCACCTAAAAAGAAATAAAATGTAAACTATTAATAATTTGTAATTTGAACGAATATAATACACTACCAAAATAACTAATACCTATTTTATAAAATAACAACAAAAGAAAACTAAATAAACTAAATTAATTTAAAGACTAAAAGTCGCGCTGATAAACAATATTGTCTGTCAATAAGGTCGAATGCTCGGAACGTCTACTCGCATCAACAGCCAAATATTGTATGAAGTTCGCGTTTTTTTTTTTAGAATATTGCATCTCGTAGTTGACCTTGAGAGGTCGTGACTACTTAACCGGACTATCCTGTGGTTGCCTTAAGTAAACTCAAAGCCTCCAGCCAGGGGCAAATATCTTATGTACTAAGCGACTACACGCTAAGGGCAACCCCTGTGGGGTACGAACCTCGGCTTAGGCCGTCGCTGGGGGAGGGCAGCAAGATGGGACAGGCTGGATCTGGTTTTTATTATTTAAGCTTGATGAGGCTGGCGTTTCCTAGCTGACTACTCTGAGAAGAAACGCCGAAACAAACTCAGAGGTCACGGTCGGGAATTTAGAACTACTGGCTCAGCTGCGGCGCGGGCTGGCACTTCTTCGAGCAAGGGTCGGGGGGGAGGCATTTAATTGAGGACGTCGCGAGGGACCTCGGCGGCGAGGTCGGAATGAGTTCTGTATTTGTGCACTGTACTGGTTGACTCATAGAAACATATATCTATGGGTTGACTTATTGCTCTCCTGGAGGAGGGTTATGGGGTCGTCAGGGTCGGAGAGGACATGCCTTGGACGGCGGCATTTGCTGTTTTTGAAGGGGTTATACCTGGCGGCCTCCACAACCAGAGGGTTGCGGTGCTTGGCGGCGGTATCGAAGAAGCGCTTGGAAAGGCGCTTCATGAATTGATGGATGGTGGGGATTTTGAGGTCAACATGGAGGATCACATTTCGAACGAACCAGGGGGATCCCGTAGCCTTTCGGAGGAATCGGTTTTGGAGGGTCTGCATCCTATGGATGTGGTGGGGCTTTGCGTGGGCAAAGACTACACAGGCGTATGTCATTATTGGACGTATGCACGCTGTGTAAATGCGCATTTTGCACCTAAGTGATAATTTGCTGCGTGCATTTAGGACGGAGTGGAGTCTGCCGAGAGCGAAAGCGGCGCGCGAGCGGACCGTCTTTATGTGCTCTGCGAAAGAGAGGTGATTGTCGAGTATTACTCCTAGGTATTTGGCTCGCTTCTCCCAAGGGATCGGCTTGCCGAACATGGTGATAGGTCGGGGGGGAGTGGGTCTAAGTCGTGGTTTCGAGTAGAAGTTCGCGTTTGGATCCCCCGCCCTTTTATACTTCCCGCCGCGAGCCGCGTCGAGCGCGGCGACCGTTACACAAAAATAGTCCTTATAGGTAGCATGATTCAGTATTCACGCGCTATGGCTTATTAGCGTATTTCATGTATAACTTTGGTGTTTCTGTACCGATTTCTATGATTCTTTTTTTATTAAATAGGTAATAATGTTAACATTTTTTAATTAGGGATGAGTGAGAGTGTTATAAACGTAAGAGTAGACAAATATAATCAGAAAACTCCGAACGGCTAAGCTATCGGGAGTTACACGTGTTATTGTGAGTCAACCATAAAAGATAGACATTTGCTGTCGTGGAATATTTTTTATATAATTTTAAGGAGAACATTTCCGTCATACATGATTTTTGTGTAGCTTTAACCATTAAGGCTGCACACGCGACGGAAGCTTAAAAACTGGAGTAAGTTCTCCTGTTTTCCCAACATTTCCCTTCACTGCTCTGCTCCTATTGATCGTAGCGTGATGAAAAGTATACTATAACCTGCCCAGGAGTATGAAGAACAATTGTACCAAATTTAGTTGAAATCCGTCGAGTGGTTTTTGTTTCTATAAAGAACATACAGACAGACAGACAGACAGACAGACAAAAATTTTACTGATTGCATTTTTGGCGTCAGTATCAATCACTAATCACCCGCTGATAGTTATTTTGGAAATATATTTCATGTACAGAATTGACCTCTCTACAGATTTATTATAAGTATATATATAGAATATAGATGTTCATACGAACTAGGAGAGGTCAAGGTTTAACAAAGAATCGTACAAAATAACACGTTTCATGTTTGCACATCCTTTTATTATTAAAATAAATAATTCCATTCCAAAAGCAATTCTTGAAATTAATCTAAGAAAGAAAATCATAAAATTGAAAAGCTCAATTCTTAAAAGTTCAATGATTCATTCGCTTATGTTTCAATGAATTCGTTTCAGTCACCTACAGTCGATTACGTGGCTAAGATTAATATAAGACTAAATCATACATCGTTTCTAACTCATCGAAGGCCACCGGACACATGCTTTTTGTTAAGAGGAACGGATGGTGTCGCAATTTGGCATCTATTCAATGTCCGCGTAATCATCTGCGTAATGATGCGTACCTCCTAATCGCGAATTTTTAGGCTCTTAAATTTAATAACAGATTAGAAGATTATTTTACAATAATAATATTTTTTTACTATGTTATACAATCCTGATCGACTCGCGTACACCTAATACGCGTCCACAACTTCAACCGTCATTGTCCGATGACGTCCGATAACTAGGTGTACGCAAACATCTTCTTTTACATAAATGTTTGATTCGATCGAACGAGTTCAGCCGACGACGTACGTTCACTCGATGACGGATAGGGTGTACGGCTCGCATAAGTCTTAAATACTTACTTCTACCGTTCCTATTCTCAAAATCTCAGTCAAATGCGATATCTACCTAAGTTTCCAAATTAAAATGACCCATTACAATATCGAACCTTCGTCATTGAGCCTTCTGACTCTTGACCGGCTTTTTATCAACCGCCAACTTGAACTTGGCCGCGACTCAACCAATTAAACTTGATTACTTTGTTAATAACAATAATAACTTACTGGGGCGTCATTAGAGCTATTCTATTGCCACCCGTGAACTTTACGAATGTCCTTGTCATAAGATACACAAACTCTGCTAATGAACGGTTGTAGTCATACATGATATGTTTCATACTGCTATTATCGATCACTTATGTCAAGCACTTCTATTGTTGTATTATGGATAGATGAGAAAGTTTTGGCGCCTTTATTTGCAACAGGACCTTGGTGTAGATCCGATTAAGGATTCGACTGTTGTAATAACCAATATTATGAATACACGTCATACTTACCTAAATTCATATTTTTTTTTGCATTGAAGTAGCTGGTGTAAATTGAAAAAAAAAAAAATTATGTTCCACCGTGGTCATACCTGTTCAAAATCACGTGCCTTTAATTTAGCAAAAACGTTAAACTCAACCTGTTATTAGTAGCTACGTGCTCGTCAAGAATCCTGGGACATGCAAACAACTTTTTGTCAAATTTGGATTATTTTAATGACCGACAAGGATAATAGTTCGTATTAACCTTGTGAACAAAGCACGTGATGAGAGTATTGAGTTCACGCGGTCAAAACCAGACTTCACTCATTGTGTCATAGAAGATAATGTTTTAAAAAACTATTGGGAGACCGTACTACATTAATTATGAGATTAGACAAATAAAGTTATAATATTATTTACGATAGCGTTGTAACGTCATCGTATGAACAGCAATAATAAAAAGGATAATAATCTATCCGCAAATGCATTCATTTCAACATTATACATACATATACTTATATAGCAAAAGCTATCTAGAATGGAGAATATGCCTTTTTACTTTTTTTTTTTTTAATAAACGGATCAATAACAGGTGAATTTATAAGGCTGTGTTTCGTAACAGTCGTGATAGTTCGCGGGGTCGCGTAGAAAGGTTACGTATGTAACGGTCGTAGTGAAAGCGATGAACTAACAGGCTAGCAGGCGATCTCTTGGTTCCTTATAGGCTCACTTTTCATGTCACTGAGACAGGACAGGACTAATATTTGCAGTTTGACAGCTTTGTCAAACTGTGTGACGATTGAAGATTTGTAAAAGTTATCTGGACGATTGAAAAATCGGCTCTGTGTTGGTAGTACCGAAATATTTTTCAATATCACTGGTAGTTAATACGTTGCGGAAGCTATTACGTGTACACGATTTTAATTAGTATGTGATAGCAACGGAACGTAATCTATTCTGAACTACTTTTGAGTTGATCCATAAAGATAGAGATGCTATTAAACTTTCTCTATTTAGGTACTGTCCGTTAATCTGTGCATTGAAATCATGCAAATTACATTTGACAAAGCTGCTCAGCTGCCCATATAATTTTTTAATGGTAGCAGCAACAAAAGACTTCTTAACTGCATCTTAAAGTATGCTAATATAGTTTCGAAAGTATGCTCAATTTGCTCATACGGTTTCAAAGAAAAGGTTGCTACTATTAGGTGTTATTGTTAATGTGCTTATTTATTAGTTTAAAAACGTGTTTTTGTTCAATAATATCAATAATAGCTATGTCATGAATAACATAAGATACAAATTGCCTCGGAATAAATCAATGCTCGAATGCTCGTGGATAAAACTTCATATCAAAACTAATATTACTTACTTAAGAAAAATGAAGTAAGTAACAGTATGTTAGGCAACAATGTAAGTAGTTAACGTTACTTACTTCGTTCATAACTTCATGCGTTAATTTTCCTTCTTGAAGCTCTTCGAGCATATTTACTCAATCTTAATTAAAATCTGTATGCAGATTTCAAATTAATTCTATGAATACTACGGCAACTACATCTTCAATAACTCAGAAATCCATTTGAAACTTAAACTACGTTTGTCCATCTTTTATGCCAATTTACTATCGTGGTATCTATTAAAAAAATACGTTCAACTTAGTAAGGATTTTAATTAAGAAACATTGCAGGATAATCAGTATAATCACCGACTGACCTAGTCATCTAACCGGTCTGCATTAAAACTATAATTTGTGACGCGCGTAATCCGATTACTCCAAATTTTATATTGCATGGAATGTAAATATGTAATACATATAAGGAGGTAGGTAGGCGACAAAATTAAAGCTTCTGGTTTATATGTAGGCATCTAGTTTTTGAGCGCGGCTTCGCCTACATGGAGGTCGGAAAATATCCCACGGAAACGTACTACCGGGATAAAAAGTCCTACGAATGTGTCCCGGATTCGTCCGTTCAGCCATTTAGGCCTGAACAGGAAGACAGACAGAGTTAGTTTCGCATTTATAATATTAGTATTGATACAATATTGACATCGATTATCTCTATTTCACACGTGATTTGAATGTAAGCGAAACTATTTTTAGATTGTCTATTTTTATTGTGAATTATCTTTGATCTTATCAACGGAGTGTTGTATTCGCGTATGTATTCAAGAAACAATATGATTTCAAATTCTGCAAAGCCCAAGCACTTCATTGTTATGTGTAGGTATGTAAGTTGTGCAGATTGTAGATTTCGTGCAACCAACTGTTTTTGTCGCAAGATAAGAAGAAGCAAAAGATAGACAAAACTTGAAACACAGTTGTGTGTAACACTCAGACGTCTATGTTTCAAGACTTGTCTCTATGGTGTAAGGTCAACATCCTTTAAGAGTGTAGGATCTACTCATAAAGTTGAACAACTTTCTGTGAGACCAAACCTGGAATGGCGAAAAAAATCAGCTGCTTCATACATTTATGTTCGCATCTCGACAAAATGTAGAAAACCGCAATTCTTTTGTTCATAGATATTATAGCGTTGGTCCCATAGTAAAAGTAAGAATTACTTTACTCCCAATATATACATACTTAGGTAGGAATTGCAAATTTTTTTTTTCTTTCTTGCAGGAATGCAAAGGAGCTGCATGCGAGTATGTTCGTTCTGCACCAACAAGGAACATCGATTCATGTGGTTTTGGTACGTACATTTATAACAATATCCTATCACGCAATTTAAATGCTTTATGTTTGAAACTGATGCGTAGATCATCATCGTCATCAGCCTACAGCAGTCCACTGCTGGACATAGGCCTCTCCAATTGCACGCCATTTAGCTCGATTCGCGGTAACTCTCATCCAGCTGCAGCTACCAGCCACTCTGCGAAGAGCGTCGCTCCACCTAGCCTGAGGTGGTCCAACCTTACGTTTGCCGATTCGCGGTCTTCACTCAAGAACACGTCTACCCCAACGATCATCAGTTCTACGGCCAATATGGCCGGCCCATTGCCACTTCTGCTTGCTTATTCTGTGAGCTATGTCGATGCGTACCTACATAGTATTAAAATTATACATCGATTCAAATAACTCGTAGTATTTATGTCAATAGAAGCTATTTATTCATAATTTAATCCGTCTATTTTAGAGCCTGTTTATAATTTAATCAACACGAGGACAACATTACGTAGCAAGCGTAGGCCGTTGATGTTATTCACGAAATGTCCAGTGTGATGAATCTGTTATTATAGAGTTGAAAGTCGACTTCACGTGTCATAAAATATTGTAATAGTACCTTCCTATAGTCTGTTCAAAAAGTAAATGTGTAAAGTGTAAACATACCGTGTTCAGGTTAAATTCTAACGCAATCTCTAACTAAAGGGAAAAACACATTCATCTGTATTAAGAAGGTTCCAAGTTTATATCTCACCACTTTTCCAATAATTATCTTTTGAATAATGTAATGAAATTGTTATTGTAATCATCGACGAAAATTGAGGTTACAAAATTAACCTAAATTTTCAAATATCTTTAAGGTTATTAAAGTTTGAATGTCGTTCAGCTGTGCTGCTGGGGAGTTTGTTGCGCCACTTCTTCTCCCCAGCGAAAGCACTAGGAAGGGCGGACGTTTTGGGGGACTGTATTTTAAAATTTTGACGTTCGAAAAGTGCTGCTTCTCAGCCTAGTTTGAAGAAATGATTTTTGTTTTTTTTTTTATTCAAAAAACCAAATCAAAGCACTCGACTTATAAATGTCACTACTACTTTTCTGATCCATTTGTTAACATTTCCATCAGATACTTTTGGAACACACTATAATATATGTAATTGTATGAATATTCATAACCATCAGAATTTCGTAGCTATCGTTCCGCAGCGCCGGGCTCACGGCTCGTTTGAAATGTTGCACTTCACTAGGAAGTGCTCTGACAACTAACAGGTTTCAGTGAACCAGTGAACGTTTCTTGTCTAAATTTTGTAACGTTGATATAATCTTACATGCGGTAAAAATGTCGATTGGCCAGTCGAATCATGCTTGAGGAAATAAGGCTGCGATCAAGGCTACTCGAGCGGCCTATCTCGATTTTTGTTCTTAGTTCATTAACACTGTGTGAGACAGTAATTTTAAATTGTCTAGTGAGAATAATTATGCTTAAAAATAAAAAAAAAACAAAAAATATTATAGGTACTTTAAACTTGTTTTAAAATGTTGTCTATATCTTGATTGTTTTAATTATATGAGGAACTGCATTGCTTATGCTGAAGCTCTTAAGTAGCCAAATCCTTCAGGTTTCGACCGTTTCAGCTGAAATATATGATATAGGTACAATCAACAAAAGAGATAAGTATGCAGGATCGTCGGATATAAGTAGTTGAAGTTTAGTAATAAACCGACGGATGTTCTCGAATAAAATTTAATTTTATTAATAGAAAACAAACAGCTCATTTATCTAATTAAATTGCAGTAACTAGCGAAACTGCACAGTTGTGATGGGCATCGATATCTAACTAAACATCATAAAACAAAGAAATACAGATTTTATTAACTCATACTTCAGATTACACGAAAAGCGGCCGTTGACCCCAAAAAAAAATCTTAAATTCATTTTTCTTTTTGTTTTATTTAGTAGTCGATATTCATTACGTCTGCTGAGTTTTGCTAGATAATTAAATTTGACGTTTTATAATATTCCTTATCAAACTGCCAGTCCAATACCATTTCTACTCGATAGATCTGTTACGGATCTCCGGATCACTGCTAAGATGATCTCAAACATATTGGCATGTTTTTTCAATGGTAACGCTAATTTGACTGTATTCATCAACAGAACACCGTGATCAAATGAATATGGCTACATCATTCCTGGATGGCTCTGCGTTGTACGGCAGCTCGGAGAAGGAGCTCCGTTCTCTGAGGCTCTACGATGCTGGCAAAATTGACCTGGACTCATGTCGCAAGTAAGAACCACTAAACATTACCATACTAAAAATTGTCTCCTGATAAATTTTGTGCTAGTAGGTATCAACATAATCAGCCTATAATGACACAGGCCTCCTCTCTGTGAGAGGGAGTGGGTCGTAATCCACCACGCGGATCCAATGCGGGTTGGTAGATGTCACATGTCTTCGAATTTTTGGTTCTAGGGCATGCCGGCTTCCTCACGATGTTTTCCTTCACCGTTTTTGAGAGCAGTGGTGATGAAATAATTTACACAAAGTAAAGCGCCTGTCTGGGTTCGAACCTATGACCTACAACTCGTAAGTCGCGGCCGATACCACTGGGCCACCACTGCTCTCTAATTGAACCTAATAAGAGTAAGTCTACAATAAATATTCGCTGACAGAATTTAGAGATGACGAAACTGAAACGTGGTTTCTTAAAAGTTGCTTCCTAGGTTTTGTAATTCTGTGTAAAACCTATTGTCCAGCACTTTGAACGCCGCTGAGATTTTTTACGCACTACTAAGCAGTAAATAAATATAGTCGTTTATTTTAAACGATGATTTATCTCCTATAAATACCTACTTATTCAAATAGATCCTTCAATACAAACTGTGCTGTGAGTACAAACACGGAAGAAAACAAACCAGTCGGTAATTAGATTGCATCATTGAATCCATTCCCATACAATACCGATCATAGATATTATAGAAACAGTGCTTAATGTGTGAACTATTCCCATAGCTTTGTACCTATTCAATCAACTCGATTGTACAGACATTGTCTTTACTATTGGGCGTACAACCGTATCCGTGTTAAGACAGAGTACGCGTGATAAGTGTATCTATAGGGTATATGGCGACTGCTTAACAGTTTCACTTTTATATGTCAATGAAAACGTGTCTGTCAATCAGATATCATATATGACTGGGAATAGCTCTCCTAAGTACGCTACAACAGTAACTATACTAACTGCTATTGCACTATTTGATTCTGCGTGGGAAAATTAGCACATGAAACAAGTTGTTAACATTTTGTTTATCTAGGCTGCACATGCACAGCTTTTTGTGGAGATTGGTACCCCACAAAGGCTACTGTAAAAAAATACTTTCGGATATTGATTAAATAACCTACTCCACATCATGTTTTAAAGGATGTCGTGACACCAATATGTTAAAGAAAAAAACCAGCTGACACACAGATTAAGAAAGTTATGAATCTAACTTTTAGACAGCCAACGATGGATTCGATAATAATATTAATGAATTATGTAAGCCTCTAAACAACAACGACGCAGCTGTGTCTATATAAATATCGACTACCATATTTTTGTATGCAAAATTATTTAAAATAAAAACTTATTATGTAAGCTCGTACTCAGATATCGTACAAACATCAAATATCGATCATTTAGGAACAATATGTATAAGGAATTCTTTCGACTAGGAGACCGATGCAAAATAATTTCGAAACTTCTCAATTACAAAAGCACAAATATGTGCCTTTCAATATTTCCAATAAAATGCGTGCATCTGCCGACAAAACAAAGCTAGAATTCCTAGGTGTCGTCATAAAATGGATTGTATGCAAATAGTGCCGACAAACTAACCTTGAGATGGTTTGCATTCCCACGTAGAGATTTCGATCTTTTTACATATTTGCATTGGCATCTATTGACACGATGGGTACGCGAGAGGTGAAGTGCAGCTGATGGAAATGATTGTGGGAAGGCCGCTTGTCAGGAAACAGATGAGCGTCAAGACATTGCGGTTTTTGCAGTCGTAAAAAGCACTTATGTAAAACTAAATTAACATGGTAAATAAGAAGAGGAAGTTCGTAACAGTTTATTATGGTAACATTTATATGGTCTTACCAATCGGAAATAACAAAGTGAAATATGAACTTTAGTTTAATCAAGACCTAAATGGTTAGAATATGCAAAACAGAACAGTCACGGGAAAAAATCCTCAAATATCACAAATTGACTTGAATGAATTTGAGGTCACTTTATCCCATCGCTCTGCCTAAACCTTAGATGGAATCTTTTCCACTTCGTAGTTTCAAACCCTTGAGTTAAAGTATCATACCATCTCATTAAAATCTTTCTCTTTTCCAGATGCAAAGACGGATCACCCACCGCACCCTTATACAAAACTCTACTATCGGAACACAACCGTATCGCCGGCGAGCTTTATGCTTTGAACCCGTTCTGGGATGATACCACACTTTACTTGGAGTCCAGGCGAGCTGTAGCTGCTATCATCCAACACATCACCTATAACGAGTTCTTACCTGTTCTCTTGGGAGAGGTAAGCAGAATGAATAGACTTTTGGCATCTTTGATCAAGATATCATTAATTCAGTTTTACATAAAGTCAGGATGCCAGCCGTCCAGCCTTATCTTTGCTGACTGGCTTATTTTTTTCATTGGTGCCAGTGTGCTCGTAAATAGCTCGTGTCTACACGAACACTGATGAATCATAATCCTTCAGACTTAAATAGGTAGGTATAATATGTGTACCTACTAATTGGCTTCCCTTCTGTCATGAGGAGATATTCCCAAATTTTGCCAATGCAAATAATATAATGTCATATCGTATTGTTACAGATTGGTATGGCTAAAGCAGAGCTGAAGCTGACATCTCTCGGTTTCTGGCGAGGATACTCCAGTGCTATCCGTGCCGGTGTCTACACTGAACTCGTCGCCGTTGCACCCATCTTCCACGCTATGATGAACCAGAAATTGGTAAGAAAAGAAAAAAATCTGTCGTTTAGTGTTTAGAATACTCGTAAATGTTTTTTAAACCTAGATTACTTTAAGACTTTTCAATGGCTGACTTTTCTGGGGTCTTTGCAATAGGGAAATCTTCTTGATTTCTGATTTAAATTCTTAATATTAAGTGCCTTACTTGTCCAATATTAAATAGACTCTAAATTTTTGTGATGGACCAGCTAGAGTGAGCTCGGTTTTTACCTGGACTGTTCGTTTGAGCAGTTTTTAGCTTTAATAAACATTACTCCATCGAAGGCAAGGGGCCTTAGATCAATATTAAGTATTTTATGCAAGAGTCGTAGTAGCAGTAAAAATAGGTACCAGTGATTAAGCAAATCCAAACTTTATTTCCAGATCAACACCACAACCACTTTAGAACACCTAGTACGTACCAGCGCTCAACACGTCTCCCACTTCCCAGCATCCGCTCAATGGGACCTAAACAGGTCGCGCGACCACGGAGTGTCTTCATATCTGAGGGCACTGCGCATGTGCGAACCTATGTCCACCATCAAGTCCTTCGGGGACCTCAGCCAGATGGGCTTCGATAGGAAGCAGCAGGAGATGATGGCTGATATGTACAGGTAAGAGGAATTGTTGATATCTATAACTCTTTATCGATAAATGCTGAACGTGATTTTTTGACCTGACTCTCAGAGGTAATGCGAAAAAATAACGTGGTCCAATTATAATAGCTACAGATCAGGTAGTTAAGTACCCCGGGTACTTAACTACCATCAATATAACATTGAGCTTTAGAAAGAGTCTGTCAAACAACTTTAAGTTGTTGTTAACGCTCTACATGGCCGATTTTTTTTACTTACGGCCAAGTACCTGTTTTCTACAGTCCAGTACAATCTACAAAATTTCAGTTCTGATGTTCACTACATCTGTGTCACTGCACCATGCCATTTTTTTTAACGATATCTTTTCCAATTCTAGGAGTCCTGATGACGTGGAGCTAATGATCGGAGGAGCTATGGAGAAGCCAGCGTCCGGTGCTGTTGTCGGATCAACTATTGCGTGCGTTTTAGCACTGCAGTTCGCTAACATGAAAAAGAGTGACAGGTAAACCCGTGCTTTTTTATTTTATTGTTAGCCTCCATTCTGTCCCACTGATGGGCAAACTCTTGATTGATGGCAAAAAAAAAACTTGTAAGTTCTTTTTGTTTAACGAATATTTATTATCCAAAAGAAAATACCAAATGCACTGGCAATTTAATACACAAATAAATACACAACAAAATTATTCGTATTACAGATTCTGGTATGAAAACGACTTGCCCCCATCATCACTGTCTCCCGATCAACTCGGAGCAATCAGAAAAGTGTCTCTCGCGGGAACTCTGTGCGCAGCTCAAGATGCCTTGAAGCACATCCAGCCTAAAGCTTTCGTGAGAGAGGATCCCTACTTGTAAGTATTCAGAAAACAGAACAAAGCAACTTTTGAGTCCACTGCAAAACTTAATACTTTCACTGCTCGTGAAGTACAGACGCCAGCACATCAAGCTAATACAAACTGTCAAATTTCTTTAATAGATTTTCAACTTTATCGCTAAAGTATAAGGTTCAAAGTTGATTGGGAAAATTTTACAGTTTTGGGTAGCTTGATGTGCTGGCGTTTGTACAAGATGAAACACTAATAAAATAGTAAAAAAAAAACAAATAAGGTAAAGACAAGGAAAGGATTTTCCACACTGACGCCTTATTTTAGATTACTTTATTCGATTCATCTTGTTTGATACCATCAATTTCTTAATCATTATAATCTTAAGGTCTTTTAAATGTGGCACCCCTAAACTTAATCCAAACCGGTAAAATTAATCAATAATCCATCCTTTTATTATAGGAACGCAGCCCAACACTGCTCACAACACAACCGTCTGGAACTTTCGGCATGGAGGGATGAAAGCGGCGCTAAGGCGGCGGAGAGATTGTCTCAGGATATGCTCGCTACTGCTTTGGAGAAAGCCAAGCAAGAGATGGCTGATAGGAAGAAACTCGAGTACATGTTGTGGGAATCTCGTAAGTTATAAAACAAACTTATTTTTTCAAAGGAAAAATCTATGTACTGAATATTTGAAATGCTTACCAGCGCTTTAAATTAGACTTAGACTTTTCTGAATCCTTCATATTTAGGTAACTTTAATCTATTGACAAATCTGTTTTTTCGGCAATCAAATGAAATAACAATAGCTTACATTTCAAGAGTTTGTTAGGCTATTTAACGTGATTAGGACTTTCTCAATTCTCCAGGGCATAGCCTCATACTGTAAATTGTACAAATTTGCCTTAACTTAGTTATGATTTCTGTATTACAGGCGGTGGAGCCGACCCTAAGTCTCCAGTAGGCACAGCAGCATCGTTCTCAAAAGCCAACAAATATGCTCTGAAACTCGCCAACACTTCTCTCTTCTTGGAATTCGCTACTAACGAACTTGTTAACTCTATCAATAGCGGGTAAGCATAAGTTAATATTTTGTCGTATCGGAATAATGATTATTCTAAACTTTAATCACGAGGTGTTGAAGATGACATCAAGGTTTCCTTTTTCTTGCATTTGTAATTTTCGACTATATTAAAATTTCTTATAGAAATTGATATTTACTTTAATTATTCGCATTCTTTTTTTAAGATCTCCAACAAAAGATATACTCAATACATAATAATGGTAGACTTAACAAATTTTTATTTTTTTCAGACACCGTCGCAAACGTCAGATCTTCGACGACTCCCTCGGTTTCGGTACCTCAGACTTCGTAGACTCTCTACAATCGGTTGACATCAGTGGATTTCTTGGAAACGACCAATCAGGCCCCATTATTGAACCGCAGTGTGATGACAAAGGCGCTTGCGAACCTGACAATCCTTTCAGAACCTACACTGGATATTGTAATAACTTGAGGAATCCAAATTTGGGCAAGGGTTTGACGACGTTCGCCAGATTGTTACCCCCTGTTTATGAAGATGGTGAGTTTGCTTAAAATTACCTCTAAGTCATACTTTTACTTCTGTTGACAACGGACGTGTCCAAATTAAAAACTATTAAGCACCTACGCGTTGTCTTGATCAAACTTAATGTCAACATCACTCGATCACATTTAGATTGCAAAAGTAGTCCCATTTGAATGCCAATAGTAGTCCCATTTGGGCGATAAAAATTGTCTCAATTGGGCGTCAAAAAGTCCCACTAAAGTGCCAAGAGTAATCCCATTTGGGCGCCAAAAATGGTCCCAGTCCCATTTGGGCGCCAATCTGTAGTAGCGTTTGGGTGGCAAAAACTACCACAAATTGAAATTGCTTTCTATACAACTAAGCCTTATTTTTCCAGGTGTTAGCCGTCCCCGCATCAACTCAGTGACCGGCACGCCACTACCATCCCCTCGCGTGGTGTCCACAGTGATCCACCCGGACATATCCAACCTGCACACACGATACACGCTCATGACTATGCAGTTCGCACAGTTCCTGGACCACGAGCTTACTATGACACCCATTCATAAAGGTAAACAATAGTAGCTTATTAAATTAACACGTCACTACCGGTAGATGTGGCGTCGCTTGGGTAGGCCTATGTCGGGCATTGAACATTTTCAGTTGAACTAATGATGATGATGATGATGAACACGCCAATTACAAGTAAGTAAATTTATTTACTAGACACTCATTTTATGACAAAACGGTAAAGAAAATGTTTCCTTATATACCTAATTTCACTTCAGGTCAGTTTAGTATGGTAGTTAGGAAAACTTGTTTTAATTACTTGATACCTATTTTGTATCTACCTGTTTAGAAACCAGGTTTTGTTTGTAATATTTTTATGGCACATCCCTGATACCAAATATATCACAAACATTTTTTTTTGTTTTCTTTTTCTGTAACGTGTTTATCATTTCACCATAACTTATTTTTCTAATTCTCCGCAGGTTTCCACGAGTCGATTCCCGACTGTCGTTCATGTGACTCCCCGCGCACAGTACATCCGGAATGCAACCCGTTCCCAGTACCACGCGGCGACCATTACTATCCCGAAGTGAATGTTACGTCTGGAGAGAGGCTTTGCTTCCCTTTCATGAGGAGTTTGCCTGGACAACAGCAACTTGGTAAGTTGACCTTAGACAAAGACTAAACAATAATCGTGTGCTTCATATTTTTTGGGTAGTTTTTTGCCGTTTATCATTGGAAAATATGAATTTAAAAATATATAAAAAATAAACGACTTCTACACAAACCTTTCAAAAAAGCTGGTACAAAGTAAAGAAAAAAGGAAATGGCAAAAGATCACGTAAATCGGCCAAATAATCACAAGATACCAGTGCATATAGGTACAAGAATGGATACTGTCCTCCTGTTTTGATGTCGGTTTAAAACAGCTCTGAAATTATTTGTACATTTCTATTTTAATGAAACTGCGAGAGCTGACACCAATATCATGGAATTATTATTTTTGTCTGATGCATGAAACTACTTCAATACGCAAAAATATCAAAATTCAACTAATTTCTAACTACTCCTTTCAGGACCCCGTGAACAAGTAAACCAGAACACAGCCTTCATCGATGCCTCAGTCATCTATGGCGAGAACCCTTGCATCGTTCGCAAACTGCGCGGCTTCAACGGAAGACTGAATGCTACCACCAACCCTATCAACGGAAGAGAACTACTGCCCAGGAGTGACAGCCATCCGGAGTGCAAGGCGCCTAGTGGATTCTGTTTTATTGCTGGTGAGTTGGGCAAGAAAAACTCAAAACCAAAAGGCGTTTTAAAGTGTAAATTACATACCTAAGCACACCATAGTATTCTTAGCTGGGATGGACGTACATATGAAATAAATAGAACACTTGAAATGTATGCTTCTAATAGCCATGCGTAGAAGGTTTGCTTTCTTCAATACAGTTAGCAGTTCCAATCAGATAAGCGTAGGACTTGCGCCACGAAAGTCGTCAGCAAAAATTATAAGAGATTATTTGATCGGACCAGCTGACTCCCAAGAGAGCCACGAACAGTAAATCATTGACTGTGTCTCATTACTTGAGGCTTGATACATAAGTTAAAACCATTAGGTAACTCTCGACTTTTGTTTAAAACTTTTCATAATATCCTTGTCTTGAAACCCATTTTATGCACCTTCAGGTGACGGCAGAGCCTCAGAACAGCCAGGCCTGACAGCTATCCACACGATCTTCCTCCGCGAACACAACCGCATCGTCGAAGGCCTGCGCGGCGTGAACCCTCACTGGGACGCCGACCAGCTGTTCGAGCACACACGCCGCATCCTAGCCGCGACCTTCACGCATATCATCTATAACGAGTTCTTACCAAGGCTGCTGTCGTGGAACGCAGTTAATTTGTATGGATTGAAGCTGCTGCCTTCAGGTATGTTTCGAAGTACTTGATGTTTCGTAAATCGAAGATTTTTCAAGTATTGTAGCGTTATTTACAATTTGAAGGTCATAAAATACAGTGTGTTAGGTTAAACGAGGGACATATGTACATTAAGGATTTGTGGTACTCGTACCTACTCACGAAAATGAACACATTTTCCTATGGGACCAACTCTTGTTTAACCCGACACACTGTACCTACCTAATAAGTAAGACTCGAAAACCCAATCTACATCAATTTCCCCACAAAAACGTGTGTAAATGTAGAAAAAGTGTAAATGTAAACACAGAACAAAAATGGATTTGAATTTTAGACCAAAACTAAAATTCAGCCTAATTTTCATCGACAACCGAAAACATGACTTGTTTTAAGTATATTTTGAAACAGTTTACTAGAATTCGTTTTCATCTCTGTTTACAGATTGTTATCTTAATTTCCCGTTCATAAATCTAAATGCCAATAAACTAACTTGTCCTAAATTCCAGGCTACTACAAAGAGTACTCACCTACCTGCAACCCCGCTATTGTCACCGAGTTCGCGGCAGCCTCCTTCCGTTTCGGCCACTCTCTCTTACGTCCTCATCTCCCGCGTCTGTCGCCCAGCTTCCAGCCCGTCGAGCCCCCGATCCTGCTTAGAGACGGATTTTTCAGGCCTGATATGTTCATGTCTGTAAGTAGCACTGATTTTTATGTTTCTGGGAGGGGTCGGTGTTGAAAGCAAAGTTTCATATAGGTACTCTGATGGTATCTTGGATGAAATCTTGAGAAAGTTTAAGGGAATCCTGGTTAAAACAGAAAAAAATTAATTCATTCGAAATTCTGTGAATTTTCGGCACTAGCGTTCTATTTGCGCAAAAACGTTTCTTCATACATTGAACAAACACCTCTAAGCTAGCTTCTTTATTCCTTAAATATCAAAAACGCACAACTAAGCTTAATGATTACATTTCCAGCACCCACCCATGGTAGACGAACTAATGCGCGGACTTGCCTCAACCCCCATGGAAACCCTCGACCAGTTCATCACCGGAGAAGTCACCAACCACCTGTTCGAAGACCGTCGCATTCCCTTCTCCGGCATCGATCTCATTGCCCTGAACGTGCAAAGAGCCAGAGACCATGGAATTCCGAGCTACAACAACTATAGGGCGCTTTGCAATCTGAAGAGAGCGACTACCTTCGAAGATTTGGCAAGGGAAATTCCTGATGAAGTTATTGCTAGGTAAGGATAAAATTATTTCAACCTTTTGCTGGCGACATGCTCACAAGACGTTTTGAGTCTTCCATATGCTGGATGAATCTGGGCTGTCTTTGCATGTCCAGGATGTTTGACTGTTCTAAGGTCTAAGATTCTGATAATGGCAATATTGATTGAACTTCTTGGTCCCCTATGATTACCCAATACCAGAGACAGATTTCAACCAAAAATATAAAGCAAGACTTTTTTCGGACCTAGTTGGACACGTTACTTTATTCCTCCTTATCTTAATATGTTCGACCTTTCATCCACAGGTTCAAGCGCATCTACGCGACTGTGGACGACATTGACCTGTTCCCGGGCGGTATGAGCGAACGTCCTCTACAGGGCGGTCTAGTTGGACCCACATTTGCCTGCGTCATCGCCATACAGTTCAGGCAGCTCAGAAAATGTGACAGATACTGGTGAGAACACTTTTTGATTCGTTGTTCGTACGAATTTTCAACGTCACATCAGACAGCCGAAAATTCTCGGGCGCAGACTAAGTTACAGGCATTTTTCAAGACTGCTGCAAGACATACCTGGGAAAGGGAATTATACCTATTCTTCAAAGTGACCTTGAATTTTCTTTTCAACCAGATTCATATTTTATGGGTTTTGGTAATCTATTTGTTGCAAACTAGATTTTTCTATGGAAAGCATGAATGCGGGCGTATACTGAGGTCCTTCAGCTACCCAACTGTTAAGGATGACTTTCCAGACATTAAATTGAAAATTCTTGGTATTTCCAGGTATGAAAACGACAACCCAGCAGCTCGATTCACGGAACAACAGCTTGCAGAGATCAGGAAGACGACACTGTCCAAAATGATGTGCGACAACTTTGACCACCCCGGAGACATTCAGAGGGCCGCTTTTGACCTGCCGAGCAACTTCTTGTAAGTACACGGTATTGATTAGGAGATATTTATAGTCTCTTCTAGAAGTACCTATCTGATGATTGTAACAATTGGATCCGAAAACGTAACTCTGAATGCCAATTTGTAGTGTCACTTACAAATCGAGTGCTTTGATTTGAATTTGAATACTTCAATCACCATTAAGATCATTTGACAGTTAAGGTTAGTTTTATATGTACCTACCTCAATTTTCAGTTAGTATTTAAAATGTTATTCAAACATTATTTTTTATAAAATTGAAACATTTTCAATGCAGATGAATGTGTCACTAATTTTGATTACGTAATTAACCTGAACAGGGTTTGTTTACACTTTCTAAGATACTTTTGGGACCATAGTTTTGAATATGCAACTGCGATTTTCATATGTTAGAGTTGCCATTATCTAATTAGGTAGCTCTAGATTCAAATTGTTATACTCTCCCTAACTTCCTATGAGTTCATGGTTTATGCTATTCTTACAGGAATCCACGCGTGTCTTGCGCATCATTACCTCAACTGGACTTGTCGGCGTGGCGCGAGAGTTCAGCGCAGGGATGTCTCATCGCCGGCAGATCTGTAGCTGTTGGAGAGTCCGCCTTCCCGTCACCTTGCACGTCGTGCATTTGTACTGTTGAAGGGGTGAGTTGGCATTACCTACTATGTAACCATAAACTACTATGCTATTAGTGACTCTTACCAGTTTGGTCATATTATTATGAAGAGACAGCATCTTGGCAGGTGTACTACGTGACTTGTCGAACTTAATGAAAATTGACGACCAGAAAGAGCTAAAACAATGGTTCCGGCTCTTTTCTGGTCGCTGTTTTTGAGCCTGGCTTTCAAGAGTTACAGAGGTTGAGAAAAGTGCAGCGGGCTTGTCCCAGCTTTCCTACCTTGTTTGTTTTCCGTTCTTTGTTCCATTTGATTCGCGTCGTCATTACTGTCGGTGACTTTGAACCCCAGCTATTGTTTTTATTATAATTTGTTTTTTTTTTTCTTTACATCGTTTTATTCTTTATGATGTATTAGCACTCTCCATAATTATCTACCCAGCCACAACTCAACCACATTAATTCATCTTTCTAGGCACAATGTGCATCCCTGCGCATCACAGACTGCGCACAGCTCCACCGCGAGTGGCCGCGCGAGGCGGTGCAGCGCGACGACGTGTGCACCGCGCAGTGCGGCGCCAGCGCAGGCTCGGGGAACGCGCAGGCGCGCGCGCCCAGAAGACCACACATCAACTTTAACTTCCCCGACCTGTCGCCTTTCGTTGCTAAGTGAGGGAGATAGGGGGACCCGACTCTGGTGAATGTCTGGTTGTTTTGTCAATGAAGAAAAGGAAGGTTTTGCTAGAAAACAAATGTAAATTAGTAAATTAAATGATTGTGGAGATGAGAAAAAGAAAGCTACTGCTCGACGTAGCAACTGTAAAAAAACAAAAAAAAAATGTTACAGCAAATGGTTTCTGGTGAAGAATTTATGAATATTCTTCACAGGTGATTAAAAAAAAACAATTCGAATAGTAACCACAATACAAATCTTTGTATTCGATTGACAAGACAGCCGTAACGTTTAGCAGAGCAAGGGTTTTGGTGAAGCTATAATTTAAGAAAATGAGATTGACCAATACAAAAACATTCTCAACGCACAAAGTGCACATTCAATCCGAAATGAAAGTTTTAAATCAAATAAATTATTTGTGTCTCAATAAAAATTACTTGCAAGACAGCAAGTCGTACGATTGATCGGAAAACTAAGCAGGATCGTACGACGTACGACCGATCGTATTATTCTAAATAGTTTCTACCATAGGTCAATACTGATAAATTTTCACAAAGTTACCACAAGTTTACCAGTAACATTGAAAGAATAATAGTCAACAACAATATTCTTTAAATATTCAATTAGTATTCGTATCTTTGACTGATTGTCTCTCATTTATACTTTGTTATGAATTTAGTTTAGGTATTTTAAGATACTAGTTAAATCCGAAGAGGACGTCTGTAGCCGACCTAAAGCTAAAGGTCCCGATATGACACAAAAATGTACAAACGCTGTAGATTAGAAAATGGTATATTTTATTAAGTTCTATTTTCTAAAATTCAGCAGTTTTGCTATATAAATAAGTTATTTTTTCTACACAAAACGGTTTTAAAACAGCCCCATTAAATGTGTTTTCAATATTTAAAGGTAGTTTTTCAAAATAGTGGTGTTGATGAATGTAAAATATTATTATGAGGAAATAATGTTGTGAATTTTATTAAATTCATTTTTTTATGACTAGTGCTGTAAACAACTTGTACTTATAAGAGGTAAAATCTTCAAGGAATATTAGTATGAGTAATAATATTTCTACTCGTGACCAGAATTCTCTCTGGCCTATTAGATCATAAGAGTTATTTCTAATTTAGATGATATTATTGTTTTCTTCATAAATTATGGTCTTTTCATTCAGCTGATTCTTAATGTTTCACAAACATTTTATATTACGGCCATCTTGAGCTTTAAATAGACGCAGTGATTTTTTATGACACTTACATAACATTACATCACGCCTATTTTCCCCGAAAGGTTGGGCTGAGGTGTACCTAATAGTACAGACGCCAGCACATCAAGCTACTACAATCTGTCAAATTTCTTTAATAGATTTTCAACTTTATCGCTAAAGCATTAGGATCAAAGTTGTTTGGGAAAATTTTACAATTTCGGGTAGCTTGATGTGCTGGCGTCTGTACCTCCCCCACATTTCGCCAGTTATGTTTAAGTGTGTGTGTTGTGTCCATTTAATAAATAATAACTAGAGCACAACTAGAGTAACCAATATACAGTCCATAAAACCGATGTTACCATAACTACTGATACTAAGTTTAATCAGATCTTGGTTTGGGAAAAAAGCTGAGGCCAAAAGTTAGTCTCGAATAATTATAATACTTGTGTCTAGCTCACTATAATAATTAAATTTCACTGCCTAGTTGTGCCTAGGATAGGTTCTTGTAAATTATTTTGTAATATATTGGATAATTAAGCGTAACGTTCTTTAGCTGTAATACTTTTAGTTTTATGATATGAAATCTCACCTAAACAACGAAAATGAAATACAAAAATATTTTTTATTGAAAATGTCGTTTCATTTGTTTTAAATTAGTGTTTGACCGAGACTTCGATTTCCGCCAGTTTTGGCCAATGAATCAGTTTCGGTTTTGGCCAAAGTGCCCGAACCGAAACTGGCGCTCGTAATACGTCGGTTTTGATAGAATACAAAAGGACGCAACTTACGATTACATTTGCCTGAATTCATAGACGACAAAAGCCAGACTAGCCTAAAATAACTGGGAATCGGCCTTTTTTAGGATTCCGCAAATATCTCAAAATATAGATCTTCCTAGGACAAACATAATTAAATTCTAATCCCCTCCCCCTTATGTAACACCACCGATGTTAGTCCACCTATTGATAGATTTCCTTAATTGACCTTGACCGTGACCTTTGTCAAAAATTGTTGATACAAACCTAAAAAAAACGCTGGGTCTCAGAAAATAATGTAAGTAACTAACTTTTACAAGTCTTCTTAAACATTCAGATTATGATTGAAAGTGTGACAACGCAATTAGGGTGCTGGGGGATATCGGAAAAATACAAGGGGAAAAAAATCTCGCCGAATACATAGGTAACCTCCTCCTTTTTTGAGGTCGGTTAAAAAAGTTGTTTCTTGTTCACTAAGGTGTTTTAATTCCGTGGTGATCAAAGGAATTCCATTATCAATAACTTGTTCGGGTAAACCGGGTAATCGCGTCAGGGTTCATCAAATAAAAATCAAAAATCGTAAAATATTTACAAATCACTTTATTTTGTTGCATATCAAGTCTATTTAGTTCCTTTTTACAATAAATACATTAGGTCTGAGTATAAAAAATTAGTGTTGCAAAAAAATAAACAACACAAACTCTTAAAATTTACCTTGAATACTTAAAAAGTCTTGATTTTCAGGCTAGTCCCCCCTTAAGTTCATTATACACATGGCCTGGTGACAACTACACCACAACACAGTGATGCCACCAAGTGATCAATTTTGATTGCACTGTCACTGCTCCTTGATCCTGAAACAAACAAATAATTTAATGAATATGGGAACTTTAAACTTACTCGTTGAGCTTCTTAAGTTCCGAGTTAGGCTGCACGATTACTGACAAATGCGTTCACTGACTGAAAAGGACCACTCAATCTGAATGGTTCTTTCCTCAAACGACAATTTCAGACACTAATCTGCATGGTCCTCATATGGCTTGACCAAGATTATGTCTGGACTTTAAAAGGGACTGTGAGTTTGTTTGGATCTTTCTTCTCAGAGTAACATCTTCATTATCCCGCCCTTATCCCAATTTATTTGCGGTCGGCGCAACATATCTTGTTCTTCCATACTTCTCTATTAGTCGTCTCCTCAGAGTATACGGTTAGGAAACACCGAACTAATCAAGTTTTAAGATATCATTTAATTTTGATTCGTAAAAATTTTTTTGAATCAATTTACAGAACTAAAAATCATTTACCAATAACCCTTTGCACGACCTGGAAATCCAATTTAGGGGGTTGAGTCTCTTCAGTCCGTCAAGAAAGATACGGGCCGCCCGAAAGTAGTAGATCCGTCAAAACGAGAGTAAAATTCTATTTTTCGGACGGGCAAAAACACATCGGGAGTAGGGACAACTGTGCAATTATGTTATCATTTATTCACGCCTCAAACTAATCTTATGTCCGTCAGTAATACGGAGTTGCAAACGCCTGTAACTTCAGCCAAAATTAAGGAATTCGTGGTTAGGGAGTAGATTCAGCAGTAACACTTGCGATAAACATAGGTAAAAAAGATTTAGTACTAGAAAGTTGTCATACTAACCGTATGGAAAGGCGAGTGATATCAGTTAGCCGCGACCTCCTTGAACCCGTTGACGACTGGCGTGTGGTCGGTGCTGCGCCGCCACAGGCCGTATACACGGCCCGGCACGGCTTGCCATAGCCGGACCGTGCCGTCCTCCGAGCCGGTGGCGTACAGCTCGCCGTCCGGAGACCATCGCACGCAGTGGACCGGACCGAAGTGGCCTTTGTTTGATTCTGGAATGTAAGAGGTGCATGAGATGGTAGGTTGTTGATCAGGATAGGAGGTGGAGCATGGTTTGTGACATAGCACCACAATCACACCCTGCTGCCGTTCCGTCAAGGTACTTTACCAGGTTGGACTTACATCTTTCCACTTGTGTCCGGACTTCCAGAGACGGTTCAGAGACAATCTCCGGAACTTAACTACTCCAGCCCTTTGTGTTATTTATTGATTCTGAGGCGGTACGAAGTTCGCCGGGTCAGCTTGTAATAAAGCTTTAAGCGCAAAACTTCATTGCCTGCGTATGATAAGCCCAATTTCGCTTACGTAGTTTCAGTTATGTTTTGAGAAGTCTAGATAGTGGGCAAATAAATTCTAAGTAAACATAGAATAAAAACAAAAACTAAACTTACCGAGTTCTGTTCCCGTATTATAATCAAATTTATAGACTTTCAAGTCTTCACCGCCACACACGAAAGTGGCCCGGCTAGGCGCCAGCGATGCCGAGTAACATTTCGTTGGCACTGGAAATTCGCGCATTTTGCGCATTGTGTCAGAAGAATAGAATGATACATTTGTACCTGAAATTAAGAAAAGTAATGAATGAGTAACATTAATAACAGCGTGCGTGTATGACCAGAGCGACAATTCTCGTAATTTTATGAATGTTCACTGTCTGATCCCATTCTCAATTTGTCAAAAATACGTCTCTAATTACCCTACATTTTTGTATTATCGCCGATATAAGATTGTGACTAAATTATGAACGTTTTTAATTACGGGAATTGGCGTTCTGATGTACAAACGTAAACAAAGCAAAAGGAGTACAAGGATTGCAGCAGGTGGAGTTCTGGTTTTTACGTCTTTAAAAAGTCATGGAAAGGTTAAAGGTCATCCAATTTGAGTGCTTGGACAGACTTGCAGCGCGGGCGCGGGCTGCTCGGCAAGGGGAGCACGCGGGGAGCGCGCGGGCAACTCACGCCATAGCTCATTCATAAAAGTAGCCGTAGTGGATGCGGTGGCGGCCCGCGCGGGGATCGGGGTTCTCAAAGTTAGAGCTTTTTTCTTTTCTAGTAAAAATAAGTCTTCTTAATCCATATTATATTTTGACAAACACTGGACACGACAACACGCAGGACGCCGCGCCGCCGCGCTCGACTGCGGACAGGCAGATCGCGCGCGTTCCCTCACCCGCGCCCGCGCTGCCAGTCTGGCCAAACACTTAGATTAGAACTTTTGGCTATTTAATAATGCCACATACGTACTTATCTATTGCGATCTATTACAAACACAATGTACGAGGAATGCCTAAGGCTGTTTTTACGTAAGTACGACAGGTGTGGTATGTTTTAATGCGTAACTTGATCTTGGTTTGCTCTTGAATTAAAATGTAAATTCGTACTAAGGCCAAACGTAATCGCTCCACATAACATGTCACAATAGACTTCGTCATAGAATTATGTGAGACTCGCGCTGTGACGGCAAATTCTTTCGCGTGGAATTCGTTTTTTTTTCGTTGAAACTTTCTTATTTCACTTTTTGAAAGTAGTTTATAGGGTCTTCTGTTTTTAGGGTTCCGTACTTCAAAAGAAAAAACGGAACCCTTATAAGATCACTTCGTTGTCCGTCTGTCTGTCCGTCTCTCGAGACCCTTTTTCACAGAAACGGTTTCTAGGGATAGCATCCCTGAGGATGCAATCCCTTGAAGCAGTGAAAAAATCAAACTTCTAATACGGGCTTTTAAGTTCCGTTTATGCTGTATATTTTGACACTCGCAAGGGAATCAAAACCTATAGGGTACTTCCCGTTGACCAAGAATCATGAAATTTGGCAAGAAGCAATGACATGTAGCACAAGTATAATATAAAAATCCGAAAACCCTAAATTTGTAGTTAAATACCTACAAATATGTACGGAACCCTCGGTGCGCGAGACCGAATCGCACTAGACTGGTTTTAATTTATTAAAGTACTCAATCTACCTCAATTTTTTTTTTATCAATTTAGTTTAGCCGCTAGAACATAACAGACAGACATGCACTACGCATTTATAACATTAATATTGGATAAAATATCTTACCGTGAGCTACTGTCAATATAGCTCCATCTCTTGACAGTTCTAAACTGTTTGGTATGGTTGGGAACTCCACTTTTTGGACCTCCTGGAAATTAAAAGGAAGTTTTAATTAAATACTACTCAGTAACAAGATACAGGATTAATTAAAATCAGGAATATACAATCGAATGAATAAGGCATGATAATCCAATGAAGTCAGTCGGCTCCTGTAGATTGAACTTCATTCAATAAATCCGCAAATTAACACTCCAGTCAACTGTAAAGTCAATCGATGTTTCGGAGTTCTTAAAACCTTACTAATTGATTGCTTGGAGCTGATAATCACACAGCAGCTGTCTAGCAAATAATTTAATGTCCTGTGTCTCGTAATGTACTTTGCATACATATTATTGTATAGAATCAAGTGTTTCTAACAGAACAGACAGCTATGCTGCTGGGGAGTTTTTTGCGCTACTTCTTCCCAGCAAAAACACTAGGAAGTCGTGAAGGGCAGGTGTTTTGGGGGACTGTTTTATGTGATTTTGACGTTCGAAAATTGCTTATTTTCAGCCCAATTTGAATTTTTAATTTGATTTAATTAAAATAAATAATAACCAGCAAGTTTTCGTTTATGTAAATAAAGAAGTTATTGTTATAAATATAGGATATAGAGGGAAAGGAAGACTAAAGAAAAGATGGATAGATTGATAGGATTGTGTGATGATGAAGTTTTCATTCACAAAACACTATTATAATTATATTCTACAACCATCACCTGCATAGCAAAAGCAGCAATCAGCCAATAAATTCTCACTACTGGGACACTGGCCTCCCCTTTGTGAGATCCTTCTCACAGAGAGGAGTCCAGTGCGCCGTAATGCACCCCCGCTTGGTGCATTACGGCGCACCTACGGATTGGTGGACACAATTTATGACTAAAACATTTGCTACAGTAAATAATTATTTATAAGATACAAGCCGTGTGCCCGATGGTATTCTATTTCCATTTGAAAACGATCGAACTTCCATACAAACTGTCATGTGGGGGGATGAATTTTCCAAAACCTTTCTTTGGTTCTCACTTTCACAATATAAAGAACTCGATTGCCAGATTTCATGCTTTTAGACCCAGCAATTTAGACAGTGCGTTGTGTGCCAGTGAATGAATAATTTAAATAATTATTATTAAATAGAATACATTACTTGTCCACTGGTACGATCCCAGACTCTCATCGTTAGGTCATCGCTCACGCTGACTATGCGTGAGTTATGAAGGAAGACTGCGTGTCTGATGCTACTCGAGTGCGCGCTTATTTTCTCCAGAGCTGAAAATTATCATAATTTTGTGTTAGATTTTAATCTATCAACGGGCAGTTATGTTGGGCAATGGACTATAAAATGATTATTGATTAAGGCACTGTTCCAACCGAAAGCGAGTATGCGATTAACGCGCGGGGACTCGATCGTCGCGCTCGTTTATATGAATAGGACGTGCTATCAATCAAGTCGCCTCTGTACGTCATATTTCATGTAAACGATCGCGTAATAGCGTTTTCACACGACAGTCGCTTTCGGTTAGGATGCAAGGTAAGAAAAGACTAGGTCTCTGCGAACTCAGATGAGGTTTGTGAGACAAGGTCGTAGTATCGCTGTTGATATTCTAAAAAATCTATACAAATAAATAAAATTGGAGTGTCTGTTTGTAATATTAAAATAACCGCTTTTTACTAAATGCATATGGATGTATACACGGTACATATACCAAAATATTTTTTTTTACAATTTTTGTCTGTTTGTCTGTCTGTTTGTTCCGGCTAATCTCTGAAACGGCTGGACCTATTTTGACAGGACTTTCACTGGCAGATAGCTGATGTAATAAGGAGTAACTAACGCTACGTTTATTTCGATCGACGAGAGATCTCGGCGTGTTGTTTGATGAACAACTATCTTTTAGAGATCATTACAATAGCATGACGAATAGAGCATTGAAACTTCTCGGTTTTATATCTAGGTCTACCAAAGGATTTAAAAAACCTCAAAGTTTCATATTACTTTATAAAAGCCTAGTGAGAAATATATTGGAATACTGTTCGATAATCTGGTCACCGTGTTACGCAGTACACTCTGACAGAATTGAGAGGGTGCAAAGAAAATGTGTTAGGTGGGTCTCGTACCGTTACGGCTACTCTAGAACGCTACAGACCTATTCCGAACGACTTGTCAGATTCAGTTTGGAACCTTTGCATGCTCGTCGCAAACAGCAGGACTTAATCAACCTGCATAAGATACTACATTCCACGCTGGACTCTTCAGCTCTGCTGTCCCTCATAAACATCAATATTAGGTATAACACCCGAATACCGAAAACTTTTGCCCTTCTGGTCTTTACAAATAACACCTCATATTATAACCCTATCGTTAGAATGTGTCGACTTTACAATGATATTTCTAAAGACAATAACAGTATTGATATCTTCGATTCTCGTGCCGCTGCTTTCAAAAGACATGTACGTACTTTTTCTTTTTAATATTTAATTTATGTACTTATTAGCAATTATGTACTTAATCTGGCGCGTTTGGTCTCCTACACATTCCCTGTGTAAGCAGAAGTGTCGGAGGGCAGACGCTCATACCTTGTAGCTGTAATTTTTTCAATTAAGTTTTATTTTTATTTTTTTTTACTGTAGTTGTTATCATTATTATTGTTGTTGCTGGTCATGTTGTGCGACTACGCTTTGGGTGATAGTCTGGTCGAAACCTATAAAATTTAAACCTAGTAATATAAGTACTTAATGTGATTATTGCCTGTTGTGGTTGCCTTGTGAATAAATAAATAAATAAATTTTGGAAAAAAAATTAGGGTTCCGCGCATAAAAATTAAAACGTTCTCCGTCATGCACGCGCACGGTCGCGGGCACAGCTAGTAAAGAAATATAATATAACATAAGTACTCCATAAAACATTTTCTACTAAGTTTAGGCCTGCCATGACTTGCTTGACCTTTTGTCTCATAGTGTGGAAACATATAAAAATAGAATATTGAAGCTTTTAACAGTGTATCATAAAAACTAATGAGTGTTTTAAATACTGTTTAAGACAGAGGGATATTATGGATAAGCTCGATGTAAACAATTAATAAATTATTCAAAGGTTTTATTATATGTATGTAAATATTTCGTTCTTCTCAATTTATTGCATAAATATGTTGATTATTGGAGATAAGAGTTATCTTGAATGTTAATTAATGCTTCCTGAACTTATTGTTTATGTACTTAGAACATGTTTATGTCGTCTCTGTGACAACATTTAAAACTACAATTTGCAATTTATATTTCTATTATAATATTTCAAATATATTTATTTTGAATAACAATTTAATCAAATTAATTTCCCATAAACCTACATGACATGGGCACTTATGAAATGTCTGAAACAAGGTTCACGGTACCAATTGGTTGTTTCCTATGGAGAAGAGACAGAAAGAAACTCCATGGTTACTCAAAAATAATTATTCATAATGATATAAAAACTCCTAGATCTCAACTATAAAGGACATAATAGGTAGTTATTTCACTCAATAGGTCAACATGCACTGATAATATAATTTATTTACAGATTAGAATCTACTACAGGAAGTAATTGTCCTTTCCTTATCGAACATAAAAGTATAATGAACTAACCTCCCGCTTCAGGTTTGTTGAGGTCATATACTCTTATAAGTTTCTCATTGCTGGCAGTGAGTAGCTGAGTGTCGTCAGCATTGAAGTTTACACTCTTCACTATGTGTTCGTGGTCAAATGTGTGCACCACTTCACCGTATCGAGCGTCCCATATTTTTGCTGTAACATTATTGAAAATATTGTTAGATATAGTTGTCAACCTGAACGCGTACCGCAAGGGCTCGTTTGAGGTGGCGCGAGAAAAGAGTTCCTGGAAGAATTTGTGTCTTTGCCCAGCAGTGGGATAGCATTGGGGCAAGAAAAAAAAGCATGGCTAGGTTATTGTTTGGCTGATATGAATATGTTTTTATATGTGAACCACAAATAGGAGCTTTTTGTAGCTTTAGGCACATCTGGGAAATGATGAATCAGGTTTCTATATTTATACTATCTCCCACATCCATGTTCCAGTTTAAATACTTGAAATAGCACAAAGTATCTTAGTACCATTGTGAGAGTTAATAGTGTTGGAATAAAGCATTTGATTGTTTGGATCCTTACTGTTTTATCTATGTGTGTGTACAATACTCAAGTGCTAAAAAACTAGATAATATTGTGGTCAGAATTAATTACATGGAATGATGCAATCAAGTTGTTAGATTGCAAAACTAAAATGAATAAAGGATCATAATTATCCTATTTATATTTAACATCCACTTAATACAAATTTAAACAAAAAGAAGTATCAAAGATATACATACATATTTCGTAACATAAACAAACCTTTTCTTTCTTTCACCATTACTAATAGTTTTGTGAAACAAGGAACATGAATCATCTGATTGCATTAAGATTAAAACCTACTTGGGAATGCTATGAAATATTTATGGTACCTGAGAAGTCAGCTGCTCCACTAGCTGCAAGATTAGCATTTTGTGTCAAAGCTACCCCCCACACTGCACCTTTGTGACCTTCAAAAGTGCCAATCCAATCACCCGTTTCACCTTGTCGTAGCATGGGCTTGCCATCTAAAAAGGAATTCATTAATATTACAATGTGTTACTAACAAAGCCAGAATTCAAACAGTGGGGTAATTGCGTAACACACTAGCAATAGCAATGGGTTTCATTTTGACACTCATTGCGTTATTTATGTTGTTGACCAGACACATTTTTCGAACATATGGAGCAATGGATTAGCAATATCCTTCAAAATGATTGAGATTGAGAGTGTGTTATGCAATTAGGGTGCTGGGCTTTGTACATAAACTCATTGTGGTTGAAGGGACAGAATTGGAAGTCAAATTCTGCTTTGTCATAAAATCATTATTATACTTTTTGTAATATTGCTACACTAGAGTTGAGTAATTATTTGAGATTAATAATGTGAAATAAAAATATATTATGGAAAATAAAACTTAATTATAGACAAAGGTCTTGAGTCAAAAAAGTAAAGTAATGTTTAAACGAAACCAATATAATAAAGAGAAGATATCAATATTCATTTTATTCATTCATTAATATTTTCATTCAAGTAAGTACATATTAGCAATTGTTGAATGAGTATTTCTCTAGCACTGTATGGAAATGATAACATCTTTAAATTTTCCTCATAAAGTAAAACAAAGCTTTCATTTTAAAAACACATCTTGTACAAACCATTGTGTTAGCCTTTCACACTGTCAAATAGATGTTAATTATGTAGCACAAAGGCCTACCTAGAATATAAACTATCTTATCAAAACAAGGCAATCGTTAGCGCTACAGCTGTTCTATAAAATACTATGACCACTGTCATAACAAATAATAAAACAGATGTGTATGTAAGCTATAATAGTAGATAAAAAGTATATCAGATACTCTAATGATAGATTGTGTACACATAAAAGAACAATGACAGGAAGGCACAATTAATATTAAGTGTTATTGACTATTTTCCTTATACAGCCTCATATTGAAAGTAGCATAGTGACATGTTTTCAAGCCCTTCCATAAAGTAAACATTGATGTCAAGTACTTTGATAAACCTTGAGTGAGCACAAGGTGACCCACAATGGGTGAAATGTCAACATTCAACATAGGAACAAAATTTACTGAATGCAACAATTCATGAGCACACAAAGCCGTGGAACTTGTATGTCATGCTGCCGGTAGGTACGTGAATAAAAGCACGAGCGCAAGCCTCAAGGCGAGCAGCTGAGGAAACATACGAGCGGATACTCAAGGTACTTCCTGCATGTCCGGAAAGAGAAGGTCACAACATGCATAGAATGCACGCCGGCCGAGCGGACAACTCCACACAAACAAGAAAAGTGAAGGCCTTTCGAACACATCTCGTCACCAACATCTGTCACGCCAAACCACTACTCACACGCACCAACACACTTGCAAGACTTCCACCCAAATATAGGCCAAGGCAATAGGGCACACTGATTACAAATTAGTCGTCAAAACTCACCTTTGCAGGCCGAAATTAAATAAAACCCATCTTTTGTAACGTCACTAAAATCCAAATGCACGACTGGTCTAGTATGGCCACCGCATGTGAGAGGAACTTGCTTGAAAGTTGTCATTTTGTTTCTTAATTTTGTTTGTTGTACTTTTGAAAATAAAACTAATTATCTTTGTTGTTAACTAAAAATTAAACTAATGAGTCTGATCGTTCTGAATGTTGACAATCGACTGACGGAAAAGTGGTAGACGGTATTGCTATACATGTTAGGATTACCTACCCTTTTTATTGATAAGAATAGTGATTAATATAATCAAAAGTAATTTAAAAGAGAATGATATACCCTCTTAAAATTGTTTTTTAATTGGTACGAAATGCAGTCCAATCCATGTATTTATGTGATGTATGCATGTCTTTTCAGAGAAAAATAATTGTAACAGTACTTTTTATCATAGTAAAACATCAGCAGACCGTGCTAATAGTGATCCACTTTCATCGTGAGACAATTAATGATTTGTTTTATGATGAAAAATTTAAATGAAATTCTAGAACGGTTTTCATAACGAAGCAAATAACATTCTCAAAATTATTTTTCAACAATGTAGTTTTACTAAATTAGTAGGTTTTTTTTGTTGTGGTAATTTTATGATTTATTTTTCATTTTACATTTCGGTTATGACAATTTATATTGTGCCTTGTAATTATTTATGAGGAGATATTCTATCTATGAAGCACTTACGGTTTATTCCAATTTATTTTATAGTTGTATTACCACATATTATTATTTTAGAGGAATATTACTTTCACCTCTTGAGATTAGCACAAAACTATCGTTTTGTATTTTTATAATTGATAGCTTATAAATAAATTACTAAAATTAGAAGGAAGTAACGATACCTTATTATTAAAACTGGCCTCAAGATTTTGAAACCATTATTACATTCGATGGGGCCTGGGCCCGAATTGCGGTATTTTTTTTCAAATGAAACGCAAATGAAGCACGAACGAAGTTCAAACGTTACATGATTTCGTATCGCGGTGTCGTTTTGACACTTACTTCAAACGAAGTTAAAACGCAGACGGAACGCAACTGCGCGTTTGTGAAACAGTTGAAATGAAGCTACTTTTTCTCAAACGTTTCACGAACATACGCTGTGTTTTTGTGTGATACTTGTTTATTTTATTGTGTTTGCTGTAAAAATGTTATATTTAGACCTATTAGAATGTGCTTACGCGTACGACGTAGCCGTAGCTCGTGCGGAGGCTAGGCGGCTGAACGTATTGGCGAGGAAGAGTGATCCGGCTTTCGATCTCAGTGATCGAAAGTTTGTAAAAAGATACCGGTTGTCCAAGGACCTTACTCGGCAGCTGATTTCAGAGTTAACGCCCCACCTTCTACCTACAGTACGTTCAGATGCTTTGGACGTGGAAACTAAGGTAAGAAACCATGTATTTGATGTAGGTAAGGAATGCTCCTCATAAACTATGATACTAAAACTCCATTACCTACTTATGTATTTTTGTTTTAGGTTTTGGTTGCACTAGCATTCTTTGCTTCTGGGTCTTATCAGACTCTTGTAGGAGATAACCGGAATCACTGTGTTTCTCAAGCCAGTGTTTCCAAAGCAATCCGGCAGGTGGTAATGGCTTTAAACAAGCCCTCTATTTTAAACAAATATGTTTCTTTCCCCTTTCAACGACAAGAAAGGGAACAAGTTATAAGAGAGTAAGTATAAATAATACCTTTAAATTTATTGATACTGAATTGTTGATACCTTTTGAAGGAACATATTGATTGAAATTGTTTTTTAGGTTTTACAGACGTTATAAAATGCCGGGACTGCTGGCCTGTGTCGATGGGACCCATGTGGCCATAGTGTGCCCTCAGCATAATGAAGAGAGATTCATGAATAGAAAAGGGTACCACTCTCTAAATGTTTTAATAGTGAGTAACAATGTAAATAATTATGCTAAACTATTAAAGATTATAGACATTTCTATAAGTATTTTTAAATATTAAGCTCATTTAGTATCTCTCATAATTCTTTTGTAGTAAAATGTTTTTTTTTTTTCAGATGTGCGACTCAAATTTAAATATATTATGTGTAGATTCCAGTTTCCCTGGGTCTACTCATGATAGTGTTATATGGGCTCAACACTCATTAAATGCATATCTTGATAGGCTTCACAGGATTAGTGGGGAAGATGTTTATGTTTTAGGTATACAGTATTACCTACATTAATTATCCATTTTATTTTTATGTTGCTTGTACTGTTTATTTAATTTTTTTAAACCAGAAACTTCAAATTCTGTTTTCAATTACAGGAGACTCAGGGTATGCCTTGAGGCCTAATACTATGATACCTGTGACAGACCCAGCTCCGGATACCCCTGAGGAGTATTATCAAGATCTGCATTTATCTGCCAGAAATGTAGTGGAGCGTTGTATAGGTGTATTAAAGGCAAGATTTAGGTATGTACAACCTAGGCTAACATACATACAATTTTTAATACTATTAATAATTCTTAATAGTAAATATTATAATTCTAATATTATCTTTTGCAGATGCCTATTGGTGGACCGAAAGCTGCATTATTCACCGGGCGTAGCAGCAAAAATAACAAATGCCTGCTGTGTGCTACATAATATAGCACACAGGGCTAGACTCCCCTACATTCGCCTAACACCGGCCGAGGCGGCACGAGAGCGCGAGTTGACAGAGGGCGCGAGGTACCTGGCGCCGCCGCAACAGGGACAACGTAGGCGCGGCGGCGCCAGCCTCCTCTCCGAGTTGGAGCTAGGCCGCGCGCGCCGCCTTGCCCTTGTACAACGTTTGTGGGCAGATAGACATATATAGCTTTCTTCCTGTATTTGGTAATGATGAATACTTACAAATAAAACATCAACAATTAAAATGATTTATTTATTGGTATAATAAACCATTAAGATTATACTAAACTTACACCTACACAAATAAAGTATGTGCTTAAACAAAAAATTATTAAAGCTACTGTATATATAATAACAATTAGAAATAAGAAACAAAAGAACATAAGTACAATTAAAATGATTTATTTAATGGTATATCAAACCATTAACAAATTATACTAAACTTACACCTACACAAAGAAAGTTCTTACCCAAAAAAAAAAATGAAAGCTACTGTATGTATAATAAGAATTTGAAATAAAAAACAAAAGAACGTAAGTAGGTAGTTAAATCCTATTCTGGCTGCTGCTGAATTTGTTGTGAAGCACAGTACTGAAAAAAAAAGAAATAATTCTGTTGTAATTATTACTTACTTCAAGGGAGCTTTGAGTTAAAAGGGTAGACTACTGCTTAATCCCCCTAAATAGATAAACTAAAATTACCTGTCGACTCATTCTGTCTATACTTTCGGCAATTAATTTAAAACTTTGTGACAGAGTATTGATTGCCACTGCAGTTTCGTGTGCAGCTTGAGCATTTTTGTTGGCAGCCTGTGCATTTTCTAAAGCAGTTTGCGCTTTTAATTCTTCTATCTTTATTATCATCTTCCTAGATTCATCTAGAGCACTTCTGGCAGCTAAAATTAAAACATGGTTAATTATTGAATAATCTTTAAAATAATAATAATAATATTCTTATCCTTAGATCTTATTAGATGGGTAGTTGCCTGGGTGTTAAGTGAATATTTAGATTTAATTTTAGTATTTTGATTACTGAAGTAAACAATATGAAAGTCCTTATACTGATATTTTTTACGGTAATAAAATTAAAGATTTAGCTTACATTGTACTTGAGGTGCTGATGGGGTCTGATGCGAGACCGACGGCTGTGCTGTAGGAGCCCGAGAAGCACGCACAGATCGTCTATGCTCCCTTGTTCTTCTGGCTCTGTCTGTGAAAACATCAACAATGATAAAAACAATTAATTAACTAACTAACCTACATTCTTAACTAATTATCTGGTAGTTATATAATTATTTTGTACCTGCTGTTGGTGTGGCCAAGGGTTCCAATTGAGATTGGAGGGGCTCTATTTCCTCTTGAAGCACAGGCTGACGAAAAGGCACTTCTACTTCATCCTCATGCTCTGCAGCTTCCATATTCAGTCTGTAACAATAAAAATAAATATAATAAGTATAATAACATTTATAAATTGGTAAATATTCAAAACCAAAATAACTGTCTTTTTAAGATATTGAGAAAAAACACTTACACTAATGGTGAAATATTTCCACCTTCTACCAGCATTTCCACAATATTACCACTGTCTACAGTGATATGTTCTACAATAACATCCTCTGATTCATGCAGAGTATCACCCTGGAGTAGAAAGAAAAAATATTAAAACACAAATGGTGAAAACCTGATCATATTACAAAATATAGGTTTACTAACTTCATTCACAGCAAAATGCTCCTGCGCTACATTCGGTAGGGGACCAACATCTCTGCCTATAATATTGGCCACTTTGTCCTCCAGTGGGGTCAGTGTGGGAGCATTGCTGGGTCCACCTCCTGTAGCACGTTGGCTGGCATTAATTTTTAATAATTTCGCCCTAACTTTCGTTTTTTGGTCATTCCACGCCTGAAAGATTAGAATATTATAATAACATAACTCATTTGTTTAGATTAGGTATCTATTTCCCACCACATCATGAATACTGAATGATCAAAATTATAAACACTTGATTAATTATGAAAGAGCGAGATTTAAGCATTATAATCCAATTCAATTCTAATTGGAACTAAAAAAGTACACACCTTTGACCATTCTTTTGCTGTCCTTGCAGGCCCTAAGCCATTAAGCGATTCAGCGCACTCTTGCCAGAGCCGCTGGGCAACTGCTCTTGCCTCCTTGGATCTCACCCGACCGAGGGCGAGGTCTCGATGTCCTTCCAAGAACTCGAGCATTACCTCTAGCTGCCGGACTGTTGTGCATCTGCGTCGCTCTTCCATTTCTTAAAGAAAAATCATAGTTACATGATCTAACCTACAAATGTTTCCGTTTATCTTTTTAATAAAGAATTCGGGTTAAAGATTGAACATAAATTCACTTACCAAAGCTGTTGAAATCCACTATACAACTGGCACAAAATTCTTTCACTAGATTCCTCATCGTTAAAACCACTTGAATCACTTCCACTTAAAATCACTTCCAAGTAGGATATAAATTAAAGTTATAAATGTCTTCGAAACACTCGCATACTTTTGAGTTGCATACAAAAACAAAAACAAACAAAAAAATTAAAAACATCTGAAGCATCTGTCAAAACTCAAACTGTCAAAACGCAGTAGAGCTATCCCATAAAACTTCAAATCGACCGTCGACTACACTTAAAAAGCACACTATTCATCAATACTAAAGTCACATCTCTAAAATTTGATATTTGCTTACAGTCCAATTGCGTTCCAGCTTTGTTTCATCTTTGTTAGCACGTGAACTTTACCGCGATACCAAACTCCGCACCGACTGGACTGCTACTGGAACTCAAGCAGAGATGAAACGCGGACGTATTAAACATATTTTAAATTACCGCAATCGGGACCCTGTACACTCTTCCGCGACTGCTCTCGCCATGTTTCGCCGAGAGCACTCGCGCGAGAAGTCGAGTGACGAGTGCGACCTTTTACACTCTCGTTTATTCAGTATAATACGGTTGCGAACGCCGAGAAGGTATTATGTTTTGTGGCCGAGAAGATGGGCGCGTTACAAGTTACGGCAGCTGTTACCCTATGCGCTATCAGTTTTTTTAAGCACAATACCATTTTTTTTTAAAGACTCGATTTGTTAAAATTTAGTTCAGCTTCGTTAATTCATATAATGATAAAGTCAAACGTCTACGCGGTTAGAAAGCTTGCGCTAAACTCGTGAGTGTGCGAGACCCTTTGACTCGTGCACAAAAAACCAACTTGGAACGGAGCAGACGAGGCGAGGCGAGACAATAAGCGAAGCGAATTGTATGTACACTCCCGCACTCGTCATGCCTCCCGGTGCCTCGAGGAGAGTGCACAGGTGCCATAAAGCGCTTCACACACAGCAGCTATAATGTTAAGATGTATTTACTTACACATCTCATTACATCTTTCCATAGAAATCGCCAGGAGGCCATACACAACAGCTATAATTTTTATGTAGGTATGTACAGATGCCAGCTGGCGTCTGTACATTATAGCGGGATGTAACGTACAGACGCCAGCACATCAAGCTACCCAAAGTTGTCAAATTTTCCCAATCAACTTTGAACCTTATACTTTAGCAATAAAGTTGAAAATCTATAAAGTCAGATTGTATTAGCTTGATGTGTTTGCGTCTGTACATTAATATTATACATTATAGCTGCTGTGTGTGAAGCGCTTAAGAGACGAAGCGAGTGTAGCATTGTTCACTCTCGCACTCGTCATGCCTCGCGGTGCCTTGAGGAGAGTGTAAGGCGCCATTTATAAGAGACGAAGTGAGTGTAGCATTGTACACTCTCGCAATCCTCATGCCTAGCGGAGAGTGTACAGGCGCCATGACATTATTTTTGTATGCAGAAGAGGAAGACAGTGCTTTCAAAATGTTACGCCACAGGTGTTAGTAATACGGTCCCGGCTTTATCATTGTATTCTCGCCGGTTTATCGACTGAAAGTTTTAGTATGACGTGTCATTTGACGTTGTCAAAACGTATTGAATTTCACAGAGTACTTTTTGATAGTGTTGAATTTGTTGTGGTTAGTTTGCAAATTGGATTTCACTGTTTTGTAAGTTTAATTAATAAATATGGATTTCTTCACTTCTATACCCACCCATATTGACTATGTTGGCCAGGCCAAAGCTGAGAAATTATACAGAGCCATAATTACGCTCTTCAGTATCGTTGGTTTCGTATGGGGTTACATCGTTCAACAGTTCTCACAATCTGTGTACATTCTGGGAGCCGGATTCATCCTAGCTGCGATCTTGACAGTTCCTCCATGGCCTATGTATCGCCGCAACCCATTAAACTGGCAGAACCCAAGAAACAATGAAGAGAAACCAGCAGGCAAGAAGGGGAAGAAATAGGAGCGTTTCCTAACAATTCAGCCACCACCATGATCAGAAGTGTTTTCCAAACAGTTGTGTATTTCATTATTCTCAAATAAAATAGTTTATAAGGTTCATATTGGTTTTATTACATATCAGATAACAAAACATAATTTTACCTCTGCACGTGTGGTAGGTGAAGAGGTGAAATTTTAGCTTTAAAAATAATTCAGTCAATATCATTTTCACAAATATATATGTCGGAGGCGGTAGCCAATTACAATTGTGGGTAATCAACAGAATTTGTTATGATTTGTTTATCTTATTTTAAGTGATTTTACTATCAATTCTTGTCTAATAAATCGGAACATAATTTATTGAGTACTCTGTGTACGCACTAATTGATTTTAGCAACTTATTTCGATAATTGTAACCAATGGCTTCTTGGCTTTGTTCAAAACAATTTATGACTTGTTACCAAAGAGTCGCCCATAATAATTAAAAATATGGCTGATGATAACGACACAAAACCTACCTGATCCAATATATAGATACATCAGAAACACAATAAGAATTGGTTAAAAGAATTGTATGAACCTTGACAAAAAGAGTTTTATTGAACACACTACTTTCGAGAGTTTTCTAAAGTCAACATGATAAAATGATTTTTGAGACTGAAAGAGTGGTTTAGAAATATGCATGTTGCAAATGACACCTAATTTAATTTCAGGTGGTTCAAAATAGAAAACACCTGCAGATAATATGTGTTCTGTACACACAGTACAATTATTGTAGGCAATGTCAAAAATAGTAAATATCTTATCGGAGTCTGCTATTTAAAAAATGAATTACTTAATAATTGGACTACATTACAAATATTCAGACTGGTATATCTGTATAATTTAACAAAATGACATTGCCAATGTTTGCCTCCAACTCATCTGCTAGAAGTATAAAGCAGAAGGACAATTCCCAAAATTAAAAATGTTCAAAATCTAGTCACAATCTCATCTCAGCGACAATCAATGTCAAAAATGAACATTGCTTTCGCTATACTTGGACCAAAAACTCACAGACAAAATAAGAAAATATGGAACTATTCTCTGTCCAACACTATTGCTTTACATGCAGCGAATTTTTGACCCAATTGATCCATTCATACCAAATGGTACAATGTGATGTTGATAATTATTGCTATTTTAGTAAAGAGAAAATATTGTGCTTGCTTATTTGTTGTAATTTGACTTAATGGAAGCTGTAGGCAAGACTATGGCTACCAATTAAATCCCTGGAAAACATACAGTAAAACAATGGAAGACTGGTGAAGACAAGATAGTTACAATAAATTCCAATCCAGTGAGATGTATAGCACTTCATAACTATTAACTGTTATTTAAAACCAGCAGTGCTATTCTGTAAAATGATCACCGTGATAACTTAGGTGAAGTGAGCTTAAAGTGAGCTGTCATTCCATCTGATGCTAGGGATTGGCACTATTGACAGCTCAGTTCACCTAAGTTTTCACGGTGAGATTTTTACAGAATAGCATTTACAGGAGACATCTAAAATCATGTATGTATACAGGGTGGCAGGGACATCAACTCGCAAACTGTAACCATAAATTCCTGAAATAAATGGATAAATAAATAATTCAGCACATGATTCTAGACCCCCTAAGTGTAGATATTTTTAGTTGTTTATAAAAAAAAAGAAACTGCTGTTTCATAGAAAATACTAAATCTATAGTAACAGGTTGCGCGTCGATATCCCTGCCACATCCTGTATGATTTTAGATGTCTCCTGATTTAATCACTGGTATTATTTTGATTACAAGTCTATTATAAGGTAAATTTCAATCAACAAGCCAGGTACTGGTTTATAACTAGCCTTGTGTAAGGCACATTTATCTACTTGCTACTAAATTGCTAAGTCATGTCAGGCAGGGTTTAAACCAACTTTTATATAATACTATCAATTTAACCCCTTATTCATCACAACCATTAATGACTAACGTTTTAGTGTATTGCCTTCTTAATGACATTTAAAAGACAAGGATATTACACGCTCCATTGTAGAGGATTATTAAAGAGATTTATAATAAATATATGTATTTAAGATTTATAGAGGGGATTGCTGCCATTTGTTTCTGTAAGTTGAATACCTACTGTTCAAAACTATAAGATGCGTAGTGCTATGTGGCAAGGATAAAAGGTGGAAAGCTGCTGCCTTTCCATCTACAGGGTCATATTAAATTAGCTGGCGAAACTTCACAGACTTGAAAGGTATCGTTATCTAATGACGAAAAAATAAAAAAAAATAAAGATTTTCTAAAATCTTAATTTCGATTAACTACAGCTGAGTACGAGGGCAACGGCCACTGGTAGTGTAGTAACTTGAAATTATGAGTCCGGAAAATCCCTTTTTTTTGTTTTATCGTCATTTCAGATATCGATACACATCACGTCTGTGAAGTTTCGCCAGCTAATTTAAATTGACTTTGTATATCAAAACTGTAGGAGCACTGAGATTTAAAAGAAATTCATACTCCACTCGTAACCTAGACAATAATAGCTACCATATTAATTACACTAAAACATTTGCTCACAGACGATAATCTCAGGTATAGTTTCTAAATAGGATGTAATTATTATAATATTTTAATAAAATGTGAGTATGCCTTTAAACTAAGCCTCTATGTGCAGACTAGTGCAGTATAGATAAAACGTATTTTATTTTTTGTCTTAGTGACATAATATGGCAGTCGCATACATAAACCACTCTACTCACAAGTAAAACATTGAAAATTAAATATGAGCTTTATTTGTTGTCAAATACAGTTACATTTCCAAAGAGGATTGAAGATTTTTATATGGACCCTACTAATATTTTTATGGCATACCTGTCGCTCTGATTTTTTTTTTTTTCAAAATAGCGGCCACGCGTGAGACCTTATACAATAGCTGACATGAGCAAACAGAAAACCCCGTAATGTGTCACAAAACATCTATGCAACAAGATGTAAAAAAATATGGATGTCACGTGATCAATTTTGAACGTTAATATCTCGGCAACATGACACTACGGGGTTTGGTCTTATTATGTTTTCTGTTTGCATTGATGCCAGCTATCAATTTTATTATAGGTATCATGCGTGGCAGCCATTTTGAAAAAAGATAAAAGATAGGTATGCCACAAGAAGCATATAGATAAAAGTGAAGGCTGTGGTCTCTCTTTCTAAATACACACATAAGAACGAGACAGTGATATGTGTTTTCTTTGTCATAATATGTATGTATTTAGAAAGAGAGCTGACCACAGTCGGTTTCACTTAGGTATTTAGAGTGTTGTCTCCATTTTTACCTATAAGCTTCTTGGTATGCCACGAACCTTCAAAGCTTAAGTGACAGTATTTTATGACGCATGGGGAAAATGCATTGTCGACGCGTCGTAAACTTCAGACCATTAAAAAGTTACTGTACGGCATTAAAAAAATAAATACTTCAAAACTTTACTTTGAATCGAGTTGGTGTTGTTAAGATGTGCGACTGTCAATAGGCATATTAAAATATTGATACAATGGATATTATGTTTAAATAGTTAAAATAATTAAATATGTCTAAAGGAAAACGGTGAAGTATAACAACACAGTCTCTTCGCAATATCAGCTCAAAAAATGTTGTTGTTAATTTTTTTTTCGTAAAAATTGTCGTATAAACAATAATTTAAGTTTACGTTCAATGAACCTCTTTCGAACAAAAAAAGTATTTTGCAAATCCGTCTTTACATATTATATATGACGGAGTTATGCCGGAACATACTCGTACATAAAAAAACATCCAAATAGAGAACCTCCTCCTTTTTTGAAGTCGGTTAAAAAGGGATTTCGTCACGTCATTTACTGGAATTGGATATTTAAAATAAATATTATTTAAATATTATGTAAATTGCATTCAAAACTCAAATAAAAAATGTACTAAGAAAGAAATAATAGGAACTTAGGAAGTAAGAAGAAACCTTTTTGCAATTTTATAATTTCTGACACTATTTTCGCACTTCTGCGTATCGTTATTATTATTTTCCTTCTCTCTATAGTAATATGGATCGATCAAGACCCGAAAAAATAGCTATAAATGTCTTGTCACAGTATGCATAGGCGGTGTTCAAAAAGTTTGTAAAATGTTGCCATAAGGAATAGCACTGCAAATGCTACGCAGTGCTATTCTGCACTACATATTTTCAGTATAACTCAATTTGTCTCTAAGTCGCTTAATCACGGTGAATATTCTACTTTCGCTGCACACATCACAATCTTCAACCGCATCTTCCATTTCGGAACATTCACTTGTTTTATCACTGTTGTCGTCACATTTTTCTTGGTGACTTTTCTCACTGGGTTCTTTTTCTTTATTTGCATTGTCGTTCTCTTTTTTCATGTCATCGTCTAGGTCATGAGTATTTTCTTCTTCGGTACTTAAACTAACGCTAACTTCTTCTTTATCGCAGACCTGCTGCAGGGTTATTACAGCGAACATTAATGCTACGCCGTAGTTGACAATGGTTAGTGATAGAGGACCCAGCGCTAGTACGAATACTGCCATAGTAAACAGTAGAGCTGCTATGGATTCGTAGTGCCTCCTGTAAATAAAGGGAAATATAATTAATTAATTAGTATTAAAAACCTAAGATGAGAGCTTATCTAAGTATACTAATATTATAAAGAGGTAAAATTTGTGAGTTTGTATGTGGGGGTAATCTTCGGAACTACTAATCCGATTCTAATCTTTTACTAATGGGAAGCTACATTGTACAGTCAACAAAAGAGATAAGTATGCAGGTTCGTCGGATATAGTTGAAGTTTAGTAAGAAACCGATGGATGTTCTCGAGAAAAATTGAATTTTATGAATAGAGAAGAAACAGCTCATTTATCAAATTAAATTTCAGTCGACAACATCCATCGGTTTCTTACTAAACTTCAACTATATCCGACGATACTGCATACTTATCTCTTTTGTTGACTGTACATTGTCCCTGAGTAGGCATAAGCTATGTTTTAAGTTGAAACGAGAAACTTTACGCGAAAGTAGTTGCAGGCAGAAGCTAGCCTGATGATATAATATTCGAATAACCTGACAAATCCGAAAATATTCCCGTTTTTAGAGGTTCGTTGTCTATGTGTTATTATTTATGTATTTATAGTAAATATCTGGACAATAAACGATTTCATTTTTCATGAAAGCCTTATTAAAATTCTAGTAGCATAATACTCACAGATTTTTCCTGGGCCCATTCATCTGCCACACACACGTGGAACAAGCGGACATCATTAATCCGGTGTGATACGACGTATCAGGTTTCAATACTATGCTGTACCTGTAATAATATCAAGGGTTTATTTTAAGAGACATTGATGGCGCCAAAACTACCACTACTAGCTGAAAAGTTGGGATAAGGAACATTACAGGATTTTATCTTGTGCTTGTACAGCAGGATGATCACTAAAAGTCAACTTTTACTACCCCATGAAGAGTGGGCATTTTAAATAAGATTAAATGAAAAAAAAAAAACGGCAGCAGTGGTGGCCCAGTGGTAACGACCGCGACTTACGAGATATAGGTCGTAGGTTCGAACCCTGACAGGCACTTTACTTTGTGTAAATTATTTCTTCACCACCACTCTCAAAACGGTGAAGGAAAACATCGTGAGGAAACCGGCATTTCCTAGAACCAAAAATTCGATGGCATGTGACATCTACCAACCCGCACTGGGCCCGCGTGGTGGATTACGGCCCACTCCCTTTCACAGAGATGAGAGAGGAGGCCTGTGTCCCAGCAGTGGGAACATTATAGGCTGATTATGTATGTTATGTAAATTAAAAAAAAAACGGCCACGGGCGAGTCGGACTCGCACACGAAGGGCTCCGTACCACAAGGCCAAAAACGCCGAAAAAAGACTCGTTCCTCGTATGGAGACCCCCTTTCATTTTTAACTTTATTTTAGTTTTATTATTTGTTGTTATAGCGGCAATAGTAATAGGGGTCCGTTAGCATCCATTGGGTACGGAACCCTAAAAAGAACACTAGTTCCTACATAAAAAATATAACTTACGAAAAATTCCTAGCCCACGTCAAAAGCGCGGGCACATTGACTAGAGTGACAGTAAGCCACATGGAAAACATCATCATGTGGAAATTCAAGCTGCTCAGATCTTCATCGACATCCGAAAACTTGTCCTTCTTCCCATTCACTTGACAAGCCTTTTCTGACTTCGCACTAGTTGCTTTGTCCTGAGTTCTCTTCACATTTTGACTCGTAGATTCTGTAGCTTTTACAAGTCTCGTTTCATTCTCATTATTGATATTTTTGTTCTTTCTCTTAAACATTAGGCATATTCTCGAGCCTACTTTTGCCATTAGTTTGTACACATAGTCTTCGAGGTACTCTTCATACATTTTGGAGAGCTGAAAAGGATAAAATAAAAATTGAATTAAATCTGTATTACTAAAGAATGGGTACAGTAAATCTCATTAAATACTGGTATTATGTAATGTACACATAAGTATCAAAGGAGTGCTTTGGCAGTCTTACTAAGATTACCCTATATCACGAATGGCTTTAGGAATGGTTAATAAACTTTATGTGTAGTCGACCTCGTAATTGCTGTCCCACACTTAGGGCTAGTGTCACTTGCACTACTTAATACGTAAAGGCCTATTTTTGCTTTAAGGCCAATACGACATACAGTTGCAACACTTTCAACTTTATTGAAGTTTCAATTTACTGGAAGTTTTAGCAAAAAAGTGATAAGCAATTCCGAGGTCGACTATACAGGATTTCTTTAAGAAGTTATATCCTGTCTTTTTCCTATCAGGGTTGACTTCTGAACGTAGATGTAATCTAGACTGGCTGTTATGAATTATGAGGCATATTGGCTAGTTTTGTGGGGTTACGCCGCTGCAACTTGCAGCTGAATTTTGACCACCTCAAAGCAATTGTGGGCAAATTTTAATTTTATTATGCTTACCATAAACGCATAGAAGGCCGCACCAGCAACGAGCGAGGCGGCTCCACACGACAGCGGCGTGGCACACAGGAGCCCCGCACTCACCACCATCGGCACCTTCTGAAGACCCGCCGCCACCTTCTCCGCGAGACTACTTCCACCACGCCACATTATCCTAGACACAACTTTTTGGTGAACAATAATATAATACTAGTCTGTTGTAGTCCCACTGTATGGCTAAAGGTGCAACTAGATTGGGGTCGATCGACGTCGACTAAACAAGCGGCACTGTATGATGGCGCCTGTGACAGCAATTATATAAATACACTAGCTGTGTCCGCGACTTCGTTAAATTTTATTTTTTTTGCGCGGAACCCTGCTACTTTTATTATTTTAGAAAAAAAAAGTTACTTTTTTCTAAAATAAAAGCAGCCTACGTTACTCCTTATTACATCAGCTATCTGCCAGTGAAAGTCCCGTCAAAATCGGTCTAGCCGATTCAGAGATTAGCCGGAACAAACAGACAGACAAAAATTGTAAAAAATGTTATTTTGGTATATGTACCGTGTATACATCCATAATTCCATATGCATTTAGTAAACAGCGGTTATTTTAATATTACAAACAGACACTCCAATTTTATTTATTTGTATAGATTTTATCGATAAATTATAGTTCTAGCGGTACACCATTATTCCAGCCCGTACAACAATGTAGTATGGCGTCTGTTTCTTTACATTTACACTCTGTCCACTAGGTTAACCGTCTTTTGACAGCTGCCTAAGAAGGTAACTATTCCAGATTACGTAAAAGTTAACTTTAAAATGAGTAATAAAATAAATATATAAATTGCCTTATGTTATTGAATCTTATATAAGATTTATTACAGACATTATAATACCGTACGTGTATCAGCAAAAAAGTATATAATTGTTATGCGTATTAAATTACATTCTATCGTACTAAGTGATGGGATCGAATGCATTCATACATCGAAAATAATCATTTCATATTATAGGTAAATCAGTATATAAAAACCTTGCATCCACTCAAATATCAATAAAATATATAAATTATTTGCCAGGATACGGATTTGCCACCATAAACAAAATGTTAATGTTTTATTTCGATTTTAAAACTTTCATAAAATGTTATGAATAAATAACGTTGTTTTTATATGTAGTAAACCCTATATTTATATGTATAGGTACACTACAACATAATTGATACGGCAAACCAGTGCATACTTTATTTTTACGTTGATTTCCGCTATAAAATCTGCAAAATTGAAATGAAAGTAAACAAAGCGGCTAATTTATATTGTTTTGTATTTAATAATAATAAAGAAAGGCATATAAACCATTTTTATCTGAGAGCAAAAAATCGATAATTGATTGTAAACAAATTAAAGTGAAATTATCGAAATGTGTGTTATGACGTTGCTGCAATCACTAGTTCCATCTGTCAAAAAACGGTTAACTTAGTGGACGGAGTGTAGCAGTCAATATTGATGGAAATCCGTTAAAAACATGGAAACGTCACAAGTCATCTTAAAGCGCCTCCATTGTGGTCGATATCGATATTAATTGTCGAGTAGTCGAATAGATCGTCCACCGGCCGTAATATGACTGCTATTTTGCACACTGGATAGATCTGAACGGCAAATCTAGTTGCACTTAAAGGCCTCTTCTTTTTAAGCCAAAGCGAACGAGCTATGACCATGAGTATGACCTAGCAAAGCGTAGCATAGCATTGAAATTATTTCTTCTACTTTTAAGGCATTATTTTATAGATTCATACATCTCGCACACAGTTAACAAAACAAGTACCAAAAAAAGTGAAAGAAATTTTAGACGTGTGTAAAGGGTATATCATTTTCAAGACCATGCAGTTGCTAAAGACGCCGTTTGATGCTTATATTTTGTTCTACTGCTATGCAGAAATATGATCCTTACATGCACTGAAAATAATCATTCTCGCTAGGTATAAACGCTGAATACATACCTAAACAGGAGTCTGTGCGCAATCTGGGATGAGAACACCATGACTGCAAGCACTGTTGCCGCCATGATGTTCACTATGCCTAGCGCAGTCATATACGCAGGCACCACCAGCACAGACTTTATGAAGTACCGCAGTTCTTGGTTCTGCCAGCTTGCGTTCTCGAATATAAATGATAGTACAGGTATGGAACTGTAATGAAAGATATATATAGTAGGTATTTTAATTTAGTACTATCCAAAAATGTGGGCAGTATGACCACAAAACTATCCGCTATTGATTTATCGCAGATCTGTATACAAGTAGATGTGTGGGCCTAACATATTAACATGCAGCAGAAAGACGAAGCTTTCGAGGTCTATTTTTGTTACACGCATTTTTTTGCAAAGAAAAATTTTAGCCACATAAATGGGCCCATTATTTTGGGATTTTTATAAACTACTAGCTGACCCGACGAACTTCGTACCGCCTCAGGTTGTTTTTGTTATTTTTTCCCATGTTTTAATAACTAGGAACACTCACGGGCGTCCCCAGAATACCCTACCATAGTTTCATCACAATCTGACCTATGGTTTCGGAACGCATAGAGGACAAACATACAAACATTGATTTTTATTTATATAGATAAAATTACTGTATTTTCTACAAAAGATTAACTCAGACTACATGGGACTTTAACATAACTGGGGAAATGTGGGTGTACCCTTTCCCCCCCAGTTGGTCCCTTCGGGGGATAGACGTGATCTTATCTTATAGTGTCATACCTAAATATTGTAACACTTGTTTATGAATCAATAAAAACTTATTATTATTATTAATTCACGGTAAACCCAAACCAATCCTTCCAAACAGGAGTGCGTAGTACGGCATGACCTCCTCGTTCATGAATGAACTGTGTAACGACACGCGAGAGCCGTGTTCTCGCATCTGTAGTATGTTGCTCTGATATAATTACAGTAAAACCGCAGTTCCGAGCCTTCCAAACAGGGAGTGCGTAGTACGGTTTGACACCCTAACCCATGATCGCACTGTGCGACGACACGCTAGAGCCGTGTTCTTGCATGTGTAGTATAATACTTGCATACGTCTGATACGTCACAATTTGCTTCCTGCAGCTAACAAAACTATGATATACTTACAGAAAAACCGTAGCGCCGAGCCTTCCAAATATAAGTGGATAGTATGGCTTGACCCCCTCACTCATGAATGCACTGTGTAACGACACGCAAGAGCCATGTTCTTGTATCCGTAGTATGTTGCTTCTTGCAGCCAATAATATTATGGCTGCGGCGTAAGGCACTAGGACGGGGCTGTAGGTGCGAGCTATCTGCGCAAGACGGAGGTACCACGATGTGGATATGCTGAAATTTTTTTAGGATACGCTGAAATTTATGGTTTTTGAGATATTTGATAAAACTGATTTTTCAGACCGATTTTCCTCCCAATAATTGATATGGCAATCATAACATGAATATCTACCTACGGTCTAAATCGAGCCTGTATTTTTCCTTATTTTAGTTTGGTTTGAGGTGGGTATTTTTTTCCTGTATAATCCATAATTTGGGCAGAACACAAACGTTAATTTCAATATAAAACCATGAAAATATGTCAGAAAAGATCTTGTAAAAGAAGTTGTAAAGTACTTAGTATTTATACCAAAATATATTTTACAGAGTGTCAAGAACGTCGACGAGCAAACTGTAAGCATGAATTCAGCACGTTTCTAGACCTTCTAGCTAGAGTATAAATTTTTCGTGAGTTATCCAAAACAGAACGGCTTTTTCATAGAACAGGGACTAAAGCTGTCTGTCCATTGACGCGGAGCGAGGCTGCAGAGCGGAGAAACGGAGAAATATTAACCAATAGGATTGCATAAAATTTCTATTGGTTAATATTTCTCCGTTTCTCCGCTCTGCAGCCTCGCTCCGCGTCAATGAACAGGCAGCCTAATTTCATAGAACCTACGCGGTCAAAATGTGTGGAACAGCATTTGTTTTTAATAACCGACGAAAAATTTCAACGCAGTTTGCGCGTCGATCTCCCTGCGATTTAGTATGACATAATATTATTGTATGTTTACCAACATTTTAAAACTTACCTTATGGTGAATGTACACTGTGGGTCTAACAATAAAGTTACTTTCACATGCTCTGTAGCCTCAAGCCCTTCTGTGACATTAGGGTTACTTCTGTACAACCTCATTTTCATTGGTGTTTGTTTTACGTGCCTGTAAAATTTTTCATCATATTATTGAGGCAATTCACAAAACGGAAGAAAAAAACGTTCTTTAGACAAAACTTTTACCCGCGGATCGACTAGACATATAAAAAGTATGAGGACATCCATTAATATTTTAATTTTGATTATTGGACACAAAAAAATTATTGCATCGTATCATGGGGGTTCGGGATCGATTCTTATCAAACAACACAAGTCTCACAGCGCTACATGCCCAAAACATCGAGAAACTTTTACGGAAATATGCATCATATTTTCTGGATCATAAGTTCCATATTCATTCGTTTTAAACCTCGAAGCCTCAAGACTTACTACTATTATTCCGTAACACTTAATCTGCGGTACATAGAGGGACATTTTTAAAGAAATACTCACGTAAAATAATGATAGTTCTCATGGTTCGGCGCCCACGGCACATGAAACTCAGCTGATACATGATACTGCGCAGCTTTACAACTGGAAGTAGGTTCGACATGTAGTAGATAAGCCTGGTGTAATATATTGAAGTCCTGCAATACCAGTTCGTAGTACAAACTGTCTTGTTCAGTCTCCTGCAGAATTACGAACTTTGCGAACGAGAAATCTGAGGGAAGGTCCACTTCAATCTGACGTGATGCGTAATCGTTTACGTCCACGTTTAGGACTATCTGAAAATAAGGTGCACATTTTATTACACTTATACCTATCTGTTTAATTCTTTATTCTTTTTTATACCCTCTTGTTTTTAAATAGATTCTATAAGGCCTGGGATATACGCTTGTTATATTTTGGTTTATTTGTATTTCAGAACGTTTTAGAGAGCCCTATTAAAGAAAAGTATTATATGTATGGGTCCTATCATATTTAATAAAATACCCGATTTAATAAAAAATGAGACATTTCCACTTTTCAAAAGAAATTGACAGATCTATTAATAAATAAATGTTATTACTCAATTGGCGAATTTCTGAACGATAAGAATTTAAATTGATAAAATGACATCTTTGTATTCCTGACTTTTGTACAGACGCCAGCACATCAACCTACACCTAACTGTCAAATTTTCCCAATCAACATTGAACCTTATGCTTTAGCGATAAAGTTGAAAATCTATTACAGAAATCTGACAGATTGTAGTAGGTTGATGTGCTGGCGTCTGTACTAAATAATTTATATTTTAATTTAACTGCATTGACCTGTATTGAACTTGAAGAATTTATAATCCCATTTTATTAAACTCGACATTATGTATTGTATTGTATTGCCTATTTCAAATAATGTACTGAGTCTCATCTTGACATGGTAATCATAAATTGATTTGATTGAATGTGTAATAGGAATAATAATATTAATGAGTCTAGTAGCTAAAACTGTTTGCATGCCTTAGTTAAGGTAGTTAGTATAGGATCTTTTTAAACTTAACATCTGTAACTTGTACCTACTTTCTGTGCAAATAAAGAACTATTCTATTCTATTCTATTCTATTCTAAAGAAAACAGGCCCGCACGCGCTTTTAATTTTTTTGTTAGGAAAACTTTGTAATGCCAGAATAAATATTTGAGCATATTTTTTTTTGTTAGCCTGTTGGACAGTATAGGCTATAGGCACTTGTGCAATCATGCCCTAAATGCAAGATAGTGCTTCGTTTATGTTTGTGCATTTAGTACATTAATATGTGCTTTATGTTGAAAATGAGGCATTTTCAACGAATGCACTTCATGTGAAGACACATACATAAGCTCACGCCTTTTTCCCCATGGGAGTAGGCAGAAACTAAAAAACGCCACCTGAAATAAAGAAAGAAGAAATAGGTACTTACGTTTGTTTGCGGCAAACATGACGCAACAAAAAAGAAACACACAAACAAAATAACAATTTGGGAGAAAACATGCGTCATATCTACGCAAAACGGCCATTGCTCAGCATAATGCTAAGACCCCGTACGAGACAGAGCCCCAGCGCCGGTTTTCACCCTTACACATGGCGCCGCGGCGGCGACGGCGAGTTTTGATAAGCGGCGCCATATGGGGTTCATACAAATCCAAGGGTAACTAATACAGCGGCACCGCAGCGGCGCGGCGGTGCCGCTGCAGCTACGGCATAATATGTAAACGGCCTTACACCTATCGTCCACAATAAAGTCTTACTCATAAATTACACAATTTACTTCACTATTTTACATTAATCATTCAACAATTTTAATCCTGGAATGTGGCCAACACACATAAACACGTATAGGATCAAAATAAATGCCCTTTCCCTTACTCACTGAAATGATGGAAGGTCTCGTCTACTAATAGATTACACCTAACCCATTTCCTTGTGTGTGACGTCAGTGACGAATGTGAAGAAAATTATAAACATAATTTTGTATACAGACATTGTACCTACTGCCAAATCATGTGTGTTTATTTAAGCTAAAATGTTTGCTATATTTTCATTTTTGACAAAATATTGTCGTTTAGTTTTTGCCCGCGGGTTTATTCGGACACAAACTACAAGCAACTGAGAAAAATTATTTCTTATCTGCACTTGACCCTCCCACAGGGAGGAGGCATGTGTCCCAGCTGTAGGACATTATAGGCTGATTATGCTATTATGCTCATGCTAGCTGCACCTGAAAGATCTAAATCTTCGTAATTTCATCTTATTATCGTCAATAGTTTGCAAAGGATTTGCGTTGTCTGCCAGCCATTTATTCGCGGCATCGTCTCATCAATAAATTAGTGCTTTACAACCAGCTAATGTGGAAGAAAATTCCGGCTGTCATGAACATTACGAATAAAATGACTGATAATTCCGATTTTATGTCTGAAGTTCTGACAGCATATCATTCTTAAATATGTAAAATTAAGGTTATGTCAATACTCATAATTATAATAGGGATGACGACGGGGTAAAGTAAACGAAATTCTATTTAGTCCGTCTATGATTATCAAAAAAGAATGGACACATATTTTTTCTTGCGTCAATCAACCAAAAAATTACAAAGATAAAGCGTGTCAAAGTTTGGGAGTGGGGGCTCGTGACGTCACGTTTAGGTAAAAATTGTACCAAAACGTGACGTCATGCGACATTTCAAATCAATATATCTCTGTAATGTTTTGATTATGTGAAAAAAGAAAAAATACGTGCCCAATACTTTTTAATAATCTACCTGATAAACGAAAAAAAAAAGTTAGTCTTCATTCCTATTACAGAAGATTAGCGTACCTATACAGGGTTATTTTAAATTGGTTAGGTAAACTCCGCAGACGCGATGGGTATCGATATCTAAATAGGATAAAATAAAAAAAATAAAAGATTTGTTTTTTTTTTTGTGAGGTCAGTCTGCTGTTAGCGTTTTAACACTGAGAAACACTGTTCTCTTATGTGTTATCATGTTTAGATATCGATACGTTTAGAGATACGCGATAGATAGAGGTAACGACTGTGAAGCTTACACAAAAAAAAAACATATTTTTATACTGATATTTCAAGTGACTACAATCACTGCTGTCGATGACCATACAAAAAATTATCAATTTAAATCTATTTTTTTGCTTATCATGTTTAGATATCGCGATACCCATCGCGTCCTCGGTGTCGTCCGAGACTATGGCGAAGTCGGAAGAGTGTGTATGTGCGTGTATGTTTTATATGCTGACGCTACTCCTCTTCACAGCGTGCTTTTAGACTTAGTTACTACAAGTAAAGCACGTGTCGCATCGTGAGATAAAAATACTGTACATAAAGAAATAAATGACAATCACGTTTCTTCGAACTTTATTATGAACATCTATTATTATTATTATTTATCTATGACGAATTTACAATAGAAGAAAAAGTAAATGTCTCTATACTCACCGGTTTCCTTGTAGGCGATACTTTGACGATGACATGCGACCAATCAGGGTACTCCTCTTTAATTTTGTGTAGGTTAATCGTTGCTAGTTTACGTCGTCCAAAATCATTGGCAGCGCCCGTCCAGCGGCTAAGTTCTCCCAATGATATAGCGTGTTTACTGAAATAAAAGAAAATATTTTTTTATTATTTACGTTTATTATCTCCGGACAATTAACAAACGACATTCTTTACGCATATAAAATCGAGTGTCCATTCATGTAATTGATTAATTGCCTCTCTCTCAGAACATGAATATTTATTTATCTTACTAATAATAAAGTTGAAGAGTTTTTTTTTTTGAACGCCAAAAACGCGCTAATCTCTGGAACTACCGGTCGAATTTGGAAAATATTTTCTTGCATTTTATAGTCCAATTCTTGAGGACCCTTAGGAGCCAATCAAAAAGAAAAAAGTCAGAAAGAACGCTAAGCGAAAACAAAGTAACTACGCGGGCATGCGATGCGATGCGACGGGGTGGGTCGGGGGAACAAGAAATTTCATACGGACAAAGTCGCGTGCAGAAGCTAGTTTATATTTTAAAAGTATATAGCTTCTGTAGGTATGTAATATATCTTAAGTACCTACTATATGTAACAATAGCCTCGGACTTAACCAGTCGCTAATTACAGATTAACCAGAATTCTCATAAATAAGTGATAATAACACATAAGCGATGCAATAGGCAATACTGCTAGTTAAATCCACAATTTGCGCCAAAATGACCTAACTTTAAGAGCTATGTCAAATGTCCATTCAATCCTAACAAATATAATAAATGCGAAAGTGAGTTTGTTTGTTACGCTTTCACACTAAAATGGCTAAACGGATTTAGATGAAATTTGGCACATGGGTGACCTGGAAAAGGACATAGGCTACTTTTTATCCTGGATCGCAGGTAAAGTCGCGGACAACAGCTAGAAACATATATCGCGCCATATCGCTTTAAGGAGCTTATAGCGTCGGTAAACAAGACAAGTCATTGCTCTCAAAATAAGAAACACATCTTTGTGGCCCAGAAATGACATTGAGGGCTAAATGTAAACGCACTTTGTCATTTCTAGATAGCTAGAGATGCAAAGGTCATTGGTTAGCCCTGATAGCCTACCTACATGATTAATAGTTAATTGATCATCGTTACACTTATTAACCGACTTCAAAAAAAGGAGGAGGTTCTCAGTTCGTCGGAATATTTTTTTTTAATGTATGTTCTCCGATTACTCGAAGACGGCTGGACCGATTTCAAAAATTCTTTTTTTTTTGTTGAATGGGTATACTTTCCAGATGGTCCCATTGTAATCAAGTCAGGATCTGGTGATGGGATCCAGGAGAAATCGAAGGAACTCTTCAAATATTATAGGCACACGGGCACACCTATAGCGAATTAGGTATTTTTTATAGTAACTCGTGCATTTGCTTTCGGAAATCACTATATTTGGTGAAGTGGAACTGATGATGAAGATCACAGATGGCCACTGGAACTACTCAATAATAAGTATTTCACGGGTTGCGATTCGATTACTTTAATATAAGCAATTTATGCTCGTCACAATGCGAATGGTGAAATGGAGCTGATGGTGGAATACCAGAACTCCTCAACAATTAACGTCCCTGCATCGGGAAAAGCAATATTTTGTAAAAGGCGATGAGCAGGTTGACATTAGGCTATTTGTAACTTAGAAAGATTATAAACAGAGCCACTAAAAAGCGAGAAATAAAAAACTTTTTAACAAAAAAAAAAAACACAAAAAAGTGAAAAATTACTTTAATTTCGGAAGTCGGTGGCATAAAACTAAAATACAGATCCAAAGACACCGACTTCCGAAATTATATCATACATAACGCATGAGTCAAATTCATTTAAACAAAATCATACATACAGGGTGTCCAGTAAATAGTACGACATATGCAGGGGGTGATAGCTTGGGTCAATACCTACCAAACCAACACACTATATGTTCCGCAAAATGTTACGGATTTACAGTTAAGTATACAAAATGTTCCGAAATATCGAAAAACCTACCTTGAAACAGATTTTTAAGCATCTCGTAATGAAAAATTCCTTTTCTAGTATTTTTTTACATCAATTTATTCGTGAATAGTTACTCTATTAATTGATAAGTCTTTTTTCTATCAAAAACAACAATGTTTTCCTAGAAATAGTATTTTTTGTTTAAATTTTCGCAGAATGACCTTCTTATCGCTTAACTTTAACCTACAGTGGTGAGAAAAAAAGTTACATTTTGTGGAACATATATTGTGTTGTTTTGGTAGGTATTGACCCAAGCTATCACCCTCTGTAATATGTCGTACTATTTACTGGACACCCTGTATAAGTAAAGTGCTTTTGAATTATCATGAAGTGGATTTCCTGCCTTTCAAAGAGCAGATTTCTATGTAAAAGAAAGAGATAGAAACAGTACTTACCAGTATCTATAAGAAAAGTAGGTATATTTGGCGTTGCATCCGAATATCCATTCCTTATCATCGACATTGACTGCTTCGACTGCCACGAATCGATTTTGTGGGAACGCGACCAGCCGGATCATTAGATATGTCGTCCTGGAAACAGTGCTTATTTAATAAAAAATACTCAGAAAAGAGATAAATTTAACGGGCCGCTAGACATCATCTGCCTAGCCTTTTCCCAATTATGTTGGGGTCGGCTTCCAGTCTAACCGGCTGCAGCAGAGTAGCAGTATTTTACATGGAGCGACTGCCTATCTGACCTCTACAACCGTTACTGTTAACAACTAACCAGTTTGTAAATATCTAAGTTGTAATCTGTGAAAAATGTAGTGGGTAGTATATTTTTTAAAGTTATTGTTAATTTATTTCTGTTTTTTTTAATATACTACTGTTTGTTTTCCTTTACAAAATAAAATAAATACATCGTGTGTTGCAATTTTTTGTGAAGTTTTGTTGAGCGACTTTTTTTGGAGACCGTCCCTACAAATAGTAACACATTCTCAATTGACATAACAAATGGCATGTTACAACAAGTGGCACATGCTTGTTATGTATTTCTGCAACATTCCGTATAAAAGCTATTACAATAAATAGCTGTTAATATTGACGCTTGTTTCCAAACAAGTAATCTCATTTGTATATACCTACATAGTTTCCTCTGATTTGAATGGCACTTTGTTACGGTTTAGTTAAAGTACGCAATTTCTCAGTAATAGCCAATAACTGCAAGGTCAACGAGCGTGGACATTAAAACTCAAAACTGCATTTACTTTTCATACTCACATGCATTTTTTCGTAAAACTTAATGCGTATACTAGGTATGTATACGATAGACGGAAATATTCAAATGATGTCATTTATAGAATCTTAAAATACACTTTTACTGCATCTCTGGATGATAGCCAAAACGTAGATATAAAACTTTACTACTTTGAACTACATCTTCGCAGCATAAATCAAAACTTAGGAGGGACGCGGTAAGGTACCCCGTGAAATTCAAATTTTCTTATTTTTTTTGCAGTTTGCTGGTCAGATTCAGGTTGTATGTTAATTAAAATATGATTCGCGACCGTAACATAGTAAAAAATATGACTTTACAGAATTATAATGATTAGAATCAGCAATACAACTCCTTGAGTTAGAATTGGCCTCAAATGTCATGATTTCATGAAATACTCATTCAATAGGATAATATGAACTTAGGGAGTTGTATTGATGAATTTTATAATTATAACTAGCTTATGCCCGCGGCTTCGCTCGCGTTAAGTATTATTATTAATTAGGTATATTTTTTGCGGCTTTACTCTTAATTTATTCGTTCCATTAGGTACTGATAGTTCAAACTAATACATTTACATCCTCCATCATGCCTTATTTTATCCCCATGGGGGTTGAATTTATCAAAATCCTATTTAAGCGGACGTCTTCATCATAGTAGCTCCTCAATCAGTCGAAAATCTAAGAAGATTTATACAAACTTTCATCCCCTATTTTATCCCCTTAGGGGTGGAATTTATCAAAATCCTTTTTTAGGGGATGCCTACTTCATAGTAGCTATATGCATGCAAAGTCTCAGCCCGATCGGTTTAAAATTGACAAAGTTTCATACAAACTTTCATCCCCTATTTTATCCCCTTAGGGGTGGAATGCATCAAAATCCTTTCTTAAGGGATGCCTACGCCATAGTAGCTATATGCATGCAAAGTCCCAGCCCGATCGGTTTAAAATTGACAAAGTTTCATACAAACTTTCATCCCCTATTTTATCCCCTTGGGGGTAGAATTTATCAAAATCCTTTCTTAGCGGATGCCTACGTCATAACATCTACCTGCATGCCAAATTTCAGCCCGATCCCTCCAGTGGTTTGGGCTGTGCGTTGATAGATCACTATGTCAGTCAGTCACCTTTGAGTTTTATATATTTAGATAGATTAGGTACTGATAGTTCAAACTAATACATTTACATCCTCCATCATGCCTTATTTTATCCCCATGGGGGTTGAATTTATCAAAATCCTATTTAAGCGGACGTCTTCATCATAGTAGCTCCTCAATCAGTCGAAAATCTAAGAAGATTTATACAAACTTTCATCCCCTATTTTATCCCCTTAGGGGTGGAATGTATCAAAATCCTTTTTTAGGGGATGCCTACTTCATAGTAGCTATATGCATGCAAAGTCTCAGCCCGATCGGTTTAAAATTGACAAAGTTTCATACAAACTTTCATCCCCTATTTTATCCCCTTAGAGGTGGAATGCATCAAAATCCTTTCTTAAGGGATGCCTACGCCATAGTAGCTATATGCATGCAAAGTCCCAGCCCGATCGGTTTAAAATTGACAAAGTTTCATACAAACTTTCATCCCCTATTTTATCCCCTTAGGGGTGGAATGCATCAAAATCCTTTCTTAAGGGATGCCTACGCCATAGTAGCTATATGCATGCAAAGTCCCAGCCCGATCGGTTTAAAATTGACAAAGTTTCATACAAACTTTCATCCCCTATTTTATCCCCTTGGGGGTAGAATTTATCAAAATCCTTTCTTAGCGGATGCCTACGTCATAACATCTACCTGCATGCCAAATTTCAGCCCGATCCCTCCAGTGGTTTGGGCTGTGCGTTGATAGATCACTATGTCAGTCAGTCACCTTTGAGTTTTATATATTTAGATTCTATAAATAAATATTTTTTACGGCGACGAATCATATTTTAATCAACATAAAATCTGATACTGACCTGCAAATTGCAAAAAATGTAAAAAAAATAATTTCGCGGATACTTCGACGCATTCGCCTTGAATAAAATACTTTGATCACTTAAGTTTACATTATAGGCTAGTGACAAGTAATAGAAAAAAAGCATCATCATCTTCCTGCCCTTGTCCCATGTTACTTGGGGTATCCTGTTAACCGTAACGTTATCAATCACTCCCTTTACTTTCACATCATTCAAGTAACAGAAAATAGTCGTGATCAAATAATTAATTTATTGATAGTAGCACACTTTCTCACTACGTGTACGGCTGTGGTAAGCACGCTTAAGTTTACATTCATTTGTTTTAGAGACAGAAGTATAGACAAGGACCATGGCCGTGTATACAAACGAATTGAAATATAGAGGTGACGGGAACCTGTTGCCATAATAATATAATTCTGAAAACGACGGACTATTTTTATATTGCTGTTCCGTACATTTTCCCTGCCATCCGGTATTATACCTAAAATCTAGTAATTGAGGCGATTAGGTACCGGCGATAGCAATAAAATAATTGGCTATTAATAAATTCGATCAAACACGTTATCTAGAACCGGATTTATCGAATGTTTACCGCAAAAACCAGCACATTTCTATGTGGTTTTCCTACATCAAGAAAAATTTGTAAAAAGTATAATTTAATAATCAAAACAGATCATAAATCAAAAAGCCCAGAGGAATGTGCTAAGGTAGCACGCGAATTTTAAATTTTCTTACGTTTTTTGAAATTTGCAGGTCAGTATGGTGAGGTTGTATGTTGATTAAAATATGTTTCGCGACCGTAACAAATATGAATTTACAGAATTATAATCATTAGATGCAGCAATACAACTCCATGAGATAGAATTGGCTTCAAATTTCATTCAATAGTAATTCAATAGGGTAATATGAACTTAGAGAACTGTTTTTTTTTTTATAATGTTTTATTTTTTGCAGGTTTCCTAGATAAAACAAAATACTACGTAGCTGCTAGCTACTTAGCTAGTCAAGCATATACCTATTACCACAGTGCGTGACCAAATTAATGTATCATTATCAGTAAACTGTACAGAACACATCAAAATGCAAATTATATTCCTCAGCCATACAGACTTTAAGCAATAGCTGATGTCACTCGACATTGATATGCAGAACTGATAATAATATTTATGTTCAACTAGCTGTTACCCGCGACTTCGTCCGCGTGAATTTTTTTTTCGTGGGACCCTATTTGTTTTTCTAAAATAAAAGTAGCCTAAGTTACTCCTTATTACATCAGCTATCTGCCAGTGAAAGTCCCGTCAAAATCGGTCCAGCCGATTCAGAGATTAGCCGGAACAAACAGACAGACAAAAATTGTAAAAAATGTTATTTTGGTATATGTAAGTACCGTGTATACATCCATATGCATTTAGTAAAAAGCGGCTATTTTAATATTACAAACAGACACTTCAATTTTATATGATGTAGGTATAGATAGAAGCTCAAAACGACGTTGCAAAATTATACAGTCGGCACCATAAGTTGTGACACAACTCTATTAATTTATAAAATAAAAATCTTAAATTTATTTATTCACTGACAGACAACGTAGATAGATCCTAATTAGCTGGGTCTAGAAGCATGAGGTTTTGCACAAGAGGTCCTTATACAGCGAAAGGGAGCACTGTGGAAGGATTTTCGCAAATTCCCTAAAAGGGTTAAGCTATTTAAACCCTTAGGGGGTGAACTTTCGAGATAAAAGCTTGTATGGAAGTTCGGCTTACTTACAAACCTACTTACAGAAATAAAATCATTTATCATTTATCATTCATCTGGCACACGGCTTGTTAATTAATAAAATACAGAGTACAAAATACTCATGGCTCCGAATTAATTAAGAACCGAAATTTTTGGAAACTTTAATTTTAAGTAGTCCTGTTGCAGACCGTACAATAACCAAGAGCGACGAGAGTGCACGATAGCAGCGTGATTACAGCATAATTGTAATTTCCGGTGGTGTGGGTGTCATTACTGCACAATGCAACTATGATAGAATATTCATGGAACATAAGATTTTTTTTAATACGGGAAAAAGCAGTGAATTCGCCATAATAGAAGGCCAATTCTCGTAATTAAAAACGTTCAAAATCTTGTCTCCATCTCATCTCAGCGACAATCAATGTAAAAAAACTTGTCAAAAATGTAGGGAATTATGGTATTTTCGACAGATTGAGACTGCGAACGTTCTTAAAATACGAGAATTGCCCCTCTGGATCGTCGTCGCCACTATTATGTTGCGTTTTTTTACATGTCATAATGTCATGCCAGAGAAAGTAATAGGTAATATTGACTTTGAGAGAGCAGTGGTGGCCAAGTGGTAACGGCCGCGACTTACGAGCTGTAGGTCGTAGGTTCGAACCCAGAAAGGCGCTTTACTTTGTGTAAATTATTCCATCACCACTGCTCTCAAAACGGTGAAGGAAACCGGCATGTCCTAGAACCAAAAATTCAAAGACATGTGACATCTGCCAACCCACACTGGGCCCGCGTGGTGGATTACGGCCCACTCCCTCTCACCGAGAGGAGGCCTGTGTCCCAGCAGTGAGAACATTATAGGCCGATTATGATGATGAATATTGACTTAGGTGTTTAAAAAAAATACAAAGAATTCGTTACAAGTTATAGTTTTATTTTCTACTAGATTTATCGCCGGCGTTTTATCAATTTGAGTTCGATTAAGTTTAATCCAATTCTGAGAAAAAAAATGCCGAATCATACTCATATGTCATGGTCTCTATCAAAACTCGGATATTATAGTAGAATGAGTAGGTAAAAAAATACATACTTATCAATCTGCGGCCTTGATATTTGATAGATCCTCCTGTTATCCTCATACCAGAAGGCATCAGCCATCATGGTCATATTCGTGCGAGGTGAATCCGGACTCAATATCATCGAACGATTGGCCTGAAAACAGTCTCACAATTGAATCGGCAAAGACAATAAAATTCATATATAATTCGTCTAAGAGGTACACAGAGATGTTTTAGGATACTCTGATTTCGCCATTTTTTTTTTAAGTCTCATGCGAGCCTGTTGCCATGAGCTGGGTTCAAATCCAGACTCATGAAGAATCCAATAACACTGTACTATGACCTGGGAATCGAACCCGTGAGGACCTCAGGCTCGCGCTTGCGAATCATAGAGAGCAACGAGGCTGTCAGAAAATTTATTAAACTTGTAGGTCTTATCTTATCGAGATTGCTCTGCAAATATTAACTAAATTATACGCCGTACAATTAACCCAGATATGACTAGGCCGGAAAATAATTATGTTTCCGTTGTTAGTAAGTACTATCATGTCGCGATAGGTACGTGATAATATCAGTTAGCTTCAGGCCCTGCGCAGACGGCACACTTTTTGTGCGATCGAGTCTGCGGCGCACAAAAAGTCTGCATGGCGCGCAAAAAGTCGGTCGCGGATTTTTCACAGACTCAACGCACACGACGCACATCTTCGATCATTTTGTCGGCAGAGCTGTAGATTGTAGATTTTCTTTTTAAATGTCTATCATGATATTCTGCCTTAGAAGTATCATAAATTGCTGGTCTGTTTTGTATTTCTTGAATTAACATAGTTACATCGACCTCTGGCGCCATGATAATAGATCGCGTGCGTTACGTCCACCCCTAGCAAATGCAGATTGCCGACTAAAGTGTGCGCCGTCTGCGTTAGCGCGCGTTGAAGCAAACGTTCAATTTTTTTCACACACTTTTTGTGCGGAGCGGCGCGCCGCGGCGCGGTGCGGTCTGCCCGAATTACACGGATTTTTTGTGCGCCGGACTTTTTGCGCGTCGTGTGCGTTACTGCATATAATTGCTTAGGTTCTATTTTCACAGACTAAAAAGTGCGTCACGGATAGTCTGTCGTCTGCGCAGGGCCTAACACGGATTTTTTGTGCGCCGGACTTTTTGCGCGTCGTGTGCGTTACTGCATATAATTGCATAGGTTCTATTTTCACAGACTAAAAAGTGCGTCACGGATAGTCTGTCGTCTGCGCAGGGCCTCACAATTTCATTAATTAGGTACACATGATAAGTCCTGAGTGTCAAGTTAAATGTTACAGATATCGATATTTGACAAGGGCAGTGGTAAAAGTGTAATCTAAGTAGGAATATGATATCGAATCAAGTTTCGATACTCTTAACTACGTAAAAAATATCGATACCCAAGCATAAATAATAACATCAAAAAAAGATCTAACTTATTTCTCGAAACTGTCTCTCCTAAATACTGATTAGTCAATGATCTAGCTAGGAGAGCGAGAGCAGCGATTCAACCAATAAATCGTTGTACCTAAACCATGTATAGTCCGACTGCAGCAGATTTGCCAAAGATGTAAACAACAATAGCCGCTCGAAATTGAACAAAATCGATAAACAAGTTTTTATTTTAAGTAATGTTAGTTTTAATCTAAGTCTCCGAGCTAACTAGACGAAAACCAGTAAGTAATGTTTGTTTTCGTCTAAACCTCCGAGCTAATTAGACGAAAATAATCATTACTTAAAATAAATACTCTTGTTTATCGATTTTATTCAATTTCGAGCGGCCATTGTTGTTTACATCTTTGGCAAATCTGCCGCGGTCGGATTGTAGTTATTATGCATACTTTGCAAGTCCCTCATGTACCTACAAAAGCATGTAGGTATCTAAATAAAAAATATATTAACAGTATTTGGTATTAGTTTAGAAGCTTCGAAGAAGAACTGACGTAAAACGGGCATTACATTATAGTATCGATATGGCACAGCTGATCTCCAGATATAATTACGATACTAAAAAATAACACAATCATTAAATTTGTTCAACAGCAAAATATATTTTTTTACCTGAAAATGTCGCTTAGCTTGCGACATCAATACTTGATGGTCTTCAACAACCTGTTCTGTGACAGGGTCCATGATAGAGAACAGGTATCGATTTATGACCATCACTAGTTGTTTGCACCAAGCTATGCATACATGGTCTGGTGATGCCCACACTCCTGGTACTGCAGTGGTCTAAGAAAATATTAGAATAGAATACTCTTTATTATTAATGAATAATAAACAAATTTCGTCGTATTCCAGTGTATAAGGTGACTGTGGGGGATGATATAATTATTATGATCTCTATAAATTGGTTTTAAAAAAACACTTACAACATTTCAAACGGAAATAAGTTTATACAACTAGATGAGGTCAGTAACGTGTGTTTCTTAACCAATTACCCTGAGAAGAAACACCGAAACAAATTCAGAGGTCTGTCTCTTTTAAAGTTCAAACATTATCTTGGTCAGGTGGCCTACCATGATCTAATTAAAAACGATTCAAAAACAAGACATTTCAGTTTAGGTTCCTAAACTGCATCGCTTGAGCTGGTCTATGGACGTCATGGTACCAAACAAGTATGGATGAAACCAAAACTTGCGACTCAGTTTGGGACAGTCGCTGTCAGCAGATGGCACGGCCTAAACTGAATCGTTAAACTGACGTCATGGTACGAATTAGAAGAACAGTTCAGTTTAGGTCCTAAAATGGATCGCGTTAAGAGCTTGTGGTAGGCCTCCAGATCATCTTTTGAGAAAAAAACCACACAGAGAAGAGTGGACCTGTCCAGTCAATGAGCGCATGTGTCGTGAGTTGTGACGACATCATCATGAAAATTGCAGGTGAAAACTGGAAGCGAGTAGAACAGGGACCAAGGAATAGAAAAATATATCCTTTGTATAGAAGCAAAACTTGTATCGCGCAATTATCGTACAGTTTTGGAGCGATTGATACTTACAACCAGTCACGATTTTACCCGCATCGCCGAACGTGTAAAATACTCAAACCGATAATTATCAAGACCTATTTATTTAGGTATAGGCTGCAGAAAACAAATTAATTGTATGAAATTGCCTGCAATTTTTTTACTTACCAAAGCATTAATGTAGCTATCATTCGAAGCTGTCAAACCAGAGGGTATCAAGACATCGCGAGGTCCATTCCCAAAACTGATCAAGATTTTCTTCTGTTTCATTTCCATGTTGTTATTAATGTATGTGTTCCATTCGAGGTTCATTAACATGTAGTAGTCATCCATTGCTGCATCCACATTGACTACTGGTGCTTCCAATGGAGCAGCCAATGAGATGGCTATTGAAGTCATATTGATCATGCTTGGGTAGGCTAACAGTCGTTTAGCTATGAGTCCTCCCTAGGTAATAGAACATGGGTAGGTTTAAGTTTGCTGGCTGATTTTGGCACAAAAAATTACAACTCTCTTTAATATAATAATCTCCTTTACAATTCTTTGAAACTAGATTAGTTAGATAACAAAGATAATTTATGATAAACTTCTATAAAAAACTATGTTTTAAGATGTACTAATAAACTAAGAAGTGATAAATTAAATCTAATAATAATAGTGTGTGTGTGTGTGTGTGTAGTGTGTGTGTGCGTGTAGTGTGTGTGTCTTTAGTGATAATTTAATCTTTATCTTGATAAAGAATTGTTACTACATTTTGCGTTATGTAAGTTAATGGCTTTGATAACACACGACAGTTGGTTACGGAAATATATTTATGATCTAATATTATATTATTAAAATACAAAAAAAAAAAAAAAAACAACCAGTAGTCCACTTTAGCCCTGGATCGAAAGAGCTGGAAGTCATGGGGGGAGGCCTTTTCCCAGCAATGGGAGGATTCAGGCTAACAGTAAAAGAATTAAAAGAAGAAATACATGTCAGTCATGATGTGCCAACCCCAAATAAATTGGGTGGGCAGGACAAAGATGATGATTATAATATAATTATTACTTACCATTGAATGTCCAATGAGTAAAACTGATGTTGGTACAGTTTTTGTGTACTTATTACTCTTGTATAAACTCAAGATCTTCATAATGGAGGCTGCTGCAAACTTGGTCTGGCCCTGCAGCACCCCTCCATATAGCCCAGACAACTCTTCATTGTAACTTACTAAAAATACAGTATACTTAATTAAGACAAAAGAGAGATATATTTTAGAGTCAAGATTCATTATCAGAGGGTCGGCGTCCGGTTTAACCAGATGCAGCTTTACTGGATATCACAATACAGTGACAGGCACGAATCTTGAGCGCTCAATGAAAGAGTGGGGACTTTTTTTACCATAGGTTTCCAATGCATAAACCGATCCCCACTCTTAAACCGAGCGCTCAAGTTTCGTGCCTGTCACTATACCGTTTGGCAAGACTGTTATTTTTAATAACTTAAATTGGTTAATAGTAGCCAGGTGATCACTGAGAAAAATTTGAATTTAAAAGAGGAAGGCTGCAGTCATGAGATATTTAAATGAAAATTATTATAAAACGCATTATTCTAATCTAAAGTACCAGTAAGTTCGCATTTCAAAATAGACTACATAAATAAAATTAGGATTTTTGAAAGTCATATTATAAGAGCCCCAAAAAATTACTATCCTAAACAATTTTAGTAATATTATAATCTCATTGAGTCATAATAGTAAATTGTACAACTAGTGCATAAAAGAAGCCATTTTACCCCAGATACTTAAGTGGAGGGGTAAAATGGCTTGTTTATGCCTGAGTTATACACTCTGCTTTTCACTTCGATTGCGAGAAAATGAAACAGGCATAAAGTACATAACAGTACATAATTAATCAAAAATGCATAGCTAATTCCTGCCACAAAACTTTTTAATAGTTTTTTTTTATTTTCAACATGTGTCATTCGACTTGGGTACTTCATACTGCCAAGTCATAAAAACGTTTCTTTGCGTTTTTAAATAATAAATGACAACTATTTTATCTGATTTTATTAACTATAGAAAACACGGAAGTGGTATAAATTAAAGAAAATTAAATAAATCACGACTTTAATCTGCGAAGTTTTATTGTGCGTGTGGCTGTTGGGCCTGATTATCTTAGTCTTAGAAAAAAAAAATTACTTTCTGCACTAGAACATAAAAAGCGATTTTATGTTGCCTAAGCACAACATAAAGACAAACTTTTAGAGCATGAGAAGTGAAAAAATATTTATAACTCAAGTGATGCATTGATTGTGTTGTGTGCATCAGTGCACACATTACTCTCACAAAATGTGATTAATGAATGAATTCATGAATTAGAAGGCATTCAGTTCAATGGCATGATTTTACTTGCAGTATTAGATTCCAAGTCACAATAATTTCCAAAACTTTTTACTGTAATTTTTTTATTATTAAAATAACTTATACTTAATACCTTGACCAGATAAAATAATTTAAGTGAAGCATAAAGCATGAAAATATCTCTTCATAATTTATGTTATTTTTGCAACAAAAGTAAAAAAAATTGTAATGGACTTACTTGAAAAAAAATCAAAGTGATATTGATATCCCTTTGAAAGAGCCTTCCTTAGAGCTACAGATGCAAGTGATCTGACTTGCATGTGACTGCCTGAATTCCCAGGCAGAAACAACACTGGGACACCATCAAACCTGTTGATTTCATTATGTAAGAAGTTTCGGTTTTGTTTATAATAATCACATTCAGCATATCTGTATCCCCTGCCTAAGGGTATAGGATAGGCTGCGATGTATTCTTCTTATGATCTTTTAAATTTATTTTATGAATGAAATCTACATTAAATACACTGTGAATTACTTTATAAATACATACCACATTTTTCTAGCTCTTTCGGTAAATCTTCCTTCGCTATACGCATACAATCCATATTGGGGATAAAACTTATTTTCCGGAACGGATATTCGCTAAAAATATTCATTATTAAAAACACTGCTACAAGATTTTTGGCGATTGTTGATTGTAAATAAGCTGATACTAACCACGAACTGTGGATACTCAAACATATAAGTCATTATACAATAGTTATTTTTGTCACTAAAGTATAAATTCAAAACACCGAAAAGATAACCGAAAACAAAAATAAGCGAAAGAATTTGAAACACACTGGACCCCAGAATACTTAGGACCCGCATTTTGAATGGTTATAACATAAAATCTGTGCTAATGCAAAAATATAGTTAATTTACAGCATTATCTTGAGAAAATTATACAATGGTACAATATTTAAGAATTTCGTTTTTTCGCTCGTCACTGAATCGAAGTGTTTGCATTTGTTCACAGAGTACTTTGCATTTGTTTGCCAAGTTGTCATTTTGAGTTTGACGTTTGTGTGAGTGACGTCAAGTGATTTATCTTATCGAGATCATCGGTTATCAATTATCATCTATTCTGTTCGTACTTTTGTCAAAAACCGTAATATTTTAATCAATTTCGCTTGAGGTAAAACTATCTGTACCAGATAATTTTTGATAGTGATTTGAATAGTAGGGTACTACCTAGTTACTAAAATGTCTTCATCAAGGTCTTGATCAAGGCCACAGAACACTATTACTCCTAGGTCCTAGGTCCAGTCCCCTAAGATGTTGGTACAGAAAATAGCCTACGATAACGAGCAGCAATTGCCAACCTCACCACTGTTCATTGTTGTGTTAGCTGTTGCCATTGCCAGCACAGATTGCCAGTGATTGTACAATGAATCGCTAAGTGCGAACATGAGATACAATAAGTAACCGGGAACAGCAAATTGAGTTCAGATAGGTACATCACTTTAGTTTCTAAACGTTAAGTGTGAAAGTCAACTGGGTAATGACAGCAAAACATTGACAGGCAATACATAACCTTGGCTTAACTTAACCTAACAAAAACACAAACAATATTAATGTTTAGAGTATCATTTTTTATTGACCAAATGTTAAAATTTTCTTGTTATTTATAAACTGCCACAGTATTATTAAATAAGGAGTCTCATTGTAGTGTTGCTACTGAGGCAGTAAGAAAAAATGACGACATTAGAATTTTTCAGCGCATTCCTGATATGTATTATCTTAGCATTCCTCCTTCGAGTATTTTACTTGTTATACGATATTATCACCAGTAAATGTGAACTGACAAGACCAAAATCTTTGCGTACCATTTTTTGCATCGGCTCTGGGGGTCATACAACAGAATTATTGAGATTTGTGACGAGTATTAACATGAAGAAATATCAGCCGAGGATGTATGTTTTAGCTGACAATGATGCTAGCAGTGCGGTCAAGATACATGAAACAGAAACAGAACATACTGACTACTCTCTCAGTAGGATACCTAGAAGTAGGAATGTGCAACAGTCATATCTTTCTTCAGTAATCAGCACTCTGTATGCTACTTGGTGCACTTTACCAGTAATATATCATTTTAAACCTGATGTAATATTTTGTAATGGTCCTGGCACTTGCATTCCAGTCTGTGTTGTTGCTTTTGTATTGAGATGTTTGTTTATGTTAGATTGTCGCATAGTTTTCATAGAGAGTATATGCAGAGTTCGCACCCTCTCATTGACTGGAAAAATACTTCAGTTCTTCGCAGACATTATTATTGTACAATGGCCTCAATTGAGAGATGTTTGTTTTAGAGCTAAGTACTTTGGTAGACTAACATAACTTTACAATATTCTATTATTGTATTTAGAGTAAGGATCCAAGTGTTGCATGTTGTTTTTTAAGTATATCAAATTACAGAAAATGATGCTTTTTATTAACTTTTTCATTTCTTGGCTAAATATCAATTGCCGTGCCCCTAGCGCGCGCGGCTACGAATCGATAAAATAATATCTACAATAAATAAGGAGAAGCAATTGTTGTATTGATTAAAAAATAGTCTAAAAGTTTTTATCTCTATTTAATAATGGTTTTAGTTGTATCACACAGTCAATAGGACGAAAAAATCATGCTTTTCTCTGTAGCAGAAATACGACACGAGCGGTAGGGGCACGGAAATATGTGTCGCATAAATGCGACACAAGCGGTCAAAAGGTTTAAGTCTCTTACAACCATTTATTACCACTCCTTGCCTTTCTAGTAATAAAACTGTTGTATCAGCATAGCTATTCACAACCATACGACAAGCTATCGTATCGAAAATGACACATTTCGTTCGGGTTTTGGACTTTTGAACAGCATTTAGAAGACTCCTACGATAACATTGATTGATGTTCGATATGATACGGAAGCGTATCGATTGTTTGTGAATAGCTATGCAGGTAGTGCAGATACTTCCTCAGAGCAAGTCCCCAAATGTAAGCAAGGTTTTTATTCCTTGTTAATCTTAAATACTTCACATCCAAATGTTTCATAAAAGGATTATATTAATAGAATATGGAAATAAAAAAAGTGAAACTTGAAAAAGTGTATAATTAATAGCTCTAGGGAGATCAGTACACAAATATTTGCAGTTGGTTTTAAAATCACAAAGTGAACATCAATATAATTTTTTCAGTACATATCTAAGCCACAGTTAATAATTTTCCTTGTATTTCAAAACATTACTGACCTTTAAAATTTATTCAGTTGGTGGCACAATAATTGATCCTATTCATCAATTTGCGGAGGTTTAATCTAATCTCACAGCATTGTAACAAGTTAAAAAAACATATCAGAATCTAGTGATAAAAACAAAAAGATAAATCCCTGAAGCTATACTTAAACTAGTCGTAAGGACACAAGAAGCAACATTCAATAACAACTTATTTTAATAAACTACAACTGTGTATACTTCACTGTATTTCAATGTGTGAAATACAAACACAAATTAGTGATTTCATATAAAAGCATGTGGGGTATTTATCGATATAGATGTAAGGCCGGGTTTCATAGTCACACTTAAAATCGCGCTTTTTTTCTCTCCAACTGTTATCTCTCCAACTCTCCCTGTAAAATTGCTTTTGAATTTCAACAGAACTTACCATTAGTGCAGTCTGTAAGTGCCACTATAAAATCAGCCTTTTATGTTGTATGCAGTTATCAAACATATTGCAATTGTTTTCATTTTCAATGGCATTCCCAATCAGTAATGCTATAAAAAAATTATTGGACTTCTTGAATGGCTGGATTCTAGTAGTTATTTATTAACAATAAAAATTCCATTGTATCTAGGTTCCAGCATTCAAAGGGTATTAAGATGATGCAATACATCATTTATCCTTCATTCTCAAATATATAGTTTATTGACACAAATTAATTTTCTCCCAATCTATTACCTATCTCAAATCTAGCTCCTAAAAAAAAAATAGCAAAGAGCACTTGCTGAAAAAGGCACATGACTTGTTCACCAAAGAACAAAGTAAGGCCATGTTTGGCCTTCAAATGATCACTTCAGTTAAGTCTTTTAAGTACTTCTTTTCTTAGCACTGAATTTAAATAGCCCTGACCGAAATAAATGACCTTATTAAAATATTGTATAAACACTACAACACAGTCAACAATAATGGAAGGTAAATATTTGTGTTCAGTAAATACTGCAAAATGCTTCATTTATTTTATAGACTAGCAACTATGTTTCAGCATCAGACAAATGGAAGTTCTAGTATTTTTTAACATCAGCCAGAATAACGTGGTTAGTTCTTACATTGTTGCTAGTTTGAATTATTCTGGACATTTCAAATTTACTTGAACCATGCAATATAGCAAGATCTCAAGTATATTATGCAATTCCAACAATCTTTGGCAGTAATTTTTTGTGTATTATTCTTTTTATGCACAAGTTCAAATAAAAATTTAATGGATTACCTGGCAACATTACTAATATAAATGTGAGTGGTTGACCAAAAAGGGACCTCAAGGGAAAATAATTGATTTCGAGTAAATCGCGTTTGAAATTTCGTGTAGAAACAAGTTGCGGCATGTTTTATGTCAGTATGCGACTTCGTTAGTGAGTGTCAACACGTGTTTACGGTTACTACGTTATTGGCGACTTATTTAGTGTCAGTTTCTTGTCTTTATGTGCGTCTGACATCACAAAAACTAATTTTTCCAAAACTGCCTCGGCTCACAAAAAAAATCATAAAAAAAACACTACGGCACCTAAAAATATTCTGGTTAGACCAAAACAAAGCTAAAAGACCACAGATTAAAAAATTCAAAAAAAATAAATAACGGTTTCCAATCCCTCCAGGTCCCTTTTTGGTCAACCACTCACAAATGCATCAGTCTTCAATTAATAATTAGTAACATTGCAGGATACATAATGCAAAAATAGTGGAGCTGATAAATACAAAAAGAACTTTCTCCCTAGCTCATTACACTGAGTGTAAGCTCCTTATATAATTTGATCTTCATAAAATTTGCATTTTAAGGAAAATAAATTGCATTTTTGGATTAGACACACCTTAAGAGTAGAAAGAACTGGCACAAAAAGTGCCTTGTCACACTAGAATAACCACAAAATAATATGTGACTGCCAAAAATACTATGATGAAATAATACTATGTATATGGACATTACTTTTCTAATTTGGGACAATAACTACATATTTGAAAAAAACTAAATTTAGCCTTCTTTTTACATATTTTTTTTTGTCAATAGTAACCTGTTTATGTCATTATTGTCCCAAACAAGTAATAATGCACGTGCATACAAACAGATCTAAAATCATCTCCTGCTACACAAAGAGATCAGCTCATAGCATGAGGCAGTCAACACATCACAAGTTCATAAGTTTATCTTAAGCTAGTTATTAAACTATAGATACCCTTTACAATGAGAGATATTTAACAATATTGCTAACAAATCAATATTTTAGGCACGTCCGAGAATACTATATTAATAGTAAGTGACTATGTATCTAAAAATATAAGTACAAAAGGAAGAATTAAGTTTTTCTTACATATCTAAGTATTAAACAAGTACTCATAAGTAGTATTTTCATGTTTCAGGGTTTACTAAGATCTAAGTTGGTATTAGGCATTTGATTGCTAGTTTCTTGTTTGGCACTGTCATCATTTTTGTTATCAATCTGTAGTTTTTCATCATCTATTAGGTACATTGCTTCATCATATGTTGGTGGAGGTGGTTCAGAGCTGGAAGGTTGCGGTTTACTAGCAGCAGCACTTGCTATTAAGGCATCATAAGAAGGCGGTAATGTTGCACTAGAAGCAGTACGGGGTACTTGACCACTATAAGCTTGTTCAGCTTGGACTGCAGCCATATCCTAAAAAATAAACATTATCATTACATTTGAGGTATTTGACACTTTCTCCTTTAGTGAGCATGCACAACAAACATAATTATCTTGTTATTTAATTAAACAGTCCATCTTATTAGCCTAGTCTTATCTCATATCAAACAGTTCAGTCAGCAGTTCAAGGTGAGGTGTATTTGCTATTGATTAACTGAATTATAATGACTTACAGTTAATTAGTTTTGTTTTAAGTACATTCTTACATAGAACCCATTTATGTTTCTACATTTAACCTCATAAAGATAAAATACTTGATATGTAAATATAACTGTAATGCAAAAAATTTACATAGCTCTAATTATGTTAATAAAATTTATTTTTGTGACCTAGTAAGTTGTGTTATGTTATGTACAGTCAACAAAAGAGATCAGTATGCAGGATCGTCGGATATAGTTGAAGTTTAGTAAGAAACCAATGTATGTTCTCAAATAAAATTGAATGTTATTAATAGAAAACAAATAGCTCATTTATCAAATTAAATTTCAGTCGACAACATCCATCTGTTTTTTACTAAACTTCAAGTATATCCGACGATCCTGCATACTTATCTCTGTTGTTGACTGTACATAACAGTTGATAGGCATGTCCCACTTACAAGAAAATGGTTAAAGATTTTGATTAGTATAATGTTTTGTTTACTAGGGGAAAAAGTGGCAGGGATCAGGATGTTTAAATATCATGAATTATTAACACTTAAAACTCTAAGCATTCAAATGAAGTCACTCAGAAGGTAAACAATTTTCACCCAATTAAAAGATATTTTGCAGCCATCCCTTCAAAATTATTGTAGGATAAAAACAGTAACAATCATGTAAAACAATACCACAACAAAAAAAAAAAAAAATCTTCAAAATATTTGGATGCTAGTTTTCAAAACTTGTTGTTTGACAACATAACACTAATGAATTCTTACAAGTCGTAAAAAATGCATTAGAATAATATTGTTTCAAACGATACAGACAAACTATAGTGGTCTTGATAAAGATAAGAACTTACTCTGATAATCGCCCTTTGGTGTAGTAGCATTTGTATCACACTTTTTCTCCTCAAATAAAGCATACTTTTCACAGCAACCATCATCCCGGAACATATAAAAATTGGACCAACTAGCCACATGTGTCCCAAATTGCTGAGAATATAGCCATCGGCGTCTCCCAATGCTAACACTGTAATCACAGTGCCCACAGAAAATAACACCATTGAAAGTACAAAATAAGAATAGCTCGTGCAGTCACATCGACCGAATCTCTGATCTTCGTCAAAATCGTAATCACGACGCCTCAGACGATGTAAACGTTGTCGAATGAAGGGGCTATCGAACACGGTAGCCATTTTTTATTATATTTATGCACTCTATTCACACTCAACACATATTCTGCATTCGATTTATTAGTTTTGAAAAATACGTGGAGATCACTAACACTAACTTTCTTACTTGGGAAAGTGTGTGAAAAATTGCTAGAAAAACAAGTCTGCCACAATCTTCAATCTTTAGTCATAGAGTAAAATAGTAAAATCACAGAATATATCAGTCTATCAAAAAGTACTCTGTGGAATATATATACCCTAAAGAATAAAATACTAAATGGTTACAAGTTACATGCTCTGTGATACTAGTGACGCCCAATGTGGGCATTTCCAATGAGTTAATCTAGTCTATGATTATAACTAACTAACACGACTCGCACCCACGCGAATTCCACATAGGACGCATTATAACGCGTATTGCGTATATTAACAGGGTCCAAGCTACCGGTGGTCAGGGCTCCAGAGAGAGGAACCTCCTAACAATGCGGGCCGTGTAAGTACCGCTTTCTGAATCAAGCCCTTGATCCAGCTGCCCAACGAGAGCCTCCTTAGGTGTTGGTCGAGGCTTTTGGCTAATAACCCATTGGCTGTCACGACTATCGGCACAATGATAGCTGATCCCACATGTCAACAACCTCGCGAACATGTCAAGATACTTGATTTATTTTTCTTTCTCGGCTTTCACGAGGTTCTCATCATGCGAGACGGTTATGTCAAAAATCATTTTGCACCGCTCTGATCGATCCACCACCGCTATATCAGGCTTATTGGCAACAATAGTCCTGTGAATGATGATGGATCGATCCCAGGATTCCCAGGCCAGTACAATGTGATATTTCCATTTTCGAGAACTGGGTCGGAAACATACCTGTCTGTACTACGGGATTCCACTAGGCTGTATTTCAGAGCAAGCTGCTGATGGATTATCCTGGCTACAAGGGTGTCTATGCAAGTACTCTCCGTTAGCTAGACGAGAACACCCGGAAATAATATGCCAATAATTGATTCCCCTTGGCCGGTGGCATGCCCAACAGATGTCAAACGTGCCGTCTTTGGAATTATTATCATTAGGATCATCAATACAACAGTTAAAATTGACCTCAAATGTCATGATTTCAAGAAATAGTCATTCAATAGAGTAATAATTTGATTTTTTTTAGGGTTCCTTACCCAAAGGGTAAAAACGGGACCCTATTACTAAGACTTCGCTGTCTGTCCATCCGCCTTTCTGTCCCCAGGCTGTATCTTAAGAACCGTGATAGCTAGACAGTTGAAATTTTCACAAATTATGTATTTCTGTTGCCGCTATAACAACAAATACTAAAAACAAAATAAAATAAATATTTAAGGTGGGCTCCCATACAACAAACGCGATTTTTTTGCCCTTTTTTGCTCGATATCAATAATGGCAACAGTTAGGCACTTGAAATATTCATAAAATACTCAGTTGTATTTTTACTTTAATAATAAATAATAAAATTAAACTAAAATAAATATTTAAGGGGGGCTCCCATACAAAAAACGCCATTTTTTGTCTATTTTTGCTCGATATCAATAATTGGTAACAGGTGGACTTGAAATACTTACAGAATAGGTAAGTACCTATTACCTAGTAGCCACCTAGTACCTACCTAATTATTTATTTACAGAATATACAACCAAGTGGTTGTATATTCACTTTAAAAATAAATAATTAAATTAAAATAAAATAAATTAAGGGAGGCTCCCATACAACAAACGTGATTTATTTGCTTATAACGGTGGTACGGAACCCTTCGTGTGCGAGTCCTACTCGCACTTGGCCGGTTTTTCTTAGTCGGGTGATTATTCTTTCTTGGCGTATACTGCGGGAGAATGAAAACACTAAAGCAGTAATAATCTGTGGCATGGTGACTGACACAGTGACTGAGTGACAAATGAAGTTACTGTCAGACAGAGTGTCAGTGTCAAATTGCTAATGAAACGCAAACGTTTATGTTTTTGTGACGACGTACATATTCAATAATAACTTAATTTGTTACGAAATTTTAAACTTGTATTCGCTTATTGTAATACGGATGATTCAAGAAGATTCTACAGAATTTTCATCAGTTGCTATGTTCTCTGAGTGATTATTTAATCGGTGATTTGTTTCGTTCGATATGGCTCCTTTCATTTTATTTATCGTGGCATTTATCTTGGAAACGGGTACTTTGATTTTTTAAATTTATGTTAATAATGGACAAGACTGAAAAATACTTTTACATCCGCTTTATTTAAAAACTGTTTGTATGTCTGTTTTTTAGGGATGTCAGCAGGTTATTTACAGGTGACCCTATCGGATAATGGGCCTGCAGTAAGAGGTGCGAACGTGACATTCACAGCAACTATTGGAAACAATAGTTACAACGGAGAAAACTTAAAATTTGTGTTTACTGATAATGGAGTTCCACAACATAAGCAAGAGGTAAGCATCTTTAGGTTGATTTTACTGATTCTGCAACTTCCAATGTGTCTCCTAATTATCAGGTTTTGTTTGTATAACAAAGCATGCTCTATCTTACATTCCTTTTCACAATATATTATAATAATATGAAGCATATTTTATGAAGAGGAAAATAATAGTTGAATTACATTTACAACATTGTTGCGTTATTGTGGTGTTAATTGAAACCATTTGGTATTTTTAACTTACCAAAGTATTCACCATAATATATTACCTACTTTTTCTTAAACACACATTATGATATATAATAGTTTTCTTGTACTATTAAAACAATATAATTAATGAATGAGCAGAATCATGAATAACATTTCAAAGGTACAATAGATTAGATAATAAAAATTATATCATCAAGCTATAAATCTCTATCAGCATTGTTTGATTAATGAATCAATTTTGTCTATCACTCAATGGAAGTCAACTGCTATTGTGAAAAGATATTCATGAAGACATTTTATTAAAATCTCATGTTTAAAATTTTTTCGTCTTGCAGATTTGTCTTCTGCCACCTAAATTATCTTCACCTTTTGGTACCTACTCATGTTATTTATTTTGGGTCAACACAATATATCTTAGAAATTGTCACTCCATATTAAATTCAAACGGTGAAAATATTCCAACCTTTTTGGCAGTTATATGTTCAAGACGTTTGGGGTTGAAACACTAGGGCCATGGGGTCCGAGTGCCCACTTGGTTTTAAATGATAAATGATTTATTTCTGTAAGTAGTTTTGTACAAACACATTTACACGTCAATCATATTTTTTTAAAGCTAGATGAGGTCGGCGTTTTGGTTGTGGTTGGTTTACTCTTCACGTGTCCAGAGGGCTAGCCTATTTTCAGGCCAAAGAATCAGCATTGCCATACAATGGGGCAATACGCTGGCGCATTGTCCCATTGTTTGGCAATGCTGTATGTTGAATGAATGTTATATGGCAATGCAAAGGCTGGCCTTTTGGACACTTTTCTTGTTGATAGTGATGCAGACAAATTTCTTGATACCTTATGACTCTTTCCCCATTATATTATTTTTACATACATACTGTACATTATTAAGTTAAAAAATAAGATAGTTTGATACATTTGCAATATAATAATACAATTCTTTGCCAACTTGCGGCAAGTACTAAATGTTAATTATGTAACAAAAACCGGCCAAGTGCGAGTCGGACTCTCACACAAACGATTTTGTACCACCATACAATATTTAACACTACATAATAATATGTAAAAAAATCACTTTTGTTATATGGGAGCCCCCCTTAATTTTTTTTAACTTATTTATTTTTAAAGTGAATATATAACTAAGTACCTATTCTGTAAATATTTCAAGTGTCTACCTGTTGCCGTTATTAATATTGAGCAAAAAAATAACGTCTGTTGTATGGGAGCCCCCTTAAATATTTATTTTATTTTAATTATTTATTTTTAAAGTGAATATACAACTAAATATTCTATGAATATTTCAAGCGTCTACCTGTTGTCATTATTATTATTGAGCAAATAATGGCAAAAAAATCACGTTTGTTGTATGTGAGCCCCCTTAAATATTTATGTTATTCTGTTTTTAGTATTTGTTGTTATAGCGGCAACAGAAATACATCATCTGTGGAAATGTCAACTGTCTAGCTATCACGGTTCATGAGATACAGCCTGGTGATAGATAGACAGACAGACAGACAGACAGACGGACAGTGGAGTCTTAGTAATAGGGTCCCGCTTTTACACTTTGGGTACGGAACCCTAAAAAAGGTTTATATAAACTTGAAATGTTTTACCTCTCATTTATTATGCAAACAACCATTTAAAATATATGTAACGGGAAAACACATAAGTTTAATATTAAAAGAATTTGAATCCACTTGTATTTATATCTGTTTGATATGTTCGTTTGTTAGTCATTTATTTAGGGAATACTTTTACTGTTAGTCATACTTCTTTATCCTCACACAACACTAATGTATTATTATTATTTTATTTATATCGTGTACATAATGAAGAGTATTCTATTCTATTCTATTGATTATGAGAATTGCTTGCGCGTCCTGTGTCTTGTTTTGTAATCTGTTATGCCATCAATAAATTATGTTTATTGGTTCTTCTCAGTATCCTATTGACTTCTTCTCAGTAAAATATGTGATTTTCGCCATTTGAACTGAATCTTCAAGCCATATTAAATCACTTGGTAGGCTTACGTAGCATGCTATTGATGTTGGTAATAGTAGCAATTGTTTTGTTACTGGCGTTTATGACTCAACAACTCTGTTCAAAACGGCCCAACTATATTCTAACAATCTGTGCTCATCATGCTAAATGCTATGGATGCATCGATACGCATCTTGCCCGATACGATACCGATATTTATGGATCTGACTATTAAAAAAACCAAATCCATTATCTATAAGTACATAATATTAAATAATAAAATGCAAGGATTCCCCGAGCATAAATCATGCCTCGTCTGCAATTGACTTACAGTTTATCACCGAGCGTTTTCGTTTACTAATTTTTTTAAACGCGCGAAGAAATGTATCGGTGTATCGGCAAATAAATATCGTCAATACCGATAGATCGGAAAAATCGAAATATCGCATATATCGGTATCGGGATCGGATCACCCCTAATTTTATTTAAGTTACCACCTAAGTACACATTGTGGAATGCAATAAACAATTAAGTATAGAATGTCGCAAGTTGCGTCAGCAGATAGCTGCCCCACTAACCAATTCACCTAACTCACAAAGTAAAAAGTCACCCCATAAAGGACTTAGGCCAAAAGATAAATAGCCACTGCCGAAATTCCCTCGCGACTTCTATAGTAAACAAGAGTTTACTATACTTGTTTAGCAATACAATGTTGTTGTTATATGAACTGCAGTCATTGAACTGTTGCTACACACAGCCTTGTCTGCTATCAACTCAGTTGCAGATTGTAACAGAGGAAATTAATTGGTACAGGCTTGTGTAATTGAGTGCTAAATAGAGTAGGCCTAGACATTGTCTGGGTCTGATAATGTATCTATGTCCTGGTAGAACAGTCCCTTCCGTTAGATTTCCGACACGTGTCGAAACGCCGCGTTATCTTGCTATCCTAGTACTTCCTATTCAACTAATATGAAAGTTGGTGTGCGGTATACTCGAATTACGCGTTAACGGTCTAATTTTGGCACACAGGTAGACCTATGACCTGGATAAACTTAACATCATCCACAGCCGACTTCTTCCATTGCTGAGCACAGGTCTCTCTTTTCATATCCAATCCCCACGCTTTTGAGCTGGACCCATCGGGAGTACTTACGATCTCGAGATAAAAGTATCCTATCCACACGGACTAAGTCGCTGGCAATTGCGAAAATTTCTATATTTTGTGAACTTCCTTTTGTTCGTTTTCTAACATGACACTGAAGATTGGTAGGAGGACGATATATTTAGGGATTTTCACTGCTAAAGCCACACGCAACTTGATAACTTGAAGGGACGCGTTACTTAGCTAATTGCTCCCTTACGGATGCGAGGTTGAATCGCGTCAGTTCGGTATAGTTTCTATTATATCGTTTACAATTCGAAGGTCGGGAAGCGCATAGACCTTGAAGCCGAATCTGTCTGCGTGGTACGGATTTCCATTCGGCCAGGCAAAATGATAGATTGTGTATGGCGCCTTTCAGCAGCCTCTATTTTGGTGTCAGTCCAAATAGGCCAAGGCAAGTGAAATAGGCCATGAGCGTTATTAACTTACTAAGCATTTTATCTGGCTGCATGTATTTTATGGTTTCTTAGTCCTTCAGACTCTTAGCACTTATCTAGGGCACCACAATGCATACATTTAAAATTGTAGGTAATTTCTTTACGTTAGGTTAATTATAAATCGGTGACTAATAATTCGCATTAATTTGTAATTAGTTATTTAACTATCGTAAATGCTTTAACTAACGTAAGTCCTTAATGTGTTTTTAACCATAATGAAAGGCATCAATGTCTTAATTGACTTGGGAATTTCGCATTGTGTAGCTACTTATATGACACGTTGGTCGCAAATAAATATTGATTGTGCGAAGCGGCTTTTTTATATCTGCCATGCACAAGTTCGTAAACTATTTAAATGCTGTCAATAGAACTATGCATAAGCATTTGCAAATCACTACATATTGTAAAAAGTTGCCCCGTATGTCTGTGTGTCTGAACTAAAAAACTACCCAACGGTTTTGTGTTAATTAGCTGTAATATGACGATGATTGTTGAAGATGTCGGAAAAAACATGCCGATTGGGAGCTTACTGGCGCGCGCCGCGTAAACCAATTGCGGTTGGCTGAAATTTGGCTGTCATAGGTATAGTTTATATTTATAAACTGGGTTACAATAGGGTACTTCTTTTAATCCCGGTAGTACGTTCCCGTGAGATATTTTCCGACATCCACGCGGGCAAAGCCGCGAGCAAAAACTAGTACTATAAACCTGTTAATTTGCATATGCATGCACATAGGGAGGTCCGAGGGTATCCATGCAATGCTATCGTACGAGTCACAGATGTGATGCATGACCAACGACATGTTGCGATAAGCGCGAATTAAAAATTCCTCTGGCATGTATGATGTTAAACCTCATTGGATTACACATGCGTATAACATTAGTTACAGATAATTCCCGGCTAAGTACTTATTCTGCATTCACGATTTAGTTTCCAGAAATGTAAACAAATATGTATCATCATCATCTGCCTAGCCTTTACCCAACTATGTCGGGGTCGGCTTCCAGTCTAACCAGATGCAGCTGAGTACCAGTATTTTACAGGGAGCGACTGCCTATCTGACCTCCAAAACCCACTTACTGGGTAATACGAAACTCCTTGGTAAGACTGGTTGTCAGACTTTCGGGCTTCTGACGACCCGTAATAGTCGTTTCTAATTATATGTCCACAACTGTACCTATATTCCAAGTCCAACTCTCCTCGCCCATGTAAAGGCGACGAACTCTTTACGTAACGGCAGCTGCAACGTCTTTTATAATAATAAACTATTCATAATAACAAACTGCGATTACTAATATGTCTGCAGACTACATTAGTCAAACTTTTTCTTTGAACGTTCATTGTATCGGTTATTTGAAGGCGTTCAACAGTGGATCTTTTCAACCTGTTTGACAATCACCATGACAACGATGGTATAATTAACGATATTTTAGATACTTTATGTCTCAACTTTGACCGCTAAATTAGTTTCGCCATTTCTCCTCTGGGGTGGTCAGATAGGAAATGTTGAATCAGCGGGGTAACTGCGAAACACACTAACAGTAGGAATGGGTTTCATTTTGACAGTTTAACAACATTCATTGTATTATTTACGTTGTTGAGTAGACAAATTTTTTGAACATGAGAAGCAATGGGTTAGCAATATCCCTCAAAATGATTCAGATAGTGATTGATAGTGTATTGCGCAATTAGGGTGCATAGCAGATCATATAAACACTGGGTTGCATATTTTTTTAACTAAACGTGGTAATGTGATTCCGATATCCTATTTACAGAATAAATAATTTCATTTCAAACAAACAGCTGCCCTAAAAATAAACCTAACTCTGAACGATCAACAAAATGCAGTCTGCCAACTTAAATTCAGGCTGCAATGGACTTAAAAACTGATGAAAACATAAAATTCATTAACGAAAATTCTGTTTCAGATCATCAGTACAAATCAATCCGTAAACTATAGTGTGGAGTACTTTCGAGACACTTATGAGGCTGGACAGTATAATGTCCATCTCGAAGTAAAGAGAAATTACTTTGAAAATCTGTGGTGGACTGTCGCTACGGCCTTCACGGCATTTAATCTAACAGGTATGTTGTATTTATATATGTCCTTATCAGGACTTCTCACTATAGTCAATATTGATTCGTGATTAGTCTGATGGCTGTTGCTGCACTTGCAGTCAGCTGTGTAAATACTTCACATTCACACGTAGTTTCATTTGCGAATAGATTCCATTGCATCCGCCACGCATACAATATCAGGTCTCGCTACATATTTTTAAACTAGCTTCTGCCCGCGTGAAATTTCTTGTTTTAACATAAAATATATCCTATGATACTCGGTAATACTATAGCTTTCCATTAGTGACTTTTCGGAATCGGATTAGTAGTTCCGAAGAAGAAGTTCCCCTACATACTAACTCACAAATTTTACCTCTTTATAATATTAGTAAATATATTAATATAGATTGGAGATGATATTGGGAAAGGCCATAGCCCTTTTGTCTTTTTGACATTGCTAACGTGGGAGGCGTGGTCGAGTAATTGCTATCTGACCACTTCATACAGTTAAAACAAAATTTAAATTGGTGCTTGTTATGTTAACAACTCAGATGTAAGTTTATTCAACTTGTAAAAGGCGAGTTTTATTTCAGTGGTGTTATTTATTCGTTTATCGGCATCATTAGGCCGTGTTCACATCAAGCGTATATTCGGCCGCCAACTGAAAACGTATGAAAAACAAAGGACAATGAGTCGGCGGCTAAAGTTGTTTTTCATGCATTTTAGGGTGGTCGCACATCTGACGGAAGATGCGTTGGACATAACTTCGATTGCGTCTATTAATTCGCTCGACGCACTAACGCATCATCGGTTGAGTGTATAAGGTTGAGTGTTTTATTATCTACTTGTCCGTTCTGGCGTTACGCGACCCTTAAACTAATACTATTTTATTTTCTGATCAGAATCGCACGAATGTTTTATTTTATTTTAACTAGATAGTTACAAAAAAGATAAGTCTTTTTTGTAACTATCTAACATCCTCAAACTGTAATGTAACCATTAACATTTTGAAACTCCAGAGCCACAAGATAAAAGCGATGCTTAGTTTGTGGCTCACCGAATCCGTCAGCGTCACATTGTATTTTTACTTTTTGATAAATAAACTTATTATTATTATTATCATCTAAAGATCGTGTGACGTTATTCGTATATGAATGCGAAGTTGAGAAAGAATTGCCTCAATTTCGTATGTTACGTGCTTACGTGTCTCACATTCACTTTCTTATTTATTGAGTCTAACCTAGATAGATAGTTACGTTGTAATTCGGTCTATCGGTTGAATTACTAAGTTTTAGTTTTATTTTACTTTTTCATTTAAAGACTATTGTTGCTAAGTAATAACAGCCGCACGGGTCGATCGATCAGGTTAAGCTACGCTTGCCGCGGTTGGTCCGTGGATGGGTGACCATCTTCATATACCAAGACGCCTCAGTGCCTCGGAAAGCACGTTAAGCCGTTGATTTCGGCTGTCATTCGTGGATTTTCACAGTCGTTACGGATCGTTAGAAGCCCGAAAGTCTGGCAACCAGTCTTACCAAGGGGTAGCGTATTACCCAGTAACTGGGTTGTGGAGGTCAGTTAGGCAGTCGCTCCATGAAAAAACTGGTATTCAGCTGAATCCGGTTAGGCTGGCTGAGTCCTTTTTTCCCCTCTGCTGGTTTGTGCTGTTCGGTTTTCCCAATGTTTAGTAAACGGACCCTCTTCCTTATACTGTTATGTGTCATCTACAGTGTTGTGGACATATAATTAGGAACGACTGATACCGAAGTCACTTTTCGATCTGTTTTGTTGTTTGTATCAATTAAATTAATAAAAAAATTGTTTATTAACATTGTTCTTCAAAACTATTGTTAGTAAACAAACACAGAAACAAAAACAAAAAGAAAATTGTAAGGTTAGCTGTGGGGTCTTCTGACCAGCACCTCCACAGCGTGCGACAACTAAAGTGCGTCGTACTTTTCTATCAACATACTTAGGATGTCGTTAGAACTAGACCGCGCTCTTGACAAAATGGAATTTGTTTTTTTGCGCATTATGGCGTAAAAATCATCGGTGTGAAGAGTATTCTATTCTATCCTATGCGAACATCCAACATAGTTGGAAAAAGGCTATGCGGATGATTATGTAATATGATAATAAAATTCTGATAATAATTTTTAACAACATGGTTACACATCAATTTTAATAGGCTTTAACACTACATACATAACAAGATACGCAAAATAGTTGGACTTCTATTAATAATTTAACCATTTGAACTACCTATTCGAAACTTCCTAGCTTCCTACAAATCATTAAGAACGGGTACAATGACTTCCATTTATTAAACGGTATCAGGTATTATTTAATGTAATTAAAAATACTAATTGTTATTTTTTATTTAATTTAAGATAACATATAAACTATAATAATATGTACAGACGCCAGCACATCAACCTACTACAATCTGTCAGATTTCTGTAATAGATTTTCAACTTTATCGCTAAAGCATAAGGTTCAATGTTGATTGGGAAAATTTGACAGTTAGGTGTAGGTTGATGTGCTGGCGTCTGTACATTTATATAAAAAAATAAGTAAAATAATCATAGGGCATCAAAGAATTCGTCCGCATCGCTGTCAACAGGAACAGTGCCCAAAAGGCTGGCAGCATTGCCACGTTGTATGGCAATGCTAATTCTTTGGCCAAGAAATAGGCCAGCCCTTATACTTATTAAATAGGCTTAACCACTGCTTAAAAATAAGCATTAATATTTTGTATGATGACCCTTGCTTATAATAACTGCTCTGCAGCGACGGGGCATGACGGCATGACACGGACTTGAAGTTTGAACTTCTAAGAAGAATACAATATAAGTACTTACTTCCCACTGTTTGTTCATTGTGCATTACAATCCTCTTTGTGACTTACAATGTTTTTGAGCCCATCTCGCGGAAAACAGATCATAAGTCAACATGTTAGCAGAATAGTTCATAATGTAGATGTAAGACGTATAATAAGAACAGAATAGTAGCATTAATAACTTACAGAAATCTCTTCAAAGGGAGAGTGAACAGGCTTCTTCTGGGTAAGCTCACTCCATCGTCGACTTTGTCTCTATCACCTCTGACCTAGACTAGAGTCAAGAGCAAACACGTTTAAAAAAATATATATAGAACATATTTTCACCACCATTCATTCTCCTGCCCTTACCCTAATTTAAGTAGTTACTTGGGGCCGGCGCAAAATCTCTTTTTCTTCCATACTTCTTTATTAGTCATCTCTGCATTTACTCCTTTTCTAACCATCGTTACAGAAAACATATAAGGTGGAGACGACAATACAAGAATAAATTAAGCTGTGTATATCTAATGCGCTTCAAAGATTGATAAAAACCATAGCGGCACATCACTAGTATTTAGTTTGTTTGAAAAAAAAATCAATTTTTTAATTTCGTTATTAGTATTTATTTGATAGTTCCAAATTACTCTTATGCATTAGTATTTGCCAGTGTTTTCATTTATTGTCGTATTGTTGTCTCAAAATCAAGGTTTGCCAACATGCAATGGAGCGCAGTATTCTAGGCGTCAAAAGACAATGACCAAATCACTATGGGAAGTGGTGCATTTTTTTTTTACCGCGGCCATCGTTGTAATATTTGTCGGTATATGATAAGCCTATCACAAAAATGAATTGATAAAAGATTTTTCGACAAATGCATATTTGAACTTGAATTTTTATGTAAGAAATAAAGAAGTCATCTAGATAAACAGATGAAAGAGATAAGTCACCATCTATGTTATTGTGTGTTATTCCTCTCCATCCAAGGTTATCTGGAAGAGATCGCTTCACTTATTTTTTATTTTTTTATTAATCAAAACAGTTTACCTACAAATATTTGTGAACAATTCCACATATCACACAACCATCGCGGGTTTAACGGCGGTATGGCTTGTAATTAAGTTTGTTTGTACTTCTTACTTTTTTATGTATTATGTTGTGGCGTTTCAATAAATTGTTAATTCATTTGTGAAATAGAGCAATTAAAACAATGTCTTACTATTTTCGAAGGTGTAAAAAAGAAAAGGCCGTTTTAAATCTTTTTAACCGACTTCAAAAAGGAGGTTCTGTATTCGACCCGTATGTATGTATGTATGTATGTTTGTATAAATATGCATGTGTTTGCATAAATTCTTCATTTAGTGTAGTAGATCTTCTCTGGCGATTGTTACTGCGATTTAAAGTGTGTTGACAAGAGACACATCCCAAGTTTTCCATGTTTGGAATCCTTTCAACTCAGTCCAAAACACAAAGCACAGGTCAGACAATAAGATATTCACAAAACGCGACGCGCAACGGTCGGCTCAGGCTCAGGCATAGATAAAAAATCCTAGTTTGAGACATAAACTCTACTGCTGTAGGTACAAATCTGCTTTTAGATGATCATCATCATTTGCCTAGCCTTTTCCAAACTATGTTGGGGTCGGCTTCCAGTCTAAGCAGTCTATGCAGCTGAACACCATTATTTTACATGGAGCGACTGCCTATCTGACCTCCACAACCCAGTTACTGGGTAATACGATACCTGCTTTTAGATGATAAATAAGTAAAAACATATATATTTTTAATTTATTTATTTTCTATATAACTCCGTTCAGACTGATGATAGGTTATGTTACCCCTTATTAACTTTTGTTCTTCATATAATTCTCCATCTAATTAATAACGTTTGATCGATGGCCGCGACAAAAAAAAACTGCACCATTTTTGGATATTCATTTATTTATTTTCTATATAACTCGGTTCAGACTGATGTTAGGTTGTGTTACCCCATATTAACTTTTGTTCTTCATATAATTCTCCATCTAATTAATAACGTTTGATCGATGGCCGCGACAAAAAAAAACTGCACCATTTTTGGTCATTGGCTTTTACAGACCACATTCGCAACACCACACTGCGCTCCAAAACACAGATTACTGACGTTGCTCAAAAAGCCGCTAAGCTGAAGTGGGACTGGGCTGGCCGCGTCTGCCGTATACCCAATGAGCTGTGGGCCAAAATAACCACCACGTGGAGCCTTGACACAGCTAGAATGCGTCGCGGCAGACCCCATAGAAGATGGTGGGACGAGCTGGTCAAAACAAACGACCAGTGGTCCACTTTAGCCCCGGATCGAATGAGCTGGAAGTCATGGGGAGAGCCTTTGACCAGCAGTGGGATGATGCAGGCTAACAGTAGTATTGTTGACTCCACATTGTATACTCAATAATTATTACATTCAAATTATAGCTGTAACTGAAACGAATGCCACCTTGTTAACGATACCACATTCATTAGCATAAGTCACGGCGTACAGTACAGTTACACCTGTACTTACGCATCTGTGTAAATGCTACGTTAAATAAACCATGAAAAATGTATTATGTTTCATTCAAACTTGATGACGTAAAATACGTCCAAGCCTTTCGTGGGAAGGCATAATAAGCGGCCTGCCCGCGCTATTACTTCTTTTTCGTTTAGCGTTCCTTCTGACATTTTTTCTTGATTCCTAAGGGCCCTAGCGTAGTGTTAAATAGCCTATAGCCGTCCTCAAGAATAAGGCTATTAAATGCAAAAATCATTTTTTAAATCCGACTGGGAGTTCTGGAGATTAGCGCGTTCAAACAAACAAACTCTTCAGCTTTTAGTATATTTATTTATAGATAAGTATAGATTGACAGAGTTATAATAACTGTAATTTTATTCTCCATTTACAGATACACTACACGGTGACATGATGCTAATACAAAACGAAGAAAAAAGGCCCAACAATTTCGTGGCAGTCAACAAAGTTGTCACCCACTCTGTGAGGCTGGAAGACAGTGAGCTGCAGTTCTTGGAAAAGAACTCCTCCTCAATCATAACATATTGGTTCATAGACTGCGTATACATAGACACTTCTACTGACTTCTCTTTCAACTATACTTATGAGGATAATATGGCCGCTCATGAGATAGAAGCGATAGTTGTAGCTAACAATAAGCCTTTACCACCAATCACGACTACGACGACTACAACAACAACAACTACGACCACAACGACTACAACAACTACGCCTAAACCACACAACACAACAACAGTTATCCCAATAACAACACCTGTCCCATCAACAACAACTATCCCAACATCAACGGTACCATCATCAACAACGCCGAAAAATGTTAAAAATGTTACCGATACGTCACCACACAAGGTGTCGAAGCGAGCGATCTCTAATAGAACCACCATGAAAGGTGTAAATGGTGAAATAGCAACGTGCAAAAACATGATACCTATAAGCAATGGATATACCTACGGAAGATACCAACACACTGTATTTGTTAGAGGTAAGCAGATATTAAGTCCAGTTATTATCTTTTTACTTACTTTCAGGATCATTAAAACATATTTATAGTAACATACCGATATAATATAAAATGTGTATGTATGTTTGATCTGTGAGTAATGTGGTAAACATTACTCACCGCTCAAACATACACACACTTTATTTTTAATACCTAACAATTGTAAAAAAGTACATAAACAATGATGACGTTGGCAAAGTATTGTAATGACGCTTTTTTTTTTTTTTTTTTTGGATGGGAAATCATAAAAAAAACCCACCCGTGTTCCTTCCTTAGCCCTTTATGTTCCGGGGCAGCGGTAACCCTTTCGGACGATCCCGCTACCCCGGCAGGCTTCGGCCCTGGCGGGCCCCTTCCTTAATGCTGACATCTCTTTGAGGCGCGCGTGGAACAATTGTAATGACGCTTTATTGTTGAATATAATGACGAACGGAGGGGCAATTCTCGTAATTTTAAGAACGTTCACAGTCTGATCTGTATCAATCTGTCAAAAATACGTCTAATTTCCCTACATTTTTAACAAGTTTTTAACATTGATTGTCGCTGAGATAAGATTGCGAATACATTTTGAACGTTTTTAATTGCGGGAATTGGCCTTCTGATATGGCTTAATTTACACGAGATAGTTTTTTTTTAACTGGAACTGTATGGGAAAATGCGAATTATTAGGAGATACGGGGAAAAATGATTTAGGAACCGTTAGCTCTTTTTATAATGAAAACAGTGTTGGAATAATTTGTAGCTGCGTGTAAGTGTAGACAATATAATTTTTGTGCGTGCCAGAAGATTACGATACAATATATAATTATTAAGTCTAATTTTATTAAGAGGCCCCAAAATCACTCAATAAACGATTTCCATGTCAAAAATGGAGTTGCAACCATTGTTTCTTACTAAAAGATTTCAAATATCACACCAATTTCATTAGTTTTTACAAGCTTTTTTCTTAATTTATTAAAACACTCGTTTATGCAGTAAGTATAATGTTATTATATACTTTGTTTTAATTATAACTCCGACGTAATCAAGTAAATTCAGTACCATAAACATTTACATTTTATGATGACAAGGATGGAATAACTAGAATATTATTTTCCTTGTTAAGGATCAATCTAATATGTATGTTAACCAATTTCAAATGATATTCAAGGAATGTTATCGCAAAGACATATTATTCTTTTACGATACAAAACTACGTAATAAAGTGTTTTAACGTCAAATAGCTAAAAAACAATCCGATTAAACTATAGTCCGACCGCTTATTTGAGACGTTGCCTGAGGTAGCAGCGCGGTGCGGGAGGGGTGTGGTGACGTAATGCGATAGCTCAGTGATACGTCAACTTGCGACTACTATCACCCCTCTCGCACATACGTTGCTACCAGCTACCCACGTAGCTACCTCAAGCAATGTCTCAGTTAAGCGGTCGGCCTATAGTTTTCAAATTGAGGAACGCCTTTGAAGTTTGTTTGCATTGTCCGTTTAGGAGCTACGACATTTGGTGTCGTCAACAGTCAAATTATCAGTCATGCCATGCCTCTGCTCTGTTCCTTTCCGGAAACTCTTTCATGACGTCACGGTTGATTTAGTAACAGACGGCATTAATGACCAAAAATAATTGCAGCAAATATTATTCCATTACCTACCTATACTTATAGTACCTACACGTGAAATTGTTACTTATCAGGAAATTAAGCTGTATTGATTTTCCTGCACAAAAATACGCTGTTCAGTCTAACAGGAACATATCATGATAATTATATAATATACTAGCTTCTTCCCGCGACTTCGTCCGCGTGAAATTTCACCTTCCCCCATTCACCCCCTTAGGGTGTGAATTTTGAAAAATCCTTTCTTAGTGCACCCCTAGACCTCATAAGGAACCTACGTGCCAAATTTGGAACCTCTAGACCCAGCGGTTTGGGCTGTGCGTTGATATGTCAGTCAGTCAGTTCTCCTTTTATATATATATAGACTAGCTTTTGCCCGCGACTTCGTCCGCGTGAAATTTCACCCTCCCCCCATTCACCCTCTTAGGGGTGGAATTTCGAAAAACCCCTTCTTAGTGCTCCCCTACATTATAATAGGAAGCCGTGTGCAAAATTTCACATTCCTAGCCCCAGTAGTTTCGGCTGTACGTTGATATGTCAGTCAGTCAGTTCTCCTTTTATATATATAGATTATTTTTACGAATCCCTTTTCATTGAATTATAGATTTATGTGGTAAATCTAACTCATTCAGAATGAATTATAATACCTACTGACAACGTTGGTGTCCCTACCACCTATAAATCAGTCAGCCTTCAACCTCTTCTGGGCACGGTAGACCTCATCCATCAGGCAAGATCGAGGTCAAGAGCAGCCTGTTTTCGTAATAATTAAAAAAAAAAAAAGCTATCCCTATCCCTGAGACGAAGGCTATCTCCATCCTGAAATGGTAGTTGGCTGGCCATGTTTGCCGATGGCCGGTGGAGCAGACGAGTCCTTGAGTGGAGACCGTGTATCAGCAAGCGTAGTGTGGGATGCCCCCCAGCTAGATGGACGGACGACCTAAAGAGGTTGGCTGGGACGGACTGAATGCCGAAGGCGGAGGACAGGGTGTTGTGGCGCAGCCTGGGAGAGGCCTATGTCCAACAGTGGACTGCAATAAGGATCAATATCCCTGAGAGGAGGCCTGTGTCTCAGCAGTGGTTAATGTTTATAGGCTGATTATGCTCTGCTAATCAATGTCACATAATAACGCAATATTATTGTCTTTTCCAGAACCGATATCAGCAATAAACATCACTGGCCTAAACTGGCTGCAACATGGGGACTTACTAAACCTAAATGTCAAGTACACAGGATCAGCGCCCTTTTCTTACTGCATACAGTACAAACTAGGCCAGTACAACATAACGGGCAATGAAACATGTTCGACTAAAATATCCACTATTTCCACCTCGTTCCCGCTAGTCCATTACTTCTCAGACAGCGACCAGCATACGGTGGTTGTGGTCATAGAGAATGAGATTGGGAAGAATGTTGCTATGACTACTATTAATATTTATAAAGGTAAGACGAATTGTTTTTTATATCGATTGGATGTCACTAGCGTAGAAGCGAGCAGTTTGGAAATTAAACAATTAACATATTTGACCAGGAGTTAAATTATACAGGGTTATTGGAACAACACTAACAACCTCTTAAGAGGTCGTTGTACTCATCATTATGAACAACTTTTACTATGGGACCAAACCTGAAATCGTGAAAAAAAAATCAGCTGTTCCCTACATTTGTGTTCGTATAACTCGTCAAAATGTAGGGAACAGTTGATTTTTTGCATCATGCTGAGATAGGAGCCCTTTGGCCTCGTATAGGACGTTCTGTTTCATTTTTCTTTAAATTACTTTTTTTTTCTTTCTTTCTTTATGTTGTGCTAACCAGTTGCTTTATGTTTCCAGTGTCAGTACATGCGCAGTTGTCCGTCATAGTAATACCAGTATTCTTCTGCCTTGTGGCAGTCATCTTGGTCGTGTTCGGTATCGCGTACTATCAACATCGTTCGAGGTGAGTACATTAATATATGCACTAATAAAATCTACATCCCATTGTACAGACGCCAGCACATCAAGCTACTACAATCTGTCAAATTTATTTAATAGATTTTCAACTTTATCGCCAAAGCATAAGGTTCAAGGTTGATTGGGAAAATTTGACAGTTTCGGGTAGCTTGATGTGCTGGCGTCTGTACGTTGACACAAAAGTAAAGATGTATCTACAGTCTGGCCGTCGAGAAAATGCGTTTCTGATATCTGTCAGTGCGACAATTCTAGTAACTAATAAAGATCAAATTCGCAAAACACGTATTCGTTTGTACGAAACTGAAGGGTGTCAAGATTGCATTCTCTCGAAGGCCGGACTGCATTCACTAACATATTACAAATGGATTTACCTGCGGCTTCGCCCGCGTGGATTTCGGAAATTATCCCACGGGAACATACTACCGGGATAAAAAAGTATCCTGACTCAGTTCATGGTCTACTTGTGTTTCATCGAAATCCGTTCAGCCGTTAATGAGTGAAAAGCTTACAAATAGACAGGTAGACGGTTTATTTCGCATTTATATTATAACTATGGATTATGCATAGGTAAGTTCACAGGTTCACTGCTATTACATGCTACGTACCGGGAGATTTGGCTATAGCAAGCCTAGCTTAAAGCAGCTCCTGTAAGAGCTGTAGACTGTAGTCTAACGTACACCTGAGGGGCAATTCACATAATTTTAAGAACGTTCACAGTTTGACCTCAGTCCCAATCTGTCAAAAATACCTCTAATTTCCCTACATTTTGACAAGTTTTTGACATTTGTTTGTCGCCGAGATGAGACTGCGACTATATTTTGAACATTTTAAATTACGAGAATTGGCCTTCTGAGCTCAGCGCCTCGTTCTTTTCTCTGGTCTATAGTAACGTGGAGCAGGCCCTTAACCCTACCGCGGTTGCATTTTCTTGTTCTATCGCCATTGCAGTACAAAACACTTTCTGCTTTTGGCAAATGTAGCCAGCTCAGTTCCATATTAATTTATAGATTACCCAAAGCAAATGAATAAATAAAAATCCATACTAATATTATAAATGCGAAAGTGTGTCTGTCTGTCTGTTACCTCTTCACGCTTAAACCGCTGAACCGATTTAGATGAAATTTGGTATATTCCCACGGGATCGAAACTTATGCGGGTGAAACCGCGTGGCGCTGCTAGTTAATAAATATATAAATAGAGTGATGTCCCAGTGGTAACGGCCCCGACTTACGAGTTTTACTTTGTGTAAATATTTCATCACCACTGCTCAAAAAACGGCGAAGGAAAACATCGTGGGGAAACCGGCATGTTCTAGAACCAAAAATTCGAAGACATATTTATTTATTTATTTAATACTTTAAGCACAAATGTACAGAGGCGGACTTAATGCCATAGGCATTATATTATGACATCTACCAACCTGCACTGGTCCCGCGTGGTAGATTATAGCCCAGTCCCTCTCGAAGAGAGGAGGCCTGAGTCTCAACAGTGGGAACATTATAGGCTGATTATGCAAAGCAAATACTCTATAACCATAATTCCGTTTCAGGCACTCGGTAGAAGTGGCAGACTTCGACTTCGGGCAAGCGCACCTCGACTACAAGACATTCACGGAAAGACTTCGAGAGAGTTTCCGTAACGCCTTCAATTTCCGTCAGAGGGACGACACCGATCCCCTCACGAATAACACCAGATACGACTCAATGACGTAAATAGTATCTAACGAATGCGTGTATTCCTATACTTGTCTTATTTTGTAAACAAATATGGCCCAAAGATTTTGGTGAAAAATAAATTCATTGTTAAGCAAATTGACTACCAACTTAAATATTCAAATCACAACTGTCATTCTTTGGCAGATATAACACAGCAATTGCTTAACAATTAATTTTCCCTGACTGTATTTAAATGGTTAAGATGAAGCAGGTTTTGGCGAACTTCAAAAACCGTATGTGTATCTTACGAGCATTCTTGATCTTTGTACTATACTTGTTTACCAAATAAGACGTGTAAGAAAAAATACACTGTATGTACTAATGGCAAAAGAGTTATGTGTGCAGGCAAGAAGCAAACATCTTACATTGTAAATAAAACCTTTCAGCCTTTCAGAGTTCGAACCCCACCCGTTGCTTTATTGATGCTTATTTACTTGATACTTATTTCACACTTATAGCTTTATTTGGTGAAAGGGATTCCAGTTAAGTGATAAAAAGCTTGATCACTTGGCACACGCACAACTATGTTAATTTGTTAATGCTCTCGGTTGCCCGCATACTCATCTTTTTTGCTGTCTGTACAAGTCAATTATTTAGCGACGGCATTCAATGCAATGAATGACAGTGCGATGGCGCTATATCAAATCTGAGCGCTAGTAAGAGAGCAGTAGAGTCTTGAGTACCTTCGTTAAATAATTTAATCTAGCTGTAGCTAGTTTGATCGCCGACGGGTACTGTGAAACTGAAAGGACAGTCCTTTCAGCGTTATTTTACTTTTGATTTTGCATCATTGTTAAAATCAAAGTGGCCTTTATTGTCATTGTAATAAGGTTGCTGGTGGGTTGCTGTCAGTGGTGGAATAACTGAAAGGACTTGGTATGAATCTTTGTTGTATGCTATTGATTGAGGCCAAAATATTCTAGTACTGTAAAGCCGTTGTTTTGGCCTGGAAAGATGTAGCCTGGTTTTCTACTTTCAGAAACTGAGGTTAGGGTAGCGAAAAAAAGATGGAATACGAATATGCTAGTCGTTTGTTTAATATTTTGTCGGTAAAAAAGTTTGTAAATGATATTTCAACAAAATTACAATTATTTAGATGTTTCTATTCATCCGTCGGTTGTCTAACTCAGCCAATTATATGTCTGTGTCAAATGTAAAAGTATTAATATATTTATCACGTAAAATTTTAATTATCATTCATTCCAATTTTCCTAGGTTTTTTTTTTAATTAAAATGTAAAATAGTAATTAATATTTTTTTCGAGATAGATTATATCGATTGTTGTAGCGATTAGGGACAGTTGATGGTAATAGTACTGACATGGAATTGTGTTGTCGCTTCTGTTTGCGCGGGCTTGAGGCCGTTGACCTATCGTAGCGGTGACATTTTGGAATCTAATACTGCTTTAAAATTTGGATAGCAACAGCAGTCATCATGGCCATTCTTATACAGTTGTTTCATTGATCTAAGCCATTACTTAGGCTTGCTATGCCAATCTAGCGCCTATGTCTCTTTCGAACCCGTCAAATAAGCTATGACATTTATATTTTGTTTGACTTTATTAATTTTTCGTTTTATTTATGTTTGATCGTCAGATGTTTTCTACTTTTTTCTCAAGATGTAGTTCAATAGAGGAAGGTGGCTACACATTTATCAGCTTTAACCTACTTCCAGTGTAGTCAAAAATATGAACGGAAATCAAAAGTAGTTTGAACTATGGCCTCTCAATAATTGTCTAATTAAGTATATGTGATCTCTGTGTCTGTCTTGTCTGTTTTGTGTGTCATGAAAAATATTTTTTACCAAAAACCATTGATTATGTTGTATTTATAAAGATTTTTTTCCTAACAGAATATGAAATGAAATGATAATTCTATTTTTTTATTGTTATTTTTGTTTGCATATAATATTTTAATTTGATCACCTTTGACTTTGGCTTGTTGCACTATTTTTTGTATCCTCCGAAATATTCACTTGGGTGTGAATAGTCCCATCTTTTACTTATTGAATTAACCCAAGTAAAGGGACTTCCATACATTATCACGTTTAATGAGGTAGTGCGCTTTGAACTAATGCGATAAACTGGATATTCAATCAAGTGTGAAAAAGTGTGGCGCTGGGGTGAGCATAGAATCGCTGAATTTGATGTGACATTGTAGATTCGACCTTATAATCGCGTTATTATGATTTTTTTAGGAATAAGCATGGTTTATTCAGGTACAGTATTTTTATCTCACTATAAGCGACATGCGCTTTACTTGTGATAACTGAGTGTACTAACACGCGGTGAATGTGCGCAGGAGCTCTCGGACGGTAACGAGAGCTCCTGCGCTTAAACACAAATTCACAGCATTCATTCGTCGTGAGATAAAAATAGTATATTCCTATATTTTTTTGGTTGGCAATGGTAGTGCAACAGGCTAAAGTGTTAAAACTTTCTTTTTACAATGGAACTGTCTGAAACTAGTGCTATGTTAGGACTGAGACGCATTATCGTGATCAGTCATGGTTTGTGATATATTAGATTTAATCAAATTAGGTATATAATTAATCATGTATTTAATATTTAATTTGTGCCAAAAGTGTAAACCTTGACAAGTAATTGATGGATTATTATTTATCTTCCAAATATATTTTAAGTGACTTACAGAATTGAATAGATTTTTTTACGTAAAAGGAAAAGAAGGACATTCTGACACAGATAGTAGCTGCAGATATTTAATAAAAAAATGGAGCTGAGTTTGTATTATAATTGAATTCGCGACTATACGGCGGCGGTTCCCATGAGCTTATTACAACTGCATTTTTTGTAAGGATTCGGGTTTTCACTTTTGGCATAAATATTTTAATAATATTAATTTGTAGTTACAATAAAATGTTATTTAAAATACTGATGTTTTATTAAGTGGTCCCTATTGTTACTGATCCCTCCCAGAGCCAGGTTTTCCTTGCTTCGACCAACGTGATTCCGAAGTGTGTTGTTATTTAGTCAACTAGCCTAAAATGCACATTATGAGCCTTAGCTCTTCGTATGCCGGGAGCATACGAAGAAATTGAATTATTTTTGTAATTACTGCATTCAGCCGGTTAATCACTCCTTGATTCACTCGCTTTGGAATTTACTGCTATAGTGAATGGTAATTTGGGCCATTCTTATCGAACGCAGCTTATACTCCGAAGTAGGAACGTGTTGGATCGCATCGCAGTAGCAGAATACAGCGTGTTACAGAAATGTATGGTCAATCGTTGCTTAGTTTTATAGAGGTATGAGGAACAGGGTGTAAAGTTCACTCATACTCTATAGAAAGGGAGGATCCTCGGACCAGACGGGTGTTCTGTCCGGCGGGCAACTGCCCGATGATTCATGTCGGGCCTTTGTATAGTATATGCTAGTTGCGCGGTAAACTCTGCTTGCGAGATGCAGGATTTTGCGTGACGTTATTATGACGCGTAGTTCGCATGTGGCGTTGTAGATACCGCTACAGTTTCATGGTCTGGTGGCCTACCATGATCTAATTAAAAACGATTCAAAAACAAGACATTTCAGCTTAGGTTCCTAAACTGCATCGCTTGAGCTGCTCTATGGACGTCTTGGTACCAAACAAGTATGAATGAAACCCAAACTTGCGACTCAGTTTGGGACAATCGCTGTCAGCAGATGGCACGGCCTAAACTGAATCGTTAACTGACGTCATGGTACGAATTAGAAGAACAGTTCAATTTAGGTCCTAAAATGGATCGCGTTAAGAGCTTGTGGTAGGCCTCCTGTACCGTACAGGCCATTTAAACTAAATAACAATTTATTGACTGAACAACTTTTTCCTTATGGTCTTATGACCAACATCATAATCGCGAACAAATGATCAACTGTCCCATACGAAACTTCAATACCTACTCGACCCAAATATATTGGACGTCTGAATTCTTTTTCTCGATTACTATGTTGGTCTCACTGCTGATGACTCATATACGTGCTATAGGTATACGAGTATGGTGGGGTCAGTCCATCTAGTTATACTAGTAGTTATGCAATATTCAGAGACAATTTGCACAACGCAATTTCAGAAAAAAACTGAAACTCGAAAGTTTAGGCTTAACAGTCGGAAAAGACCCGACTGTTCGGCCTAAACTTTCGAGTGTCTATATATAGTTTCGATCAACTTTGCCAAGTTGAAATAAAGACAAAATATATAAAGTTAACCATCGTGAGTGTGACAAAGGACATCAAAGCAGTCGAAGGAAAGTATGGTAAGCAAGTATATTCGACTTTAGGCTAAGTTCAGATGAACGCGCGGCGACGCGCGGTTGGCTCGGCGCGCGGTTTAAGATTGTAACAAATCAATGTTGTTGTGTACATGACCGCGCGTCACCGCGCGTGCCCGCGCGTCACCGCGCGCCTCCTCCACGTCCTGCCGCCGCCATCTGAACAGGTGAATCGCGCGGCAGCGCGCGTCGTCGCGCGTTCATCTGAACTTAGCCTTATTTTAATGTGAACAAAGTTGCTATTTGTTTGCATTGAAAATCTCGCTCCTGTTATGCGTGGGGCGCTGTCTCCAAACAATATGATGACTTCAAATAAGGCAGCTTCCGACATCTCGTCCAGAAAAATCAAGCGAGGTGCTACTCAGAACCGAAAAAATAAACATAAAAAAAAAACAAAGAATAACTTGCTATCGACGTAAGGTCAGTCATATGTCTCATAGTTGACCCAAAAAGTCGCAAGCTATCGACAAACAAGATTAGTCACCGCATGATGTTATAAACACAAGGAAATGTTTCTATTTGCGCAGAACCGGCGTAGAATCATTTTCCAGATACACTGTTTGACCTCCTCCAGTTATAATGAAGCCGTTATAATTCTGAACGCAACAAAAAGTGCGCGTAGTGAAATTTTAATGGAATTCAAGAGATCCAAGTTTTTGGGGTGAGAGGAATTATGAGGTCACGGGTTTTATAGGGGTTTTTGACGTGGTCTGGAATTTTGGGTTGTTTAATGTTGTATGGCTGCTGTAGCTAGAAAGGTGCGACAAAATGTCTACCTACCTACCTACCAAAATTATACCTATTTCTTACGACTGCCTAGACTTACCTCGCGTTTACACCCGTCAAGTTATGATAAAATGCTTTGAACAAGTCTTGTAGTTAAAAGACTGATGTCCTATACCCAATAAAACATTTGCCGTTTTGACAGGTTTTCTAAAAGTTTTATATACAACTAGGCTTTACAATTTGTTTAACGTGTAAATGACAAACGAAAACAGTAGACACAACATGTAGAATAGGTACCTACATGATAGATACCTTGGTGTAAACGCGGGGCTAGGTGGGTACGTTGGTATGGGTTTGCAAAGATTGAATGACTGTGCGTCAGACGGTCTGCCTAAAGGCCTATTCAAACCTAAGGGGTATTCGCTGCCGCTGTGAATCGCTCAGGTATTTAGTATCAAGTTCCGTGGCTAGTTGGTGCCATAGTACCGCATAGGTATTGTTTCGCTTGTTGGGCGAAACCTCGAACCAACTCGGTATTCTACCCACAAGGATAGCAAAATCCGCTTTAGTGTAAACAATAATATTAACCGCATACCCACTCGGTTTTCTCTACCGCAGACGGTAGCGAATACCGCTTAGGTTTGAATAGGTAGTCCTTTAGACCGCTTTCACATTTAGGCGACTTTAGCAGCGCGACAGACGCGCGACCGAGAATTTCATATTATAAACAGAAGCGCGACCGCCGACATGGCAGTCTAAAGTCGCCTAAAGGTGAAAGCGGCCTTAATGTTACGATAGGTTCGTTAATTAAAACCTAAGTAAATGCGAGCTGTCGGTGAACTTGATTAGGTCGATGTAGATACTCTGCTAGGTAGGTTTAGGTTTATTTGCCTCAGCCATCCTTCTAGGAAAAGCAATTGCGTCAATGGTCCCTGCCTAACTGTAAATATTGTACGAGCAAATTGTGTGCAAACAGTCCGTTTACTACGTGGGAAATGTGCCATTACAGTTTACAGTAACTATGGCCGGCTAATAAAATCAAATTGTTCGTTGTAGGCAACGAACAATTTGTAACTTGACACTGAATTCAATTTATGTCATCAAGTGATGACTTGATGACATAAATTGAATTTGAGTGTGATGAACTGATGACACTTACCTAGGCAGTAAAAAGGTCAAGAGACTGCTTTGGAGAAGAGTTAGATAGGTACTGCTGGGAGTGTCACGTGGCTTTGTGAGTTAAAATAGGTAAGTAGGTACTAATGAGCCGGTTTGGAATGAACATCAACATAAAAGCTAATAACAAATGGTTAAACGGATGCCAACTGATGGGATTGGTTAGAATTATCAAGATGAGCTCAATTTTACCACTTGATTATCAAGACATGAGTTCAATTTCACCACTTGCTTTCCGTTCCGGAAATCGGCGTTATAGACGATATTAACCAGCCATGTTGGTTTTCCGGTCAAGCTCCGCGCGTCGACTATCGGCGAAGAAACAATAGAAAATCAATTGTGTCTCATTAGCGGAGCTTGACAGATTAAAACAAAACTCTAGTAGTACCTAGTCAGTTCATTTAAAAACCTTAGGTACCTACTCCACAAATTTTTACACAGGCTCCATAATTGCCACATTTCCATTCATAACCCATAAGTTATATCCACAACACTGAACTTCTCTACTAATTTAAACTGAGCCCGGCAAAGCCGACACAAACATTAAAAGTATTCGTTTTTCGCATTTCATTAAAATTTTAACTCGGTAAGCGCGGTCTAGGCATTTTAAGTGCCGCCGGGGTTAAGTCGCTTTAATCGTGTAACGAATACACGAGGACTTGTTTTAAATAGCCTACTCCCGCCCTTAGTGAATCATGGATCGTAGGCGACTACTGTTTATGAGACTGCTTCATTTTGAGCTAAATGACATTTTGGACAAATTTGGACGTACGACGACGACGTTTTTTTCATGATTTTAAAATGTGGGTATCTAGTTGTTGTAAGTAGCGTACTATACAGTAAGTATTTGAAAATTTGGTGGCAAGTTACTGGCTGAGTGGTTTGAGAAGTTGGAATTGAATCGGGGTGAAATAAAAAGGGTGAAAATAACAAACACTTAATTGCGAATAAAGAAGTAAAAACTGGACCAGAAAATTCAGCTCATCAAGCAGACTGTCTTTTACTTACTTTCTGTACTATACTTAATTATTTTTATCCCACTTCCTAGAGTTCGATTTTCCAATCATAGGACATTCCAAGTTTGAGTGAGTTTTAGATTTTATTTTTTTGCGAAGAATTGGTGCCCTGAGACAGTGAGGGGGGATCGCGATAGACCACGTAGGAGATGGCGGGACGAGCTGGATAGGTTCCGTCAAAACTGGAAGGAGGACGCGCAGGCTCGCGAAAGATGGATGGAGTGGAGGGAGGCCTTTGCCCAGGAGTGGGACAGCGCAGGCTAGAAATAATAATAATCTTTTCTCGCCGGCCAGCATGAACTAAAAATATACTCTTAATACGAGAGCAAGGAAGGATACCTAACCTACTTTCAACACTTTATTCATTGCTACAATGGCACATCGTCCAGATAATCTCATTTTGTGTGAGTATTAGCTCTTTGTCGCCTACTTCCTTAGTAGTGTAACAAAACCGGTGCGGTGTACCTACATACACCGCACCGTTATATTTTTCATCGCTAGTGACCCACTAGCGATGAAAAATATAAGAAAATGAATGTATTATTTGCAAAGCTGGTGTTATTTTCAGTGAGGTAGAACGATTCTTTCTTATTAAAGAGTAGGTAAAAAAACTGGTCAAGTGCTAGTCGGACTCGCGCACCGAGGGTTCCGTACTTTGTAGGCATGTAACTTACGGTTTTCGTATTTTTTCCTTTTCTTGTGCTATATGACATTGCTTCTTGCCAAATTTCATGATTCTAGGTCAACGGGAAGTACCCTATAGGTTTTGATTCCCTTGCGAGTGTCAAAATATGCGGCATAAACGGAATACCCGTATCTTTTGATTGCGTTGACTTAGAAGTTTGATTTTTTCACTGCTTCAAGGGATTGGAGCCCTGAGTACTTGATATTAATTTCAACTTGATAACTCCACGCGTTTATGAGAAAGAGGGTCTTGACAGATGGACGGACAGACGGTCAACGAATGATCTTATAAGGGTTCCGGTTTTCCTTTTGAGGTGCGGAACCCTAAAAATTAAGGGATTTTTAAATTCCCTTATTTTATTTGACACTTTTCTACTAGGTACCTACCTAAGGTAGTTGAAAGTATGTAGTAGTAAGGTAGTTGGTAGTTGTTCAAATATAGGTTCGTTAAATTAAAACCTTGAAAATGTTGACGATGTGCTCCTAATGTTTCGTGTTCGAATCCAATGATTCGTCTGCTTATAGTTACATCACAGTAACATTATTTCGATTGAATCGTGATCATTATGTACCTACCTATACTGGGTGTAATTTTGATCAACGTTATCCTCTTAAGGGGTCATTGTACTCATCATTATAAACAACTCTTTACTATGGGACCAAACCTGAAACCGCGAAAAAAAAACAGAGGTTCCTTACATTGACGAGTTCTGCGAACATAACATGTAGGGAACAGCTGATTTTTTTTCACGATATCAGGTTTGGCCCCATAGTAAAAGTTGTTCATAATGATGAGTACCATGACCCCGATTAAAATTACACCCATATACGCAAAATACGCGCATTGACGTGGAGTTGCGGACACCAGCCCGTATTACCTATAACCTACCTAGGTATACGAGTATACGGCGATTGTATCAATTTACCAACATGAGTAGGTACAATCGTTATCGAGAAGAAATCAAAGCATTGTTTTACCTTGTGGCTAGAATTTCTAATACCTTTACATAGCTACACGATACTTAGAACCTTACTAATAAGCACTTAAAGGTTACTATAGTTAGTTCGTTTTATAAGTATTTAGGTACATATCAACAACTGTTCACCTTTATAACTTGAAGATAAGGAGTTTGTCGACCCTTAAAGCGATATTTAAAGCGTTAGATGAATTCTATTCTCCTCCCTTGTACGAGAATGAAAGTCATGTAATTTTATGAGATAGATTCCTACCCTTACAGTGCCTGCCTAGGTATAGTCGACTTGGTAGGTAGTTAAGTTGGTATATGTCACTTTCATTGAAGATAGAGAGTAATAGAGGCTCGATGCGATTGTCCCTAGAAATTTTAGTGTGCCTACGTACAGACAGACTTACCAATCAATTTTATGTTAGTCGTCAAGCCCTGAAGCCCTATATTGATAAGGCTTTCTGGATAGGTATAGTCTATACCTATATATTATTTCAATGTTATTGCTATCGTTCAATTTGCGTTACATAGTAACGTTGTGGTTTCAAGCCCAATAATTTTCGATATACGAGATAGATCTGTACGTTCAAAGCTTATGTAGGTAGCTTGGTGAGTAAGTATATCTTATAGGGACTGATATTATTCATGAAAAAATATGTTTTATGAAATAAATAAATGTAATTTGATCTATCTCGTATCATGTTTGTGGGCGGATGTAGGGCGGCTGACTGTTTTATTTTATCAAACTGTTATTCAATTTCTATCATACAGTGTTATTGATAACATTTACCAGAACATGAATAAACTGAATTGTTATGGAAACGGACATTCACGTCATCTTAATAAAAACACGATATATTTTTTGCGAATAATGTGGTATTCGCAGAAAATCTGTCAGTCACTAGACTTTTTGTTAACAACAAGTTTGGTGGTGTTATCTCGTGGTAGGTGGTCTGTATGAATATCTATACTGTATGTATAGTAAAGTAAACGACTTATAATTATAAAAAAGAGGCTAAGTGCGAGTCGGACTCGCATACGAAGGGTTCCGCACCACAAGGCAAAAAACGCTGAAACGCTGTTTCTTGTATGGAGAAACCCTTTAATTTCTAACTTTATTTTATTTTTACTACCTATTACGGTTCATGAGATACAGCTCGCTGACAGACAGACGGACGGACGGACGGATGGACGGACGGTCCCGTCGGCATCCTTTGGGTACGTAACCCTAAAAAATAATAGGTATCTATTATGTAGACAGCAACTCTATAGGCTACGATAGCGAAAGTAGTGAAAGTCTCACCACTGAGTACACCACTCGTACCTACCTACCGTACTGCGGTCAAGTACCTAGATTCTGCCCCGGGAACTTGTTATTTCAATTTGAAAATGGTGGTTGGAAAAAATTATTACTTTACATTAACCAAACACTGCACTTGGTCACAACTGAACGCACCGTGAGTTGCTAATGAAAGTTAGGTAGCTGGTTTCTTGATCTGCCCTCTTAATAGCATGTCCATTGTAGCTGTTAACATATATTCTACACTGTCATTGTATATGAGTCGTAATGGTCCTATCACCCTTGTGTACTTTAAGTACCAAGCAGTATCAACAAAATGATGGAAAAACATGGGTAAGTACTTACCCAAAGATTAATTAAATTCGCAAACCTAAGTCTTAACGTCCACCGAGAGTGAACGAGTGACTGAGGACTTGTGTCTGTCATGCTCATACTTATTTGTACTCTTCGATGGGTAGGTACCTACTATAGTCTATTCAAAGATTTTAAAGGCAATGTGTCGCTGTATATTCAATAATGTCCTACTAATGATATCGTAATGTTGAATGAGAACTGTCCAGTGGCAGTGGTCTTGTCACCCGGTATAGATAACTGAGTGACGTCAGAACGTTAGCAGTCTTTGAATAAAAGTTGGTTGTATATAAAGTCCGGCCGCGCTAAATTTGCCAAAGATGTAAACAACAATGGCCGCTCGAAATTGAATAAAATCGATATACAAGAACATTTATTTTAAGATTTTTAATGCTCATGCCTGAGGATGAATGTATGAGAAAATCAGTTATACTAAAAAAATTTTTTCGTAAGTCTTTCCCATGTTTTAATAGTTATTCTGCTATTCGGGTCGGAGAAAAATTCAACAAATATCATAAAAGTCGGTCCAGCCGTTCTTGAGTTATACGTGTAAATGGTGTAACTAACTTTATTTTAATGGGAATTAAGTTAATTTCAGTGACTAGCACTATAGAAAAAGTTTAAAAAATGTTTGATGTTGTAGCGTAAACTGAACTTTATTGTGTAGGACTCAGTTATTTTTCCATAAACTCATATTTGTTTACATTTTTGGAAAATAAATCGCGAATGCAGATTATATGATTACTTGGGCGTTTTTCAAATTTGTTGACCATTGCCAAAACATAATGTCCACTGACTTATCAATTAACTTATTAAATAATGATTAGTCAAAATATCATGTTTAAAATGGCAATCGATAGCACATTTCAAGAAAAGTAAATTAAAACAGAAAAATAATTTAAAATATACACTGAATTTAAAAAAAAAATAATATGTACAGACGCCAGCACATCAACCTACTACAATCTGTCAGATTTCTGTAATAGATTTTCAACTTTATTGCTAACGCATAAGGTTCAATGTTGATTGGGAAAATTTGACAGTTAGGTGTAGGTTGATGTGCTGGCGTCTGTACTTAATGCTACCCCAATTTCACGATGTCCCATGCATACTTTCCTAACTTTGAAGCAAATATTCACATCATACTCATATTAAAATCACTAGGCTCGTGGTAAAACAATATGACATTATGTTTTTTATGTCTTTTAACTGGTTGTTTTATCAAAATAATAAAATTATATAATAAAAGTGTTACTAACTGGAACTACAGTGCTCTATACAAACTCATTTTTTGGCTCAACTACTTGTTCAATTACAAAACAATTGGTATTTTCAAAAAGCTCATTTAATAAGCTATCCAAAAATTAAAAATAAAATACAAAATTATTAAAAAAAAAAATAGCGTTCGGGTTAGTAACGGTCAACAAATTTGAAAAACGCCCACTTACTCTAATTACTCCTCAAAATCCACATTTCTAAGAAAACATTCCTCTATCAAGAGTTTCTGAGAAACAAAGACATGATTAATTCTGCCCGAAGAGTAACAACAATGTGTTGTAAAGCGATTGATATTACTCAGTCCCTGTAATTACGTAGAAGTTTCGAATCACCGATTAGGTAAGTAATCGCGTTATCAATTAGTGAGAGCGAATTGCGAAATGAAGGTAGGTATCTAGGTACTGAAGACTTTCAGAAGGTAAGTCGTAATGTAATTAGTATTTTCAAAGTTTATTATGATTGAAGAATTCATTTTATTTATTATTGTTTATAGATAGGCAGTTTTACCTACCTTTTTTTTTTTTTTTTTTTTTTTTCGTGTGAAAATCCTCATGGATGTCCACCACCCTGGGGTGGGTGGAGGGGTCTGTCAGACTCTTACTGACTAAAACCAGATATTCAAGTTCCAAAAGTTCACGGTTTCATGAAATATATTTTTTATGGTTTTTTGAAGTGTATTGCAGAACTGGAAAAAGAAATGAAGATTAAGTAACTTAATCATCAACACCAATAGTCATTTATTCATATTAGGCTGAGTATCAGCACTTTTAGAACGTCAAAATTACATAAGACAGTCCCCCAAAACGCCCGCCCTTCATCACTACATAGTGCTTTCGCTGGAAAGAAGAAGTGACGCAACAAACTCCCGAGCAGCACAGAACCACACATCACCGCTAATGAAAAACGTTATTTTTGGTCGTAGCGTAATACAGCTGTCTGTGTGGTTAATAACATTCATTTACTATGTACGTAAGTTAATAACATTCATTTGATATTAGGTAACTCACAGGAAAACTTATGTAGGTTCCTATTGTATGTACAGTCAATAAAAGAGATAAGTATGCAGGATCGTCGGATATACTTAGTTGAAGTTTAGTAAGAAACCGATGGACGTTCTCGAATAAATTTTATGAATAGAAAACAAACAGCTCATTTATCAAATTAAAGTTCAGTCGACAACATCCATCGGTTTCTTACTAAACTTCAACTGTATCCGACGATCCTGCATACTTATCTCTTTTGCTAACTGTACATACATACCTAAGCTTCTCTCAATATATATAAAAAAATAACGTACTTACATAATTATATGGTTAGATAATGAACTGTAGAAATAGAATAGAACGTAGTTCATACTGTTTATAGTTCAGTACTAATGTATCTACTAGCTTCTGCCCGCGACTTCGTCCGCGTGAAATTTCATCCTCCCCCCATTCACCCTCTTAGCGGTGGAATTTCGAAAAACCCTTTCTTAGTGGATACCTACTCTTCGCAATGAACACATCCTCCAAATTTCATGTCTCTTGAGCCAGCGGTTTAGGCTGTGCGTTGATATATCAGTCAGTCAGGACTTACATATATAGATAGAGTTACTCTTGCTGTGATTCAAAACAGCTATGTTATCTTTTGCAAGACTTACGCCTTTAATTATTATAAACGTTCCTTAAAGTTAAGAAACGTTTAAAAAGTAGACGTTCATTATTGCTTCACTTCAAGCAACGGGGATAGTATTCAAGCCTTTAATGAGCTGGTTATAAAATCTATATTGCTATGAACTACTTACATATACTTAAACGCTTGACCTATTTATTCTACTTGAATACTAAATGTCCCTTAGAAAAAACAAAATTAAAAGCTGTACCAATAAATTGGTCTGTCTGCAATTTTATGTAAGTACTTATATGCATTAGGTCGGGAGTTCGGTATTAATTTGTAAATGTAAGAATTGTCCTCTATTGTTCTATCACTTGTCCAAATAACCTCAGTCATATCATTGTTGGTTAAGAATGCTTAGATGTTTATTGAACCAACGCACTTTGAACTCTGTTATGAAAACATTGATAATTCAATGAGTGTCAATGTTATTTTCCGCTTATTAGTTTTATAACACATTTATCTCGTACCTAATGCGCACAAAGAGACGATAATTAAGTTTATTTACTTTATTGGCTATCATCTCATTTAAAGATGAAACTAACGACTTACATTCACAGGAAAATGATACAAATACGTTACAACAAAAAGTTTATTTGGTATAAAACTTTATAGGTTAAAAATATCGTTGTTCGTATTTATAATATCTATTTGGTATTGTAATCTATACCTACAACGGCAGCTATTTACAGTCGCTTAGTAACGAAATTACAAACTAAACACACTAATCTACTTTGCAACATAAAGTGGCTCACCGGCTACAATAGAACTTTCAATACCGCAGTGGTCTTCACCGCGCAGAATTTTGAAGAATCCATTGTCACCCCAATCGCTGTTCCAGGAGTTTGCAATGAGCCAGTACTTGTTGCCATTCTCCACTCCCCAGCCTAAGATCTTAACAGCATGACCACCGAGAGCGTCGCCGATCGTGTGTTTATAAACTCCGGTCTTGTAATTGAGTAAGTCCGAGTACACTGTAAACGCACCTTCTACTGGCCCATTCTTGAACAATTCAGCCCTGATGTGATCCTCCTTACTAGACACTGAGAACACATGTTTACCGTAGCGCTTATCCTTGTGATAGTCTTCATTGTAGCTTGACTCGCACGTCTTCCGGCATTTCGGGGTTTTAGAGTCACCGTTGCAAGGCAGCCTGTTGCCGGGCACGTGATGTTCACACGGAGGGATCTCGTACGGTCTGCAGCCCTGCGTCGAGTTGTAGCTGCCACCTGACACGAGTCCCATGTGCTTCCAGTACTCCCAAGCTAACGTTGGCATGCCTCCGTTGCATCCGAGGCCACAGACTGGACAACAGCTCAAAAGATCCTCAGCGGAGAAATGAAAATGTTGTGTTCCATTTGAGTATGTACAGTAACGGTCTGTCATCGCCTCCACAGCGCCAAACGCCCAGCAGCTACCGCATGAACCTTGATCCCTGACTTCGTTCAATGTAGGGCAGTTCGGCCATTTGTCTCTGGGATCGAAGTTTTCCGGAAGGCTCGCAATCAGTTCGTCGTCATGTTCAACCTTAGGAAGTTTCACCAAGTGGTCATCTTGCAGAACACCCGCTAATTTCTTGATGTGAGTGAACGGTGTGTTCAGCGGGAAGTTTCTGCCGGCTTTCCAAGTGTTTTGCTTTGAATTGATGAGATTGATGAACTCGTCAGTGAGCGGATTCTGTATAGCATCGGCGGTGATCGCGAGTGCGCACACGAGCGCAACAAACGTTGCACGCGAAGCGGCCATTATTCACTTCTTTATTTTCTTTTTCACAGCTGAGCGGTTAATGGATGTGTATTCGGAGCGAATGTGGCGCGACGACTGAGCGGCGGCGGGCGGCCGCGGCGGGTGTAGTTGATACCCGCGCTCGCACGCCGTGTAATTGCATCGGAGCGTACGACACGGTCAAAGTGGGCGAGACAGCGCTTGACCAGCCGTGTCGAAGGTTAACGATACATATACACCCACCGATAACATAAGACAAATAAATGTTATGGTCGAACGCTTTAAGACCATCAGTAAACATTTGTTTTGTATCGGTCGGAAGTAATTAATTGGGGATCGGAGCCAGCGAGTGTTTGCTCCTATGTCAGGTTTATCAGGATGGTTCCGAGACCCTTGACATGGGTCTTACTTGTGTAGATGGTTAATATTGTTATTTTGGTACGATAAAAATAGAATCATTACGAACCGCATTATCGAACGAACGAACGTTGTTGTATTTCGCCGATTTGCGAGTAGGTACATTATATCATTGTCATTATAGGATTTTTCGTGTTTTAAAAATATTCTCGGATATAAATAGCAAAACAATACAGGACATGACTGTTGTTATGCTGATTAACATATCGATATTCAGACGGACTTTCTATATTATTCCAAATATTCCTGTAATAAATTAATGTGTCGATACCCTTGCGCCATCTCATGTTCCTAGCACGGCGGGCTGTGCTGTCGCCGCTGCTGCGGCTGCTGAGACACTGAAGGGGCGCAAATACTGTAACCTTATGTCAACTACAGCTTTGAGCCGTTTGGGGTCGAAACGCTCGGGTCATGGGGCCCGAGCGCGTGTCTCCTTTTTAAGGAAATTTCTCGCCGGCTGGTTAAATTGCAATTCCTATAATTATACATTTAAATTATATCATTAATTATACATTTATATTATTATCAAAAAAGCATATTATAAGATTAAAGACTACGTTGAAGACAAGGTAGTTTGGCAATAATTCCTTCTGCACATGTGGCTTCCCTGGCACCTCTTTGACGGCATAAGTTCTACGTAAATGTCTATTAACTGCTCTCAAATTACGATGTTTATTTTTTATTTGTACATACTTCTATGACATAATCTTTTTATTATTTGACATTATATACAGACAATTTTAATTTTTCACCTCTTTCATAGTTGAAATGGCAATCATATCTCTTGGTTTTAGTAGATTTTTATATTTTGTTTATCCTTTTGATACATCCTTATTTTGTAAATGTGAGGACTTTGTAAGCCTTGTAGACTAGATCTGTAGACCATTTTTTATTTTATCAAGTACCTGGTACTTGTTGACAGGCCTACGCTGTCCTCCCATACCTACTGTAACTCGAAAACATTGTAAAAGCCAATTATTTTTAAAAGAGTAACCATGGAGTTTCTTGCCGGTTCTTCTCCATAGGAAACGACCAATTGGAACCGTGCACCTAGCTTCTGACGTTTCATAAGTGCCCATGTTGGTTTATGTGAAATAAAAATATTTTGATTTTGATATCTTCAGTTGTTATGTTCAACTTCTTATAGTAACGACACAATGGCGGACAATATGTGGCACACTGAGCATTACCTACTTTTAATTAATTGTTTGAAAGAACATACGGCGGAATATGATTCACCGGCGAGTTTGAAGACTGAGTAAGTATTGTTTGTTGAACCGTATTGAGGCGACTCTTAAATCAGTAATAATGAAGTATTGTTCTGCGAACAACAGAAATTGTGTTTTCACTGTTAGCGGAGGACGTGGAATGTTGATGGCTATAACACTAGGGGAAGATCAAAGAAAGGATGTCAATCCGATTCAGTCTGTCCCTTGCTTTCCTCTCCCAGCGACGCCCTCAGCGGAGTCGGTACCCCACAGGGGGTTCCCTTAGCGTGTAGTCGCAAGCCCGGTTAAGCAGCCGACAACCTTCCAGGTTGACCTGCAAGATACCATATAAATATAAAAAAAAAAAAAAGGATGGATGGGACTGTGTGACGTCTAGAAATGCGGTTATTACCGAGATGAGGACAAATATAATAGAGAAGTATGGAAGAAAAAGCCATTGCGCCGGCCCCAAATAAATTTGGATACGGATAAGGTAATGATGACTCTCAGCAGAGGACACAAGGCCAGTACTAAGGTGTAGGCCTGTCAATAGTATCAATAAATCAGTGTTGATGGCCGTTTAATTAATGAGTTTGGGTCAGAGCCACAATTCGCAGGAGAATTGATTTACATTATTAGCAGGCAGCAGGAAGTTATTTAATTATTGGATCTCCAACAGAGGGTACACAATTACATGTAAGTTTACAATAACAGGGACAAATACTAGTGTGCGCTTTCAATTTATAGGAGACCACCTCATTCCCTTTTAATCCCATCTTTATGTTTAATCATAATTCCTTGAATATCCTTATTCGCAGTTTATGAAATACATGGATGGAGAGGGGTTGTCCCATTCAATTTTACGATATCCATGGCAGCATTAAAGAAATTGTGTTAAATGAGGATTTCTCTTACGCACATGGTCCAACTTGGTTAGTACCTACTTAGGTGGGCTTTACTAGAATTCAGTAGAAAATACAAAAAGGTTGTATCGTTCATCAGAATAGATCCAACTTCAAAATACCCACTAAGCTGCTTTAACACCTGTATATTCCTGCCCTTTTTCAGTATCAGTTTTCGATGAAAAGGGGATTTAAAATCTGAGCAAGCCCTTAAATATTCTATTTGAGGGTTCCGATAATGTAGATCGGTAGACTCACGATGGACTATCTATAAAACTAACGAGTATATCTTTGGAATTGACCTTTATACTGTAAATTTATTTTTAAACTGAGTTGAAAAGTTTAAATAGCTAAGTCTACATATTAATCGATAATGCCGACGATTATGTGCAGATAAGGCCTCTGGAAGACCGTTTTTCTTCGACTTTGATAGCGGTCGCCCATTCTCTTTATGACCTTCCGGTGATAATCCTAAATTTTTAGTGTTTCGCGGTGACAACCCCGAATTGTTTATTTTATATTATGGTCATTTTATGTTATTATAAAAAAGTAATCTCCCGTTTTATAGCTCGCAGATAAGCTAGCTGCTAGACATTCAGGATAAGATTCTATTATTTAAAATTTATATCTTCATTAAAATATAGGCTTTAACGACCGCTGTTATTTTAACCAAAAATATATACTTAGGTATAAATATACCGTTATATTTTTGGTTGAGAATGTGATGATCTAACATAATTCTTATATTATTTACTTATAAATTCTTACTAAATCAGTTAAAATGAACGTAGATGCATACGAGCCTTCGTCATATTGAATCTTCAAACGAAAAATTTCGCGTACAGCTGACCTGTCCCAGGTCACATGGGAAAACGGTTTTGCAGAGCTCATATCACACTCTCTATGTTGTAATAAAATTTCAGAGCTCGTTCGCAGTTTCAATTCAATTTTCCGCGGCATTTTCTTGCATCTTGCATTTTTGATATCCCAAAAGTGTTTCTGTTCCTTGTTTTTTATATCAACTTACGTAAATATTTATTCATTTAAACATCGTGAGGAAACCGGCCTGTCCTAGAAACAAAAATTCGAAGTGTGGCATCTACCAACCCGCACTGGGCCCACGTAGAGGATTACGGCCCCCTCTCACTGAGAGGAGGCCTGTGTCCCAGCAGTGGGAACATTATAGGCTGATTATGCTTAATATGCTTAATTGAGTAAATGATGTCAATTTCTTCATTAGTTGGCCATTGTTATGAGCCGGTATTGTTATCCTATTTCAAAAAGCGGCCAAGTGCGAGTCGGACTCGCACACGAAGGGTTTCGTAGCACCGTACAATATTTTAACACTACATATTTCTTTAACACTTCCTTGTATCCCCACCCATTTTAATATTTAACTTTATTTTAATTATTGTTATAGACGTTATAAGTAGTATTATACACACTGAAAATTTTAAATGTCTAGGTACTTATTACGGTTCTAAAGATACAGCCCTGTGACAGACTGAAAGCGGAGCCTTAGTAGCAGGGCCCCATTGGCACCCATTGGGTACGGAACCTTAAAAATTTAAATAGGTAGCTACTTTGCGGATTGCTAACTCCCACGTGGTCATATATTCTTCCCGTCATCCTGAGAAATAGATGAAAACGGTGGTGGCAGTAATTTCGCCCTGGAGCCGGAGCAAAGCAATGCTGCTTGTTAGAAAGAAAGAAAATGCGTTTATTGGCATAGGAACTGAAATAAAACAAATATTTAGTAACCTAGTGCTGCTTCTGTCATTATGGTAGGTGAGCAGCCCTCTTAGCATAAGCGTTGTTTTTTGCTAGGAGGTTTTTTGTTTCTTTCTTAATAATTATAAAGACGACGATTTGCAGGTTATGTTAATTCATTAAGATAAAAATCATCGCCAGGTGGCCTACTAATGATTTTATTACTAGCCTACGCTGTCCCACTCCTGGGCAAAAGCCTCCTTCCACTCCTTCCATCTTTCGCGAGCCCGCGCGTACTCCTTTCTGACGGAACCTATCCGGCTCGTCCCGCCATTTCCTAATAGGTTTAACGCTACCCCGCCTCACTGTCTCAGGGTCTATGCTATTTGGCCTCACTAAGCAAGAAACTGTAGGGTTTTTTCCGGCCAGATTGGAAGATCACGAAGTGTTAGAACTCTCCTTCTCTTCTCCTTCTTCTTCAAAAGTATTTTAATAGCAGAATGCTTATTATTATGTTCAATCAACATTGGACTGACAGTCGTACTTAATTGACTGGTTTTATAATAGTTTATCAGCGGTGTCGTACTGCCAATTATTGCTTTTAAATAAAACATAGGCGTTGACGTTTCAAAAATTTTAAAATCTGCTAGACATTAATTATTGTGTGCTCCGAGCAATTATTTTAAATTAATGGTATTGAAAAACACAGGCACTTTTGATTTGTCTATATAAAAAAAATGTGCTGTTTTATAGAAAAGTGAAATACCTACCTACGCGTTTAAAATGTATAGAACAGATTTTTTTTTTTTATAACCGATCAAAAGTTTAATTCAGTGGTTGAAACAAGTCGAAACGCCGAAATAACTGCATATCACGGCTATACAGGGCGGCAGGGACAACATGTTCGGCGTTTCTAAACATTTCGCAGCTAATACGCCTTAGTAAGAGGTTAGGTAGACTTTTTAAGTGAATTAATCATTAACTGTATTTGAATAGTATTTATTTAGAAATGGGAACACTGTCACTGAATATACGACAGAATTCAATTCTGTTGACATGTTGCAAAGATGCTGGTTGATTAGGGTTAACGATTGATTGATTGTTTTTAAGTGACAAATCTGAGCGCGGCAGATGGCGGAGTAGGGGTTAAGTATGTCTAATTTTATAATTACTCGTTGGAGTACCTAACTGGAAATTCAGAACGATTTTGGCACAGGTAAAACTGGAAAACCGGACTTTGTTTGTGACCTAAATCTTTTGAAAGATTTCGTAAAATAGGCCTTTGCCCAGGAGTGATACAATACAGAGCAGATTAGGAAAAAAAAACATTAAATAATTTATGCAGATTACATTTTAGTTTCCAAAACAAAAAGTAGATATTTATTTTTTATTAAAACTTCATGCACAATAGTTGTACATATATGGAGAAGTCATAAGGTATTCTCTGCCGGCCAACCTTTGTTATACATATACTGTTATATAAGTACCTACTAGTTAAAAATATTTAACGCATATTAACATACCTATATACATAAGTCGATGGCTTTTATTATCATGCCAAGCATTGCTTTGTTAGGTAATGTTGTAAAATATTCAAAGAATAAAAAGTAAAGCTATGTCAGTAATTAACTATTCTTTTTATTTTCATTACAGTTTTAATGTTATGTCTTTCTTATAGGAATATTTCTAAAATTCTTTGCCTTCGGAAATGTGCAAGCAACAATAGGTTACTTACAGTGCGGTCGACGAGAGAATGGGTTCTTGACACCTGTCAGTTTCATACAAACGAATACGTGTTTTGCGAATTTATATATTAGTATAATATATTAGTTTTGCGGGTTGTCGCTCTGACAGGTGTCAGGAACGCATTCTTTCGACAGCCGGTCTGTAGAACTGTACTTTACTTTTGCCTACTTTGTAAATGTGTATTTTACGTCTTTTTTTTGTAATGTGCGTTTTGTTCGTGCAGAATAAACAATTTTTCTTTTCTTTTATTCAAACTATAAGCGGTTCACCGGCGACAATGGAACCTTCAATACCACAGTGATCCAGTCCACGCAGAATCTTGAAGAATCCTTTATCACCCCACTCTTGGTTCCAAGAGTTCGCAACAAACCAGTTCTTGTGACCATTCTCCTCTCCCCAGCCTAGGATCTTAACCGCATGGTGACCGAGAATGTGTCCTACCGTATGATTGTAAACCCCATGTTTGTAACTCAGAAAATCTGTATACACCGCCATGACACCCTCTACGGGTCCGTTCTTGAATAGTTCAGCTTTTATCTGCTCTTCATTGCCATCTATTGAATAGACGTTCTTACCGTGACGTTTATCTTTGTGATACTCAATGTTGTAGCTTGAATCGCAGGATGTGATGCAATCTGATATATCAACGATTTGTCTTATAGGCGAAAAGTCACCAGTAACATAGTCTCCACCCGGCGGTATCTTATAGGGCCTGCAGCCCTGGTTTGAGTTATAGTTTCCTCCTGATACAAGACCAACGCGCTTCCAGTATTCCCAAGCCGCTGCGTGCACTCCTCTGATGCATCCCAGTCCACAAGTCTCACAACAGCTTATAAGATCATCGGCGGAAAAATGGAACTGTTTCGTCCCGTTTGAGTGTATACAGTATCGATCGGTCATCGCTTCCACAGCACCAAACGCCCAACAACTGGCGCAAGATCCTTGATCTCTGATTTCAGTTAAAGAAGGACAGTTCGACCACTTTTCCCTCGGATCAAAGTTCTTAGGAAGAACAGCAATAACTTCGGCATCATGTTCCAATTTCTGCAGTTTCGCTAAGTCGTCGTCTTTCAAGGTTCCCATTAGTTTCTTGATATATTTCATAGATGTGTGCAACGGGAAGTTCCTGCCGGCCATCCAAGAGCTTTGTTTTGAATTAATTTGATTGATAAACTCATCGGACAGCGGGTTCTGTAAAGCAGTGGTGCTGTATGTCAGTGCGAACACGAGTACAATAAAAGTCGTATACAATGAGGCCATTGTTATTTGATTAATGTTCTCTTCCGCTTATGTAACTTTGTAAAATTGAAGCCCGATGGCTTCAATTATTTCACACTAAACTGTGTTTAAACAAAAAGTCTAACGAAAATGTTCGTTTTATTGTTATCGCGACCAATTGGTTCTACTTATTATTGTTATCACAAAATTCTGCAATATTGAATCCGGTGTTCCAGCCAATGTTGCTTTTCTTTAATCCAACATAGCTCCATTCAATAATGCACCAACACTCCCCTTCTTCAGTGACGTACCCAATACTACCCATAAATTAACTCCTTGAAGGTATTAAACTAACGTCTTCACTGTGGCGTGAGTAAAGTAAAATGTCGTTGCGAATGGCGAGGCCAACGTTGCCGTTCGTCATTCGACGAGTCCTTCGTCCCGCGCTCCTCATCTCTGCGTCCCAATTGATTATTTGTTTACATACAATCACGCCTGTTTTACCTGAAAGGCTAGGCAGAAGTGTATATAACACTTACATTTACAAAAGTGCGTCCTTTTGTAGATTTTTTCTAGTTGCTCCATTGCTGGGTGAAAGAAGCACAAACCAACAACCACACATTCGCATTTATAATTAATTAGCTGCGCTCCGCGGTTTTACTCCCGCATAAATGTCGATCCAAATTGGTGCAGTCATTCCGAAGTTTTATGCGTACAGACATTTTGGCGACTTTGTTTTATACTGTGTAAGGAAGGATGATATTTTTGAATAAAAGAGATTTTTTCGTTTGATTGTACTGTTTTTGGCTTGACAATAGATATTTTTTTATTCATTTATGGGTAGTCCCAGTCGCCGGAAACCTCAAAAAATGGCATGCTTGGTTTTCATACAGATCGTGATACTTGCGTTATCTAGGTTATATATGTGGTTGTAACTACGTTAGTTACTATGTAGTTTATTTAAAAAAAAATCTAGTGCTTACGAAACTGCTGAGAGTTGTATGATTGAAGAAATGCAAGTGTTCCTGGTAACGTAATTTAAAGTTGCTAACATTAGAGTCTGGTGTTCACAAATAATTTTAAATAAAACTTTTGAGGTAAATTGCAATTAGTATAAAGAAGTCAAAATTCAAAGTTGCTACTACACAGAATGCAGTTAATTTACTCAATAAGAGGTTCACCGGCTACAATTAGACTTTCTATCCCGCATTGGTCATGCCCACGTAGTATTTTGAAGTATCCCTTATCACCCCAATCCGGGTTCCAAGAGTTCGCCATAAGCCAATACTTTTTACCATTCTCTATTCCCCAACCCAACATCTTAACAACGTGGCCACCAATCAATTCCCCGTGCGCATGTTCGTATACACCTTCTCTATAAGAAAGAAAATCTTCGTAAACCGAGAATTGAGCGCTTACGGGTCCATTCTTAAACAGTTCAGCTTTAGTTTGTTCTTCATCTGAACGTATTATAACCACGTTCTTGCCGCGACGCTTGTCTTTATCATAATCTGTTTTGTAACTCGGCTGACAGGATTTTACGCATTTCGGGGTCTCAACTATTTCACCACAGGGCGGCAATTTGCCAGACACATAATGCTCGCAGGAAGCTATCTCGTACGGCTTACAGCCTTGATTTGAGTTATAGTTCCCTCCTGACACTATACCCGTGTTCTGCCAGTACATCCAAGCCTGCATGTGTAAACCTCCGTCACAACCGAGACCACAATCCTGACAACAGCTCACAACATCCTGAGCTGAGAAATGGAAATTTTGTGTTCCATTGGAGTATATACAATACCGGTCGGTCATCGCTTCTACAGCGCCGAACGCCCAGCAACTACCGCATGCGGCTTGGTCTCTTATTTCGTTCAGGGAGGGACAGTTCGGCCATTTATCCCTTGGGTCGAAGCTCTCGGGAAGATTTGCAATCAGCTCGGCGTCATGGTTCACCTTTGGTAATTTCGTAGGGTTTTCGTCTTTCAAGGCACCCATTAGATTCTTGATGTATGAAAACGGTGTATGTACTGGGAAGTTTCTGCCGGCTTTCCAAGAGTTTTGCTTAGAATTTATCAAATTAATGAATTCGTCTGACAGCGGGTTCAGTTTTTCGGTAATGACGACTGCCACAGCGCACAGCAAAAAAACAACAATCGCAGGCAATGCGACCATTACTGCAGAGTTCTTTATATATTTTCGTCTGACTGAATGGCGCTGAATTTGGAGTGAATGCGTGACACCTGAAGTGACCCTTTATATAGTACTTTTGCAGAATTTTAGTATCGCAGTCTGTAGAAATTCCAAATACTTGTCAACAGAAAAGGACGGCATTGAATAGTTTTAACATTCTTATTTTAATTGCCTAAATAATTATACGTACATTCCTCGCAACTGTTTTGGTCATATTTCACTTTCACCGCGCAATTTCGAGTCAACTAAGGGGTTCCTACCTTCATCCTTCCAGAAGGGTATCAAGTACTTCAAAACATGTTCTCCCTTGAGTTTGCTAATGTCCTGATCTGCATTGTTTTTCCTATTTATTTATTAGCTAGTTTTTTAGTTTTTTATTATTTTATACAATGTGTAAGAACACCTGTCTGATCCTAAAGAAACAAATAGGTACTACAATAACATAAAAGTAAAATAAAAACGTATTATTATTGAAAATAAAATATTATGACATACATATTGTTTTACTTTGTTACCAAGTTAAGCTGCACTCTAACTGACTAACGCATTAGCGGTAACATTATAAATTAGAAAATTTGACTTCAAACGGCCATCTTTACTGTCAACTCTGTTATTTATTGCAGTACAGTTTTTCATCGAAATTCTTTTCCAATTACAAAATTCCAATATCTCGTTTTTTGTCATCGACAAATTGAAATTTTATTGTCTAAGCGTTAAAAGGATTAACGATATTGATGGCTGTTCATGGAGCGCTAAATGTCACTCAAGTGCCTTAACAGCAGCATTTATTGCCAAACTTGTAAGGGTCCAATAAAACATTGATCAAAAACTTTTTTATCCTTCAATTGTTTCATTACTAGCAAGGACAATTATGTTTGGCCCATTTTTGAAGCAATACATTCTGGGTTCTTTCCTGGCTCCTAAAATTAGATGAATTTACCTAATGGTACTTTTGGAAAACACCATTAGATAACTTTACATTTTAGTTTTTCATTACAATTTCAAAATTCAAAAGTTACGAGCCTATTAAATTTATGATGTTCCTGAGAATGCAAAATTGTAGTAATAAAACTATATAATAATCTATACATACTTACCTATGAGCAAATATGATACGAGAATATGTACATACTTGTTCATTATTTAATTACTTGCTTGATAACGTGTGAATTTTGCAGTCTACCGGAAAAAAAAATATGCTCCATCAGTTCAAAGTAAACGGAAAATCTCACGTTGACGTGGTATGTAGGTCTTCAATTCGATAATAAGCTTTATTCAGTTTCACATGATTTTTATTTGACAATTAAAAATAAGTTACCTAGTAATAGATTATCGAGGATGTTTTAATGGTGTTCTTGCCGCAGTTTTAAAAACAAAAAAAAAAAAACAACCGACTTCAAAAAAAAAAAACTACAAAGTGACAAATAACTTTAATTTCGAAAGTCGGTGTCAAAAAACGAAAATGCGGAACCAACGACACCGACTTCCGAAATTAAAGTTATTTATCACTTTTTAGTTTTTTTTTGAAGTCAGTTGTGTTTTTTTGTAAAAATGTTTTTATTTTTTACTTTTTAGTTGTACCCACTCCACTCAAATTCAAATAACACTAGTGCATTGAAGAATTGACGACACCGACTAGAAGAATCAACAAAATTCGCATAGAAATGCCGGAGTAGCAGTACATTTATGCATATAACATCGTACATAAGAATAATTACATAATGTATTATATACTAAAACCTTCGTGAAAGTGTTTAGATCAATAGTGAAAGAATTATCAAAATTGGTTCAATAGTTTTTGAGAAAATCGCGGACATACATACGTACGGGTCGAATACAGAACCTCCTTTTTGAAGTCGGTTAATAAAACACACGAGCAGCTGGGGTTTGTCAATATTCCTAGGTAACGGAATCGGATTTCAGTTAATATTTATAGGTACTAAATATGTAGGCTAGGTATTGGTAGGTATATAGTTACTTACTAAATTTATAATATCTTTGGTTTAAATAGTGAAGTATTATTTTATTTATCTTTGTATAAATTCTTTTCTATTTTGTGAATGTGAGAGCGTTGTAGTCTATTTTCCAAAAGTACCATTAGGTACATTCATCTGATTTTAGGAGCCAGGAAATAACCCAGAATGCTTTGGTTCAAAAATGGCCCAAACAAAATTGCCCTTGCTAGTAATGAAACAATTGAAGGATAAAAAGCTTTTTGATTAATGTTTTATTGGACCCTTAGTTGTTCAAGTTTGGCAATAAATGCTGCTGTTAAGGCACTTAAGTTTACGTAGTAACTATTTAGTAATCTGTGCTTGAGTGATATTAACGCTCCATGAACAGCCATCAATATCGATAATCCTTTTAACGCTTAGACAATAACATTTCAATTTGTCGATGACAAAAAACGAGATATTGGAATTTTGTAATTGGAAACGAATTTCGATGAAAAACTGTACTGACGCAATAAATAACAGAGTTGACAGTAAAGGTGGCCGTTTGAAGTCAAATCTTCTACTTTATAATGTTACTTAACAAAGGTAAACAATATGTATGTCATAATATTTTATTTTTAATAATAATACGTTTTTATTTTACTTTTTGGGTAATGTTTTTGTAGTACCTATTTGTTTCTTTAAGATCAGACAGGTGTTTTTACACATTGTATAAAATAATAAAAAACTAAGAAATTAGCTAATAAATAAATAGGAAAAAACAATGCAGATCACGACATTAGCAAACTCAAGGCAGAACATGTTTTGAATACTTGATATCCTTCTGGAACAATGAAGGAAGAAACCCCTTGGTTAGCCTGAAATTGCGCGGTGAAAGTAAAATATGACCAAAACAGTCGCGAGGAATGTACGTATAAATATTTAGGCAATTAAAATAAGAATGTTAAAACTATTCAATGCCGTCCTTTTCTGTTGACAAGTATTTGGAATTTCAACAGACTGCGATACTAAAATTCTGCAATACTATATAAAGGGTCACTTCAGGTGTCACACATTCACTCCAAATTCAACGCCATTCAGTGAGACGAAAATATTTAAAGAAATCTGCAGTAATGGTCGCATTGCCTGCGATTGTTGTTGTTTTGCTGTGCGCTGTGGCAGTCGTCACTACCGAAAAACTGAACCCGCTGTCTGACGAATTCATTAATTTGATAAATTCTAAGCAAAACTCTTGGAAAGCCGGCAGAAACTTCCCAGTACATACACCGTTTTCATACATCAAGAATCTAATGGGTGCCTTGAATGACGAAAACCCTACGAAATTACCAAAGGTGAACCATGACGCCGAGCTGATTGCAAATCTTCCCGAGAGCTTCGACCCAAGGGATAAATGGCCGAACTGTCCCTCCCTGAACGAAATAAGAGACCAAGCCGCATGCGGTAGTTGCTGGGCGTTCGGCGCTGTAGAAGCGATGACCGACCGGTATTGTATATACTCCAATGGAACACAAAATTTCCATTTCTCAGCTCAGGATGTTGTGAGCTGTTGTCAGAATTGTGGTTACGGTTGCCACGGAGGTTACCACAAGCAGGCTTGGATGTACTGGCAGAACACGGGTATAGTGTCAGGAGGGAACTATAACTCAAATCAAGGCTGTAAGCCGTACGAGATAGCTTCCTGCGAGCATCATGTGCCTGGCAAATTGCCGCCTTGTGGTGAAATAGTTGAGACCCCGAAATGCGTAAAATCCTGTCAGCTAAGTTACAAAATAGATTATGATAAAGACAAGCGTCGCGGCAAGAACGTGGTTATAATACGTTCAGATGAAGAACAAACTAAGGCTGAACTGTTTAAGAATGGACCCGTAAGCGCTCAGTTCGCGGTTTACGAAGATTTTCTTTCTTATAGAGAAGGTGTATACGAACATGTGGACGGTGAATTTATTTCTGGTCACGTTGTTAAGATGTTGGGTTGGGGAATAGAGAATGGTAAAAAGTACTGGCTTATGGCGAACTCTTGGAACCCGGATTGGGGTGATAAGGGATTCTTCAAAATACTACGTGGGCATGACCATTGCGGGATAGAAAATCTAATTGTAGCCGGTGAACCTCTTATTGAGTAAATTAACTGCATTCTGTGTAGTAGCAACTTTGAATTTTGACTTATTTATACTTACTAATTGCAATTTACTTCAAAAGTTATATATTTAAAATAATTTGTGAACATCAGACTCTAATTTTAGCAACTTTAAATTACGTTAACGGGAACACTTGCATTTCTTCAATCATACAACTCTCAGCAGCTTCGTAAACACTTGTTCCTGACGTCACATCGGGCCACACACCACACCGGATCGCAGGCTTCGCCCCGCCATTCACTCGTTCGCCGACACCTTGAGCGTGCGCACATAATCGGTCGTCTCCTAAATTAATCAGCAATACAGTACTTGTAATATCGCAGTAGTTTTGTTTTATTACCAACAATTCAAGACCACCAGCAGCACACCTTTTTTTTTTTTTTTGTTGCGCGGTGGAAATCCTCATGGACTTCCTCCGTCGTGGGGGGGACAGAGGGGCATGCCGGACTCTTACCGGCTAAAACCACCGCGGTGTTCCACCTCTACCTATGGCCGGGGGTGCGGGATTCGCATAAGCATTCACCGCTCCCCCGACAGGCCTCGACCCGCTGTTCCTCAGCGGGTCCCACCTCCCCGTGCGTCCTATAATGGCCGCACCCACTCTCGAGTAGCAGCACACCTGGAGCTTGATACTCAACACACTAGATTTTTGAAGTGAAACTTCTTTACGCACGCTTGGGGAGTAAGCTGGCGAACGTGTGACGTAAGCGTTACGAAAAGTGTGATCGGGCGAGGCGAACAGGATATAAGCAAGAGACAGCAGTGCGCGCGCACATTTTCTTTCTCTCTTCCTGTCATAGCCAAATACGCAATACTGAAGTTTCACTTCAGTCGTGTGGTCATAAGCACACTCGTTTTTTTAAAATAAACTAGTAACTAACATAGTTGCAACCACAGATATAGATAGACCTAGATAACGCAAGTAGGTATCACGATCCGTGTGAAAACCAAGCACCCATAAATGAATAAAACATATCTATTGTTCAAGCCAAAAACAGTACAGTTAACCGAATAAAAAAAAAAATCTCATTGATTAAAAAATATCATCTTTACATAGTATAAAACAAAGTCGCCGAAATGTCTGTACGCGCAAACTTTGGAATGACTGCACATGGACTGCACCAAATTGGATATTTCTTTTTTCTTGTGTTCGGCATTGCCAGGACAAGGTTTGTATGAAATTACCGAAATTCGAAAAAAAATATTGCATCCGTGCGAAGCTGGAGCGGGCCGCTAGTTTATTTATATTAAATCATTTACTTATCCTAGACATGAATTTATTCCATGCGCTTAGTAATAGATTAAGCCAGTCCGTTTTCACGTAGTGTTTATGAATGTTTTATATAGAGTGAATATGTGACACCTGTCCTGAGGCGACAATTTATGCGCCGTTTTGCGGAATTATCGTACAAATATTTGTTTTTAACGCAAAGGTAAACTGAAATTGCAAATATTTCTAACGTGGAGAATGTTAAATCAAAGTAGAGGCAACGAATACTTAAACACACAGCGCAGTTTCACAGCGCAGTTTTTGGACCATGAGCTAGTTTCTTGATAGTACTTGAAGCGTATGTCCAATCCAAAGCAGGAACTTTAAAACTTTAGTTTTCTTGATATCTATGGTGAAGGATTGGACGGCACAAATCGCCTAGAAACAACAACTAGATGTCCCGCTATACAGAAGTCTGTTTTTTTATAAAAAAAAAAAACATTCAAAGTAAGTTTTCGGTTGTTTCTGCCTAAGAGTGCATATCAATTGTTTCGTTAATTAAAGGTGTAAACCTTCCCAGCTATTTATTGACTGAGACCAGAGGGGCAATTCTCGTCATTTTAAGAACGTTCAGTCTGATCTCCGTCTCAATCTGTCAAAAATACTCAAATTTCCCTACATTTTACGGGAATTGGCCATCTGATCAAAACTGCGTTTGCAATTTTATGTACCTTTTTTAATGTTTTTATAAACTATTCTCTGTTTCGCTGGTCTGAAGGTCGTTAGCGAAGCGCTGCTACTGAGCATGGTCTCTCAAAAACCGTATTTTTTTTTGTTCTTACGCTATTTTAGACAAACAACGTAAATAACGCAATGAACGAGACTGAGTGGCCCTACACACAGTGGCGATTTGCAAGCGAGTCCAAAGCGAGGCGAGTGTGCAGCGAGCTCACTGCGCGGCGACTTCGCGGCGAGTTGCGAACTCACGGTGAGCTCGCTACGCAATCGCCTCGCTTTGGACTCGCTTGCAAATCGCCAGTGTGATAAGGCCCGAACTGTCAAAATGAAAGAAAATGCGATCAATTGTCATTATATGTGTGTACCTAATTTCTGATGTTTCATAAAGTGCCCATGTACGAGTAGGTTTAAGTCAAAAAATATATTTTGATTTTGATGTACAGACACCAGCACATCAACCTACTACAATCTGTCAGATTTCTGTAATAGATTTTCAACTTTATCGCTAAAGCATAAGGTTCAATGTTGATTGGGAAAATTTGACAGTTAGGTGTAGGTTGATGTGCTGGCGTCTGTACCTATACACATAACATCACTCGTTTTTTCCCAGGAGGTTTGGGCAGAGGTGTAGGTATAGTACGTCTATATTTCGCACGTTATGTTTAAATCTCGTGTAAAGTGGGCGAGCGATTTTGATATCTAATAGTTAGTTATTTATAAGTATTCGGAATTTATCGAGTATCGATGAATGACGATAATTCTAATTAAAATCAACAAGGATACTGAAAGCGCTGTCAATAGGGAATGGTCGGAAAATGTATGTGTTGAAATAATTACTAAAGTAATTAGTCGTTATTCGTTTGTACTGAACCTGTGTGGTTTCGAATAGATTGGATGCATGTTTTTGCCTTTGTGTATTGAGTTTCGATATTTGAAATAGGTTTTATTAGTATTTTGCATATAAATGAATACACCTATGCAAAATTCGATCCTGAATTAAACTCGTGACTAATATTAAAGTGTAGAAACGAAGTAAATGTTGTCCATTTTGTCACCGCTTGTAGAATGTCTACATTTATACATCCGTAATATTTATGGTGTACATAATAAAGAGTATTTCTATCTTTCTATCCATATGCCGACTATGAAAATGAAAATTGAAGGACATTTATATTTCTACATAGCTGTATTTTGCAGTTCCATTTATATAAGGCAAATCGGCACCTATGATTGCACATCTATCTTCGTGCATCTTTTAAAAGACTTTTTCAATGTTCTACGAACTAAAAAAACCTCTAGTTCATCATCAGCCTACAACAGTCCACTGCTGGGCATAGGCTTCTCCAATTGCACGCCATTCAGCTCGATTCTCGGTAACACTCATCCAGCTGCTACCAACCATCCTGCGAAGATCGTCACTCCACCTAGCCTGAGGGCGCTTACGTGTGCCGATTCGCGGTCCCCACTCAAGAACACGTCTACCCCAACGGTCATCAGTTCTACCTCTAGTTATTTACATAAAATATGACATTACTTACTTTATTACTGGATTTTTTCGCATTGTTTTTCTTTTTTTAATCGCGTAATTTATCGCAGTTTGTGGCGTCTACAAGTACATAAACGTTAATATAATCGGAAAGCATCTGGCTTATAGCTTCACTGGTCTAGAACAGATAATTTTTAGTTAGTTAGGAAGTATATTCATGTATTTATGTATATTTATTTGTGCTTATATTTATATGTAATTAGGTTTATATTATATTCATAGTTTTAATAGGTTTATGTGTATCTTTATATTTAAAATATTTGTTCCTCAATTTTCATGTTTGCACCTACCACTTTTTGTCTCTGCATCACCCAAAGGTTGACTGGTAGAAAATGCCTATGGCATTAAGTCCGCCTCTGTACATTTTTGTGCTTGAAGTATTAAATAAATAAATAAATAAATAAAAACCACCTTTGAACTTAGCACAAAGTTACTTAAACTTATATTTATTGGTACAGCCAGCAACTGCAGTCGATTAACACTAACTTTAGCTTTTTAGCTTTTACTCAGTAAGAGTCTGACGCTCCCTTCCGCTCCACCCATAGCGGGAGGAGTCATTAGATGATTTCCCATCCAAAAAAAAAAACCTAAGTATAATTTAAATTTATGCAGAATAATTCGAAACGTTTCTTTTCAGCTTTCATAACTTCTTAAATATTATACCAGCTCAATATTTTTGATGAATATTTTGTTCAATAATTAAGATTAAAAATAAAACTGATGTAGGTATTATTCGCTATTTGTTGCTAACCGTCCTTGCTGACGGCATTTTCATAGTCTTAGTTTTAGGTACTTTTTATAGAAGGGTGTTAAAGCTGTAATGTTACGGTGGTCTGTTAGTCGTCATCCCAGAATTCCTGCGTACCGTCGGTTACAGTACATTTATAGGCTCCAAACGTTACTTTTACGATCAGCGGCGTTTCGTGACGACACGAATGACGAAATGCTCCAGCTGTATAGTTTGAATAAATAACATAAAATGTCTTTGTAGCTCTTTATGACACGAATAATTTTTATGGCTATGCTAAAACACTGCTAAATGTAAGCCATATTCAAGAATTACGTCGGCTTGCTGTTCAGATGACCGTATTTGGTCATCCGTGCAAAAAATAAATATGTATTCAATGTAAAGGTTAAGTTAAAAGCAAAATGTAGATATTGCTTTTAACTTAAGCTGACATAGGTTATTAGGCAGGGAGGAATATTTTATTTTAGCAGTGGAACTACCTACCTACTTAGCGGCTTTTTTGCTTAGTAGAACTGTTATCCAATAATATTTCCTTTATTTCAATATTACCTATACAGAAAGTGTCTACGCAGATCGTTAAGCAATGGCGTAGTATTATATTATCTGTGGCAATGGCCATCGTCGCAGATGGCAAATTAGGTACGGAACCACTTCGCTATATCTTGGGCACATCCTCGCACATCTGTACGTTGTCTAAAACGTTTTGTACTCGTTAATGTGCTCGTATTAACCCTAAAATGTGGCTTTTGTGTTCGCGTAAAGATGACTTTATTAAGTGACGTAATCGTTGTGATGATAGTTGTGAGGTCTTAATAGTGTTTTGTTTTGTTAGCAGCTTGTTAGAAAGCGTTGGTCATATATTGTTTCTTTATTTTTTAGTTAATAGTATAAAAATACAGCACCGGCTCGAAATGACTTTGGATAAGGGCTGGAGGGTGATTATGTGTGATGATGATGATGATGATGAATGTTACCTTTAGCACTTAAACACATCAAGCTATATTTAAAATTATGGCAAAATAATTAAGAGCTCAGTTTAACTGTAGAAAATGTATAATATGTAGGTACATACTACAAGGAATAGTTTTTTTCTACATTAGTTTTAACTTAAGCGGATCGTTCTGCCTTCCCTACCTCTATGTATAGTCAACAAAATATATAAGTATGCAGGATCGTCGTATATAGTTGACGTTTATTAAGAAACCGATGGATTTTTTCAAATAAAATTTAATTTTATTAAAAGAAAACAAACATCTCATTTATCAAATTAAATTTCAGTCGACAACATCCATCGGTTTCTTACTAAACTTCAACTATATCCGACAATCCTGCATACTTATCTCTTTTGTTGATTGTACACCGGTTTTTAAGTAGTTATGTGTACAATGCTTCAGTACACTTGGGTATCACTAGTAAAGCGCGTGTGGCTTCGTGACATAAAAATAATGTAGGTACTTAAACATTATATTATACCTGCGTGAAATAGAACCGCCTGTTGCCTTTACATGGCAAATACACTTCTAATCTACGCGTGTTTGTTTGTTCGTAGGTACCACATCTCACTCCGATTGACTTTGAAGTTCTGAGACAATGTCGTTGATTGCCATGTTTTCACTACTTGCTGTTTTCATTGACTTGTTGTTGAAATGTTCTCTAAATGGTGATGGTGTCTCTTGAGGATGGAGCCTCTACGAGTACGATATAATTAAGATCGTTCGACGCAACTTAGTGGTAGGCTTCGCTATCAAGTTTCTATATAAAAGGCAATTTTTTCAGCGGTATGAGCTTCTATCGATTCTGGAGTAGCGACCGCGTACCGGAAGGGGTAGCGCTGAAAGGCCTCCCACAAGGTGGACCAATGACCTTGTGAAGGTTGCAAGAATCCGCTAGATGCTAGAAGCAGAGGGACGGTCGATGTGGCAACGCTTGGAGGAAGCCTGTGTCCAGCAATGGACGTCTTTCGGCTGATATGATGATGATGATCTAGCTAGACGTTCTGGTATTGCGTGCTGCCGCTACAGAAGAAGATTGTGAGTGCATCTGCTACTGCTAGAAAACTTCAATACCTACTTGACCAAATGTATGGGACGAAAGATTTTTTTTTTCACGATTACGATGTGTTCCCCGGGAAAAGTTGTTCAGTTTGATGGCCTGCACCACACCCCCAAGGTTGGTCACACCCCTCTGAAACACATATATATTCCAGTGCAGTGACATTCGGGGCACACAAGACACGACTATGCGGCATAATAGTTGTGAGGATTTAATTAATAATAATATATAGTTAGTTATAAAATATACCCCAGTACATAATATTCATACAGCTCTTGCAATGTGTTTTTATGTAAAACCCATTTATGTGGAAAACAGATTAACTGAAATGTATGTGGTAAATGTGAAACACATAGGATATACAAAAAAACAGTAAAATCTGAAATATACTCGTAGAACCTTTAGAAAACTACTCTCCAACAAAAAAAAAGCGTGAAAGAAAACAATTTCGTTATGCCGTTTGATAACGCCGCGAGTTTATAAAGGGATAAAGCCAACTCAGAACTGAAGCAATTTGGTGCCGGCGTGAATTCCGCCCAGAGGGAATCGCGTCCAACACTCAGATAGTAAGCGGAGTGTTCCCTCCTGTTTCCCTGTAATTATTATTAGAATAGGAACACTGTCCTCCCTTGCAGTACACTGGAAGATTTATGATGACAAGTGTTGTAATTGTGCGTTACACTTATTTTTGGAATTGTGTTAGGCGTTTGACTTTGAACGCTTTGAGAATACTTCAGTCAGAGACATTTTATGTTGTCCGTTTCTTTTACTGAAGTTGTACAAGGTGGTGCAAAAGTAATGTCATAATGTGAATATGCTTATAATTTTTGCTAATGGCGTTATAATGTCATTGTGATTTGATAAATATGTTGTACTCAGATAGAGAATTAGTTGACTGCAATGGGGGTCGTTTGATAATTTTTAGGGTTCCGTACCCAAAGGGTAAAAACGGGACCCTATTACTAAGACTTCGCTGTCTGTCCGTCCGTCTGTCTGTCACCAGGCTGTATCTCAAGAACCGCGATAGCTAGACAGTTGAAATTTTCACAAATTATGTATTTCTGTTGCCGCTATAATAACAAATACTAAAAATAAAATAAATATTTAAGGGGGGCTCCCATACAACAATCGCGATTTTTTGCCCTTTTTTGCTCGATATCAATAATGGCAACAGGTAGGCACTTGAAATATTTATCGAATAGGTAGTTAGTTATATATTCACTTTAAAATTAAATTAAAATAAATTAAGGGGGGCTCCCATACAACAAACGTGTTTTTTTTTATAACGGTTGTACGGAACCCTTTGTGTGCGAGTCCGACTCGCACTTGGCCGGTTTTTTAGACTTAAGGTCACAGCTCATTAGAGCCACCCGGCACCCACCCCGCACCGCCTCGTCGCACGGCGTCCACTCGTTGTCGACAGGTGGTCCACGGGTGGACGCCGCGTTATCACCAATAAACGCCGCGCGGTCAACCAGTGGAGTGGTGGAGGAGTCAGTGGCAATGCGCAGTCAACGCAAGGCAAGCATGCGAGCAGCGAGTTGTCACCGAGTGGTCCACCCGCCGTCCGCGCGTGGAGGGCTTACGAACGACCGAGGCGATCCGGTGACGCTACGGAGTTGACATAGTGAGCGCATACCCATACAAGTCCATATAAAGAATACTAGCCGCAGGAGGCTAGGCGGTGCGGAGTGGGTGCCGGGTGGCTCTAATGAGCTGTGACCTTAAATGTCATAAATTATCACCTTTAAATAAACTTTCCCTGAAAACAGTCCAATTTTTTTGCATTTCCAACCAAATGGCAGACAATTCACATTATGACATTTATACTTTTGCCCCACTTTGTATATGATAAAATACTTACATAAACAATTTCAAAGTCTACAAGACTGCAAAGTAGGTAATTGTTTGGTAGAAGGCATTTCTTAGTAACTAGTTCCAGTTTACGAGGTGAACATTTTAATAGATTTAGAAACTGAATCATACCAATTCATTTGACGAATCTCTTTCGTATTCAAAAGCCCAGACACATTTGTTTTGTATCATAACAATATTCACGAGAGCGAGAAATATCTTAGAGATATGTTCTTCGTTCTATTGTTAAGGGAATTCAAGAAAATACGAAGTATGGCTGTCCAAGTCCATCTCATGTTATTCCAATGAACCTAACTTATAACACAATGCAATAAAATTGATGAGAGCGACGTTGCTTTTGAAAATATACGACGTTTCATGTAAAGGAATGGCTGCATACTAAATTGCGATATCGAGAGTCGAACGCTTTTCAAAGTTCGTGATTTTTTTATCGAGTTTGGCTCTGTTTTAGTTTATGATATTTAATGGGGCCTTATTCTAGAGAGCGAACAACAAGTCTCATCATCATCATCATTACAGCCAAAAGACGTCCACTGCTGGACATAGGCCTCCCCCAAGCACCTCCACTTCGACCGGTTCTGTGCTTCTCGCATCCAGCGGATTCCTGCGGCCTACACAAGGTCGTCGGTCCACCTTGTGAACAACACGTCTAATTATACCTACATAATTGGATATTTATGTATGTTCGTGAATTTTTCTTAACTTCATTTATTTGCTTTGTTTTCTATTATTTCAGCCGTATTCAAAAGATGAACATTTTCAAGCAAGTAATGGTTAGTAACATATTTCAACCGGGTTATGGCTAGCCACATTTATACAACTGTCAAAAAGAATGACAGTATAGTGATGTGAATATAATATGTGTGTAATGTGTAATAGTGGATGAACTCTATGCTCGGGCACATTGTATTTTGCATTGTTTACATTATTAATTTGTAATTGCCACAGGAGAATTAAAACAATTAATACAGGAGGAGGGGCTTGTGGCTAAGTAATAACAGCCGTACAGGTCGACCGATCAGGTTAAGCTACGCTTGCCGCGGCTGGTCCGTGGATGGGTGACCATCTTTACATACCAATACCTCTCCGTGCCTCTCGGCTGGCATTCGTGGATCTTTGATAGTCGTTACGGGTCGTCAGTGGCCCGAAAGTCTGACCAAGGGGTTTCGTATTACCCAGTTATTGGTTGTGGAGGTCAGATAGGCAGTCGCTCCACGTAAAATACTGATACTCAGCTGCATCCGATTAGACTGAAAGCTGACCCCAACATAGTTGGGAAAAGGCTAGGCAGATTATGAGTTCCTACATAATTTCCCTCAGTTTATCTATGTATATCCCATTTATTTTCGTCCGCCTATGTTTTGTCTGACTAAAATAGAATAGAGTAAGATTAACTTTTTATGTCGAACTGCTGATTCAGTAGGTATTCGTAATATATTGGCTTTGTTTAAGCTTAAGTTTGAAACCGTAACGCGTCGAGGTACTCATACGTAATGTTATTTCATTAATAGGATTCTGACATAAGGCTTCTGTTTGCACTAATATTATGTAGTAGACTATTCCGTGTTTATTGTCTGTGGCTATTTCTGGTTTTAAGATTTATGGTTGAACGAATGAGGAAAGGATCGCTTTCAGATTGCTGTGTTGTGCACAATCAAAGCGCATAATTATATTTTATGTTTTTATCATTTCATGTGTGTGTAGTAGTGAAGTGGAGACACTCCACTTAAACAAGAGAATACCTCAGATATACAAAGTATACGTTTTAACTGTCAATGTCACTGATAGAGGCATTGTCGATATAGAGTGGAGTGCAGGAAATTACTGATATTATGGGTGTTAGTCCCTTATAATGAAGTATTCACTCTATGTAGCTAATTATAATTATCTAGGGACCGCCAGTAAAAAGACAAAAAATGTCCCTATTTATTTATTGATTTAAACTTTTCGCACAAAATAGGTACAAAGGCGGACTTAATACCTTAGGCATTCTCTACCAGTCAACCAAGGGTAGCGAAGAGATTAGATGGCAGGTGCTTTGGTTGAGAGGAACAAGGATAAAAAAACTATTAAAACTAGGTACACAAATACATAAATAGGTTATATACACATACATACTATTTACTATAATATATATATATTTATAAATATATACAAATTCAAGGGAGAGAGTTGTTGAGATGACTCTACCCTATCGAAAACAACGGAAGAAAATATTCAAACAATAGCCGCCAATTGTCACCTATCTGAAAAATATTAGAGTCGTTTTGCAAAGAATTTGCAACAATTGTCATTTGTTTCGCCTCGTTTGTTAACTTCACAGGCGATTGCGGAAGTTTTGATTCTGTTTCGTTCTTTAATGGATCCGACCCAATTGGAATTATTAAAAATTAAAATTATTTGTGCTAAAAAATACGCCTTTTATTCCCAGTTCCTGGCATTTTAAAGCTTCTAGAGCCCAAGGAAATGTTTTTGTAAAGAGCTCAGGTGTCTCTTCGGCATATCTAATATTTTATTACGGTCTTGTTTTTTTTGTGGTTATGATTTATTAGAGCTTCGTGGATAGATATTAACTTGATACCTTTTACAAGTCCCGGTTAAAAAGAAATGAATAATTGAATAACAACGAGCTTTTAATTCTAGGTGTACATTACATCCGCTTAAAATTCAGTGCCTGTACAACAAACAGTTCTTCTTAATTCAACATCATCCGAATGTTCACGTCACTATTAGTATGTTACCCGCGAATGCATTTAAATCTTGTTTAATGAGCACAATTCGCATTCATATTTAGGTAACAGAACATTATGTGGTTGGGAACACTGAAGTCCATTCGCGGTAGCAAATGACCCATATTCAGTAGCACAGTTTAAAACGCTCTGCTTTTATTTATGATGTTTAACAATGTGTTTGTTCAGACGTATGCTCAGTTCCTGCACACACGATGTCTGCTCCGCTTCATAATAGCCTTATTTGCTCATTTGCAACGATTTGTTGCGTTTACATTCCGGGAAATGGTTAAAGACTGTCTGGGAATTTAAAGCTTTGTATCGTGAAAATATTCATGATTAAATAGTTACTCATAATTTTATTTTAATTGTGACCCTTCCAATGTTTTCCTGTTTGATATCCTTTAGATATTGCAGTAATAAAACATTGTTGTGGAAGTTTATTGCAAGTTGGAATTGTACTGTAATTGGACTCTATTCCCGACAATAGCCGGCATAACGAACTAAGGATGTCAAATAAACGCACTTCCTTGTCGCGTCGTGTATTTTCCCTCATAACGTCAACGCAGCGTTTTGTCTGGTGTTTGACATCGATCTGCGGTGTCGTCTAACATCCATGCTGACTGTACAAAAATAACAATTGCATAAAAGAAGGGGAACTTCTCCCCAAGCTCTTTGTTCGCGAGAAGATTGCCTGATGCACCGCTCCCGTCTTATTATCAACAAAAGAATTTACGAATTTCCTTCCCCGTATATTTGTTTAGGAACTAATGGAGGAAACCCTTCTACAAAAATTTCACGTGAATGAGAATAATCTTTGTAAAAGTGACGGTTGCCAAGGCAACACCCCTGTGAGAGAATTCTAGTTCCATAATTAGATTAGCTCCGAAAGGATTATATGAATTAAAATTAACGGATAATGGCTTGTTGAGCAAGTTTTTTGAGTTGAGATTAAAAAGGGTGGAACAAAAGTAAATTCCCATTTTGCAAGTCGTAAATATTGTGTTCTTTAAATTGGTAGAGTTTTATTAGCTTGGCGTTTGGTCTTTTCAAGGTACTTAAGGGGCTTAGAAGACCTAAACGCAAAAAACGCAAGTTTTAGAAACAATAAAAGTATATGATAAACTACAGTAAAAAAACTCAAAAAAATATATGATATTCTTCAGGATAAATGCGAGAAAGATAGTGTGTTGAAAACATAATACAACTTATTTGGTACGATAGAAAAAAATCATGAAGATACCTCTAAAAACTTTTTTTTTACAACAAAATTCATACTAATATACATACAATCATTATGATTTTTTGTCAGATTATTCTACAAGCAACATACTAAAACTATAGTGTTTTAGTTTTTTTGTCCAAACACTACATTTTTCGTAAATCGATAATTGCTTCATATTTTGCAATAAATTACCAGCGTTGTGGCATCGCGCTTCTCTTTCTTTTCTATGCAGTCCGACAAAGACCGCGCTTTAGGTCATGTAGTCCTCTTAAATAAAATATATTTGTGGTGCAAATGTACAAAGTAAACAGCAATAATTGTGTAACACATGCTTCTGCATTTCTGTGTACAATCAGGGAAATTAATTGGTAAGCAAATTGAAACCCTACATTAATTTAATTTGTTATAGCCATTTAATACAACTGTCGAAGAATAACAGTTGTGCTTGGAATATACGGAACATTTAAGTTGGCAGTCAATTTGCTTAACAATTAATTTTCCTGACTCTTGCGTGACTCAATTTTGAGTTTGCGCTGTAGTTAAGAAGTTTCAACCGGAGAATAAGTAATATTTATTTGACATAACAAGGACACAGATATCTACAGAATAACTTGATTTAAGCATGCAAATAGCCTGATACAAAATAAGTGATCAATGAAATGCTAGGAAAAGCAAAACTCAGATTGGATTATGATTCTACTCGTACAAGTAGATTTAAACTTTATGGCGACTTTAGTGTGCGCTACTCGCTGCGCAGCACCCCGCCCCTCACTCCCGCTGAAACATGAATTCGTTACTGCGCAGCGAGTCGCTTCATGTTCCGAGCCGCCATAAGGCTAAGCGCGCACCACGACATTTTTTCGTTGCGGAAAATAATCGCCAATCTGTAAGTAAACAATACACCAATATACTAGTCCGCGCATTGCGATAAATAATTGCTTGAAAAATTATATTAGATTAATAAAATCGAAACGCAGTGCGCGCTTAGCCTTAAGCTTGAATCTGCGTGAGCTGCGTCGCTGTACATTCAAATCTTTACAGTTCTTCTTTCGTAAATATGAAGATGAAAGATATAAAACGAGCATTTCTTTTATTATTTGCAAACTTTCCCCTACCTTACGTATTTACGAGTTCAAAACAATTTTGGTACTTAGGAACATACACACATACATACATAGGAACATACATATTATATTGTTTCCAATTACTTTTCTTCCTTGTGTACCTACTTAAGTATTTCTTTATGTTTTTGGCGGTTACTTGAAGTGAATATTTCTTGGAAATAGGTAGTTGAATTTGCGTGTAATTTACCTTTTTCATCATCATTCTAGGTAGGTACAATAATTATGTTATAAGTACCCATATTCGTAATCGACCGACCTATCCTACTTTCCTACCAATATTATAAACGCGAAAGTTTGTGAGGATGGATGGATGGATGTTTGTTACTCTTTCACGCAAAAACTACAGCACGGATTTGGATGAAATTAGGCACACAGATAGTTTATAAGTAGGATTAACATATAGGATACTTTTTATCCCAATATTCTTACGGGATCAAAACTTATGCGGGTGAAACCGCGGGGCGCAGCTAGAACTGTGATAATAATATGATCTCGCACCAGTGTATTATAAATATAACATAACAACACGCCTGTATTCCCCAAAGGGTTGGCAGAAGTATAATACGCCCACATTTCACCAGTTATGTTTAAGTCCCATGTAATAGGGGGCGAGCCTATTGCCATCAACCAAACACGAATCCAGACTCCGGGCTGCTACTGAGAAATTAGCATTATTATTTTATAGTGTTAAAAAAATAAAGTTTATAATTGATGTCTTATGTTGATATAGACACATGATGTTGTTGTTCTTTATCTTCTTCTTCTTCTTCAATCGGTCCCTCATTACTGAGGATCGTGATCACTGGATCCTTTTAAGCGGACAATCTGCCTCCACCTACTCCGGTCCAGAGTTGCCATCACCACCTGTTGAAAATTGCTTGAGGACGTAGCTTCTTTTACTTGGTCGGACCATCGTGTTGGCGACCGGCCTCGTGCTCTCTTTCCTTCAGTATTGCCAACAATAACCAGCTTTTCAAGGCTGCTATCTCCCCTTCGCATTATGTGGCCGAAATAGGTCAGAACGCGCTGTAGGCATATTGTAGACAATCGAGTCTTGATGTCGAGTTGGGAAAGGATAGACACATTTGTGCGCTTGGCTGTCCATGGTATTCGGAGCATCCGCCTCCAGCACCACATTTCGAATGCATCTATCCTCTGTCTTTCTTTTGCTCGGGTTGTCCACGTCTCAACTCCATAGAGGAAAATCGGAAAAACCAATGCTCTGACCAAACGGGCTTTAGTCTTATAACTTATAGCACGATTTTTCCAGATGTTCTGTAGGCGCGTCATAACATCTTTAGCCATGGCTATCCGTCTTTTTATTTCTGGGACGCAGCTGCCTTCATTATTAATATTAGAGCCCAGATAAATGAAACTGTCCACAGTATCGATGCCTTGGATGTTATAGGCGCCCGATAGCTTGCCCGCACGATCTATCACCATAAGCTTGGTTTTCTGCCTATTTATAGCAAGCCCTAATTTGCCACTTTCCACCTCCAATCTGTGCAGTATTTCCTTCATGTCGTCAAATGTTGTTGCAAGGAGAACGATGTCGTCAGCGTACCGCAGATTGGAGATGCGCTTTCCGCCAACAGCAAACCCCTTTTCCCAGCCCTCAAGAGTTTTCCGAATGATATACTCTCCATACACATTGAAGAGCAGAGGTGAGAGGATGCATCCCTGTCTAACGCCTTTCTTGATGGAGAACACATTTGAACAGTCGGTGTCTATTTTGACGAAAGAGCGGTTGTTGATGTAGAGGCATCGGACTAAATCTATAAGATGTTGAGGCGTACCCATATCTTTTAAAACCTCCCACAGCTTATCCCACTGCACACAATCAAAGGCTTTGGTGTAATCAATGAAACACAACAACACAGGGCTGTTAAATTCCCGGCTTTTTTCGATGATTTGGCGAACGTTAAGTATTTGTTCCCGCGTGCCTTTGCCTTTAACAAAGCCTGCTTGTTCTTCTGGAATTTGAGGATCGAGAAAGTGTTTCATCCTGTTGTTTATGATGTACAGGAGTATCTTGCTGATATGTGGGATAAGTGCCAAGGTCCTATAGTTGCTGCAGTCTTTAGTAGAGCCTTTTTTATGAAGTGGAACATATACGGACTCTGTCCACTCTTCAGGCCATCTGCTGGTCTTCCAGATGGAATTGCAGATGCTTAGAATCTGCTTCACACCTTTGGAATCTAGGTTTTTAAGTAACTCAGCGGGAATTCCATCTTTACCAGGAGATTTTCTATCCTTTAGACATCCTAAGGCATGTTCGACCTCTGACTGCAGAATTTCAGGTTCTTGCGGTGATAAAGTGTCTGTCAGAGCGCCGCTAATGATAGGTTGACCGGTGTCATAAAGAGTTGTGCAGTACTGTTTCCAGCGTTCCAGAACCTGATCTTTTTCTTGTTCTTTATAGGTACCTGCAATATCCTACGGTATCATATATTTTTGTACGTGATAATTTGTTTCATTTTAGTCTTCTGTGTTTACCTGTACTTATCTACACCCAATTATTTGCGAGTAAATAATTTGACTTTGAAACTTTTTTCTGAATAATTCTTTTTCGTATTTTTAAAAGTCCAATGCAAGAGCTACAACTAATCTCTGCCAATATGCCTAAATCTACGCAAGACACAATGGCTTTTTAATTGTTTCTATAATTACGGTATTCAACCCGTTAATACTTAATTATCGAAACAGTACTACAAAACCTCCAGTATTTCTCCTTTTAATTCTCTTTAAATAGTAGAAGCGACTCTAATCGTGTAGAAGCACACAAAAGTAAACAACTATTGCCACTGCCATTCTCGGTCCGTTGCCTCCGGCGTGCATTTTGTGGGAATGGCAATCTATAGGTCCATATGTATGATGTGTTCCAAAAGTATCTGACGAAAATGTAAATAAATGGAGCAGTAAGTACCTGTGAATGCCAATTCGTAGTTCCACTTACAAATTGAGTGTTTTGATTTGATTATATTCAAATTTTCATAGTTGTTTTATTTTATAGCAAGCGTTAACAAAAAGTTTTTAAATCTCCATAAAGATGTTTTGCATTTTGATAATTTAGGTTAGTTTTATAACTTCAATTTTCAACGATTACATTTTACTAATGATTTTCAAACAATAATTGTGGGAAAAGTGGTAAGATTTGTAGTTGAAACCTAGTGTTACTTATTCTCTTTAGTAAGTGATTGCGTTAGAATTTAACCTGAGCAGGGGTTTGTTTACACTTTCATCACATACTTTTCATACAGACTTTATGTACAATGTATATGTGATATCTTACCCATTTGCGATACGAACATAATGCATATATATCGTGGCTTTAGCATACTGCTAGCTACTATACTGTATCTAGCAACAGTGCTTGCTCTTTAGAAAAACGTGGTTTGAAGTTTCAATGAGAGCATATTTTGTTTGTAGTAGTAGTTTTGAAGAAAATATGTTGTTGTCGGGGTTAAATGTCTGATTATTTTAGCTTAGCGTAGACTGTTTTATTCGAGCAATCACGTTAAGAGGTAATTTATTCAAGAAAATAAAAGATAAATTACTTATAATCTTCTTCGTCGTGTCGCTAGTGGCATGACAGTTATCCAAATTCTGTTGGGCCAAAACTTCGCTACTTCCATCAGTTATCGGTGGCAGCACAGATATCACTTTGGCTGCATGTTTTGGGGCACAGAGGGCTGGATAGGAGGTGGAGCATAGTTTGTGACACAGCTCCTCATCCACACCCTGCTGACGTTTCATTGAGGTAGCCCCAGTTTACGAGGTTAGACTAACACCTTCCCACTTGAGTTCGGAGACGGTTCAGCGACTTCCAAGTGGATCACGGGTGGTTACGTTCTTATATTCGTTTAAAATAATTCTCAAAACATGACGGGGCTCAATTTTTCAACAATCTTATTAAAAAAAAAAGCACAACCATGCATCACATATACATTAATCTTATGCTAGAAACAATCTTAATAACTAAAGAACTAATGTACATGACAATTACGGCATATACAGGTTGAAATTGAAAACATGCGACAAATCGAAATGGGAGATTGTACTCATCATTATGAACAACTTTTACTATGGGACCAAACTTGAAATCGCGAAAAAAAAAATCTGCTGTTCCCTGCATTTTGACGAGTTATGCGAACATAAAGTTATGGGAACAGTTGATTTTTTTTCGCGATTTCAGATTTGGTCCCATAGTAAAAGTTATTCATAATGATGAGTACAATCTCCCATTTCGATTTGTCGCATGTTTTCAATTTCACCCTGTATAGCATTGATTATAATATCTAGCTGCCTTGAAATTAAATATAAAAAAAAAAAACTAAACTAAAACAATGGCAATCTTCATGATGTTTGCCAGTCCAATGAGACGAGTAACTCAATATAATATTCTGATTTCATCCTTGAAAAACGAATTATCCTAATCGGCTTAAACATATATTATGCTTATCGTCATTGGACGCCGTAGATAATATGGGCGTAGCAAGCGTAAACATATTTAAATGCAACGGTTACTCCAATAAGATTTAATACAGGGTGGCGGGGACATCGACGCGCAAACTGTAACTATGAATTCAGTACATGATTCTAGACCCCCCAGCGTAGAAATTTTTCGTTGGTTATAAACACAATCGGCTGTTTCATAGAAAAGTGCAATACCTACACGCTCAAAATGTATGCAACAGGAAATTTTTCAGTTCAGAATCATGTACTGAATCCATGGTAACAGGTTATCGTCGATGTATCTGCCACCCTATATAGCAAACTTTTCTTAAACGACTATGAATTTACGAAAATCCCCTCAAAATCGTTGCAGTGATTTGCGAGTTCAGGACACAAAGACATGCACACCGGGGTGCTTATCTTATTATGTAATAATGATGTGTGCTTAAGGTGAAGTTTGAAGCCCAGCAGTGGGTAGATATGGCTTGATTGATGATCTTACTTGTGGACTTAAAGGACTCTTCTTTTGAATCGAGTTGGGCAAAAGATTGATCTTTGCATTTACGGATATCACTTTGAGTGATCTTTACACCCTTAATATGGAACACATCATTTAATGCACAATATATTATATGATGCACATGTAATGATAGATTGATGCTTTGATTTAAAAGCATGGTATGTTCTCTTTGTGCATTTATGTCAACTCTTTCAATCAACCTGTAGGTAATAAATCTCTGTTATCAAAATGTACGCAAAAAAATACGCAATGGACAACACTTAAATAAAGATCCCCGGAAAGTAATTTTCATTAGGATTATTTTTGCAGATTTGGCTTTAATTTTCTTATTTCCCAAAAATGCGACATATATACATAGAATACGGGCAAAATGACGACAAATATTCCCTATATTATGTCACCAGTGTAACTCAAACAACCGGAAAAGAAATTTGCAATGGACTCTTTACTATTGCTATTGGTAATAATAGTAAGAAATCTTCACAGAATTTTTCACAGATTTGCCTTTCATTTTTGTATATTTTCCTGGGCTTAAGGGACGCCAAATACGTAACAATATAGTCGCCTATTTTATGATACCAATGCAGCTCAAACAACCGGATCCTTTCGCAGTAGCCTGTGGCGTGGCAATCAAGGTCTAACAATGAGTCAGTGCGGCCAAGTGATACTAAAGTCTAAACGTAGCTGAAAATAAATGTTAAACTGGGTGCGTTTTAGCTGCAGACTGTTTTATTGGAGTGCCTACACTAATTGTAGGTAGGAGGGGTAACTTCTGTTTTAGGGTGCGCTTTTAGAACGGTCTATGGAGCTGTGATTCATATTGGAAGTTTTTTTTAGGGTTCCGTACCTCAAAAGGAAAAAACGAAACCCTTATAGGATTACTTTGTTGTCCGTCTATCTGTTAAACCCTTTATCTCGAGAACGCGTGGAGGTATCGAGTTGAAATTAAAACCATATACTCAGTCTGCGGTCCCCTGTAGCTGTGAAAAAATCGAACTTCTAAGTTAACGCAAAAACAGATACGGCCGTTTATTTCGCAAAAAACGTATATTTCGACACTTCAAGGGAATTAAAATGTCTAGGGTACGTCCCGTTGACCTACAATCATGAAATTTGGCAAGAAGCAAGGTCATGTAACACAAATAAAGGAAAAAATCCGAAAACTGTAAAGTAGTTACATAAAAAAACCTGTGATAAACTATTTACATACCTACAAATTTGCACGGAACCCTCGGTGCGCGAGTCCGACTCGCTCTTGGCCGGTTTTTTAATACGTGACATCACCTATAAGGTAAGTTGTTTAGATTATGTATTATTAATAATCATACTTTAGGTCATTCATACAATGTCATTCAATAACATTTAAGTATAATTTAATCACAATCATCATAGAGAAAATAAACAACTTAAAGTTTTTTTTTTGTGTCGCAAGTATTAACTTACGAGTAAATTTATTTCTTTATATAAAAAGTTCATGTTGGTATAGGTAAACAAATGCTGGAGTAGACGATTCACGAATCACTAATTTTATTCATTCCTGTGTTTAAATATAGGTAATTAATGAATATATAATACAATTGCAACTCGGAAATTGGTACTTTTACAAACCAATAGCTTGCACGCCGAAGATATCATTTTCTCATTTATGACTTTTACGAATCCCGTTTTATTAAGTTCAATTCCAAGAAGCAAGCCGACGAACGTGATTGAAATGAAAATATAAATGCCTTGAAATGTAAAGTTTATTTTTCTATTAAACATTAAATATATGATTGCATTCCTAAGCAGGCTGTCTGTAGATTAATAAAAACCTGTAACCGACTTCTTCTAGATTTTTGTACTACTGTTTGAACAGAAAAGTGCTTGTCGAGCGATTATTACATTTTTGAACGCATATATATTTGAAGGAGTATTCCTTACACACGATTCAGAGATCCTTTTACTCCTTGTATGAAGAAGAATTAAAAACTAAGCAAAGATGGTTTATTGGGCTTAAAACTTTCAGTTGGTTTTTCGTGTCAAATGTTAAGTGTCTCATGAATTGTTTCACAAGTGTTCACCTGGTGCTTGTGTAGCGGCTAGGCGCTACGCGGCGCTACGCAGACCTACGGAGAGCTACGCAGCGCTACGTGGAGCTACGCAGACTACGCAGCGCCTATGGGTTACGTAGGTTACGAGTTACGTGACACTACGCGGTGTTACGGGGAGCAGTGCAGTGCAAAGTAACTCTAACAGATATTTAAAGTTTAACGCGAATATTTTTGAACCGTTCTACCTAACTAATCTAAACCGAACCTACTACTTCTTCGTATTTTGTATAGTAAGTAGCTTGAACACCTACCTACTCACGAAAAATTAATATGGTTAGTCTTTATTGAAGTTTTTCAATTGAGAAAATATAACTAACTATTTACACTAGATACTAAATTAAATGACTGACTAACTTAAATGTTTTAATTAATTAGAATAATTTTAAAATACACTTGCACTTGCAGACCTCCCCAACAGCAGAGTAATGTCTTTAATTATCCTCAATATTGTGCAGACGCCAGCACATCAAGCTACTACAATCTGTCAAATTTCTTTAATAGACTTTCAACTTTATTCATAAAACATAAGGTTCAAAGTTGATTGGGAAAAACAGTTTCGGGTAGGTTCATGTGCTGGCGTCTGTACATAAAAGTCTTCTGCCAATTTGTAATTGAGTAAAACACCGATACACAATTGCTAAAAGGGGGGCGGAACCCAATTTACAAAGTTTTCATCTTCTTCCAACCCTTTTAACCTTTGATAGATTCAGAAGCTTCTGAAAAAGTCGTGAGTCGATACAAATTACAAGGCCGTGATTTTGGCCCTAAGGGCCGCATTAAAAAGTTTTACTTGAACGCGAATTATTACTTTTTTGGAATTTGTTTAATATTTTATTGAGTTATACAAAATTGGGACACGATCAAACCACTTGACGTTTACGTGTTCGTCGAGGTGAAGAGCATATTTACTTATAATGAAATGACTTTAAATCAGTTCGTGACCTTTTGAATTTGGGGAGTGTGTCAAGATTTCAGAATCTAGAAAATTATAAAATATGATTATACACACCTTATACATATGTATATAGGACTTGTGGCATGTGACTGCCCCGTTGGTTTTGTGGTCGTAAGCGCGACTGCTAAGCGTGGGGTTCTGGGTTCGATTCCCGGGTTGAGCGAATGTGTTATCGGGGTTTTTCATTAGGAAAGTCTTAGTAACAGTCCGAAATTTGGAAGTTGGCGGTGTAATACACCCGTGAAAGCACGTTAAGCCATTGGTCCTGCGTCTGGAGGACTATATTTATTTATTACTAGCTGCGCCCCGCGGTTTCACCCGCATACGTTTCGATCCCGTGGGAATATCTATTAATCTAGGGTGTCAGCTACCTCCATACAAAATTTTATCAAAATTGGTCCAGCCGTTTGAGCGTGAAGAAGTAACAAACAATATAAACACACACACATACATACTCACAAACTTTCGCCTTTATAATATTAGTGTGATAGGACTTGTGTCATTCCTTCTAAAAGTGAAAAATCGTTATTCATTTGTTTTTTTGTTGTTTTTACTTCACCTAATTTTGGTCCTGACCACGGCAGATGCTGTTAACACAAAACACCAACACCACACAAAATTACCAATGTATTTATCAAATAGCAGCTCCTTTTTACTCGTATTTCCTCGATGGACCCCTGTATAAGGTGCCGAAGTTTCGGACGCAACATAGATATAATTCGCTCCCGATAATTGGACATCAATTTGCACCGCCGCTTATCCCGATAATTTTGTTGCGAAACGGAAAACATTTTGTTTGGAAACAAATATGTTGTAAACAAATGTGTGTAAATGTTTTGCTTCTACATACTATTACCTACCTATTGCTTTAGGGTGGGTAGCGTTTGTTGTTGTGGTGTTATTGAAATCTAGTTTCAGTCACGTTTCATATAGCAAATTGTTGCATGGATTAGGTATACTGGCAAGTGTGGCTCACTGACATAATTATAGTAATAGTAATATTTTTTTTGGGTGGGAAATCATCTAATGACTCCTCCCGCTCTGGGTGGAGCGGAAGGGAGTGTCAGACTCTTACTGACTAACACCCATCCGTGTTCCTTCCTTAGCCCTTTATGTTCCGGGGCAGCGGTAAGGTAACCCTTTCGGACGATCCCGCTACCCCGGCAGGCTTCGGCCCTAGCGGGCCCCTTCCTTTATGCTAACATCTCTTTGAGGCGCGCGTGGAACACATACGCGCCGTCCGGCACGGGCCTGGTCCTGATCGGACGGTGAGCTACCCAGTAATAGTAATAATTGTAATTTATTTCTACAACTTCAGTACACGTTACATCCTTGAGGTCTCGACCCCTGGACTAGGCCATCCTGTATGACAGGGGTCGAGGTTGATATTTTCAAACTTAATTTTCTTATCTAGGGTAAAGATTATCTAGCAGGATTGGTAGCAGAATTGACTGTCAAGGCTGCACCGAATGAACTTAACACAGATGTTACTGAACCTATTTTTTCCAGGAAAGCCAGAAAAAGGTGGCCTTTTAAACCGTCGTAATAAAGAGATCGTATGCATGTCGTGTGCGTTTTTTGAGTCTTTTAAAAGACCCGTCGCAGTACCTCGGTTAAGTGGCGCCTGAAATCTCAACCTTCTTCCAAATCTCAATGAAATCGGAAAATATCCACGTCAAAACAACCAAACAATTTGCAATAGTTCTCAGGCTGACATATTCGGATATATCTGGAGTCAATATTATCCGCGCGGTATCTGTATCCGCGAGGGCGTGCGTAGGTTTCCCACTTGCGGTCTCGATTTCCTGTGAAAACGGAAATTTCCGAACGTCCGCTCAGAAACAGCGAATTCCAAGTTGTTTTGCTATTTATACAGGAAGTTACAGTTACAGTTTTTTATACAGGAAGTGTTAATTTTTAAGTTATGTACAATGTTTTGTTAGAAAGTTAGTACCTAAAAGTGTTAACTTTTTTTCTTTCTTTCTTTCTTTTGAAGGGTTTAACCATTTCATAATTCCTCTGGATCCTTGCATCATTTCTGTTGTTTTAATTCCAGTGAAATAGGTGACGCGTAATACGCGATTATGATTGTTTCTTACGACTCACAAGTCGAACTTGAACGTTTCATCATCATCACATCAGGTCGGAATCACACACACACACCTTTATTATTCACCACCACTTATTTTTCACCTTAACCCCCTTACTAATAAACGTTGTATAGCGTCTGTATGTCTGTTACACAACGCTTTGTCTTCTTCTTTGGAAAGTCAAATGTCTGACGAGTGAAAGAGACAAATCGGTGTGTAGCTATTCATCTGATATAATACGTTTATTAGTAAGGGGGTTATTATCTACTAGCTGCGTCCCGCGGTTTCACCCGCATAAGTTTCGATCCCGTGGGAATATCGGGATAAAAAGTAACCTATATGTTAATCCAGGGTGTCAGCTAACTCCATACAAAATTTTATCAAAATTGGTCCAGCCGTTTAAGCGTGAAGAAGTAACAAACATATAAACACACACAGATACACTCGCAAACTTTCGCCTTTATAATATTAGTGTGATAAAGAGTTTACAGTAGTCTTCTACTTAAAACTATGCCCCATGCAACCGCTTTCATGGTTTGTCTGTGGAAACAGATCATACAAAATTAAAGTTTATTAGTGAAGAATTGCCGAGCCTTAGTTTAAGTTATACAGGGTTACATGTAGGGTCAAATTAAATTAGCAAGCGAAACTGTGCAGGCGTTGGGTATCTGTATCTAAACACGATAAAATAACCAAATAAAATGATTTGTTGTTTTTTTTGGGGTCTACGACCGCTGGTAGTTTTTTTACTTGAAGTTTGAGTTGAGAAAATTAATTATTTTTTGTTTTATTATGTTTAGAGACCCATCACGTCTGCTGAGTTTCACTTAGTGATTTAGTTGGACCCTGCATAATACATTATAATAGGAACATCCATACTAATATTATAAATGCGAAAGTGTGTCTGTCTGCTACCTCTTCACGCTTAAACCGCTGCACATAGGAGTATTTGCATCGCTACTTCGACCGGTTCTGCGCTTCCTGGATCCAGAGGATTCCTGCGGCTTTCACAGGGTCATCGGTCCACCTTGTGGGAGACCTTCCAACACTACGTCTTTCAGTACGTGGTTGCCACTCCTTTCGGCGCCATCGGCCATCAATGTAGTGCAGCAATGTACCTTGCCGTTTGCAGTTTGGCAATTCTTCGGACTATGTCGATTACCTTGGTTCTCCTGCGGATCTAATTTCTGTAACATGCTTATATACATTATCAAAAACTTAGATCTTCTGAAAGTGTCAACTTTGATGTTAAAACCTAGGAACTGGGTCATTGTATTACACAATGATTAGACCCTACAGAAAGAGAACCTTGCTGTGGACAAACACAAAACTTAAAATAGGTATTTGTTCACAAATAATACTGCTAAGATAAATCTAGATATTACTTATGTCTTGAACAATATTAACAGTACATATAAAGTGAGAGATGCGCAAGAGTGAGAGATGCGCATAAACGTCGCAGAAACATTTATTTTGATTTAAAAGTCTGTTATTATAAGTAAGTCCATAATATATGTGCTCTCACAAGTTTTTGTTGTTTGATGATAATCCTAACATTATTCTACGTCTGGCTTTTGTTTTTTTTATTTATTTGTCAACACCTGACTTACGAAACTTTATAATTAAGTAGGTATAGTCGTCCTCGTAATTGATTTATCTCAGATTTACCTAAGGTTGAATGTCACTTACACGTCATAAAGCGTCAAGGTAGAAAACTATATCATAGATGAATAGGTAGATTTTTGTCTATGAGATAGTTTCAAGCTTGGTTGAGTTCCAATTTACTGGAAGTATTTGTCAAAAGTGGTACAGCAATTACGTGACGTTTATTACCTGCAGGGTAATTGCGTAACACATTATCAGTCGGAATCGGTTTCATTTTGACAGTTCAACAATATTCATTGCATTATTTACGAGTTGAGCAGATAAATTTTTCGAACTTATGAAGCAATGGATTAGCAATTTGCTTAAAAATGATTCAGATTCCGATTGATAGTGTGTTACGCAATTAGGGTGCAGGTCAGTTTATTATTTTAGGTACTTATCTTGTCAGTTGTTTCTTGTGTTCACAAGTCTCTCATGATCTCATCACTATTGTTTTTTTACTAGAACTAATAGGAAATGACTTTACCATGTTTGATATCCGTCTCGACATTTTTGCAGCGGTTGCATGCTCGAACGAACTTTGAAGGATTTGTGTCACACCTATTAATAATAAGATTACGCATTATGATTGAATCAGCCCTTGCACTCAAACGATCTGTGTCACAACTCACGTCACCTATTAACAATAAGATTGCGCAATATTTTTACTGTGCAATTTGATTGAATCAGCCAGTGCACTCAAACGATCTATTATTTCACGCAATAATACTGACGGCCCATGGACTTTATTGTAATGAAAATATTGTGCAATAAAGTTGAAACTAGCTCAAAGTTTTGTTCAATCATTGCGCAATCTTTAATGCTAATCCTAAATGGCCACACACATTGCGCAATTCTTGAAATTCTGCAATAATATACATAAATATATCTATCTATCCTTAAATATATCTATTCAAGTAAGAGGCTAGACTAGACCTAATCAAATATGATTTAAATTCACCGTTTTGTTTTCTCCACGCTCGTCTTGCAGTACTTACGAGTTTTTCAGCTACGCCTCCGGCAGTATTTTCGATTTTTTGATTTTGCTTTGAACATAGAACAACTTTATCACTTTACATTTTAAATTAGTTTATAGATGTACTGAGATGAAGCGAGGTAAAAACTGTTGAGAACCGTCACTGTGGTTACTTCAAGCCTTACTACATTCAAAATAATAGCAATTTTCAGAAATATTTTAAAGTATAAAGAAGATCATATTTGAACACTAAAATCTGCTCAGTATATCTACATAATTAACATGTTCTTTACCATTAAGTTGCAATTACTAAGACATCTAGTTTTCGCAAGTCAATTCTGCTTGAGTTAATTATCCGGTCTATCTTCATCGATGCTCTGAATTTAGTCTTTAATCAGTGTCGTTACTTTCCCGGAGAAGGAACTATAATAAAATATGATAGGTCAACTAAACGGTATCTTTCCACAACCGGGGTCAAAATAACCCACAAATCCACCAGAGTGCGTATTACGAATAATATTTCAGTCTCAGGATTATTCCGTCTAATAACACTGCAGCGGTAAATTGACGCTGAATCTGAGCCTTATTAAACTGTCTTGTAAATCGCGTTCGCACTGTACAAAGTGCTGATCACATAAAAAATAACAGGGTAATAAAAGCGGCGTGCCTCCCGAGCGGGCGCTCGTATAATCAGACAAATATATCAGGATAACTATTGATTTCTTGTCTTATTTTTGGAAGGGTGAAGTGAAATTCTGTTTAGTTTAATATGCTGTTGTGTAGGTAGTAGAAGTTGTAGGAAAATAAAACATGGAAAGGCTGTTGAGAGTCGGTTAATTTGGCATTGTTTTTCTACGGAAAGCAGCAAACTGTTGATTAAGAGAACAGACAGGGGAGATACTATTAGTATAGCCTAGACGTCTCACCTCCCACCTGCTCACTTGTAACATTGTTGTTTTTTAGGTTCCGCACCCAAAGCATGCCGGAACCCTAAAACTAAATCTCCGCTCTCCGTCCGTCCGTCTGTCTGTCAGCGGGCTGTATCTCATGAACCGTAATAGGTGGACAGTTCAAATTTTCACAGAGTGTGTATTTCTATTGCTGCTATAACAACAAATTAAAGGGGATCACTATAGAATAAATGTATTTTTTTCGGCGCTTTTGCCTTGTGGTACCGAACCCTTCGTGTGCGAATCCGACTCGCACTTGGCCGCTTTTTCTGAATAGGTATAGTACCTCTATCCTTTATTAGTTGTTCAAAATGTTGTTAACACCTATATGTTTTATTCAATCAACGTCCTTATCTAAGCGTGCAGAAACACCTCTAACTAAGAATAAATAAAAACCAATACCTACACATAAGACACAATACACCAAATTCAACTGTTCCATTATTTATTATATTGTTATTGATACTACATTCAATTCACGTTTCATTTCGTGTTATCAGTTCAGTGGTTCGTTCGTACAATATAGCGGTACTTGTCGAAATTTTATTGGTTTCCCGGGTAGTATGAGCACTTGTGGTATTACCGTCAGTCATCTGAGTGGTATCGCATAGAGAGGAACCGAGACGTCTCGGCGGGCAGCGCAACCCTAGCTTTCTTAGGCTACGAACAAACGAAACTATTGGGTGAATTGTTTATGGTATTTAATAGATGGTTTAAAAAAATCCGATACTCAATAATTTTAAGATTTTATTAAATTACCTAGAACATACCCAGCATGTTCCAAGACCAAAGATGGAATTGATTCTGGAATTTGGGAAAAAAAGATTTGTTTAAATATTTCAAATGCTATTCATAAATAATTTAAAGGTCTTTAAGAATGTACAAACATTTTAACGAAGAGGTCAATTATCAATTAAGCCTGGAGTATTCTAATGAAAATTTTACTTATCTAAGATGTTCCACAAGGATTTTTCCAAGAAAAAAATGGGAAAGGAAGAGATGACAAATGAATTTCAGTGTGTCTATTGTACTTTTCAGAATGACAATTTAGTGTTGCAGTTTGTCAATTGTATTCATCCTAATGTTAGGGGCGCGCCTTGCTGACCCAGTTCGCCACCCCGTAGCGGGATCGCGGGATCACTCGAAAGGGTTTACGGTTTCAATATTTGGAAGCCTTCACATGTATGCGCACTTTAGCTGTCTTATATAATGCACTTCGTTTCGAGTTACGCCGACTTTTATGAAGTAAACAACGCAATTTATGTCTACGACCTATTTTTAACTGCAAAAAGATTAGTCGCAGCCTTGCGTAACAACCGGCAGCCTTCACAAGGTAGTCTAATCTGGTTCAGAGGGCTGGTATCCAATTTGCCGCCATGTTATTGTGGGGCTTCGACCGCAGCTCGCGTAATTGACACCGAAAGTAAAACCGCAGCTTATAAATCGGAAAACGTAACCTAGACGACTACCTCACGATGCAAAAACCACCTGCGAAATTACGTCACGTACCGCCGCCCGCGCCACCGGCCACGACAATCGCCGGCCGGTATTACCAATCTACTCGATGCTTTATTATTATCGCCCCGGCTTCCAATAAAAATAACGTAATTTACCATCCGAATAGAGCGGTCTTATAGGTTTAGTTTAGAAAGTTGGCATCTTGTCCATAGCGGTTATTCCGCGTTCCCTACATAGACTACCAGGCTGCAGGTTGTACAAAAAGAAGGCTCTATTTAACGGGAACTGATTCGGAAAAAAGCGCTCTGTGAGCTCCATGACGAAGAACCGGATTACTATGGCCGGGCCGCAAAACAAATCCACTACGATTTACGTACCGTAAACTCGTTACGCGTTTCGAACGAGACGCGTTCGTGGTGGCGTGTTTAGTTGGAATTTGTTTCTTGTTGTGAGCATCCGAGAGTTCAGATCGGGTGTCGCGGGGTGCGTTAAGTACCGCCGGGCGGCGAGAGAGAGGCGAGCTTACAGTCTATGGAGAGGTTCGCAGGTTCATTCGGAGGAAGTGTCGTTATCACAGTCGCTGTTCGGCGTTCGGACGGCGTGGTTCGGTGCGGACGGTCTGCGTGCTCGCTGCGTCTGTACTCGCTTCGGCAGAAGTTTTGCGGAGATCGCGTTTCGTTATTGCATCGGCGGTGGCCTTTCCTGGCTCGTGACTGATCACGGACGCTTTGTAGAAAGTGAAACTGTATGCTTGAGACGTGAAAACAGATAGTGCAAGGACGTCTAAACTTTGTGGTGGATTGAGTGCTTAAGTGGGACAAGTCGGGTTTCAAGTGAAAATCGAATTTTACCGGGACTCGTTTCGATATCAGCGCAGTTTTGTCAATTAAACTGCGTCTAGATTATTGAAGCGCTGCTGACTTTTCCAAAAACGGTAAGTAATAAGAACTTTTCATGTAGGAACGTGGAATGGAGCGACTAACTTAGAACAAACTTTATAAATTGTTAGAATAAAATATTTGGTTACTTACTAGTCGGCGAAATAGGTTCAAGAACTTTAATGAAGTACCTACCTAGCGGTAAAAACAGTAGGTGCAGAGTTTAATAAACCTACTTAACAACTAAACCATGGAAATTTATCACTATCTTTTTATTATGCTCTCGGCACAGATAATAAATATAAACACTAAATAAAAATTAAGTATCTTAGTGATGAATGTAAATTGCTGGCTCATCAACTTTTTTCTTAGCGTCAGCTAGCGACTCAAGTATTCATAAGGACGGAAGTGTACGTAAAAAATGGTAATATCATTAGAGCAACATCGCTGCATCGCTCAGGGGATGTTATTTACAAACGACGAAATAATTTACGATAATATTATGAAAATTTTTAAAGGAGGTAGGTACTTTTTCATGAAAAATATTTTCCGAGATTATTTCTTGCGAAGTTTTTTTTATGGTAATATGATTTTCGGGCGGCCAAAGTATCTGATAAGGTGTTGTACACATTTGCATCGATGTCACATTTGATGTCGTAGGTACCTACATCTGTGTAGTGTTTGCTTAAGGCTTGATAACATCATTATAAGAGATGCGTTGCTATTACTCGCTTATTACGTCATTACATGTTATGATCATTCGCGTGTGTTCATCCCTTTAAATGCAATTAACCGTTTATTATATTAGGGTCTATGTAATCTTAACACAGCGAAGCCGGCATGTGTTTTTAAGGTTTATCACACTGAATGAGAAGTTGTTAATATGCAAATTCAAAGGTTTTGGTTTTCATTTGAATACGTTTCTTTATCACAACAATTTGCAGTAGAAATCGTGTCGTGAATGACGGTCAAAATTTTTCACGTCTTCGGTCTAGATCTCATTCGCCTAGTGTGCAGAATATCATCATCTTCTTAGCCTTTTCCCAACTATGTTGGGGTCGGCTTCCAGTCTAACCGGATGCAGCTGAATACCAGTATTTTACATGGACTGCCTATCTGACCTCCACAGCCCAGTTACTGGGTAATACGATACCCCTTGGTAAGACTGGTTATCAGACTTTCGGGCTTCTGACGACTCATTACGATTGTCAAAGACCCACGAATGACAGCCGGGACCAACGGTTTAACGTGCTTTCCGAGGCACGGAGTTTTCTTGGTATGTGAAGATGGTCACCCATCCACGGACCAACCGCGGCAAGCGTAGCTTAACCTGATCGAACGACCCGTGCGCCTGTTAGCCACAAGCCAAGTGTGCAGTATATCGTGCGATAAACAACTGTGTTTCAAAAATACCAGCGGGACAGACAAAATTAAATATAATAGCACTAGATATTGCCCGCGACTTCGCCTGCGATCTAGGATGAAAAGTGGCCTTGTCATTAACCAGGTGGTCTATCTGTGTGACAAATTTCATCCAAATCCGTTCAGCCGTTTTAGCGTGAATGAAAGAATAAAGTTTATTTGGACACAGCGTTTGTGTGGTTATTTTGGAAAGCCTAACAAACAAACAGACTCACTTTTGCATTTATAATATTAGTTAGGATTCTATAAAATTGCATATAAAAGCAGCAAAATCTGCAAATGTTTGAAAAGAGAAGGTCGCCGCATCTTTGATTAACACAGGGGCCGGGTAAAGCCAAATAGCTTTATAGAATGTTTTAATCATAATGTACTTTACATTATACGTATTTGATATAAATAAAGATAACGTTAAATAGCCGGACGTGTGTTTCGTTTAATTACGTAACATCATAATAATAATTCCTATGATTGCGAGTTAAGATTTTGCAAAATAAACTAACTTATCTTTCTCATGTACGTGATATTGATAATTAGAATTTAATGGCTATTAACGAAATTTGCTCAATTCTAATGCGGTAATTAGACTGAAATAATATATCAGAGGGGAGAGAAATTGTACCGAGCTGAGGGACCGGAACGACTATCGACTCAATTACGAGAATTCACTTGTGTCAATAGAGTTACTCTCATTGCCTTAATTATATTTTACGTTTAATTGATACAGTAGGGTTGATCCAAAAGCTAATCAAAGGCAGTTATACGAGTATCGTAGAATAGGTAATTACTTTACTTGGCAATAAAAACGATTCAAGGCTATTTGCCAAAACTGTAATATGTAATTAATCTAAAATGACTTTTTGTGTGTGTAATTACGAGATGATTAGTAGGCATACCTACTACATTATCATACGGGTAATTACATCTCACCTCCTACAAGTTCGATAGATCGACAACACAGATTCCACAGACAATGTATGTACGCACGTCATGGTTAAACATCGAACACTCATTCAAAACCGTACCACAAACCATAGACTAAATTCAGAGCAGAAAAAAAAGTCCGAACATTGTAAACGTGACATAGATGTTACGGTTAAAAAGAAAAAAAGATAAAATCTAATAACGTCTATTGACACGGCGATTAGTATGCATCGTGTCACTCGCACGACGTGCTGTATCATCGCCATATCATATTTCTACTTATATGCCAAACCATGCCATTTATGTAACGGAATAAGTAAAAGATATTCCGTAAGTTTCGCTTTCTCTATTTTCTTTAGTGTTTGGGAAAATCTAATAAGGCAAGGTTCGTCTGTGTCATGGTATTGTAAGTTGGAAAAGGCTATGACTAGACTTTAATAACGTCTGTTAGAGGCGTCCATATATAGTATTAACTGAAAAAATAATAGAATAAAAATAGGAAAATAGGTACGCCGATTTTGGTAGAATAAGTATTTTTTTATGAAACATAATCATATATTCATATTCATTTATTTTGCGTTCCACAAGGTAAAAAAGATGTTTACAAAAGGCTTAAAGCTTAGGCTTACCAACCTATATAATGTCACGCAGGCCCAGTGCGGGTTCGTAGATATCACATATTTTCGAATTTTTGGTTCTTAGACAAAAGTTCTAGATTTCTCACGATGTTTTCCATCACCGTTTTGAGAGCAGTGGTGATGAAACAATTTACACAAAATAAAGTACCTGACTGGGTTGGAACCTCCGACCTACAACTCGTAAGTCGCAGCCGTTACCATTGGGCCACCACACCTTTTATGAAACAACGCCTTATTTCGCCGTAACCTGAGATAACTAATTATCGAAAAAGCCCTGAGAGTTAATCGTAATTAGCTGTCATAAAACAACAAACTGCATCAATAAAAGATCATCTGCAGAATATTGCGTATCGTACTATGGTATCGTACGATAATAAATGACAATAATTACCAATAATGACAATTAATTAGCCACTGGTCAAAAAGAAAGAACAGCCGCCATAATAATTCTTGTTCATTACTGACATTATGTATTAAAAGGGAGCTTTTGAAAAGAGGGGCTCGTGGCTAAGTAATAACAGTTGCACGGGTCGATCGATCAAGTTAAGCTACGCTTACCGCGGTTGGTCCGTGGATGGGTGACCATCTTTACATAGCAAGCCCCTGCGTTTCTCGGAAGCATGTTAAGCCGTTGGTCCCGGCTGTCATTCGTGGGTCTTTGACAGTCGTTACGGGTCGTCAGAAGCCCGAAAGTCTGACAACCAGTCTTACCAAGGGGTATCGTAGGTATTACCCAGTAACTGGGTTGTGGAGGTCAGATAGGCAGTCGCTCCATGTAAAATACTGGTATTCAGCTGCATTTGGTTAGACTGGAAGCCAACCCCAACATAGTTGGAAAAGGTTAGGCAAATGAGTAGGTATGTATTAAAATAGTTTTATAGATACTATAAATTAAAGTCGGTTTTTCGTCTGTGTGTGACCGCGTTGTTCTTCTACACTACGCAAAGAATTTCGATACGTTTACACCATTATTTAGAAAATTTATTCCGGAAGGTTTATGTGTATAATACATAAACATTTAACTTAAATAAAGCACAGAAATCTCGATGTTGTGACATGTCGCCATTGCACCCGTACGAAGCAACAGTTTATTTTTTTATGTGTCAATATACTTTAAAAGCGTCATGAACTGCACTGTTGCTCAAATACACAGTGGTGCAACTGCACTTAATTTAAATAACTACCGCCCGGTGATTTATATTTGAAATTACAAAAAATTGGTTGTCGTACCTACAGCTAATTACGAGAACTGCGGGACTGATATAAATTAGATTCGAACGAAATCATTTCTGAAAGCTATATTGCAACATGATAAAACCAGATTTAAACATTATTTTGCATATACTTATCGAGTTTCTACTTTATGAAGAAAATGCAGAGAAAAATTCTGATGTTGTTTGTTAATCTAGGTGGTTCTGATGTTGATCTTATAGGCAATTTCCGTTCCACTTACATTTACAGTCAGGGACTTTAGTTAAATAGTTACATTACATTATACGTAAGTAAGACATAGGAACTCTTATAGTTAAACTAGCTGTGTCCCGTGATTTCACCCGCTTCGCTCGGCTCCTAAGGGTCGTAACGGGATGTTAAATAGCCCTCAAGAATTGGGCTATCCAATACAAAAATAAATGTTCAAACCCAACTGGTAGTTCCAGTGATATAGCGCGTTCAATCAAACAAACTCAACAGCTTTATTATACTTATTAAGTAAGTATAAATAAAAAGCATGTAGGTACTAAGAATCTAGAAACTAATATATATTAGCACGCCTGCCGCACCTAAAGGCCAGACTCTTTGTCACGACAACGTTCAAAGTTCCAGCGGTTTCCTTTACGAAATAGTTATAACCTAACTTAGGTATATTTCAATAACCTTCCAAAGTATTAACTATTGAAAGCAGTCTGACATTACTGTCGTAATTAATTTTACCTGATATTACCTAATTTTGGAGATAGTATGATAACTTTTAGCGCAAAAATGTCTGTTACTTATATGTATAAAAACTTTGCACGTTTTACAAAACAGCTGAAGGAATGGAAGAAACTTGTGAATTTTAATCAAAACTTTCATAACGTGTATCTACAATAACCCAGTACCTATAAGCATCAATGCATAAGACGAATGATATTGACTAAAATATTAAGGGCAAATTCCACCAAACTTTAATACCTAGAGCAAGGCTCATCCTGAGAGAAAATTTTCAATTTTTGACAGTTTTGCCGTACTAGAACTGTCAGACGTCAATTTTATTCCACGGATAAACGATATCTGACTTTGGTAAAATCAGCCCTAAGTAGTATCTTAGGATTAGTAACGAAGGATGTTAATGTAATTTATGACGAATAAATAAGATAGTATAAGAACGCTTCACCAGCTATTTAGCTTCTAACTGCAGAATATATTCCAGACAATTCTAGCTCTTTTTATTCCTAGTTTTCCAAGACACTTACTGTACACCACTGGCAATATTTTTTGCAATAGTCGGTAATAAAACCCGTTGGCAGTCGTTAGTATAAAATATGATACTACTTATTACGTAATGAGCCATTTTGTTTGACACTTATTACCGTAGTCTGTACCTACAAGTACATGGACGATAAAAAGTGTTTATAAGGCTTTCAGAGATAATTGCAAGGCGAGTATATAGGTACAAAGATTTTTAAAAGGCTTTCTTATGATTGATCGCCACTTAATTTTGCTACAAAACCTTTTTTCTTACTTATGTAAGTGAAGTTATTTGAAGCAATCTCGTGATTTTAATTTCACGTTTCAAATAAACACGGTGTCAAATTGATGCCGACCTTTAATCGGATTATGAAATTGAAGATGAACGAAATTTGAAAATAGTTTCAGATTTCGTTCATCTTCAATGATTCGATGTTCAATTGTTATGTCATTTTATATTGTTAGTTTGAGTTACTCGTGCAAATAAGTACCTAGAGATAGATTTTGTTCACAATTTTGTTAAAATCTGACGCTCTTTGTCGAGACAAGTATACAGAGTCCCATTAAAATAGATGAACAAATTTTAACACAGCGCTCAGTACGTCTAACCAAAGATATCCAACAAAAAAAAAAACACTGATTAAAGTGATTGTATTTTGACCTAAAATCATAAATTGTCGGCACATTAGTGTATTTTTGTTAGCTGATTATTTTTCTTGTAAGTATCTAATGCGTTTTTCTTATATATTTTTTTCCATCGTCCTTATTTTGGTGGTCTGAATGATTTCTAAAAGTTTGTCCATCTATTTTAATGGGACCTTATATATATTTATTAGATGTTTATATATTTTTTTTGTATGATATTCTAGTACACTAATTGATAATGCCGTATTTTTCTATAAGACTGGGTTACTGCTGTGTATGTGTTTATTTAGTAAGCTTTTATGTAAATAAATATTGTTTATCCGAGTTTTTTGTGCGTTTGAAAAACGTGAACAGAGTTGTTCAAGTGTCACATATCGCTACGTACCCGTGTTATACGAAAATTAAATAAAAGAAAGATAAAGTTACGTTACTGTTCCGCGGTATACATAATTAATGTATGATAATGTCAGTCCGAGCGGGGTTAGGTTGAGTGCCCACTTATGGAAACCATTTCCTTTTACATTTTTATCTACATTTGTGATTAGATGGTTTCTCAGATAGGGTTTTCTAGATTACATATACTTTATCTGTAAAATGTGGCAGTATTAAATTCTAACACGAAGTGTTAAAATGAATAAAATTTAAGATTATTATGGTGTAGAGTTTTCAAGTTATTTTTAAACGAGTTACGCGCGAGGAAACTTTGAGCGAAGCTAGCATTCTTTTGTTTTATTTCCTCTTTACATAAAGGAAAAGTGAATGGACTGAAAAACCACGGAATAAATAATAGTAAGTAGTCAAGGGACTATGTTGAAAACAAATCCTTTGAGCAGAGTTTTCACTTTCAGTTATGCGAAATATTTTTCGTATGTCTCTAAGGACGAATTTCACCAACTGCGTTCGAGAGCTGTCAACGTCAAATATTCTACAGCATGACAGCTCTTAAACGCGGTTTAAATGTGCTGATCGCGTTCAGTTTCATTAATGAAATTCGCCCTTAAATAAACCAGTGTGTCTCGAATGTATAACCTATTTGACGCATCATTTTATCTGTGAGATTATAGACAACACAAATAATTACACCAAACGTTTCTAACAGTTTCACTATTACAGCGCAATTGACCGAAAAACTGATAATTAAATCCCTGAGAACAGACAGACAATGAAATTAACATTAAATTATTTACGAACAATACTTTTGGTAGCAACCTTAACATTGAAAGTAGTCTGAGATGTTCCGGTTTGATATCACACAGAGTAAATTTAATCACAAACTGACAGTAGGCAGATAGGTGCAGACGAGCGATTAGTCGCGGAATGTGGCACAAATCGTACACTGTGTCATCGTAAATTATAGTTTTTATGACGACTCGTGTCTCAGACAATTAGAATCAGCTACTGTTTGTATGATGCATGATGTTATGACAGCGTTTTTGTTGAATGAATTTTAAGTATCAATTTAAAAAAAAAACCTTACATGTCAATGGAACGTTTGTCAAGAATGATGTATACAAAAATACACTTAATAAATACTAAAGTCTAGATTAAAAATGTGTTGACCGCTATGTTGTTGGAAATGAAATAAAAATGTATCTCGATCAAACTTAGGTAAGTTCAATGTCTTCTTTTTTCTTGTTTGCATGACATCAATGAACGCCCGTCCGCGTTCCGGACGCGAGACGTGTGAATCATAGAGTCTAGCTTTTTGTTGCATCCGTTTTTGCACGTTGTTGCACCAAATAATAGACTGTCTATTAGATGCGATCTATTTCGCAGCGTCTCCTCGTCGAATTGATAGATATTTAATTCAGAACGTGCGCTCCATGTGATGCGGTTATTCGTTTAATTGCTTACACAGCCGCAGGCTTTTATCGAATACTAGCTGTGCCCGCGACTTTGTTCCTGTACTTTTCGGCAAACAATAATATGTCTCTTTACTAGTTCTTTTCTTTTTCTGAAATAAAAGTAAGTTACTCCTTATAAAAAGTCTACAAGGCCATCATAGAGCCAATTTGGATCTATGGAGTAGAGCTCTGAGGATCGGCTAGCAATTCCAACCTCAAGATACTCCAGCGCTTCCTAAATATAGCATTAAGAACTGTCTCCAGCGCACACTGAGTTGTAAGAAACTTGGAAGTACGCGAATATCTAGAAATGCCGATCAATACAGAAAAAGTAAACAATTAAGTATAGCAAAAAGTACAAAGACAGGCTGAACAACCACGGCAACTTGCTAGCCAGAGATCTACTCCAAGACAAAGACCATATAAAACGCCTTAAAAGATGGCACATACTGGAACTAGACCAAAGGAACTGACGCGTTCCCACATGTAGATTTAAGACTATTCACATGTAGATTTTAGCCGATTGTAGATAAAATGGAAACGAAAAAAAAAACTCCTTACAATATCAGTTATCTGTTGAAGTCCTATCAAAATCGGTCCAGCCATTTTGGAGATTAGCCGGAACAAATAGATAAACACACAGACAGACAAAAAATTGCTTTTTTGTTATAAGTACCTACTGTATATATTCTCGTAGTAACAAGCTGTTATTTTGAAATTACAAAAAGACACTTCAATTTTATTTATTTCTATATAAGTAAATAGATTTCGTTCACAAGTTGTAATGTGCAAAAACTAGGTTTGTAATTCGTGAACCAATTGAAATGTTGCTGTCACGGTCATAAATAACTGGCATCTATTTGTAAATACGTGAAATGATAATAAGCAGCTATAAAAATACTTAACGATTCATTATAAATATTTCAATGCGTGATTTATATACCCGACATCGTAATAAATCACGAGAAATGCCGAAATTTCGATGAAATTTTACGTAAGCAGGTACCGCCATTGGGAAATACTGCGACAATGAAACGATTGTCAAGGGAGAGAATGAATAAAAATCCAACGTAATACTCGGTAGATATCAAAACACACTTCAGGTCAGTGTAATTTGGCAGACAAGCTTTTTTGGAAAGTCGTTTTGCCCGGCGTTCCCCCAAATGCGGCGTGACTTGGCTAGCGAAAGAGATGAGATTAATGACAGGGGAGGAACGACTTACATCGACCTCCACTCACACCATTGTCCCATACGTGCTTTGTGTACTCCCGAATTTAGACTTGTGAATTAGGACTTAGATAAACATGATTCGTCGACTGCTGGTAGATTTTCTTTATTAAAACCTATGTGTTGTTATTGAGTTGTTTTTTTTTTGTTTGTTTTCAAGTTACTCGGCATAAATAATTATCATAGCTTTGAGGAATAAAAATTATCTATATGATATTATAAACTTGAGTTGTTTATTTAATTATATTTACATAATTTAAAAGCTAACAGTACTAAAATAATAATAATAGTACATTATCTTAGATTTGATAATGTTTTTTCAGAAATCATGGTTCCATAAAAATAACTGAAAAAACTTATCAAATCAAAACAAAGTTTATATAAACGAAAATTTATAAAAATGTACACGAAAATTATATTTACTTAACAAGTTTATCAAAAAACTTTCACATGCTACGTAGTAGAGGTACTTTTTCAGTAATAGAACGGAGCCTCGCCGAATAAAAAGTACTCAAGTTAGGAGTAGCATATTACAGTTTTGTGTCGCACAAAAGTAACATATTGTAAAAGGATCATTTTTGTGAAAGAATTTTCTCGCAACATTTTGTTTGCCCGAATGAAAATAGGAGCCTACATCAAACGCCATTCCGTTTTATACTCAAAAAAACACAAGAGTCTAGATGGCCGAGACTTATTAAATTGAACGAACTATTTTCTGTGTAGGTATCACTTAGAAAGTACCAGTTGTCTCAGTTCTTTTCTACAAGGAAAAGTGTGTAAAGAAATTAAAGTCGGGCCATGTCTTAAAGGCTTAGATTTCAAAGACATGATTTCGTCAACGGGTAAAGCACCTGCAACTTATCACAATGATCAATCAACGTAGTCTATCACTGTCACTTCTTTAATTCACTCTGGTTTATACCGTTACCTTCTAAAAACAGTAATCTCGGAAGGCGACGCTTGTCGACCGACCGCGGCGGCCGGCGATAAAAACTTTCCGGGCAACTTTTCTTTAACCAGTTTTCTTCGAATAAATGTAGCTATCGATATAACCGAATGTTACGTGACGGTGTGATTGGAAGAACTTCGCCGTATCTCGAACTGACTTCCGATGCCTTCGATTGTTCCGATGGACTCTGACTCGCATACATTACAGCTGACCTTTCGTCGGTAAATCGTCCCATCCCTTCACTGGCATTCAAAAAACCTATTCATTAAAAGAACATAATTATGGATAAGTATCGCATGGTTAACTTAATTAAACGTCTTTGTTATTAAGTTTCGTAATCTATGGCTTCAATACTTGACCTTTCAGTTCCTATTTTTGTGAGTGTATTGTTGAGAGAGCTGTCTTAAGTTATAATTAATAAATTAAGTAGATTAATGGAAGTGTTTTAGTAATTCATTGGCGCTTCAGTGTAACATGAATAGCTTTGTTAAATAATGAGGTAGGACGTGGCGAGCAAGTCTAGCGTTCTTTGAACAGATTGGAGCATTTCTATTTCGGCATTTTCCCCGTTCATTATTACTTCGAACTGGAGTAAAATTAGAGGAGCTAGACACGTGTAACGTTTGGAAAATACTATGAAACGTTGTCAAGGAATGGTTTGCTTTCATAATATACTGATTTATAGGTAATCTGTGCACACAGGATGAATAGATTCATAACTGCTAAAGCAGTCTGTGATGTCTAGAAGCCGTTTAATTTCCCAAGCTGTTCGTGTCAATATAGCATATTGGATGCCTATTGCAATGGCGAAATACGGATATTAGGATCGATGCCTACTGTAATTTGAAAACATTGTAAAAGCCAATTATTTTTAAAAGAGTAACCGTGGAGTTTCTTGCCGGTTCGTCTCCATAGGAAACGACCAATGGGAACCGTGCACCTAGCTTCTGACGTTTCATAAGTGCCCATGTCAGTCTATATGAAATAAAATATTTTGATTTTGATGGTAGTGTCAACAAATGATAAGATTGCAAAATTACTAACGGAGATTATTCTAAAGCTTATGTTGGTTTTTAGTAGCCCGGAGCCTGATTTCGTTCCGGTTGTTGGCAATCGGCTTGTCCCCTATTAATGGGACTTAAACATAACTGGCGAAACGTCGGTGTACTAAGATGCACGTCTGCTTAACCTTTCGGTGATTACAAGCGTGATGTTATTCTAACACTTTTCGTAATAGACAGCAGTATTTATGTTTTTCCTGAAAGTATTTTCTAATAACAGATAAACGGTGGCAAGAACTGTGATGCAACAAAAACAGAGGAAAGCATAAAATCTGAATGTTACGGATCAACTGTCAAATTATACGCAATAGAAACGACTGACTGAACTTCATTCAACATTTAAATAATATATTTCGAGATTTTGTCGCCGAAAATCTGCATGAAAGTAGAAGAAAACAAAAAAGAGTTTTAATAAAAGGATAAAGTCGTGACGATTTTTTACGTCGCGTATTTGTAATGCTAGTTTAAAGCGCACTTAACACGACTTAAGTATGGCACAAACTGAAGCTTAGGAAAATTTATTTCCTGAAAGAGTGTGAAATGGCTTATTCAAATGCAAATGCGGAATCCTGTCCGGTCAAAGCGATTTCCCTTAGTATATTTTCTACCTTCTTTTCGTAGGGTTTTTCTCAGTTTACAGAGTGGGCGACATCGTCGTTTTCATATGCAAAAATTTAATGAAAACATGTTTACAAAATAAGCTTCGAAATTTATTTTTATGTAGGCATCCTACTTTTGGTTTTAAGTCACTGACATGTAACAAAGAGTTAAAAGATTTCCAGGAAGGTATCGGTTTAAATATTAAGAAGCATTATTAAATTTTCGTTATTGCACCTACTACTATTTGTCTCTGCATCACCCAAAGGTTGACTGGTAAAAAATGCCAATGGCATTAATTCCGTCTTTGGTGTGCTTATTAAAGTATTAAATAAATAAATGATTAGGGCATTGACATAACGCATGTTCTCGACTTATCAACATTCAAACGCGAATGCAATCTGACGGAACCACATACAATATGGAAACAGAAAAACTTGTCACTTACAAACGGAAATCATCAACACTTCCGTCGCAACCAGTCCAGTGACAGCCGCCGTTAGAAATTCACCGGAAACATACCAGTCCACACTAACTCTCGCTTTAAAAAAAAACACCAAGACTACAATGACGATATTGGCTATTTTTTTTTTTGGAAGGGAAATCATCTAATGACTCCTCCCGCTCTGGGTGGAGAGGAAGGGAGTGTCAGACTCTAACTGACTAAAACCCACCCGTGTTCCTTCCTTAGTCCTTTATGTTCCGGGGCAGCGGTAACCCTTTCGGACGATCCCGCTACCCCGGCAGGCTTCGGCCCTAGCGGGCCCCTTCCTTTATGCTGACATCTCTTTGAGACGCGCGTGGAACACATACGCGCCGTCCGGCACGGGCCTGGTCCTGATCGAACGGTGAGCTACCCATTACTCTCCGTCCGCAGGCCCGCGCCTATAGGTGGCCGGGAGTCGTCACGCGGCTCCCGACGCCCGGAGCGTCTCCCGCGGCGGCTGGGACGTGAGGTCCTCTCCCTCAGCCATCCCGCCACCTCATTCGCTAGCATGACTGCTTCGCAGAAGGAGGTGACTGCCTCCCACTCCCACGATATTGGCCTCAAGTGATCATTAGATCACTTGGGGCCAATATCGTCATTGCTGATTTACATCGGCTTACGCCGCTTTACGTTTTTGGACGAACGATAAAAAGTTGTCGTGCCGATGCTATTACGTTCGCAGTTTAGCTTGCAGCTACGCTAACAGTTACGAAGGACCACGGGTTCGAGTCACGATTGAGTCTCTATTGATCACTCTTGGTTTCAATTTTACGCCATCCGAAATTTTAAATTGCTGAACTTAACGGGTGGTGATATTTGACCGTAATTTCATTTTGTTTGTTTTGAAATTTTAATTTGAAGCTATATTTGGAAGGTTTCGTTATTTTCTTAGCCTTGGGAAGTAAGTGGCTGCGTAGACGAAATTAATATCAATATTTATAGTGGAAATTTACCGTAACAAGAAGACAGAGAATCTCTCTAACTTTCTATTGTAAAAAAAAACGTATGTAACAAGGTGTTTAGCTAGCTCAACTTAATTTCGTAACAGATGACATCACTTCAGGAAACATTTAACTCCGAACAACAATAACTAGTTATTTTATAGCCATACTGCTCACAGTGACCACTTTCTCTGAAAGCGGACCCATTAAAACTAGAAGACACACAAAGATGATGATTTCATAATGTGAAACTATAGATGTAATCGCAACTGCACATACTCCCGGTTGTTGCATAGTTTTATGAAAGGTGCTTTACTGTAAAGCCTAGAGCACATGGTCTTGACACAAAATTCGAAATGCTAAGTGACAACAGAGAGAAATGGAACCAGGATACTTAGTCTGAGAATGGAACAGTACCCGGCACTTATAGTTATGAAACTTGTATCCTAGTATGGACGAGTCTTTACATTGGCGCTTATAAAGCAAGCTTCAAACATAAGAGCAAGTAATTAAAACTATTACTAAATGTTTTACGATCCAACGCTGTACACTTTGTAACTCGGAAACTGTGCTCTCTTTAGAGCGAAATAATTAATTACGACTTTAACGTGTAGCTAAGCGGTTATTGAAAAGTTTGAAGTACGTTGTAGAGTTTTTATGTTGCGTCTGACGTATAAAAGGCACTGGGAAAGTCAATTTGGTATGACGTGTTCATGTGGATGGGCAGTAAAGTTGCCGAAATCCCAGTAGATGAAAGTTTAGTAAGTTAGTGGATTAGACGACCCTCTCATCTCCAGGGTGGATTAGAAACGTCGACGAGATAAAATTATGTAGAGTATGGACAGCAGCATCTTTTCTCTGAGTAATCAATCATCATTTTATATGCCAATCATCCACTGAGGTGGCTATAAGAAGCCCACGCTCAGTAATGAACGAGATCCTAGTGGAGATTGTAAAAATGCCTATAGTAATGTCCGAGCATGTAAGGCTTGTATAATTACCTACTAATTCAAGCATCGCGAATGAAACAATACCTACACGTCATGTCTTACATGAAGTTATGCATCCAACAATAGAATAATAAAAGCAACACAACGAAGTTTGTTGGCACAAAGAACATCAATAATGAATTAATATCAACACTCTTTTATTTATAGACTGTCTAGAAACTTATTAGATTCTATTCACGCGAATTGGATGAGCGGTGTGCGAGATGCCATGACAAGTATTCTGAGGAGACAGGATGGTGACCGTTAGTGGACGTGCCGGAATCTGCCGTGTGGGTACCGTTAGCGGGCCGGCCGATCGATGTGCGCCTTGATGAACCTTCGCAAACAAACGCCAAGTGATTTTTTGGTACGGTATACCATTAGCCTTACAACCTCAACCAACCAGTTTGTGAATTCAATCTCCGGTGATTCGAGCTGTGAACTCGTGCCGAGAACAATTTTATAACCGATTTGTTTTTTTTTTTTATAAAATTCGAGACTATTAGCGTGGAATTTATTGCTTATTAGATTTTATTCGAGAGTCCACTCAAGTTACTAAGCTTTAAGTACCTTACTTTTATTATTTTGATAACATCAACATTTTTGACGTATTTTGATGAGATTAACGTACCTACTTATAGACTTTATTTGACGTATTCGAAGTTAAGGATGGACTATGAGTGAAAGTTTTCAGAAACTCATTAAAAGTAGTTTTTGAGAGGAGGCTGTAGCGAGTGTACGACCTAAGATCAAATGATTGGTAAAGTTATGAATGTTTTGATTTTGTTATTCGTTCTTGAAGACTTGACATTTACCCTGTTTACATGGAACAATCTCTTAAGAAAACATTCTGCAAATGTTATGACCAGCGATAATAATAACGATTATTATTATTAAAACATTGATCAGGCAGGGGTCATAGTTCTTCCATAGTTCTTGGTAACCAGTCCACTTTAGCCACCCAAACCCATAGTCCAACTTTTTATTTTTCCATATCCTGCAATAGTCCTACACCAACCGGTGGTTATCCTTGGGTGCACTTGCATAGTGCATACAGGGATAATCGTATAATTTCCTAAGGGGCTTCAGCGAGTTGGCTTCGGCCCCTCGTACGCCTTCCAAAGGACCGGGACCCTATGGTCCCGAGATATATAAATTCAAAAACGATTATTAATATTCAATTTGAAAACAATGCCTATTAGGCAACGCCCACACTTCAAACATAAGGAAACTCCACTAATTTACTCGGTTAACTTTACGGACCTTAATAATGCCATTTATAAGGCGAAACTTCCAAGTATTTGAGGCCGGGCTTACAAACAGGATCTCAATTTAATTTCCTTTCTGACCATATCTAATAGAATTCACTGACATCGCGGTAATAAGAACTTGTTGCTTTTTCCGATGTTTTTCTTATTTAGCGTTCAGTCAATGGCTAGAAATCTTGGAGAGTCTTTACAGCTGGTTTCAATAGCATCTATTAAGAACGTCGATGACGGATACCATTACCAACTGACCGTGAAAATCTGACGTTTTCTCTGCGCACGGGCACTCTTTATATTGTGGGCCAGTAAATTAGAGACTTGAGTTTGAGGTATGTAGGTAATTGCTTTATATGAAGAAACTGTAAATTCATTAACTAAGTTAGTTTATACTGTACAGGTGCAGGCAACCTTGGTAATAATAAGATAATGGCATAACATTATAAGATAAACGCCAATACGAATTGAGAAGGCAGAATGTTTTCTGCCTTCTCAATACGTATTGAATTTTGTGGATTGGCGTACTGTTGTAGGCATCAGATTCGACTGACAAGTCAAGGATAAAAATGTAAAAACGATTCCGTAATAATTATTTCGTAAGATATTGTTTGGTCGATGTGCCTCTTCTACGAATGGTAGAGGCCCCGGGTACCTACCCTACAATATACAAACATCACGCTGGTTATGGATTATTAAACAAAAAAAAAGTTGCCTATCCTGTTATTACTGAAAGATCTTATATCACTTTTAGTCATTAATAATATAATAATAATAATCATTTTATTATCAGGCAGCTAAGGCCCATAGATAAAATACACAACATAATCTTATACTATAATAAACTAATACATATTAAAAACCTTAAAACTATGACTATACACGTAACGTGGTCGGCGTCGTGTTTCGCTGCGTGGTGTCGCGTAACCGTCCTCGGAAACGTCGATATACGACACCTTTCGGCCAAAAGTCCTCTTTCAGGCAGGTCTGTAGATGTTGAGTTGGAACATTACAAGTTCATTACAAGCATAGCATTGACAGAAGTGTGCACTTACACAAACGTTCCAAAAACCCTTTTCAAGTTATCGGCCAGTAGGGTCGCAAGAAAAAAATTAGGAACAAGTATTCAGGTATCCATTTATTTGTAGCATTTTATTTCCCTGCAAAACAAGTTCGCCTAATTTAGTATTATCTATATCTTACTAGTAATAGAGTTTGTTTGTTTGAACGTGCTAATCACTGGAACTAACAGCCCGATTTGAAAAAAATCTTTTTGCATTTGATAGCCCAATTATTGAGGAAGTCTATAGGCTAATTAACATCAAGCTAGGAACCTTAGGAAAAACATAAAACAAAAAAATAGAAAGAAAGCTAAGCGAAAACGAAGTAATATCGCGGGCAGGCGATGCGATGGAACGGGGTTGATCGGGGACGAAGTCGCGGACAGAAGCAGAAGTATTTGTATAAGAACAATCGAATACTTAGGTCGCCGTTTCAAAGGCCATACAGCATATCTCCGCGAGCCGTCCAACTCAAGTAAACAGGTGATACTTTCTTCATTGGCACGACTAGTCCGTGACGAAATAAATCGGAACTATTCAAATGCAATCAATAATAAAGAATTATGAGTTATTGCGTAGCGCAGTTGCTAATACTTAAGGAATTGGAGTTTGGGGCCATGCCGCGTATAATTCGACAGGTAGGAATTAATGAATACTATTTGTTTTAGTAAGACCTGTTTAGAAAGGTATATTGGCGGCTTTGCATAATTTATTACGAGATTATCGAATGGATCTAACAAACATAATTATTGGGTATTGTTAGTTTAATACTTAATACTTTTAATGAATTTGAAAGTATATAGGTAGAGCAGTGGTGGCCCAGTGGTAACGGCCGCGACTTACGAGTACGTTTGAACCCAGATAGGCGCTTTACTTTGTGTAAATTATTTCATCACCACTGCTCTTAAAACCGTGAAAGAAAACATCGCGAGGAAACCGGCATGTCCTGGAACCAAAAATTCGAAGACATGTGACATCTACCAACTCGCACTGGGCCCGTGTGGTGGATTATGGCCTATTCCCTCTCATCGAAAGGAGGCCTGTGTCCCAGTAGTGGGAACATTTTAGGCTGATTATGCTATACTGTTATGTATAGTTTACAGTTACAGTCGTTGCAATTTGATTAAGGTATTCATAGTGAAAAATAACTTTAATTTCGAAAGTCGGTGTCTTTGGATCTGGTTTTAAGGTTTTTTGCCACCAACTTCCGAAATTAAACTTATTTTCCTCTTTTTAGTTATGGTACCTTTCCCAAACCGATTCGCATACCACTGTGTGCTATGTAAACAACATTGACTGGAAGTATTATAACATCATCAAGATACAAAAAGTGGAATAAATACCTATTATCGAAGCTAACTCCAAAACTTCCCAAGCAAAGTTAATAAAATTTATATGGGACCATCCCTGAGGCAAACCCTGTCCATTAAAAAAAGAATTTTCGAAATCGATTTAGAATTACGGGAGATATCGTGTAACATATTATAAAAAAATATATATACAGTCGAATTGAGAACCTTCTCCTTTTTGAAGTTGGTTAAAAAGTGAAGAATATTTTTTATTCATATTTTTGCGAGACTTCAGCGCTGAAAACAATCTGAAAATTAGTTCTCATTTCAGTGAACACTTTTGACACAGTAGTGACAAAACTGTTTTCAAGAAAGATTTGGCATCGATATACTTTTAGTTTCAGTTTTAGTTTTGATTGCCAAATCCTAGTTTTAGAGCGTTCATACCGAGTACGCAATAGATCTGGATGAATAGTTTTTTGTACTTTATTATTTAAACTTGAAAACCAACCTCTTTATGCTTCTTTTATGTAAGTATAGTGAAATTATTTGTTTAGAACTCTGGTTTTTTATTATGGATAGAAAATTCTATAGCATCGTGTGTGTGTCAATATAATATGATTTATTGTGAGATGAGCGTCTGTCTGTCGTTGGAGTAGTTGTATACTTTTAATTATGTGTTTGTGTCTTTAACTAATATAATTAGCCTTGGCGGTTTTATATTAAAATAAATAAATAAATGATTTTGATTAACAAAAGAAGCCAAACAGCAGCTTCAAAGAACTCACGTTACTTCAGTACGATATCGGTCTTTAATGAACTTTATATTTTCGCATAAATTAGGTTCCTCAGAATATATTACGAGTAATTAATATGCAAAGATTTAAAACACGTCCCAAATCGTATTTAATTATGTTTTCAAAGGCATTATATTTTTCCATCAAAGTAAATGAGGGGTTAATTGCGAGTGTTCGTCTTCGACCCTCTAAATTAAAGATAAAATATTAATTTTGAAGGTTTATGCGAATATTAATTTGATTAGTTTCCCCCATTTCGATTTAATACAACATAAAAATATGCGATAGGAACTGAGGGGGACTATTAACGTAGATTTACGATCGTATTATTCAACTTAACGAGATCGATATTAGTCTAATATAAATTAGTTGGAGTCAGCTTCTTATTTTTAATCACGGAATAAAATATGCACCTGTCAAAAGCTGAAAAGAAATGAGATTGCTGTCTCTATGCTGATTTCACTAATTAGATTTCGATTTTATGGTCTTAGAGTTGATGAATTAGAATTTAGTCGACTCTTCACGTGACCAGAGGGCTGGCCTATTTCTTGGCCAAAGAATTAGCATTGCCATACAACGTGGCAATGCTGCCAGCCTTTTGGGCACTGTTCCTGTTGACAGCGATGCGGACGAATTCTTTGATGCCCTATGATTATTTTACTTATTTTTTATATAAATGTACATATTATTATAGTTTATATGTTATCTTAAATTATAGAAATAGATTTGAAAAAAAAAAAAAAAAAAAATTAGAATTTATATAAGACATTCGATTACCGTATTGTTCAGATCATTTACTCTGAATAATGTTTACGTTAGCGTCCTCAAAGGTTAAAAATACAGCCCTTTGAAGAAAGGAATCCATTGATACGTTTGATGTGAGATACCTGTCTAAGCCTGTTTTTCACTGAGTTAGGGATTTCTGCTGACAATAGAATACATAAACCCACATGATGAAAGATGTGAGTAAAATGCTTTGTGCTTATTTCCCTCAGTAAACGTTTGTTATATTTATTATTTGATCCGATCTTTCGGTTCTTAATCTGAGATCCCGGTGCTTGGTTTCTTTAGATTGTTGTTAAGGCCGCGTCCTTCAGTCGCAAATGATTTTATAAGAACGTTACTTTCACCTTGTTACGTGTCGATTTTCGCTTTTTGTAATCACTTTCTAAATAACTTCGAATTTGCTTCAATTCAAGATTAATGATAAAAGGAAAGATGTTCAGTGACTGTCCTGAAATAAACAGTCGGTTAAGAAAGTAATCGGTGGCTAGTACGATTTGAACCACGCTTCGATCAATGCGACCACAAAGAGGGATATTCTGCAAAAAATACAATAGGCAATTTTAGATGCTCTAGCGAGCGGGAACTCTCTGCAAATCGATGAGAGGCTATGAGGAAGTCTGGAAGATTGTCACCATTGAATAATGTGTGGATTGAGGGAAAAGTTGCCCATTCTGCCGGAGGCAGGCGGGTCGGGAGTACGGTGTCTCCGTTACATTTCCTGCTGGACCGCCCCAATGGATTTTACTTGCGACAGAGCCAGATATAAGGAAACTCTTTGGAAATCGAATCATATATCTTTGAGCTTTCCAGATTGTGTCTGTTTTGTCTTACATTTTAGTCTCTCATTAACAAAATATTTTCGTTCGTAATTACGTAAGATAAATTCAATTTGATAAACGGCTCACGAAGAAGATGAGGTCATGCTGTAATGATCATAATTAGGATTGTTAAGTCTTAACGTCCTTGACGCTCTCTGCTAGGAACCAGGCAATCTTACCTTCGAATTTTAACTATTTTTGTACTAATCATAAATGTAAATAACTTCTAGATTATTGAATCTGTCGTGATTTACCGAGGTTTGATTGGAATTTAATTTTAGCTGTTCGGCGCCCGAGGCTTTGCGTAAGCAAAATTGGAAAGGTAATATTTTAATAGAAGACAGTGCAATTTATCATTGTAGCTACAGAAATATCGACAAAGAAATCGAACGCGGTTTTAAAGGTAAAAGGACAGTTATACAGTAGGTAGTCGAGGATGAGGATAACACAAGCTCTGTAACCTTTACAAAAAATAATTTGAGATATATTTCTGTTGAAAAGTTATTTTTTATTTTTATTTAGTTCGGTAGGTATTATCCTCATTAGACTTGCTGCTTGATGATCGATCTATACGATCGTTCCATGTGCGAAACTTTTTAAACGAGTCCTATTATAAGTTTCACTCCTATCCTTCAATTTGCGATTCGTTTAATCTCATTTGACTCCGAAATTTATTTTACTAGGTTTTTTTTTATCGCCGACTGTCGGAGTATAGGGCGTTGACTTCTCTTACAGTTGTACAAAAATACATTACATTTAAACTAACAAATTATTCGCTTTCTCGGAAAACGACCCGTGTCAGATTATTTATTGTACTGACAGTATCGTTTCACTTAACTACAAGCACACCTAGTTTTTAACGTTAATACTAGTTAAAAAGAAGAAATAAATTTATTTTGGGATGTTTCTTTGAAAAGAAAATGTTCATGATTTTTCGTATTATAACTTCTTCTACTTATATTTAAGTTGCTTGCTAACTTGGTATAATTTTGTTAAAGTTAACCAGAATTAACGTTCACACGTAGCAGTTTATCTAGAAAGTCTAAATAGATATTTATTGCTAAGAAATTAAATTATAACGTTGACATTAAAACTTTTACATTAAAATTAATGTAAACGGTAACTTTCGTTCTCTTAGGACACGTACAGCCACAAGACAGCCAAACAGAAAGCCAATTCTCGTAATTTAAAACATTCATAATTTAGTCGCAGTCTCATCTCGGTAACAAACAAATGACAAAAACTTGTCAAAATGTAGGGAAATTAGAGGTATTTTTGACAGATTGAGACTGAGATCAGACTGTGAACGTTCTTAAAATTACGAGAACCGCCCCTCTGGTGTATGCTTGCTTCGTCAATGCACGTCGCGGCCATATTTCATTCAGAGCGATACGATCGAGATGGCTCAATTTTATTTTACCAACGCTTATGTTTTCTCACTATTTCTGAAATGCAAATGCTTGCTTGCTTTTCCAACTTCAGGTACTGCAAAATACAAGACATTATCTAGCTTTCACAAGTACTTATCTTATCATCTTCAATTTTATTTATGTAACAACTTTCCTGTCTAGACGTTCTCATCGCTCATAAAAAAACTTTAAATGACATTCAACAATAAAATAATTGCAGATTCGCCCGATTTTAGTAATACTTACATCAGTCTCTATGATAAAAAAAATGTGACCACTCAAAAATATTCTCATACCAATTAGGTGATTCAGACAAACTTACCGGTAAGAAATCCGGTAACCTCATACATTCCACGAAAGGCCACGGTCATGACACGGCACGTAACATGTTCTCAGCATTTTAACGAAAGTGATGGACACATAACCACATCGTGACGACCCATAACAGCGGTTATATATGTTGCGTAAAACATTGATTGCATACAATGAACTTATGGAGTTACGGCTAATTCATTCATAGATGACTTTAGATGACTCAATGTGGCCCACGCATCACCTCTGCGTTTTAGTGTTGTTGTAATAATTGTTGTATTCTTGCATTGTTGTCGTTTACGAATTGTTTGGTGTCACTTTCAGTGGGTGTCGTTGCATATGCACATTTGAATATAGAATTTATTAAGTAGGCAGATAGATCCGTCGCACTGTACCTTTTACTTGTATTTTATTTATATTTTAAACATCTTAGGCGGCGATTCGATAATAGCATGAGGATTGGAAATTTCAAGGACGCGTCACGTTTAGCCATATTTCGTTACATGATAGAGAACAAAGATATCTCTCTGTCTCTCACACTAAATCTCTCTTATACTTTATTATTTAAGATGTTTCTCCTAAAAAAAAAAAATATTAAGTAGGTATATATTTCTTGTTCTGTTTGTCAGGAAATGATAGTAAGTAGGTACTAAGGTACTAACGTCTTTTTAGTTTATTAACGCTGGTTTCCATGAAATTTAATGAAATTTAGTGCAGAGAAGTCAGTTATAAAACAGTCGATATATTTTGTGAAAAATCTCACCATGAAAACGTAGGTGAAGTGAGCTTGAGGTGAGCTGTCATTCCAGCTGATGCTAGGGATTGACATTATTGACAGCTGTGAGAGATTTTTACAGAATAGCCCGACTGGTTTCAGATAAAATAAAGACTAAGCAATGAAAATTGCCTAGAAATGCAGTAAATACCTATATTTACGTACGGTAAATATAGGCATTCACTACATTTCTATGCAATTTTCATAATTGTCGTTGTATGCAACGAGCAAACAGGTTCTATTTAATTGTGCTCGTAGGCTGCTCTTTGCACTATTGCGATATTGAAACTGGATATGTTATTGCTTTTCGTGTTACAAACATTTGTTAATTGGCAATAAATAAGCATTTACTATGACAATATTACTTTGGGAATAAGTTTTAGATGTGATTATTATAAAATTACTGAAATAAACGAAGCAGAAGGAGTATGTGCGGATCGTAGCATGTGGCGTTCTGTAGTCACTGCCTATTCTTATGGGAAGATGGCGTGAGTTTATGTACGTACTAGCTGCGCCCCGCGGTTTCACCCGCATAAGTGTCGATCCCGCGGGGATATCGAGATAAAAAAATGGTTATAAACTATCTGTGTGCCAAATTTCATCCAAATCCGTTCAGCCGTTTGTGCGTGAATAAGTAACGAACATACAAACACACTCACAAACTTTCGCCTTTATAATATTAGTGTGATATATGTAGTAAAGAAAGTACTATATTATTATTCAAAACATTTGACGCAATGAGGTCCCAGGTCTGAAATGTGAGGTTTTAGAATGGCCTCTTTCTGTGTCGAAATATACAAAATACAAAATTACGCAGATCTGTATTATATATGATATATCTGTTTGTGCTTAGTTAAATTAAAGTAAATTTAATAAAACTTTATTAAAATTTCAGAATAGGGTCCAATGTTTGTTAGTATTTTGATGTTAGTAACAGTAGTGCTTAGGTAACTGGATTCTTTTATTTATTAAGTTCTATGACGAGAAAAAAAAGAGTATTCTATTCTATTCTATTCTATGACTATAGCCACCCAGTTTCCCTGAAAAGGACAGTCCGCACTGACAGTGATCATTTTCAGAATGCTGACAATGATGCTGAAACTATAATATTAGTTGACTCACTTCACATTTAATTTTAAAGATAAGTTTTCCACTCACAATTTCTTTTCCCCTCAATACCTTAGGCTTAGACGTTGGGCCATTATAAATTAAACTAAATCCTAATTTACATAAGAAACCTACCGTAAAAAAAACATAAAACCTCCATTTTATTGCAGTCATTAAGTGAATAAATAATAAAATGCTCTTGAAAACGTGAAAGTGTAAGTAAATTAGCAAGTTAAACAAACTACTGAGCGATAATGTGATTTCGGAGTCTGCCCACGACCCTTTCACCGTGGAGTAGCATTTTAATTTAACTTAACACGACTACTTAGCTAGGTATATTGATGCTTTTAAAGGCTGCATGTAGGTAAGTCTAAGTCCTACCAATAGATTTTTTTTTTTTCAAATCAAATAATTTATTGTTAGAGTTCTATTTTTGTCTTATAAAGCCTACAAATAAAGACCTACTAACTACTACGGATATTAAGTTATACGTAGACCTTACCTAATTGAACTTTTTCATTCTTTGTAATAAATAGCCTTGAAAATACCTAAAACACTTAATTTAGCCAATTGACCATGAATATTTTTTAAGCCTAAAACTTGGTTAACTGGCTGTGAGAGTCGGGCTTAAACGTTACATGGGAGATACTAAGGTCAAAACAGTTCACTGTCTGGTCAAGTTATAATAGGGACGATGACTGTTTTTTTTTAAATTTTAAACTCTAAAATATTTTTTTTTTGCAAATATTGCAAACAAAAAAAAACAAAAAAAATTAAAAGCTTGCAAATTGCCAAGTTATAAATGTTTTAAAATAACTGCTAGACAAAGACGGTACTATCCATAGATATCGTGGTACTATCATAGAAATGACGTTACGCTTACGACTATGTAACTGCAATGAAATGAAATTGTTTATTCTGTACTTAAATAGGATATCGGAATCACTTTTACATATCATTATTATTAAAAAAAAAAAGCTAGATGAGGTCGGCGTTTCCTATCTGACTACTTTGAAAAGAAAGGCCGAAACAAACTCAGAGGACCGAAACAAACTAGCTAGCGCCATACATTGTCCGCACCGCGCGACAAGGACGCGAATAATCACTTCCAAAAACTTTTAAAGCGTGTAGCTTCTCCATATTTCCATCAATTCTTCTTTGAAATTATTTTTTTTCGAACATTTCTAATATTAGTATTTATTCCTATTGTGATTGATTATTAGTAGAGGTCAAGGCTATTCTTATATGCAATATTTTTGTCTAAAATAGCCTTCCACGTTTTAGTTTGAAACCGGCTCAGATGTAATAAAAAGAGTTATCTTAATTCGATTTAAGTAAGTTTTCAATGACGGTCACGTCTCTCAACTCTTGGTCAAGTGTACCACACGATTGCGGTAAAAAACTTTGTCGAAAACTGCCTGTTATAAACTTCCTTATGTTTTTTATTTGATTTTTGGATAAATTGAATTGCTTTATACCAACGTAACGTTTACAAATTCTTTCATAACGAAAATGTCTTAGAACTTAACGACGTTTTGTAAGCAAAAAGTTCCGACTCAAAAAATATGCTAATCAGCATCCTTTGAGTGGTTAAACATTTTCTTTCGACGTCACAATTAGCAGAGTTCAACGACATTATCTCATTTTTATTAAACTCTTTTTATTGAAAATAAGTGCTCAATGTTAATTCAATTGACCAGATAACTATGAGTTGACAGTAGCTGCTAAGTTGCCTTTCACTAGCATTTACTGAATGTCGTTCGCGGCTCAATTTTTTACATGAATTGCAACAGACTAATAGATTTGTTTCGTTTTATCACGTTTAATATTTCATCTATAATGGTAGTGTTGTATAATATAATAGCGTTAAGCTCGTTTTTACTGTGACACCAAACAGCACACAGATTGAGCCTATTATCACTTTCCCATTACACGAAGCAATCATCCTTAGTACGTGTTACACAGATGTGTTTTGATTCACGTGTTTCTCTCTATTACTCCATTATCGGCTGAGCTATTTTCTAGGCCGTTATTAACTAGTTACCTGTGAGTTAGGGGTGGGAGTTTTAAGCGCGTAGTGGCTAATAGCTATCTAAAACCGATGCGATCTAAATTCGGGAGCAGCAGTAAATTCGTGGCTCTTAATGGAATTTCCGCATCAGAGAGCGGCGCGGCGTGCGTCCGGCCGCGGAAACATGAACACGGCCACGCTGGGGCTCCACCGGCCATCAACACCCTGCCATGAAGTAGGTGCAGAAGGTTAGTTCCATACAACAAGTGAGAACGCACGGACACATAGACACGAGTCTTCACACAGCGAATGCAAGCGCACTTGCGACTGACATTCGTTTGACAAGTTAAGATCGCCGTACGTTGGCGTCATGTCGTGGGTGCGCCTGATTTTGCTAGTTATAATGGTAAGAGCCTTCTGTATTTAAATACTTTGTGACTCTGTCCCCCAACCCTCATATTAATCCGATTAATTTCTAAACGCACCTCCAAAAAGGTGCCATTTAATGATTTTTGCTATTGGCATTTTGACATCCCAAACCCAACACCTTTCTTGCGAGGGTGAAATAAGGCCCTACATTTTATTCTACAATGAGCAATGAATATTAATAAACAAAATGGGAGTTGAGATGGGTGCATAATTCAGATTGGATTCAAATGGCAATCAGCCTTCGTTTCTTGTATGTTTTCAAATTCTTTCTTTCGACGAATGTTGGAATGGGCAGGAATTTAATTTTTTCCGAACTTTCAAATATAACCGAGTAAAACAAACTACCCTTAAATGGTGTGTAAATAAATATAGCAGTAACCAAACTTTAAAAGCATTTTTCGGTGAATTACAAAGTGTTTTTAATAAAATATTAAAACAGTCGGGATAACGCGGTAGTGGTGATTTCGCTTTGATAAAAAACATGTAGGGCTCAATCAGGCGGGCCTGCTGTGCGGCCGGTAATCGATTGTATAAACATTGATTTACAATCTGAGTCCCCCAATCTGAACATAACATACGGAGCTCAAATAAAGATATCCGCGTTCAGTACGAATCGGTGCACACAGCTCTTGGTTTGATTTTAATCAAAAGTTTCGATTGGACTGCCAACCATCCGGTCGAGTGCAATCGCAGCGTACGTTTAGCTCGCACCGCTGCCACCATGATCGGGGTTTAATGACTGCACCCGAAATGTGTGTTCAATCTAATGCGTATTTGCAGTTCCATAATTGTTGAAAGTTTCAACGTAGCGATGTGCTGTGCGAGCCGCGCTTCTATCTGCTCCCTGACATACATGTAACTCGTTACAAGTTTGGCGGCGGCGCGGCACTCCCACCAAACTGCCTGCTCCGCGATCCTTAATGAGAAAACCATAATAGGTTTCATTAAGTAATAAGTATAATTCATAACCATTGTGGGCCGGATTCAGTCGAACACGTTTTAATTTCCTTGGCAATGTAACGAGTAATTTCAAAGAGAGCCTTAATGAAAAGTGAAGGTAAATCTCCACGGTCCCTGAGCCCACATTTAAGTGAAATAAAAATAAATTGTACTCAAAGTGGGATAGCCGCTCAAATTAAGCACCTGAATAAATTTTGTGATAATCCGTAGCAGTCTTTTAATGCTTTACGAAGCCGCCGCCCGCGCCACCCGCGCCCGCCGGCGACGGAGCCGTGCGGAAAGAATAAACGAATAAGATAATGATTACTCTCATTTCATTACTTCTCTTGATCCTAGTAATTGAGGAAATTGGGTCGAAGTGTGATAAGAGAGATTATCGGGTGTTATTGGGCCGGTCCCATTAGGGACCTCTTAATCGTATTTAACGCCTTTATCACCTGGGGTGCGCAATGGTCCGTAACGGGCGAACATAAGGTGCAGAATTTTCGGGCTCGCAGTTAATAACCCTGTTCGTACGCTCTTATTTTCTGAAATGCTTCAGTTCTATTCACAGAATCTATTTACATAATAGCACCCATTCAACTGTTGTTAACAATGCGAGTTAATATGTGTACGTAGTGGGAATCTCTTCTGTGTTGTGTAGCATTGTGTAGTCCAAACATTTTCGTAGCACGCGGAAAGCGGAGGGTTGGTCGAGCTAGTGGTGTTTTAATTTATATTTTTTTTCTTCTCATTCCCGAGTCTGGGCCGAGAGTTCATAATGGGCAAAACATTAGCTCGGCCTACTTTAGGTGAAAGCTTTCAGGGCTTTTCGACTCATCTTGCGTTAACATTCGCGTTGAGTTCGGAAGCATTAATAGTATGCCATATTTCCCGAAACTTTTTTATATAAAGCACTCAGACGTTTATAATAGTGTTGAATGTGTTCGACATAACAAATGATTGCCGCTTTATTACATCAATTTGAATTAATTCGTTCCGTAATTAAGCTCTCGGATTGATGACCTGACGAAAGTTTGTAATGTTAGAGTAGTTTGCTTGTTAGTTTAGATAAGTATAGATATTTATTAAATCGATTCCAATTAATGTCGATGATGTTATAGAAGCTGTTAGTTTAATTATTATAGTTAGATATTAGGCTTGATTGGTGGGGCGGCAGAGAAAGTGGCTTAGAGTGAAAACCGCAGAAATGCCACCGGGTGACTTTCCTATGAGGTGTGCATATGGACATGTGTCAGACTGGTTTAGGTATGACGAATTCTACAACTACTGCTATGTTAGAAACATGCGTCAATGTGACACGTCGGTAAACAAACAACTTTCTGCTTATGTCAGTTATTTATGCGGTTATTGAACTTGTTTAATTAAATATTATAGTATTTTATATGAGCATGTAGTCATAAAAGTAATTTGCAATTGAAATTGTTGATAATTTAAAAACAAAACACTTTATTTTAGGCTCTACTCAAGTAATTGGATAAAGTATGTAAAATGTAGGTCTTCTATTGTTATATCGAAGGTTGACTGGTAGAAAATGCCTATGGCATTAAAAGTCTGCCTCTACTAGGTACTCTTAAATTAAGTCCGCCCCTACATTTGTGTGCTTGAAGTATTCAATAAATCGTACTTATCGTTTAAACCTCCGTGGTTTAAACCAAATGTTTTTACGAAAACCGCATTAAAAGAGCCGAGAACATTTCTAATGAGTCGGTAACAGCAGCGTTAAAAATAAAAGTGCAAATAAAATGTTTAACAGCCGAAAAAAGCATCAATACTTAACATAAAAAAGAGTGAAACTCTGCTAAAGAGAAAATGGCTTTTTGTAGGGAACGTTTATTGATGATTTTCAATATTTACGATGACGGTAAAAAGTTTTCAATAACATCGCGACAACACAAAAGAATTTGTTTCGTAGACGGTTATCTAAGATTGGTTGAAGTTGAAGCCAATGGGACGATTTCATTGGTCCATTCGGAAACGTAGCTACGAGTCCCAAGATCTGGCTTAAATCCTGCTCCGATACGGGGAAATTACTAATTAGTCTTCTAGTTGTAGTGGCTGGACCAACTTTGTAATTAGGAGGGGTTAGAAACGAAAGATTAGGTTGATCCTAATTCTTTAAACCCTAATCAGAAGCTAGAAAGAAGCAGAGAGAAAACGGTATAAAAAGTTAGTTCGGGGGTAATAGTTTTGAATACTATCTGGAATGGTACAAATAAGTACCATTCCAGATAGTGGTAGTTCATATCCCGACGCATTTTATGTTAATGATAACCTTGCATCAAAAGCATATCATATATCATGCATGTATATGAATATATGAATCTACAGGGTCAAATAAAATTGACTAGCAAAACTTTACAGACACGGTTCATATGATAAAACAAGACACATCTAAGAAATTCCTACAATCGCAAAGGTAAACTCCTATACAAATATAAAGCTTAGTTCATACACAATAACGGTGTCTTGCGGCATTCGGCAGTGGGTACACCGACCGCAGCTATGCGGCTGGTTGCGACACTTGCATCGAAAGTGCAACACAATGTGGGACACTGGGTCTAGCTTACCTACCTTGTACGTACAGTCACGACAAGAAATTCCTAACACTCACGCAGGATTCAAAAGCGATTTTCTCCTAAAGTAGTGATAAATATTTTATGGTGTTTCTAAAATAGTTTTGTCGATACTAAACTATGATGAAATAGGTATTTTCTTTAAGTTACAATCGTTATTTCACGAGAAAATCACTTTCAAATTTTGAATAAGCGTAAGGTATATAAACTCGTGACTGTACATATTGATGTTTGTATTGCTTATTGAACACCTTGCGAATTAGTTATTAGATTGTTTGAATCAGTTGCGATTGAGTCAGGTGCAGTGCAGGCAATGGGCATTGAGAACAGCTACGTAGGAATTTGTGGTGTAGATGTGATGTTTATGTTGATGCATTTGCGCCACGAAGGACCAAAAATATGAAAGGTGGTGGATAAGATTTTAGAGGTATGAGGAACAAGGTTTAAAGTTCACTCATACTATTTAGAAAAGGGAGGATCCTCCGACCAGACGGGTATTGTGTCTGGTGGGCAACTGCCCGATGATTCATGTCGGGCTGTTGTATTATATGCTAGTCGCGCGGTAAACTCTGCTTGTGCGATGCAGGATTTTGGGTGACGTCAGTATGATGCGTAGTTTACATGTGTGGGTACCTACCTACCAAAGAGGCCGTATCAGGAAAGGGTCGAAGGGAAAATCGTTTTATCTAAACAATTGGTACTAGTTTTATTTATTAATTGGAAGAGGATAAAAGGCTAAGTATGTAATTTTATTTGAAACATGGTAAGTACAAATGTAGGGCTAAAATCTCAACTACATAAGTAAGTATCGTTTTTTTTATGAAGGCCGCGTTAAAATACTTGGTGACCGTCATCACATCGAGTCAATACCCTCGTCCCAAAACAGAAGATAATATTATGGAAATTTGAAAGAGATTAATGTTTCTCTCAGGTAAATTAATAATATTGAGGGGCCGTTAATTTTGTGTCCGGACGGCAATTTTCTTAATAGGCTTTTGGTTTTGGCATTATGGGCCGTGGTTTTAGGTGTCGAAGTTAAAGACAGTGCCATTAAAACTTTCAGTTTGATACAGGGATCAATTTAGTACCTTCAAAAGGTATACCTGCAAAATTTATTATGGTTTTAGTAGAGGTACTTTGTTTTACTTGAGTTTGTTGGTATATTGGCGTGGCTAGCTAACATATGGCGAATAATTTAATTTAATATTCTGTGTCCTGTAATGTTAATTACTTTGCATACTTACCTCGTATTGTATAGAATCAAGTATTTTCTAACTGAACAGACAGCTGTGCTGCTGGGGAGTTTGCTGCGCCACTTCTTCTCCCCAGCGAAAGCACTAGGAAGTGGTAAAGGGCGGGCCTTTTGGGGGACTGTCTTTTGTAATTTTGACGTTCGAAAAGTGCTGATTCTCAGCCTAGTTTGAATAAATGACTTTTGATTTTGATTTTACTGCGAAGTTGACTTATGTTTCAAGATCCAGACCTCCTCAGAGATCCTCTGAGTTAGCTTCGGTGTTTTCTCTCAGAGCAGTCGGAAAGAAACCACCGCCCTCATCAAGTTTTAAAATATTTGCTTGACGTGTAAAAGTGTTTGTTGAAATCAATTTACAAAATATACATTATTTATCATATGTCCGAGAAGTTCTACTTGCCAATTTTACCAATACTGCTAACAAAGTTGTAGATACCGAAAATACACAGTTATTGATAAAGCAACCGTTCACAGGCCCATTCAACTTCAACACTTTCAAAGAAGCAGCCAATATCAAAGCATGATTGATAAACATCGTCGATTGTAAAGATACAATGCAGTAATACACTCCGATAATCCTATGGTTGATACTACAAATACGAACAAACTCCACACAGTATTCGACATTTTATTGCAAAAGTTCAACTGCCTCGAATTGAGAAGTTTACGACGCTCGAGTATTGCTTGAGCCGAGACTTTATCTTTCACACGTCTTAGTAGCGCAACGACACGTTTTTATTGCACACGAAATTATATTACACACACAAAAAATTCACAGTAAAACTGACTCATGATAAAAAGTCATTTGCACACTTACATCACGCCTATAATTCCCGAAGGGTGAGGCAGATGTGTAGGGTAGCGGGATCGTCCGAAAGGGTTACCGCTGCCCCGGAACATAAAGGGCTAAGGAAGGAACACGGGTGGGTTTTAGTCAGTAAGAGTCTGACACTTCCTTCCGCTCCACCCAGAGCGGGAGGAGTCATTAGATGATTTCCCATCCAAAAAAAAAGGCAGATGTGTATCTATAGTAAAACCACATTTCGCCAGTTATGTTTAAATTCCAAACTCCGAGTAATAGAGTGCGAGCCTATTGCCATCAACCGGGCACAAAACCAGACTCCGGGCTGCTACTGAGTAATTCCTTATGGAAAAACCCAATTTCACTTTGCCCGACCACGGATTCGAACCCAGGACCTCATGGTGAGCAGTAGCGCTTGCGACCACTAGACCAACGAAAGCAGTCAGTTGCACACCTCAATGCTAAACAATGGAATTAATTACTGCCACACGTAGGTGTAATTAAAGGGCTAACCTTTGCAGTGAGGCCAACAAATAGAGAATAGTGAATAGATCAGAAGTCGGACCTGGTTGGCCAATTTAGGGATCCGTTGTTCGGTTATTACTTGGCGTAATGTGTCCTTTAACTTTTATGGACCGAAGTTGCGGAATGAGACTGCCCCGACTCGCAAGGGACTAATATAGGGCAAGAGTTTTATCAGTTCCGAGTTTTGTTTAAATTTGCACTAATTTTAGTGTTGCAGATGTTTAGGTGATTGTTTTTTGGTTGTAGGTAGTTTGTGTGGCGGGTCATTGAACTTCTTCTTCTTCTTGGTCTCGTATTTAATTACTGGAGATCGTGACCCTGAAAGGCCTTCATGGCTTTATGTACGATGTTCTTTCAGTTCATTCGGTTCTCGGCTTCTCTCTGGGCGGCCGTAACAGAGAGTCCAGTGAGGGCAGTAACTTGGTCTGACCAGCGGTTAGGTGACCGGCCGCGAGGTCTTTTCCCGTCTACCTTGCCCATCACTACCAACTTTACAAGATTATCTGGTTCGTCTTCGGAGTTAAAGAAAAAGCTTGACATGACACTTGCCAGTTTTGTAAAAAACTTAATCAATGGATACGGTACTATAGTACTGGACGCAAAACAAAAGCATGATTTTATTTAAAATATATAAAGACCAGGAAACTTTTCACCATAACTTATTTTTTATGATAAATCTGTTTCTCTTTTGCAGGTAAGTGAAGATTAGAAATAAGTGGATCAAAGAAGTACCTAAGTAAGAACAAATTATTACATTATTCTTTAAATTGAGAGACCGAAAAGTTTCCAACTCACCCGTGGCCCTTACTTAAAAAACTCGCCGCGCTCCGTTGCCCTTTAACAAGCGAATTTAAAAACAAAAATTATGAGAGCATTCAAAGAATTTCTAGTCATTGTCTTATCGAGGCGACGTATACTTTGTTAAAAGTAATTAAGAAGATTTTATCGCGCCAGATAGTGTTGAAAGCAGGTTCGAGTGGTTTCAACTTGCTCTATAAATCTAGAACCCTTTACACTTCATAGAATAGCAGTGAGTAGGGTCTTGTAGAACAATTACTTGGGAATATATTACGGGGCGAGGACGAGGCGGTCGCGAGTAATGCCGCGATATTAACTTATCTCAGGTGCGTGACGCAGTAAATATACAGAGTGCTTACTTTGGGAGTGTCAACGGCCCTGAAATAATGTAGCGGGAAGCGACCTTATCTTGGCGCATCCACAACGAAGTAAGGATGTCGGAAAACATGGAGAGGGTAACGTATTAACGAAAATAAAATAAAAAAGATGGCCGCAAGCCGAATGATCATCTATCATCACATTTATTGTTGTGCCAAAAGAATCTGCGCGGTTCCTGACATGGTTATTAACGAATGGAACTTGACGTCATACTTTATTATCCTTTATAATGGTCTCCGTCAATAGTTGCTTTGTAAGATTTTGAACCGCGTCCAGCATTATGTTCCGTTATTTTTTCAGCAAATCATTATTATCCGAAATAAATATATGGCGGAGAAGCATATTCTATTTCTTTTTACCCCGTACAAAAACAGATTACAAACTGTAGTTTTTTTTTTTACTTATCTAAATTGCGTCTGCGATACCGAGATATTGGCAGACAGTGTAAAAGCTTTGAAGTAGGCGACACGTATCGGAATGTGTTGGTATTCTCTATTCGTCGAGAAACAGTGAGCATTTCGCATCACGCGCGCGCGAATCTCGTTGTCACTTTGAAGCCATTACTTCAAACATCACGTTTTTTTTGTACCTATGTAAGTAAATACGTAATGCCACAGTAAAATAAAAGTCCTGTTGCCATGTTAAAGACGAAGTAATAAAAGGGAAATTCTCGATGTCCGATCCATAAAATTTTATTTCCACGCAAGGCTTACTTTGAGTGTCTCCTCCTTAACGGTCTCGAGGTGGGGACGCCCAAAATTATTGCGAATATATGCGATAACGTAATGCCTCGCTCCGAGGAAAAGGAGGAGTAGAAACCATTGTGCGCCAGCGCTCGCATAAACTTATCTAATTACACATAATTTATATGAGTCTAAAGAATAAGGAAGGACACTATTTAGAAGGCATTATTCCTGCCACTTATCACGTAACTGCAGAGGGATTTTCTTTATTAAATCCGCTGAACAGATTGTAATATCACTCGAATAACAGTTTGCTTTTCCAATTTCAACTCAAATTGGACTGGAACTGACAGGGACGTGAAACCCCAAGATATTATTAATCTCTAATCTCAGTTTAACATAGGCTTTGACTTAATGATTTAGGGGGCATTTTGAGGCAAGATCGATCTCGACATCCGTGGCACTTAATCCTTGATATGAGTTTCACTCGGTTGATCGCCAAGAAGCTATTACGCAATGTGGGTCGTAACCTCTAACAGTTGCTACGAGGCTTACATTTCAGTAATCCTTTTGTCGACAGGGACTCCGTCCGACCGTCACTTCGTGCGAAATTAATACAACTTTGAAAATACCAACGTATGAACAATTTTGGTTTCAATTAAGTCGAGACAAATTGAGTCACGTTTAAAACCGGCAAAGGGTCGCGTAATACGATGAGAGATAAAAATATCTTTAGGGTAAACAATCTTATTCCGTCTGGGGTTTGCGTAGGATGCTTCAAGTAGCTGAAACGCTCAATCTCTTTTACTTCTTGTTTAAATATACAAAATAAAAGAAAAATTGGCTTACCTAATTGAAAAGCTTTTATTAAGCTCACTTTTAACTGACAACAGTTTACTACACTCACAAACAAACACTACAAAATGTTCTAAGTATATACGAGATGGTTTTATAAGTTAAAAATAAATAGCGTGGGTTCAAACTACTAAACGACATAAATATAAGCGACTTTAATCCACTACAAAATAAACATCACGACACCAAATCAGCAAGGCGTTTTATCAGAAAATGGAATCGTTCGACAATTTAAAATGTAAATGTCTTGCAAGACATATTTATGTAGAAGTAGAATATAAGCCGGTTGTAGAATGTTCAGTCCGATACCGCAGCCAACTAGATAAGCCCTTTCACTCCTCTCTAACACCCTCCCATTCCTTTTACTTTAAACATTATCTATCTGAGGTCGGGGGTGGAAAAATTAGGCCAATTTAAGCGAACCAGTGGACCATTTTATTTATTTTGTTAGAATGCTACGTTTTTCGAGTATTTTTTTCTGCGGTTGTCTTTGTCTTTTCCGGTTAGATAGGTGATCTGTTTTCAAATGAGGAAAGTGCCTTTTTTTGCTGCATGAATCACCCTTCTAATTTATTCTATGTTTGCATGTTTTTCTCACTGTGTAAAATAGGTAAAAATTTTACAAAAAAACAGAACATAACATCAAGCCTGTAATCTAAGAAGAGTTAGGCAAAGGTGCACATAAGGTACAACCACGTTTCACCAATTAAGTTTCAAGTCCAATACAGGATAATTATTTATGCATTGCGCAAATTTTCACAGTATGTTCTACTCATGAATATGAACAACTTTCACTATGGGTTCAACTCTGAAATCACGAAAAAAACATCAGCTGTTTCATACATTTTGGTCGAGTAGATATTGAACTTTTGTATGAAACAGCTGATTTTTTTTCGTGATTTCGGAGTTGAACCCATAGTGAAAATTGTTCATATTCATGGGTAAAACACCCTGTGAAAATGTGCGCACTGCTTAAAAAAATAACCTGTATAATAGGGGGCGAACGTTATAAAAAAACACGTATTTACGTATCGGTGCTTGAAAACTAGAAATATCTATCATTCGACGCATTCTAGATTCAGATATCAAACTGACAAATATATATGTATTCAGACATATAAATGCTAATTCTAAGATCCCTGTTCGAGTAATAAAACTAAGAGCGAATCTCAAGGAGCAAGTTGGTTATCAGATAGCGAAGCAGAGGCTATATGATTTATTTCTCTCGATAAGACTTTGTAAGGGATGTTTTTGTTGAGTTACACAAGGAGATAAAAATTAGTACGCTAGATAACTTTTTAATGGTCACGGGGAGTTCTTTCACCAATTAGGTTAAATAATTGGTCATTTAAACAAGAATTTTCTTCCATTTTTTTGTATGATTTTTTTGCAGCAGCTGTCAAATAAGAAATTGCTGATTAAAAACCTGCTGCGGGTTCTGAAAGACAATAATTAGTAATTTTTCCGAAATCGTCAACGAAATGTCATGCTTAAAATCCAAAAGCAATTTTTTCGCTAACCCTACATAAACACTACCTTTTTTCATTTCATAATTTTGTTCGCAATTAAGAAGAAGAAACATGTACAACTAAAACACCAAACACGTAAATGCAATCAGCAGATACCTAAGTGCAGGGAACACAAATGTATACATTACTTATGGTTATGTCTAAGTGAAGTACCTTACCTTCCTACTTAGTGGCGATTTCCTAATCAGGGAGGTATCTCTAAAGCCTTTTACTGCTACCATTGTTGTGTTAGAACAACGTTTAGCGAAACGTCACCTCGGACATGTCTTTTAACTTTTAAGTGCTTTTTCATTTACCCACTGTCCCAAGTGAGTAGCAAAAGCGTTGCGAAGCGAGGCGATAAAATATCGAATGGATATGACACTATCAAATGTCTAAATATGTTACGCAGTGACCTCGGTGTCATAACAAAGAAACAGTCTACGCTTTTTCAATCGTAGTTATATTAATCATCAGCTAGTATTTGGATAGGAAAAAACGACGCTTCTACGACTGAAAAAAGCAAAGGGAAAAATCCACGAGTAGTAAAGTACGCCTAACTGAGTAAAAACTGGTAATCATAAATATTTATTTATGTCAACATCATATTACAGTTACTGATTAATATCTAGAATGCACAATCCTAAATAGAGAAATGTGTCTGACGATAGGAGGATCCTGATTTACAGAACACCCGACTCTCTTAGATAGGACATGTTAATTTACAAAACGGTAACCCCCTTACTAATAAACGTATTATATCAGATGAATAGTTGCGCACCGATTTCTCTCTCTCAGTCGTCAGTAATTTGACTTTCGAAAGAAGAAGACAAAGCGTTGTGTAACTATACAGACGCTATACAACGTTTATTAGTAAGGGGGTTAGAGTAAAGATATTATATAGATATACAGCTACTGGTTGCATTGATTAAGCTCGCTTCACTTCCGCCATGATATATTTAATCGTGTGAAAAAATGACACAATCAAAAGACAAGTCAAATAAAGGTCGTGAAGAACGCACTGCGTCACATCCTGCCACATATTTTAGAAACATCTTTGATTCCCTTTTCAAATATGTTTCCAATGTCAAAATATCGCCTAGCTTCACGTCGCATTTCTCTCTCACCTACTCTCCTAGTACATAGGTTTAGTCATCCGTGAACAATGACCGTGCTTCCTTACAAACCAGTCCACTAGTAGTGACTAGTGGACTGGTTTGTAAGGAAGCACGGTAATGGAACGACAGTAGATTACTTGACTAGTGAGTCAAGTAATCTACTGTCGTTCCAAAGAATCCACTGGAGATTTAAGTGCTATTGTGCAATTGATTTCTGCACTCGCGATGGTAAATTAACCGATACCTCTTTGTCATAGTTTCTCTGTTTGTTTAAAAGTTTAAAGAGAAGGTATTGGAAAGCGGTTGAGTGCATTGAGGGTTTCACATCAGCTGTTCTATATAATGGCGATGTTGTTTTCATGCATGATTCCATTGTATTTACTTGTAGTTCGATGACTCATAATGTTTTAAGGAATTTAAAAAATATTAATATAAGGATCGTAGTAGGTAGGTGACATTATGTAGTTTCTGCCTACCCTCATATAACAAAGGCGTGAGTTTATGTATGTAAAAAATAATATTATTCTAAAACATCAATCCTCTCGTTATCAAAATAAAAACCACTGACCCGTTCCATTTGCTCTACTGCGCGTTGAATTTATTCATTTTAATCAGACTACCTATGCAGCATTCCACAATTTCGCTCAAAAGCTCTATAACAATGAACTAAAACCACACAACATCATTTGGCAAGTGTTAATATACCAGGGGTTTGTTGTTTTACTCATAATTGGCTATTAAACTCATAATTCACAGAAAACAAAAGGCGAATGGCACACGGGAATATCGGCGTGATTCCAATTATCATCGCGGAATTGAGTCGAGCAACTCTACTGGCATACTAGCACCCAGCGACAAACGAAGATTCGGTGTCGGGGTGCGTTCCATTGTCGTTTCCCCGTAGATGTTTGTATAACACCCGTCAATGTTATTATACTCACGCCGCAATGTACTTCGAAGTATAATAGGACATTTCGTGTTCCGTATTCGCAGTAACACGGAGGATTCTAAACAACGGACTTGCAAACAAAGGCTCATTGCTGGCATTGTTACAGTCGCGACCAGACAACGCCGACTTAATGGTGACATTGTAGGAAACGTTAATTAAACCAACAACGATACAACGAATGTGAGACTTTAAGCCCCACAGGTTCCTGTTTAATAACACTGAAACATGATATTAATATCGTTTGGGAAACAGTTAGGGTCAATCAGAGTTGAAGCGCATCGAAGCGTTAATCTGTAACTTAAATAGCAAATTCACCCTTATCTCCACAACGTAATGCACATATTTCTTCTGAGATAAAAAGAAAATGCGTGAATTCGCGCGCATTCGACGGAATTCGCGCGTCTGAGCGCGACCAACGCTGATTGGTGCGCGTGCATTACGTTGCGTTGTGAAGATAAGGGTGAATTTGCTATGTTAAGTTTCAGGTTAACGCTTCGATGCGCTTCGACTTTGCGCTAGTATATGAATTGACCCTTACTGTAATATCCATTTCGAAATATGTGCCAATTTTGATTACATTGTCAAGCATATTGAAATGGCACGTGGCTAAATGTTAATAGCCACACGGGTCGATCGGCGGTTAAGCTACGCTTGCCGCGGTCGGTTCGTGGATGGATGACCATCCATTACATATCGAGACCCCTCCGTGCTTCAGAAAACACGTTAAGCCGTAGGTCCCGGCCGTATTAGATGATCTTTAACAGTCGTTACGGGTTGTCAGAAGCTCAAAAGTCTGACAAACAGTCTTATCAAGAGGTATCGTGTTGCCCAGTAACTGGGTTGCGGAGGTCAGTAGCTCTACCATGAGTTGTTATCGAAAACTTGCTCGCTAGCGTTAAACTCGCTAGCGTATTAACGTGGATCGAATAGATTTTGACAATGCTTGCACCATGAGTTTTACGGAGTCTTACGCAGTCGCTAAGGTAAACTCGATAGATAGTGTCGTCTACCTAACTTCACTCCGTAGTTTTGTTTCTTTTTTTCTCAGTAATAAGAAGAGATAACGGCATATAATGCTCAAATTGTAGTGCTATCGCCAGTATCGCCTATGCTAAAAATGTTGTGACACTCAATAATCCGACTAAATAGAAAAGTTGGCGGTTAGTGAACTACTTAAGGAATTTAGTGGTTGTTACATTTTTATTCCTTATATGTCACTGTTGCCATAGAAACTTGCTGTTGTGTCATCGAGTGTCGTTTTCAATTTGTAATTTATTTACGTTGTACAGCTCTGCGTTTATAAAATTCAGTGAAATAAGTTTACCACAAGATAATAATACAATGAGGACCAGTGTGGCACAATTTCCCGAAACTGCACCAATCTTGTCGCTTCTGCGTTAAAATTCGCGGGTTCATTTCCCGCATGAAGAAAAAATTTGTGTGATCCGTTCTTCCACATAATACCTAGTTCTTCCGGGTCTGGGTGTTTAAGTATGTGCGATTTGTGTTTGTAAATGCACCCACGGTACAGAGGAAATCCTAATGTGGAGCAATGTTATAAAATAATTGTGTAGAAGTACGTGTTTTTATGTCAATGTTTGTGTTCCTTATTTTGTTATAAATGCTGTATGTTCCCCATATATTAATACAATAAATGAAAAGGTTGTTTAAGTAAAATGTCTTTTATTTAAATTTAAGTTAATATTCATCACAGAAAGCCTCCTAGCTAGCTGCGTAATGTCCTGCCCATTGGTAAGCTAGAAGTTTCATTTTCCTGTAATTTTGGCTTGAAATTCACGTTGTTTATGTCGTTGGACTTCAAATTCAGTGGCCGTTAACATATTCCATGCTAAATAAGCTGTTCCAGGCATAATTTTGACTCAAAATACTCAAAAACGTATATAATTTTAATGTAAACATATGTTTCACACGTCAAAATGCTAGTGAGTTACGTAACTACTATCGTAAGCGTATTTTTCGATAGCGTCTGTCAAATTTGTGACTCATGGTGCCGTTTTGTATGGCGACAGCTGAAAAACGTTAGTGACTATCGAATAGAATACGTTAGGTTTCTTACCTATCGAAAACTATAGTGCTCATGGTACGGATTTTAATTCTTTCTGTGACCGCTAGGGGCGCTGTACAATATTTCATACATATTATTTACGGAGACGCTAGCGAGTTTTGCCTATGCAAACTCATGGTAGAGTCTCAGATAGGCAGTCACTCCATGTAAAATACTGGTACTCAGCTGCATCCGGTTTTTTTTTTTTTTTTTTTTTTTTTTCTGTAAGTAGGTTTGTACAAACACTTTTACATGTCAATCATATTTTTTTAAAGCTAGATGAGGTCGGCGTTTCCTATCTGACTACTCTGAGAAGAAAGGCCGAAACAAACTCAGAGGTCACAGTCTCTTTTAAAGTCCAGACAAAATCTTGGTCAGATCATGTGAAGACCATGTAGATCGGTGTCTGAAATGGTCTTTTGAGGAAAGAACCACACAGATTGAGCGGACCTGTCCAGTCAGTGCACGCATTTGTCAAAAATCGTGCAGCTCAACTCAGAACTTGAGGAGCTCAACGATTCGACGAACAATACCAGAGAAAGGACATTTGGGTAGGCCGCGTAAATTACTCAAACTGCCAGATCATGATTAAAACTAACTAAGAAGGAAAACAGAAAAAAGAAATGACCCACATAGTCTTCACATTCACAATAATTAAATAAAATAAAAATACTTTACAAAGTAAATATTCATGTCATTGTATATATAAAATGAATAAATGTCAATGTGTATATAAAAATCCAGACATAATCTTTGAGGACCATGTAGATTGGTGTCTGAAATGGTCTTTTGAGGAAAGAACCACACAGATTGAGTGAACCTGTCCAGTCAGTGCACGCATTTGTCAGTAACCGTGCAGCTCAACTCAGAACTTAAGGAGCTCAACGATTTGACGAACAATACCAAAGACCGGACATTCGGGTAGGCCGCATAAACTACTCAAACTGCCAAACCATGATTAAAACGGAAACAATGACCCACATAGTCCTCACATTCAAAATAATTAAAATATATAATATTTGATACAGTAAATGTACATGTCATTGTTTAAGTACATAGATATTAAGAAAAATAAAGTGTAAAATAGCAAAAAAATAAAAACTACATTCACTGTCTAAACATATTGGAGCAGCTCAATCCCAAGCCTTTTTGTCCTCAATATAGTCTTTTACAGTATAATAAGCTTTCTGGCATAGTTTTCGCTTTATAAAAGATTTGAATTTATTAAGGCTTAGTTCTTGAATGTGGCTAGGAAGTTTATTATAAAAACGTATACATTGGCATCTAAACGAGCAACCTATTTTCTTGAGCCTTGTTGTAGGAACAACAAATTTGTGTTTGTTCCTAGTATTTATGTTATGGATATCACTGTATTTTTTAAACAGATTAATATTTTTATGTGCATACAAAAGATTATCATAAATGTACTGAGAAGGCACAGTCATTATATTAATCTCTTTAAATTTGTCTCTGAGGGAGTGTCTGGGACTTAACTTATAAATGAAACGAATTGCCCTTTTTTGTAAAATAAAAATTGTCTGAATATCGGCGGCATTTCCCCACAACAGAATACCGTACGACATCACACTATGAAAATAACTAAAGTAAACTAAACGGGCTGTCTCTAAATCAGTTAAATCACGAATTTTCCTAACGGCGTATGCTGCAGAGCTAAGCTTTTTTGACAATTTATCTTGATTTGAACTGAAGACCCCATTGAAGCTTGGCATCCAAAGTAATGCCTAAGAAAACTGTAGTATCTTCGGGTTTCAACTCTAGACTGGTTAGAGGTTAGACTGTAAGCCGGCCCTAACATAGTTGGGAAAAGGCTAGGTACATTGATCGAAATGTCATAGGTATGGTACTTATTTGAGATTCTGAAATTATTACAACGGAAAATATCTTTCAAATCATCTCGTGAACCATAATTATGTATACTGGTTTTTCAGCTAAACTGTCAGGTTGAAAAAACTCCCCCAGTAAATAATTCCCCACATAAAAACACGACCAAAAATATGACGTCACATCAAGTGATATACGCAAAGAAAATTGGATGATGACATCACCATCTCGTAATAACATGCGCTCCACATTTCACCCGGGAACCATTCCATCCGTTCCATTTTTAAAAGTCAAACACTTCACTTCGCCTCTATTAAGGATTCTTGCATAAAAAACGCAGTGTTTCCAGCCACAAATGTAGCTGGATTAACAAGATAAAAAAAAACAAAGCACCACGTAAATAAATGGCATTTGGCACAGCGCTACACTTCGAAATCTGTAGCGAACCGAATGGACAATGAATCGACGAAAATTTGGCCCACTTACATAATAATTTTGTGTTCCCAATAGAATAAAAATCTATTTATAACTTTATTAAAAGGGAGGCTTTTTGTATTGCTTCCCTTAATGGCACTGTAGTTTGTTATTATTTTTAAGGCATTCAATTAGATAAGCGTTTTTTTTTTCGGGCACTTCGTAAAATAACTGAGTAGGTAACATTAACAATTATTTTATAATTTTCGGTTTAAATCAACAGTGCTTCAAGTCTACACGAGGCAACAGCCGCCAAACGTCTTTTCAGATCGAAGTGGACCTTAAACGCTTTCAATTTCGTCTTACAAAATACCCAAAGCATTTTCCCCAGTAAATCCACAGTATTGTTGTTCATAAAGATTTGCTATAGAAATATTGCGTATAATACCGCTGTCCGGGCTGTTCTCATGCCATCCATCATTTCCTTTCACTTCATTAGGCATAGCGTTCAAAATAAACATGTTGTCCGCTAACCATCCGGACGATGAATAACCTCTCTGTGTTATTTACTCATAATACAATGTATTCCCAATGAAATTATGTGTCTTTTTCGGGGGGATGATACTGCGGTATTTTATTATAATGATGCTGCAACATTCGAGTATAATAGGAAAAAGTTGGCGTTCTGTCAGTCAATCGAGGAATAGTGTCGCATCAAAAATGATGGCTGGAAAGTTTGACAGTTGCCAAAAGTAGTTTAAAAAAAACGAACAATACTAAATTTTATAAACAAAAGCTGCCAGTGTTTTATCGTTTACATCTAAAATAGAACAACGGAATGTATGTAAAACTTCTGGAAGGATATAAAATGTAGGAAGAGACAATAGAATAAAGCAAGCTACCGATACGCGATGCATGGAAGTGAACTCGATTCCGTATAAAAATTCATTGGATACAGTTAATTTCATATCTTTTGTTTGACTTACAGTCACGTGGCATGCAGCTGTATGACTTTTATGGTTATTTCGTATCGTGTCATAAAAATGTAGGAGATACTCGTAGAGTTCTGCAATAAAAACAATCGAATTCTGATACGTCATTTTGTTCGAGGAAACTGAATTCAACATAAAATTATTTTTGATAGTAAAACAGATTCAGATGTTACACAAAGATAAAGTCCTATACATGGTTAAAGATGTGTAAATACATAATTATAGATGTTGCCAATCTACCTTAGTTTCCAAGAACTAGTGCTGTTTGTTCGGAAGTCCATAAAGATAATCTTCAACGGTGCGCAAACTGGCAAGAAACAACTAACAACAATAAAAGGACAGCACTATCCTAGAGTGTTTTGCCCTAATCATTACTTGAGATTCAGGAAATAAACAAGAATGTAGTGGACGAAGTAAACAAACGGAGATCGCTGTAGGTGAGGCGCCAAGTATCACTGGCTCACTGCTGCCGATTCCCACAGTCCCGAAGATGCGTTGTTTGTTCAAGGCGTTTCGAACAACTTGCGTGAAATTGATATGAAGCTTACACCCGATCCTCTGTTTGCGCGTAGTGAATCGTTATTACAATCGTGATAGGATCTCGAACGCAACGATTTTATTTTTTTATGGGATACAAAATAAGATTGCGGTGAAATGTGTCGGGGTTAATTTTGTGGGGTTGGAAGTGCGGTCGGATTTAATGTTTTGGTGCTTTTGATAATGTAATTTGAAATTCGTATTTGCAATAATACATATACCATGTGTATATTTATGGTGTAAATTATATAGAGTTTTCTATTCTATTCTACCATGAAAAAGTGCTAAGAAGAATAAGTTACGATTATCGACGAATTAATAAGAGGAACCGTAAACGTTCTAAGTTTAAAAATAAGGCATCCTTGCCTGACAAAGATGATATATATAGTAAGAAGACCATACGTATGAAACCTCCAAATTCCTTCTTATCACATTTTTATACGCAATATCGCGGACATAATAAGATTGGCAACAGCCAAACTCCATTTAACTTTAATCCCATTCGTAACTTTACTCATATCATTAGGCACATAAAACACAAAGAAGTCAGAGAATCGGAAACTTACGAGGTGTACCCGAAGCGATATAATGCAAGATAGGAAAAGGCGCCCTTCCCTTCCGAACCATATACTACCCATTCATTGCCAGGGGTAGCAAAATTTTATTTCAAGTTAAATTGTGTTCGCAACTCAGCCACTTCTTATTTATTGGGGTGGAGTATTGACGCCTCCGGCACATCACACGTGCACAATGCTATCTAATAATAAAGTCAACGCGCCCTTTGTCATCACTACATCCAATTTTGAAATGCATTTCCTCTAAGTGCCCCTATTATTTCTTCTCTATGAAGTTTATTATTGAATGAAAATGTTCTCTCGGTATTAATCTTTCGCGACTTATTAGCTAGGGGCATGCCAGGGGGCTTTAATAAGAAATGCAATAGGCCCGTTTGACAAGTGATCGCTGTCAAAGACACGGTCGCTTTAAGCGTTCCATACATTTTCCTTATCAGAGCCTCGTTTTATGTTGTCATTTTATGTCGTCTTCAGACAAAATTCGTAAAAGCTTATATGGAAACATGTCAAAGTTCATTGCTTATTTTCTCGTTTCCGCGGATATTACGCGACAACCGGCAGCGCGGCTTGTCAGATTCGTGCCCCGTTTCTCGTTTACCTCTATTTTAATTAAGTTTAACAATAAAATGAATAAAGTAGCGGAGGAGGAACATCTTGCGACGTCGGCGAATCTGTGGCGTCCCCACAAGTGTGCCTTGTTTTATTCATAGGCCTCTTTGAATAAAGATGAAAATATTAAGTCTGCCCAAGGAAAACGCCGACTGGGGGCTAATGTGGTTGGGGTTTAATAGTCATACATATTAATAGGAAAAATAATATGTTGACCGTGTTATTTTAGTTGACGTGTTCCTCGCAAACAACGATGAAGTTCCTCGCGTGGGACACAAACAAACTTTGTAATATGAAGTTATCCAGACTTGCCCAACAGTGTCTTATACAACGTATCCGTAGCTATTTAATACACGTATCTACGCACGTATTTTCATAGTAATTTTTAAATGTCTCATTAAAAAGTTCAATTGTATAATAAGGTACCCGAGTAATATTAAAACAGTCATTAAAATAATTTTTAGGCGCTTTGAATACGAAAGCTAAAAATAAATTTAGAGGAAACGGTCTGCCCAGACGTGACTGTTTTGTTAAAAATAAAAACAAAATGCGTTGGCGAGGGAGCCCCAATTAGTTACTGGCTGTATAAGAACTGGTGCTGCAATGAAACGCGGATGACGACTCAAAACTGTTATCATTTGTTTAGCTATTCATGAAATACTGGCAGATTGTATGTCGCGGCCCGCGGGTTTTAAAAAAGTATCCATAGTTGAAAGGAATATGCATGATGGCTGAAATGTTACAACAGTGGGATTATCATGTTATTGAAACCAGATTTTGCATAATTATTTTTCACAAAATAAAAGCTTTATTCATTTCTCATTAAGTACGCTCAGTCGGTTACCCGGTTTACATATTAATATTAATGTAATCAACAACAACAAAGAAACCTAGAGTTACGGCCAAAAATTCCATACAAAAAATAAAGTATCAATAAAAATGTAAATATTATTTTACGTATTCATTTAAGACTTCTGAAGGACGGAAAAAGGCAATCATTTTAATGACAGGATCATACCTACACAATAAATGTAAATATTATAATTGGGGATCGCAACAAATATTCTAGGAAAAGGGGCTTTTCACCAAATGGCAAATACTGACTGACTTGTTTTGTTTAATACGTCGCATTTTCATGCCAATTATTATGATACGAATGGAGTTTCTGAGTAACAAAAATAAGAACCAATCAAATACAAAATGTAGGTAGGTACAGTATATAACAATAAAATACAATTTACTAAAATAACTGACCCGGAACTTTAGTGAGGGTTCGTTTTGTCTAGGTCTAGCTAGTCCAGACATAATAAAAACATATTGTCTAAGTCAAATCACAGTTTCTGGAAGTTCGCTATCTATGGAAACTTGCGTAGGCTTTTATTGCTCTTCAGATTCGAGTGTTAATAATTATTATGATACTACCATTTGCCCGTGGCTTCGCGGGCATGGAGGTCGGAAAATATGCCACGGGAACGTACTTACCACCGGGATTAAAAGTACCCTTTGAATTAATCCAGGTTACAAACATCTGTGTGAGAAATTTTATCCGAATCCGTTCAGCCGTTTTTGCGCCAATTCGGAACATACATCCAGACAAAAAGACAAACGGACAAAACTTCTTCTTTAGTATTTTATTATTGTATGTATAGATGTACGGATTTCTATAGCTAAGTAAGAGCAAAAGTTAAATACCGAAGTCATCAATGAACGGTATTCATTCATCGTCTATGCGACATAACAGCTGTCACTTAGTCAGTATTTACTTTTTACAAACGCTAACTGGAAAACTACAAATAAAAAAAACGTTTCCCGCACTTGTGTCAGACTCTTAACTGCCCTAAAGTCTAATCCACACGGTTCGATTTCATTTGACGACCACAAAGTCGTCAGCAACATAAAAGTATAAAATATAGTAGCACCTGGCGCATCAATCCTCGTTTATGAAAAAAATAGTATGGTGGACTTTAACTGGGCGCTCGGGCAACACTTTTACAGCTACTTATGCTTCTCATCTCCCGTGATAAATGAGTGTTGGCAGAGTTTTAGTGCGCGCCGCGTGCACGTTACGGTCGCCCGCTAAGATACTAACTTGGGAAGAGGTAGACCGTAAACAGTTGGTACGTTTCACTTGTTTCAACATTACTGGACCAGTAGGCGTACAGTTTCGACTTCCGCAAATCTCAGTTGGGAAACCGTTCTATGATTTCTGTAACTTTGTATAGTGAAAATTTCGCCTTGGTTACGCTTAAATACAGATAGATAAACTTTAAAGTAAAGAGTATTCATTCGGTTATTTGTGGATACTTATTATTTGACTGTTACTTATGGAAATACATAATCAGCCTATAATTTTCCCAATGCTGGGACACAGGCCTCCTCTCGGTGAGAGGGAGCACGCGGGCCCAGTGCGAGTTGGCAGATGTCACATGTCTTTGAATTTTTGGTTCTAGGACATGCCGGTTTCCTCACGATGTTCTCCTTCACCGTTTTGAGAGCAGTGGTGATGAAATAATAGGGATGACGACTAACTTTTTTTTCTTCGTCTATCAGGTAGATTATTAAAAAGTATTGGGCACATATTTTTTCTTTTTTCACATAATCAAAACGTTACAGAGATATATTGATTTGAAATGTCGCATGACGTCACATGTTGGTACAATTTTTACCTACACGTGACATCACGAGCCCCCACTCCCAAACTTTGACACGCTTTATCTTTGTAATTTTTTGGTTGATTGACACAAGAAAAAATATGTGTCCATTATTTTTTGATAATCTAGCTGACGGACTAAATAGAATTTCGTTTACTTTACCCCGTCGTCATCCCTATTGATACAAAGTAAAGCGCCCGTCTGGATTCGAACCTACGACCTACAAAACTTCTTATGGAAACAGATCTTTTGAAACACCCTCACATGTAAAAATAAGCGTACGATCGGGACAACATCAAAGTTTGGTATCGTTTGTCTATACATTTTCCGCACCACCTATGCTAACATCGTGTTCTTATACATACCTAAGCAATGCAAATTCTCATCCATGAATTGCTCCGGAGTACATAAACAGATATCAGAGTGGAACTAGAAAAGCGTACTTACAATAATATTTACATAAAAGAATCGACTAACGAATCGTATTTACACGCAAAACAAGGAGCTTTTCCTTTTCATTTTCCGCATCTCAAAGTCAACACAGTGCGTTGCGTCGCCTGTCGGCTTTTCTCCCACTTTAATGGCTTCATCTTTATTCGAGGCCTCGTGAATATTACTGGGTGCCTACGTCGGCATTTGTCCTGTTGCTACTGCTGAGATACCACTCAATCCTCAGGAAAATGTTAGGATTTTTCTCACGCCCCCGACGACAAGACGTTTCAACGAATTTGAAATGAAAATGTGATGATAGGTTTGTAGGTACTTTCGTCAAATTGAAAGTATGGATTTAATTTAACTTTCTCACGACAACTTCTCTCAGAATATAATTGTACCACATAAACGTCAACATTTTGGTATTTACTATTAGCATGTATACCTAGTAGCTTATTTAAGCAAAATGCAAGTTTTGTCACGGTTTCTGTACGTGCCAGCGAAATTACGTCGTCTGGACAAGTTCATAAGAACGCTGCCCATAAATTTTCCACTTCATTACATATTTGATACACAAACTTTAAGAAAATTATTGATAAAAGTGAGAAAAAGAAAACTCTTAGAAGGGTTTTGTTTTCTTTTTTCCTTAAAATACTATGGGCAATAATTTCTCGCTTAGCACGCCCTGAAGAGTAATTTCATTGCTCACGCACAGTTCGGGATTATAGAGGTGTTTTTATCTGACGATACAAATAATGGATTTATTGTATCAGATAATGAATAGTATTTACTGAATGGGAAAATGTTGTTTGTACCATGGTTCATTACAACGCGATCTTGTAAACGATAATTCTTGAGATATACCTACATAGATTTATTCTGAAGAAAAAAATGTTGGAATATAGGTAATCCCTAATTTGTTATTTTATAACATTTTTACCTATTCAGTTTCCAGCGTATAATTACCAACCCTACCCAAAGTTAGTGATGAAAACGAATACAGAGGTGTTTAAACAGAAATAGAGGCAGGATGACTAAGTAATTAGCACACAAACAACTTGTGTATCTCGGCGCTTCTTTACCGGAGCGAACTCGTACATTCGCAACTGATTTCAAAGTTGATACCGCGCTTAAAGGTTCGAAAGTAGTTCGACGTGAATCGTTCATCTTTATTCAAACCGCGTTCATGAATAACACAGCTAGGGTAACCAGGGTAAAACAACTCAGTAAGGGTAAATACAACTCCCGCGCGGACTAGTGATAACGCACAGGCGACGGGAGACGTTAAGAGCAATTCAGTTCAGGATCTTTATTACGCCCAAGTTTCTTAAGTGGAGGATAAGATACGAATAATACGAGATTAGAGAAGTTATCTCTGGTGAATTATTAAATGCATATAGTTTGTGAACTACGGATCTAGTTGTTTTCCGCTCTTTGTCTCAACTGTGGTTGTGGGTTATGTGCGTGATATAGTTAATTTCCTTACTTTCTTTTTATCTGTTAATAGTTTTAATATAGAAGAATATACTTTAATTTTAATAGTTAGTTAAGTTAGTAGCAAGAAGATTATCCGCTGTATATATTTTTAAATATTGTTCCTTCTGATATTCTATATTATATATTTAGTTAAAATTTATTTTTTTGAGAATTATACTTACCTACTCTTTCGCAACCATTTAATTTATTTTCGTTAATGTATTTTTTTCATGATCTCCAAAATATTTTATATTTAAAGTGATTCTAGTATTTCGGAACCACAAAATAGTCCTACTTGTCAGAAATAAAGATAAGATAAGATGAAGCTATTCATCACGTTCTCATTTGAATAATTTTAACCGTACAACAAAACTACGAGGCCAATGTGAAAAGGCTTATTTTTGCAAAAGCCTTCAACTAACATCACAACTTGAATACTCTGGTCGCGTACAAATGATAAGCATCGGCTTTCATGGCCCCACATTATGTCAGATGTAATGTAACACATGTTACATTACATATTCTAGCACTTTTAGGTCTACCGCACAACATCCGACCTCACGACTTTATTTCGCTAATTTTATATGTGCCTAAGTATGACGGCTGAATGTTAAACATGGACCCAATTGAGGCCAAGTGAAGAAAACAGACATTATGTCGTAAAATGTGTACCTATTTTTTTATGTGGCACTTGTACCGAGCTGCCTATCAGAGGGCTTCTCATTGCAGATTTTGGTTCAGGTTTCCATTTTGCCATCAACATCGTGAGGCAATTCAAGGCCATTGTTTTAGAGGTTTCATAAATGAGAATGGCTATCAAGGTGGTTGCCCAATAAATTAAAATTGTAGGAAAAATAATAAAGTGAAAGAAACCTTTTCAATTACATACATTTGCAGATTTATTGTTTTCTTTATCTTGGCAAATTGTTATCGGTTATTAAATTGTCTGAGCATGCAGTCACCAATAGCTGTTTGGGAACAACAACGATCATTAACCTTGAAGATATCCTGGTCAATGACGTTACAATGTATTTCTTTTTAAATAAGGTAAAAAAGGAAGAAAATAATGAGTGATTCAACATTGAATAAAATAAGCGCCGAGCAACAAGCCGTTTCATTTTAAAGGCAAACAGCAGATATGCAAATATTTTTTTTATTAAAAGTGTAAAAATACTGAAATCGAATAACCTACAACTAATTTACCGACCATAAAACTAGTCTTTTAAATAAAAACTGTAAATAAATCCTTATAAAAACTTTACGCGCTTTTTACGCCTTCATAATGTATGAAAAGAAAATGTACTGACATTTTATTATACCGGATTTCACACACGCTGATTTCCAATTTAACAAAACTGCATAAATGAACCTTCATCCATTTCATTTAAATGTTAAAAATGTAGTTTAAATAAGTGTTCGTATTAATTCGTTGCAAGCAATTACACGATGCAATTCGTTTAGCTCTGAAGTTTATTAAGGCCGTCTGACTGAACACATGTGCCAGGCATTTCATTTTGCAATATAAATCATGTTATAACTAACAGTACGGGCCATATTAAATCACTTTCGCGGAAAAACGGAAAGAGATCCTTCTCTTCGCTGATGCGTTTCCGATTTCGTTCTATTTAGAATTTAATCCAGAATTTTTAAATTAAATTCCCATTTGAGTGTTGGGAAATAATATTGGTAAATGGAATTCTGTTGGTGGAGGTTCTATAGGCTATTGGACTTTTTAAAGCACGATTATAAAACAAAACAATCTAAAGCTCTTTGTGACTTGAAATATTTATAAATGTTTTGTAGTTAGTAGGTAGAACAGGTAACGTTTTCTCTACGACACAATGAACGAAACCGCGCGAAATGAATGCGACGTTGGCGTGATTAGCTAAGGAATCATTGAGTGGTCATAGTGAATTAGGGTCCTTGTAAATTAACAATTGTTAAATATAATTCTTTCAACATTCAATAAGGAAGAAGCTACATAGTTTAATTTTTATAATAATTATTCAAATTATAATGTTTTTACTAAAAAGAAACACACAGAACAATGGAATTACAAAAACAGACAATTAGATTACCTACTCTTCCCACGATAATTTTTTTGTATAACTATCAACTGACGGAATAATTGTATTTTTTCAACTTTTAGTTTTTTTACCTATTTCATTTTTATTTTGCTTAGCCTTAATTCATATATGCTAAGTATCCAAGTCCTATACGATAAATAATAACACAGATAGGAAATATTAATTCGTTTATTTTTTCGTAATTAAAAAAAAATATATATTATCTGGGCCCGCGTGGTGGATTACGGCCCACTCCCTCTCACCGAGAGGAGGCCTGTGTCCCAGCAGTGGGAACATTATAGGCTGATTATGTATGTATGTATGTATATATTATCCACAATAATTAGGCCATTCTGTCTCATATTGTTAGGGACCCTAAAAAGCTCTTTGCTCTTCGATGTAACCAAAAACCACAAAGTTTTTTTCAAGAGTATCAAGTACTTCAAGATATGCCTTAATAATTACGATGTATTCGATACTAACCCCCTTACTAATAAACGTATTATATCAGATGAATAGTTACACACTGATTTCTCTCTTTCAGCCGTCAGTAATTTGACTTTCGAAAGAAGAAGACAAAGCGTTGTGTAACTATACAGACGCTATACAAGGTTTATTAGTGAGGGGGTAACAATGTAGGTTCATCAATTAATTAGTTCGGTAACAAGGTGAAGTCGGTAAAACTTGAACTAAGTACAACAAGTATCGAGTGTAACCTAGAAACAATATCTTAACTAGGTGTAGAGCTAATTTACGTAGGCATCTGCTTATATAGGGTAATAAAGCATCTCGTGTAAGGAAAAGTTGAGGCTAAACTAGGTAGAGGTTTTTTAAAGACTAACCTACTGTAGTTGGATGAAAGACTGCATTTTTGTTATTTTTGGCAGTTTTTATTTCATATTATCAGCGTACAATATTTTTAAAGAAGTAATGCACTGCCATTTTAAACATAGACCATGCTTTTTCTAACATAACAACATAATATAATCAGCCTATAATGTTCCCACTGCTGGGACACAGGCCTCCTCTCGGTGAGAGGGAGTGGGTCGTATTCCACCACGCGGGCCCAGTGCGGGTTGGCAGATGTCACATGTCTTCGAATTTTTGGTTCTAGGACATGCCGGTTTCCTCACGATATTTTCCTTCACCGTTTTGAGAGCAGTGGTGATGAATTCATTTACACAAAGTAAAGCGCCTGTCTGGGTTCGAACCTACGAACTATGTAACTCGTAAGTCGCGGCCGTTACCATTTGGCCACCACTGCTCTCTGCTGTTTTTTTCTAATAAATTGATAATTATAGATTGGTCATAGTTCTAATAATTTGAAAAATGATTTTATGCGATAGGTAGAGTAATGAATTATGGACACCATGGGACGTAACAGTCACTATTTAGTTTTCACGTTTAATCATTTGGTTACTTAACCCCAACTTTGTTAGACACTTAAAACTGAAAGAAAGAAATAAATTGACCCGATTACAATGCCACTGAGCTTTGACTAGAACTTGAATCCCTAGAGATTTTGTGGTCAGGAAGACTGCCAATAGCTGCAATTTTATACTGTCGCCTTTACTGAAGAAGTTTTCAATGAAATAACTATTTTAGAGGAACAGTTTTATCTATGACACTCGATTAGAAGGTTCTCAGAAGACGCTTACGAGTTGAAATGAAGTGGGATACAAATAGATATAGTCTGCTCTAAAATTAGTATCTGATGAAAGTAAATTATTCCACAATTACTCATTAAAGGGAATTAGTGACACATTCAGCTGTATTTGAAAATTTTAACTTTATATCTCACCATTTTTTTCCAAGAATTATCTTTTGAATAACATTGTTAAATTGTAATTGCAAAATAATCGCCGAAAATTGAGGTTATAAAATTAACCATAACTGTCAAATGAAAAACATCTGAGCTCAACTATCAATAATGAGATACAATTACTTTTTCTATTCTATTGTTACCGAACTTAATAAGCTTACCTAACTGACGAGGGGTTAAGGTGGTTTTTAATTAGATTTCCGGGTTGAAGTATTCAAATAATCAAATTATCGCAATCAATTTGTAAGTGGCTCTACAAATTGGCATCCACAGGTAGGTTTGCTGGTCCACTTGTTTACTTTTTCATCAGATAGTTTTGAAACAGATCATACTTATCTTGTGTGGGAGTGTAGGTATACATTATTGGTTTTTGTTATTTATTGCGTTGCCATAGCAATGTACGTACTAGTGAAGTCCCAATATACGTTACAGGTCAATAAAAATGTTTGTAGGTCACTGTTAACAAGAACCAGGGTCTACAAATACTCATGCATAGCAACACTCCTAACTCGACAAAGTCCTGACCTGGCATTACTCCATGGTGGTCAGAAGTGCCATGAAACTTTGGGATCAATATCCGCTTGAAATATGCCTTCCAATTTATATTGTAAACATAATAATAGATATCAGCTTACGATAGTATTGACTTTAAGTTTTAGATATCAAAATCAGTTATTACTTTGATATGGTAAATATGGCAAGGGTTCTGTGGTGATAGCTGACACAGACTTTTTAGGGCAATGGACTTTGCTTAGGTTTTATTTTGTGTAATTAATGAGATTCTATTAAGGTTTGTAAAGTTAAAATCTTATATCTTTGATAATAAAAGTTATAGCATCGTAAACTCATTTTAAAGATACTCGAAAAGTCAGACGGTAAATAATATTTCTTACAAAAACCAATATTAGATATTATCTAAACGACCCGATCCGCCTCTAAAGATAAGGTTACAAGTAAAAAACATTAGTCTGAACTGCCGAAAATGTCCCTAAAAGCTAGTCATCTATAAAAACAATCATAAAACGATAATACCATTAGTGCGTCGGCCGTTACAAGGGGCTGAGGAAAACTTTAATACTTGAGTCAGCACTAATAACACGCCCGATCCAAACTTCCATACATTTTGCTTCTAGTGGGCATTTGTTTGACGAGTTCTGTGCTCCAACTGAAAATTTATGAACCTCTTTTGTTTTTGTATTAAAATTTCAGTCGATGTTACGAGTATTAGCAGTGTCCGACGCCGACGTAACACGATTTTCGGCTGAAACTGTAACCGAACTTTCGGCTTCTCTTTTAGTTTCGGCCGGAACTGAAACTTATGAAGTTAAGAAAAAATATTTAATTAGGTGATTATTTTTTGAGATCCGAAGTTTTTCGTAGATTGTTACAAATAATTTGATTAAGGGCTGATTTTGCAAGCATCAGATTTTTTTAAATCTAAGGAATAAAAAAATCTTTTGCAATATTTTGTGTGAAAAACTGTCAAAATTTCACGTTACATCAACAGCTCACATGATCCGGTCACTTTTTGGCCGAAACCGAAACTGCGGCCGAAACTTGATTTTTTGGCCAAAACCGACCCTTCTATTATATTATGTTACGGCTAAAGGTGGGTGTGAACATAAACTTAAGATTAGCCGGCTAACATCCTACGTCGACGAAGCCCCGCTTCGCGGGGCTCCTATTTCTGTGCCTAACCAAACCTAACCTCGGGGTGCCCTTCGCTCACTCTTGCATCCTACGTCGCCTATCGATCGACCGCAACCATGCAACCGATGTCACCAGAAGTACACACGAACCGCATGTGGCCGGCTACACCTAGTTGTACCCGGCCTAGGTGTAGCCGCACTTCGGCCGGCTAAACCTAGGTGTAGCCGCACTTCGGCCGGCTAAAACTAGGTGTAGCCGCACTTCGGCCATTAGCCGTGACGTATATATTATTTATATACTTATTATTAGGTACTTGTCAATCTGTTTGAGGTCTTAGTAATTTAAGTGCACGACGCGTTTAACTGAAATAACAAGGCTTTACGTTATTTACCAGTCTATCAACGAGATCAAACACCAGTGAATAACAATTTACTTTATAGTGAGACTACGCAACGTGGATGATTAATTAACTAAATAAACTTGTGTTTTCCAACCTTGTAATTTTCCAATACATTGGTTAACCAATTTCACGAATGAAACAATGTAATTATCATTTGCTACAATAGATGTGCGATCAGATTATAATGTGGTAGATACAGCTTTTGTATGTTCGAAATATTATTATTTTGGATCTTTTGTATGTTCGAAATATTATTATTTTGGATAAACCGTGTGCTTTTGCACACTTAGGTACTCGTATTTATATTCTATGTGTTCTAAATGTAATAATAACGCGCTTTCGGGAGTTCGCTTCGTTTACTTATTTGCTTGGCTAGCATAAGCATAATCAGCCTATAATGTTCCCACTGCTGGGATACAGGCCTCCTCTCTGTGAGTGGGAGTGGGCCGTAATACACCATGCGGGCCCAGTGCAGGTTGGTAGATGTTACATATTTTAGATTTGTTGGTTCTGGGACGTGCCGGTTTCCTCACGATGATTTCCTTCACAGTTTTGAGAGCAGTGTTGATGAAATTAAATACACAAAGTAAAGTGCCTGCCTGGGTTCGAACTCACGACCTACAACACGTAAGTCGGGGCCGATACCACCACTGCTCCACTGCTTGGCTTACATTACACAATTTCGACTGTCGTATAAACTTTGACCTTTTACATCTAAAAAATCAAAATCAATAAAATAACAATAACTTTTTAATTACGCTGGACCGGACAAAAATATCCCAAAATATGTATGTATTGGCACCAAAATGTTTGTAAGAGGAAACCATGACAAAAGGAGCAATAACTTCTTTGTGTATTTTTGTTTGAATCATGAATAAATAGGTCACGAGGACACAACTCCACAGGGTGCAAACAAATTGTAAAAAATTGTCCGGTCAAGTTTGACATGCAGACAGCTCACTTCCATATTTCAGAATCGAAAATGATAAGTGGGACGTACGCCGCGCCGCGCCTCAGGGAATATTCACACGATGCGTTCGGTTGAGAAAGTCTTGGAGGTAAACACATTTTGCTAAGCTGCATTTACATTCATAATGTATTGATTTTACGCTGAATAGAAGAGCTTCGTGATAGGTATGTGTTGTGTACGTACAGAGTTGTGTAAGTAAACACTAACAACATGCTCGATGTAAGCCGAGCGAGAATATTGCAAACTGTATCTCGTCGCTCGGGAGGGCGCTTCAAACGTGAGGTGCATTATGAAAAATCTGAATTTTGCTATCAAGTATGGGGTGTGTCTTTGTGGCTTGACAGCGACTTCGTCAACTGCGACCACGGCAACTCGGCAACACTCGGGAACTTTCGCCCGCGGACGCCGCGTCGTTTGCATAGAGAAAGCGCCCGTTTTGTTTAAAGTTTTCCTTTTGTGAATCTAAAGTGCTGTTTTATTTTTCACGTCACAGTTTTTGGACTTACAAACGTCTGAGAAAAGGATTTTATTTTTTCGCCGCGGAAGAATTTAATAAAGAAAATCTGTTGAGGCGCGGTATAAAGATGTTTGGACGTATCGTGAGGGGTAGTCACGCATGGAGGTGTTGCTCGCAGTATACGATGTTTCATTTCCTGAGCTCTTGGCGCCACTAATTAAATGTTAGAAGAACTTGTTGCCAGATTTAATTTGAATCTCGTAAAGCGTCGCGATCTCGAGACGGAAATTAAAAATGCTGAACGTTTTATTGTAAAAGTTTATCTTAGTTTTGTGAGATGAGACTGCGCTGTTGAGAACGTTTTGATTTTAATTTGTTCCAGATCTTGTTCACGGAATTTTATTTCGCCTCGCGTTTATATACGAAAGCTTATTACTTACTTGATGGTCGCCGGGCGATGAAAGAATTTGAGAAAAATATACATGAAAGAAGAACTATAAAATTGTCCAAGTGCTAGCTTAGGTAGGTATATATTATATTAAACGGTGAATTGACATGCAGAAAATACTACCCACTCACTTTTCGTTGTAATAATTCCAAGTTCCCAAAAAAATGCCATGTACTCTTTATTTATTGTATAAATCTGAAATGCTCGATTAATTTGTATATTCTATTTACAATAAAGCTAAGCAATAGATAGCACCTTATTTCAGTTGCAATTAATCACAATACGACTTATCTAAATCAGATTTTAGGGGCCATTCAAGTATTACGTAAGCACTACAGGGGGCGGGGGGGGGGAAGGGTCTTTGCATTGCTTATTTTTGATGACGTGGGGGATGGGGGGGGGTCAGGATGGTGATTACGTCAGCAGGCTTCATGTAAGGATTGTAGCAGGTGGAGTTATGTAGTTTGTGCCTACCCTCATGGGAAAAAGGCTTGAGTTTATGTTTGTACATACAAATACTCTGTTGAAATATTCGTTCGGTAATGTAGTCACTAAGTTTACACCAAAATCTTGCCTCAAATACAGCAGCTTGACGCAGACAGCGTTTGTTTGTCGAAGCTCAAGTCGACATTGTGAGAGTCAATAAACGATTTTATGCTCGAATAACTATGTTAATGGCGCCGGCAACCACAACAAAAACATCTGGCGCCTTGCAGGGAACTTGGTAACTGGGTCCCTATTGCGTAGAGTTTTTTGCGGCTACGTATACTTAATATGCAAAACTTATCTGTAATGTAGATCAGTGGCTACAGAATTTGTCGACAGAGAACATAAGACAAAATCAGAATTTTGCGTTCGCAACCTAGTTTCCGAAAATATTAACAAATATGTAGGTATGTGTATTTGGAGAAATTACTTTAAAAACTACATAAGGTTCATTCGCGCTACAAGTTTAACATATGACTTTATCAAAAGCACTAATCAACTTAATTACACTAACATAATCAGTTGAAATAACATCTATTGGAAACTAGGATTTGGATCGAATTTGATAAATCGTATTTTTTTTACAAGCTCAAATCTTAAAGCATGCATGCTCAGGAATACCACCTCTTCAAATTGAAAATGATTTATTCCATGTTTCCAGTTTTTTGAGGAAGCCCTGTGTAGTACATACTGTATTTTCCAGAGTTATGTTTTCATTTTCAATGCATGTACGATTTTGTATCTGCAAGTCGTAACGCAGTGGTCTGAACACAATAAGCCTTTCTTTTGTTTCTTTGTCACTGTTTTTAGTAGCTAGCAACTAGCATAGATATCCGAAGCTAGCAAAAAACGGTATGGGCTCGTTTCGAAAGTGGTGCAGTATCGGAATTATTCGTAGTTTTTGCAGTAGTTGCGTAGAGCTGGTTGACAATGATCATGATTGTCTTGAACTTTCTCTAATTATAGGCTAACTAGCTTTTGCCAGTGGCTTCATCCGTATCGATGTCGGAAATTATCTCACGAGAACCTAGTACCGGGATAAAAAGTTTAAGCATAGCATAATCAGCCTATAACGGTTCCACAGCTGGGACACAGGCCTTCTCTCTGTGAGAGGAAGTGGGCCCTAATCCACCATGCGGGCCCAGTGCGGGTTGGTAGATGTCGCATGTTAGTAGATGTCACATTTTACGACATCGATGCGGATGAAGCCACTGACGACGAGCCACAACGTTTCCTAACGATATTTTTCATCACCGTTTTGAAAGTTAAACGCCTGTCAGGGTTCTTCGCAGTTTTGTTTAATATTCATAATTTTACAAATTGTTACAAAAAAAAAACTGAACGAACTAAGTGAATCGAATAGAAAACTTCTCTCAAGTTCTTTTAAAAGTCGATAAACGACTGATGAATGAATTTAGAACATTTTTATTCTTCTTCCACAAGAAGAAACTTTATTCAATGTTTCTACACTTGTAACATGATCAGTAACTCAATATTTTTCTCTTTTCAGGTAAGTCTCAGCCCTGTTTCCAAGTCCTCTTTATTGGTAGGTACAAACTTTGTAACCCTTGTGAAGCCCTTTTACCTACTTTGTACTACAAAATAGGTAAAGGGCTTCTCTCCATCCAGGTGTGAAGACAAAAGGTGCTCTCAATTGTCTGAAACACAATTGTAATCTAAGAAAGATAAAGTTTGGGGCAGGTATTAATCGTTAAAAGGAAAGATTAACCCTTTCATTTAGAAAAAATAAGGAAGGAAGTCGCAGAATCATCAATTCTACGAATTAAAAAGTTGGCACTTTTATTTTCACAATGCTTTTTTTATATTGAAAAGTGAACAGAATATGAAGGTTTGGTGAAGGTTTGGCTAAATCTGAACAACGTTTGAAAAGTAGTAATTATACCTTAAAAAAAGTGTTAAAAAATCATCGAGATATAAGTAGTACTTATATCTCGATGTAAAAAATGAACCCGACAAACTTTAAGAGGTGCTTTAGACCATCGAACTAAACAAAAAAAAAAAAACAGCTATTTCATACATTTTGGTCAAGTAAGTATTGAACTTTTGTATTAAACAGCTGATTTTTTTTTCGTGATTTCAGAGTTGGTCCGATAGTAAAAGTTGTTCAGTTCGATGGTCTAAAGCATCTCTTAAAGTTTGTCAGGTTAATTTTTTATTGTATACCTATTTACCTTTTATTGTATGTAATTCAATGTTATTATTGTCTTCATTACCACAACCTTAATTTAAATTGTTGCGCTTCAAAGTTTAAATGCATCAAACGAGACATGGAAAATATAATTCCCAACCAAGCAATGGCTTCAAGTGACTTTGAGTATCTAGTCGCATACATTGGCTCGAGTTTTACTCGCTATAATAGTTTGAAGATAACAATTAAACTACATAGACATCGCTTTGTGAGCTCGAGCGCACTGCGCAGCCGAGTCAAGCACAAGAGGTTGTTCCATATAGATCACAAATAATGAATTTACGGTTCGATAAATATGTAAATTTCAGCTGGAAGGATAGCAAATTAATGCTTAATTTCTCTGTTCTGTTTCGCATAAATTTCACAAATATATTCCTGAAACCCTTTTGATAGACGCCAGAAGCAGAATTTCGAGGCCAGCAAATAATATAAAATGCTTTAAGTTACTTTTGTGTTTGTGTCCTATTTTGGGACCAATTTATTATTAGTAATAACAGTTTAAAAGAGATATCTGAATTCATTTATTGGACCTACAAGTTGGACAATTTAAACTTTTAAGTGTAGGTACGTAGGTACACATTCGGAAGTGGTTTGTTTGGATGTTCTACTTGTTGTTGGATTGATTTATGATTAATTTCTGCGTAAAATAATTGAGTTGTTCACAAGTAATCAAAGCCGGATGGAGAAACTTTAATGCTTGAAAGTTAAATGTGGAAATTCAATTTGCATAAGGCAGTAGAAAATGAACTAAATTTTGATGTTAAAGCACCTACTTGCGTAGATACTGAGTAATGTTCACGTGTGTCTATTTTCGCAATATATTTTAAGTACAACATTAATTAGAACTAGAACCTTGAATGTAAGTAGGTATCTACTTATATTTTTAATCTTCTGCTTATCTAAGTAAAGTGCTTTATTACGGACCAAAAGTTTTTTACAAGTATTCCACACTAGCGTTGCCTGCGACTTTGTTTGCGATCCAGGATAAAAGTTAGCCTATGTCCTATTCCAGGTCATGGTCTACCCATGTGCCAAATTTCATCTAAATCCGTTCAGCCGTTTTACCGTGAAAGCGTAACAAACAGATATACAAAATATCAAATATTTTCTCTTTATAATACTAGCAGCGCCCCGCGGCTTCACCCGCATAAGTTTCGATCCCATGGGAATATCGAGATAAAACTATTTGATGTCCTTTCCCGGGACTCAACCTATCTCTATACCAAATTTCATCTAAATAGGTTCAGCGCTTTAAGCGTGAAGAGGTAACAGACAGACACACTTTCGCATTTATAATACTAAGTATGGATTACTTTCCCTTCTACCTCAAGTAAGATGCTAAACTTAAAAACATTATCCTTTTCCCAGCAACGCATAACGGTGCAAACTTTATAATTAAACTTGCTTTATTTAAAGCCGCAGAAAATTTTATATAAGGAGCAATACACATGAGATGAATTAATACTCGGAATAGGAGCGGAGACTTTAGCCCGCAGACGATCGTAAATTTACTTCATAAAGAGCACAATTTGGGACAGTCCTATATAAAATTAAACGTTTAACTTTTTCGGGGGACTTCCTCAAAATTTTGCCTTTTATTTCTTTATTCATTGACGTGCTCCCGCGCAAAAAACGGCCATTTATGGTTCGTTAATCAAGTCATTAAGTACTTGACCAGTAAAAGTGTAGCGTTCCCGACTGCTGTCGAGACGTAATTAAAGTCAACGGCCACTTTTATTATTCAATAGGTACTTGCCACAAACTGAATTGTGCGGAATGGGCTGTTCTTTGACCATTTAATACCAACTTTTCTCTAATGTTATGACTTTGAAGTCGGCTAAATAACTTTTTAAATACATCCGTTTGAAGTAGGGTAATACTCAAAGTCAATTCTCCTACCCTTGTCACTTTGATATGGCAACAATCGGGTCAGTTAACGAAATAAAGATTAAAGTGAACCAATTTGGATTGCCATTACAAATATTAAGTTCAAATGTTTGATACCTATTAGAAGAATAGAAGAAATTAATTTAAGTGAAATGTTCCAATTTTCTTGTTACTCGAGTTAATAGAACCGTAAGCTTTATCTGAGTAATTAAAGTAATTCGGATTACATTGTTTCAATAGAGAACAAAGGCGAAGCGCTGTTTCTAGGACAAATTAATACTTACCTATAACAATTATACAGTGTACCAGAAAGGTGTGGTCTAATTTAAGGGTGTGGTACAGACCATCAAACTGAACAAAATTTCTCTATAGGACCATCGCCGTAGTCGCGAAAAAATAATCAGCCGTCCCATACATTTGGGTCTTCGAGTGTAGTATTGAAGTTTTGTATGGGACAGTTGATAATTGTTTCGAGATTACGATGTCGGTCCCGTGGAGAAAGTTGGTCAGTTTGTTGGTCTATACCACACACCCTTGAATTTGACCACATCTTTCTGGTACACTGTTTTTTTAAAACCTTTTTAAATTGCGACTCAAAATACTTCACAAGCCACGTCGTCTTTAACAAAGAAAAAATTGTTAACAAAACATGCAACTAACAACAAAAACACATAATCAACAAACATTCCACCTTATTAGGACAACTGGTTGTGGGAAAATAAAAGTTCTATTAAAACAAACAACTTTTTTAGCACCGTACTGTTCCACATAGCCTTAGGTTCATATTAAATTGCACAGCTGTTGTGGCAGGCTGTGATATTGTAATAGCGGCGCAAACTGTCATGTGGGCAGACTTGGCCGAGTAATTTGATCAGGAAGATGGGCAGCAACCCCCTGTGCCTGAATAATAATATCACTCTGTAGGCACCAATCAATCTGACAGAATCTTACGTCAATATTGTACTGCGAGCAAAGGTATTATACGAGTAAACACAATGTCTGTCGATTAGGTATCCAAAATGAGAACTAGTAAAATGCCTTTTAAAATCTTTACAAAAAAATCAAATTGAAGTGTCTGTTTGTAATGTCAAAATAACAGCTTTTTACTAAGTATAAGAAATTCAAGACATTGTCAAAGACAAAAAAAGGTGAATATAATTTGGAATACTATATTCCAAATTACATGCACCTTATGTAAAATCACACTTTTGGAGATTTTATTTTGATTGAAATATTGAGAAGGTTCCTAGTTTTTGTTTTGTTTGATTGTTTGTATTATTAAAGTTAAATAATTTTCCAACAATTTAATGCATTTTTTATTGGGCTTACCCGTTTCCTTTTCTACTTATTCCCAAAAAAACAAACTGATATTCCAAATATGCTGCACTTCCTCTACCTTATAGGACACCAACAAGAAAATTGCTAGCAAAAATCAGCTTGCTTTAAAATGAAGAGAGATGGGACAAGGACGTGACAACGAGACACAGTCTAGACACGACGCTTGCTTTCGGTCATGTCATCCTTCAATTTCAGTTAAGTGACTGATTATTCTGATTAATCCAACTAGCAACTCACTATCTATCTACTATCATGTTATTGTATACCTCTGCTCATCCCACAAACGGTGCAAGCGAGATAATACCTTCTCGCCAGTTTACTACAGTTTCGCCGTTTGAGTTGGTATCACCTTGGGAGTCAGTTTGTGCGGAACGCGGAGCCTAACGAGTAAAGTTATAAGTAGGATCAGCACGCTTTTAAATTAAATAATCCTTTATAGAATAATCTTTTTTTATGGACTTTAGAGCCTGCCGAAGGGGCTTAGGGGTATAATAGATAGGCTTGTTATTGGTTTTTTGGACCATTGGTTAAGATTGAATTTGATTTTGTTTATGTAAGCCAAGACTTGAAGAATAATCGTGAGTGGAATGTGGTAGAAGGGGCTTGTTATGACAATGTACTGCTTTAAGAACATATGGTATCAACTTAAATATTTATGTGGTTTTGGGATAAAGAGCATATTGAAGTCGGTGAGGCCCCAGATGTTTAGCTTTTAAAAACATGCATTCATATAACTACTGCCTCGAATTTTTAGGGGCGCCAACGAAGCCCTATTACAAACCTCCGCTGTCCGTCCGCCCGTCCGTCTGTTTGTGAGCGGGTTGTATCTCATGAGCCGTAATTGGTAGACAGTTGTAATTTTCACAGTGTGTATTTCTATTGCCGCTATAACAGCAAATAAACAAAAAAAGTAAAAAATAAGAGGGGTTCCCATACAAGAAATGTGTTATAAAAAAACCGGTTAAGTGCGAGTCGGACTCACGCACCGAGGGTTCCGTACAAATTTGTATGTAGGTATGTAACTACATAATTTCGGTTTTCGGATTTTTTACTTTACTTGTTCTAGGTCAACGGGGAGTACCCTATAGGTTTTGATTCCTTGCGAGTTTCAAAATATGCGGCATAAATGGAACATTAGATTGCGTTGACTTAGAAGTTTGAATTTTTCATTGCTTCGAGGGATTGCAGCCCTGAGTATTTGATATTAATTTTAACTTAATAACTCCACGCGTTCCTGAGAAAAAGGGTCTTGACAGATGGACAGACAGACGGACAACGAAGTGATATTATAAGGGTTCCGTTTTTTCTTTTGAGGCACGGAACCTTAAAAAAATTGTATTGTTAAATGTTGTGCGGTGGTAGTTCGTGTGCGAATCCGACTCGCACTTGTACGGTGGTACTTCGTGTGCGAGTGCAACTCGCACTTGGCCAAGTTTTTTAAGACATAATAATTATTATAAGAACTTTTGATACAATAAACTAATCTTAATCCATCCCGTTTGCTTAATTTATCTACCACTACATTAGGCTCAGTAATTTCCTCAAACAACACAACAAAAACCTTTTTAATAAATACCCTAAATAGGGCTTAATAACCTTGTTACATGACGTCATGATTCATTCGTATCATTTTTAATAAGGCTCACTGAATGGGAGCCTCTCATACAATGTGAAGTTGATGAGGTGAAATTTGTTGGAGCCACCGTCAATTTCCCGGATCCAATTATTGCCACATTGTTGGTTGCAAACGCAATATTACCCTTATGTTTACTTGCTCCGTTTTATCAACCAGAATGATATTTTGGAAGAGCTAAAAATTAATAAGGGTACGGTAAATTTTTGTTTTCAAGGAAACGTTGGCGATGTTAAAATATTTGAGAGATTCTTGGTAAAAACAAGCAAACGATAAAAATTTAAATGATAAAGTATTTTATCTTTGTAAGTAGGTTTGTACATACACGTCAATCATATTTTAACAATTGCGTGTTGTTGAATGTAATTAAGCACCTACTGAGAAAACCAAGGATACCACGGGACATGAAATAAATTACAAACACAAACCCAATTTAGTTGGGATTGAACCTCTAGTTGTAAACTAAGCGATTGTATAATCCCAGAAAAAGCTTTCAGACTGATTGTAGAAAAAATAATATTTTTGATGAAAATTAATTAAATTCAACGACAAACGTACAAATTACAGTGTATGAAGCGTTAAACGCTGATGGATCCAAAATTAGTATTCCAACAGTTGACGTGTAACCTAGATGTAACCTTCATATTGATAGTGATAAACGATGTCTGATCACTAAATAAACAGCTATTTTAAAGCTATAATTTCCTTGCTCAGGGCAGAATTTCATTCTGCATTGGACGACACGGATCCTGTACTCATTATTACTAGATTCTATCGTGTGTGCTTCAATGGATAGTCATGTACAATATGAACTGCTGGTTGTTATTATGATCTATCCTCTAGGGTCATATTTTCACCATGATTATAGACTTTCAACATTTCCAACTACTCAAGAATTATTAAATTATTGAGTCCGTCTTTGTGTTTGGTTGCAACATAATTATGTATGTTCAATTTATTTATTTTTTCAGCATTTACGTTCCATTCTTTTACTTTATCAGCCATAGAAATTATTTAACGTCTCAAGATTAATAAGAATACATCGTATTGCAATAGGCCTGTCTTGCTAACCCTGTAGCATAAAATCTGCAGCATCAATCAATGCTCTTTTGCAGACACAATTAGCATAATTCACTTCAACACCAAGTACTTTATTTACTTACTTCTGGTTTCCCTCATCCTCTCTCATCTGTGGACCCTTTTTTTTTTTTTTTTTTTTTTTTGTGGATGGGAAATCATCTAATGAGTCCTCCCGCTCTGGGTGGAGCGGAAGGGAGTGTCAGACTCTTACTGACTAAAACCCACCCGTGTTCCTTCCTTAGCCCTTTATGTTCCGGGGCAGCGGTAACCCTTTCGGACGATCCCGCTACCCCGGCAGGCTTCGGCCCTGGCGGGCCCCTTCCTTAATGCTGACATCTCTTTGAGGCGCGCGTGGAACACATACGCGCCGTCCGGCACGGGCCTGGTCCTGATCGGACGGAGAGCTACCCATTACTCTCCGTCCGCAGGCCCGCGCCTACGGTGGCCGGGAGTCGTCACGCGGTTTCCTACGCCCGTAGCGTCTCCCGCGGCGGCTGAGGCGTGCGGCTCTCTCCCTGAGCCGTCCCGCCACCTCCTTCGCTAGCATGACTGCTTCGCAGAAGGAGGTGACCGCCTATCTGTGGACCCTTGGATATATTATTGTGACTCCAAATTGTGTTATTCCCACAATGTGGGTGTTGTGGAACTCAATTTTGGGACTCGTGACTAGTAATTTTAAAGGTTCCTCGTTTTCAAATGTCATGTACAGGTGCTGTCACAAACTTCATGACCTTTCACTAAATATGGAAAATTGATTTTGTTGCGAACTTCTATAATTTGAAATTAGTTTTGCTCCTGCGGTAACGCAATTTACTTTTTGTTCTAAGCATTGATCACGTATGTTTTATACACTAATTAATTAAGGAGTGGTGTTTTTCATCTTTTTGCTGCGGTTGTATCTAAATTATTTAATAAAAAAAATGGCTCACTTTGATTGTGATCAAATTCATTATTTATAATATTCAGGTAATGAGCTTTTTGTCGATAAGTTCAAATGGCCTTGTTTATTGAACGAAGTTGTAGTTACATAATAATATTGAGTTCTAGGTAATTATGTTTTGTAACATTATCATATTGTTTTGTTAAAATAAAAGGTCAGATCTCACATTACTCGAGCAGGTTTGAGTAAAGGTCGTTAAAGCTGTTATAAGGCTCGTAGGACGTAGTAGGATTTGGAACTTCAGAAACATTTTAAAAGCTCAAAGAATGAGTGAATGAGTTGTACTATAAAACTAATAAATATTTAAACTGATGTTTCCAAAACAATAATATATTCTAAATGTAAACACTTAGGAACACTGACAGGCTTCACATCAGACTGACGTTATTTTAAATATTTCGGAATATATTGAAAACACCAATATTAAAAATTCAAGACCATCGTCTGGGCTACTCAGTAAACAGACTCAAAAACTATTACGATCGATTCGACACCGAATAAATAAAGAAACTCATTCAAAATTCAACGTAATTCGAGATAGAGTAATATTTTCCCACTAAACGTTGACGAGATTGGCGCGGATCAACGGCATTTACATCAGCCGGGAGAAATCCTCGCCATATTTATTTATCGCTTTCGATAGCAATGGCGAGAGGCTACAATTACCAGAGACCCCACGCTACTGCAATTTCGCAAATTGCTGATTTTACTTCTGCCGAAGGCAAGACGTTTTAAATTGCAACTCGTTAAATGCATTAAAGAGTAACATCTTCGACTCACGGATTCCACCGTGAGTAAACTTTTGAAAGACATGTTGTTCACGATATTGTAATTATGAATGAGCCATACCTATTTATAACTTGTGCATCTGTTGTTTGTTGTAAACTCCAAATTTTGGTCAACGACATCGTCGGAATGCTAATGACTGGTTGCGATTGCAGATGAGGCTTCTTATTCTTATTCATTCATAATATTATGTATTTTCTGTAGGGAACTTAAGTTCGTATAAAACTGAACAAAAGTGAACAGAGTTGTTGAAGTATAAGTAAGATCGAGTACAAAGAACGGTAGCATCTTTACTGTATACTTGCTTCGCTTATATTTCTGTATTAGGTATGTGGGCAGCCTTCCTTGCATGGAACAGATAAATAAGTCTGTTCTACATTCAGTTTTATGTTTTAATCAATATAAATTACGAAAAGGAGAACGCACCACAATGATAGTAGCTCATACCAAAGAAGATATAACTCAAATTTAACTAGTAAACGATTAAAAATCGCACCCAATTGTATGAAGTGTAACGAATCAACATCAATTATGAAACTTTACGTATTTATTGCGATAAATTGCTCGTTGTCGAGTTCATTAACGAGTTGCTCGCACGCGAGTGCAGCGAGTACAAGGCGTTTTTCATAACCGAAGCAGACGGCCTTATGCATATTTGATGGAGCGTGGCAGTGCTTTTAAGTACCTGTCAACGTTTGCTGAGGCGGCAGCGAGCCAACTAATTAATCTAACAACTTGTTATAACACGTACTATGATGGTGATAAGGTCTAATTTACATTGTTTGTAAGCTTAAAATAACGTGGTCCAATATAGTGGAACGCTCCAAGTATATGTCAAGGGCGACGAGGCTGACTTGCATACAAGTTTAACATTGCACCGTGAGCTATGGATGATAAATATGCGTGTGTTGCAAAGAACCGTGAAAATACCAAGTTATTTTTTTAAAGTCCTCATTAGTACTCGCCGTAATATTTCATAATAGTGTCGTCTGTGAAGGCTAACGAAAGCTTGACAGTAATTTGTCATAGCCATTCTTAATTGCAGGTGGATGAGTTGAGGAAGGTCATGATATGCATGCTCTCTGATAAATATCTAACGCTTATTGTACGCTAATGAGCTATGAAGCCATGGCTGATTGATTGTTCAATCATCATTTTCATGAATGCTTCAAATCGCTGCTACTACTCGTATTTTGGTTAGGCATTTAAGTCTAACCGGTACAAAATTGTATGGTGCGTAATTCCATTAAAAAATCAATTATTTTAATGAAATACGGCTGCCACCGTTTTTTGTTCGGTAATTACGAAAGAAGCAAAAACAAGGGCACGCAGTTGCCTTGTAATTACAATTATCATAGCTAAATTATAAGTTGTGGTGCGTACGACCGACACTTAATAACAAAAGCGGCGCGGGCGCAGAGTAATGACACAAGAACGCTTGCGCTGTTGCCGTAATGCAATGTGGAAGAATGCAATTTGCGTAATTAAAAGCGAAAATGAGGTCCATGTGTCTACACTGTGATTAAATCTTGTCTCTAGAACTATTATGAGCGCAATTACATTTAATGCACGAACCGAGAGCGAAACTTTTCTCCCCATAACGCCGCGTGTAGAATGTGACCTATAAAAAACAATTTAGATTCCAAATCCCGGGAAAATCCTGCCTTCCGCCGGTTTATCTTTATCCAAAGGGACTCTATTTGATACATTTTGTAAGACTCCGTTTGCCCTTAATGTGAAATTTCTTTTTATACAGCATAATAAGATTTTGATTTCGTAGAGATTAAATTCAATTGCGAAATAAGGTTAGCAAAAAAATAAAACCTGTTTCCATTTTCTTTCTCAAAATTTTTTTCGTCTCAGTACTGATAATAACTTGACTCAGAATATTAAAATTGGAAACACATCAAACGGCAGCCAAGCCAATAGGCGAAAACCTATGAGATGATTCAACAATTTCACAAAAAGACAATCGCAAAGCCGAGAGCTCGGATGCAGTGATGCAGTGAACCAACGGAATCTGACTACCTACATACAATAATACCGGGCCACGAAATCCTGCGGAACAAAATACAAATTCGAAAATCGTGGATGTCGGATGCCTTATCTGCCTTACTTTCTATTCCTTGCTGTCTGGATAAGTCCTAAATTCGGTCCATACACCATTAAAAGCCCACGTTGGCGGTTTATAAAAATACTGCAGTACATGGTACAGTTTGTATCTCCGTTTTTCCTCCTGGACTCAGTTTGGATTAGCCGCCGGAAGATTTATAGGTTCCTTACTGTAAGTTTAACAGGTGCGTGCGTCAGACTCAGAATGTCACTTCGAAAAGGGAAGGCTTTGTTCTACGTTTAGAGGGGTTAAGAAGAGTAATTCGTTTGATTTATTAAGTTACTTGCTTATTTTACCTTCTTGTAAAGTGATGATTAAAAAAAAAACAAATAAAAACCACCTGAGGGGGCTTGTGGCTAAGTCATAACAGCCGCACGGGTCGATCAATCAGGTTAAGCTACGCTTGCCGCGGTTTGTCTGTGGATGGGTGACCTTCTTTACATACCGAGACCCTTCCGTGCCTCGGAAAGCACGTTAACCCGTTGGTCCCGGTTGTCATTCGTGGATCTTTGACAGTCGTTACGGGTAGTCAGAAGCCCGAAAGTCTGATAACCAGTCTTACCAAGGGGTATATCGTATTACCCAGTAACTGGGTTGTGCCTGGAGTTCACTTAATTCACCTGGGTCAATTCACCTAGGTGCATTAACTGTACTATTCGTAAACTTTAATCACTACTTGTAGCTATATTTATATTTTTTAAGTAAACTTTATTCACCTAACATTTAATAGCTCTTTTAACTAAATTGGAACTTACTTGCTATGTAAAAGTTGTTAAGGGCGAACGCCCTTAATAACTTTCCCACATGCCCTACACTAGCGCCGCCATTGAAAAAAAATAAATTTTAATGAATTCATTAAAAAAATTAAAATATTTTTCATCCAAGGACTCCAGTTATATGTCATTGTGTAATATTAATGTTACAGTTATATGTGTACTGTGTAAGAAACTGTTTAATTTAACACGTTTTAACGAACCATTTCTAGAAAATTACCCACAGTAACTTGTCCATCCAGCAAACTTAGCGGGGCCTCTTGAATAATTTGATAAAGTGAAGTGAATTAAGTGAATTAAGTTTACTTTCAGTATACTTAGTGCACCTGGGTGAATAATATTTACAAAAAGTATGGTTAATGCACCTAGGTGAATTAACCCAGGTGAATTAAGTAAACTCCAGGGGGTTGTGGAGGTCAGATAGGCAGTCGCTTCATGTAAAACGCTTCATGTATTCAGCTGCATTCGGTTAGACTGGAAGCCGACGCGAACATAGTTGGGAAAGGCTAGGCAGATGATCAAGTAAAACCACCTTTGGTTTATCAAAAAAGTAACGTTGTTTTATATGAACCGATTTCACAAATAAAGTACGAGTAATACCTATTTGATCCTCGCTAACATTTTCAAATCGATTGAAAGAGAAAAGATTTCCACTCGCCCACAGCCAACCCTATCGTGCATTAGCATTACACAATAGACTGAACACAGACTACAGTCTCTTAAATACACCACTATATTCTCATCCCTCTTAATGACTACTTAGTACACTTTACTTTTAATTAACAACCGACATTTTTAAATGAAAACAAAGACGGGTGATTGCCAATAATTCTGTGGGGCTTAGCCAAATAGGTTTCCGGGACATTTTAGATCGTCCTCCAGTGTACAATGGACAGAATCGTGTTCTTTGTTCGTCGATCTTGATTGCCCGATAAATAAACCTTACAATAAAGATATCCGACTGGGACTCGTAAGAGCATCCAACTATTTTAGGAAAATACAGGAGAGGAAATCGCTTCGGTTCCTGCAAGGGTCGGGTAAACAGACCACTTTCTAGCGATTGAAATTAATCTGTGATCGATGTCTGCAACAACTTTATCTAATACGGCTAATGAACGAGGTTTTGTTCGTTTGTTCGTGTTCCGGGGCTTTTCTGGTGAATAATTTTAGTTTTTAATTCTTGTGACAACTTTGACCTTTATAAAATTAGGTCTTAACGTTTTTCGTTTTTAATTTATCATCTTATTTCCGCTCGGGAATGTGCTGTTGACTGATCTAATCTAGGTCGTCAAGAATAAATGTTTTCCTTATAACTGTGGAATATTTTTATCTTATTAAAATATAAAGTATTTTTTATATTCATCACGTTTTGTATAACTTGAACATTTGTTTACGAAGAAATCTTCAAAGGAATTTTATTACTGCCTGAGTAACGACTGCATACCAAGATCTTTTAAACAGGCATAACTTTACAAGAAGACGATTTACATCAAAATACTTAATATTCAACATGGATGAACATTAATACATCAGCGTATTTACGATAATTATCATTACCCGAATGTTTATCACTGCTGATCGGGCGGGGTATTCAATCCAAGACGCACGCCCTTGGCAGCTTCCCTGAATATTAATGGAATGATATGTTTTAGTGCGTGCCTGACGCTGAAACATTGCCAACAGCAATCCGAGGCATACCGTAAACATCCCGTATTGAAGCTCCACTAAATAGATAGGTACCTACCTACAGAAGGTCAGCTCTATACAAGGTGTAATTTAAATAACTAAAAACTTCTTCGGGGTCATTGTACTCATCATTATGAACAACTTTTACTCCGGAATTAAAACAGAAATCACCAATATAAATTAGATGCTCCATACATTTTCGTTTGCGTAACTTGACAACACGTACGAAACAGCTGTATTTTTATGCGCAATTTCTGGTCTGGTCACGTAGTATAAATAGTTAGTAGACCAACAGTTAGAGGTTTTCAGTTTAAATTTATTACACTTTGTACAATGAGCGAAAACTAACGCACGCACACATCTAGACACGAACTTACAGAGATCTCAAACTGTCTCAGTATGCTAGTCGCGAGTGCGCTGGCACTCGCTTTACGTGAGGCATGTCCATGTGTGCGTGCGTTTTCCTGGTTGTATGGAGCCAGCCTTCTGTACCTATTTATTTTGTCGAAGCTCTGTATATTATTAAATAACTTCTACAGAGCAATGACATTATAGGAACGTATTAATTCCGGGAATTGGCAACAAAGGACCGAACAATTGAATGGTTTTCTGAGAATGACTGTAAGACAATTTTTAACTAACGGAACTTAGAGAGTTTTGTCTTTAATTTGTTCTGATGCTTTTGTTTTCAGAGGAATTGAAATTCAGTAAAGCGGACCCTCGGAAAGGCAATGTTTTTAAAGGGTGTTAGTTTACTTTTATGAACGCAAAAATAAATATTTTATTAAAACATGTACTAGGGCTGGGACACAACATTTTTGGAACGCAACTGCGGCTTTATTCTCATGATGAAATATGGCGGGAATATGGTAAAGCTACACAAAACGTTCGAACGTCACAGCAGTTTCATATCCGTGTGCATAGAAAAAAAAAATAGAGTTCTTTATGTGTAGATTAAAACCTCATACATGTCTATTGTTCATTGCAATGCAAGAATTGATTTCCCCTCGCAATGGATTACAACTGGGGCAAGATTAATTGTCGTGCGACAAATTACTGACACACTTTGTTTGTGTAGAACCCGCCATATCATTTTATAATTGGTCACGATCTATTCTGGTACCTACCAACCTAGCTTTAATTCCTTCGAGGGTATATATTTGTGTTTGTGTAGATACATATTAGATCGGACTACTTTGTTCGAAAACTCATGATGGATTAGAAGCTGAAGTTAACGTCTCAGCAAGTTCTTTAGGTACTTTATGGGCCGATTAGTCTAAACTAATATTATAAAGAAAAAAAATGTTTTTTTGAATGTTTTTTTGTTACGCTTTCACGCTAAAACGGCTAAACGGATTTAAATTAAATTTGGCACATGGGTAGACTATGACGTCGATTAAGACACAGGATACTTTTTATCCCGATATTCCTACGGGATCGAGGTTTATGCCTGAGAAACCACCAGGCGCAGCTAGTATTAAAATACTCAAGTTGATGGAGACTGTTACCTTTACTGCATGAAAAATGTTCTTGTAGGTTACAAGCATAGCATAGCATAATCAACCTATAATGTTCCTACTGCAGGGACACAGGCCTCATATCGGTGATAGGGAGTGGGCCGTAATCCACCACGCGGGCCCAGCGCGGGTTGGTAGATGGTTACATGTCTTCGAAGTTTTGGTTCTAGGACATGACATGCTTCCTCACGCTATTTTTCATCACCGTTTTGAGCAGAGCAGGGCCGAGCAGTGGTGATGAAATAATTTACACAAAGTAAAGCGCCTGCGTGGGTTCGAACCCACGATTTAAAACTCGTAAGTCGGGGCCGTTACCAGTGGGCCACCACTGCACCACAGGTAACAAGCATTTAAGAAAAAAGAAATGTCTAATGTTGTTACATGATTTAAGCCAAGCGCACATTACCTAAAGCCGCAACGGGTCGCAACGCAAAACATTTTCTTACAAAAATGTGCGGTGCGGCCCGCCCCAATGTGCGTTAGCCTTGAGATAACAACAAAAATGTAAAACGTAAACTACAATAAAAACATAGCTGGCACGTTCGTTACTTTAAAACAAACGACACCTGATATGATCAAGTAATTTGAGCGGGAACTTGTTAATTACATTAATTCGACGATATGATCTGAACAAGTGTAATTGTACTGGATCACGACATGTTCGTATTATAGCCAGAAGGCGCCCTAATCGACGCTCATTCCGCCGCACATTAGAACATCACGTAATACCTCTCCACACGATTAAATTAAACGCTACAACTACAACATTGAATAAGTTTGTAGGTTTTGAGCCTTGATGATGGGGTGAGTGATGTTTTGTCCCTTTTTTACACGTAGCATTATCTCGCTTTGATTTTCCGAATGCTTTACTTTGACATGATCAGAGATGATTCACATAATGTTTCTTCAGACCGAATTTCGACTATGGTGTAAATGTAACTAGCCATAGACGCGGGAGATATTGCTTATAGTCCACAGACACAGGTGCACTCACTCCCGATGGTATATCTGATCTATGCTCGGGATGGTCCGATGGGGCGGCAATCCGACACCGGAGAGGGATCAGGCGTAGGACCAACAGCTTACCATGATTTCCAAGGTACGGGGGAATCATAAATCAAACCGCCAACTTCAAAACTCCGGGGTGTTACTGAGAAATTCCTAATGCAAAAACCCAACAACATTTTACCCGACCCCACGCTCAGCAGTTGCGCCTGCGACTACGAGACAGTCACTCACATAAGTAATATGTTCACATAAGCATCTGCCGACGCACACAATGCATTTTGTAAAACAGTTTACACTGCAATTTATGTAGTTTTCTAACGAAATCAGGCATCGTTGGAGGTAACGCTCATGTGAGCAGTCGCTTCATTTATCCAACGCGAACTTCAAAAGCGCTGCACATACAACTCACGCGTCATAACAGACACTCTTCATAGGAATACCGAAGCTCTACAGTTAAGAATCAAATTGACTTCTGGACAATTCAATTAAGCTGCACGGTAAGTGCAAGTTTGCAAACAACCGTGCGAGAAGCTAGCCAAGTTCCCTAGAACAAGTTTATCAAAGAGATTGTAGCCGAACAAGTTAGCCTTCGTCGAATAGCCTTTATGTTTATACGAGCAATGTTTGTTCGCATCTCCGTACGGGAATGTAAATTTGATTTATTTTGGCACACCTATACGTAAACATAGGTGTCTCTGCCTATTTGTAAATATACAAGACATGTTACTGACGATCAAAGGATCTTGAAAATCTTACGTTGAACCAGATATGTCGATTTTTTTTTGCCGATACGTGCCTTTGAAGTCATTTGACAGCTGTCAATTTCTGATATATTATATTTTTCTATAGGCTTTGTGTCATCAGTCGATAGATAAATATTACCTTTCGATAAACGAATCATGTCAGAAGTTGTTTTCCGCCTTATTCTTTGAAGAAATTCTGGACGCGAAGGTTGTAAGAACAAACAGCTCACAATATGTTATGTTGTTACCATTTAAAAGTTGTGCTTTCCACGCTTAACTTTGGCAAAGTTAAAACGCCTCGACGTAATATGGTTTTTCTCCTCTGAAATACTGGCATTATTGTTCTGGTAAACAATCTTAATAAAATAGGTTACAATAATAATTCATTGTCTTTACTAAAATAAAACGTGTTTTTTTATACCCCATAACTCTAGGGTTATATTCTATAAGTAAAACTAATACAAAAAGTCCTAGAATATGTAGTCCAAAAATGCATAGTTTCGAAGATATCTAATAAAGTTTCGATGTATCTAAGTGTTCAAACCAACCATTAATATTTAAAGCTAAGAAAATGCGACTTTGTCATATTTCACGTAAGGGTGTTTTACATTAATAGGTAATCATGACTTTGTCGAATTATTTTGTATGAAACATGAAAACAAAAAAAAATGATAATAGAAAAATAATTCAGAAATGCCAGTTGATTCTTTTATATGGTCTCATTCATGCCCTAGAGTTATGGGATATAAAAAAAAAACCTTGTATTTAGGTAATACGGGCTGGTGTCCGCAACTCCACGTCAATGCGCGTATTTTGCGTACGGAACCTTGTATATGTATATTGAATAAAGTTTTTATGAATTTCGTCATTTATAGATGAGAACAACATGAATCTAAAAATCATGTCATACACAAGTACTTAGAGTAGATAGACCACTAGCCTAAAATTCATTAATTCACTGACAGACAACGCGCAGCCTCAACCACTAGAAACATGTGCACAAGGAAGGAAGGATTTTTGAAAATTCGTTCCAGGGTTAAATATAGAGGAAAATTGCATCGTGCAAACGGCTTGTTAACATATAAATAGCCATGTATCTATGCACATCAGAAACCACTCTAAGTAACCTAACTTACAACATACTATGGGAGGAACTAACCTAAATTCTGTTATGTAAGCAATCCTACCCATGTAAAGGCAGTAAGGTAAGTGAACCGACGAATTAAATTATAAGGTTACCCTCGCTGTAACTCCATCGAGATTATTCAATTGGGCTTCCTGAATATCAATTGGATGGCAAGTACCAAATCAGGTAGAATAGATCCTCAACTGAAATAATATCTTCGTGGTTGACATAGTGTAATAGCATTTAGATTGGGTATCGAAGTATTTGTGATTCCGGTAAATTTTCGGCCTATTTCCAGTTGGAAACAAACACTGAAGCGAGGTTCAATATAGGCATGGCCTCTTCCAATTTAGTGTTGAGTAAGAAAATACTCCGAGTTAGACCAAAAAAAAAGATTCGGGTGAAATAATTGATGAAGAGAAAGAAAAGATGTTACAAAATAAAAAGATGAAGTAGTAACATTTTATCAGACAGTTGCGGAAGATAGATCACAGATAAATAAGGTCTTAATTAAGACATCAAAAGCATTTTTCTTTTCTAAACGATGATAGATCAGCATTAGTCTCTCTTTTAACCAACTACACAAAAGAAGCGAAGACTCTTTTTTACGACCACTAAAAACGTAGCTTAAAACTTACCAAATTATTAAAATGGTTTCACAGGTACTGAAAAGATGCGATGGATATTGTTGCCAGCAATATCATATGACTATAAAGTAATACTTTATGGAATAACTAGTTTTACGATCACCCTGTGCCACGGTCCACTTAGGCTAAAGGTACATTATAATGTACCTGACTACCTGTGAATATTCTAAAGGACTGTTTAGTCATAAACCTTGTCACCCGGGTATTGCGAGCCTCCTTGTTAGGCTGCGAAGGAACCCAGATCCTGTATACATGATTTAGTATTCCCCAGGACAATTCCCGGGAGAACTAGAGGTGTATAACTAGGATGCTTCAGTTATGTTGACGGTAATAGCCTTTAGGAAACGTCCGATTTGCATGTGCTAACTGCTAATGTAGTTAAGAATAATTACTAGGTTGTTTGAAGTTATTAATAAATACGCGAATTTACATGATTGAGTCGTGTGGTGTTTCATGATTGAGGATTTTCAATGAATTTAATTAAAGATAGGAATTTTAATTCAAAACTAGTGTTTGGCAACATAAAATTTATTTACTACTAGCTTCTGCCCGCGACTTCGTCCACGTAAAATTTCGGCCCCCGACCCACTCCGTCGCATCGCATCGCCTGCTCGCGCTATTACTTCGTTTTCGCTCAGCGTTCTTTTTGACATTTTTATGTTTTGGCTCGGTCCTAGCATGATGTAGCCTTTAGACTTCCTCAAATATTGGGCTATCAAATACAAAAAATATATTAAAATCCGACTGGTAGTTCGGAGACATTAGCGCATTCAAACAAAAAAAAAAAATCCAGCTTTATTATAGATAGATAGTTATAAAACCAATCATTTTTCGGAGAGTCTATTAATCAAAGTGCATTTTGACAACTCCTAAACCTCCCACCCTTCAAATATAATAATGTTGCTTTATAATGTTATACTTAACACATCTGAAAACACTAAACAGACTATCATTAAGTGTGATATAAAGCTCACACGTGACTCGCTATAAACTTCAAAGTTCATAAGAGCACATTATGAAACTTTTCCTTTCATAAATTCAGTGCTCCTTCGAAGAGAGTTAAGTGAAATTTTGAATTACCCAACGATGCACCAAAGTGTATGGAGTATGAATACTTACTACAATATAGATATACCTCTTTAAGTGGAGAGTTTTAGGTTCTTAAACTTTAGTTTATACTATGTTAGATTTTATCACAACAAAACTGTTTGTAACAGGTACTTTGGGGTGTATTTTTTAGCTTTAATGCTTCTGAATTTCAGTTATATTTGCTCTGAAGTCTGAAATCATTTGTTCAGTATCAAACGACGGTGTCGAAGAGTGAAATGGAGTAATACGCTCAAAGGTTTTTCAGTACTACCTAGTTTGTTTACACATGTGTACGCGGGAATTAGTAATACGAACAGAAACATTTCCAGAATTTCAGGTTGACGACCGTTGTATAATTATATATCTTCGTAATATTCTTGAAACGCCTTTCGACGTTTTTTTATCGGTAATCATGTTTCGTATGATAAAATTTCAGGTTGCTAGGAGTAGCTGTTCAATTGAGATTTCTAAGAAAAACTGATTGATTCTCAAATAATCTACTTTCATTCATTACTAACGCTTCATGAACAAGTGATAGAAAATATTTTCAGAATTATTTTATTAACTTTTCAATGTAAATTTTTACGTTATTTATTAAATCCAATTTTCTTTTTCAAAATAGAAGTAATATATTGGTCTACGTTAGTATTTTAAACTTTCCTACCAAAAGTGAAGATAACGCGAAGTACGAGTAAGTAAGTAGGTACCGCAACTCCAAGGTAACAACTGGGAATTCACCACTCCTTTATTTTGTAGCATAGCCCCTTTTCTATACATTTTTTCAATTCATATGTACTTTCTGAGTTTATCTTGGTCATTACTGACATCAGTGAAGGAAATCATCGTGAGGAAATCTGGATTTATAGTAAAAATACGTCTTTAATCGCCAACCCGTCTTGAGCAAGCCTGGTGATCCGTGCTCGTGCCTTCTCGGTTAGAGAAGCGGCATTTGCCCTGCAGTAAGACAATAAAAGGCTAGTCTTATTTGTATTATAAAGGCCGTTTTCATAGTTGTAAGTGTTACTGCGACTATATGCGATTGGCCCCACATCAAATCTATGTTAACCCTGTAACTTCAGAGGTACTTCATGCATTCATTATAACGGTATTTGACCTATGCGTATGAGACTATTTGCGAGCGATAACAGCACTCGTAAGCTCATTAAATTATAGGTACCACCGCAACCACTACAAATTAGATATTTGTAGCATTGCCAACTCGCGGTAATTAAATTTTCCTATGATTAGTAACTCGATTTTGTTTGGCATCGGAACGCAACCGATAATTAAGATGCGTAAGTTAAATTAATTTAATTACAAGTACCTGCTCTGATTTAACAGGCTGTTTTATCTTGTTTGATAATAATAAAAATAGATCTTAAAAATAATATTTAAAAAATAAAAACAGGCTGGACACATTTAAGCAGTGTTTTCAAAGCATTTATTAAGGTGACGACGGGTATATGAAGGGTGCTAACGATTTTCAATAAAACTAGGACTGGTAAGTTACTTAGTGACAAGATATACACCAAAATATACAGTTATTAACTGAAAGTAGAATGAACTTTCTCTAAACACGCATATTACCCCTTTTATATAATGACCTCACCTTTGATTCAAAGCTGATACCATGTCATTGTTTCAAGTAAATTTCGAAATAATTTCAAGATTAAATATCTTAGCAGCTTTCGTAGTAATTTTGGAGTGAAGCTTGAAATTACCGGAGGCATTTGGCGTAATGCTCAATTTGTCGAGGGAACGACCGAGAGCTGTCCTGGCTTCCCGCGGTGATAACTATACCTACGGAAATTACTTTTTAAAATAATTTTTAATGTAATTCGGTGGTACTCAAATGATTTTTTAACGAACTCCTTCCATCTCCTCGGACCCAATGTATTTTAACATTAAGTACCCATCTGAACAGATTGACTTAGGTATCAATTTAATTTACTTTTTGGGCTCCATTAAATTGGATAGATTTTTCCGAGAGAAGGGAAGCATTTGTGTGTTTTTGGAAAAGATTCTCGAGACCCAAATCTGGTATCGACAGCGGCCATCGCTCATAAAATTCTGGAATTATTCGCAGTTGTCAGAAAAACGTTGGCTGGTGAAACCCTTTTCATCATAGCATAGAGGTCGAATTGTCTAAACCCCAAGGTTTTTCAGGAGCGGACCAGCGGGACGGAAAGATAGTAATGACTAAAAAGGGTTCCGAGTTCCCAGCGTACTTACATCAGGTCTTCCGAACCTTACTCAATTTATACTAATCCTTAGCCGGTGAAATCTTTGAGAGCGTAACAGATAGGATTTGCTCTTTCCAACCGTTTTTTACCGAACTGCCATTGTCTATATTTATATGGGTATAGGTAGGTATAGGTAGATAAGTAACCTTTACTGAAGACAAGGTTTATTTAACAAATGGAATGACTAGACCTATGTATAGTAATCTTTTATAAAGGGGTCCTAGAGTGTACTAATTAAAGAGTGTCCTCTTTTGACACTCTAGGCCTATAAATACAAGAAAATCAGAACACTCTGATGGTAATATAGGCATTTGCGGGTTAAAAGTACAGCAGTTTTGTTTGGAAATTCCTGTTTGATCGATATCCGTGGCGCAGTGAGTAGCAACAATATGATTGACTTCCATGTTTTTATCTGCGTGGACATCTAATAGCCGGAGAATACATGTAGGTACGTATCTACCTATAAATCCTACATGTGGGTTTTCACAGCACCGATAGTAACTTCAGAAATTATACAGAACTGATTGTCTGACATTTGTAATTAATCTTACTGAAAATATATCTGCTACGTGCAGTTAACCTGAATTATCTTTCAATGCCACAAAGGACAATGCATGAGATCTTTCGTTAGGCACGCTTAGCAGCTCATCATCGTGCGCTCTCAAACGTCCTGCGCCAAATGAATCATAATGATCTCGCCTCTCCTCGTGCCATCCAGCGTACGATGTGTATCTACATAGGAAATTTAAATTTCGGTCGTTTGCTAACAGCTAACAAAACTAATATTTAAGTATGAAACCTTAAATCTTACTTGTGTAACGTAATATAAAGATATACTAAGAATCATGAAAGCTTGTTGGGTACAACAATTTTGTGAGCCTTGAGAAAATTCGCTAGAAGTTTCTAGACAAATATATTATTTATAAAAACTTTGAGCAACAAAATTTTTTGCCAGTAAAGTTTCTGAAACGTTCAAGAGCAATTATCGTATGCCGTAAATCACGGTCTACAATTATCATTCAAGAATTGCATGCAAGTGCTTACACGCATGCGAGTTCCATAAAATGACATACAATAATTGAATGCAAGTTTTGCCATTCAATAATTACATGCGACTTCTGTTGACACCAAGGCAATTATTGCAAGGCGATAATTTCATTCAAGTTTTGCCTCGTCTAAAGACAGAGATGCACGTCCTTGTACAAATGATTGAAGTATTGAAAGCGATTTTATTGCAAGTACTGTTTCACACTTACACCAGTTTTAAACGGCAACTAATTTTGCTCGTATCGTGCAAAAATTGTACGTATCAGGAAATTGTTGCTTCACTTTTATGGAATGCCACCGGCAATAAACTTTCGCCATGTAAATGGGCTAAAGGGAGGAAAAACATTTTAATAAGAAGTTAGTAAACTCATTGGTACTTAGGTGAGATCTACTATTGTTTCCTTTTACCGTTACCAGCTCAAATTATTGTATACACTACTTGAATTCCCATGAAACATCCTGTATACCTGTAGGACCAAAATCCCCTCTCGTGTAAAAGTTTTTTCAATCAAAACTCATTCAATCAAAGCTTAATTCTGTCGAGGGGGAGACAGGGGCTGTCAATAGCAGCAGCCGTTACTAATTGTCGTTAAACTCCTAAGCCAACTGAGAAGGCGAGCTCGTATGTAACTAGTGGGTTGGTTTGTTTGTTCTGTTTTTGGAGATATCGTGTTGACTTTTTATTGAATTGTGTATAATGGTGTGTCTATATCTTGTTCCAAAAGTATCTGATGAAATTGTAAACAAATCGATCTGAAAACCTACTTGTGGATGCCAATTGGTAGAGCCACTTACAAACTGAGTGCTTTAATTTTGAATATTTGAATACTTAAACCCAAAGTCCTAATTTTAAATTATCAAGTTTTAACTTGACAATTGGGGTCCTTCGTTTTTAATTTGACAATTAACACATTGAAGGGCACTGAACGAGACATAATAGAAGTTTTATTGTTATTACGACGAGGGGCGTTAAGTGTCCCGCAAAGTGATAAGGTTAGTTTTATAGGCTTAATTTTCTTTGATGATTTTTTTTACAACCTGTATTGTTCCACTGCTGGGCAAAGGTCCTAAGGATTTTTCAATTAAAATTTAATTATGTAATTCCAACAATAACAGCCTCTAAATACCGATTAATGTGTTGCTATTTCACTTCAGTGAGTGATTGTGTACGAACTTGAACAGGCTTTGTTTATATTTTCACCTGATACTTTTGAAACAGATCATGTGACCTAATGTGAGTGAACATTTTAAATTAGGTTATATTTTGTTAACTTGTTCCCTTTTCCGAAGTATCATTATTAGCAGGATACCTGTAGTGTTGAAACTTTTTGCAGAGCTCCTCTTGTTTTGGTCGAAATTAAAATGCAGTGGTGAAGTTACTGGTTTTAAATTGGGCAGTCTGTAGCAAAGAAACCTTTCCTAGCACTTTTGACGAGATTATTTGTTTGTACCTCGAATAAATTCAAGTTTTCACTTAGGTACATAAAAGAAACTGACATTGTCATCTTTATTTATTTATTTGTGTAAACTGAGTAAAATACACACAGAAACTTTTGAGAACAAAGGTATATTTTATACTTAAATTCTTCATTGATCTGCCATCTTTACTCAAATAAAATTCCAATAAAGTCCATATTTATTTAAAATTTTCGCATAAAAAGGTACAAAGGCAGACTTAATGCAAAATAAAATTGTAAATATATATATAATATAACCATATCAAACGAGTAATTAGGTAGTACGTCAATCATTCAGCTATTGAGTTCAGCAGTCGCAGGAAATGAATAAATATGTCCAATCGATCAATCAAGCAATCAATCATGAGCCTGTGATATGGTAAGCGACAGTACCGATACACATAATTACTTACCCATAGAGAGTTATAATAATCTTTAAAAAGCGTAATCATACGATATATAATATATATATATATATAAATATCATAGATACGTATTACCTTTATATTCAATGAGGTGAGATGATCCATTTATTATACGCAACATGTTTTCTTTAGCAAACATAATTAAGCTATCAATCAACACAGCCACAAACGATAATGATCATTATTCAGAAGAGTTTAGAATCCAGAATAGTCTGAACTTTTGGAGGTTCTATGGGGCTGTGTACTCAATGTATGCATGTGGTACAGTAAAAGTGTTCGTGGCAGCACAATATGTAGCTGGGGCTGTAAAAATGTCCTGTATAATAGAGAATGTGAAGGGGCCTTTAATTAAAAGTCCACCCGTCGGTCCTTGCCGAACAATAAAACTCCACATTGAATGGTTAATAGTTTTTTCTCTTTCATTAACAGGCACTTTTAAATTTCTAGACTGACTGTTTGCTTGTTTTGACGTCAAGGTCCTTTTCTCTTTTAATTGGGCAATATTTGGATTTTGTTATTGTTTCGTAGCTTGAATGAATAAACAAAAGTAAACTTGAGAAGGGTCCTTTCGACTTAACAAATAAAGCCGTAGTTAAGTTCCAGTTGATGGAATCTGAAATAATATCCTGAGTTTTTGTTAATTCAATATTATTCCTATCCTAAAAATAAAAACGTACAGTGCTTAAAGAGGATAGGCTCATTCAAAAGGAGAATTTATTTATTTATATATACTTTATTGTACACAAAAATATATAATATGATGAAAAATACATTTTTAAAATGATTATTAATATAAAAATAAAAGAAATATTTGATGCGACAAGAATTCATTAAATTTTCTATAATCATAATACCATAATTTTGTATGAAAATGTAACCACAAAAAATATTACACACTGGGTACTTAATTGTTGCTACAAATTGGATACAGTATTAAGGAACACAAATTGTAGACAATCAAATGAAGATGTGATCGATCTTTAGTCCTTACTGAAACTACCGTTTGCAGGACAAAATTGCTTGCGTACCTTCCCATCAAAATTCTGCTTCACCAAACTGTGCAACGGAAGCTAGTCAAAATGGTATTAGCAATATAGACGAAGAGCTAGTGACTTGTTTCTAACGTTGCAGTTGCAAATGACGTCTTTCACTCCGATACACTGCGGTGCGCGGTTACGGGCGGTTTTGACACACCTCTGCTCTGCAAACTGCGATATTGGGTCGGAATTGACAATGTTGTTTGCCTACATGAATTTTATTTGCATTTTTCTTAAACGTGTGTTGATATACTTAGAATTTAACCAAATTAGATAAAATTCTCCCTAGAGCAAAAAATTAATATTGCAAAACTTCAAGCGGCGAAAATATTCCAACCTTATGTATAATTAACCTTATTAGGTTACATGTACGAGCCTTGGGGTTGAAATACTAGCGCCATGGTGTTCGAGTGCCCACTTCGAGACAGCGCTAAGCAGCTGGTCCGACTCTTCACGGATACAGAGGGCTGGCCTATTTTTTGGTCAAATAATCACATTGCCATACAGCCTTTTGGGCACTTTTCCTGTTCACAGCGATTATTATTATTAAAAGCCTATGATGTCCCACTGCAGGGCCTATGCCCAGCATCATATATCAAACATTTGTTGATGCTCTATGATTCTTTCCCTTTTTATATTTTTTTAAGTCTGTTAGCTTATTTATTTTGCAAATATTAACTTGTTTGAAAATAAAAGTCATTTTACAATTTACTTTAATTTATGGTTTATCTATTGGATATCGGTTTCTGCCTCTCAACATTATGAAGGCAGAATTTACAGTTATGACGAACATTGAGTTAAACTTTAAGGTAGGTAGGTACCACGAAAAAGCAAGCAACCAAACCAGTGAACGATCTAACAGGAAACGGGAAAAGCACACACAACGAAGCAAGACATGTATCACGGATTTAGTCGAGTTTCGTGTGAGATATCAGACAAAACCCATGAAATATGCCTCGACAGAAGCTCATGCTTAACTGTCCGCATTGTGTTAGATACAAGGTAACAGCTTACAGCAGCGTTAAAACAAAATCATAGAGCTTTTCTTCCCTACTAAAATACCTCGAGGTTTTCTCCACAAAGACTTGGTAACTTAAACATAAACATCCAAGATGTTCTAGAAGTTTCCTAAGATAAGCTGGCTCTGTACACCACGCAAGCAGATAATAACGCTGGTCATATTTCACGAGCGCACAGCCCCGATGAAACAGGGCATTACCTCGACATATCGCTTTGATTTATGTACTGTTTAAGGACCCCTTAAAACTATAGTAGGAAAGCCGATATTCGGAAGGCTAGATTAATATCTTTTGAGGATATCTTGCATGGAATATGCATGAGGTTTGGGTTTGCGATGACGTTGAGGGGCTGTGGTATACCCGAAAGATTATCAACAAATAGATATTAGACGCTGGATCCGTTGAGTTGTCGATATAAGCATATAATTACGGTTCTAGGTCACAACACCTAGGATTCTAGGATGAACCAAACGATCAGGATAAATAATGATGTATTAAACATTCAATTAACCCTCAGATTATAGAACAAAATAACTTGGAAACTTCAACGTCCGTATACAAGTTAATCGGCTGTCACAACAAACAATTCGATCTCAAAATATTGTTCAGTACAAATACAAACGTAAATACTTAAAGACATCAAACTCTCAACAGTTTTCGAGGAAGGTGCGGATTTAATAAGTCAACACTGACTTCAGAGCCGTCCTGTCGAGTTTGACTGCCTACAGCTGTGACAAATTGCATCTTAATTCGAACTGATTAAAGCAAAATAAGAGTGAACAGCACTTGAAAAGTTTCATTATGTAGAATTCAGCTGAAGCATACGTGTGCGAGGCAATACTGAGCGGAATACATTACTGGCGGAACGCAATTTGTCCCTACCCTACAATTTATGTATACAACCCACATTATGCAAAGGAAGTGACGAAAAAAGGAACAAAACTTTCATGTTTCGCATAATGAATACACACGAGTGACTTGTTGCGACTCAGCCGATGTACATAATTAATTTTTGTTATGGATGCTACGGTGAAACTTGAAGGGAATGCTGCAAACCTATCATAAGTTTAAATTAGTAGCCCCCACGGTTAGAGAGAAAACTCGTTAAAACTTTGTTACTGCGAATATACTTACGTCTAATTCTCTGATAAAATTGATTGACTTATTGACATAATGATTATGAAGAGCTCCCATATCACCGAATGTTCTTGTGTATAAGTGCTCAAGTTCATGCTAAATGTGGCCTGTTTGCATCGTGTGTTAGGGAACATTCTCAGTCTTCCTCACTCTCCGAAATCTAATATTCTACAAGGCATAAAATCCTGACTAAGATTATATTTAGTTGTTCGCTGATGGAGCTGTTCGATGTTCATCGCAGACTTCAAACTTCATTTAAGTTAGTTCTGCTTTTAATGTTAATTTCTAAAGGCAAATAAAATGAAGGGTTTAGCAAACCTATCTTAAGTTTAAAAATCTTAATGAAACCTTAGTTTTGTATTAAATAAAGATCATGATGACAGAAAATTGTAAACAATAATACAAACAGCAACGATAATTTCGACACCATTAATAGCATTTTGATGACCACACAAGGTGACTCATGAGATATTTTGAAAGGTATAATAAATAGTATGAATTTTATTCTTGCAACTTTACAATTAAATTACAATTTGCGAAATTGTCATACACTGCTAAGAGCTAATGATAATAATATTAATGTTATGTTGCCTTATAAATATGTGCAAGGCGTGTGGTCTAATGTTAGGAAACGCTGTTCCTCTTTTTTAGAAAAGATAATTATAGTAAGCTGTGTGTGAGGCTGAGTTCTTGAGGTAAAGAACAATGCTCTTGTCTAAACATACGCAATCAACCATAATGTTCCCACTGCTGGGACACAGGCTTCCTCTCGGACATACCGGTTGCTCACGATTTTTTCCTTAACCATTTTGGCAGCAGTGGTGATTAAATAATTTATTCAAAGTAAAGCGTCTGGACCTACGACCGTAAGTCGCGGCCTTTACCACTTGGCCACTACTGCTCTCACCATCACTCTTGGCTGCTAGTCGTGAATTGATAGATTCTCTTTAACCCTTGCATATTTCACAAGTATAGGTACAGAGCACGGATATCGATATCTATGGTACAGAGTTCATCTATTTGAAAATATTGATGAATAAGAAACCGCTTTTCCACTCGAACTTATTAAGCAAAGTACAAACACACTGAGTTTTAGATAGAAACTAGCCTAGCTAATTAGTTCATTGGCAAGATAACTGCAACGTACCAGAATCGTTTACGGGAATCCTTAAAAAAATATGCGAATAAATGTGCTTCGCATATTTTTTAAATTCATATTCCACTTTAGCATAACGAGTTAGGCATAATTTTTAATGGCATAATAATACTCTGGCATAATTTGTTTTGGAATACTGCTTAGATTCATAAAATTTTATGCGAATCAATAGTGAACCTCGTCTAAGACCGAAGACAGTCTAAGAGTTTTTGCTTCTTCATCGATGATAACAAAGTTCTATAAGATACCACTACAATCCATGGGAGCAATCAGTGCAATCTGTGCCCCATCCAAAAATTAGCATAACCATATTATAGTAAGCTTATGTAAACAGTTAAAACGTTCATAAATAACGGGGAACGATTAACAGACCGACACATAGTACGGGGGACCGTAATATATTCACTGGCTGATCCCAATTTGTCTGACCTAACGCAATATTGGGCGCTGCTGATCCATCCCCTATAACTTTGCATATATAGGTACATATATCTATAGCGAGTAAAACTTTATCTGCCTAAGTATTCACCGCGTAGTATATACCGCATTGAATAAATACTGACGTTTTCGTCACAATATTTCTTTTATATTGATGTTATTTTGTTTGGTCGGCATGAAATTGCTGTCAATAAACGTAGGTAAGTATATTTTATTTTGAATATGGTCATCAATTTTGGGGGACATTGGGGTGTGATTATTTGGTAAAGTTAAATAAACCATTCAATCGTAAATACGGATTAATTGCTGTTACGGTTAATCTTGCGTTTAATCCTAGCGCATATGTGAAATAATATTTTATAAAGAGCTCAGTTGCAAACCAATGGCTCGTTCAATATTTCGATTTAAAATAAAATTTGGAGGAAAAAAATGCGACCCGGCCGACTCATAAAATTTTGCGCACTGCGTCGTTAAGCGACGCACTAAACATCAAAAATAAAATCGGATATTTTTCGCGAACGGGTTTACTGTTCGTCGGGTTGAAAACGAATCGCTTCTACATACATTCACGCCTTTGTAGCACAGATAGGTTTTCAATTAACTGAATAAGGGAGAGATAGGAAAAAATAGATAGTGCCAACATTAAAAATAGTTGTGCAAGTGTTTGCAGCACAAACGCAAATGTGGCTCGATTGGAGTTCAGGCGATTCAGTTGGTAGAACAGTTTCTCGTTTAGAGAACGGGCGGCACATTCCTTGCGTTTCTAACATTGTCGTATTAAACGAAATAATTGAATTAAAACTTGCTATAGGATTATTTCTCCGCCTCTCCACGAATAAATCTTAATTCTACTTTGTAAACCTGTGTTATTGAAGGGTTTGATGAAAGATAAGAGGAGTTTCAGTAAAGTTTTGTCTTAGTTCGTAGAAAGGAACTTTTACTTAGGGCCGGTTCCAATAATATAATTTACGGACCGTTATTGGTTAAAATGAAGACTCTTTTAACTTTACCAATAATGAAGCAAAGACCTCATAGTTTTGTATAGTAGACCCTCCCATATGGAAGTAGCTATCACAAATTAATAAAATTAGCTTACGAATCTATAATATATGCCCAGTTTGGCAATAAAAAATGCCACCATTGGTAAGCAAAACGATTCGTTTTTGTTTATAGGACCCGAGAATTATTGGATAAAATTAAAAAAAAAAACCTGTGTCTCACAAATTCACAATATAACTTTAACTTGCATTAGAGGCTACTTTTGAATATTGGAATTTTCGCAACAAACAGTCTAAACATCGATTGAAAAAGCTCAATATTGTTTCACTATGTACAAACTGCGGTTGTCAATCGCCGTTGGTAGGGTGTCGCGCGCATTTATAAAGCTGCACACATACCTACCTACATATGTACCTCCCCTCCCCCCTCTTGACATCAACCTAGCACTAGCCCCGAAAGGCTTCTAAATGAATTTTTGCCAGTCCATTTTGATACACCCAAAGTTTTTACAGTGATATTTTTTTATTTAAATTTTTCAATACGTACTATTTATTTTCATGCCAACAGTGTTTCTACTATTTAGTTGCTTTAAAAATGTAACAACAAAAATCTGTTTCAATATCAATATTTACATCGACAACAAACACATTTTTCGCATTAAAACGTTTCCAGACACTGGCAATACTAGCACACCGTCGTATTGTCTCGCATGTAGGTCTCCTAGGTATTTTTTTTTTTGACAATAAAAACTATTTTATTTACTTACTTACAAATCAAAATATTTTCAATATAAATTGGAAGACATTTACAATAATTTAGTAGGCAACTGCCAACTTTTACGACGTACCTGTACGAATGAACGGAGAATGAAAGTGTATACTTATCTCACTATCTGCGTGCTCGCGTTCTGCGTTCTTGTTACGCACGCTCTTACCTTATGCTGAAAATCAGGCAATAAACTCCCTGACAAAGACTTGGGACTGTCATTGTCGATAGTTTAGGTGGGTACACAATGTCACTTGCAACATCATGAATGTTACATAATGTTTAGGTACTTGTGCAGCATTATATTCATTAAAGAGATATAATGGTCATTTTGTGTGTAAACTGAGCCTTAATGCTGCTGGGTAAAGGTAACAGACCCCTTTTAATTAATAAAACTGACAGGCTACAGGTGAGCAGTCGACAATCCGAAATTTCAACCATTTTAAAAGTTCCTTTTTCATATTTTTTTTTACTTTATTAAACAGCACCTGTCGTTTCTCGCATTGTCAGTATAAAGCATAATCAGACTATAATGTTACCACTGCTGGGACATAGGCCTCCTCTTTGTGAGAGGGAGTGAGCCGTAATCCACCATACGGGCCCAGTGCGGGTTGGTGAGTAATACATAGGTCGCACGAACAAAACCCATCTACACACGTTCTAATATAGAATATTAAATACACTGTAAAAGGAAGGGAGTGAGTTAAATATTGTCCCGTGTAGTGTAATTTATACGAACTCTTGTTTACTCTCACGTTATTAGGCTCCTCATAATGTTATCCGAAAGTTTGCAGAGACCTTTTGTAACAAGATACGGGACTATAATAACACAATTAAAATTCATGTATCTGGTACTTAATTAATATTAGTAAATATAATTTGGTGGGTTGTTTATGTTTTGCTTGTTCTGAAACGTTTTTTAGAAAATATGTAAGTACATAGATATCTTTATGTACCTATATTGTATTGGTTAGGAAAATCTTAGCATGATTTACAAAATTGAAGCGAGAAATTAATGCTAAAAGATGGCTAAACTATCTTTAGATCCGTGTCCAGAAGAGAATATTTTCCTTGATATTATAATGATTAATTATCTTATAAATAAATAAAAATTAAATGCTATTCGTTGGTAAGCGCATCACTTGAGAACGGAACTTTGTTTTAAAGTATTTGTGCCTAATAGTTCCTATTAGGCTTTATAGAAAGAAAAATTGCAAAAGTTTTCCGGATTTTTTTTGGAATAACTGATCGTCCTTTGTACTATGGGATTTTCATAAGATCTATTGAAATTTGGATAGGACAACATCTGTCGGGACAGCTTGTTCTTATTAAATACATTTTGCAATAAAAACAGGATAATATGATAAGAAGCCCAATTCTCGTAATTAAAAATGTTCAAAATCTAGTCGCAGCGACAATCGATGTCAAAAACTCGTCAGAAATGGAGGGAAATTAAAGGTAGATATTTTTGACAGATCGAGACTGAGATCAGACAGTGAACGTTCTTAAAATTACGAAAATGGTCCTTCTGGTGTTTAGAAGATTTCAGAAGGTGGACCAAGTAGAATGCGGAAGATGAAGAGCCTTGTGTTGAGACGGAACATTTGACAGGTCTATGTCGATTTGATATCAAGTTGATTATTTGATTGATATATATAATAGTATTATGACAAGGTGTTAACCTTGCTCTATCAATTCATAATTTGTTATGAAGTGATACGCCTATTAATAATTAGCTTGGTCTTTTACAACTCCCAATATTTGGTAGGTACTTACCTCTTTTTTGTAACGTTTACGTAGCAACAAAAAAACTTTTTCGTTTATCAAAAATCCTTAATTAATTTATCTACTAAATAAAATTGCTAGCAGCCTTCCAAAAGTTAATAAAAATCTAATCAAATCTTAGCTTAGGTTTGGCCTTCAATCTTTGTCTTAAATTAATAAGTGTAAAAGGTATGAAAATTCTGATTAAATGTCAGACTAAATTCAGTGTCGAATAATTTTAACAGCAGCTGTTCCTGTAACGGAAGTTTATGTTGATTTTATCATCATAACTGTTTTCTTTACAATTAAAACACAAACACCGCAGGCGCGGCATCGCAGAATTTGAAAGTTGTTCCTTCGTCTTCATCTTTTGTTATGTTTTTGAAAGTACATAGGTATTTGTCACAATCAAACAATAATCTAAAAAAAAACAATCTGTCAACTTGTGGTAGCCCGAAAATATTTTTAATTGATTTGATCAATAAATAAAACTTCACTCATCACCATACAAATCCAAAACAATAATTAAATTAGGAAGTGGAAGTGGACGACCTGCCCCCTAACCCAAATGCCACCCCACTATGGACGATAATGAGATGGAAATAGAAATCAAATCAAAAGTTAACAATCGAGGACTCGACAAAGTAATAAAAAGGCCTACACGTCCTGTATCTACATTACTCCATGCAATGCCCCGTCAAAATCAAAACCATTTCTTTTGCCTGTCCCGTAGCGGCAAAAGCGGTAAAAAGAGAGATACGGCTGTATACGTCAGACATAGACGGGCGCAGTGACGTCGATATATCAAGAGGGAGACATTCGACGCGCCGATTGACACTCGTTGGAAAAATCTCCTCGGCGACAAAGGAAATAGAGTGGAAAACTACAGTATCTATTCTACTTTCGTAATGGTCCAACAGTTTTATGAACTTTTATGAAATATTGTAGTTTAGGAATTCATGTCCCAACTTAGAAAGCTGTTTGTTTACTAAGAGCTAAAGACGTCAATTTTATTTAAGGCTGATTTTTCAATCGACAGATAATTTTTATTTGTGGAAGAAAATTCAAAATTATTCCTCGGATAAAATTATTTGGCGTGGAAAAATCAACCCTTAGTGAAATCATCACTAAATAAAATTGACGTCTGACGGTTCTAGTATGGAAAAACTTAGGAAAGCTGTCAAAAATTCAAAATTTATTCTCGGGATAAGACTTATTCTAGGTTTATAACTTTGGTGAAATATTATTAATGAAATATATTATTTCATGTTTTCGTACCGACAGAACCAATCAAGTTACAAGTTATTTTAATATATATTTATAAAAGCTACAAGATACTAGTGAGTAGCAAACGATAGCGGTCAAATAAATCCAATAAACAAAAGAAACAAAAAAATAGGCAAGCTCAATAGCACAGGTAGAGAAGGGTTGTAGTCAGCGGTGCGAAAGGACAGGTATTGTGGGCACCAATCCGCTTGAACAGTGCTGTGACTGCGAATATTTTTACCATTTTGGGGCATATGCTCCAAAAATTTATAAAATTGGGCAGTGTAGCAAATGATGTACCTTAGAATTAGCTAAAACATGTACTAGGTATATTCTTGTCTTGAAAAGTAAACCCGGAAGATGGAAAACACAAAACTCTTTGTGTCGTATTTGAAGTTAGCTTAACAGAACATAATATAACTTTTCTCTTCACAAACTTCAAAAACAACATCTCAGAACAAAAAGTATCACTGGCTTTCAAATCCCTGTACAGTAATAAAATGAAATAACGAAAGAGTTCACAAAGGCTGTGGCAAATCAGTAGGATGACTGGAGTTTTAAGCTACAAAGTACCATCCTCGTTAGGAGTCACCTGGGACTGTTCCGTCTAACAGTGGACACAGGGGACACAGTAATTCCGAATCATCGGTCCGACCACAATGAGATCGACGCTTTTAGCGGAATTAAAACGTGCGACGAACTGTGTACATGTTTTATTGATATTAATGGATGCACACTAGCGCATTACTGGAAAACATACACTTCTGTGGTCGAGTCTTTGGAAACAATTTATTGGTACCACGGAGAATTATTTCACTTACGACGCGATGAAACTTTATACGGTTTAAGGTTCAATCTGTGTCTGCACTATTATTTGATTTATTTTCATTTCTTTGTAGAGTTTCTGCTAATAAAACAAATATTTTTATGAATACTATCTCTTATTAGTTATATTGTCAGTGCTTTGAGATACACTTAACCCTTTCATTACCGTTATCCGTTTTCAATATCTCCGTAATGACGTAACGAGACACAGCAATTAAAATAACGTTCATTATCGCTTTTTATTGCATTTTCTCCTCATCTCTGAACTATATTAAAAGTTGTGTATGCGGAATCATTAAAATTGAAATATAATAATATATTGCACGGTCGGCTGATGAAACGTATGTATGCTCATTTGAGTTTTAAACTGATTAACGTCGAAATTCGATTCGATTTTGATTCGGATGCTGGGCCCTTCGTGCCCGATTACCGATTTTCGATTGGCAAACAGTACATAACAGTATTTAGAAATTAAATTATGAATCGAAACATTTATTGTGACCTATGTGTTTGTATCTTATTAGAATACCTGTATTTATATACAGTAGGTTTAGCAAGAGATACATGGAGCGGTACGGTATTAGTTGCACACCGTCTCGTGACATTTGTTCGAAGTCAACTCAAGTAAATGGGCTCCTAGGATTTTCTCGAGCTTGACTGAGCACACGTTTGCTTCCCTGTATGTACTTTATAGGTCCATGTGTACGGTAAATGTCGTCTCGTTTTAACTACATAGATCCATGTTTATTACAGTCTAAGGAGTTTTACAGACAGATAGTATTATTTCTGAATTCATTTTTGTTACAGGTATTTCACAATCTTGGTCTTCATACAAGAAGTGATTTGCTGTGGAAAATTTAACTTAATATGGTAAGTGGTACATCCCTTTTTGTTTGTTTTTAAGCAATAAACCTAGGCAATTACGTCTATAATTGTCACGCTGAAATTTGAATCGGCATTGATTGTAAATCATGATAATTTCCGTTAATAGCAAATGCCTGCGGTACCTGTGTACCGACCACGTAAATCAGACGGAACAAAATTTTAATCATAAAACCCTGGGCTATTGTGTAAGCAGATTGTATGTGTGTTACATTCTGTTGTGCTGAAATGACATAGGTGAGCGGTGATGTTATTTATTACGTACTATTTGATACTTGGTTTAATTTTACAGCTGGATTTTTTCAGTGTCTGTGTTTTTTTTAGGTTAATAAAACACTGGTAGAAGAGAGAACAATACGTCTATCATGACAACTACCAATATACTGTAAATACGATAGATATATATTTTGTATACAATGTGGAGACGACAATATTATCTAATGATCTAATGAAAACACTGGCAGTACTAATGCATAGGAGTCTTTTGGAATTATCAAATAAATCCTAACATCGAATTAAAAAAGTGTTTTTTTTAAACAAACTAAATAGGTAGTAGTGTTAGGTCGACTGTGGGTTTTGCCAATCTTTGACTAGCTATAGTGACTATCCCCTTTATTCATAAACGTTGCTCAAAGTTAAGTAGTGATTAGCGACTGTTTAAGCATACTTACATTTTTGACGTTAGAACGTCACTTAACTTTAATCATCGTTTATAAATAAACCCCTAAATGTTTAGTTGAGTTTTTGTATGCAGACTGGGAACGTCAATAGATATACAAAACTTATCAAATTTATTGTAGCTTCCATCTTGTATAAAAAAAATACTGAAATAGACGGTTGAGGGAAATTAATGAGCAAAAAGGAAATACTCACAAAAAGATTCAAGAAGTATAAAAGAGCGCAGAAAAATTTCATCACTATAACCTATTTACTATTTATTTTCCTGGCGTCATATCAGCCTAGTCCTCAGATCTACGCTAGAGTTACGGCAATGCGTCAGTAACGCAATAAACCCCTTTAAATTATGGCAGTCGCCCCATTGGCATAATTTTGTTCTTCACAGTCGTATCTCTACAGCCACTCAGTGGGGCTACGACCTAAATATTGTCTTTATTCGACCTTGAGCTTCTGAAGAAAGAAGTATTAAGATGACGTTAGGTACTATTTAAAATTGGAATAACTTTTGCAATAAATTTTTCAATTCTCAAAATTGAAATATCATAAAACTACAAACCACTTTCGCTGTTGCATTTTATAAAGGCCACACAAAAGAAAAATGTTTCTTTATCTTTTTTTACAAAAAAAAAAAAAAAGTAGTGCGGTTGCTTATGTCTGATAGCACCTCAACTTATTAGGTAGTTGAACGCCCGCTGCACCGCGCAACGGCTGGGCCCACCCAGGCCCACCCGACCATGGCAAGTCACGCTCTGCCACCGTTCTAGTTTTAATCTGTGATAATACCTACAATTATTCTCACAATACACTCGAAAAAGATTCTGTTCTCTTGAAGTTTTGTTTTGTAGAAAAATTAAGAACAGTTATTTTTGTATTTAATAGAAATATACCGTTGATATTTCTTATTTGTCTGCACAAAGTACATAGTTTTTCTAAACACTATGATTCCGGTATAGTACGAGAATAGAAAAGCTCAGATATGTAAGCAAAAGACGTCAAATAAAAAAAATGTGAAATGAGGGTAGCAAAAATACTGCCTTTACCTTACATAGTGACAGCGGACACATTGGGATTTACGACGCACATTACTTTTGCCAAAGCATTTCCAGGAGCATAAGGTTTACCTATAATATTCCAACGGTTTTGCTTCCTAATTTAATTAAAGTTATAGTTATTTAATTTTCCTTTAAAATAAATTAAACCCAGCATACTTTTCCCTGTAGCATCAAAAACTGTCAGTACATTAGAGTTTCTGAGATACACATACATAGCTAGGTGTTCAAATAGAAACAGCAGAACAAAAGGGGAGTCTGAAAGTATTTTGAGCACGTACGTCGTCCGCCCGAAGCTGTGGCCAACGGTGACTTTTAATTAATTTTGGAAAAAATCTATCTCTAATTACGACCCAAACTGCATTCAACACAGTTACTTACTTCTTTTTTATTTTTTACGCAAAAGTTTTTTTGTTCATCACTTTTACTTTTGAAAAATAAAAGATACTCGAACGGTTTGGTAGATTTTTTCGTAATTGCTCTACTTTATAACAAAGATATAAAACTTTAAAAAGGTTTTTTTAGTGCCATGTCTTTTTGGTATTTATATCGAAGTGCCGTTTTAATGGAAAGATAGAAGAATATCAAGAAAGCAATCAAAAACCACCCTTTAGTTTAACATTCTTAACAAAAACAAAACATCTGAAATAGGTTATTTTATAAGTTATGAGAATTGCTATTTGGTCCTTTCGGGACGAAATTCGTATGGTATTCCCAGGAGCTTTTCATTAGCCATTCATTCGTGCACGTTTGCTCGCTAGCCACCAACGAGAAAATAATGAACCCATCACATAAGTATTTATTGAGGTTTCACTCCCCAATTTTAACATACAGAACTTTCCACCGTATTAATTAGTAAACAGGATTGGATTACCACAACACTCTTCATTAGCTTAATTAAATTAGATCTTTTATCAAATAAGACTGTAAAATGGGAAAATTTGGAAAATAGGTGTCTTATTCCGGCCTTGGATCTCTCACTAATGAGCCAGACAAATTCGTATCTAATTTATTTTCTAGCGGAATTTAAATTCAAATGGAATTAGATTCTTGTATTGATGTCTTCGCTCTAAATTATGGTATGGACGTCTAGACTCCTTATCTTGGTTTTGTATCTAGATAAAGGTGAATTTATGTTCAAAAAATTTGTATAAACTTATTCCAGGCAAGGTTCTTGAAATCTCAAAAGCAATTCATCACTGTTATTAACAATCACAAACAAAGGAAATAGAGAGATGATTAATTAAGATTATCCCATTTTATTTTATTATCCCCTCTCTAGTTTGTCTACGTTCGAATTTATAGTTGGGTAGGGGTGTACCTTGTCCGTTACTATCAAATAAATGAGTCCGCTCGGTTTGATTCATGTGAATGGGGATCGGAAAATACCCGCTAACAAATAAAACGAATCAAACTACCAACTATAAAGGTAGCTACTGAATCAGAGCTAGGGATGGGCTGGTTTGTATACGGCTAATTACTTTAGCCAACTTTCCCTATTGGAATCACGTTTATTGGGATGTAAATTAAGTAAAAAATACTCTGCTAGGTACTGAAGTTGTATTAATGTTTTAAAACTGAGCACATAATATAGGTAAAAGTTCTTGATTAACCTATTCACCAAAGATAAAAGTCGGTTAATAATAGTTCGATTAATCGGTTTACTCACAAAAGGGTTTAAGCAAACTAAGATAAGTGAAACTGGCGAATATTAGACAGAACGTTTAATTTTAGTATCATCAAACTGCAGGATATCGATATTGGTTTTCAGTTAGCGCGTTTACGTTTCGTACGGGGCCCGTCTCTAGCACGTTTCAAACAAGGGTTACCGAGATCAAGTTGTCTGATTTTATATCCATAAAACATTTCCTTTTTGTTTACTTTTTGTCACGTACTTACTTGAGCTGTGGGTCAAAATAACCACTATGTGAAGCCCTGACACAGCCAGAAGGCGTCGCCGCAGACCCTGTGAAGACGGCGGGGCGAGCAGGAGAAAACAAACGACAAGTGGTCCACATTAGTCTTGGATCGAAAGAGCTGGAAGCCATGGTCACAGGCCTTTGCCCAGCAGTGGGATGATGCAACCTAACAGTAACTTTGTTTCCTAATTTAAATGTACTGCACGCTCTATCAAACATTGATTGGTTTTGATTTTGATCTTATGCGTGAACTAATTTACCATGGAAAAGTGATTGTCAAACGAATTGATATATGATTGAAATGTTCGTACAATCATTTAAGCTGAATAATTGCGTCATTTGGTTGTCTATCTATTGGATATATTATAATAAAAGAACCATTAACGAGACATTTAGAAATCAGTGACAATTTGAATAAAAGCAATAAAGTAAAGCCTCGCAATAAATTTTCGTGACACGTTCACAAACAGAAATACAATACATTTTATTTCGGAGTTAATTTAATTTCGAACAAAATACTTCATACGATTTCCAATTTCCGCCCCTTAGCTTCGGAAATGGCGTCCTAAAAAGTGGAAAGCCATTGACAAAGCCGGTTGGCAATTAAGAGCACTATTCATTCAACCGGTGCGCGCCCATAAGTTTGAACCTAACCCTTTATCGCCGCTTCGTTTGCCGGTATTTTGCACACGCTTGCCACATAACTCTGCTCAAAATACCGGACAACATATTGAACCTTATCTCAGTTCAGGGAAACATTTTAAATACGCTTTTCTCTTGACTTTGTATGAGAAAAGTGTTGCAGCACCGCCTTTGTTAAAGTGAAAACCGTGTTTCGTCCAAAATATCTACAGATGTACAAAATACTGACCCCTTTTTATTTTCAGCAAGACCTCAAAATATTAATTTTGGGTGAGCTCGACAACCCTGCGTCTAACGACAGTTCCCTAAAACAGTTGGCACGAATGTCTGTAACTCGCACATCGAATTAGTAAATGTGTGTTAGCTTTAATTTTTGGGTCCAAATGTAATAAAAACTTGTCGGACGTGCTCCGTAATAAATGCAAATTAATTAATTATTGGGTGGATTCCGTACTTTGGCTGTAACAAAGTAAAGGGGAATATTGGGTCTATAAATTCTTTGCCGTGTCGTCCCCGAATACATGAGTACCGGATATTGAAAAAGGTGACATAGAAGCAGACAGCGTTAGCAGTTTATTGCATAAAGAAGTATTCTTAGCCGGTTATAAGCTGAGGAAACGATAGGATATCGAAAATAACTGAACTCTAATATCCTACAGCCATTAAATTTAATATGAAGTGGTTACATTACGTAAATAAAGTTGATCATTCGCATGATTGGTTCGTTTAAGTTGGGCTATTTGACTACGCCTCGTGGGACCATTAGGTTTCACTCAATTACCGGACCCAAAGAGAATCTAATTTCTTTCATACTTTCCAATGATAGAATCCGTAATATTTTTTATAGATTCGAAGAGGAATTTCAATGGGTCTTAGAATATCAAAGAGACTCACATATAAGTTAAAAGCGTAGGTTGATGAATGAAAATGGCACAGCTTTAGGCTCTTAGTTTAGCTACAATAATGGAAGAACAATTATATTGACACGAATTGTAACTAAATTGAGCTACGAGTCGCTCTAAAAGCATGAGAGTTCTATATTCACGTCAACACAGAATACCATGTCAAAATATTCATGCAATGTAGCAAAACGTTAGAGCGGCGCGCACGCTCATTCCAAACTTTGGACCACAAATAGTTTGGGGCAATTCGTGCTCCCGACACAGGGTTATTGCGTATTGCACATCGCGACACCTGTATCTGACACCACAGAGGACTAGCCCGACATCACAATATTACACTTATTGTAAACATGCACACACACTCACACACTCATCTTTGACATCTTCTGAAGGATTTTGGGCGATTGAAACGCAGACCTGTGTGTGTGCACAGGGCAGGAAAATTAATCATTCCTCTGTAGATTGCAGACATGTACAAACCTCGAGGTATCGGCAATGTATTGTGGTCTTTGATACACTGTTCTTGCTATAAATCTAACCTTGTTCGAGTTTCTAATACAAATTGGTGGACGTGATTAAATAAGAGAAAACGGATAAAATAGTAAATTAAATTATAAAGATAGTCTATCTTGGCTTTCAGTAGATAGTTCAGGATACTATAACAAAGATAAACAGCGGACATTCAATTAAAGGCGTATTGTCGCAAGCGGATAGCTGGTCCAGCAATAACTACGCTGAATGGCTAATAATACCAGTTATTAGGTCCGCCCACTTTATCGCTCCAGGACACACGGAATTCTAAATAGACGTGGAATAGTCAGCCGTATTAGATTGTACTCTAATAACAGTCGACTAAGAGCATTACGATAAGACCCTATCGGTTTAAAGGATGTAAGTTTTTATGAGATTCGCATTTATGTAATTCTCTAGTTTCATTAAAATTTCTTGTATCTTGAATTTAAAGAACATCTGTTATGTTAATACTGTTTTATCGAAATGTTTATAAAATAATTATGGAAAAGCAAAAAAAAAATATAACCTAACATTTTTATGTATGAGCCTTTCTTACGCATAATTTTAAAAGAGGGATACTTTATCTTCCTATGAATCTTATAGTACCGTCATCATAATATATTTTTTAAATGTAAAGTTACCTTAGTTTAGTAGTAAGTTAACGAGCGGGCGCTTGATATTGTCTCCGAGTAGATCGTTTGCTTCGTCGACAATAATAATTGAATTTTGATTCAATATCCAGTGTCGTTTTAAACTATAAACGCTTCAAGAATTCTGAACAAATACCTCCAAGATTATTTATGAAGTTCATAGACAAGTTCTTAATTAAGTAGATACAGCTAGCTTACCGGTAAGTTTAAGGTCATTATTTCCAAGTAAAATAGGTGAACCTTTTAATTAATTATTAGTATAATGACGAAGTTAATTCAAAATAAAATATACTGTCGTTTTTAAATCTTAGCATTTTAACATTTATTTCCTTTGGCACACCACAGACATTTTTTTTTTCAATTTTTATTATTATTGGCCATCGATACGCTAAGAAGATCACAGAGAATTTTGTAAGGATAGAAAACCCTCAAATTGTAACCTTTTGTTAAGTTATCGTTATGGTACTTGTACCTAAAAGTCGTTACTGTTTTATTCTATTTAATTTAATAATATTCGGACAATACTGCTCAGAAAAGATTTTTTCCGGGGGAGTTATGTACAGTCAACAAAAGAAATAAGTATCTATGCAGGATCGTCGGATATACTTGAAGTTTAGTAAGAAACCGATGGATGTTGTCGACTGTAATTTAATTTGATAAATGAGCTGTTTGTTTTCTATTAATAAACTTAAATTTTATTCGAGAACATCCATCGGTTTCTTACTAAACTTCAATTACATCCGACGATCCTGCGTACTTATCTCTTTTGTTGACTGTACCTTTAATTTTATAGCATTTTTGTAAGCTTTATAACATCTTGTGGTGTCGTCCTTTACATGTAAACCTTGAACATTTTAATTGGATTTTCTCTTCAGAGATTTCCGTTTATAAAAACGTAGTCAGCTAGATGCTGGGGTGAAGGCATGTTATTCCCATGAAAGATGGGGGACATTTTCTCTAGCGACTTAAAGAATCACGTTCAAACGTGTTGGTTATTTTTTTTTTGTTTTTAACTTTGCTTTGTTCCCTTCTATTGTCTTTCTATTGCATACCGCCTCGAAGGCTCGCTTTCCTGTAATCTGGGTAAGTTTAAAACAAGCATTTTCTTTAATCTCATTATTGTTCAAACAGTCCAAGTCTGGTCCTTAGATCCGTAGAATACCTATTATTGGTGGACCCCTTAAAAGGTCGTCTTCGAAATCCAAGTTACTTTTCGCCCACTTTTTTAATGAAATTACTCATTTTGGACTAACTTTTTCGGTAACAATGAAATTAATTAATATTTAGTATACTAAAACAGTTATTGTCATCAGCAATTTATGTAAAAAGTTTATTCATTTTTGGGACAACGTACGTAATTTTATGTTGAGCATAATTTTGTTCTCATTGAGATAACGATATCGATTTGTCGCGAAGCCTCTTTCATATCTCTTGCGTAAATTTTATCATTATCAAAAGTACTTTAGATAGTGTTTTGTTTTAAGTATTATCTTTTTATTTTATGGCATATAGCTGTTGCAGGGTTGTTTCTTTAGCTGGCAAGGTCCACAAAATCGAGACCAATGAATACGTGTCTTTGAGAAGGGACTTGGTAGGTATGTACCAAAAAAACAAGCAGTAGGTACCATAATTAGCCTATATCCGTTCCCACTGCTAGGACACAGGCCTTCTCTCGGTGAGAAGGAGTGGGCCGTTATTCACCACGCGGGCCCAGTAGAAGTCACATGTCTTCGAAAAAAAACAAGCAGTAATGTGTTTATACTTGGTCGCATCGCGTGCAGTGACTGATTGCTAAGCAACCAAATATTAAGTAACCCGTTTCCCACAGTTGACTCTTACAAACTGCGTGAGAAGATATACAGCTGATACGTTTAATATGTTCCTTTCTTTACTAGTTTAGAGGAACCATAAAATAATGTGGCTGATAATTTAAAAGCGACATATTTGGGACAAAATGTGTTACGTCCCAAACAAAAGCGATCGTCCTTCACAAAAAAATATGTAAATGAGGAATCCCTTCAGCGTTTTATTTGGTTACGAATTACGATCGTTAGTTGTTAATAGAAACGTGTGTGGGCCTGGGCCTCCATGCTCGGCTGTGCTGAGCCCCGCTGACTGGGCAAGTGGTTCCGCTTCCGATTCCCTTAATTGGTAAATCTTAGCTGACGGCGCTCTTTGCAATTAAGGCGAGATTCTATGCAGCTTGTGCGGATGAGCGCGATTTAATGCATCGCCTCGCAACTTCACCGAATTAGAGAGCATAGTTAATTAATTGAAAGCCCTTATATGATTGGAAGTTCAGTATAATGTTGTTAGGCAAATTCTGCTATTATAGAGGATCGGCTATTCAGGGAATTGGTATAAATTAGAAGACTACGTTGTTCGCTGCGAGACGGGAGTTCATTAAGTAGTTCAAAATTCTTAGCGATAGGAATGTAACCAGGTTAACGGTAGCACACTAAACAGTGATTGTACTGAATATCAAACGAGCCAGTCGAAGGAAATCTTTGACCGAGACCTTTACGTTGTTTGTTCTATTGATCGCGTTGGTAATTTTAACGGATCGAGTTGGCAACATTCGCGTCACGTTGCGAGTTGTCCGGAGTACGTGTTGGTTCGCCCAGCTATCTCGGATACTCAATACATTATACATAGTTATCAGAGGCGCGAAATCAATTATCGGCACGTGACACACTTATCAACTATGAAACTCGGATTTATGATTCGCGGATCAGATTTCCTTTTTGTTTACGGATATGTCTCCTAATTGGCCTACTTTCCTCTTCTTGGGTTTCGCTTACTAATAATATTATTATACTGAGGAATTCTGAAGGCTGTGGAATAAATTAAGTAAGTTATTAGAATGTAGGAGGCATTTATTGAATTTCAGGTAGGCGTCATTTATACCTACGATCGGAATGTAATTTTATAAATAATTTCGAAGGGTTCGATATTTTTAATTAAAGCCGGTTGCGTACCGAAGTTCCGAACACGGAAAAATGCGTAAGAATTCGGAATAGCTTTGGCATTACCCTATCTTCGTTGGTGTATCTCATCGTTAGGCATGGGAAGTTCTTTCCCGGAACAAACGAGTTAAATCAACCATAAATTCGGGCAAAATGGGCCTCGAATAAGTTATCATCGGCAGTTAGGAGGCGGAGTGGCGAATTTTATCTATAGACAATAGATGTATTTTTGATACATACAAAACATCTTTGTTATATTGGACTGTAATGTCACTTACTTGATGCTTTCTATGGCATGTATATGTTTGAAAGCGTTTAGGATTGTGCGGAATCACATAACTACTAAAAGCTTTCATCCTTTTAGCATAGGACTTATAGCCCTTAAAGCCAGATTTACACTGAGCGATACAGTTGCTTATGGCACACCATAAGGTGAAGCAAAATAAAAGTTGCACCAATTTTATCGGATGCCACAGGCAAAAAACCTTCTTACTTTTTAATCACTTATCGATTTTATTGTTGCCATGGAGTATCTATTATTTGAGTTTATGTACTGTAAAAAGCTCTAATGATTGTGCTTCAAATGAGTACCTTTATTTTATTTAGGTAAATTTATGCCCGTCAAAAATAATGTACCTAATGGATTATAATATTTTATGTTACATACAAATCTACTCACACATAAAACAAAGGGGAAAAGCCTAAAAATGTACATCATTAGTCACGTCAATGTACTACGGAACGGAAAGGCGACTAAATCATCCATGTTGTTATAAATGTACCACAATATTTACCATCGGAATATCACCGCGGAGGAAGAAATACAAGAAAACGTGTGAGGCTTATGTTGATAAGAATGCTGTTTTGCTGATACCTACATTCATCTTTTATATCGTGTAATGACCAGAGGGGCAATTTTCGTAATTTTAAGAACGTTCACAGTCTGATCTCAGTCTCAGTCTGTCAAAAATACCTCTAACTTCCCTACATTTTGACAAGTTTTTGACATTAATTGTGTGTCGCTGAGATGAGACTGCGACTAAATATTGAACGTTTTAAACTACGAGAATTGGTCTTCTGTTTACTTAAAAATGTTTTCGTATGTAAAGAGCTGATTAAGGTTTAGAAGTTTAACATTAAAATTAAAGTCCGGCGGGGTAATTGCGTAACACACTAACAGTAGCTTTCATTTTGACAGTTCAACAATATTCATTGCGTTATTTACGTTGTTGCGCAGACAATTTTTTCGAAAATAATGTAAGAGTATTAGCATTAACATCCTTCAAAATAATGCAGATTGTTATTGAAAGTGTATTAAAAACCGTAGTTTACCTGGCGTCTAATAAAAGGAAAATATTTAATAAAGCATCTAAAACTTGTTTTGCTTCTAATGATGGACACTTTGGCACACGACGCGACGTTGGCAGCGGCCAGCGAGCGCTACATCTAAGTAGATTGCAGTACTTGCAGTTACTAGGCTTTTTAGTATTTTTAGGTTCCTAAAATTGGAATTATTCTAGGTTCACAAAAAGAGGGGCAGTCAATATATTGACTATTATCATTATATCAGAATGTTCAATCATATTTTTAGGAGCGCTAAATAGGAATTATTAGAGGTTCGATTAAAATAATGTCCTAATAAAATACAGAAACAAAGTATTTTGGTAGATTGTAATGGCTTAACCACTCGATCCCGGCGTGGTACGATATCGGCCCATTACAACATAAAATCAATTGTGTCTCATTAGCGGTGATTAAGCGGTTAATAACTGTAAATAAATACATGAAACAAGAAAGCTCTTTTGTTACTAGTCGTCACTATAACATAATGTTTCTAATGCTTAGCTTTTATTCTTTCAACGAAACGTAGGTAATATTTATTAATATCTGTGATAGAAAAAAAGCAATGAAATGAAAGGGTTAATTAAATTAAATTGTTTATTCTGTAAAACAGGATAACGGAATCACTTTCACTTTTGTACATAATAAAGATTATATCTATACATATATCTATCTCAAAAATAATAAAAAATATTTGCTCAATTATGTCAATATTTCCTACCTGACTACCCCTGAGAACGGAGAGTGGAACAAATTCAGGGGTAAAAGCTTCTTTTAAAAGTCCAGACATAACCTGGGTCAGATCATGTGAGTACCATGTACCTACTTATTTACATTGGTGTCTGAAATGGACTTTTGAGGAAAGAACCATACAGATTTGAGTGGATCTGTCTAGTACATAATCAGCCTATAATGTTCCACTGCTGGGACACAGGCCTCTTTTCGGTGAGAGGCTATAATCCACCACCCGGGCCCAGTGCGGCTTGATAAATGTCACATGTCTTCGATTTTTTTTGGTACTAGGATGTGCCGGCTTTCTCGCAATGTTTTCTTTTCACCGTTTTGAGAGAAGTGGTGAAATTAAATACACAAAGTAAAGCGCCTGTCTGGGTTCGAAATCACGACTCGTAAGTCGGGGTCCGATACCACTGGGCAACCACTGCTCTCTGTTCAGTGATATGCTTAGTTAAAATAATAAAAAAGGTTGTTATTATCACCTCTTGAATTACTTACTACATAATGGCAAATTTGCATCGTTTAGCCAAAATAGCACAACACACACATACCTACTTGCGCACAATGAAATTACATCATAATGCATTTCAGTTCAGATTAGTATTACAGGCACGAAAGCATAATCCGGTACAAACATCATGTATGCATATAAATTGTAGACAGGCAGCTCATCGGCTCATTAAGATTAAGTAGTACCTAAGTACGTGCTGTTATAGTGCTTAACTTGAACTTAGAAACACTTAGATATCGTGAGATTTTATAAACTTATAATTGCCCAAAGGGCAATGGAGAGGGCTATGCTTAAAGTTTCCCTACGTGATCAAATCAGAAATGAAGAGATCCGCAAGAGAACTAAGGTAACCGACATAGCTCGAAGAATTGCCAAACTTAAGTGGCAGTGGGCAGGGCACATTGCTTGCAAAACAGATGGCCGATGGGGCCGAATCACAGAAATCTTAATAATAAGTAAGATTTCTGTGGGCCGAATGGTTCTTGAGTAGCGACCGCGTACCAGAAGACGTAGCGTTGGAGGACCACCCACAAGATGGAACGATGACCTTGTGAAGGCCGCAGGAATCCGCTGGATACGGGAAGCACAGAACCGGTCGAAGTGGGGGTGCTTGGGGGATGCCTATGTCCAGCAGTGAACATCTTTTGGCTGAAATGATGATGATGATAAACATATAATTTATTCATTTATTTTGGGGTCAACGACCGCTGGTAGTGTTGTGACATGAAGTATGAGTTGAGAAGATACGTTATTTTGTGTTTTAGATATCGATACCTACCACGCAACTGTGAATTGTACAGAAACAAAAACAGATTTTTGAACTGATATTTCGAGCATAGGTATACATACGGTCGTTGAACTCAAAATAAATTATCATCGAATCTCAAATAAAAAAAAAATATCGTATTTAGATATCGATTGCAATCATGTCTGTAGAGTTTCGCTAGCTTATTTAATTTGAATCTGTATAGTCAGTCCTCCAGACCGTATTTCGACCATGGCGGCTAATTTCATCGGAGACTAGTCTTCGGCGCGGGAGATGTAATAACAATGAGTGCACATGTGTGTGCGCAGACACAACTGCACTCTCTTTTCCCTCACTTTTTTAGTCCGATCGGACGTCACGCAATCCGACACAACCGGAGAGAGATCAAGCGCAGGATCAACGGCTGAACGTGCTTTCCGAGGGACGGCGGTACCACACCGCCAATTTCCAAATTCCGGGCTGTTTCTAATGGAAAAACCCAATAGCACTTTGCCCGACCTGGGAATCGAACCCAGGACCCCGTTACTGAAACCCCAAAACAGCCTCGTTGTATTGAAAAAGCAGAGTTTTGATTGAGTTTTTTTAAAAAGTATATAGTTTTTTTGGGTTGGTCTTTTACAGGGACATAGGTACAAGTTTTTATTAGCTGCTCTGCTCCAGTATACCTACCTAAATCAAAACATTATATTAGGTCTTTACCTATGAAATTGGAGATTTGTATGAAATTTTTAAAATATAAAAATTTTGGTATTTTTTTTATTTCAGCTATTCAAAGTACTGGCCCAAATTATCTATACAATTTTGCCATTTTGATGGCAATTTGTTTATCCCTTTACTGTAGAAGTCTGCCGGACGGGAGGCGATGAAGTCAGCGAAATCGTTTTGTACTGCTTCTCAGGTGTTGAATTTTTTCCCACTTAAAAAATTGTCTAAATTTTGAAAAAAAGTAGAAATCTGTTGGGGCAAGGTCCGGTGAGTACGGTGGGTGACGGAGAGCTTCCAGCTGTAACTCTTGTAGCTTTGCGATGGTCCGTCGTGAAGTGTGAGCTCGCGCGTTGTCGTGGAGAAGCAATGGGGAAGAGCGATTGACCAGTCTTGGTTGATGAATTGCGAGCTTCTCCATCATTGTTTGCAATTCCTGGCAATAGACATCTGCCGTCACTGTTGTGCCATTCGGTAAGAAGCTGTGATGTACAAGTCCGGCACTGATCCACCAGACAGTCACCATCACCTTCCTATGAGTAATCTTTTTTTTAGCGCAATGATTAGGTGCTGTACCCGGGTCCACCCACTGAAACGAACGCATACGGTTGTCGTACAGGATCCACTTTTCATCGCAGATACCAATTCGATTAAGAATTCCCTCGTTTCTATGCCGATTCAGCAGTGTTATGCATGCTTCGACGCGTAAGTCTCGCTGATGGTCGCTTAGTTCGTGTGGCACCCACTTATCTAGCTTTTTTATCTTTCCGATTTGACGCAAGTGCTTCAATGTTGTTTTGACACTAACTCAAAGGCCCGCAGCAAGCTCAGCCGTAGATTGAGTTGGATCCGCTTCCACTATCACCTTAAATTCCTCGTTTTCGACAATGATTACCGGCCGACCGCGAGGCTCGTTCTTCAACTCAAAATTTCCAGATTTAAAACGATTGAACCAATAATGGACCGTGTTTATGCAAGCAGTGTTAGGCCCGTACACGCCGTTAATTTTTCGTGTTGTTTGCGCAGCGGTATTTCCACGTAGGAACTCATATTCGAAAATTGTACGAATTTTCAGTTTATCCATGGCGCCAAAAACTACCACAATTTAACAAAAACAAAAAACTATCTAAAAACAAATGACTGAATTTGAAATTAAATTAACACGGCTTTCGAATAAAATTTATTTGAATTTCAAATTGCGCGCCAATCCACAGATAAGTAAATCTGAAAATGATGGTTATAGAATCTCCAATTACATAGGTAAAGACCTATTATATTTTTTCATATAATAAAATAAATCTATTAAAGCAAAAAAGCATAGATAAGTCACTGAAAAAAGTTAGCAAATAGGCTAACTGTTTGCTGACTTTTATAAAGTGACTTTGCTCGTTAAAAAAGTTTCTTAATTTTTACGATTGATTTTGTTAACGATAGTCTGACTATCGATATCGAAACTTTCAATATCGCGGTGGAACATCACCATAGCGTATTAATTATAGTGTTCATTGAGCTATAAACTACAAATTAATATTCAAGCTATAAAATACACTAATGAAGCAATTTGTTACGTAATAAGGTGCAATAGGTTTAAAAATTAAGACCAAAGTCGTGTGAATGTGCGTGTGTGACGAATATGAACAATTAAGTTTTCCCAGCTATGTTACCTACATGTGCGTGAAAAAATCTAAAAGTGTTTATATTGTTTTAGTTAAATAGGCTAGTGTGTCAGTTATTGACCCCAAGGTATTTGTTACGTTTACATGTATTCAGTTCATGATTCTGGACTCCCGTCCATAGAAATTTTTCATCAGTTATTTAAAAAAAAATTGTTGTTCCATACATTTTGACCGCGTTCCAGAATCATGTACAGACGCCAGCACATCAAGCTACCCGAAACTGTCAAATTTTCCCAATCAACTTTGAACCTTATGCTTTAACAATAAAGTTGAACATTTATTAAAGAAATTTGACAGATTGTAGTAGCTTGATGTGCATTCTGTAACCATCTCACCGTGAAACCTTAGATGAAGTGAGCGTGGAGTGAGCTAGGCTGTCAGTGTCATCCCACCTTTTTTTTTTTCATGTGGAATCCTCATGGATGTCCACCACCCAGGAGGAGGAGGGGGTGGGTGGAGGGGTCTGTCAGACTCTTATTGACTAAAACCACACGGTGTCGTGTCCTGCTGCTATCCCACCTGATACTAGGGATTGACCAAGCATACATTTCCAATCATAATCGAGATTTTAATAATGGAGTTTTGAATTAGGTAGACTGTTCATATTTTTTTTCTTTTGATCTTTATTTATTTACAGGGATTTTTCTATAAAGATCTGTTCATAATTATTGCACGTACTTAATTGTATTCTATTTTTTATATGGCAAGCTTAGCCGTTGTTAACCACTCTGTCAATGCCTAAAGTGAGTTGGAAAGGCAAGTGTGCATGATAAAAATAATAAATAAAAAACAACTCTAGACACAAATTAAATTCTTTCTTGTTGGGTTAGTAAGGGACTAATTCTTTACAAAAATCTGTGAGTGACTGATTACCATATAGACAACGCTACTGAAGATAGAAGCTCATTTCATAGACCGTGCAGAGGTTAATAATATACTCGTAACATCACGTCTGTGATCCCAAAGGGTATAAGGGGTAATATTTTTCAAATCTCTTCAATTTGACCGAGTGAATTCAACGAAGGGTTTAAACTAATGTTTGTAGTCGAATGAAGCCGCAAGCAACAGCTAGCAAGATGAGAACCCTATAATGGCTACAAATATGAAAGGTATTTACTTTGCAAATGTTGCATCCAAACTGCCAAAGTTTGGTGCAACTGTAAGCACCAATCGAATTGATTTCCATTTATCTGTTACGACTATGCGTTTAAAGGCAAACAATAGTTGTACCAAATGGTTTATCTTTAGTATTAAGCAAGAGTGGAACTGAATCAATTGAGTTAGAGTAACTTTAAAAGTTCAACTGCATTGCCTAATTTCTTTAGTGATATAGAAACAGTTGTTTGTTTGTTTTGTTATGATTGTTACAACATAGTAATAACATTGTTTGGTACGGTATATACTTCAATTTGCTTCAGAACATAATTTACCAACTCAAGGTGATCAATCGGCACTATTTTTCATTCGTATTGTACCAGACTATTCGCTTTATTCTACAAGAAAATATGTATTCTCGGATAAAGCTATTTATCTCCGTCAACTAAACAAGGAGATTTTCTGTATAGGTACGCCTAGTTTCAAAGCAAATGCCAAGAGAAACGCAATTTGTACATCTTATCTCCAATAGTTCGTAGACAAACACAATGAATATTACGAAGGCAATTACAACCCAACTTACATAACAAAACGGAAGATTCAATCCTGAAACATAGTTACAATGTGTTTGTCAGAAAACTCTGATATTACGAACCTACAGGGAGAGCAGTCAAACTTGTTAGTAAAATTAAATTCACCGTGCCGACGTGCGATAATAACACACGTTCTAGTTTTCTCCAAGTTCACAGCCTTACTAGTATGTTGTATTACTTGTTGCTGTATTGATTGTTATTACAACATGCCGTTACCTGTTCTGCAGTATACTGTGTGGTTACTTTCACTCAATCAGCGCGTTCTCTCAATCGGCCGACGCGTCGTGTTGTGTACATGGTTTCCTCATTAGCACGCTTTTGTTAGGTACGTCCGTGATGCCGCCGTGTTTAGTGCTCACTATCGCAACATGCTCCAATCAAAGCTTCAAGTTGTCTAGAGCAATCGAACTGTGTGCATTAAATTATATAATGAACTACGTCACACGAATTTACGCCTTAATCTTGTTGGTGTACCGTCTAGAATAGCGTCTTCTGGTGTGACAGACAATGTAACCAATTGCGTCGGTATTTGTAAGCGTATTAACCTATTGTATTGAATACCGACGTCTGCCTCTCCTTGATGATTCACGGTTGTCTCGTATAGAAACTGTCTTCGGTTGTCGACTGTTAGAAATCTGTTGAATCTGTTTATGGATCAAGATTGACAAAAAGTTTTATGTTGATTTAAAAAGTGATACAGTTAATTATGTGACAATTAGCTTGTTATATTCCATTAGGAGGCTATTATTAATAAACGTCTATCGTATATTCAGGTATCAAAAACTAGACCGCGACTTGTGCCCCGTTAGGCTAACTAAATCCGGTTATAAAAAGCATTAAGTAATAAAAATACCTACTAATAAAAATCTACATAATTTCTTAAAATTGTCTCTTTCACGCTATCGAATTAGATTTTTTTATTTTTCACGATAATAAATAAGTCTTGTCGATCACTTAGCGGGACTACTGTTTTTATGTCTGATAACCGGATCGAAGGACCAATGAGAAAAATATATACTTATTCTTTGGCAGTTTTAAAATACTACAGCAATAACTTAAACAAACCTGTTACTTTTAAAACTAGCCAAAACAAAAAATAATGTAGGTTCAAGCTTTGAATATTAATGTTGAACCAACTTCGATAAGCTCACTTTTCTTATAAAAAAATTCATACAATAGACTTCCAGTCCCAAGTTATTTGGTAAGCTACCTCAACCAAAAGGCATGGCATTTAAGTTCCTAGTCAACGGCCTTCACATTCCAAGAGTTTAAACTGACATGTAACAAATATGACTATTACAATGAATGAATGATATCTGGTTTCAATCTCATTCTTATGGTTCCTCAGATCTTTTTTCTAATACGTAAGTACATGTCAATTGAATTGTCAAAGCTTGTCTATACGAGTATACACATTGTATATAGGAAACGTTATTTAAGAATGTTATGCGTGTACAACTGTATTCTTTTTTTTTTGTCATCGAGGCCGACGAAGGGCGTAGTTATGCCTGTGGCCTGTGGCAAGGTTTCTTTTTTATTAAATATTTTAGTTGTACGTCTGCATTTATTAAGATAGATGTAATTTTAAATAATTGATCAAGTGTGGGTGAAGAATTATTTTCAACTATCCTAAGGCGGTGTTTCGTAATCAGTTTGATGTTGAGACTTAGGATTGGTTGAATGAACTACAGGAGCTAAAGTTAAGTTGTCTTTTGTTTAGGTAATCCTATCTCGCATGTTAACGGGCGACTGTCTGTTGTTTATGCCTCAACTGTTTTCTTATGTTTTTTGCAATTTGTAGGACAGTGTCAGGTTGTATGTTGAACAATATACGATTCGCGACTGTAACAAGTATGTATGTATTTTCATGACCATTTCATGAAACATCTATCAATATGGTAATATGAACTAAGGGGGTTGTATTGATGATTTTAATGTTTATTATTCTGTGAATACATAAGTCTTGAATCGTATTTGGTTCAATATACAACCTGACACTTACCTGCAAATAGCAAAAAAGTAAGAAAATTTTAATTTCACAGGCTACCCTGGCGCTGTACGAGAATAGGGAGGACTTTTCATAAAAGCCTAAGTAGGTACCTACTTAGATCATAGGTACTCTTAGTATCTTTCTTATACTATATTCTTCTGTATATAATATTTTAGACGCCATATTTTAGTTTGTTGTTAGGTTTATTTAAGTTATGATGTTTAACTTGTATAGTATATTTTGCTTATTTTTTCATATAAATGTACATATTATTATATTTTAAATGATAGCGTACATTATGTAAATATTTACAGAAGTAGTTTAATTATAGTTAATTAAAATACATTTATTTGCTTAGATATGAGATAAAATGCGACATAGCCAATCAATAAATGAAAACACTGAAATATTTAACAACGAAGAAGATTGCTCCTTTTTAACCGGTAAAAGTAAATCGTTCATGGAAATCTCATATGTTAATCAATTATGCAACGTACAAAGCTAATTGATTAAATTAAATTAGCTTCGTTAATTAATATTGAAAGCAAGACAAGACTTACAAGGTATGTAGGGAGAAGCAGGCAATTATTAGAAAAGGCGCTCATTTAGTTCTAGCCCCCACTTCACCCCGTTTTAACGACTTGACAAAATATCAAGATTTCTTTCCAGAATCAGGCGGATTTGATAATTTCTTTTTCAATTTTAGAGCCCAATTCTTTACAAAGGTATATAAACTACTTAACATCACGCTAGGGTCTTTTGAAGCAGAACAAAACGAAAAAGTCAGAAAGAACGCTAAAGCAGGCGATGCGACGGGGTTGGTCGGGGGAACAAGAAATTTCAAGTGGATGAAGTCGCTGGCAGATGCTAGTGTATTATAAATATAAACAAACCGGAATAAATAAAAATCCGTAACGAAGTTTAAAATAACAGCGTGGTTACACAGACAGACACGAACAGCAGCGACTTTAATCCATACTATATATACTTAATATTATAAATGCGAAAGTATGTCTGTATCTGTCTGTCTGTTACCTCTTCACACTTAAACCGCTGAACTGATTTAGATGAAATTTTGTATAGAGATAGTTTGAGTCCTGGGAAAGGACATAGGATAGTTTTTATCCAGATATTCCCACGGGATCGAAACTTATGCGGGTGAAACCGCGGGGCGCTGCTAGTTTATAATATGTATAGACATAGATGGACGTCAATCCGTTTGCCAAGTGTAGTGGCAATATTTACGGTCGTCCGTTGCAGTTCAGAGACCAAAAACTCTGCAGAGGACTTTTATGGACCTATTTATTTGGTGGTTCACTCATATTTCAGACATTTCTACTTTAACTGAAACTCAAAGCATTTATTTCAATTAAACCATTTACAGCCACTTTTGAATTGTCAAGAAGTCGGTCAGTCAGAAAATATGAAGCTAGTTGCCCATTCCAAAGCATAGGTACCTCCATTTTAATCTTAAAATTCAAGGCGTTATGGTCGATTTCAATACAGAATTTTCACTTTACATACATGTAGGACAAAACTGGTCTATGTAGGTAAATAGAGACGTCTATATTCTGGGATACTCGGGTATTGGAAATATTGGGAGTTGGTTTTCGATCCGTTACCCAATTATGAGCCTTGAAGATTGAGTGTTCCTTTACTTTCCGTAAAATATTGCTTTTAGAGATAAACCTATTTTGTAACGGTGCAATACCGTAAAAAGACACAGTACCAAAAAACTTCCTCAATTTATTTTACTTAAAATTTTCTGATTGCAACGTTGTTTGCGAAATATTCTTAGCTAATCGAAAGTAAATGAAATAATATTTATTCTTACTTACCGGGTTCTTTGCTGTGCGCTCTATTGGGCTCATTCAACAAACTTTGTTAGCTCAATATAGCCCGTAAACTCGCTTTATTTAATACGAAACCAATAATATCTCCTGTTTACGATGAAAATTGATCATAACGACAGCATTGGCACATTTTCTTTAGAAAGTGGGTCATGCTGATGAAGCGTCTCTAAGAAATGTTGGAAATTCGCTTTCAATAAGTGGTAAGAGTTTAAGCACAATGTCATTAACAAACCGTCATCAGTGCGATGGGAACACATAAACAATATAATTTACACTAACATAAAGTTGAAATACTTTCTTTTGTTCTTAACGTGTACGTTGATTTCTACGATAATAATTGGAAGGAATTCTGTGGGAGTTGTTGAGTTGTAGCTTTGAGACAAATTGAACAATAAATTGTTTGACCCGAACATGCTTGGAGGAGTTGATTTAGAATTTGGGACTTAAAATTAATTAACCAAGAATTTCGACGTAGATCGATCATTCGCCTTACTGTTGTAAGTTGAGGTTAATGCCCTAGAATTATTTGGATACTTTTGTGATGTTGGCCTTGGTTTAAGACCTGTGACAGTTGTTTAACTTTTTGTATAGCATAGACTGGAAAATAAATTGTAAAGAAACTTGAACTGTATAGTATTAAATCGCCAACATGCACTGATTAAGCGGGATGATCAAAAGGCCAATTCTCGTAGTTTTAAACGTTCAAAATCTAGTCGCAGTCTCATCTCGGCGACAAATAAATGTCAAAAACTTGTCAAAATGTAGGGAAATTTGAGGTTTTTTTGACAGATTGAGACTGAGATCAGACTGTGAACGTTCATAGAATTACGAGAATTGCCCCTCTGTTAATGCTCGTTGTTACTCTGGCTGCCGTTTATACAGCAACATTATATGCTTATTTTTAGTTCCTATACCTTATTGTAAAAGCATGTAGGTATTTGAATCCTAAAAGGTATTCTCGTAAACCTATGAGGACTTAAATTGTTAAGTATTCATTTGTTAACACAAATTGTTATGTCAGATTGTTATTCATTTGTTATTCAGTTAACACAAATTTAATGTTAACTATCCTTTTAGAATGACTGCATTACAAACATTTATTATAAAAAAAAATTGCAGTACCAAGTTAAGTTTCCACTTAGGCACATTCCACATTAATAAACAAAAATGGCCTACTGAGGCTGATTACTACTAAGTAAACATTACTTGAGATTACTCAACAATAGGAATGTTACAAGTTCACCGTGGCATCAATCAAAATAGCTTGATTAACAAGCTGTTCGGGGGTAATGGAGGGTCATCGTAATTTAATTTGTGACTGACGTTACTGTTGTGATGTGATCTCCATTATTATCCACACAACATTTGTCTAATTGAATTGTTTGTAATAAAGAGCAGCTGAAGTTTAGATAGCTTCGCAAATCAAAGCGCGGATGCAGAGTGTGAGTATACAAGGTCAAATTAAATTAGATGGCAAAACTTCACGCCGCGTACTATCCAGTTACCAAGGTGTTGCTGGGGTTAGGTATATCATTACAAACATTACGATAGCATAAGCATAATGTTTATAATGTTCCCACTGCTGGGACACAGGCCTCCTCTCTGTGAGAGGGAGTGAGCTCTGATCTACAACGCGGGTCCATTGTGGATTCCTAGATGTAACAGGTCTTCTAATTTTTGGGTTCTAGGACATCGGTTTTCCTCACGATGCTTTCTTTAACAGTTTTGAGAGCAGCGATGATGAAATTATTTACCCAAAGTAAAGCGCCTGTCTGGGTTCGAACCCACCACCTACATCCCGTAAGTCGCGGCCGTTACCTCTGGGCCACCACTGCTCTTTACGATAACAGCGTGGAAGATAGCTATCATGATAAATTATGCAACGTGTTTTTTTTAATATCCCATAACTCTAGGGGTCATTGTACTCATCATTATGAACTACTTTTACTACCTATGGAACCGACCCTGAAATCGCGAAAAAAAATCGGCTGTTTCCTACATTTTGACGAGTTAGCTGATTTTTTTTCGCGATTTCTGTTTTGGTCCCATAGTAAAAGTTGTTCATAATGATGAGTACATGACCCCCTAGAGTTATGGGATATTGAAAAAAACCGTTGTATAGGTATACCTTTTAATGTTTCGTAGGACAGATCATGTTGTGTAATCCTGCAATAAATCATTAATCAGTAACGGCTAATCATAATAAACATATTCAAGGCTCATAGGAAGTACTTACCTCATAGCATTACTCATAATAGAACAAAATAAGGTAATGCCTAGATTAAACCTAAACCTACCTAATACTATTTTAAGTGAGGGAAATAAATTGGTTATGAAATCTATGACTACCAACTTAAATTATGTTCTTACATATTCTATACTAGCTGCGCCCCGCGGTTTCACCCGCATACGTTTCGATCCCGTGGGAATATCGGGACAAAAAGTATCCTATGTCCTTTCCCGGGGCTCAAACTATCTCTATATACCAACAGACAGACAGACACACTTTTGTATTTACAATATTAGTATGGATGTAATAAGAATTATGTACCTACCCAGGATTTTGTAATATCTTGATTTAAAAGAGTGTCCTATTAGTTTCTTACCCGTTCTTCTCCATAGAGATCAACGTTATGGAATGGGCAACTAGACATGCGAATGACAGCCAGGACCAATGGCTTAACGTGCTTTCCGAGGCACGGAGGGGTCTCGGTATGTAAATATGGTCACCCATCCACGGACCAACCACGGCAAGCGTAGCTTAATCTGATCGATCGACCCGTGTTGCTGTTATTACTTAGCCACGGGCCCCTCCATATATCTTTACACCAATCACCCTTAAATTAAAAAGAAATTAGTGAAATAAAACAATTAATTTTGCACATTTTGTACTCAAGTATTTATTATTGCTTTAGGACGATACGATAGGGCAAAAGTTAATCTCAGCCCGAAATATACCACGTTACGACCCGCCCGGGATTGTGGGAGACGAATGATGCCTAATAACGAGCAAATTAGTTTTCTTTTTATATAAATAAAAGCAGCTTCGTATTCGAGCCGTTTGGAAAATGTTGTTATAATAAATCTTTGACTGGCTTCGTGAATTAAGGCTATTATAGGCTGACTTTTCAGAGACCTATTTTAGGAATATAGCTAAGTACCTACTTTGCTTGCTTACTTACATATAAAATTATTTTTTTAGTTTAATACTTTTCATAGAATACGGAACGAAAGGACTAGCGGGGTAATTGCAAAACACATATAAAATGACAATTGATCGCAATGGGTTTCATTTTGACATTACACCCACGTTAATTGCGTTATTTACGTTGTTGAGCAGACGAATATGTCAAACCTATGAATGAAGCGGGATCGTCCGAAAGGGTTACCGCTGCCCCGGATCATAAAGGGCTAAGGAAGGAACACGGGTGGGTTTTAGTCAGTAAGAGTCTGACACTCCCTTCCGCTCCACCCAGAGCGGGAGGAGTCATTAGATGACTTCCCATCCAAAAAAAAAAAATCCTATGAATGAACCAATAGATTAGCTACTATCCTTCCAAACTCTCGGATTGTGTTACGCAATTAGGGTGTGTTACATCTTTAGATTACATGAAAAGTAACAGTGTCGAGGAGAAAAAAAAACTGATCAACAACAACTTTTTTGGTAAAAAGCCAAGTTCGAATTGCAAACGGAGTTGCTATAAAATACGCTTGAGTGAACTTATAGTTACTTTGTTTCAATCAAAAGTTTGTGTTTTCTGAACAAGACCTTTTGAGAAAACACCAACAAGGTTTTAAACGATTTTTTTGTCGCTCAATTGTTTTATTCGTAAAATTAACAATCCTTTTTATTACATAAATATAAGTGGATAAATAACTGGATATATCTTTACATATTATTTAAACGGGCAATGTTACGATGTTGCCATAACATAGCAGGAAGCCGTATTATGACGTGTGTAGAGCACGTCCTGCTGACCGACGTTATTTGAAGACCCTCTGCTGCAAGTGACGTGCTATTTGCAATATGTAGTGGGGATTTTAGGGTCTACGTCCCTGGAATTAGTTTGTTACCTAAACAAGTTCATTGACGTGATAACGTCTTATAAATCGATGAACGCCGGCTGCACGCAAGAAAAAGCATGACTCATTGTCACGTTCCGCCTGAGCCGAGCATGGAAGCGAGAGCGCAGAACAAGCGATAGAGAGGCACGATCGGCCTAAGCGTTCGGCTTGTGACGCATCTATCTGATATTGTCTTATGACGTTATCACGTAAAATTATAGTCCGTAAACCGAATTTACAGACAAACATTTTATTTTAGTTTAATTTTTTTATCACGGCGCTGTTAACTAAAATAATTTATTTAACTTAGCTTTAAAACTGTATTTTATAACGAAATGCAGATTTAAAGCTAAAGTTATCCGGTCACGTGCCAGAAAAACTACAACCGTTAAGAGCTGGTAATTTTTTCCCTATCTATCGATCTAGCCTGTAACGTCCCATAATGCTAGGCAAAAGTCTCCCATCTCTCTTTCCCACACACATGGTCGATCTTCTGCAGTTGTAGGAAAAGTAAAAATAGAACTTGAAAAAGATTAGTAATTTATAGAACAATCTTCAATCGTACGCGTAAAAACTACATATTTCACATAAAGACACTTTAACGCCTTCTTTCCTACCATAAGAAACGCCTCCTAGTAAAGAAAGTACATTACTACGCACATTGCCACTGCATCTCAAGTTTCGTGTGCCCATAAAATTCACGAAGAAGGGACAAAATTCTCTCCCTGTGTTTTTATCAAGTAATAAAATGTTAGGCAGTGCTTCAGGCAACGCAATTTGGCTTCAACGCAGAATACCATCCCGTTATGGACACTGTAATGGAAGCCATAAAATGGATATCTGTTTTAAATGAATGCTCACTAATATGGTGTGGGAATGAATTTGTTTGTTTACTAGGGGCTTTATTTGTGAATGGGTTGTTTTAAGATAATCCTGATTTACACTATTATTTTGTCGATGTTTTGTTTGAGGTCGAGCCTTAGGGCGGAAAAATGAGCGGCACCACAGCGCAAATGTTTGTGGTATCGTAGAAGCTGCAATCCTTTAAAGGGATTATTGCATAAAAAAAAACGACTGAATCTTCTCGTTGCCTTGATTGATTTTCTTGCTTTTCTGGAAAGTAAAAATGATAAATATTTCTTTACTCAATGTAAAAAATAAATCGTTTTAAATCTAAGAAACCATGTACCAATTTTCCCTTTCCCGGGGCATCAATCTAATGATCTCAATTTTTCTTATAAAATTTCAAAAATTTCGAACCCTCTTGTGTATAAAAATCAATATTTAATTTGTGTATCAGGAGTTCCGAAGTACGCTGGGGCAGCGAAATGAATGGGGAAGACAAAAAAATCAACAGGCAACAGGAGCTTGTTTGTCGCACTCGAATTGATTTATTTATGCAATAAATCTAACATTGGATTAATCAGGCTAAGTTTTGTCGGCGCAGCAATGTGTTGTCGTGAAAAATATGTTCGGTGAAAAATTGCGAACGACGAAATAAAACGGCGTTGTGGGTATTGCCGCCTGTTGTGTAGAGGTTTTGCTAGTACTAACAAATCCATTGTGACTCGCAATAGATTTCATGCTATTTGTAACTTTGTGTTTTGTTCTTTCCATGTATTTATTGTCTTATTTTTAAATAAATTTAGCTATAAGTAATATCACTGTTTTCGTGTATGTAATTCCTGTTTTTTATGTTCCAGGTAAGAACCTTTTAAACTCAAGTTTAAACAACTACAGTAATTATTCAAATACCAAATATAGTTTAAAGGTAAGCATTTAGCCATAATTTATTTAAAAGAGTACAATATTCACAAAAACAAGATCTACGAAATGGCAGTCAAGAAGCAGGGTAGGTATCGACCCATTTCCCTTGCAAATAAGTTCTCTATTTATTTTCTTCCGCTTCGAAGTAGTCTAAAAAGTTTTGCAAATTTACAAACCCCTTTTAGTATTTACAACACAGAAATAAAACCAACTACAGCTTTTAGTATCAGTAACTTTACTGCAAACGGTCAACTAACATCGTAGTTAAATTTTTCAACGTTGTTTGCAGTGGTCTCCACTGTCTGTGTTATTCCTGTGTCGCAAAGCTCGAAATGGTGACTTCTATTTCATTAAAAAAGCCTTCTATTTGCGGACATTTTGATAACATTTCTATAGAGCAACAATCGTTGATAGGGAAACCACTTTGTAAGAGAAACTTTATGTAAGAAACAACCTCGCGATGAAAGAAAGTTTGTAAAAGATATCGAAAAAAAAATGAACGAATGAAAAATTTTCCATTCAAGAGTGCGGAAGAAAACAGCTCGGGCGTCCCGATGCCTTGCAATAAAACGCAAGTTTGGCAACCCATCTTTTTAATGTCCTGGCCGTCAATTATCATTAGGATTGGGGACGGTCTCAGGGAGGCGGTCGTAAGTCAATATTAGTGCCTATAAAGGTGAGTGATAACCGCATATCCGCTCCTCCCTTCCTTTATATTTACAAATTACAATGTAATAGGGAAATAACCAATCACAACTGACGAAAGAAGGTTTTTGAATAACATGTTTGTTGGGCTGTAAGTCCCTACTTGCGCAAGGAAACATATTTGCAAGTTTGAAACTTTTTGAATATCAATGTACTTAATACTTTCTTTACTAAACACAATTTTCAAAGATTGTGAATGATCACAAAGTACAAAATGTTTATATAACACAATTTTCCAGTCTCTTAAACATTTTATTCTTAAGAAAAAAAAAGTTTCAGGAAAGTTTTTAAATTCAGAAGCCACGTAAACAACAAAGCAATAAAGTAACGCGTAGTCTACACATACCCAGTCATTAAAGTCAGGTAATAGGTAACATTACATTGGCATTAGAGATAAATAGCAGTACCTACTAGCATTATTTATTTACTAAGATATATAGTCATGTTTAGAGCTAAATATAATAAGGACAAAATGCTTGTGCGTGCAGGCTCGCCGGTTCTGGGCTATTACAATGCAGTCCGTGCGAACTGGCTTGATGTTCAGAATTTGTGATGCCCATAAACTGCACTAACACGGTTATCTTTTCAATTTTATTTCGACGGATTTTCAACTCTAAATACTTTTTTATATTTGATTGTAAAGTCGGAACTAGTTCCTTGGATTTAATGGGATACCATAGAGAACGGAAACCGTAATTTGGACGGGATTGGAACTATTTCAGTTATTAGGCACAAATGTAAATGGTTAGTCATACTTAATTAGCCATTGGGCATGCTCCACATAGCTTTGGGTAATTGGCTAACGAAAACAGCATTGCTACTCTGTAAACATTCACTCTGTGTCTTACCGTGAAAACTTAGGTGAAGTGAACTGTCATTCCAAAGGAATCATCATCATTCATCAAGGGTCATTTCATTAAGGATTGCCGCTATAGACAGCTCACTTCACCTAAGTATTCATGGTGAGATATTTACAGAATAGATCGGCAGATTAGGTAGGAAACAAAATACATCACCGAAGTCGGTTTTTAGAGATACTTTAAGTATTTTTTTGCAAAACATTGATAAGTATTTTCCGTTTTAATATTTTACGAGCTTTTCCCAAGTCCTTGTATAAATCACATTGGGTAACGGCAACAAATAGGTAGTTGCCGTAAAATACATGACCGAAGTCGGTTTTTAGAGACACTATAAGTTTTTTTTGCAAAACATTGGAAAGTATTTTCAATTCCCTTAAGTAAAATGTAATCAAAAGAAAAAGTATTTTCCGCTTTAATATTTTACGAGCTTTTCCCAAAGTTCTATTACAGTGATGGGACGTTAGTACAGGGTGTTGTGCAAGGAAAACTGTCAAGCATCTTGACATTTTCCGCGCGAATGCACTTAAAATCTTTAGTGCGTTTCTCTTAGCGCGATGTCGCGCGTCCTAGTCGACGCGTCACTTATTGTAAATCGCTGAACGGGAATTTAGAATTAAACGTCATGTGGAAGGATAATAAAAGAAAAAAATCTTTTATAAGTAACTCAGCAATAGAAGCTTTACATTAGGGTAGCTAAATAATAATAGCCGCATGGGTCGATCAATAAGCTACGATTGCCGCGGTTGGACCGTGGATGGGTGACCATCTTTACATATAAAGACCCCTCCGTACCTCGGAAAGCACGTAGTCCCGGCTGTCATTCGTAGATCTTTGGCCGACGTTACGGATCATCAGAAGCCCAAAAGTCTGACAACCAGTCTTACCAAGGGGTATCATATTACCCAGTAACTGGGCTGTGGAGGTCAGATAGGCACTCGCTTCATGTAAAATACTGGTATTCAGCTGCATCCTGTTAAGACTGGATGCTGACCCTAAAATAGTTGAGAAAAGGTATATCTTAGTTAAGATTAGCAAAGGAGTCTGCTTATCGCTTATATTTTTCTTTAATAACTTTTATTCGTTTTCGCAATCAAAGCTTGTTTTCATGTCAATAAATGGATGAGCATAAATCTGTAAAAATAGATAAGTATACATACAGCCGAAAATGCACGCAATGCTAATATGATTATGATGCCTGAATGCCTGCTCGCTTTCCGTTGAATTTTCACAATATTTAGGGTGGCAGGGTGCACTGCCAAAAAGTTGAAAAACAATTGCAACTCTAGCGTCGATCAGTCGGTTCTTGTGAACGGTTGGAATTCTATTTTTGTTCGATGTTATATTTGAATCAGAATCAGAATCAAATTAGTCTAATTCAGAATCAGGTTTTTTTTTTAATTTCCGCACCCTCCGCAATAATCCGCTGGATACGGAAAGCACAGAATCGGTCTAACTGGCGGTGTTTGGTGTTGGGCGTCTTTCGGCTGAAATGATGATGATGAAGAACCAATTTAAGATGGAAGAATTGTGAGAAATTGGTCTACTGTTACGATTATATTATGTGGGTTGACACAGTCTACAAGCACACAAATTCACATCATGTAGGTATACTCTTTAAATAACTTCATAACCCTGATGGAATTCCACATAAATGCACTTTTTTCAAAATCCAATTCAGGATTTTCACCCTCAGGATAAAGCAACGAAAAACAATGGTAGAAGGTAACAAGGCCCGCGGTACGTCTGCGGTGTAGGCCCGGCACCGGCCCGGCACGTTGGCCGGCCGCCCGGCCGACTCCTAAACCGATTCCGTACAAAATACAGTTACAAAAACGAATTACAGACTCGACGGTTTAAAGCATAGACACGCGTTGCATTCCTAATTGTTTTAATTGAATCTATTAAATAGTTTAAGTAACTTTGCCGGCTAGAAACTAAGAACGGAACGGAACCCAAGTTCTTAGATTTGTACGTGTGTTGGTTTTTTGTTGCTAGTGTTTTAAAAGGTACCTATACAGGGTGGCAAGGACCAACCAACTTGTTACCATGGGTTCATTACAATGCTGTGTTCTGAACCCTGCGTAGAGATTTTCAGAAAGTTATTAAAAATAACCCATTCATTTTGACCGCGTAGGTATTGCACTTTTCCATGAAACAGCAGTTTTTTTTTTTTATAAACCATGAAAAATGTCTACGCTTGGAGAAGAACAAGAATTGTGCTGAATTCAAGGTTATAGTTTGCGCGTCGACGTACCTGACACCCTGTAAGTATACCCATTATTCCTTTACATAGAAAGGGTTTTATTTTACACTAAAAACCATGCAATGTTATGCAATTCATTCATGCTTACAGCTAATCCCTATCAAAATTAGGTTAGTTAATTATCATAATCAAACTTAGATTTGATTGCAATTCGCTCTTTCACAAACTGTACTGTGTAAAACAAACACACAGTTACATTCGTGACGGGATTGGTTTAATTCAACATACACAGTCCGTCCCGATGTGAAATGAAAATGATTTCAATTACTATTGGAGTTGCATGATTAGTTTGCAGATTTGGAGCCCGCATTTCAACCGTGTTTGAGCTAATTATGACGTGCACACAAATGGGAATACGGTTAAATACTGATGTCTGGATCGCTTGGTTGCACTGCCAGTAGACCGTTACTGTTGCATTCTAGGGCCTATGATAACAAATCCCGAATTTGAATGAAGCTAAATCAGGGATTATTATTTACATTTTAGAAGGTTGCTCTTTGCTAGCTCTGTGCAATAAATTTTATGCGATACCTACATAATTACATTGAAGTTCTCTCTGTATTTCCAAATGTAGGTAAAGGCCTGCGCAGACGATGGACAATTTGTACGTGGACAAATTGTCCGCAACCATAGAATGTATGGAAATCCCAGCAGTCTACTTGTCCTTCGTGTGCGTTATTGCATAGATTTCCATACGTTCTATCGCGGCGAACTGTTTGTCCGCGTACAAATTGTCCATCGCCTGCGCAGGCCTTAAATTAGCTTTTTAGTTTCACTTAACTGTTTAATAATTCCCTTAAAACAAGACCCGTTTATTCGTGTAACATGATATTATCTAGATATATAGCAACATCTCCTTTATTTATGTACCAACATTTATTTGGACAGATGGGCCAAACCTTTATAGAGTACGCTTAGGCTTAGTTCTTCACATTATTTACAATTGATTGAGTATTCTACATAAGCTTCGGACATAAAAATGGTCGTTTTCACAGAGAAATGAGCTATAATGAAACATGGCTGCTTCCAATGAAATAGGTCACGTTTCCAATCTAGTACCAATGTTTTCGTTTCACAAAAAAGGGTACGCGGTACGTGGAACTTTACGTTCGATGCAATCATCTCATAATGGGTAGCGAATGATTTGTTCAGCAGCGTGTTTGATCGTTTGATTGTATGCAGACATCATCGGGAGAATTGAAGCTGTTTCTTATTTGTGTCTATAGGATTTGTGAGTAAAATGCTGCAGGAGAATTTCGCCATCGTAAGCTAATGAGAGAAAACGTCTTTAAGGGTTGGCTATGTTAGTCTTAAAAAAATCATGTCATAATTCTATAGTATTGAGTTCACAGAATTTCCTAAGCGCATAACTGACAGGCAGACACATAAATATAACATAATATGCAAAGTGTGTACGTTTCCATCTAAGCAAGCATGTGTTGTGTTTAGGTTCGCAACACCTGCATTTCTCTAATATTGATAGCAGAGGTGCCGCACCAAATAACAATGAATTTAGCGAGCGCTTAAACCCAATAGCAAGTGTGGTGCCTCGTTCAACTCTCTGGCTGAATGGGCAGATGACACCCGTGCTAGTTCTCAGGGTATTACACACTGCGCCAATTCAATATTAAACGTCTGCATTTAATATTATTGCTGCACTGTCTTTGTTTACCGTTTCGTTTGTCTTATGTGTCATTACCTAAGCTTTGTTTTGCTCGATGTGGGAATATGTGAAATTAGTTGGTTTTGATAATATTTTGGTAAGTATTGTTATCTTGGCACATTTCTCGATTATGCAATGTCATTTTTCATACAATAGTCTTTCATTTTGTTTTAAAAAGTGTAGTCGTACCTAATTCCTGTATCTGACTATGCTGATGTTGCTAAAATGCCTATGGCATTAAGTCCGCCTCAATACATTTATGTGCTTGAAGTATTAAATAAATAAATTATCAACCCGCAGTGGCCCCGCGTGGTGGATTACAGCCCCTCTCACAGAGAGAAGACCTGTGTCCCAGCAGTGGGAAAATTATAGGCTGATTACGAGTATGTAGAGCATTATGTAATTAGCTCAACTTTGACCTCTTAGCACATTATACTTCAACACAAGATTAATCACAGATTACAACACCTCAACCATCAATTTCAATCAGTTCCACATCCGCATTATCTTCACAATATTATCGGATAATCTCCAACGCGTAGGTATAATTGTGTCGTTATAATAGTGTTATCTCATACGGGATTGTCTGTAATTGCATTGTGTTTAATTCCATTAACGTTTCTGCCCGATCAGCCGGTACTGTCCTGTCGTCCAATCCGATTAGTAGCCGCTTTAAACAATCGTGCGCAGTGAGATCGGGAATAAGTGCGGTTGTGATCAACTATTTATGGGAATGGAGTGTAGATACGTGAGAGGTGCGTAGTGTAGAGTGGGGTAATTTGTACTTGTAAGTCGTGTTTATAGAGTATTGCAATAGGGATGAGCCAACGTCTTAATTATTGGGTGAGTGTAAAAGTTAAAAAAAATAGTATTGTGTTTAAGTTGTACAAAATTATGAAGTTCTTTGATAAGTTTTGGCAGATAGGCTGCGATTTTCAGCAACTGGCAACTTCTGACATGACACAGTAGTGCTTTTCTAGCTTAAAGGTCTATTCAAACCTGAGCGGTATTTGCTGTCGCTGTGGGCAGATGTGCATACCGCGCGGGTTTCGTTCAGGTATTTAGTATCAAGTTCCGCGGCTACAACGTGAAATCCGCTTTGGAAGCAATTGTCATCTAAGTTATGACTGTATTATAGTGATCTTGAACCTGCTCAGGTGGAAACAGGCCAACGAGTCTAGCCTGGAGTGTAACAATGAGGCATTTAATATCGTGTCCAGCATGTCCTGTTGCCTGCACGTTACAGGAACTGATGGACGCTACTGAAGATGCCACACTAGTTGTTAAATTCTGGGCTGACCCTATTTAGATAGCCATTGACACTATAAAAAGAATATTGTGATCTATATAGGTAATATTTTGTTCTTAGGATAATATTTTGAAGTGACTACCGAGATGACTACTAACAGAGTATAAGAAAAATAAATTTTGCGCCCTGACCCAAAATAAATTGGGATAAGGGTAGGAAAATGATGAAGATTTTGGTTTTAACGATTTGGTGTGTTTAGGTGTAAAAGTGTTTGTTTTTATGCTTAGGTAACGATCGATTCGGTTTATAGTTTGTGGCTGGACTATGCTGTGTGTCAACTTTGTTTTTCATATGGACAGCACAGCAATAACACCTCACTAATGATAAATCCGATGATTTCTGCATCCTCATTAACTTAGTGTCTCTGGGCTCTACGAGATGTATGACGAGCCTAATGTAATTAAAACCGTCATAAAAAAAGTTTAAAAACTAAAAGCCGGCTACTGAAAAGGATGAAATAAGAGTGTACCTTCTCGTGGTCGCATGCCGCTTTACTAAAATACATATAAGCTATGGTAGCGTGGTATGCTACCATGGTAATGGTGGCTATGGTGCTCCTTTTCAGTAGTATCGAGTTTTAGTTTTTAAACTTTTTTTAATTTAATTATTTTGGGGTTTATTTCAGTAATATTTATATTTTTTAAATGTGCTAATTAAGTCCTTTCATTTGAAACCCCACAAAGCACCATCCCAAATTATTTATTTAAATTCATTACTTTATGTCCTCTAGAGGGCGCCGTATTGCATTTAGTGTAATGTCACATAGTCTATAACCAGCGGACGGTCAAGACACTTCTAACGATACCTCATTTGTCAAATTATTATAAGAATTTTAAAGTTATGAGGGAGCAGATGAACATACATACATACAGGTCAAAATCATAATCCTCCTTTTTGCTTCGCCGTAGTCCGGTAAAAATAGGGCGCGTCTTCGATAGGCAGGACATTTCGCAAGAATCGACGAGACCAGAGCACCCAAACGTTTACTGGAAAGTAAACCGGATAGCTGGAAAAGTCGAGGGCAGCCCAAGCTCAGTTGGTTGGATGGCGTAGACCAAGATTTAAGAACTGTTGGAGTGAGAAATTGGAGACAAATAGCTGAAAATAGGTCACGTTGGAGAAACATACTTGACCAGGCTAAAGCCCAACCGCAACTGTAAAGCCTTAGATGATGATTAACTAAATGTATAAAAGTTAAAATATATTTAAGTAAATAATATAAATAAACTAAAATATTTTGAAATGAAATCCATCTTCGTATAGGTAACGGACTAGGATTCAACCAGGTAATCAAATACATAACTAAATGGAAAATGTGGTTAATTTCCAGTGAAATAAACTCGGGTGTACATCACTGGTGACTATAATTTCCGCTGTTCGCTCGCACCGCTCAGATGGTTCAGACCGCTCACGCCGCCCGTGTCGCAGTATTAATTAACCAAAATGCGTCGACAGAAGCAACGGCCATTAAAATACGTGAAGTATTTCAGTGCTGAAACTTGTTAAAAAATGTATTACCATGCTGTCAATATTTAAAGAACTGGATGGTCTTGGTCTGGGAGCTACTTAGGTGCTTATATCAGCAATATTATAGCCGGTACAGGCCTACAGGTAATGCACATTTGTGGCCTAGAGGTAACAGCCCCGACTTTAGAGATGTAGGTCGTGGGTTCGAACCCAGGCAGGCGCTCTACTTTGTGTAAATATTTTCGGCACCACTACTCTCAAAACGGTGAAGGAAAACATCGTGAGGAAATAACTTTTTGAAGGTTTCAGTGGCCTATAACTACTAGAGTTTACTCGTGTTTATAAATACTACATATGTCACACATTACCATTTTTTGACTACCTACTATGAGGTCAGAAGCACTATTTAGTGATGAGAAAATCAAATCGATCTAGGTGTATCTATATCTGTGCACATTACCCTCGACAAAAGCTCACGTAAGCCAGACAAATAATATTGGAATCAAATCCGTTAACGAACAGTGAGAAAATTGTACTGAGCAGCCTACGAGTTAATTAAACCACATTGGTCGATGTGGTCACAGAACTTCTCGATTGATCAACCTTTTAAGACAAGAATCAATATTGATTTTGAAACAGCCAATGGCGGAAAAGGTCATGGCACTCATGGCAAACTAACTTCACACACAGCCAAGAAAATCCTTATTAAATAAAGGCATGTATTTAATCGAACTTCTAATAAATCCCATTTTGCGCTCCATCTTCCTCATTTTTTGTGAACCTCAAATAGTTCCTATTTTAGGGTTCTATACTAAATAGCCAAGGACTTGCGACCAACTTGGATTTTGCGCGGTTGGTCCCAGTTCTAACCTAACCTAACCCATTTGGTCCAATAAATGATGAACCAATATATATTATGATTTGATTTGTTCGGAGTGCTCTTGCTTAGTTACTGCGACCAACTTGTAAGAAAAGGCTAAAAAGTGAAAAAGAAGCTGAACTATTAAAAAAAGTGAGCATAACTTAAAGTACAAAAAGTTTTCACAGGATCAGTGAAATATTTCTCTTATATAAAACCAGCCAGAACACTTTGCTTCGACATATAACGTGGTTAATAGACTTCTGAACGTAGGCTATTGTCAAATATGATTACAAGGGAGGCCCCATATCCTTTAGAAATGGGGTGATTCAGAATAGATAGAGCATCTCCAGGGACAAGTAATTTCTGATGCCGGCTATAACAGCAACTCATGATAATGGTTACGTTGCTTCATTACGATTAGGTAAATTTAATGTTTTCAGCTAGGGAAATATTGAACTTCAAACTATCTTCCTAAGAGCTATACAGGGTGACAGGCATTTCGAAGCACAACTTGTTACCATGGATTCTGTACATGATTCTGAAAGGCAAAAAAAAAGTACTTTACCATACATTTTAACCGCGTCGGTTTGGAGGGGCCCGTGGCTAAATAATCACAGCCGCACAGGTCGATCGATCAGGTTAAGCTACGCTTGTCGCGGCTGGCCTGTGGATGGGTGCCCATCTTTACATACCGAGACCCCTACGTGCCTCGGAAAGCACTAATAATAATTGCCATTTGCTTTTTGTAAGGACTGTCGTATTGTGCATACAGTACCTACTGCATACCGTATATTAATTTCTCCGGGTAACCTTTCCGATACCATCTTGCATGCAGCAGGTGTCCACATGCACCTTTTATTTTTTTTAAAGCTTCGGTAGCCATTACTGACAGTGAATATTTTACGAGTGGCATATAAAAAATTACCGTTGGGAAACCTTTTACCTTTTTTGTTTTTTATAACTTTTTATTGTTTTACAAGCCGTGATGGGAATTCCAATCGGCAAAAATGAAGAACTTCCATACAAATTTTCATCCTCTATTTATTACACCCCTTTTTTTTTTTTTTTTGGATGGGAAACATCTAATGACTCCTCCCGCTCTGGGTGGAGCGGAAGGGAGTGTCAGACTCTTACGAAACTGTAACGGTTAACCAACAGTCGATTGGCCCATGAACCATTGGTCAACATTATCTATAAACCTTTAACTTTTCATCCAAAGCATTTTCCACCCACGAACGTTTCGCCAACATAACTCTACGTCAGTGAATGCTTAACCAACATAATGTTTTGACCAATAACTTTTCACCCAAAGAATAAGGCCAACAGACAGCGGGAAAGGTGAAAGTAAATAAAAGCTTGTAAAAATAATAAAAAAATATGATCGTTTTTAAATATTATTGCTCCGCCCCGTGGGGAAGATCACGTGGCGGGTCTAAGTTGGTTTACAAGCAATAATAAATAAGACATAGTCGACGGAGCGCGGGGCCCCTATTTCTGTGAAAAGGGTTTAAAGTAACCTTACCAAACCTAACCTCGGGGTGCCCTTCGCTAGCTTTGCTCGCTCACTTGAGCCGCTATCATCCCCTTCGAACCTAACCTGTGCGAGTCGGGGTGCCCCAAGTCCCGAGCTCGCTTGGCTCGCTCTTGAATCCTAAGTTCTATTTGACATGGGTCAATTGTTCTTTGGGTGAAAAGTCATTGGTCAAAACATTATGTTGGTTAAGCATTCACTGACGTAGAGTTATGTTGGCGAAACGTTCGTGGGTGAAAAGTTCTTTGGATGAAAAGTTAATGGTTTAAGGATAATGTTGACCAACGGTTCATGGACCAATCGACTGTTGGTAAACCGTTTCAGTCCCGACTCTTACTGACTAAAGCCCACCCGTGTTCCTTCCTTAGCTCATTATGTTCCGGGGTAGCGGTAACCCTTTCGGACGATCCCGCTACCCCGGCAGGCTTCGGCCTTGGCGGGTCCCTTCCTTTATGCTGACATCTTTTTGAGGCGCGCGTGGAACACATACGCGCCGTCCGGCACAGGCCTGGTCGTGATCGGACGGAGTATCAAGGAATTATTTTTGAAAATTTTTTCTTTAGTGCTCACCTTCGTTAAGGAACGATTGAGCAAAATTTACTGCTTCTAGTCTCAGCGGTTTAGGCTGTGCGTTGTCTGTTAGTGAATGAATGAATGAATGAATTTAAGATTTTTATATTGAGTAATTGCTTGGAGTTTCCCTACGCGATCGAATCACAAATAAAGAGATCCGTAGGAGAACCAAGGTAACCGAAATAGCCCGAAGAATTGCCAAACTTAAGTGGCAGTGCAGTGGGCAGGCCACATTGCTTGCAGAACAGTTAGTCGAAGGGCCGAAAGGTTCTGGAGTGGCGACCGCGTACCGGAAGATGTAGCGTTAGATGGCCTCCCACAAGGTAGACCGACGACCTGGTGAAAGCAGCAGGAATCCTCTGGATGCGAGAAACATAGAGCCGGTCGATGTGGCGATGCTTGGAGGAAACCTATGTCTAGCAGTGGACGTTTTTCGGCTGAAATGATGATGTTGGTTATCGTCTATCAGTTCAAAACCCTTTTTTTATGCGCGGTGGAAATTCTCGTGGACTTCCTCCATCGTAGGGGTGACAGAGATGCCGGACTCTTTCCGGCTAAAACCACCGCGGTGTTCCACGTCTACCTATGGCCGGGGGTGCGGGATTCGCATAAGCATTCACCGCTCCCCCGACGAATAAACTCACATTAGGTAGGCATTTCTCTAGGTGCAATCAAGGACTACAAAATTGCCTAGGAAGTTCTTAAGTACTGGGGGTTATCATCCTGCCAAGTTAGCATAACACGCACGCCTCGCCACGTTACAGACACTCTCATTCCCCGCGAACTTCGCCGCGTTGTCTTCAAAGTTTTATAAGAAACCTTAACTTATTCTTAGTAGCGATACGTAAACGAGTAAGCAAAGTTGTTATTGTGAATCATCTAAGGAAGTATTATTAAAGATGCCTAAATTTTCTGAAAAAATAAAATAAAAATGTTAGGTTTATAAGGTATCCTTTCCTGCCCATCATGCCCAACCTGCATGATGTAACGCACTTTCAACAATAATCCGAGAGTTTTGAAGGATATTGCTAATCCATTGCTTAATAGGTTTGAAAAATTCGTCTGCTCAACAACGTAAATAACGCAATGAACGTGGGTGAACTGTCAAAATGGAACCCATTGCGATCTATTATCATTTTATTTGTGTTACGCAATTACTCCCAGGTGGCTACATTCTGGTCGGACATTTGAGTCAAATCGACACGCAAACAAGATTTTATCAATAAAAATAAAGTTATTAAGTAAATGCATTTCAAATATGAAGTTTTGGTGGTACTTTCAAGCTGTCTACCGAATAAAATCATGTTGAACTTTAAAAACTTTTCATAGCAAAATGCAGTTCAATATTTAATGTCCAGGCCAGACCTTTTCATTTTATACATTACGCGCGCGATACGGCAAGACAGCGAGTTAAGCTCGTTGCAGAACTGAAATAGTAAAATATTTTTAAAATACCGCCGTTCATTTCTAGTGTAAGGTTTCGGCCACATAGACGTGGGGCGAAAACTACGGCGATTTGCGGTTTTAAGATAGGTCTTACGGCATGTCTCTTATCTCGATAAAACATTCTGAAGCATTTATAAATAAGCAGCTTCTATTCTTGTGCTAAGGTAATCAGCATAACTTATGCATTTTTATAAACTATAGAGCCATTAAATCACCCACTTTGCACGTAAAATGCAATCGAATTTTCAAAAGTTTCAGTGACAGTTTATTACGGTTTATTTATGACACGTTCACGTCATCATCGACTGCCGGAGAGGCGTTTTCGGACGAGGTGCGTAGGAACTTTTAAAAACACCTCTTGCTTTAGCCACCCTGAATGTGAGACAGAAGCGGGCGCGTCTAAACGCAGCCGTATAACGTAGTCGCGTGAGTGTGGGCGAAGCCTTAATCGGTTTAACTGGGCAGGTGGTGAAAGAAGACAGGTGAAGGGTTCGCGCCCTCCTGTACCTACTGGCACTGAGATATAGAGGAGCTGGAATCGAAATGCATCAGGGTTTACTTGCATTTCCGTGGCAGGCTTTCAACCTAGCTACTATTAAGATTAGGTTTCGATTTCCTTTGTTTATTGTTATCGAAGTGCCGATTGCTTGGTATAATGAACGTAAATTCAACTTTCTCGTTTCTATAGTGTGGTCGGTCGGACCCTTTGGTATTAAAGTCAAGTTTAGGTAACTGTAAAAGTCAGTCTAAACGCACTCAGAAGAAATCATAGTGCCGGGCAAATGGGTAATAGTATTAACAAAACCTTGCAAATAACGTAAGTAGATTTCATTTAGAAATCAATTCATGATATCATATGTAATTTATTCTTACAAAATGACTTACAAGTTAATAATTAACGTTGCCTCTTTTATTTGGCGAGCAATAACATAATTAGCGTTGCAATTCTTTGCTAAGCAGAGTAATAAAACATTTCAACACGTGTCGAAACGGCAGTGTAACGTATCCAGCGGACTTTTCAATGTTACTCTGTTTTATTTGTAAAGTCGCAATTCATTACTGAATTTAAACTACGCTTTCTGCACTTAAGTAGACGCAATCATCTCACGGTAGTAGTCGCGAGTTTAGTAAGTTATAATATAATTTAGTTAATTTAAAAATATAAAATAAAAGGCCGTTTTGCAGGACATTTAAAATACTACCATTATAGAGGTATGAGGAACAGGGTGTAGAGTTCACTCATACTCTATAGAAAAGGGAGGATCCTCCGACCAGACTGGTGTTGTGTCTGGCGGGCAACTGCCCGATGATTCATGTCGGGCCGTTGTATCCATGCTAGTTGCGCGGTAAACTCTGCTTGCGAGATGCAGGATTTCGTGACGTCAGTATGACGCGTTGTTCGCATGTGGCGTTGTAGATACCGCTACACCATTAATAAGTACTTACTCCTGAGATCCGGCAAAGTGTAATTGGGTTTTTCCATCAGGAATTTCCCAGTAGCAGCCTGGAGTCGCGATTCGAGTCCCAGATCGTTGATGGCAATAGGCTTGCTCCCTACAATTTTTTATTCAAGCTTCATTGTCCCACGGCTTTGCAAAGGCCTCCCTCCACTGGAATCAAAACGATGCGATGGCGAAATTTGGGTCCTATAGGAACAACTCAACCCTTCAGAGGAAACAGGCGTGATATATGTAATGACATAGGTACTTTAATAGCAACGAATACACCCAGCGACTATTACAGAGTACCGACGGATACATAATCTTGCTTTTAGTTCCAGTGTATCGTAAAGCCATGATTTAGCTCTCGTAACAGCGCTAACGACTAAATAATGTGTACTCAGCCTTTCTATTTGTTGAAGTTAAAGAGCAATTGCTTGTTATGCTAAAATAACTTCGCGTTTCTTTAGCTAAGTTAAACGATTTCTAGGTAGTGTAGGTGTAAGTTTTAAGTGTATATTAAGCTGTTTTTTCTTTGTATTTTTGCGGTTTTTATGTAAACGAAAAAGTAGGCGATTCTGTATACTTTAGTTATTTGCGATCTAGTATTTGCTTTTTGCAATAGAGGTAGCGCGCCAATCTAGACAAAAATATGTCTTAGGGCTAATTTTTCAATAGTCAGATAACTTATCTCTAAAGAATAAAGATGACAGGTTGACATAATTTCTAAACAAAAGCTGTCAAACCGCAATATTTATTCCTCAGATAAAAGTTATCTGACTGTTGAAAAATCAGCCCTATGTAAATAAAAAGTCCCGGGACGGCGATTTTTTAAAAATAAAGTTATTTTGTTTTCCATATTCAAAAATAGCGCCATTTATTCCTCCTGAATATTTACAGCCTCCTTTTCAATTTACAAAATCGTTGAAGCAAAGAATACTCTCACATTTTCTCAGTTAATTTGCTATATTTATATTTTAAAGTCTCTGAAGTTTCAAGTAAACGAAAAGTATACAGGATGGTTAATATAAAAGTAAGCTAAAACTTTGGGTCGTAAAGCTTGACATAATTTTATTTAACACTGAAATGCGACCACCGAAAATTTTACGAGTTTTGAACTGCAACTTTAAAACATTGTATAAAACGAAAATTCTGTCCTGTAGCTGTGATTTTTTTGTTATTTGTGGATGCACAGTCCATTTACGTTATTATGACTTGTTGGTTTTGCAATCTGTATGCAATAATTCATTCGTCTGCTGATTGAATTAAACTATAGTAAAAGTATCTCGCTTTCTCCCTTGGGTACCTTCTAGTAACTGTGGTGGTGGTGTGTGGTGGTGGCGACACAGACAAGGGATAAAAAAAACTGTAAATATTACTGTAAATTATCCCAGTATTAACTTTATGACTAGTTTTAATGGGTTCATAAAGGATCCTTGATCAAGAACTGACCCATAGAGGATAAAAAGCAATCAACTTTTAAGATAATGTAAAAAATTAAATGCAAAAACTCGAGTCGTGCTCACGGTAAACAAACTACCCTTAAACGATATCTCAAATAATTATGCAAATCGTATAACTTCATTCAAAATATAAAGCGACTAGCTACTCGAAATTTATGATTTTTTAAAGGTCCGTACATTTTCAGTGGCCGTGTACCGTCTAGACTTAAAAACAGCTTTATGCAGAAGAAAAAAATAAAAAACAACAGTACTATATTAAAATCTGGTTGAAAATGAATAATGCATTTAATTAAAATAGCGTAAAATATACAGATGAAGCTTAATTAAAAATAAAATAGTTTTGTTAAGCGGCTGAATTTACATTAAGAGGTGTGCACACTATACATACAAAAATACATAAACCTTTTTCCCATGACGGTAGGCAGAAACTAAAGAACGCCATCAGCTGTTAAGATCCTTACATACCCCTTTTGCTTCGTTTACGTTCACTATAAAACGTCAAACAACCGTTTGATGCACGGCGGTTTGATTTTCACATTCGTTGAAACACACAATCGACCCTACATATTATTATTTGTCGGAACTCGGATCGCGTTGACGCAATAAAACAGGCCCTAAAAATGCGAAATAGCGCCTTAATCCACATCAGATATGTTGAACAATAAAGTGAATGTAGAACCTACAATAAACAGTGGTTAGGGCGTGCGTGTCCAGCCTTGTTTTTTGCCCCCCGGTTATCCTCCCATGATTTATGTTGTGCCTGCCCGGAATATGATTACCAGTTACGTGTCGGAAGTACCCTTAATGGATATAAACGTTGTATTTAACTGGATGGTAAAGACTGGCGTTTTTGTGCACCTTTGTACTGCTCAATTGTGACCATTATTATAGGCCGTTTATTGGTTTGATCGCACACAAATTTGTGGGCTGTTGTGTTGTTCATTGGTGTTGGTTTCATAGATGGCCGTTATTGTTTATGTGTTTCGTAAGTGCGTCTCTTGCTGGGTTTATTTCTTCTAGGTTTTAGCGCTTTTTGGCGTAGGTGTAGCCTTTTTATGTCTTGTATAATGTTAAGGAATGGAACTTCTTGGCATATTCTGTGTTTCCTGATAGTTTTAACCTACGGGGTGTCTCGAAGCCTTGAGATAGGTACATTTAGATTAGTACTTTTACACCATTACCGTCGGCATATTCTTCGTGCACATCAGTGGGGCAATTCTCGTAATTTTAAGAACGTTCACAGTCTGATCTCAGTCTCAATCTGTCAAAAATACCTGTAATTTCCCTAAAGTTTTGACATTGATTGTCGCTGAGATGAGATTGCGACTAGATTTAGGACGTTTTTAATTACGGGAATTGGCCTTCTGGTGTGATACTCACTCGCTTGTGACCAAAAAGCGAATCTTTCAGATAAAAACAAATATATCTATGTATTGAACTTCGTATTGAAGGTTCAGTTTGCTTTGACTGTCACTTGATTCTGACATTATTAAACTGAGAGGACGTTTATTGCTAAAAAAGCAAATCAGAAACCAGTTATTTTAGTCGATGCAATAAATTCGATTCCAGTTACTGGTAACGGATAAATTGAATATTTTCGCAACGCATATATAAATAACAAAACCAAATAAAACGTACCTAGCATAATTCGATTTTACTATGATTGAATTTATCCGTTTCATGTTGTTTCAAATGTTATTGTATGTCCGAAATTGATCACAATAACTGTGTGTTTTATTTTCGTAAATAAACAACATTGAGCAGCTGTTCTACTCTTAATATCTTGCAAATATAGCCTGGGCAATAAAGTATCCAGCAGTTCGCGTTTGAGCAGCATTGGCCCAGTGGTAAAGGCCCCGACCAAGACAGGGACTTTACTTTGTGAAAATTATTTTATCACCACTGCTCTCAAAATGGTGAAGGAAAACATCGTAAGGAAACCGCATGTCCTAGAACCAAAAAACAAAAATTTCGAATCTATCAACACGCACTGGGCCCGCGTGGTGGATTACGGCCCACTCCCTCTCATAGAGAGTGGGTCGGTATTTATGAAGCGACATTATAAACTGATTATGCTAATAAAGTATCGAAGACGTCTGACTTTGAAGAATTGTTTTACTTAAAATATATCAGCTACCAGGCTGAACCTGTCGTGTATTTTAATGCGCACACACACGCAGTTAATCCTCAAACCCAACACGCTCCCACCAAACCTTACATTGAGCAACAAAAATATGTTCATGCGCAACTTAATTAACGAATAAAAGTACCAACAAATAAAAAATGAACGAGAAACATCTCGAAGTTCGTCTGTATTTACAAAAAAAAGAGAAATAAAGTTAGTTGAAAACTGCGTGATTAGGTACTTGGTTCTTGGAATTTTTGTTGTAGCGCTGCATCGTTCGTTAGGCGCTGTTATTACCACTAAGCTCCTAATGAGGAAAAACGTTCTTCCCAATGATACTCTTCAGTAACTCGAACTTCAGCTACTTGTGAGCAAGTTTCTCGTGCAATTAACTAGCTTGATACATTTGATTTTCCGTGATACATTTCCTTTTGTAAGCTCAGTGTGTACTTAATGGGCAATATTTATTGCTTCCGTTTTACACTTCTTTATTTTATGTAGTAGTTTGTCTAGTATTCAGTATTAACTAACCTTTAGAAATTACAATAAATTACTTTGTTTTTTTTTCCTATGTAATGTTAGTACAAACGGACATGCAACTCCCTGTAAGCCAGTTAAGACGAAGGGTTGATTAAAGATCGGATCAGTGCACAGTGTTGCGCTATAAAAAGTAATAGGCAGCCCTTACTCTGCAACAGAGATTAATGAAATGTCCCAGCCTCCGGCGATACTCTCGTTTTAGCTATCAACATAACGGGAAACTAGAAATAATTGGCATAGAAATCCCAGGCTGGCGATAAAGCCAGACATACGAAATTACGGATACAAATTGAGAGCTGAGAACTTATTTCAAAACGTGTGCCTAGGTTACGCGTAACGTGGTCGGTGCGTGCCTACCCTCACTTTGCGCGGTTTATATCATACTCGCAGCTAAAACCCAAAAGTACAGACGCTCGTGTAACGTGTTTATACAGGGTCAGTACACTCGTATATCGCGATTTATTTTTTTTGGGAATCCGCTGACGTGAGTGCGATACCAGCAATAAACATTCGTTACGGGAACCCCGAGAAAGATAAAGAAACATAAAAAACACTTTATTATAACAGCTATGAAGCCGGATCCAGTGAAAGCCTATGGCTGATCCGTACACGCGTTATAACCGACGTTTTCATGTTTGTGAAAAATCGTTGACAAACTTTTTTCTAAAAGAGAGGCAATTACATTAAAGCCTTTCGCTGCAACCACCCGTCGCATGTATGCTCGGCTTACACTGAATTGGGTTATGTAACTAACGTTACAAAGTTTTTAAGGTTTATTTTCAAAAACGGCTTGGTTACAACATGTTTTTGATTCTCAATTGAGTTTAGCGTGCGATGTTGACATTTTGGGCGAACACAGCTCAATCTCCTCGATACACGAAGATAAGGTTAACAGGCATAAAATTTTGAAAGTGTTTTATACTTACACCGGCGATGTCGTCGCGACCGCGCCTTAAGTAAACATTACTTACTTTCATGGGGTATAAAGATACCGTACACGCACGCAGCTGCATCTATTGACATAAAATTTAAGAGTTCAGCAATTTTTGTCTTCGTCATAAAAACTTAGAGACCAACGAGTCATCTTAAGAAACAAGCCATGTCAGGAGGGGGGAATTTTCTTGTATTTTTGGGGCGCGCTAACAAGGGGCTCCTACATGACCGGAATATTTTTGTCACCAATTTCCTCGGGCGAACGGCTTAACGCCCCGGAAAAAGTTACTTAGACTTACCTGGGACTCTTCGGGCGCTGTCAAGATATCGTATATTTTATGGACCCCGCGTGAATGCCTGCTATATTTCTTTTAGACGGCGACAGCGTCGAAATAGCCTTTCGATTACATTACTGCTTTATTAACACGCGTGTGCTTAGCTCTTATTTAAGTTGAACATTCCGCGTTCTTTTTTTCCTAACTTATTCAGGATATCGGTAGCCAAATGAGGATGTATAGAAATGGATGGTGGCAGTAAACAATTACTTGAGATATTCTTCGGTAGATCGACGGGCCGGGCGGGTTGAGACCTATATATCACTTAAAACGACAGAACATAAATCTATGGGGGCTGTCGGCTCGTTATTTGTAGTCGCCACGTGAACAGCCGGTTTCGGGTGAATATTAACGATATCGCCAATTTTCCGCAAGCTTAGTCGCGTCGCAATTTCTCGCCAATTGAACAATCGCATCGCATCGAGGGGCGATGTACCGTCGAACAGTATTAACCCTGGCCTCGTGTAAAAAAATGTTTGTACATGCTTTTTGCGATCTGCGGCTTTGGGCTCTATTGCGTAAAATGCGAAAATTCCAATTTCCAAACCACGAAATGAATGTGAACGTTTTGCCAATATAAGGACATTAAATTCAATATAGAAAGTCCCAAAGAATGCTCTGAGTTTTGACGCCTACGTTACTGTAAAATTCATTTGATTAATTCCGTTGGTTACGAGTAGGTTCACCCGTTTTATACCTCTTTATATTATTTATTTACATAAAAAAATCATTTTAAATCAATACAATACCTAACAGCTATGAGAGAAGTCGTAAAGTAGCTATGTGTTTCCTGGGAGCTTCCTCAAAAGTGGAGATGTATCGACTACTGGTTCCAACACAATGATATGCTTTGTTGTCATACGAATAATAGCGCCTAAAATTTGTATAGACTATCATTCTATACAATACTACAATGGAACGCTTCATCTCGCGGAAAACGTTAATACAAAACATTGGGAAACATAAAAGACTTTATCTTTACTCTCACAAAAAGAAAATGTTTAATTATTCAGTATACGAAAGTTGACAGACAGTGAAAATGCGAAAAACAAACGTTTATTTTAATCACTTTCGACGTGAAATTATTCCATTTTTTAATTTGTAATTTGTGCGGTTACCTATTTCCAATTAAAGTTTGCTGTTTACTAAAGCGATGATTCAAACATTTTACGTTTGCGATCACTGACCGATACTAATCCATGATCGTGTACGCTTAAATGTTATTTTTACGCTGTGCCGAACTGATAGATACGCTACAATGGACAGCGCTGCTAATTCGTCGAAGTATTAATTGGATTTAATTATGTAAATTTATCGGTGGCTTGGTTCCGTAAAGTCGCGATTAGACAAGAGTATTTAACGTCGTCTCCCGCTCTGAAGTGATTGATCCCGACTGTTGCTAAGACTTGTCTCAATCTTTTTCAAATAGTCTTGTCTTTCAAATCTAATAGTAAATGGGTCGTGTAGCTTGCTATGTCTTTCCAAGCACTCAGGCAGTCTTTTGTTCTTCAATCTAAAAACAAAAGCAGGATTGCTAAAAATACGCGCCCTTTTTCTAAGCATTGACAAGGACTCTGATGGAAAAGTACCAAAACGATAAAATCGAGAACCGTACCACAAAATGCTGAATATTAAACAATACATATTTTCAGTGTGGCCATGACGTATCCACTACACCCCATTGCAGCTTTCAAATAACGTTTAACGTATGAACTTTAGTTATTATACGGAAATATTATTCAATATAGCGAGTTGTCAAACGCACTCGGGCCGCGGGTGGGTAGGTCTACCGCATACAGCGCTATTCAGCGACATGTACCTAGGTAGAACATAGGTGCTATAGTTACGTCACTTCCAGTGTTCTAGACTTTTGCTTTATACACGAACGTGGCGATTAATAATGTATTGAATGTCGCGAAGTTCACTGATTGGTTCTGGTCTAACGGCATTCATTAGCGGTAGTATGGTAGTACTTCTTAATTAAGGCTAAAGTCTGCGAGGGTGTTCAAATATCATCACCCCGTCACTGCTTCAGGGTGTGTTTATAGGTGATGCTACAGTTAGGTATTGGCATGGGTTACCCTTCGGTTCTAGGTGTCTAAACGCGATTGCCGAGCGTGTGGTCCCGTGCCCAGACCCTGCATTTATGCTCGGTAACTGGCAATAGGCTTTTTCCCTATACCTACCATTCGATCTACCCTTTCGGAGAATTTGGGCTTGGGTTTTGCTACACTGATTTATTGGGTTGTTTCCGTTTAGACAGATTTTCGTTTCGGCAGATTTTTGTTTCGACAGCGTGTCACTTTGTTATCTCCAACGTACAGCTACGTACAAAATAAAAGACACAGGTATATTAATAAAGTATATTGATGGTATTTCTAATTTAATCTTTTACAATGCACAGACCATTGAAATCCTTTAAACAGGGTACTTTTCTCAGCAAATCTTAGACTAATAGCAAGACGTTACTTGAAACCACAAAACTCCGACCAATTTGACATGTACTCGTTAAACATTATGATGGAGGTAGAGCAAACGACAGTGCCTATTCAGTCTCCAGGCGAAATTCACCTAAAATAACTTAACCGTTCAACTTTTATTTGAGCATACGTTAAGTTGGGACCACGAAGCACGCCGTAATAAAGTGTTAAACCGTGTATAAAGACGTATGTCGTTCTTTATGGGATATTTAACAGCAGGTAAATGCCATACCATCACAGACCATAGCTTTTGATTCATGGTAAACGTGTCTTATGATGTTGTTGTGTTATTTTCACTTGATGATGGGGTTTCTTGCTCGTTTTCTCCATAGGAACTTACTACGTTTTGGAATGGGCAACTAGTTTCACTTTGTCACACCGTCCCCTTGAGAATTCAAAAGTGCTTGTACCTAATTGGTTTATTTGAAATAAATGGTCTGTGTTTCATTATCACCAGAAGCATAGGTAGAATAAATGTACCGAATATGTAAACAAATATATGGTTTTAGGATAAGAATTCAGGCGAAAGTAGTTTTTCCGAATAGACGGCTTGTCACGTCGCAACCACAGTAGACTATACAGACTGAGGTTACCGGAAAATTCACCGAAATATCTATGAAAAATAACCATATTTTCAGAGTTTCAACAAGTTAACGATATCTAATTTTAGTTTATAAACCTTGCAATGTTGTAGTAATGAAGTCCTTTTCAAGATTTTCAGAAGAACCAACCTTCTATTCATACATACCTACCGGCCTTTGACCACAACCATGAAGAGTCCTAACCGCTTACACCACAGACGACAATCTCTTCAGTATTAAAGGGCAACAGCTCATATGGCCAATTACGGGACATGACTTATGACCCCGTCCTAGGATAGTGTCACTAACAGTACCCTTTTACTGCAGAAGATGAAGTGCGGTAGGAATATAACATTACCTTAAAATATCAGTATAATAATGCTATAATATTATGGAGCTATATAAAATACAGGATGGCACATCGAAGAGCAAATTGTAACCATGTATTCAGCACATTATTAAGAACCCCCTGCGTTGGAATGTTTAATCCAAACTAATATTATAAATGCGAAAGTAACTCTGTCTGTCTGTCTTTCTGTCTGTCTGTCTGTCTGTCTGTCTTTGCTTCACGCCTAAACTACTGAACCGATTTGTGTGAAATTTGGTACAGACATAGTTTGGAACTTGAGAAAGGACATAGGATAGTTTTTATTACAAAAAATAAAATAAAAAATAAAATTTATTCCGGACATACAGCGCCATCTATTGGTCAAGAGTCGGCATCAATTCAGTACTGAAAATTCATCGGAAAAATGTAAATAAATAGTAAAAAGGTATGAAAATATAATATAATAAAACTTTTAGTAAAACTAAAATGCCCGAACGGAGTATAGATAAATAATCCGAGTTGTCACTATGCTCGATAGATGGCGTTGGGATCGAAAAATCTGCCGGAAGTCACTATTCCACGCGAACGAAGTCGCGGGCAAAAGCTAGTCGGTTATAAAAAAAGAGCTGTTCCAAACATTTTGATCGCGTAGATTTTTTCACACACTTTTGGACACTTTTCTATGCAACAGCAAATTTTTTTTTTATGGCCAAAAAAAAAGATCTACTCCAGGGCGTCTAGAATTAAATGCTAAGATACAGTTTGCGCCTAGATGTCCCTGTCACCCAGTATTGTTTGTTTTTTCTCGACCATAGCTATTACGAGTACAATTCCTTCAATCGCTTTCAAAGTGTTTCGTATTTTTACAACGATTTTCAACTGGATTGACATGAGGTTTTCGGTAGCATCCATCGATATCTATCGATTGATGTACTAGTGTCGATCGAATGCCACTTTGTCCAGGCCCTCAGGATCAGCTTCCAGATGATTCCAAAAAAAGTAAATACGTTAAGCACATTAGTCTACTTTTTTCATCAACTTTCCTTATTTTTCACACTCACCTTCCATGAGGCTTTTAGAACGGTCAAGAAACTTTAACCTACGGTAGTAGTCGATGTTGTGTTTATTCATTAAAAAAAAAAATACTCTACGCTCATCGGGTATCCTGCTCAACATAGATCTGACAGATGCAGATTAGCATCTTCGTAACCGGAAGGTCAAAACGTCTTTCGAAGTTTCGACCGAACTCGGTCATCTCTCAAACTCAAACCAAAGCTATCCATTTACAGTCTCTTTGGAATTGTACAGAATAGCCGGTTAAGTTAGTCAGAAAGTTGAAGCTAGTTGCCCATTCCAAAACGTAGATCTCTATGGAGAAATCAGGCAAAATAATCAATGGACACTCTTTTAAATTAAGATATTATAAAATCATAGGTACATTAGGTATTGTTGTTATTGTTGCTTCTTTAAGTAAAAAGGATGGATTACTAGTTATATTTCAAACAAGAGCTCTTCGCAGTTAATCATACAAAGTTTTAATTATAAGTATCACTGATTGCAACTATATAAGGAAACGCGTATTTATCGTATAATTGGAACCAACTGTTAGGTGTCGGAACAGTAGGTAATTGTTGAACTGTTAACATGCGTAACTAAGAAGGATGTAAGATGGAAATAGCTCGGACTACTGGTTTGTTTCTTATGCAATGACAAGGTTTTGAAAAATAAACTACGTATTAGAGACGCGTGACCAGTACCAAAGGGTATCCTATTCTATTCTATTCTATTCTATCGTACTATTACCCAGTCACTAGGTTGAGGAGGTCAGATAGGCAGTCGCCCCATGTTAAATACTGGTGGTTAACTGGAATCCGTGGCCACTTCTTATTACTTGAGGGGGTTGGAAATTTTCAACAGAAAATGTTATTGTTCAAATATATTGAACATCATGATTGTAAGTACAACCCTACATACAGTCAGAAAAACAAATAAGGTCTATTCATGTTTCAAATTGATGTTATTTCAAGTTAAACAAATATCAACTTTATTTGAATGGTTATTAAGTTGATTTCAGTGTGACTAGCACTAATGAAAAAGTTATAAAAATGTTTGAAGTTGTAGCGTAAACTGAACTTTATTTTTTTGGAATTAAAGTTATTTTTCCATAAACTCATATATGTTTACATTTTTGGAAAATAAGTCGCGAATGCAGATTAGGTACATATTGAAGTTGTAGGTACTCACCGATCTTCCCACGGCCAATCTCCTTAACTTCAATCTCCAATTTCAGTGGCGTCACTTATAGGACCTGCCTAACAAACCTACAGACAAAAAAATCAACCTGTATTATAATTTAATTATCCACTTAACAATAATTCGTTCGTAGACAAAGGTCGTGAATCATTGAACGAACGAATGAGTCGTGTCAGTCCAACGTCAAACGCACGGCACATTATGGGAAATTTCCCAGGAGTGAATGGGAATCTCATTACTTGGTGCACATGTGTAGTTGACAGACGAATGATTTCATACACTATCACGATACCGGACATGGATATTGCTTTTTCCGAAATTTGATGTGGTGTGAGAGATGACAGGTAGCTAAGAACGATATCAATATCAAAATACTTAATATGTATAATAAAGTGATATTGTGCTAAGATTACTGATGATAAATAAAAGCGCGTTACACTAATGATCACACGCACAATCATAATACAAAAAACGTTCATTAAATTATTCATGTATTCAATTTCTACTTTGGTGCCACAACATTGTACAGGATACAGAAAAACATGTATTATTCAAAGAGCCTGATAATATCTAAACGCATAATTAAGTTTTCTTTCAACATCCTGAGAAACGTACCAGGTGTCTATACAAGAGCTAAATATGTACAATCAGAGCCAAGAACAACATACCGAGACGTCTTACTATCGTAGAAAATACTAGTACCTCTCTAATTGAATTGCGATATCCCGCAGGGGTAGCAAACTGTCTCAGTTCAAACATAGTTGTAATACAAGAAATTCAATGTGTCTACAAGTTCTGTAAATCCAGACAAGAATACGAACATGAATATTCAGCTGCAGCGTGCAGTTCCACATTATATTCACGATAACAAGGTTCGTCAGCAGAACGCGAGCGTCGTCGCCTGCGAACCATTTGTGCTAACTCGACGGCTCCCCACCCCGCGACCTACCCACACTTGTCTTGGCACCAGAATACATCGCAATCACATTATTCCTCCAAAGATTTCCTTTAAAACTTGCTAAAAGATCAGCATGACTTAAAGTTTAACCCTAAAAGTGTAACCTGCCTTCGCAGATCTGAAACTCGGACCGACTTTGGAGATCTTAACTGATTTCGTACAAAGTGTTGCGTCCTTACTTACGAGGTTTCTAACTCCCAAATCCGGATACAACAAGTCCAATCCGGACTAAACAAGTTCCAACTGAAATAAGCACCCGTTGCACACATGCTCCGCCGCGCCTCAGGGATACGGGAAAAGAAAGAAAAGTGGCAAGCTCACAGTTTCCCCGGTTGCATATGCAAGGGTGGCGGAGTGCGAGGGCGGGCGCAAATCTCTCTTGTTCAAAATGAAGTTACGGATCCGCTCAGAAATTGTGCTTTATATTTTCCCTCGGCATCATGTGACGCGAAAAAAAACTTTCACATAGTTTGAGACCTTTTTCCTTAGGAGCTCGCTTGCTCGTGAAGTCGCTGAATAAAATTTGTCTTTCTTTCCTTTCTTTATTTCCTTCAATGTCGCTAACATCTGTGAAGTTAAAGCTTCAGCTGATTATGATTTCATCGCGATAAAGTTTCCGAGAGTTGGATTACAGTTGAATATGAACGCGGAGTTTATGCAACGAGTTAAGTTATATCCAATATTTTATGCGTAGTATTAAAATGTGAAGTGCTGGAATATTAAACGACCATAACGTTTAAAATAATGTAAAGGATCAAAGACGTCAGATACAGAGCGGATGAATGGAATGTTGGTTTTAAACAAACGAAAAGCAGGTTTCGACACTTGACTAACAACGATAGAGACATGGAAGGTGGTTGGCTTGTTTTCAATAAACTTATATTTAATTACACGATCCCAAGCCACGAGACGACTCTTGCATACGATTAACGACGGAGTGCATAAGCTCTCACGTTGCGCAATTATGCTAATCATATCAAAATCTTTCATTTGCAGTGACATTTTGACTTAATGCTGTTATCTGCATAAAATGCGTATTAATCTAGAAAGTAAAAGTTCGCGGCACGCCTATTGATGAAAACTGGTCTCGTTTATATGCATTTTTGAAACGGGATTGAATATTTTCGGTAAACGTGGGTGTAATCAAAAATGAAAGTTAACATTGTCGACTATTGTATTCGTATTATGTATGAGTGAGTAATACCTGCCACGCAAATTGCATGTAGGCATTTAATTATGCTGTGCTGGCATTGAGATCATTTCATAATAGTTGCTATTAAGATTTTTTGTCACGAACTTCTTATCCACCTGTCTACCTTCTAGGTTATTTATTTTTCGTATAAGTATAATTTACTTATGAGATCAAAGATAAATACAAAATAATTATGATTATTGCCTAGTAGACATATTATAGCTTTATCTCAATGGTAATCTCTAAATGGGATGTAATATGTAGGTAAGATTAACACATAAGTATATGATAAACAACATTGAAAGATCATTGAACTAAGCATTTCGAAATGATCCAACAAATGTACGTAGTTTCTAAACAAGTTGCGTTACGGTAAACACAGCGAGAGGTTTAGACATCGGGCCCATACTGATCTTACTACCAGTCCGTTTACTTCGTGTTTCTAAATATCGGCATTCGTGAGATACCTACCGGTGAAGGCGATAGGTGACTCTACTGGCGAGCCTCGAGTACGACGCACGCCTCGGCTCGACAGCTGAACGTATCTCGGACAGGTGCATAAAAAAAAACACATTTTGACATAATATTTCAACTTTTTTTTAAATTGTTATTTGACACTCGCAATGTAGTGTCAAATATTTTTTTTTAATAAAGTGACATTATTTTGAAATTAGAATAGGTTACAAAAAAATTTGCTGTTTTTAATAAGAACATTGAAAGTTAATTGTTTGTTTTCTTTTGTTTCAGATGTGTTCGAAAGTGAGTTTGTTTGCTTGAGTGATTCGACAACCGAAAGGGAGTAGACCGTTGTGGGTGTACATTGAAATGTGAATTTTGTGTGTACAGTGTTAAAATTGAACTTTGTTCGTACGTTGTTGTTATCCCGATGAAGTTTCTCGTGTAGTCACAACTGTTTGCGGAATTGGTTTATTGAAAATCTTTCGCCATGGAGACGGAGGAGTTGACAAAACTTGTCGATGGCATCTACAAGGTAAGGAATACTCTTTTCGAATATTTACTTTAGTTTAGTTTACACAAAAATAAAAAAACAATTTCCCGAACTTTTAGAAAATTCTATTTGTTTGTGAAATATTAATTTAATTTTTACTTTCATTATGGAAACTAATATTTTTCTTTTATAATGTAAAACTCAGTCTGGAAAATCAAAGTCAGTTTAAGAGGAAAAGTTAATCAAGTTTGTTTAACGTGTTTACCATAAACAAAATTAATTAAGTTTTCGTCAGAATTGATTTTGGTGTCGAACTTTCCTTTGAGATAATAATAATTTTAAATTGACTTAAAATCCCATCCAATACAATAATTACGCAATATTATTTAATTAATAACTTAATTGAAAGCTTCTTCATAGTTCAAATCAACCTTGTATCCTAACGACTGAATACACACTAGTCGTGATTACTCTTCGCGGTCGCTAACTATACTTAAACGGCCATCGTGTTACCAAGTAAAAAATAAAAGGTGAAAATACCTCTTAATTAAATCCATTGACTAGAGCATCTCGCACCTGCCTAAATGTCAAGGTCAAACGGTCAAGCGGAGCAAGAAGCGAGGAGCGAGTACAACTCGATTTCTCCATCACGTTTTATTGTATAAATATGTATATTTATCACATTCCTCAGATACATGTGTCGACTTTCGTTTCGAAGTCTTTGGACTTAGTTTTTATAGCACCAGTTTGGGCAAAAGTTATGGTAATGTGACAGGATTCCTATTAGAATCTTTTGTTTGTTGAAAATCGTAGGCGTCGATACCGTTTTTCTAGCAACTTATAGATTAATATTGTGGTGCCTGACCGGTAACTACCTAAATAAATATTTGTGGTCCATAAAAAAAAGCTAGTAGGATCTGGTTGGTTGGGTTTTTTCGTTATCCATAGGTACCTACTTACAATAGATTGGTCAATTAAAAGCTTATTATTTTGTTTGTCGAATACCAGCTTGTGTTATGTTCTCTTGGCTGTCATTTGACTTTGGTTACAAAAACGCCTTTGGAATTTAAATGAGTAATTTGTTGACGTATATTTTAATAAAAACAATGAATTATATCTTCATCTTATTTTAGACTGATTTAGATTCTAATACCTAGATATATGCACATATTTATGAAAGGTGAAGCAATGTTACATAATCGTTGAAACTAAATACTTTTAAGTAATTTCTAAGTTATTTCCGTATCTATTTTAGTTATGCACATATTTATGAAAGGTAAACTAATCTTACTTAATCGATGAATCCAAGTACTTTTAGGTAATTTCTGTTATTTACGTACGTAGGTTAGAGCTTATAAAAGCCTAGCAGGCATTAATAATGTTAATTTTCTCAACTTATCATGCGGTTGAGTTTTCTAGAACTTTGCGACAGCCTATAATAAATTAATATCTCATGAATATTTTCTAGAGCTTCATTAAGGACTCCATTTAATTTGCAATTCGAGCAGGCTTATGTGAGGAGATAAATCTTTTCAAAAAGCAATAAATAACGCTGATTGACTCGAATACATCGTCGTTTATTTGAATATCTATTAACAATTATAGAAAGTTTCACGTCTACGTATTCATTTAGAAATCAACATCTATTGTGAATCTGAACATTTACGGTTATGTCAAAAACATGACTTGAATTATATCGTATTCTTTCACATCACAACAAAATAAAAAAAATATTGTCAATGAAAAAGAAATTAACTAAGTCCCGTCTCGTGTTTAAAAAGTACGAAACAAAATAAAAAGTAGCGTCAGCAAAGAAAAATGACAACCAATATTGTAAATGATTTCAATTGATTTAATTAATGTCCGATTCAACTTTTACGACGAGTCTTGCTCACTTACAAATCGTCGATAAAAACAGCGAGAAACAAAAAAAAAAACTTAAACATGGAAACCAGTTTCTGTTATTACATCTACGCTCTACGTTCGAGGAATTTAATAACTACTATCTCGTTTATTAAATCATATTATTATTAAAATTATTCTTAAAATAGCTTAACCGGGTCAGTGCTGCAATAATTTGAAATGAACATCAAATTAATTATGTTGCTTATGTAAGAAGTATTTTATTGGTATTTCAAGAACTTTAGGTAAAGTAATTGAGATATCTCCTCATTATACAATTCGGATCCATTATGAGCTTAGGTAAATCTATTTAAAATATTATTGTTTTTCATAGCTTTTAGTTTATTTCCTGTAAGTACTTAATCATAATATTTTAAGTTTTACAATTCAATTATCGTGCTATATTACGTGCGTTTGCAATATTTTGTGTTCAGGAAGCAACGAATTTTTATAATGAAAATGTTTTTTTTTATAACTTAAGTATAAGTTTTAAAATTTATTTATTCATACAAGTACATCGCCAAGTTTAGGTACCGCAATATTTTGTGTACAGGAAGCAACGAATTTTATGACGAAAACATTTTTTTTTAACTTATAACTTTTAGATTATGATTACTTACTTACTTAACTGTTTTTATATTTCTTCTTTTTTAATTGTCTTTGGGCAACGCAATGAAAGTGCTATGATGACATCATATTGTAAAGCTGTATGCATAATATCATGATGGCTCTAACTTTCTCTCACAAGATGCAGAATTCCCGGCCAATGCGAGAAGTGTCGATCTCATGCAGTTTTAAATTATTGAGTGTAAAGATTGCTATCATATTTTTATACGTTTCTGCAATTTCTACACTGCGATCGCTGGGAAAGCGATTCAAGGTTTTCTGGAACTAATGTTATTAGTTGAACAAGTTTCTTTATGTACTAAGATCATGCTAGATGTATTGGAACCAATAGTTACCTATATAAAATAAAATGTATGGTTATAAACGTGGTCTTTGTTGTTTTATCTCCATCTCATTTTATAACGAGCAATATCATATAACTACTCAATAACAAGGTCAATAATGATTGCATATTACTGTTAATAATGCATATATTATTTTGCATTTACCTTCAGAGCTACTGATGCTTTTATAAATTATGTAATCTCACGGACATATTTGAGAAGTAATTTTACGTAATAACTTATTTGAATATAATTCAATGGTACTTAAATAAAATATTTGCAAATAACGGTAATTTGCTTAATGTTATTTTGTGTGCATTAACTTTGCTTCCGTAATGTGTTGAATGCGTTATTGGTACGGAAGAAAAGTCTTTGAATTCATGTTAAGCTGTTGAAGTCTATGATCGTATTATGGTCACTTACATCACTCACTCACTCACTCACAATAACTCGCTTGCAATAACTCTTCTACATCACCTACCTGTAGGTAATTTGTATATGGACATTGGAAAACACATTTGCACTGATTTAAAAAGCAATATTTTGTATAATGGCCGATTCTTATAATTTATGGACCGTTATTGGTTAAAATTAAGTCTTTTGTATCTTTAACAACAATGAAGCAAAGGCTTTGAATAATTGACCCTCTCATATGGAAATAGCAATCACAGATAAAATTACCAGTTTGGCAATAGATAATGCTACCATTGGTAAGCAATACGGTTCGTTTTTACGGTTTAAACATTCATTTTCTCAAAAGATTACATTAATCACTTACAGGTAAAATACAATAATAAGTAAACAATATAACCGATTAGCGCTTTTTTTTTGTTTATAGGAACTGAGTATTAGTAGTTCCTACTTTGTTCTACCTCTTTGGTCAAGTCTATTCGGGCTGCTGTTGTAAGAAGATGTATTAAAGTCGCCTCAGTAAGTTTCTTAGCTCCGGCTTGTCATGCAAACAGATGCTGGCAGAACTTTGTTCTCTACAATGTGATACAGCACAAACTAGTTAACTCTAGTAGTCTGTTTATGTACTATACTGTACTCTAAAATAAGTGAAAAAAATACAAATATTGGTTTAAATTGGAAATGAAACACATGTTTTTGTCAACTAAGACGCACAAACGAGACAAATATCAAAGTCATTTTAATTAAAAAATTGCGGCAACATTATATTTACGTGACTGTTATAAATTTCCCAGTTTTTACTCCGTGTCACCTAAATAGAATTGCGAGGGGAGAATTAGGACTTTTTGCCCCAACAGCACAATTACGTGGCTTTGAATCACTTCACTGAGTGGCATTTTGTTATAAAAACTCCACCGAAAATAGACGTAACTTAAGATATTTATGCTTCATAGAGTGGAAGGCCTCTTAAATAATTAGGATAATGACTAAGGGAAATAGGTGATTTAGGTGTGATTTTCTTGGAAATGCTTTCAGAAGTTAATTTTCTTTGCGAATAGTGTTCAACATGAAGTTATTTAATACCTCGGGAAAATCAAAGTATTTATTTTTGTTAAAAGGTTTTTTGTAAGGATAATGCCTGAAATTTTCGTGTAATTTTTGTACAAACCCAGATGTTCTCACTACACGAGACTGGTTTATTGCTTCAATTTTCTTTATGATATGACATCAAAAAATTGTTTAGAGGAAATAAGAGAATTTGAGTTATCGTGGGTCGGTAATAAAAATAAAAGTTCGCTGATTTACCTTTGTTGTACAAAAAATAAAAGAAAATCAGAACATATTTCAGTGAAAATACAATTTAAAATGATGTTCGTGTCCAAACCGCTCCATAAGTGATATAATTTGCTAGTTTTATTACTGTATACACAGAAAAGTATGTTACTCTTCATTGCAATATTACTTACAATTTTATTCGGCACCGCACAACAATAAAACAAACACAGTTTATGATTATGGTCATACAAAAGATGTCGTAAAAACATAATAGGACAATATTTACTGTCCGCAGAAAATGGAAAAGAGTTACAAGAAAAACTTACTGTTTGCAGTTATAAGCACAGAAACCGCTCTCGAGATACGCATTTGTCTCTGTAGCCATATCGCGGGTATCATCGCAACTGATCATGGCGACCATCATTGCATGAGCCTCATCAGCTATTTTGTATAATATCTTGCGGGATCAGGGTTCAGTGGTGGAGTGTTGCCCGTTTCCTCCCCAGAATGAGATTGCCTCGCGACATTAAACCGGGCCGATGTAAATTTTCGTCGTTACTCTATGTCTGTTTGTTCGTAGCTAGGTCTGTTTGGCGTATTGCGTGATTTCCCCGGTCAATGAAAGGATCTTCGTATGAAACCCTCTCCCTCCGAGGATAATGTAATATGGAGCACAATGGGTGCCGTAACAGCTTCATTTGTTTTTATGAACGATATTTATATTAATTATTAGCTTTATTTCCTTAGTCTTGTTCGTGATGTGATAATGTAGTGTGAATTGGTTGGAAGTATGTTTAGTTATACAACAGACAATCGTGTATTTCCTGGTGGTGTCCAAAATAACAACATTGTATAATTCATACTCAGTATGGATATTACAGAGACATCGTAAAGTTTATCTTAAAATTAGCAAGTATACGTTAATGTGACAGCGAGTTGGAAAAGTAGGTTAGTATTTGCATGTGCAAAACCTCTATTAGAACCTAATGTTTACTGAAGGTGCAAACAATGAAATGAGAAAACTTATTCTTCTTTTATCTTTTTATGGCAACCTGAACTTAAGCTGTGATATCCGGGTTGAGCAAAAAAACTAACTGATATCGATCTGTCTGCTGTAGATCTTAAATTACCTACCTGCTATCAATTCCAGCTCGTATTTCGTTGACTGTACTTCATCAAGCTTCAACAGAGCAGTAATGGCTCACAGGTATCAGCTCCGATTTACGAGTTGTAGGTCGTGGGTTGGAACTCGGACTGGCGCTTTACTTTATGTGAATAATTCAATCACCACTGCTCTCAAACCGGTGAAGGTAAACATCGTGAGGAAACCGGCATGTCCTAGAACCAAACATATTCAGAAGACATGTGACATCTGCCAACCCGCACTGGGTCCGCGTGGTAGATACAGCCCACTCCCACTCGAAGAGAGAAGGTCTGTGTCCCAGCAGTGGGAATATTATAGACTGATTATACTATACTTTATCCTTGGCGTACCTATTTCTTGCTTTTTTTTTACTAGACCTTATCGTAGATAAAATAAGGTTCTACTGAAATCGGATTACCCCTATACCACCACTAACAAGAAAATCTATTTAAAGCCATCTCACAACCACTATTATCATATCATTACAAAGCCAGTCTATCCAGCCTTATGACTATTATTCAGCTCAAACATTTGTAGAGCGGGGTTGCGGAAACCACTGCACTGTCACGGTTCCCGGGGGTAAATCGTTGCCCCCACTTATTTGAATAAGAATGGCCCGGCAGTGTCCCACGGGGTAAGGCCAGACAGTCCCACTTACCTTGCCACATGAAGTACCTACAACGCGTGTTGTACAGAAACGTAATGCATTAACGTTAATGTACATAATGATGGTATAATGAAGTAAACGCTGTCCGCAGCTGTAACCACATAACCAGACCTAGTTTTCCGGAATGAAAAGCGGGTCTTTTTTGTATGAAATTGTATGCAAATTAGCCAGCACTGCTTCTACTGTGTGTTTTGGCATAAAACTTACTTACGTGTTACCGCGTAAACAGTCTTGCTTCTAAGTAATTAGGATAAAGGTCATGATTATGTTATCTTCTTAATACACAAAATGTTTGCATGCTAACTTTCTTGATATATTTGTTGTCTTGTTTAAATAAAACTGTTTGATCGTAAGTTTACAAAATCTTCTTAAAAGAAAAAAAAAGTACGAAGAAGAAAAAGATAAGAAAATATGAAAGGTTAGTACACAATAAAAATATGTAGATACATGTTTTTATTGTGAACTAATCATTCATCCGTGAAATACAAGTCAGTCGTGTTTTCTTGGATATTTTATCATAATAACTTAAGGTAATTGACGAATTGTGTACAAAGTACAAAAACCTAATCCATTTACGGCTTTAATAGCCGTCCAACAAACACCAGGATCAAAAATATCGAATCTATCCATGCAAAAAGGCTCGCAATATTCCATTCCCGCAAAACTTATAGGCTGATAGGCCAAACTTTGTCGTTTCACCCTTTCGTTAAAGGGGGACGTTTACCAAGTTTTCTTCACATTGGCTAAGAAACTAGGAAGTTAGATTGAGTAACGAGGGCGCCCTCTGTCGGAAAGAGGTCGATTTGTTAGGCTGGCGATCACGTGGCCCGGTGATGGCCGGATACTTAAATAACTTACATCTCTTGACACATCTTGTGAAGGGAACTTTATATCAATCACTTCACGTCTCGAAATTAATTTTTCGAATGCGTGTGGGGAATTTTGAGTGTATTGTATGTGTGAGGTATGATGGTAGTTAGAGCTGTAATTCTGTGTTTAATTTTTTACATTATCAAAGGATTTAATGCGATGGCATTAGTAGTGTTCAGAGCATTCTGACTATTAAAGAAAGAAAAGTTTGTTTTCGGTAAACTTGACGCAGAGAAAGAACACAAACACAAAGAAGAACAAGTTGGGGGAAAATATGCGTGACATCCGCGCAAAACGGCCATCGCTCAGCATATTGCTACAACCTTATGCGAGACAGAGCCCCAGCGCTGGTTTTTAGCGACAGCTGGCGTTGACGTGATGACGTCAACCGGTGCAGTATACGATGAAATATTAGAGCCAATAACGAAGTTACCATGATTGGTTTTGGCTTTGCTACATAAAATTAATCTATGAGCAGTGTGACTGTGACTTTCTCCATACTTACTTCTGTTCTCAATATTATTACCTTCAAAATATCATCAACAGTCAATATAGATACTTCCTATTTGCAACCAATAGTAGTAGGTAAGTAAGTAGGTAGGTATCTCCGTATCAAATACGTGACTTCCCCTTCCCCTTCAAGAATCGTGAATAAACCATCAGATCCTATAATTTAAATGTCATTGATTACTGTTTAATAGATCAAACAACTGGTTTTAAGATATTAAGATGACTGTACAGAGGAAATCGTGTACTGAATTATACTTTAATGTTGTTGCATTTTTGTGCTCATATTTTAGGATTATCCTTGAAGCAATCATTATTTATAGAGTCGTCCGGTCACTAATGACATTGCCTTTAGAATCTGAGGACCTGAGCCACTTCAGGTCGCTTTTGTAGTGAATAGGTAGACGCCACAAAACGAACGCTTTATGCAATGCAGATCTTCTAGTTTTCTCTACTTTTGTCTGTTAACGTAGACCAGCGTTTCCGCATTTTCTACGTTTCTGAAAATGTTCTGAATATGATAAACGGTTTCGAAGTTCACTCAGAAAAAAATAAACAAACATACTTATAACATTGTGTAGAAAACACATCTACGTTATGAAGAAATCGCATATGAAATAGATAAGCAATCAAACCTTTGACGATATAACATATTGCAACATTTAGGTGTCTACCGTTTTCGTGAGCAGCGCTTACGCAGAGCAAAGCAATGAAGAGTTTCAAACATAAAACTCGTAGACGAAAATACCGCAACTTCTTAAAACAATTGTTGACCTTGACCGACATTCACATAACGACTTTAATGATTTATCAAATATGATTTCATTTGCTTCTTGGATTATGTAGAACTAATAGTGTTTTATTATTAATGGTTTTCTATAAACAATCCATTAGCAGCTCTGAGAAAGGGTAAATTGATCGAACTCTAAGCAAACATTTATATTTTTGATAGCTTTTGTTAATTTTTTTGTATTCATGCTGATTATATTATCTTTCTCTAGATGACACGACATTTTATGCGCTCCAGCCTAAAACGGGGACACAAAGCCATCAATATGAAACATGTCGTAAAATACAGAAGCAGATCGCTGAACCTATGGCGCGGAGAGAAAATATAAATAAAATTTGTCTTTCGGGTCGCATATGTATTAAGTTTACGCGTATTCGTCCAGATACAATTTTAGGAAGGAAATTGCCTCCCGGTAGAACCCGTACGAAATGGAAGATGTGATATTAAATCTGGATGACAGTTATTAGGAGTGCCGAGTGGCGCTCGCTGGCTCTCCACAAAAAGAATTCAAAATAAAATGAGATGATATTTAGCGAGAAATTGTTAACCGGAGGCGAAAATGAGCTTTGTACATGAACACTTTTATTAACTCTAGCGTTATAGAAATGATATCGATACGGAGCAAAAGTAGGTCGGGGTGCAGTCGTGTCTCTAGACAATATCATAAGGAATGTACAGTAAGGCATCAATTTTGCAAAAGCATATTAAAGTTCAAATTGCTGTGATAATACCGGCCGCCTCGCGCCGCAGGCCACATCTGTGTGTGTAAGCAGGGGGGGCACACTTACCACTGTCATCAATTTCCATAGACGACAACGACATCTGCAGTTTGGTGGGTTAAAAAAACTTGGCAGCCATTTTCTTGTTTGTCAAATTGTCAAACAAATATCATTGTCGCCGCCGGCCATCCGCCATTATCATTGTCAACTCCGCAACTCCAGCTTTCCCGACGTTGATGCGCTTCCCGAAATCCCGAGTTTATCTCAGCTAATTATGTTAAAATTGTTACTTGTTACTGTTATTTGTTAAACCCTGATTGTGACCCTAAACATTATAATAAAGATTCGCTACTTATAGTAAGTATGCTTAACTATAGGTATGTGTATATTTATTAGAGCCTTAGGTCACCCACCAAACTCAAGGTGGCAGCACTTTCCATACATGCAAATTTTACCACAGAGTTGTCACTCTTTCCCTCTATAGTTACTTTACTCTTTGGTGTGTAAGTCGAACACGCATTGGCTAGCGTGAGCGTCACAGTATAAATATCTTTCTACTGTCCTAGCGTAGAACGAAACAAAACATATCGTCGCTTTTACGCACACGGTACTACGTAATTACACATAACCTTGGTGGGTTCATACTACTGCTCAAATTCACTTCATCATAGCAAGTATAGATAGCTGGTAACGTAACCTAATGGTTTAGCAAACGTGAAAGTCTGGGTTCCAATCTCGAGATGAGACTATTATTTTTCTTTTCAACAATTATCTTTTTCGTTTTTTTTTTTTTGTTATTCAATAGAGATAATAAAAGAGAATAACAATGTAATAATTTTTATGTTTTTATTATTATATTGTTATGCTTATGTTATATGGGGTTAAAAATAAAAATGTTTTATGCTTAAATGATTTCAAAATGTTTATTCGTTATAAACAGTCATATTTATTAGGACTTATTGCGGTTATAGCTTAAGTATTCATTTTCATTATGAAAAGAAGATTGAAACTAAACCTCAAAATAATCCTTATTAATAGATACGGATATGACACAATTTTATTTTAATATTACTAAAATCAATTTATAACTTAATACTTTGTAAAATGTTCTTGTTTATTATTTCCAATCAAATATTATGTTTTTGAGCTGGTTTTCGTTTGCACGGCGAACGCTTCGTAAACACTTGTTGAATAATTCGGAAAATATCTCGGAAACCAATTGTTTCATATTCACTGACCAGCTGGGCCTTCCACTTCGCTTTCGACTGGCAAGGCTACCCTCTTCCTTATATCTTTTGACCCTCCGACTCACAGTAGGTAATTTCTCTAAAACAAAAAAGGAATACTGTTAAGCTACTAGCAAAATTATAAAATATTATTACTATTTTGAAACAAAATTATTTTGAAAATAGAAATGTTACAAAATGATTATATATTATAATATTATGCTTAATATTATATTCATCATTCCAAAAGTAAATAAATAAACTTTAGGAAATATTTTTTTTTTTCTATTTAGGGCTTATGGTAGGTAAATATAAAACGTTTAAAAAAATAACTACAAGGATCATCATTTATACTTTAATTAGATAAATGTTCCATAAAATAATGAAATCATAATACTCACAGTCAGTCCGGTTTCATCAAATATTTGTGATATAATAATAAGTCCATATTTACGCAGCGCGATAATATCAGCAGCTATCATCTCGATATTTAAATTTGCTTGCATTTCAAAATGAACTACAACAACGCTAATAGATTAAACACACTTCACATATCAAATTATCCACCAACCAAGAAGCAACAACATTCTATTTAGTCGGGGACTAGCGGTGAATGAGTTAAGCATCTGTCTACCTTATGTTTTATTTATTTAGATTTCTGTGGGTATAATCATAAAGTTTTACGAACTATGTGAACAAGACGAACATGACACGGAACTATATTCGAGTAATATGCGAGTGTGTGTGTCTAATTACTCATTAAAAGAAGGTCGTAAGTCAAACTAAACGTCAAGCTATTGCTTTGTGACTTTGCCTATGGACTTTTGGAGCCTACTGTACGTAACACCTGAATATAATTCGCATTGGCACAGAACCAACTTAATACGCTGGCTATATGGAATAACAGTTTTGGCATTGTTGCTGATTTTGCACGCAAAAATGGCGACATACAATGGATTTCTTCAAACATTTTTGCGTAGAGATACTATTTTTAGCGTAACTTGGAATTTAAAGAAGCGTGAGAGTTAAGCGCTGGTCATTGTTGTCAAAGGTTACAAAAAACCAGATGTTTTAGGATTAGATACGACTCTTTGGAAGATTAAACAAGAACGGATAAGAATACGCCTACCGGCAACACCCCAGTGAAAATACAATGAAAATTTATTTTATAAGCGCCTGTCTAGCTCGCTCCCGCTTCCCTTTTGTTGTATAAAAATAAACGTTGCTTTTTTTATCCCTGAGGTGAAAACATACCTTAATGGTATAATAGGATTCCGCAAGTAAAGAGGAAAACTCTACTGCATTTTCAGTGCACGTATGAAATATATCCATTAGCACCCTTTTAATTAATCAACATTTTTGGAAGTCCCTACTTCCTCGTAAATATTTTGGTTGAAAAGTAGCGTTCTTTTTTGTTTATTATTTTGAATACACTTCCAAATAATTCAAATTCCGTTCATCGTGAAACGAACAGCACTGAAACAAGAACATATTTTTCATTTGTTTTTAATATTGAAAAATTGGCATCGCGGGAGCTAATTCTGCTATAAATGAGATGCGGAATCAGCACAACGGGGAGTGTTCCTGTACATGACAGATTCGTTCTTCATTTTATCAGTGGGTACCCGACTGTGCCGCTTGTAAACAGACGTAAATTATGTTTCCCAATCCGCTTAACTTTCGACTCAGGCCTTTTTAATCTTGTTAAAAATTGCGCCAACATTATAAATTCTAAATTAAAGCTATTTGTTCCTGAGTGTTTCGGTGCTGTGATTGTCATTTCTAAAGCCAACTGACATACTAATCTACATGTTACTCCAAATCCTTGTGAAGTTAAGACGTTGATTAAATGTGTTACAAGAGGGAAGGAAAACAAAACATTTTTCATTAAACCCTCTTCATTTTATCGCGATAATATTCAGGCTTTATGATATTGGTAAACAAAATAGTCTGGAAACAGATGGCGTTCAAATACAATGTAATTATGTCTGTACGTATTAGGGCGGCTCGGCGTGAGACGATCCGCGCAACTGCCTCGCTGAACTAATAAGGGCAAACTCAGCCGTTTTCATATTTGCACAAATTACATTAATGCTTATTGCCTACCGTAGACATGGCGAAATACAGAATGACGTTTCAAGCGCTCCAATAACCGTAATTGTTTTATCAGTGTCGGAATGGAAGGAAATAATTACATTACGTCGGGAAAATCGAATTAATATCAGATGGTAACCGTTAATATTTGTGAAGGAAGCACTTCAAATTCTATCTTCATTTTTGGTTTCTTTAATGGAAATATTTTTGTATATCCATTTTTATAATATTATTATGTGTCCACATATTTACAAAAAGGTTATGATACAAAATGACGCGTAGGTCCCTTAGTGCTTTGTTTAGCATCGAACTATCGCAACTGAAAGTTTCAGTAGTTCGGTCAACCGGACTAACAACCGAACTCCTGCTACTAGAGGCTACGATGTTCAGTCATAGGCATACGATTTTAAGCTCCCACATTCGCGTTGTCGACAAACAAGAGACGTGATATGATAAAAAATGATTATGTTCACAAGATACGCACTCTTGATGTGTAGGAAGCATGTATCTTAACGGCTCTTAATGAGTTGTGATTATTCGGTTAGCCGCGCGTTTCGCCCGCGGCGTCTCACCCGTCACACCGCACAGTGCTAACTTGCCATATCTATGTAATTATATTACCCGACTTTCCCTTCCTGACGCTTTTGTGCCGTTGATTGTCGTTTATGTAATTGCCTACATTCTGCAGCATCACGGCTTGTACTCGTCTCCTTAGTTCCTTTGGAAATTAGTTCCTCTAAATACACGAAATATTTTCGTAATTGCGCGCCGAGGAACAAAACAACATCATTTCTGTGTAACGGATTATGACGTCACCTGAACGCGAGTGGAACATTTACTTAACAGTCAGTCCGACTGAGCTATTTATTATTCCCATCCCTCCGTATAAATGCGGAAACTTTGCTAGAACTGTAATGAGAACGTAACGAAAGTGCTCGTGTAGTCCCTTCACGAGTGCGACAAGTATCGATGTCCCTCTTGTGTAACAATTAGACTTTACCCATTGTGTTGTACCTACTTTCTAAGTGAAACAGACAGTGGCCTAGCTATTGGCGTGAAATTTGAATTTTATGGTATTGCCACCGTAAGAACTGTGCGTTGTTTTGGTACACAACGCAAAATTTATTCCATTGGTGGTGGCGCGGTGCTCTCGCGACCGGCGTGACAAATGCCTAAATGCCGCCGGCCGAATTCCGTACGACTTTTTACCACCCGAGAAAAAGTTAAATACGTTGAGCCGAGAAATACGTGATATTACAGGGGAAAAACTAAACGATCAAGTTTGCTGGCTTATTTTTTTATCGGGCGCACCGACGTAGTCCCATTTTCTTTCTAATTAAATTATCCGCTTATTCCGTACTCTTTCGTTTTCTTGCAATTAAAGCAAAATGAATATAATAATATGGCCAAACTTTAACTTGTAAGAATATTTTTTATTTGGTTTTTTTTTCCGAGTTCCGCTTCCCTTTGCATTGGCTCAATTGCCTTTTGATCTGTACCTACGTATAGGCTGTATGGCCTATGGTATGGACTGCGAAAGTACGCAACCTCGAACGCGTGAAGATTGAAATTCAATTCTTTGTTAATTTTTGTTTGGTTTTTGAGGTTGGCTCTATGTTTTTGTTTATGTATTGAGTATGACTAACAGGATGAAGTGAGCAATGAATTCCAAAGTTGAATTTAGTACCTAATCATTAAATACAAGGTTTAAATTAGTCACAGTGACAGGTAGCATTACCTCGCAATTTAAATACGTAATGTATGGGAGATTAGAGCTTAGCGCACAGATCTATATATGCGGTGGTGTAAATAGGAATATCATTAGTCTCGGAGGCATCGGCAGCGCGTTCCCAATCAAAGCTGATTACAATTCCGGACGGTTAACACGTAAATCCGATGCGGATAAATATTTGCACGACAGGTTGTAAACGGAACGTGCCCGGGGCCCTAATAGCCCGGGCACAGTTACTCGACCGGGCTATGTGTGTTTGAAATTTCAATAAACTTTACACGACATTTAATTGTAATTCTATTAAATTTATTACATTTCATTTGATTCTGCTATTATTTTATTCTTTTCCGTGGTTATGACATAATTGCGATCATTTTTTATGTGTCTGTGATTCGGGTGATCGGGTTTAACCGATTCGAATTTGTTGACGTGTAAAAAGCAAATTAAATATGTGTACGTTTACAGTTGTTAAAGTTGAAAATAAACATTAGCACAATCGTTAATCAAAAATGTTTAATGAAATTGCAACACAAGTTCCTCCCATTTAAGTTCGCGTCAAGGAATCCTTTTGTGTTGAACACACTTGTATCACTAACAATTCGAAATTAGTTTCAAACAGCCACTTGAAAACTATTTAGCTTGTAAAAACAAACGGAGCTAAGAAAACAAACACCATGGAGCGAGGATTTGCACCTTTAAAAGGTTTAATCGTTACTTAACCCGAGCTCACAAACGAAATGAAAAACAAAGCGCATAATCCGTTTGTACTGTTAAAGCGCGTTCACACAATGCTGTATGTTTCCCCCTTAATATTTTTCGAAATACTTGGAATCGTATGCGGCCCGCATAGAAAACCGCACGCGCAATTACATGAATTTTAATCCTTATGGGGTGAGGGCGATATTTGAAGAATTTCATTATGGTGAAACTCTTCCTAGACGGGCGTCGGAATTCATTCCGTTTCAAACGCAGACCAAATCCCACTTTGAATTATATTGAAGTTTTTGTAAAAGAAAACTTTCTTTATTATTCTGCGATTTAATGCTGAAATGAGAGGCGAGTCTTAATCTCAAGTTAGTTGTTCGTCATCTTTCTGTACCTTTTATTGTTCCGCGGATGTTTTGTAAAAGAATGGCAGTGTTATTATTAGCTTTACGTAGAACTATGAATGTGATGTTTTCTTCATATTAGGTACGCCTTTGCATATTGCTTCATTTTATGAAACTAAATAGCTAGGTCCAATTACCCAGTTTACCAGCAATCAAATTACCAATCTTAATTCTACTTTTATTATAAAATTACATGCATTAAAGTTAAGCTATTCGCTAAACAACGTTGCGTAAAGTGCTAAGTAATTTAAATATTAAAATTAGAAATATTCAGTCCACATTCTCCCGCGCTACCCTTGATGCTTTACGTCATCTTTTTCTGCAACCAGCCAGTCGTATTGTCGTCCTACTAATATCACGGAGCCAGAACTTTTCAACACCGAACTTTTATCTATTTCGTGTGTGTTTTGTTTTCTATATAGGTATAGCTCGCTGACTATACTTGTGTTAGTAACGTTGCCTCTGTATGTGTGGAATGCGGCTGCGAACGTAGAATTCGTGACTGCCAAGATTAGTCTGCATAATGCACAGCCAAGGTGTTTAGACGCTAGACACTATCTGCATGTTAAATATTGTACGAAACTTACAAAGTCTTTGACCTAGCTTATGACCTAGCTTATCTAGGCGGCACATTCATTAGAAAATAATGTCGATCTGTTGAATAAAAGGTCAATTTTAGACAAGATAATGACTCCAAAGACTGGATTGTCTTGTCTAAAAACGAAATAAGATCTAATTTTAGACCTTCTCGGAATCTATTTCAATCCATCAATTGACTACAATCGTTCTTGAGTATTTTCTCAGTAATCTCTTATTATTTCGTATGACTAAATCTTAGGTTCAATTTAAAGAATCAATAGATTGGAAAAGTTCTTTATTATAATAAATCCTTAATAATGTACAGTTCAGCGGTTAGAGGCGTGGCAGGTAAATGGCAAAAGGCCAATGCGGTCATACGCAAACATACCGAGGATATATACTGTATAGAAGGGTCCTGAATTATAGGTATTAATATTAACAAACAAATGACAATTCCAGCTCGTCATCAGCCCCTACATCTCGAGCATTCCCGTCAGGTCATACCAACGAGCCATCAGTTACACCAACAGCATTTTAATTCAAAGGGCGTACGTGCCCCAATCAATACGCACACGGCAGTAATCGAATTCCAATACATTGAGCATTGACTGATCAAACGTTCACACGATCCGACAATTAAATAAGATGACGTCATGTAAACTGAAGCGATTAGTTACGAATGTTATGGCGAAGTGTGGATCTAATTCAAGGTCGGACCGTCACCTGCATTTTATTTACACAATCGTTGCGTTCTTGTGTTGTCTTGACTTCGATTGAATAGACAGAACTTGAATTAAAATGTAATTGTTTATTCTGTAAATAGGATATCGAATCACTTTTACACGTAATATTAAAAAAAAAAATAAGCTAGATGGAGTTGATATTTCCTATCTGACTACCCCTGCGAGCAAAGACTATTATAACCACAGTGGTTATATTCTCTATGCCTGAGAGGAAATAGCGAAAAAAACTCAGGGGTCAAAGCCTCTTTTAAAGTCCAGAATCTTGGTTAGATCTTGTGAGAACCTTTACACCAAATGACGCTTATTTACGTATCTGAAATGTTGAGGCGAGAACCATTCAGATTTGCGTGGACCTGTCCAGTCAGTGCAAGCATTTTTCGAAATCGTGTAGCTCAACCCAGAACTCATAGAGCTCAACGACTCGATGAATAATATCAAAGAAAGGACATCCAGTGCATTGCATGCAATACTTTCTCACTCAGGATATGTTGGTCATGGTCTTCGCGCACTTAATAGAATTGGTAACTGACTGCCTGTGGCTGACCAGACCACCCTTGGCATTTTGACTTTCTAAAACAAAACTAAAACAACTGTTTTAGTACGTTTGATAGCCGGAACTTACCGAGTACTAAATACATCAGGCAGCGACCACTAATGTTCGAGCAAAGCATTTTAATAAACATTTAGATCAGAATCATTGGACTGTTTATAATATCGTTAATTAAACTGGTGATTTTTCTTAGAAATAGCTTATTCGAATAATACTGGTTTTAACCGATTCAGATTTTCATGAACGCATTCAAAGGCGGGCAAAACAACACCCCAACACGATTTCGGAGTTACGTGTTTAAAAACTTCCTCCTCCCGTTTGTGCGACAGCCATGACACGCGTGGTTTCAATACCAGGCATTATAGGTAGGTACCATGAGTTATGGGGACATCTGTCTCCCACCCATCGTGTAATTTCAGGACAGACATGTATTAAAATCCGTATTAATGTAAAAAAATCCGTACATTCCGTTACACAAAAACCACAAATTATTGTCGACCGCATTGAAATTCGTAGCGGCAGTTCCATTATAAACCGCGAGCAATGAATTGATCCAGAATTGTTTGCTAGACTTATTACGACGTAGGCTGTGTACCTGCTGAATGTAGGCTGTGAAGAATGCAGATCTAATTAATACGCTTCAACAAGTACTGAGTCCTAATGAATGTTCAAGATTATGGAGATAAATACACGTTTGAAACTAAGGCATATTTATAAGCCTTAAGTGCCGCAGTTAAAGTTCTGAACTTAAGCCATTGCGGTAAGAAGTAATTCCGTCTGATCGTGACTTGATCTTGTCTTGGTCAAGAGGCTAGTAGGCGAACCAGTGCTTAAACGGATTAACGAGAAATCGTGGATTTCTTGATCTGGCTGGATATTTTCACTTAATTAATATTTAGTGTTGAATTTTGAACAACCTGTCCCCTTTTTTGAGGCAAATAAGACCTTTTCGCTTGGAAACAGCTGATTTGAAAACTGAAAACTCATAGTCCTTTCACAGTTTTTTTATCTCTGACAGCGGCAACCCAACAGCAACCTTATTACAAAAACAATAAAGATCACTGTGATTTTGACAGACTTGACAGTTGTAGCAACCTTATTGTCACGAGATTAAAGGTCACTGTAATACTGGAAGTGATGCAAAATCAGAGGTAAAATAACTGTGAATGTCAGGTGGAATGACAGCTTACTTCAAGCTCATTTCACACAAGTTTTCACGGAGACATTTTTACAGAATTGACCGGCAGGTACAGACGCCAGCACATCAAGCTACTACAATCTGTCAAACTTTAAAAGATTTTCAACTTTATCGCTAAAGCAAAAGGTTCAAAGTTGATTGGGGAAATTTGAAAGTTTCGGGTAGCTTGACGTGCTGGCGTCTGTACCTACACTGCCATTTACATAAAAGACCTTGCATTGTCCCTCTATTTATTTCCAATAAACAAAACAATACCTGACAGGTGAGGATAATATCTAAAAACAAATATTATTATTGGATCACACATGGCTACATGTTTTTTTAATAAAGCGTCACGAATGTGTAATTAAATTTAACAGCAAGTATTGTTTTATTGGTCCAATGCTTGGACATTGGTGTCAGAACAAATATTTCATTAAGCGTTCAGGGTGTCGCGTCCTTGTTTGTTTTCAGCATTTAGGTACAGACGCCAGCACATCAAGCTACCCGAAACTGTCAAATTTTCCCAATCAACTTTGAACCTAATGCTTTAGCGATTAAGCTGAAAATCTATTAAAGAAATTTGACAGATTGTAGTAGCTTGATGTGCTGGCGTCTGTACATAAAGTGTTCCTGTGTGTTCATGCAAGCAAAATTGTTAGCATTGCTTATTATTCAAAAACACTCAATATTACTTTTATTACGAATTGTTAAAAAAAAAAAAAGAAGTTGATGTTGTTAAAGCAAGTACTAATAAGTCTAAAAACAAGACGTAAAATAATTATAATTTGTTAACACATTGTATAAAGTTACCTTCCCCATAAATTGCCAAACTACCCACGTTTATAAATTCGTTGTGTACAAGTAATAAATAATCCGCATATGTTGCTAATGTTACTGAGAACACTGCCCATCCTGAAGGGGAAAAAGTGTGAGTTACACACTCACATAAACAAAACTTTTAGTTCGTACGAGACTTCGTAAAGTGAGAGTAAAGCCTCGTTTTGATGGTAAACAAAAGTTGCTCAACAAAATACAACACGACACAAAACACAATATACTTACTTTAGTGGTGTTGCAACATGAAGTGTTGCAGTCTTGTTAGCAGAAAGAAAAAAATGTTCAGCAACAGTTACTTAACTTTTCTTAACTATTTATTTATTACTTTAATGTACACCAAAAGAAATACATAACAAAATACATTTAACACTACAACACATATACCTAATGGACGACCTTATCGCTTTCTGCGATCGCTATTATTATTTATTTTATTTATTCATTCATTCAGTGACATAACATCACGCTTGTAATCCCCAAAGAGTTATACAGAAGTGTAGGTACCTATAGTACACCCACATTTCGACATGTATGTTTAAGTCCCATGTAATAGGGGGCGAGCCTATTGCCATCAACTGGACACAAATCCAGACTCCGGGCCGCTACTGAGTAACTCCAAAAAAAAAAACTCAATAACACTTTGCCCAACCTGGGAATCGAACCCAGGATCTCATGCTAAGCGAACACTAGACCAACGAGACAGTTCATTCACTACAGTCAACGAAAGAGATAAGTATGCAGGATCGTCGGATATAGTTGAAGTTTAATAAGAAACGGATGGATGTTCTCGAATAAAATTTATTTTTATTAATAGAAAACAAACAGCTCATTTATCAAATTAAATTTCAGTCTACAACATCCATGCGGTTTCTTACTAAACTTCAACTATATCCGACGATCCTGCATACTTATCTCTTTTGTTGACTGTACATACACATACATTTAAGTTGATGCAATCATAAGCTTAATAAACACACACATTGGTCCATATTATTATGCCACATGAAATAAGATATCGTTCGTACAGTAGTACTTAAAGATTATTTTATATGTACAATTTTCCTATTCCGTGGTTTCAACACCATACATTGCATAAACAAGCGGTTGCACTGCGCACTTCCAAAAGGAATGCGGCAGTTAATACTCGTTCACTGGATTTATTCCTAATGACGACACGATGATGTATATCTTGAGATTTAACGATAAATCTACGATTAACTGGTACAGAAACATGCATGAATAATTATGTAGAACTTGCAGGCCAAGCTTGCATCAATAACATCGAACTTGTATTTAAATCTAAACTAAACTAACGTAAACTTTTACCATTAATTCTGTTTATAAACGCTGCTTGAATGTATCGCTAAACAGTAGTTAATCATTACCTACTAAAGTTTATGCATCATCGTCATTTCAGCCGAAAGACGTCCACTGCTGGACATGGGCCTCCGCAAGCAATTCAACCGGTTCACCTTATGCAACATTTATAAATAAACCCCTTTATTGACTATTTCTAATTTACACAGTTAAGTACTAGTTAAGTATGCTTTTCTGTTGATGTCAAGCAATTTTATCGGCGTATTAACTTATTAAAGGTCTCAGAAATACGGTTGTTAAACTCCCATCCGATTTCTTAGCTCGACAAGATGGCGTAATTTACGATCGAAGGGCTATTACGACAGTAGTTCGCTATTACGACGTCTTCTTTAGAGATGAAAACCGGCACTGTTGGATCGCAGATGAATTGATGCAATACGAATCCGCAAACGGAAAGATGAAAAGTAAATGTGAGTTTGGAACGTCACGTCGAATTTTCCGAGAAATGAGGTTACGTGAAAAAATGTTTTGAATTAAATAATTTATAATAAGTCTCACTATAAACGAATAACCAATATATACCGTACCAATCTTTTTTAAATGTCTATTTTCCAAAAAGCAAACCAAAAAATGTTATCATACAAACAGGAAAATCTTACAGCATATGAAGAAAACCGCCGTTCATCCTTCATAACTTTAATAATTCTACCGAGAGAGAGGCTGTTGTATTTGTAAATAGGTTTTGCGGGCTGCGCATGTAGGTAGCGCTTCGGTATTGGTACTAATTGCAACTCTGTTTACTTTGTCAGAAATCATAGACATGATGTAATGTTTGCGGTTTCTCACGTAGGTACTATGTAGGTATAGGATTTGGTTGTAGTGACTAAGGCGAAAGCGTCAGGGTACCTCGTGAAATTCAAATTTTCTTATGTCGTTTGCAATTTGCAGGAAAAATAAGTAAGCAATTAACAACTAATAAGTACCTAATTAATCAATAAAAATAACAAAATGAAATCCTAACTTAACTAAAACTATATACAAACTAAAATATAGCGTCGAAAAATTCATCCGCATCGCTGTCGACTGGTAATGTACCCAAGAGACTGGTGGCATTACCACGTTGTATGGCAATGCTTAGCCTCTGGCCAACGTAAAAACCAGCCCTTGGGTCACGGAAAGTGGTTGTATATTGATCTAAATATATGACTCGCGGCCATTAAAATATTTATTTATTGAATTATAATCATAAAAATCATCAATACAATTCTCTAAGTTCATATTACTCTATGGAATGACTATTTCATGAAATCATGACATTTGAGCACAATTAACTCAAGGAGTTGTATTGCTAATTCCCCTAATTATAATTCTATAAAGTCGTATTTGTTGCGGTCGCGAATCATTTTAATCAACATACCCACAACCTGACACTGACCTGCAAATTGCAAAGAACGTAAGAAAATTATAATTTTGCGGGCTTTCTTAGCGCATCCCCCTTAAGTCTTGATGATTGGATGAGACTGGCACAGGAGTACGTGGCGATTGGCACAAGAAAAGAGAAGCCTATGTTCAGCAGTTGGTGAAGTCGGGCTGTGGATAATGATGATGATGATGAAGGGGACTACATGACCTAAAGCGCGGTCACTGTCGGACTGCATAGAAAAGAAAGAGAAGCGCGATGACACAACGCTGGTAATTTATTGCAAAATATGAAGCAATTATCTATTTACAAAAAATCTATTGTTTGGACAAAAAAATTAAAATACTAGTGCTTTAGTATGTTGCTTGTAGAATAATCTGACAAAAAATCAGAATTATTGTATGTAGGTATATTAATTAGTATGGTTTTTATTGTGAAAAGAAAGTTTTTAGAGGTATCTTCATGATTTTTTTCTATCGTATCAAATTAGTTGTTATAATGTTTGCAACACACTATCTAACTAGCATAATATCCTGAAGAATATTATATATTTTTCTGATTTTGTTGACTGTAGTCGATCATATACTTGTAGGCATTATAAAACTTGCGTTTTTGCGTTTAGGTCCTGTAGTCCCCTTAAAGTCTTGTTGATGTGGTGATTTGGTGAAGAGTGAACAAACTTTATTCACGTCTCCGTTTTAAAGAAGATGAAAAATATACTTTGTATCTTAAAATAAATAAATTGTTGAGCCTAAAGATTTTTTCTCATTTATGAGAACGAAAAGTTAATCATTTGGCTAGCCATTCGTATCGAATAAGGGTCAGCTTTCAGTGTTCAATTAGGTACTAAAAAATACTGCGAAAAATACTTTTCACGTCGTAAGAATAAAATGTGTTAGGAACATAAACCTTCGCTGTCCGTAGTAAATCTTCTAAAGTTGCAATAAAACTTAAGTAAAGAGGTTTACAACTTCACTGTAACCAGTTTCTACCTTATACATAGTTATAATAAACATATTAAAATTCATCTCGTTGCCACCTTGAAGTCACGCGTAGAACGATAAAACTAAATAGACCTTACGAAACTTGTCAACTTATTAACGGAAAACTTTCTATAATTCAAGTTCATGTCGTGACAAGACAATGTTTTATTAACAAAACAGCTATAAAGCCAATTTGGCATGAGCCCGACCTTGCATTTGTTCTAATTGTCTTACTAAACGACAGTGAATGGTAAAATAGATCTACATAATAATTATGACAAACAATGGAGCACACAAGAACGGTCTCCATACATAAATAACAAATATTAACTGCTAAGATGTCGACCTTGCTGTACGTCTGTACCTATCATACTCCGCCTATAATAAAGTAACTACAATGCACAACATCATTAAATAGTTTCCGTCATTATAATCAATCACCTTTTTTGTTTGATCAGGGAGTTTTCCACAATGAACATTTTGGCTCTTTTTTTACACACAGCCCAAAAAACTTCGCCATTACCGAATTAGACATTGAAGGATTAATGAATAGCATTGCCAATGGCAGAAGCAGCCCTTTAGGTAAAACCATCGAGTCAGATGTTGAAGTTCGAACGAGATCTGAAAGTATTTGCAAAGTCCTGCTAGTGGAACTTCGCAAAAATTAAACTTTTCAAAAGTACGGAATCAAAGCGAGGAGCGGCGACCGCTTGCGTTCATTTGAATTACGCCGGGCTCCGCCTTTTGTAGTCGACTTCATTTAGCGAACTTAAAGGAACTCTTTTATTTTGCCCCAGCAAAGAACTTAAAAGGTGCATTGTTGAATCCGTAACAAATTGCACGGCCCCGGCCGTGATTACGTTAAGAACTCTAGGGTGGAGCTTAGATTGGAATTTAACAGTTATCAGTCCGATTGCAATCAATTTAAAACTCCTGGAAAGTGTTAGCATTGTCTGTAGGGACGACAGGAAGATAATTAATTAATTTAACTTTATTGAAACTGTAAAGGGGACAGGAGTGCTTGCGGGGTTCTAACCTGCAGATAATTTTGTTCAAGTCTTTGTCATCGACGTGTCTTCCAGGTTATGTCACCCATTTTAATGATTTCGAGTACTTAAAACCTTGAAAGTTAGGTACCAACGCACTCAAACTCTCATAAAAACTTCGCCTTTCATAAATTTGCTTTCCGTGTAGCGAATCTGGCAAGTTAACTTTTGCAGACAGCTTAGGGGCAGAAGCTCTGTAAAAAAGTTTGTTGATCTTTTTTTTTTTATTTTTAAGGATAAACTTCGCTAGCAGGCATGTTGTAAACAACATAGTCATGTCCCTATGTCGTCTAGTGGCAACAAGTGTTCTGTGCAAACATACCGCCGGCTGCCGTACAACTTGCATGTTTGTGTACCCAAACATTTTATAAAAGATTTAAACCCTGAGATTACGTGGAACTTCGTACCTGTGTCACCCGTCTCGGCTTTATTGTCAGGTAATGCTGTCGCAGTTTGACTTTCAAGTGAATTGTAATTAGGTACTTGCTTGTAGGGGGATTTGAGACAGAGGAGAATTGATAGAAGATTTGAGTACAAGGCTTGAAAATAGTGATGAAACAAGTCACGATGCTAGACTTCCAGTCATTGAAATGAACATGGATTCTAAAGGAAATAAAGAATTATAAAAATATTATATTTTTTTTACACAGTGCTTAAATTAAATGAGCTTAATTACAGTCGGCACGTAAAACGATTAAAAATCAGACACCAGAGAGAGGCACGTCATCAAAGTTAGTAATTAAATTCATAAAGTATTCCGCAACGTTGCTCATGTGAATTATAATTTAATATATGACAAAATGTAGATCTACGGTCCCGATTGTTTGTGAAGTGAATGGTCAAAATTATTTCACATTTCCCCCCGACTTAACTCCGCTATTTCGATGCGTACTTTGACGCATTAAATGCAATTAAATTAGTGTTCGTGATATTAATTAGGTAAAATGCGATGTTATTATTGAAACGTCTGGTCCTATTAATGGGGATGTATTGTGTAAGTTGTGGCTAAGTAATAACAGCCGCTCGTGTCGATCGATCAGGTTAAGCTACGCTTGCCGCGGTTGGTCTGTGGATGGGTGACCATCTTCATATACCAAGGCCCCTCCATGCCTCGAAAAGCACGTTATACCGTTGGTCCCGGCTGTAATTCGTGGATCTTAGACAGTCGTTACGGGTCGTCAGGAGCCCGAAAGTCTGACAACCAGTCTTACTAAGGGGTATCGTTTTACCTAGTAACTGGGTTGTGGAGGTCAGATAGGCAGTCGCTCCATGTAAGATACTGGTATTCAGCTGCATCCGGTAAGACTGAAAGCCGACCCCAACATAGTTGGGAAAAGGCTAGGCAGAAGATGGCAGATGATTGTGCAAGTTTAATTAAAATATGTCGGATATGTAAGAAACAATAAGCTTAACATCTAGAACCATGTAATAGAATAGAATACTCTTTATTATGTATACCACAAATATTACAGATATAAATATATAAATTTTACAAGAGATGGCACAATGGGCCGTCCAATCGCTAAAAGCGATCTTTTAAAGACAACCTTTGGATGGGTTTAAAAAGAAACGAGAGACAATACTGCAGGTAGTCTGTGGTGTACCATTTACATATATACAATAAATAACACATATACTTATCTATATATATAAGGTGCTATAAAAATATCTGCCACGGCTTCAATGGGAGATAGTATTTTGTATAGGTATAGATTACAGTAGGTAGTGTAGTTAAATCAATTTGAGAAAATAAAGTAATTAAATAAAAATTTACTCTATTCTGCACAACGTGGTTCACAAACTACGCGCGATGTGTTGCTTCGTCACATTTTGTGAAATAAAAATGACGATGACGGTGCGGCAACAGCTAATTACTATGGGACGGTTTCATGCAACTAAATCAATTCAAATTTATACGCAATTTTTTTTGTATGAAAAATTAATGACATAAGATCAATAATGTATCTTTACTATAATTGTCATCTATATACTGTATACTGTCTCCCATTGAAGCCATGGCAGGTTTTTTTTATAGCACTTTATATATAAATGTATACAATAATAATCATAAAAACAAGTGCAAAGAACATAAGAAATGATGTAGGTACCACCATGACTATACCCCACATTATAGAATTGACTCACTCATCTATCGTGAAATTCCGTATGAATTTCAATGGCTAATACTCTCGGTCGATAGAAAAAACTATCGGACGTGTGCGTGGGACATTAGGCTCGAAAAGGGTACGAAACCCGGTAAAGTCACGAAGTCCAACCCAAGCAATTTTGTAGCAAATGTCGCACGCTACGTGCCCCACAAATAAAGAGGATGGGATAAAGACACAGTATTACATTAGAATGGCTAGCTCACGATACAATATCACATGCTCTGTATTTTACCTATGTCGAGGGTACGTCATCTTTTTCTGACGGACGTGATGTCTCAAAGAGATTTGGGCATGATAAATGACTCCCAAGTCATGTAAGGACCTCATATTTTATCTAAACCAAATCTGGGTGAGCAGTGGCGGCCAAGTGGTAACGGCCACGACTTACGAGTTGTAGGTCGCAGGTTCGAATCCAGACAGGCGCTTTACTTTGTGTAAATTATTTCAACACCACTGCTCTCAAAACGGCGAAGGAAAACATCGTGAGGAAACCGGCATGTCCTAGAACCAAAAATTCGAAGACATGAGACATCTGCCAAACCGCACTGGGCCCGCGTGGTGGATTACGGCCCACTCCCTCCCACTGAGAGGAGGCCTATGTCCCAGCAGTGGAAACATTATAGGCAGATTATGTATGTAAATCTGGGTATGATTGTGTAAGAGGTAATACTTCTCGCGTTGGCTGAGTTCAATTAATGTTTCACAGCCAAAAATACACTGTGTACTATAAATTATAGTCCCGAAATATTTCTATCGCTCCCTCTTCGCGAGTTGCTTAATTTTTCTAAGTGCGAATCTATTTTTCACCCTTGCCCGTCTTCCGTATACGAATCTCCCTCAAGATTTACGCTCTCGACGCGAGCAATAAGCGTGCCTACCTACGACGCAGCCTGTTCGGTATTTTAAAAAGGTACGTCTGAATCCGGTGAAAAATTGCTTCCCGCCCGCCCCAACTGAGAAGCCATATTTCTCCGTCATCGTCGTGTATTGAACGACCGTGAAGATGGGGACAGATAACTTATTTAAAACGTTAAGTGTTTATAATACGATAGACGCCCCTCGACTTAACATCGTTTTGAGGATGTAGGTACTTTTAAATTGGAGTAGATCAATATTCTGTAGATTTCCATGCGGGTCTGAATTGAAGAGAAAGGGCCTTTGATGGTGCTCGAAAGCGATGACCCAGCAATCTATATCTCTATATCTTATACTAGTTGCGCTTTGCAATGTCACCTGCATAAGTCTGGATCCCGTAGGAATATCCGGATAAAAAGTCTTAGATCCTAACCCAGGTCAACGTGCCAAATTTCATCCAAATCCGTTCAGCCGTTTTAGCGTGAAAGCATAATAAACAAACACACAAAAATTAAATATTTGCGCTGTATAATATTATTTTAATTTAGATTGTGCACTAGCTTTTGCCTGCGGCTTCGCCCGCGTGGATGTCGGAAAATATCCCACGCGAACGTACTACCGTATAAATGTTAATCCAGGTTATAAACTATCTGTGCGTTTCATCCAAATCCGTTCGGCCGTTTTTGCGCCAATCCGGAACATACATCCAGACAAACAGACAAACGGACAAAAAATCTTCGCCTACCTATCCACATGTTTTTGCAATGAAAAGCTCAAGTATCTGACTGATTGCTAACCACATGAGGCATAAACCGTGAGCGATCCATTACAAGTTATGGCGATATAAAAGGTAACAATTATCCGGTAATACATAGGAACTAAGTGCCAAGATTGCCCTTATAAACATTAAAAGAAGCAATATGGAATGTTCTGAGAAAGATTTTACCGTTGAAATAGCATTCAATAACGAAAGTAAGTCGAGAGTGGAGGTGAAAGTGCGAATGGTGAGGATCCGCCGGGTCGCGGGTAAATATTACCTACAGCTGTTGCTCCTTGCAAACAACCATTTTATACTTCCGATTGAAGTTTAAACAGTGTTATGAAACCTCGTTGGTTTAGTGGTTGCGAGCGCTACTATTGAGAAAAGAAAGAAAGAAAACAAAATATTAGGACACAGGAAATACAAATAGTAAAAAAGGAGCATTTAAAACTAAAAATGTTACATTAAAAACAAGCAAATAAAGGAAAAGACCTGCATGTGCGAGACCAAAAGGCTCCTATCTCAGCATAATGTTGCGATATTTAAAAAATAAATACCGCAGCGCTGGTATTCTGATATCGGAGAGGTCCTGCGAGGTAATTGCGTAACACACTAACAGTAGCTATGGCGTTAATTTTGACGTTACAGTAACATTCACTACGTTATTTACCACAGAACAGTAAAAGATCTGTTCTGTGTTATTTACGTTGTTGAGTCGACAATTTTTTCGCACATAATGAAGCAATGGATTAGCTTCATTCCTTCAAAATGAGTCAGATTGTGATTGATATTGTGTTACACAATTAGGGTGCTGGGTTCGATTCCCAGGTTGGGCAAAGTGTTATTGGGTTATATTGATGAAGGACGTTGTTATAAAGGCGTATTTATAATAAACTAGCTGTGCCCCGCGGTTTTACCTGCGATAAAAGTCTTGTCTTTTTTTATTGATTCGCTTTACAAATTTCTACCCCCCTTTTTACACCCTTAAGGGATAATTTCGGGGATAAAAACTATTCTATATCCTTCCCCACAACTCAAACTATCTCCATACCAAATTTCATCTAAATCGGTTCTGCGGTTATTGATTCCCCATACAAACTTCCACCCCCCTTTTCACCCCCTTTTTTTTTTTTTTTTTTTTTTTTTTTTTTTTTTTTTTTTTTTTTTTTTTTTTTGGATGGGAAATCATCTAATGACTCCTCCCGCTCTGGGTGGAGCGGAAGGGAGTGTCAGACTCTTACTGACTAAAACCCACCCGTGTTCCTTCCTTAGCCCTTTATGTTCCGGGGCAGCGGTAACCCTTTCGGACGATCCCGCTACCCCGGCAGGCTTCGGCCCTGGCGGGCCCCTTCCTTAATGCTGACATCTCTTTGAGGCGCGCGTGGAACACATACGCGCCGTCCGGCACGGGCCTGGTCCTGATCGGACAGAGAGCTACCCATCACTCTCCGTCCGCAGGCCCGCGCCTACGGTGGCCGGGAGTCGTCACGCGGCTCCCGACGCCCGTAGCGTCTCCCGCGGCGGCTGAGGCGTGCGGCTCTCTCCCTGAGCCGTCCCGCCACCTCCTTCGCTAGCATGACTGCTTCGCAGAAGGAGGTGACCGCCTCCCACTCCCTCTCGCCCCGGACCATGGCTTGAACCAGGGCCGGACGCGAGAGGTCGCCGCCGTTGCCGATCGCCTCTACGAGGACACGGCGGTGCTCCGCCCAAGCGGGGCAGACCTCCACCGTATGCTCCACCGTGTCCTCTGGGCGATCCTCGCAGTGGTGACACCCGGGCGTCTCCTCCCGCCTGATGATGTGCAGGAACCTCCCGAAACATCCGTGTCCGGTGAGGACCTGCGTCAGGCGGTAGGTGAGAACGCCGTGACGCCTCTCTAGCCACTCCTCAAAGAGGGGTCTTATCGCCACTATCGTGGCGTGCCCTCCTTTTCACCCCCTTAAAGGATGATTTCTGGGATAAAATCTATCCTATGTCAAATTTCATCTAAATCAGTTTAACGGTTTAAGCGTGAAGAGGTAACAGACAGACAGACACACTATCGCATTTATAATATTAGTATGGATTGTGGTGTTGTTAAACAGTGTTTTGTACTTCAGCATATTGCATCAGTGCACGATTGAGTGATCACGATCGAATGAGTCAGTCGACAGCATTTAAATAATAATTACATTCATAACTAAGCTGATTATTCGCTTCGATTCAATTGAACTGTTTTTTTTACTCAGGCATTTTCATATAATCTGGCCTTGGTTTCATTCAACTGTATTTTTAATAACTAGCCTATAGCCGTTTCGGAGATTAGCCGGAACAAACAATTTTTTTTATATATGTACTTTCATATTTTATGCATTTGGGAAAAAGCTGTAATTTTGACATTACAAAGAGACACTTTAATTTTATTTATTTGTATGTATGTATAGAATAGATCTACGAGGATAAATTGATTGGAATTCCAAACAGTATAATATTTTAAGGTGCGCTGACTTGAATAGAAACCGCCTACAACAATATTATAATGCATTTCAATTAACCAAAACAATGGCATTTCCAAAATCGTATTCAAATAAATTCTATTCATAAACTACACACGCATGAGTACCTATGTCGCAACACCAATTACATAATTATACAAACAAAACCATTAAAGATTTTCTCTCAATTTGCTTAGCTGTCATCTAAACGCTACAATTTAAACGCACCTCACAAAATAAAAAAAATGAATAAAACATTAACACCCGTCGAGGAAATACACAGCATAAAAAATTTGAGGTTACCCGTCGTAAAACACATTAGCACGTAGTTAGACCCACAGCCTACTGATATTAGAGGAGAGGAGAAGGAAAAATGCATTGGCTTTTTGTAATGTGGCAATAACCTGGGGGATTAGGACCGGCCTGCCCGGGATACTCGCCCATTTTCTGTTCCACGCACTTACTTATACCCTAACATGCTTACGATGGAGAATCTTTAACGTTGGGGTCGCAGCACTATGCGTATCTAAGCGTGTGTAGAGGAACCCTTACGCTTAAATTAATATGTAATATGGGGAAGATATCTTCGTTTTAGTTTGCTGAGTAAGGAACAGGCTTTAACAAAACTATTTTCATCACATATGATAATAGTTTTATTAAAACCTCCACTGAACAAAAATATAATATTAAACAAAGCAATGTTATTGTTAAAATGTCGACACTAACCCCCTTACACCCCTTAGGTACTAATAAAGGTTGTATAGCGTCTGTATAGTTACACAACACTTTGTCTTCTTCTTTCGAAAGTCAAATTAGTGACGGGCTGACGGCTGGAAGAGAGAAATCGGTGTGTAACTATTCATCTGATATAATACGTTTATTAGTAAGGGGTTAAGTATTAAAATTCTCATAGATATGCAGAAAGATATTAGCACCAATAACAGAGAAAACTAGACAAAATCACCGATATTTTAAATTCTTTAACACGTACTCAGCCACACGAACAAGAAGTATTTCACACGATTTCTCTAACAGGTTTCTAAATGCTGACACTTTATGAGACGAAGTGACATTATCCTTATTTCAAAAGCACAATACCGTAGAAACGTTGTCAAACTAATTTGGTATAACTCCAAAACAGTATGAAGATTGTATTAGCTTTCTGAAACATTCCGAGTGGAAACATTTGCTTCAGTGTTGTTGTATACAATATCGAGTATTCGAGAATCAAGTCACAGTTTGCACGGCTTACCTATTAGTCGATTCACACGAATTTACTCGCCCGAAACGGGCGAATCGTCACTTTTGAATAATATTATTTTTTCTATAGACCACTCGCACGAATTGGCACATTTTGAATTATATGCAATGGAGTCAAGAAAAAAGGACACTAGCGCATAGAAGTGATACCTAAGAGTTAAATATTATAAAACGTGTATTTTTTTCTTAACTTCATTGCAAAAAAGAGACGACTCGCCCGAAACGGGCGAGTAAATTCGTGCGAATCGACTGATAAGCCATTTGCACGTTGCCAGTATTTTGTTTTCTCCTACATTACTCGATTCCGTTATCTCAGAGGATCCGTAGGACATAAAAGCTAAGGCCTGTTTTTCGCCTCGTATATCGTATCGATTTAGATAGGATACATCGAAGAGACATTTTGTTGCTAAATTAAACAACGAGCACAATATATTCGGAGGGATTTAGTGGAAGTCTTTTTTGGGCTTATAAGCAATTTTGCTCAGAAAAGGAGCAAATAAATAACTATCTGTCGCTTTTCGTGTGTGCTAAATTCGAGCATTGGTGTTGTAAAATGCTAGAGAACATTCGAATATATGAGATCCCTTGTGTTCGCGTTGCTCAGCATTTTGGAGCTCAATTCAGAAGCGGGTGCGCGTATCAAAGATAGATCAGAAAGTAAATGAAAAGTATAATTAAAAGCTCTCAAACATAGAACACGTTTGTTTTTATGTGCCTACAAATTCTATATTTAGATGAGAATTATTTTCGGATTCGCAAGCCAGTTTTATTTTAAAAAATTAAGTGGCACAGTGGCCGTTTGTATGTTAAAGATAGCAGCATTCTCATTCGTGCACAACATGCAAAAGTACGAGTGATTTTTATACGTGTTTAACGCTTTCGGAGAAGTGGCGTAAAGCAGTATTTGTAAAGGAATGTCGTCGTTGCCACACCTCGCCATCGAGGCCGCAAACCGCTGCAGCATCCTTGAAGGCCACATTCCAGCACCAAAGTCTATTTACGGTCTAAGACCTCATTTTCCAATGCATATGAATGGACCTTATCTGTATTAACCATCATAAATGATGCTGTTTCGTAACCATCTGACGTTTATAAGAAAATGCTGCACACTTTCGCTTGCATAACAATGAATTGATTGATTGATACCATGATTAATTGCTATTTTTCGGTTGTATTAGGTAATATGATAATAAAGTGCCAGTCGCCGTCAACTACTTATTGTGTTTTAATTAATTAGGTGAAATAAATTTTAAAGAGTCTGGTGATGTCGCAGATTCATCTGTCTGATTAAGTACTTAACTATTTGGAAATAACAGGTATTAAATTAGACATTCCCCAGCCCATTGCGTATAGTGAATTAATGGCTTCAAGGTGCAGTTTACATTTAAAAGTGTTTAAGAAAATCAACTAAACGAGTGCTCATGGTTTGTTCAACGAAATGTCCAAACGGCTGGTTGAGACTTCCCGTGATACAAGGGCTGACTTTCACCTTGGCCAGAGGCTAACATTGCCATACAACGTGGCAATGTTGGCAGTCTCTAGCATTACCAGTCGATAGCGATGTGGAGGAATTTTTCGACGCCATATTTTAGTTTGTTAATAGTCTTAGTTAGGTTAGGTTATTATATACCTACTTTGTTAGTTAATTTAGTATAAGTTTATCCATAGAATATATTTTTCATCCCCCCATCTCGGAAAGAGTATTTTTGCTCTTCGATAACTGAGTGCAAAAGCCGTTTTTATCCGCTAGAGGATAAAGTAAAATTGAATTTAGAACATCGTGTGCAACAAGTTTGTGAAATCAAAACATCATTAAACCTATTTATTTCTACCTCTATGGTACCGAATTTATCATACAACCTTTTTTTTTTAAAAAACTCAGACTCGGAACCTTCTTGGTGTACTTACTTTTTTTTTAATTTGCGCGCGCCTTTTTCTTTTCATGTCATATTGTTAAAACCTTAGGTTAAAAACAAGAAACTTTAAAAGAAGTGAAAAACCTAAAATGAGTGATTCTAGCGACGAGGAAGTTTATTTGACGCCAACAGAATTGACTGAAACTGTTAATAGTGCGCAAACGAGCTTTCTCCCTCAACAATCACGCGAGAAGTATATTTGAAACAGTACGATATGTTCAACACGTGGCGACTAGCTAAAGGAGCCAAATCTTTCTCAGAAAATGTTTTGCTGGCATATTTTATTGAATTATCCAAGTCCAAGAAATCAAGCACTCTATGGAGTACGTATTCAATGCTAAAAGCAACAATAAAGATGAAAAAAGACATACATATCGACACCTATTCTAAATTAGTGGCATTTTTAAAAAGAGCCTCATCGGGTCATCAACCAAAAAAGTCGAAGGTTTTCACAGCATCGGAAATTGAAAAATTTCTTAACGAAGCACCTGATTCCGTATATTTGGCGGCAAAAGTAAGTCAGTTGCACATTCAGCATCTACTTAGGTATATTAATCAACTACTTAACATAATCTAGTACTTAATAGATGTTGATAGGCATAATTATGCATGCATATCAATTTTATTAATTTATTTACAACAATACTCTTTATATTCCAGGTTGTTCTTATTATTGGTATAAACGGAGCATGTCGAACTAATGAAATAACACAACTTGATGTCAAAAACATTGAGAAACATTCAGATGACTTACTATTAATTAATTTACCTAATACAAAGACAAAAAGAGACCGCAACTTCGTCATTCGCAAGGAATACGTAACAATTGTTGAGAAATATCAAGCCTTACGCCCGCCGAACACTCCAATCAATCGATTTTTTCTACAATATCGCAACGGAAAGTGTGTTAGACAGCCTATGGGTGCTAATAAAATTGGCAGTATCCCTCGAGAAATAGCAACATTTCTTGAACTTCCAGAACCCCTGTTGTACACGGGTCATTGTTTCCGACGAACTTCTGCCACACTTTTGGCAGATTCAGGAGCTGATCTCCTGTCCCTTAAGCGCCATGGAGGTTGGAAGTCCAATGCGGTTGTAGAGGGATACATAGAAAATTCCATCCAAAATAAGTCTAAAATATGTAAAGGCATCGTAGGAAACATTACACTGAAAGAGCCTCAGCCAGATCCTTGGACTGGCCCTTCTACATCAAAAATAAGCCGTTACGAAACACCTAACCATTGCCCTGTCTCGCCAACATTTACGCCAAGGGAATCCGATGAATCGGTACTATTAAGTATGACAGATAGTTTACCGAAAAACAGTACACAAGTCACTAACACCAACATTACAGTACCTAACAAAAATATTACACTCAACTTAAGTAACTGCAACAACTTTACTTTAAATTTTTCTTAATTATACCTAAGTATTATTTGATAAAGTTTAAAGATTATTAAATTCTGTAATACTTACCTACCATAATGTACTTAGTAGTTAATACCTAAACTGAAATAAAAGTATCTTGAGATTGTAAATGTTTATTTTTTTTGCATTTAATCATTTCCTCGCTGAGGTGGGATGAAAAGTTACGTGTTGCACTCGAGTGCAAAGATTTTTCACCTCGTGCTCTTTTGATTCCCTCGCTACCGCTCAGGATTCTAATTTCTGAATCACTCGCCGCGCTCGTGATTCAATTTTAGAATCCTTCGCTTGCTCGGTCATCAAAATTGAGCACGCGGTTAAAAAACAACTTTGCACTCTTGTATAACAAATAACTATTTTAAAGTCCAAGACTAAATGAGACAACTTCTACTACTTACCTAGATTGTTTAGAAATTATGATGCAGCAGTATTAAAGTCAGAAATTTTCTGTCTTTAAACTTAGACTTATGGACAATAATTACCGATTTTCTAAGTTAAATGTCACTTTTATGTACTCATAAGGTCTGTTTACACGACAGGAAATCACAATAATTTAATCAAACGGTGTAAACGCTGCGCAACTCGCAAACAAAACTTTCTCCATTCAAACATCAGTACAATATAAAAGATGGCATACTCGTATAATAGGTACCTATAACTAGTATTTCTTAAGTTATATTGATTATTATTATTAATCCTTATTTTTTTATGTTTATGTCTTAGTTGATTTAGTAATAATAATACTAACATTGTTTAAGTTATACGTACTAACATAATTGTGGGTAATGTGTCTGAATTAAAGATAAATATAAAAAAGCGGCCAAGTGCGAGTAGACTCGCGCACGAAGGGTTCCGTAGCATTATTAATATCGAGCAAATAACGGCAAAAAATCACGTTTGTTGCATGGGAGCCTCCTTAAATATTTATTTTATTCTGTTTTTAGTATTTGTTGTTATAGCAGCAACAGAAATACATAATCTGTGAAAATTTCAACTGTCTAACTATCACAGTTCATGAGATACAGTCTGGTGACAGACAGACAGACGGACAGTGGAGTCTTAGTAATAGGGTCCCGTTTTTACCCTTTGGGTAGGGAACCCTAAAAATGAGCTCTGGACAGAGAGACGTGGAAAGCAAGTAGGGAGGTCTTTGTCCAGCAGTGAAACAATAATGGCTAATAAAAAAAAAAATTATCTTCAAAACATTTAAAAATGTTATTTTTGTTGTTTCAGAACATCCTGGACAAATTTAATCCAGGTGCTCGACAGATGATAACGGCCGGAAAAGCCTACCTAAAGGCTTTACACGGTAAGTACCTTTTTATCACATTGCCTTTTTACTCAATTAAATTCTGAGCTAAACAACATTGAATATTCGTGAACGTGATTTTGTTATGTACTCGTTGAATATGTCGGCGCGTTGGCAAGTAGGCAGTAATGCCAGGGTTATACGAGGCTAGTTTTTCAAGCTAGGATAGCAGAATTGTGCTATTAAGCTAGCAAGATAGCCACTCTGGCCTCGTGTATACAGAACTTTCCTCGTTTTTAGGCTAGTAAGCTAGTGAGCTGTGAATGGTGAAAGCAGTGTAGTTGTGGCCGCGACTTACGAGTCGTAGGTCGTAGGTTCGAACCCGGGCAGTCGCTTTGTGTAATTTATTTCTTCACCACTGCTCTTAAAAACGGTGCAGGAAAACATCATGAGGAAATCGGCATTTCCTAGGACCAAAAATTCGAAGACATGTGACATCCACCAACCCGTACCCGGGCCCACTCCATCAACATACATTATAACATTATAGTCTGTTTATGAAGTTATTGAGAAAAATAGTAAACTAGTGTGGCAATTTATTACGATAGGGTTTTATTTTTGAGCTAGGAGCGGCCTCCACCTCAGTTTTTAACTATAGTGGTATTTTTAGTAGCCGTCGCGTGTGACTGGCAAAGCTAGTATCCAATCGGATCATTTTGCTCCATGGATTAAGTCACTGCAATGCTACTGGATTTAAATATCCTAGCATCGCGGAAACCGCTCTAGCATGTAATAATCGAGGATATAATAGGCCCGTGGGGTAGTTGCGTAATGCACTAACAGTAGGAATAGCTTCCATTTTGACAGTTCAACACCATTCATTGCGTTATTTACGTTGTTGAGCAGACAATTTTTTCGAACATATGAAGCAATGGATCAGTAATATCCTTCAAAATGATTCAGTTTGTTATTGAATGTGTGTTACGCATTTAGGGTTCAGGATATACAATATGTAACATAATTAACGCAATACCTCATACACCCCAATTAGAGTATTGAGTTAAAAACATAATACAATGACTAAAACATTTTTTTTAAAGCTAGCTGTTATGTTGACTCTAGCATTACTTTAAGTATTCAAAATTGAGTCTTATTGCCTTGAAATAAACTTTAATTTTCTTTGGCTCAATAGGCGGTCAACAGCAAAATACATAAAATACCTATATTAAAGTCATTGAAATCGATTCAGTAGTCAATTATGAGCAAACTACTTTCAGGACTTGCGTTTATTCTGTTACACTTTGTACAAAATAGCTTGTTATCTAACACGAGGCTAGTTTTTGAAGCTAGGATGGTTCTAGAACTACATAGTAAATGATGACCATCGTAAACAGCAGGGTAATTGCGTAACACACTATCAGTAGCAATGGGTTTCATTTTGACAGTTCAACAACATGCATTGCGTTATTTACGTTGTTGAGCAGACACAATTTTCGTACATAAGGAGCAATGGATTAGCAATATACTTCAAAATGATTCAAACTGAGAGTAATAGTGTGTTACACAATTAGGGTGCAGGTTGCCATTGCGAGGCTCAGTCTCAGCGTCTGTATGCTAATCAAAGCTATATAATTTACACTAGTACGTAATTGTAGGCATCTTAATGGTTCTAGGTACTAAGAATAAGATATGAGATCTTCCCATGACTCGTAAGCGGTGATTTAGAGATTTTATCACATATATGCAGCAGTTGTTCGCTAATTAGAACTTATTGTAAAAATCTGGTTTCAAGATTGGAGTGATTGAAGTTTCCGCTTGATGGATAAAGGCCCTAGATACCTAGTTCCCAAATTAGTCATCTTACATAGTCAGCCTTTACTTTTCCCACTGCTGGGACACAGGCCTCCTCTCTTTGAGAGAGAGTGGACCGTACCTTACCACGCGGGCCCAGGGCAGGTTGGTAAATGGCACACGTCTTCGAATTTTTGGTTCTAGTACATGCCAGTTTCCTCACGATGTTTTTCTTCACCAAAGTAACGCGCCTGACTGGGTTTGAACCCACGACCTACAGCTCGTAAGTCAGGGCCATTACAACTGAGCCGCCACTGTTCACTGCTGCTAGTGATCGAAGATTAGCGAAAAATATGCTAATGCAGACCATTACTAAACTGGAGATAACTCTAGCTACAGATTAAGAAAAAGACGGACACCGTCGGAAACTTTGAATTATACTTTATCATAGAAATTAGTATATTCTAGACCCGGCTAGACACCACACAATTAGCTACATCAATAAGAAAGTGAAACCGTCGTTGTGTCTCGTAAATCTCTGTTGACGCGTATTCAGTGAAACGCGTACAATTAATTTATGTAGTGTAAGGCAAATGGGCGCATCTATATGCAAAACCTCGGTGTTCCCCGCTTGCTTGGCTGCGGAACTGGGGCGTGGTTTGTGCCAAATTGTCTCTGCTGGCTTATCTAGAGTATTATAGCCAGAACTAGCAGCAATAAACTTGGGCATTCCCGCGATGTATGACTCCGGAGGCCTCCGTGTATGGGTTTTATTTAGATGTTTTGCGGTTAATTTTGTTTTATCTCGGTTTATGAGGGTAATGAGTGACCTGTTTATTTATTAGCAGAACTTTGTCCCCGTTGTTCCCTTTCTCTTAACTTTGGTATATAATTCAACGGATTCAGCATCGGGGGACAATATAAACTGCATAATTGTAATCTACGCATTGGACTCTGTATTCAAGTTTATCTTCGTTTTATTTACATTTTAGGCATAATTACTTAACTTCACTTTCGTTACCTAAGTAAAATGAATATTAAAATTTAATATCGCCTAAAACCTGCCGATTGGAAATTTTCTCGAAGCACTTATCATTTTATGGCACTTCACAGATTCGTTGAATGCCATCAGCCTCTTTTAATCTGGCCTGAATATTTTTACTCGAAAGGACGAAAAAATGCTGTTGGAACTACTCAAACAATTTTAGGACAACAAGATTTGGTATTTTAACCGTACTTGTTGTTGACTTGTTCCAGATACAAGTACTTGTCTGCTTAAATTATGCTAATGAACTCTAAGAATGTTGTGCTTTTATGGTAAATCAACAGCTGACCCTGTAAAGATGTAGTTGTTCTAAATTCGCACTACACTTTTTTGGTCTTCGCCAATCGCAATAGATTATGTAAGCACATGGAACCCGTACCTACGTCTAAGATATCTCGGTGAGTTACCTATTCCTTTTATCAGAGTACAGGTGCTTTCCTCACATAGGTAATCCCTTTTCTAACAACCCACACGGGGAAAGATAAGAGAACGCCATTCTCAGGCGAAGACCACAGACTATAGACATTCTACTTTAGATAGCATCGCATAGTAATAAGTAATTATTGCTGTTACGACGGTCCCTCCTCTACCATTTGCGAAATTACATATACCTCCCTTTTATTACAAGAATCTTAATTATTGCTAAGAATTGTTTACGTAATTGCAGGTCATTAACACACGTTCATCAATGACTGGCCATCTTCACAACATTTTAAAGAAAAAAAAAAGATCGATCATTTTTGAATACTGAATCCGCTTTATGTAAGAAAAAAGAATAAAATATCATTGCATACTTACTGGCTTAGTGCTATAATTTAATAATAATAGATAAGAAGGCAATAAGTGGGTACTTTCACTGCTTAGATAATGCGGCACAATTCTACTTACATTATATCATATTTTATATATCGATCTATTATGTCTGGGTAAGTAAAATATTATCGTATCGACATCCGCAATCGAGTTCATCACGATTTTCTTGTTTTATTTTATTTGATCGTTTCTCATTTTATTTAATTTCACTAATATAGCTTAAAGATTGGATGACGGACATAAAATTCGATTGTTACGGGGCGCGGCGTAATGTCGGATTTATTTATTTATTTATTATTTATTTAATACTTTAAGCACAAATGTACAGAGGCGGACTTAATGCCATAGGCATTTTCTACCAGTCACCTTTGGGTGATGCAGAGACAAACAGTGGTAGGTGCAATCCTGAACATTGAGGAATAAATATTTTAAATATAAAGATACGCATAAACTTATTAAAACATTATTAAAATTATGTAAAAATGGCGAAATGAAACTAGTTTATAAAATGGTTTCGCGGTTTATTTATCTAAATTCGTGACACTAATTATTGCCGTTGTTATATTCAATATTGGAAAAATCATCTTCTTTCAATCTCCATAGCAACATGCAAACGTGACTTACTAAATTTAAGTTTTTATAGTTGAGGTTTAGTAAGAAACCGCTGGATGTTTTCAAATGGAAATTAAATTGTTATCCATAAATTAAATTATATTTTATTCGAAAATATCTATCGGTTTCTTACCAAATATCAACCATATGCGACAGCCCTGGTTACTTATCTCCTTTGGTGACCGTACATTATAAAATGATGTAATATACAGGATGAAATTGAAAACTTGCGCCAAATCGAAATAGGAAATGCAGTAACTGTTATATAATCATTATTAATTGTCATTTCCCAAATCAAAATTCTTGAAAAAAATCGTATAATTATCGTCTTTTTTTATGGATGGGAGATCATCTAATGACTCCTCCCGCTCTGGGTGAAGCGGAAGGGAGTGTCAGACTCTTACTGACTACTGACTAAAACCCACCCGTGTTCCTTCCTTAGCCCTTTATGTTCCGGGCAGCGGTAACCCTTTCGGAGAATCCCGCTACCCCGGCAGGCTTGGGCCCTAACGGACCACTTCCCTTATTCTGACATCTTTTTATCGTCTTAGGTAGTCATTAAATGGGAACCAGCCTATCATTCAAACCCTGATTCAATTTCCACCCCTTCCTCAGTCAATTATAAAGCCTTGTACAAAACAATGGGCAACTGATGCATTCTTCAGTTCTCCTCCACCCGATGTATCGTCGATCGGCACGTTTTCATTACACCATGTTCGATTCAAATGGGGCGACCGGCGGAGTACATGAGTGCATACATATATGGCTTTATCGAACGAAATTATTTTTTTTTTTCACAGGTGCGGCAGCGGCATCGCGGTTGTATGTGGATGCAGTGGGGAAGCTGGGCAGGCAGGCACAACAGGGCACGTGGGGAGGATGCGCCGATATAGGTATGTAATATATTATGTATGTAATATTGGATGATTTGGCTGGCAATAAAGGTTCGCAAAGGGACTTGCTTCCCCCCTGTTTCAGTAAATGTGGCTGAAAATTTGAAGTTACAAACAACAACTAGGTACTTATTTAAAATGTTGCTGTGCAGGGTCCATAATTCTTTATATTGTTTAATACTTACCACCTGTATGTGTGCATTATGAATTGCAATAAATATTAATTGAATTGAAAAATTTATTGCTCATGGTGGCAGATGATATTGCTTGAGCCTATGTTACCTAAGGCTCTTTGGGGCATTGTAAGTATCTGAGTAAACGTTTGTTACATCTCTTCTAAGAACGCCTGATTCCCTCAAGATACAATGAAGTTCTTGAAAGGTAACCTACCTACTCCCTAAATAAATCTATTTCCCGAGAGTACGAAAATAATTAACGATAACAATAATTTTCAGGAACTGCCCTAATGAAAGTCGTCGAGGTATACCGAGAGATACAAGATCAACAAATGAATATCGTAAGTTCCATTTATAACGAAAACTAAGAGGAAAACAAATACTGTTTATACCTATTTATTCGCCTTTTGTCCTTATAGTAGAAACTATCTTAATGTTCCCATCCAATAATCTGCAAGAAAAAGAGCAAGTCCTGGCCCAGTGGTAACTGCCGCGACTTACGAGTTGTAAGTTCGAACCCAGACAGGCGCTTTACTTAATGCAAATTATTTCATCTACACTGCTCTCAAAACGGTGAAGGAAAACATAGTGAGGAAACCGGCATGTCCTAGAACCAAAAATACGAAGACATATATCTGATATCTACCAACCGCCCGCGTGGTGGATTACGGCCTACTCTCACTGAAAGGAGGCCTGATTCCCTGCAGTGGGAACATTATAGGCTGAATAATCTGCAAGTTATTTGTTTGTTTCAGCTGAAGGCATTTTACGTAGATCTACTGGTACCCCTGGAAACTAATCTGGAGAAAGATACAAAAGTAGTACAGGTCAGTCAATAAGGCTTTTTCCTTCATAATCTTTTATGTGAATAGTTCCAAGTTTCGAGGGATTGTTTACAGGATAAAGGGAATAGGGTCCGGAGTTCAAATAAGCTTAGTATAGCGCCCGTGAGATAAGAGTTTCTATTAAAAAAGTTTCGACAATAGGTACCAACAGTTCGTATATTTTTACAAATGGCGTAGTTTGTTTGTTCGACACGAGCTGTGAGTGTTTACAACAATTTGCCAATAGGTACCTACACAAATAAGATTTCATCTGAATGTACCTACTGGCAGTTTTTCTCCGAAAACTAATATTCAAGGAGAAGTTACGTTTCCCTTTTTTATCGCTTCAATGGAATTCAAATATAATTCCCGAGAACTATTTTTATTGACTTCAAAAACTCGCACAGAACCACGGTATTGTTATTTTCATCACAAAATTCCGTACCAGGTAGGTATTCATAAAACTGAAAATATGGCATACGAGAACGATGTTCACGAAACAATTGAACTTATTCGAAATTCTAATGATTGGTTTGCATTGTGTTGTTTCAGTCGGAACAAAAGAGGTTTTTACAACAACACAAGCTGAGGTCAGAGAGCTACAGTAAGGCAGCTGCGACTATAAAAAAACAACGAAAGAAGAAGCCTAATGTCACCAAAGTTGGAACCGCAATGGATAAGGAGATGAAGGTAGAAATACATTGCTCTTTTTGTATTAAAGATGTAATAGAAAGTCGGTGTAAACTGATCAATGTACGTTAATAAATAATACTCTTTCATTTGTTTTTGACGTACACTAATTTTCCTGCAATTCGTGTTTCAAATCAAATCAGAATCATTTATTTGCATTCAATATTTATTTACCCATGGCTCTTTATACAGGACGACATCAAGCTATACATATCCAGTATAATCTGACTTGTCATTGTACAAAAAGCCCATACAATGTGAGGTCAGCTAAAACTGGACATGTATAGCTTGACACACTATGTAAAGTGTGTTAGACCATCTAATTTATATTGAGAGTAACAGATTTAAATTCCATCCATATTCTCATTCAATGGTAATAGGAAACTAGAATTGCATGTATTATTCAAAGCACAGTATTGAAACTAGAGGAATATCAGTACATATAACATTTTCACATTGACTCCGCTGTGAAATATTTTCACGTAATAGGCATAATAATAGTTCGCATAATATAAATAAATTCTCGTATAAAACATGAAATACGATGCAGTTAATAATATTTTAATGGACTCCTTGTATTGTATGTTAGGCATTTTGATGAATAGCGAATTCATTATGATAAATAATAGTGGTGGTATTAGAATCTGGATCAAATTAATATATTCAACCCACATTTACCAATGTATCTTCTGCTAAATAAGTGCTCATACACACGAGCGACTCTCGTCAACGGCAGTGGCACCTGCAGCCGTCGTAAACATGCCGCTCGTGTATTTGAGCACCGTCTCTAATACACGAGAGGCACGTTGTCGACGGCGAAGGTCGACGGCTGCTGCAGATGCGCTCGCCTACTCGCCTCTGCAGTTGACGCGTGTCGCTCATGCATGTGTATGCACACTAAAGTAAATGCGGGTATCATAGGTTGTAATAATCGAAACAAATGCGTCAATGCGGCTATGCGCATGTTCGTCATAATAAAATTAAAAATACCCACACCCGTCGAACTTTAGGAACTTAGGACGTTAGTAGAGGTTATCACTACTTTAATGTTACTTAAGTCGACTTAGTTCTTAGAAACTTATGTAGGTACTTGTTTTAATTAATCCAGTGCCAGAACATTCAGTTTACAGACAGTAACACCCCTCGCACCCAGTAAAAAAGAAAATCTATTTCAATTGCATCCAATCCGCAAACAGTTCACCAAACTTGTAATGACACTGTACTATTTTTACAGAACATGCAGATACTAGAAGAAGAGAAAACCAAATTGGATGCGTTCTGCGAACAAAGCCTGAAGAACGTAAGTACTGTAGCAACGAACGTCGAATTGTATCCTACCACAATACCCGTATATATTATCTGTGCCCGTACAAAGGAAAACGAACAATACTCTACTTTTATTGATCTTAGCAGAACTACATTCAGTTAGTTTTATTCATTCATTCATTCATTCAATTGCAGACCGGCGACAGATCTGTAAATGCATTGTTCAGGACCGCTTCAGACAATAATTAACTAATTAAAAATATAATGAACATTGCTGCAGACGACTTAATTAGTTAGGCATATCGATATTGTCAACGCGCCATACTGCTGTGTCTACCATTTTCTAAACGCCTGTTCAAGTGCTCGTGCCTAATGATAACAACTGCACGGGTCGATCGAGGAGTAAACACTTGCCGTGATCAGTTCGTGGATGGATGACCATATCGAGATCCTCCGTACCTCGGAAAGCACGTTAAGCCGTTGGTCCCGGCTGTCATTCGTAGATCTTTGAGAGTCGTTACGGGCAGTCAGAAGCCCGACAGTCTGACAACCAGTATTACCAAGGGCTATCGCGTTAACTTGTAACTGCGTTGTAGAGGTCAGATAGGCAGTCGCTTCATGTAAAATACTAGTATTCAGCTGCATCCGGATAGACTAGAAGCCGACCCCAACTTTGTTGGGAAAAGGCTTGGTTGATTGATTGAAGTGTACAAATGCCCGATAAGATTATAATTATGCTGTCAAATCTTATAGTAGCTGCTGTTGTGATTGGTTGACCGAAATGACAACAGCTAATCATATCATTGACATAAGATTTGATAGTAAAATAAATTGTATAAACTTTCAAAAACCAGTTGTGTTGTGAAATCTATGGCATGCCTCAATATTAATTACTGGTTCAATTATGAAATCAATTCGTTTGTTAATCTTGATTTGGGAACAAGCGTGTATTGTAGCTATTATTCGAAATAACTAGGTATATTTCGGAAGTACGCTAGTCCAATTTTCAGATAACCTTTATTAGCAATCTTAAAACCAGTTTTACAATTTATTTATATTAAAAGTTTAGACATCAGAAGTCTCCAGATTGCTTTGCTCTATTGCATAAGCCTCCCCAGGTTTTTCCATAGTTCACGGTCGTGAGTTTTTCTCCTCTATGTCCCTCCCGCAGTACCTAGTTTTCAAGTATTACTTTTTACTTTATTTTGTAATCTAATCTTAAATATTATGTATAAATATGTTTAACAGTTTATGAAATTTTATTTATTTAGTTATATACTATACACTATTTACTAAAATAAAAGACTAACTAACCTACTATACAAATAAATAAAAAATAAAAATATGTTTTGATAATATTATCTAATAATTTAATGAATTGTTAACCTTTTAATGTGAATGTTGTGTATGCCTATAAGTGATGTATTTACACAGAATTGAAGACCCGTGATTACCTGTTGTTAATACCCTTGTAAATATACCGTTGGTGTACCTTGCTCAATAAATAAATAAAATAAGTCGTGTTCCCATCTTTGAAATGGTCTTCCTCTTTCCTCCTCTGGGATACCAATTTGTAACTTCTTTGGCTCAATTTCCGTTTTTACCACTGATGACATGACCTGCCCACTTCTATTTTAGTTTTTTAATTATATAAAGTCACGTGGGCTTCGTTCTTTTTCATCTTATAGATTAAGATTTACTTTGTCTTTTTTCATTATATTACATTATATTAGCATGCTCCTTTCTGCGGTGTGTTGACATGCTTCCAATCTTTTTATTTTTTCTTTTGTTAGAGGCCACATTTAGCAACCGCTAGATAAGCTATAGTTCATGAGATGATAAATCATGTAGGTGTCCTTCCATACCTTCTTAAAATACGATTTGTTTACACTTTTCTTTTCCCCCAGGCCATGACGCAGGAGCGTCGTCGGTACGGCTTTGTCCTAGAACGACAATGCTCTCTGGCTAAACACTGGTTGGCTTACCACACCGCTGGAGCAGCTGCCTACAACTCAGGACTAGAAGAGTGGCTCGAAGTGTCCAGGACTCGCGAATTCCTGCCGCCCAATGTTGAAGCCATGTTCGTTAGTAGAATGAGGGTAAGTAAAATAAAATAAATAAATAATAAACCTTTATTGCTACATACTAAATTAGGTAAAATGAACTAGGTATTGTGTGTTCATTTTATTTCTTATTTTTATCTTATCGTATGCTGCACCGGTTGATGTCAGCACGTCGCTGAAAACCAACGCTGGGGCTCTGTCTCACATAGGGTCGTAGCATTGTGCTGAGCGATAGCCGTTTTGCGTGGATGTGACGCATATTTTTCTCAAAATGGTTCTTTTTTGTGTTGTGTTCTTTCTCTGGGTCGTGTTTACAGCAAATGAACATTTTCACACAGATTATAAAAGGACCACATTGGCCCCAAACTAAGTAAGCCTGTATCTTTTGCACAAAAAAAAAAAACAATCATATTATTAAGCTCACAATTTTGCTAGTTCAAAATAGAACGAATTAAAACACTAATTTATTTGCTTACCCTCAAGGGTAAAACGGTAAATAGCTGCAATTTATTTATTCAAAGTAGGTAATTATTCTTTTGAATCAACTTGACGTTTAATAAAGTTCACAATATGGCTTTAGTTTTAAAATGTGGCTTCACTTTATTAAAAAAAGAAGTGACATTTCAGAGCTGTGGAAAGTAATCGTATTTCTTGTATTTATAAAAAGGAATGAAACAAATATGATAAACAACCATAAAAACGTTAATGTTAAGCTTAGTAGCATGAGAGTCACTTCCACCAGCGACGCAGCGGTAAACGTAATACAAAAATTAACTAAATTAATTAACATTTTAATGTAAAATCTCGTTTTACCCTCAAATGCGTCAATTAGTAGCCCTATTTCCGGAGGGGTAGTTGACATTTTACATCATTTGGTACTACCCAACTCAAATCGTAGATAAAAGCAAGCGGAAAAATATTTTCACGACTCCAACATAATGTCGTGTCTCGACTTCCGAGTCCTACCTTGTTACGTCATAAAAATCTGTCTCCACTAACGTAAAATTATTTTATGGGCTCTTACTTGCTATACAGCCCGATTAAACGGTCGTTTTGCTTCAAAATGACGAATAGAATCGGAAAAGTAAACAATAGTTAAATTACATAATGGTTCAATAAGAATAGTATCTTCTATTGTACAACATCTAAGAAATAAGACGTTGTTTATGGTTGTTTATCTGATCCTGTTAAAGCTTTATGGCTTTTAAAGCCCTGAACTCAATTCTAGACTGGCTCAAGGCTAAGCTTCATCTTAATTACAGATCAGAATCTACATACTTGAAAGTTATAAAGTAAATACATAACTTTACTTTTGTTTACAGCAAGTGTCATTCTGGGCTGATGAAGACGTATACGCAAGTCCTCGCATCGGCGATGACGATGATCGAGCTTCCGTCGGATCTGCTTTACGTAAAACTAGATCAGTGGATGCTTCATGTCTTGACGTCAGGTCTATCGGAGACCTAGGGTCACCAGCTCAAGGATTGTCGAGAGCCAAATCGGATTTTAATCTTCAAGCCACCTCAAATAATGAAGATCAAGGTAAAGTTCACTAATGAGAAACATTCTTATAATGTCAATACATTAATTATGATTCCATACCTGTTCTGCCTGATCCAATAAGATATTTTCCAAATAATAATAATTATTATTAATCATTTGGAATTCTTCTGATACGTAACGCGTAACTTCCTCTATGTTTATATTTACTATTGTCTACTCTAGAACTGACTATAAATATTCCCAATTTTTTTACAGTGACTGACACCCGCACAGCAACCCGTCCCTCATCTCTTGCCCCACCGACCTGCACTACACGAGACCCGCCATTGGCCCGAGCTTTATACGCATACGCAGCTGCTGGCGATAACCAGCTGAGCTTCCAACAAGGAGATGTACTGGCCCTCCTAGGAGAAAGGACTAAAGGATGGCAATATGGCGAGAATTTGCGGTCTCATCATGCTGGCTGGTTCCCCCTTGCTTATACTGAACCGATCCCTCTTGATGAAACTGGGTGAGTTTTTTTATTTTGTACTGTTCTTACGTTGATATTCAACTTCAAGTACGAGTGTGTTTACGAGGTGAGCGACCGCCCGAGCCCGACTCCTCCGTGGCCAAAAAGACGTACACAGGAATATCACAGACAATCTCAAAGCTGGAATTTTACATGTCAAAAACATTCCTGCGATTGTTACATTGTCACGTAAACAATGACACGATCAAAATAATGATAAAAAATAATACAGGATGGCTTTGAGAGACCACTCATCATCTTCATCTGCCTAGCCTTTTCCCAAATATGTTGGGGTCGGCTTTCATTCTAACCGGATGCAGCTGAATACCAGTATTTTACATGGAGCGACTGCCTATCTGACCTCCACAACCCAGTTACTGGGGATACCCCTTGGTAAGACTATTTGTCAGACTTTCGGGCTTCTGACTACCCTTAACGACTGTCAAAGATCCACGAATGACAGCCAGGACCAACGGCTTTGCATGCTTTCCGAGGCACGGAAGGGTCTCAGTATGTAAAGATGGTCACCCATCCACAGACCAACCGCGGCAAGCGTAACCTGATCGATCGAGCCTTGCGGCTGTCATTATTTAACCACGGACCACTATTACTTAAAAAAAAAGAAATCAATACCTACACCATAAGTAAAAAGAGCCTACCACCATGACAAAAAAAAAATTAAGGCAGGTACTAATTCTTGATAATTTCCGCAGAAGTTCGCCTGCTCGGTGGAGCGTCGTACAGACACCTTCAGAGGCGCCACCACCGGCGCCAATGGCACACGCACAGACAACGCCTTCAGGCTCAGTGCACACGCACTCACACCCACCTGCTCGCATGTTCGGAGATACAGTCACTGCTCATCATGTTACCAAGGTAAACTAAATGCTTCTACTAAAGAACAGTTCCTTTACATGCAGCCCATAGATGGACAACACAATGAGCTTTGTTATGTTTTCCATCTATGCCTATTAGTAGCAAGATTTCTGTTAAATACACACTCAAGCACCACATTTAATCATAGGGTCGTCTTGGAAGCGGCTCGCCAGGACTTCCACCGACTTTACCAGCGCCATCACCTAGTGCTTTAAGCACCTCAGCGAGCGCTACATTCCACGCGTCCACCCCGGCCGCAGGTGCTACAAATGCTATCAAGAACTCCACATCATCAGCCAGCTTCACTACTCATGCTGTCATAGAAACAAGGAGTTTTGGCCCACAGACATTACCTATGCGCTCTCAGGTATCTATTGTCAGACTTCCCAATAAAACATACGACACAAAGTCTTCCAGATTTCAAAAATTGATTTCTATTTCTTGATTCTGCAGGTGGCTCAGAATAAAGCAGGACCAGCTAAAACCGTAGTTAGTGCAGTAGGTGCTGTAGGAAATGTGTCACTGCATAGCTCCAATGATTCAGGCTTCTCCAATGAGCCACCACCACAGCCCGATGTAGACTACAGTGATGAAGAAGCTCAACGACTCCGTGTTCCCATCAGGTATTCATACAGCCCCAAATTTTTTATGTTATTTTTGCATGTATTCATTTAAAACTCCTGTATGCTTGACTTTTTTCGTTGCTTTTATGTAGTTAAGCTAGTACCATTCACTCTTCCTTTTATTTATTTTTTGTAGTAAATCTGCTCAACAAAACATCGATAATAGAGCGTACTTGCTTAAAACTCAAAGCTTGAGGAGAGGTCCTAAACCTAATAATACCGCCAATGGATATATGACCGACGATCAACAATTGATGTTACGCAACATGTTGGATATGGACAAGGACTCCCAAAAAGTGAAAAGGACTAAATCATTCTGGAAATTTGGACGCACTACTGCTGAAGAGATCATGGAAGGAATGTCGCTCTGGCAACATCGTGATATTGTTGACACCGTTCCAGAGTATAAGAAAAAGCTTTTCGAAAAGATGAAGAAGGAATTGCGCCCTGCACCAGATATTCCAAAACAAGCTAGTCCAGAAAAAACTATTCCCACTGAAAACGGACAGCCGCCGCGTCTAAGAGAAACTATTGACAGAAAAGACGTGAAAGCTGTTAACGGAATTCGCCAAGCCAAGAGCCTGGGATCCATCCAAAGTGAAGAAAGAATAGAAAAAGGTCGGAAGGCAATGGATGGCTACCAACAAACTCAAACTATGAATAAAAAAAGTATGTCTGAAAAATCGATAATTGAAGAAAAACATGAAGATTTTATACCACGAAACGAGTCAAGGCACTCGGACTTAACAAACACGAGTACAATCAAAACGAACTTTGAAAACAGTTTCTACAACGATGAGAACGGAGAAGGCTTTGTTATGAAAACTGTTAAGCGAAGAGAAATACTGCAAAAGTATGACAATGACAGCAGCTCTGACGTTAATTCTGTTGCTTCGAGCACTGATCCGTATGACTGTATAATTGTAGATGATCATATGAAATCACGGAAGCAGCAAGAAATGGATAGACGTCGGCAGACGCAAATGATCGAAGAAGATGTCAAGAAACGCAAAGAAAACACATATATGCCAGAATTTGAAGAAATAGAGGTAACTCCGATCAAGCCACACGTACGTGCCACAATCTCTTCAGAAAAAACTAAAAACCCAACTCATGAGCGAAGTCCGCCGAAAACTATGGAATTTAAAACTTTCAAAGACAGCTCGAAAGAAATTAAAACATTTTCCGCGTCATCTGAAACACTCAAGTACAAAGACAACGAACAACACACTGACCGTTATGGAATCCCCATGGAACGAAACAACAACGACGTTCGTAATGAGGAAATTTATAATGGACACGATGAAGGAACGTTGAAATATAAAAAACGCTTAAGTAATGAAGAGAAGAATCATCAACCACCAAACAATTTCGAAAATGGAAAGAATCATAAAAAAGAGTATCCTCAAGCCGAAACAAGAAACCAGAAGAAAGACGGCAGACCATATGAACCCAATCGTGAGCCAAGAATAGATTACTCGCTAGACAGACGCCAAACAAGGAAAGAATTCACTGATACAAGGGGCAGGGATCCAAAGAAGATTAGAACGAACAGAAGTTATGACGACAGCTCTTTACCACATAATGGACGCAGAGAAGAAAGGTACTACGAGTCGAACATATCGTACTTCAGTGACCAAGAGCGGAGATCGTCTCGGTATGACTATGAAACGGATTCTAAGAAAGCCGAAAAGTCAAAGATTCGTCAAGAGGAGGCCAGACTTGAACAGAGGCGTTTTGCTGACCGTCGGAGTGAAGGCCCATACAGTGAATCAGACGACCAAAAGTTCAACGAAGCCTTGAAGCAACAGCGACCTCAATTGCTTCCTCGGACCAAGTTACTGAAGAGACCTTCGGAAGGAAGCGAGTTGCTGCCAGAGGACGGCCATACTTTTGGACCCTGGTATGATTTATGGGGACGCGAAACAGCCGTCTACAAGTAATACGAAGGAGGTTTGTTTTTAATTACTGATTTTCTTTTGTTTACTTTTACTTCTGTAGGCACGAAATATCTTTTTGTTTGCCGCTTTTTGTCTAGTTCCTCTCTACGTTTTGTACTTTTGTGTCACGTATTTAGAACTGTCATTACTCTGATGAATTATACTAAAATCTTCAATAGGTTATTATAAAAAACGTTATTTAAAATAACGACGCAACTGTAAAATTATAACGAGTCTTCGATTGAATAAAGCAAACAAAATTCAGTTTTATTTTCTGAGTTACACTTAAAATCAATGTATTTCCCTGAATAGAAAATATTTTTAAAAGTAAGTAGTAAATTTTCCATTTCTCCCGCAGGCCCCAACAATTTGCAACGGTGAAGTTAAGGAAAGCGCTAACAAATGATCGCTCGTCGCCGGCCATCGAGTAATGTTTTATATGCGTATAATATAATATAATTATATTATTTTGTTAATTAATATTAATTGTAAATTAGAAACACCATGTATTTTGTACAGTTAAATATTCATAGTCTAACAAAGAAATATATCACAATTTTTTACAATAATCTAAATTTTAGTTTCCTTTAAGAACCCAAAGAATTACCTAAGAAAATAATAAACATGTATCAACAAAGGTTATGGTAAGGTTGCAAACCTTTGTTTTAAGGAAAAAGTTACAATTTAGATTAACATTTTACACGCTTTCATAAACGAAATCCAATGTAGCCAGTCAGAATACAGTCAAGACTATAATTTAACTACTCCCCGTCGATGTCGTAAAATTTGAAACAATTGAAAGACTAGGTACCTCTATTTGACGCTTTTACTCTCATCGTATCACCGAAAAATATGGCTCCGACAAAATTAAATCAAGGCACGACTCGTGCAGTTTGTCGCAAAAGAAAAATCAACGTTCAATTGGCCCCACGCGACAATGACCGATGATTTATTGCGTTTCCCGTCCCCATGGGGATCGCCGGAAATGACGCGCCGTCGGTCGTTGTCTCGTCGAGAAATATTCCGTCGATATGTTATGTTTCTGAGACACTCCTGCAGTCAATTATACGAATAAGGTTCAAGGAAGTAAAAGCCTTTTTCATGCCGTCCACATCCGATGCTTGAGGGACTGTTTTATTATAGCTGGAAGATATAGTGGGTATAAATCTTGGGTTTACCTAGATAAACTTATCTCAAAGAGGATTTAAGGGGCTTTAATGTTTCGATAACAATCATGGTAAGGATAATTGAACATCCAACCTATATCGGACAAGTAGGTAAGTAAGTTAGTGTGTTCTGTGAACGAAACAAAGTAAGTAGTATCTAAATCTATACTAAGAATAAAGCTGTAAAGTTTGTTTGTGTTTTTGAACGCGCTAATATCTAGAACTACCATCGAAAGTCTTTTTGCATTTGATAGCCCAATTCTTGAGGGAGGCTATCTTAAGGCTATGCATAGGACTCTTAGGAGCTGAGCAAAAAGAAAAAACTCAGAAATAATGCTAAACGAGAAGTAATTAATAACGCAGTCAGGCGATGCGATGCGACGGGGTGGGTCGGGGGAACAAGAAATTTCACGCGAACGAAGACGCGCGCAGAAGCTGGTAAATTATTCAAAGCATAGCAAAGGATCTCTCGATTTAAGAGGCCGTAATCACCGTGCTTGGCAGGCGGATTACTGATCACAGGTTGTTGGTATTTGCTGACAGGAGGGCGCCTCTTTTGCCATCAAGACGACTTTAAGTATCACAATATACTTTATGTCCACGAATGGAGAACATTAAACAATAAAAGTTATGAAATTATAACTAATTCTTCTTTTTCACCTCGTAAAGTGGGACTACCTTGACGGAATGACAGCAGCGTGTGGATGTGGACATGTGCCACAAACTTTGCTCCAGCTCCCGCCCTTTGTGCCCAAAAGCATGCAGCCAAAGTGACCTCTGCGCTGCCACCGATAACGCCGTGGAATTGGCGAAGTATTGGGCCAAAATTTTTTTAGTAACTGCCTTTCCAGCGACACGAAAAAGAAGACTTTTTTATTTTTTCTTGATACGAAAACTACAACTAAATCAACACTTAACACCACCTGTAGTTCGGCAAACTGTTAATTTCCTAACCAAATACGGGGACTACGGGGAGGGCTGAACATCGTAAATCGATCATCTGTCAAGTCGACGGCCGACGGCGTTGATAGAACAATATGTCGATAAAATATACGCACCTACATACTCGAACATACAGTTGTTTACAATAAAACTTTTCTTTCTTGTAAAAGTATATACTTACAATCAGTTAAATATTTAAGTATGCTGTCTAACAACGAATTTCTGCCAACTCTACGCATGCAACTATTGGACGAGTCTGTTTGTTCAAAATGCTCACAATGACAAAGTCTTGGTTAGTTATTAAAATTATAACTCCGTTAAAATATAGGCCTGTGTAAAGTCAAAGTCAAATGATTTATTTCAATTAGGCACATAAAAGGCACTTTTGAACGTCAACAATAAAATAGAACTGATTCTAGTTATCCATTCCAAAAGACAGCATACCTACCTACTAAAGTAGGCACATATGTTGCCTTACCTATACCAAACTCCAGAAACCATACAACTAATTTGCTTACGCATAAGCTGATTACAAAATGTACCCTATTCCATAAGCTGCAATATTATATTTGAAAAATCACGAGTAAGTATAAAATTAATTTTATCTACCGTTGGCAAAAAATAAATAAGGCAACTGCAGCCCAAAAATATGCCATTCATCGAACATCAGTATTCCGCTAAATTAAACTGTACTCAAAAGAACTTAAAATATACATTCTACGGTAAAACACCTGAGCAAGGAACTCACAGGAGATAATGGAGTATTAAACCGCTATAGAGAAATGTCTACCTTTGATACTAAAGAGCACGGCTTACGTTTTTCTTTGTAAAGCAGCTGAGTAAAGCGCAAAAAGCGGCTGCGATTATGTGCCACCGGCGGAAGCTCGACCCGCTATGGCCCTTCAAAAGGAGCGCAGCAATCCAGACTTTAAAGGCGAAATCTTTGTTAACATAATAATATGGAGGTAAGCGAGTATGTGGTCCAGATTTTTTTGCAAACAACGTATTTATAGTCGTGTTACAAGCGTTTAGGTTCTTTTTATTTTAGTTAGTGCTTGTTATATCACTAGTTTTTCTGAAAGTATAGAGGTAAGTACTGCAGTACTTTAGGAAAAAAGTCAGAAGTCAGTCAGGAGTCAGTTGCGAAACGAAGTTTTGTCATAATTAAGATAAAACTTGATTACGCAATACACACAACAATGCATTCTGCCAAATGCGTGCACTGACTGGACAGGTTCACTTAATCTGTATGGTTCTTTCCTCAAAAGATCATCTCAGACAACGATCTACATGGTCTTCATATACCCTGACCAAGATTATGTCTAGACTTTAAAAGAGACTGTGACCTCTGAGTTTGTTTCGGCCTTTCTTCTCAGAGTAGTCAGATAAGAAACGCCGACCTCATCTAGTTTTAAAAAATATGATTGACGTGTAAAAGTGTTTGTGCAAACCTACTTACAGAAATAAAATCATTTATCACACATGTACATATATTACACGAATGTACAACTCAAAACAAATGAAAATATTTGCAGCAACATTTGTTTATTTTTTATCTGCACCTAACAAACCATTTCTATCCCCTAACGACAAATTGCACCAACAATAGCCAGTTGATGAATAGCGCAACATGACAAACAAACAGAGGAATCTTCCCGGCCCACATAAAAATCAATTTGCAGTGCAAATCGAGCGAGGAGACCAATGCTTTCCAAGTCATCGGCTCCCTTAAGCTCCGTGGCCTGGAAACTTCCACAATTTTGTAAAAAAAAATTGCAGTGACTTTATAAATGCATGGCTAGGCCACGCGTCACCGGCGCGGCGCAAACGGGATTTCGGTTTAATCCCACTGCAATAGAAAACCTTGATATCAAAATTGGAGGATCAAAATTCGGTATAGCTGATTGTTTCCGTAATTGATTGAAGTTTTGATTTTCAATCTTTGCGGTGGCTTTTGTAGAGTGAATAGAAAAGTTAGGGTTTAGGTGTTTTTAGAAATGTAGCGTATCATTGCAGGCTCTGTTTTGTCTCTCTGCTGTACGTACAGCTGTTTCAAAATTGGCACGATAATGACATTTGACCTAGTTACCCACATTACATAGCAACGCAACAGTGTCACCGAATCTTCTCTAAGCATCTAACACGAATGTAAGCTTACACCCCAACAGGCCTAGACAACACATTCAAGAATTAAGGCGCTCGTCTCAAAATCTCGTCTATATTCAAATTTTAAAAATGTAACTCGGCACACGATGCTACTGGTGCGCTATACGTAAGCCAGATGATAAGCGGACAGGGCAATTTGGCAACGAAACCAGCCCCTATCACAATTCGATGCCAACCCGCACGGGCCTACGCAACATAGACCGATATTTTAGTTCCGGTGGCCTAATTTATGTTTAAATGGACGCTTAATGAACGCCATTCAGTCCCAGTTAGCTCCGTCGAAATATTGATAATGAAATTTTATTAATCAAAAATATTCTGTCGCATATAAACAATGTATTTTACTGGCTGTTCGTCGGTTAAATGTTTTGTACGCAAACACAAAGAGCTGGAATTATGTTACCGTTTTCCGTTGTCGACACACAAATCCAATTTTCCTGCTTTGGTAATATTGTATCGTAGGTGACACCGTGACAGCATTCAAACCGAAATCGAAACAGACGAAAGAATAGCAAAATGAGGTGAGTGACGTGTCAATCATTCGATTCGATCTCAATCATCTCCCGCACGGTTAGGTAGGTACATCAGCCGTCAACAGCCCCAGCGGTGTTATAGATTTCAATCTGTCAAATCATGTTTTGTACCCACAAAAACTTTACCCTCAGTTACGTTCGGAATACGCTGGAGAGAAAAGTTTTCGCAGTTGGCTAAGGTAAACGTGATATTGGTGGTGCTGATAATGTCACTATTTTTATCCGAATTCGGGAGTATTGTAGCGTTACGTAACAACAAATAATCTAGTTTATTACCTACAATGAATAAAGTGGACTACATCGAAGTTGAACCTTTAAACAGGCACTAGATTAAGTAGGAACCCATCAAAAACATTGTTGCAACATTCATGCTTATCTCTTTTCTGTACAAACTGCAGTGTATCCAGCACATTAATGTAAAAATGTTACACAATGGCTAGTTAATGTGTCTAGACTACTGAAAAAGCGCACAAGTTGGAATTGACATTGCCACTTTATGGCGGCTCCGTTTGTTATTGTCCCACTTGTGCTCGAGCCAAGCGATGCTCAGGAGCCAAATACATTCCGAATAGGTACGTTACGAGGCCGAATAGCCGAATAGCAATGCATACTGCTAAGTCAGCGTCTTGTTACATTACGGATAACTCAAACGTAATAGATCTGCGACTTACTCAGTAGACGCACAGTAAACGTATGGATTTATGGTTACGAAATGCGTTGTCTATTTTGCTTGTCGATGTCTGAATGTAATAGGTACTTTTATATTCATGAAAGTATCCTCAGGGTTCTCTATTAGCATCAAAAACTCAATAGGCGCAGCGCCCAAACTATGTATTTGGGAATATGTGCGGTGAAGCAAAACAAACTCTGGAACTTTACCTGCGTGTCGGGTGAATTCAATAGCTACTTCAGATAAATAAAAAGTAGTTACTTCCCGAAGGATACTTTGGCCTTCGGCTAGTGTTGGTCTGCACTTGAGAGCTGATACATATTGCATTAGCCTCCGTCTCGAGCTGGTTTGATCCCAACACTTTGTTTTAGCCCTCCATTCTGCGGAGAAATCCGACGAGGAAATCTTCGCCGTCGTTCGAATAACACGGAGGATCAACAGAAAGTTTTTTTATCAATTCAAGGAAGTTGCGAATCAGGATAGCGGTGGCTGCGGTAAGTTTTAAGTGAAGCGAAATTTTTAATTAGTTTCTTAAGACACAATCCGCGGAAAAATGGAAAAGTTTTGCCGTGGAATGTATGTTTTGATAACAAAATGCATATTTTTATATGCAATGTTTATTTCCCATTTATTTTTGCTCCTTGAACTCATACCATTTTATCTACCTACGCAACAGTATCACCTATACTTACTTCCGTTCTGCTCCATAAAAGAAAATTGGGAAATCCGGGAAAAGGTTCTATTTTCAGAACTGTTCCCAAAAACGCACTAAAATCTGTAACACAATACAGCAGTAAAAATAGTAGATAAGGATAAGCAGTACCTACACGGCAGAGTATATATAAACATGATAAACGAAACTGGAGCTCTTTATAATACAGGTTTTCCCATGCGTGGAGTATGCAAAAACGCAATGTGGGTCGCGTTACCCTATCGTTTATGGGCGTAAGGAATATTGGAAGAATGAATTGGTGATAAATAATACCCCGTGTCTGTAAGTAGGTGGTGTGGAAGAGACGCATTATGCGGTGAGTCAAGTCGAGACAGAAAACCCTGTCGCTGTGTTTACCCTCGGAAAGTAAATGTCAATAAACTTCAAGAGTCCCCTCCAGGGGAAAAGTGTCCGCGTATAGAGGAGCCGTTGTCTCAGTGGCGAGAGAGAATAATGTAAAATATATGTTCAGTTTGTACGAAGGCCTTTTTTTACTAAAAAGGCTTCGCGTGACCTCTTTAGTGTTACGTATTAAGATTGGGACGGCACGTGAAAACTCGGTGCCTATTTGACAGTGAGGAAAATGTCATTTCCTATAATGAGATTTTCATCCTCGCCGGTATGAAGAGGAATATTTAAAAGATGTCGACCACTTCTCATTCCGCATAAGTTGTGAGGGTCAATTGAATTTAGGATATTATTATGTAAATGTCTTTGAAAGCTTTCTTATCTGCTAAGAGGTTATACATTAATGGATAAGGATTTTTTCTGTTTCTGATTGAATGTTTATTTAAATTCCCTTCCTCTAATCCTAAAGCCGGATTTACATTACTGTGTCGTATTATGTTGTGACGCGGAATACGCCAATCAAACTAATCTGTTCAAGACTATGTCAAATCACAACGAGTTTTGATTGGCTAAAATTGCGTCAAATGGCGTCACGACACGATACATGTAAGTCCGGCTTAATCCTGCCTGCAGATGCTAGGATCTTTACTATTCCGGTACATAGTCATCTGTGGGGTAATTCCGTGACACACATAAAATGACAATTGATCACAGTCTTTTATTTTGACAGTTCAGCCACGTACTTAACGCACGTGGCTGAACTGTCAAAATGAGAAGCCTTAAAATATTTACGTTGTTGAGAAGGCGAATTTTTCAAACCTATGAAGCAATGGATTAGGAATTTCCTTCAAAACCCTTGGATTGTGATTGAAATTATGGTAAGGTCTATAATGTCCGTACTCAAAATACGCGCATTGACATGAATTTGCGGACACCAGCCCGTATTACCTATTACCTAAGGTCTATAATGATGAAAATCTTGCTGAACGAAATATTGTTAATCCATTAGACCACGAAGCTGTAGAAAAATATTGAAAAGTTTGCTTCTCCTGGCAGCTCTTGAAAACCATAAATCTTAGCAACAAACTAGTGAACAAGTTTTGTTTTCCAACTAAAGTCTTTATGTAAAATATAAAATTGGAGCTCCATAACTATCATACCTTTTAGATTTATTTTGGAAACTTCGCAAGTCACTTGTGTCTATCCTCCAAGTGCCGAAATTTACATCACTCGGGTCTCAAACACGTATACTAAAAGCTTTCTCAGATTTCCCACACTTTTCGTAAGCTATTACCGAGTTTTATAGCGGAATATGAAATTTTTACGCTAACTGCTAAAACAGAATTTTTTTAGCCACTTAACTTAAATCTCGACAAGTTTGGTGTTAAATGTTTCATTTTTGGGGCTATTTGAAGCTACTCCATTTTTTTAGCTACTTAATATTTTTAAGTTTATGCTGATCTTAGTCTTACTTCGTTCGCGTAACATTAATACCTTTTTTTAAATAATATTAAGCCTAACTTACTTCTTATAACATCAGCTATCTGCAAGTGAAAGTCCCGTCAAAATCGGTCCAGCTGTTTCGGAGATAAGCTGAAAAAAAAAAATGTTTTTTTTATAAGTGTACATACTTTCATATGCATTTAGTAAAAAAAGTAATAAAAAAAAAATAAAAAACCCGACTGCAACCTTAAACTAACACATAACTGACTAACGTAACACATAACTGAAGTCTTCTGGGCACGTTTCCGGATGATAGCGATGTGGTCGAGTACTCCGACGCCTAAGTCCATTTGAAATTTTGTATTTATTTGTATAGTTAGTCATTTAATTTAGTACCTCATGTAAATAGTTTGTTATGTTAAATATTGTAAACGTTACTTTAAAAATCATTAAATTAATTTTCAAATAACATACCATTACTTTTCTTAATTCCTCACACAATTATGGAAATTCATTAAAGTAGAATGCAGCAAATAGCCTTCATCTACTACAGGCTGCTCGCAGAACGCTGGAACACACATTTGTAACCGTAGCTACTAAACGACTTGCTGAACAAACAGCGAGATTTATTATAGTGGTAATCGTTTACTTACACTGGTCACTTTGCACTGCAAGTGCAGAATATCTGGGAAACAGAATGAGTAATGTATTCGCTAAATAAACCGCAGTTAATTCATGCGTTTAAGTGTACCGTGCATAATGTATGTCACGAACTCTGCGATGCCCTTTGCATGGCGTCAACACACAAAAATACGAACTTAACAAATATCTGTAGGGCATAACAAATATATTTACCGATGCGGTGACCAATATTGCGAGGATTCAGTTTATCAATTAATACATTTTTCATTTCGTATTTTACCACAACGTTTTTAATATTCATTTAGCTATTTGAAATGTCCGTAACAGCTACAGCATATCCATGTGACATTAACATCCACTTCATAACATGGAAGTCCTCATGGAATGATAACGTTTATGATTCTAAAGGAATATTGCCATAATCACAACTCTTGGAAAACTACAATAATCACAATGACGAACTTCTTAACAAACCAATTTATCCAATTCATAAGGTCGAGCTTATAATCACGAAAGGATGCTGCCTACAGCCAAATTTTTCCCACCAATAAGTTAAGTACGAACTTAATATATTTATGTAGCTTCTAGTAAAAAAAAACGACCCAAGTGCGTGTCGGACCACGCACAATGAAGGGTTCCGTAGTTGGAATGAATTTTTTTAATTTTTCTATTTGCACCCCAAAAATGACCCCCATATTCAAAATTCATTTATTTGCGTGTTTGGGTCACAGAGATTCATATGTGTACTTACCAAATTTCAACTTAATCGGTCCGTTAGATTCGGAGAAAATTGGCTGTGACAGACGGACGGATAGACACACAAATGATCCTATAAGGGTTCCTTTTCTTCCTTATGAGGTACGGAACCCTAAAAAGAAAGAAATGAATGAAAACGTATGGAAACTCTTGAACTAACAACTTAACATTGTCAAATCTTATGTCAAGCGATTTGTTTAGCTGTTTATATTTCGTGTAGAGTAGTTACGAGTAACTTGAGAATTGCCGCGTGTTACTTAATTTTTTAATAATTAATGAAGACGAATTTAATATTAATTTTCCATACCAAATCACGACATAGATTTCTATTAACATAACACAATCGGTTGTAAGATAAAAGTTTATCATTCCATATTAAGATCGTTGCATTTAAAGGGTTAGTAACAGTCGCCGAGCTGGTCGTAAAATATAACGAGAGGCTCCACTCTCTACTAATGACGGGCAGAGTGTTATGACGGAATTTTGTGAAGCAAACTAACAAAGAACGTGTGCGCATTAAGACGAGGGGTAATTGCCGCGGGAAATGTGTTTATTGTGCCTTTATTACCCTCGCTTTGAGGAAATTGTGATACAAGATTCAAAATATATCATTACTAGCTGCACCCCGCGGTTTCACCCGCATAAGTATCGATCCCGTGGGAATATCGGGATAAAAACTATCCTATGTCCTTTCTCGGGACTCAAACTATCTCTATACCAAATTTCATCTAAATCGGTTCAGCGGTTTAAGCGTAGAGGTAACACACAGGCAGACACTTTCGAATTTATAATATCAAGTATGGATACAAATCCTGGACCTCATACTTAGCAGTAGCGAGGCAGTAGTAACTGAGCATGAGGTCCTGGGTTCGATTTCAGGGTCGGGCAAAGTATTATTGGGTTTTTCCATCTGGAATTTCTCAGTAGCAGCCCGGAGTATGGATTTGTGCCCGGTTCATGACAATAGGCTCGCCGCTTTATTACATAGGACTTACAAACACAAATGACGAAATGTGAGTGTTACACATCTGCCTAACCCTTCGGGGATTACAGGCGTGATGCTATGTTCTGTACACTGACTGCCTCGTTGTTCCAGTGGGCGCAAGTGCGACTGCTGAACGTGAGGTTCATTCCAGTCCCTAGGTTATAGGTACAGAATACCCAGACCAGGCAGCGTGTTGACTTTTCCATTAGGAAACTTTTTTTTGTTTTGGGATGCATGAAGAAGCCTAGCACATTTAGCGCAGTTGGTTCCGCCAGTTACTCAACTGAACCAAGCGCTCGGCGCATCCTGGACAGTCACACCCAAACCTTATTTGACTGGCCCATTCTTCCCTTGCGGTGGTAAGGTTAACGCCCGCCTGGATTGCGACCACCCTCCCACCTGCTGTGTATCGTATCCCGCCTGCTGTGTATTGTCGATGCGTGTTCCAGTGCCTTAAGCGTCTTTTGGGCATACTCGTTCCATCATAGACCTCATCCATCGCTTTCCATCAGGCGTGATCGAGGTCAAGAGCGGGCCCAATCAGCAACAAAAAAAAAAAAAAAAAAAAACTCCATTAGCAGTATCGACTTTGTAATTGCGTTCTGTTGATGGTAAGGCCTATGAATCAGGTTGATAATAATCAAATTATTACACAATATTTTTTATTGGTGAATGGGCCTGCTCTTGACGTCGATCACGCCTGATGAAAAGTGATGGATGAGGTCTATGATGAATCGAGCATACCCAGAAGATGCCAGCTTGCTTTGAAGGCAGATGGGTTAAATCTGAAAGGGAGCACAGACGCTGGCAGATTGTTCCACACCTTGGGTGTGAATATAATAAATGTGGATGATACGCTGCAGTCATTGTCAGTATTGTATTTCATACCTACCTAGCATCGGTGGTGAGGACCTAAGAGCCGAAATACAAGCTCCGTAAAACGTTAACTGAAAAATCCATTGCAAGTTCAAATAACATTTTGTGCAAAGTGTTAAAATTCGTATCTGAAATTCTGAAAACTCACCAACAAAAACTATTCGGATGCAACTACCAATAAAGTTACGAGTATGACATAAAAAAACATAATTTCGTTTTTGTTACTCGCCGAAATTTTTTATGCGAAAACAGCGACTACGTGCTTCAAACTTCTCTAATCGAGAGCCACCCGCATTCTGGTGGTAATCTTTTCATTTCTATTTACGAGTAGTTAGGTGCATTTTCGGTATTAAATACATAAAAATACATAGGTAATCAGCCTATAACATTCCCACTGCTGGGACACAGGCCTCCTCTCTGTGGGAGGAAGTACGCCGTAATCCACCACGCAGGCCCAGTGCGGGTTGGTAGATGTCACGTGTCTCGAATTTTTGGTTCTAGTACATGCCGGTTTCCTTACGATATTTTTTTCACCATTTTGAGGGCAGCGGTGGAAAAATACTTTACACAAAGTGAAGCGCCTGTCTGGGTTCGCACCTACGACCTGCAACTCGTAAGTCGCGGCTGTTGCCACTGGGCCACCACTACTCTCATATAAACGAATGAAAAATATATTATTATAAGCTTATTTGCCCAAACATTCTTCTTTTTAGCGTATCGATGGCTAAAAGTTTAAACATTTTTGGCCCAAAATTCAGTTGCGCGGACTCCGCTCACTGACGCAGTTATAAGATGAATAATGAGCAGGTAATGTTAAACTGAAAGTTCATCCCAGAAATAACTTGCTCAAACGTTAACCATACATGATTCTCACATTTATTTTTATTACGAGAACATAATAATATTTGCTATTCAAATAAATGCAGAGGTTTCTGTAATGTTAAACTGAAAGTTCATCCCAGAAATAACTTGCTCAAACGTTAACCATACATGATTCTCACGTTTATTTTTATTACGAGAACATAATAATATTTGCTATTCAAATAAACGCAGAGGTTTCTACCGGCTGTCCCATTAAGTTACATTCAAGTAGGAAGTGCTATCTCTTTATTTGTAAGTGCGCTACGCTCCACGTGAATAGACATAAAGCACTTTGACATTGAAAGGAATGGTTTACTAACACAATTTATAAAATATCTACTGACACTGTACTTAATAACACAAGTTGTTTTTCTACGTAATGATTTAAGAAATAGGGACTTAGCGTGGCTTGTCTCAATATAGGCCAAAACGTTAGTTTTTTTATTTTTATTTAGCCATTAATGTCTCGAGCTCGAGGTTTGCCAGCGAGCCATGGAGCGCAATATCCTGGGGGTTCGAATTTCTGACCGTATAAGGAACACAATACTGCGTGACAAAACCAAAATAACGGACGTTACCCAGAAAGCCGCTAAACTTAAGTTGGACCGAGCCGGACATGTCTGCCGCATGTCAGATGACAATTGGGCTAAGAGAACCACCGATTGGGTCCCACTAAACGCACGAAGCCATCGCGGCAGGCCAAGACGAAGATGGCGGGACGAGTTTGACTCCCACCGTAGGCACATGGGACTGGCCGGCACTCGCAAAAGACAGAAATTTGTCAAGCGATAATTTTTCGTTTGAGAAACTGGTCACTGGACTGGAAGAACTGGCTGGCGAGATGGGCTAGTTTACTAGAGTTCCGTTACAGTTTACGTTACTTGACAAACCAAGAAGTCCCCAACCGTATATACTTTTTTTTTATTGCTGAATTGGCCCGCTCTTGACCTCCATCACGCCGGATGGAAAGCGATGGATGAGGTGTATGATAGAACGAACCTGCCCAGAAAATGCCTAAAATTTAATTTTATTAATAGAAAACAAACAGCTCATTTATCAACTTAAATTTCAGCCGACAACATCCATCAATTTCTTACTAAACTTCAACTATATCCGACGATCCTGCATACTTATCTCTTTTGTTGACTGTACACATTGTATGTCTAGATAATTATATTCCAACTAGTTTGGCTTCAGGTTTCAGGCTGAATATCAATATTTCACATACAAATACTGTAATTTGATTAATAGATCCTAATTAGGTACTCGGTACTATCGATATTCAAAGGTCTACTTGTTAGACTTTCAGGCGAAAAATTATGAAATTATATATTTAATCAATCAAAGTATGTAACATTATTATCTGTGCTCTTTCACCATTTTATAGGTAGATCATTGATTCCTTTGCTGAGCAAATTATGGGAGCGAGAATCAATAAAACTCTTATGTTTAGTTAGTGTTTTATTGATTCGTTTTAACACTCACACCGAAGCCTGCCGCTAACTTTGACGTGGTTTGCGATGGATCCGCTTCCACGACCACATTTAATTTTTAACCGACTTCAAAAAAAGGAGGAGGTTATCAATTCGGTTGTATTTTTTTTTTTTTTTTATGTTTGTTACCTCAGTACGCCGTCATTTATAAACCGATTTGGAAAATTCTTCTTTTATTTGAAAGCATATACTTTCAGATTGGTCCCATTTTCATCAGATCAGGATCTGATGATGGGATCTTGGAGAAATCGAAGGAACTCTTCAAATATTATAGGCATACCTACAGCGATTTGGGTATTTTTTATTTTTTTATAGTAACTCGTGCATTTGCTCTCGGAAAGCACCATTTGGTGAAGTGGAACTGATGATGAAGACCACAGATGGCCACCGGAACTACTCAATTATAAGTATTTCACGGGTTGCGATTACTTTAATATGGTTTCTAAGCAATTTATGCTCATCACAATGCGAATGGTGAAATGGAGCTGATGGTGTCCACCATCAGCTCCATTTCACCATTCGCAGGAGAACTCCTGAACAATTAACGTCCCTGCATCGGAAAAACAATATTTTGTAAAAGGCGATGAGCAAGTTGACACTAGGCTATTGTAACTTACATAAATTACAAACAGACCCACTAAAAAGCGAGAAATAAAAACTTTTTAACAAAAAAAAACCGACTTCCAACAAAAACACTACAAAGTGAAAAATAACTTTAATTTCGGAAGTCGGTGGCAAAAAACTAAAATACAGATCCAAAGACACCGACTTCCGAAATTAAAGTTATTTTTCACTTTCTAGTGTTTTTGTTGGAAGTCGGTTTTTTTTTTGTTAAAAAGTTTTTCATTGTCAACTAGGGTCTCTGGCTGTCCACGGGGTATGTTCTGTAGGTCAAAATTTCCAACACGAAAACGTTGGGACTAAAAACGTAGGACAGCGTTTTCTTTTACAGTTTCTTCCCCATGCATATCATTAATCCGTCGAGCTGTTTCTGCAGCGCTGCTGGTGCTACGGTGGAACTCGTATTTGTAAATAAAGCGATATTTTAAGTTTTCCATATAGCGAAAGCACGATGTCAAATAAAAAATGGCGCGAAAACAAATGAATCACTAAATTTGAAACACAAATACACGAGTCTAAATTTGAAATCAATTTGAATTTGGAATTCCTAAGCAAACGAGAGAAGTTCAAAGTGACGAGTTCGACAAAACGCCAATTTCATATTTATGTAAGGACCTAATATTTTTACCTTACTAAAAACATTTTATATAAAACACGAAAGCTTTTGTATTCCTTCGCGAGCTTTTTCCGTGTTTATTATTGTCTACGGCTTTACAGACTAATTGGTAACGCGAGGTTGTAATTTAATAAGTTTGCACGAACGCATCTCAATACAACCCCGACATCGTATTATCATTTTTCACAGTAACGTAAATATATGAGAATATCTCGTTACATTATTTTATGACTCACTTTTATATTCATGTTTACGGCTAAAGATAACGAAGAAAAATAAAAAGTAATTGCAGAACTTGAGTGGAAGTTGAACCAACGGACAATTTAGAAGTAGACCATTAACCAGGGCGCAATGTCTTGGTCCTAATACATTGTGTCCGTTTATTGTGACCTCACCTGTCCCTAGATTAATTGGTTGTGGGAAAGAACTATGGGGTTCAACGTTTACTGGTCGTGTACGCAGAATTAAATGCTCTGGAAGAAAACAATCTGAAGGATCGCTGAGTGATGTGTGAAATGCGTGAGAATGTTATTAGTTATCTTCTAGTAAATATATAAGTATCTGTTTATTGAGCGTATGATTATTATCATTAGGACATTCAGGAGAATATTGTCTTTGTAGTTTTCTTTTGTTTTGGTGATTAATGAGAAAATGATAAATTAACCATTCCTAACCTTGTTATTTTCTCATCTTCTGGTAAAAAGTCTGGAAGACTCTAGGGAAGACCTTAGTCCTTGAGCTTGTGGCGGCATCTACACCGCCACATGCCAACTACGCGTCACAATGACGTCACGCAAAATCCTGTATCGCGCAAGCAGAGCTTACCTCGTGAGTAGCATACATATATACAACGTCCCGGCATCAATCTCAAGCCACAAACAAGATCATAGATTAAGTTATAAAAGATTTCACTTCTGATATCCGATCCAAAATACTTTTAACGATTACAAACAATTAATTAACCGGCTCAACTGCAGAAGAGCTCGTGAAAACTCTGAAACTGTAAAACACAATTATCGAATGATATATGACTGGTGTCGAAAAGCGGACGCGGAGAAAATTGAGCCGGAAGTCGGTCCCCTAGCAAACTGGGATTAATCACGTCAAGCAGATGAAGAAACTAGAGTGAATAAGAATAACAGAACTAATAATCATCGTTGTGCACTTATGCTTTTTGATTTTGTATGAATTTTTACACAAAAAATAGCGCCCAAGTGCGTGTTGGACTCGCACACGAAAGGGTTGTGTATTGTACACAACCCTTTCTTGTGCGAGTCCGTCCGAACGAGAGATTGAACAATACATACTTAATATTTTTTTAAATACTATAATAAAAAACAATATTTTTTTACGGCGACCCCTTTTAATTTATTCTTTATTTAATTTGTATTATTTGTTGTTATAGCCATCATAGTACACATACACACTGTGATAATTTCAAGTCTCTACCTATTACGGTTCAAAAGATACAGCCCTGTGACCGACGGCCGGACATCGAAGTCTTAGTAATAGGGTCCCGTTGGTATCCTTTGGATACGGAACCCTAAAAATGAAGTACTATGAAACTAGTGAAACAGCTGATACGAGTAGGTACTTAAGTTTTAATGGTGACAGTTAAACGCACGCCGAGAAGTTTTCAGGATACTTCGCAGCCGGCTTTTTCTCCAACGTAATTAGCTATTTTAAACTCCTCCATAACGACATGCTTTTCATCTCCTTTAACACAAAAGGACGTTTTAAAAATTCCATTTGCTCTCTTATTTCGAGCTGTGAATGCAGTTCGTTTTTTACAAACTTTTTTGATTGCAGATGAGAAAAGATAAGACAGAATGGGCTGGGAAAACTTGTGATAAATTAGTGAATTAATTCAATAGGTCCGTACGAAAAGTAGGGATGAGTGAATGGAATGAATGAAGCAAAGCGTATCGCAGCACGTGTAATAAGTCGAGATACACGTCACCCCCGTTTATAACATGCCCGTGCCGCTCAAATCTATGTAGACATGTTACGATATTCAATCTCCTTTGTATGTTTTAATTTCGAAGATCGAGAATAGAATAGAATAGTCTTTATTATGTACACCATATAAATTACAGACATAAATATAGAAACTTTACAAAGGGTGACACAATGAGAGATCTTATAAAGACAACCTTTGGATGGATTAAAAAGGGGAAGGACAGACAAATACTGTAGGTAGTCTGTGGTGTACCATTTACATAATACGAGTACAATAAATACATACATAAACAACAAACATGAAATAATAAACAAACATATAATAAACGTGAAACAGGAACAAAGAAAATATAATAATGATGTTGAAAATAAAATAAAATATATGTTGATCGAATTACCTTTGTAACCAATTTACGAGACGGTCACGTTTCCTGTCGGAAGAACATTATTTTTATGGAAATCGTGCAACCAAACTTGATGTTCAATATACTGAAAACAAAATCAAGACAAGATTTTCCTCAAGGAAACTCTTGTAATAAAATATATCTGCCGTAATATATTAACACGTTGAAAGAAATAAATTTCACGGAATCAAGCCAAAACTCATTGAATTCTCCCATTTTTCTGAGGACATAAATCATCGTCAGTCGCACCTGACGGTGAGGACAGGATGAAAAATATCAAAACGTTCGAACCAGTATCAACAAGTTTTACTGAAGACTTTTCCTTGCGGGGGATAAAAATGTTTGTTTGTCACCGTCAGCGATCGAAATAGTCGCTTTTATAGAAGCCATCAAACTTTGATTGTTAGATCCGGTTGTTTAGATGGCGACCATAACTATAAGTTCGTGTTCTGGAAGCACGTTAAGGTTTTAGTGCTGGGCATTGCTTGTTTAGGGCGGGAGAACATGTCGGACCTTTTGTTAGGCAAAGTATCAAGTAGCTTAGAGGTCCAGACGCCATAATCTTAGTTCCTATAGAAGCTCATTGTCCAGCGATCTTTAGTACAGGGCTGTTGGTCCCCACTGTGCGTCAACGGAACGAGCCTTGCATTGTGTTCCTAATATTATGTGGGATTACGACTGTGGTGTGTGTGGTGGAAGGTCTAAGAAGCCGTGTTCGTGCGACAAATCCTTATAGCGAGCAGGCCTGGCGGGACTCAGACGCGTCTAGACATAGCGCTTACACCCAGATTTATTATAAATCTTTATTAACTCACGCAGTAAGGCTTCTTCCTGATTTTCGTCTGTAGGGTACCTTTATTATATTTTCGTGGGAGGACGTTTTTATGTGGAATTTACTAGATGTATCCAAAATTAGATACCGAGGGGCTTGTGGCTAAGTACTCGTAATAACAGCCGCACGAGTCGATCGATCAGGTACGCTTGCCGCGGTTGGTCCGTGGATGGATGACCATCTTTACATACCAAGACCCTCCATGCCTCGGAAAGCACGTTAAGCTGTTGGTCCCGGCTGTCATTCATAGATCTTTGACAGTCGTTACGGGTCGTCAGAAGCCCGAAAGTCTGACAACCAGTCTTACCAACGGGTATCGTATTACCCAATAACTGGGTTTCGGAGGTCAGATAGGCAGTCGCTCCATGTTAAATACAGGTATTCAGCTGCATCCGGTTAGACTGGAAGCCGACCCCAACATAGTTGGGAAAAGGCTAGGCAGATTGATTGATCCAAAATTAGGTACCGGAAACCATACTAATGAATAGATGAAAAGTTCGAAATCTTGATCATATTACTTATATATCATATTATTAAAAACTATCTATATACTTATATAAAGAATGATGCTTCATACAACTTAAATACTACACCTTTCTAAAAATAGAACATCTATTTCTTGCTAAAATATGTAAGTACCTAGGGCTTCTCTCCGGAAAATGTTCCGCCGACGTGAAATTACGAAAAAAAAACTTGTATTTCTACATAAACTATTCACCGCTAAAACATTTCACGATACCAGATAGAAAAAATACCTTCAAAGGCTTGCAAACAAATCCCAACGGAGTTGAATGAATAAGACTTATAAGGGAAATAAACACACAACATCGCGCCTATAAAGATTTCTGTATACATCGACGTAAAACCTGTTACCATGAATTCAGTACCTACATGATCAAGTTGAAATTTTTAGGCGGTTATAAAAAATAGCTGTTTCCTCATCATCATCATCATTTCAGCCGAAAGAAGTCCACTGCTGGACATAGACCTCCCCCAAGCACCTCCACTTCGACCGGTTCTGTGCTTCTCGCGTCCAACGGGTTCCTGCGGCCTTCACAAGGTCGTCGGTCCACCTTGTGGGAGGCCTTCCAACGCTACGTCTTCCGGTACGCGGTCGCCACTCCAGAACCTTTCGGCCCTATCGGCCAACCTTTCTGCGAGTAATGTGCCCTGCCCACTGCCACTTAAGTTTGGAAATTTTTCGGGCTATATCGGTTACCTTGGTTCTCCTGCGGATCTCTTCATTTCTGATGTTGAGTCTACAAATGAAGAGATGAGCTGTTTCCTACAAAAGTGAAAATGTTTAGAACAGCAATTTTTTTTTATAACTGGCGAAAGCTTTCAATGCTGGGGGGTTAGAATCGTGACTGAATCCATGGTAACAGGTTACGCGGCGAAGCGGGTGGCTTCGCCGCGTAACCTGTTACCATGGATTCAGTCACGATTCTAACCGTGTATAGTAGGGTATACCCACATTTTTCAGTCTTGTAAGAACAAGGTAATTGAGATGCAGACCTATTTACAGAAACCCCTTGAAACTCCTAATGGAAAATGACAGAATGCTGCCCGACCCGGAGATCGAATCAAAGACCCAACGGTCAACAATCGTCTTTGCGACGACAAGACCAACGAAGCAGAGTAAAAAAAAACAGTCGAAAGGTTTTTTGGGCCACCCGGTTGGAACGAAGTGCCTTTCACCAAGTGTGCAAAGTATACGTGTGATAAACTTCCAAACAAAGTGTAGCGGTATCTACAACGCCACATGCGAACAACGCGTCATACTGACGTCACGCAAATCCTGCATCTCGCAAGCAGAGTTTACCGCGCAACTAGCATAGATACAACAGCCCGAAATGAATCATTGGGCAGTTGCCCGCCAGACACAACACCCGTCTGGTCGGAGGATCCTCCCTTTTCTATAGAGTATGAGTGAACTTTACACCCTGTTCCTCATATCTCTATACTGGTGACCCCGAACATGAACGTCAGCGCAGCCTTCGTGCAAACACTTCAGCGTGACGTCATCATCATCACTCCCGCAAGCTTTAGAGCGGCGAGTCACCCAGCCAGCCCAGCTCCCACGGCTTCAACGGGTATCCTGACCACCAGCATGCAGCGACCGTGCATACCTGGTCATCACCCTCAGCCTCATCAGCAACCTTAGCACAGCACACTGCACCTTCGGCCGGTCTACAAGCAGAGCCCTTAAGCCTCTCTTGGTCGACGCCAGCAGTCAGCCTCAACCCGGCGCTATACCTCATCCGACGCACTGGAGCATAACGCAGCGCCACTCCGACTCACTGGGGACATCTTCGCAGATAGTTCCGACTCACCGTGAACTATGCGGCAACCGGTTCCGACTCACTGGAACCTCAGCTGGCCTGGCAAGCATCGCAAGATACAAGACTCAGCCCACTATCGACCTCCGGTCTCCGGGGGGGAGTGATGTAGCGGTATCTACAACGCCACATGCGAACAACGCGTCATACTGACGTCACGCAAATCCTGCATCTCGCAAGCAGAGTTTACCGCGCAACTAGCATAGATACAACGGCCCGAAATGAATCATTGGGCAGTTGCCCGCCAGACACAACACCCGTCTGGTCGGAGGATCCTCCCTTTTCTATAGAGTATGAGTGAAATTTACACCCTGTTCCTCATATCTCTATAAAAGTATAAAAATAAGTAGTTCCGAAAATAGAAATCTCAGCGCCTATTCCTATTTGTTGCTGAATGTTGCTAATTACACGCCATAAGGCTAAGTTGTGCGGCCTAACTGAGCGAGCAAATTAGTTCCACTAGTAGAACAAGATTGTTCTAGACATACACTACTATTACTGTGTGACATAATTCCTAAACTACTGTATGCTTAAAGCATTGTAAAAAGGAACAAAACTGCAAATGCACATTGTGACATAGATTATGTTTTTAATTAAGAACATTTATGTACAGCCGCGGACAATGGCGGCCGACCACTTTTCACCCTTAAGCCCTTGTTAATAAGGTTGAAAAGTCGTCCACCACCAGTATCCGCGATGGTACCTACAAGGAAATTCTAGTATTTTTTTTAAACTTTCGCATCCTAACCTCAGTTTCAACTTGTAAAAATATCTCTAATTTATTTCTCTATATTTTTGTCAATTTTTATGACATTGATTGTCGCTGAGATGAAATTGCGACTAGATTTCGAATGTTTACTGGTTTCGTTTGTATTTTTTTTTCCAAACCAACCACACAGGCTGAGATAACAGTGTCTCAAGCTTAGGTCTCAAGGTACAAATCAAAGGATCTTCTTTCTTATCTGGACCAACCTTTGTCATCTTGTACGTCAACACCGTAACGGATTGCCTCTAAAAAATGCGAAAAAGAACTCCTGATGAGAAAAGCTATGATTAGCAAGGAACTACGAAAAGAAAGTTCGCTACGCTATCATTTACTACGGCGTAGCGAGCGTAGCCGCTTCGGTTGCTGCGAGTGCTACGACTCTCTACGACTCCATTAATTTAAAATAATTTAAATTACCTTCTAATTTAACTCGCGCTATCTTCACTATTACCTATGCCAAAAAACAGTATGAGTAGAAAAACTACCGCAGCTAAATTAAAACCACAGTCTAACCAAACAAACATTCCCTTAGCCGTTAAAACCGTGTATCGTAAACACGGTTTTAAAGCCCGCCATAATTACACAAGCTTCTAATTAAAAAGAAACGTACACTGTCCACAAAACATCTTAGCATCACGACGAGTGCGAGTACGTCGAGTACACACAACGTAATTACAGCGATGGCGTCAACATCGCCACGGATCAGCTTTCAAAATGCTTCCCAAACGCTGTGCAAAGGCACTCGTGATGAGGAAAACAAACAGCGCTTCGCTGTGAACACGTTAATTCGTTATCTAATTAAGAATTGCCCTCGGCCGGTGCAGCGTGAGAAACGTGCGAAATGCACTAATGAACCAATAGCTCAACTTGTGAATATTAATACTTATGTTAAATGGATTTGCTCTGGAGTGTACGGAGTTACGGACCGCTTGGCGAATAATTGTTTCTATAATAATGTTGTTGTTGAAATTGGGTCGTGATGTTGTTATTACTTCTGGCGTGTTCGTTCCGTATTGCTAGTTCATTTTTATTTTGGCTTCCGTCTTCGTAACCGATTCATTTAAATTTATTGGTAGATATCAATTTCTTCAAAAATAAGCCATGTACCTGATCAAATTTCTCATCGGCAAAAATTACGTACTTTCATCCCCTATTTTACCCCTTTAGGAAGATGAATTTACAAAAATCCTTCTTAAGAGGAAATGCGGTCGCAAAGACTTTTGAAAAATCCTAAGTAAAAAGTCGTAATTCGAGGTTTGGTTCTCGCCTATTTCCTCCTCCAATATTGGACCAATTTAAAAGATATTTTATAAACTGAATAAGAAGGATAATAATTATATACTGTGTCCCTATGTTTTTCTTTTTGCATTAATAGTTGTCAAATTTGTACACTATAGGCCTCTGTTGACAGCGGTTTAAATCGGCATTTTTTTTCTAGTGCTTGTAAAAATAATTTATCATCAAAAAGGAAGACATAGGGACATACAAGTAGTTAATATTTATTATTCTGTAAAAAAATCATTGCTTTATGGTCATTAACCAGAAAGAAAACAGGCGAGAGCGTTTCTATGGAGAAACGACCACCCGCGTTTCCTCTTAAGACCTACTATAGTTATTTAAGGAACTCTTGTGCAAAATGTCATGTTTCTAGATCGGATTTAGGCTATGCATTGTCTGCCAGTAAATGAATGAATGAATTTACTATTTTTATTAGGTAGACAAGCCATGTGATGGGATTTCCCATCGGCAAAAATGACGAACTTTCATACAAAATTCATCCAACCCCTTTAGGGGCTGACTTTTCAAAAATCCTTCCTTAGTGCACTTTTGTTATTATTTAAAATAAAAGGAACTCTCGTGCAACATTTCATGCATAGGTGGATATAAAGCCCGGCCGCGCCAATTTTGCCAAAGATGTAAACAACAATGGACGCTCCAAATTTAATCAAATCGATGTAAATCGATTTTGAAGAACATTTATTTTAAGTAATGTTTGTTTTCGTCTAGTTAGCTCGGAGATTTAGATGATGTTCTTGTATATCGATTTTATTCCATTTTGAGCGATAATTGTTGTTTACATCTTTGGCAAATTTAGCGCCGCCGAACCTTAGATGCGTTGTTTATCAGTGAGTGAATGAATGAATTTAAGAATTTCATCAAGACAATAGGAACAAATATCATCATCATCATCATTTCAGCCGAAACACGTCCACTGCTGCACATAGGCCTCCAAGTACCGCCAGTTCGACCGGTTCTGTGCTTCTCGTATCCAGCGGATTACTGCGGCATTCACCAGGTCATCGGTCCACGTTGAACAAGGCCGTCCAACGCTATAAAAGAAAGGAAAAAATAAAACATGACATTAATACCTATCTCAAAACAAAACATCCAAACCCATTCTAAAGCCATGCGAAACAATAATCACTGTAAAGGAAATCGTATTTACATATATAGAGGAAGCATCCAGCGAGGTACGAAAGGAAATTATGTACTAAACAGATTACGAAGCTAACGTAGCTAATTTCCTGGCACACTCACTATTTCTAGCCTTATAAGCTTGAAAAGAAATAAAATTAATGTTTAGCTCGTTTTGTGTTAAGAAATATGCGAGTGAAACATTTCTCGAGCGTATATTGTACCTACGTGGCTCGAGAAATTTCTTCATTGTGTGCTTTGCTTTGAGGCGTCTTGGAAGCTTAATATTTATTTTTTTACTTTAGACAAAAGTATGCAACAAACATCTTGTTTATTCTACAGACAACTTTTCATAAATAAAAATACAGGGTGGCTACGACATCGCCGCGCAACCTGTTCCATAGATTCAGTACATGATTTTGAACCACCCTACTAAAAGTTTCTACGCTAGCGTAAAGATTTCTACGCTAGGGAGGGGTCTAGAATCATGTGCTGGATTCATGGTTACAGTTTGCGCGTCGATGTCCCTGTCATCCTGTATATTAAGTTTATTTTCATACTAATATTACAAAGGCGAAAGTTTGTGAGTGCGTTTGTATGTTTGTTACTTCTTCACGCACAAACGGCTGAGCCAATTTTGATAAAATTTGGTATGGAGGTAGCTGACATCCTGGATTAACACATAGGCTACTTTTTATCCCGATATTTCCACGGGATCGACACTTATGTGAGTGAAACCGCGAGGCGCAGCTAGTCAGAAATAAACAAAAGAAAAAAAACGAATATAAATTCTCCGTTAGTGTACCATTTCATCGATTTAAATATTTACAATAAGATAATTCACGCAGACTAGGCTAGAAATAGCAGTTATAACAAACAAAAAGCCTCACAATTTAGAATTCAGTCTTTGAAATTGTCTAACACGACTTATACGACGCGCTTTAGACAGTAAGAATTTCTTAATAGAATTCTAGATGATAGTTTTAGTGGCGCAGTGTTGTGCGACATCACAGGGATTCCAAGCGAAATGCGAAATTCGAACCCTCACGGCCCTTCGGCGTGGCGGTACCATCTACAACTCTTTGACATCGAATTTCGTACGTCTTTGATAAATTCAGAATTTAGTGAAAATGTATGCGATGCGATTTGCGTCTAAATTCCTAACTACCAGGGAACAGGAGGTACATAATTTATCAAAGAAACATTTTTTTTTTCCTGGTTTCGTTTGATAAGGAACGCCTTTTGCGTGGCTTTTGACATGTGTGTCAATATTCTGCCAAACCGTAAATTGATATAGATAGGTAAATGTGTGCCCTCGTCGTCCACTTTTTTCGCTGTGGGATATGAATATACAGATTGTCTTTAGGTAATGATGTTGTAAAAAAAAAAATGTATGGTGAATGGGGTTTATTTATAATCGTTGATTAAAGTTAACAAACATTTAAACGTCAAAAATGTATGGGTAAAGTGATATATTGAAATAAATGAGGTTTTTCTGTTTCGTGTAACTTGTTAAGTAGGTATGTGAAATAGGGATTTACATTTTGGTATATGTTTTTTGACTCTTTGGTCTAGTATCATGTAAAAGGAATACACGATTCAATGAATTTTTCTCGTTACAAAAAAAAAATGCATAGTTATATCTATTTTTTTACTTAAAGTAGTTTAAATTTAATTTATTTATTTCTTTACAAAAGGAGTAAATTCGTTTTGGCACATACGTCGTTTTATTCCGAGCGCACGCACATTATAGCCATCTCTTCTTTTGCGCTTCAAAAGTAATTGCATCACTTTCGCTCGCTGAGTAGATCAGTCGCCCGGTTTTTATTTTCGAGGTAGCGCCTTAAACAGTCGCTTATCATTACTTAACTTTAAGCAACGTTTATAAATAAACGGGTTTATTAGAAGACCGACCGCGGGATTCTCAAATCGAATTTATATTTGTATCGCTGAATTCTATTTCCAACTTTGTACCTTTAGATCTTATTTCAACTTACACTATTATCAGCAAAGGAATCAGTGTCTATTTTTCCTTTTCAAAGAATGACACAAAATGTTTTCTAAACACATTTCCTGTCGATGCTCATCGTTTGCACTTTAAATGTAAACACACTGATTGGAACAGTTTTTCAATAGCTTGCCACTTTACGTGAATAGAGGTTAACGACGATGTAGCGAATCACAGGGGAAATTATCTAGAAGCTAGTTGAATATATTCATGCACAGTGCGACGAATAAAATTATTTGAGGACAAAATATGTGATTGTCGGTCCGACGGTTTTATATTTACACCTGACCATTTTGGTTGGCTAAAGAATTTATACGTAGTTCGTTATTCATCGTTATAATTATTTTATTTTAAGGAAGAAATAGGGTTTTTGTGTTGCTTAAATAATTTTTACCTTTTTTTTATTTTTTTTTAGGATAAAGGACATCGACGGAGAGTACATCGAGATTTTTTAGGATTACCTACTGCAACATTTGGATGAAAAACAGATTATATAACGCTTCCAATTTGTTTCATTATGACATTATTTATGATACATTGTATCGAGAACTAAGTACTGAAGCATGCACACAGCAATCCTAATTTCCGTCATGTTTTCACACCTCACAAGACATGCCAACACTTTTTTTTCCCCATTCGCAAATAAAACGAAAACAAAAGAAAAACTCGACATTTCCAATCGAATAAAACAAAACGAACCCGTTAAATTGCGTTATCCGTATTCAAATAGCGCACACTGCCACGAGACGTTAGAAGTTGAAGGGGCGACTCGAGTATTTTCCCTAAAGATTAAAGTTACGGAAGTCGCGAGTCAATCTGCTCGTTTCGCCGCCTGCGCCGCGTCCGGCGCTGACTTGTAAACGATCCTCCGCTTTTGAGCAAATGCAACTGGAAATATTATCTCCGAGACAATAAAGTTGCCACTAGCTTTAGCCGGGAAATTAACTGCTTAGCTGTAAGCTGAGCTATATTACAGCTCACCCCGGTTAGCCTTTTGTTTATGTTGAGTTAGATCTTATTAAGGCACTACGCGTAATCCCTTATCGCAGTAATGGGCCTTGTACGCGAATCCGGATAAAGCGTTTAACATTTTATTTTTGAGGATTTATTGGGTGTTAATTGATGTTAATTACTGGGATGGCGTGTTAATGGACGGAACGTTGAATATTTAAAAAAATATCGCTTGATTTTAGAAAATAAAAACGGAATTTCCTCAAATATACTTACTTACTGTTTGGTTCCGAGAATTTCTACTTTACGAAATAAGGTGTTCAACCTGTGCTTAGATTGAAGCTTCATAACGCAGGTAACTTAATAACTGCATAGTTATCTCACTTGTCTGTACAAAATCAAGGCTTCCCCAAACATCGCGACTCTGCGACAAGGCGAAGTATGGAATGTGGAAAAAAAAAAATGGCGAAGTATGTGTAGCGCCCAACTTCATATAAAGTTTAAGTACCTAATAGAAATAGGCATTTCACTTTCGCCGAAATGTCAACAAAGTCGTGGCCAGAATTAGGAGCAGCTTTTATCTTATCTTGAAACTACGATGTAAGTAGTCTTTCTTTTTCAATAAAGTATGTAATATAAAACACATAAAGGGCGAAATTACACATTGTAGACAAAAAAGGTAGGGCTTAGGGCGGTCTGAAACTAAGACATGGATCAAGTTAAAGATATATTGTAGCAATAACTCTTGCTGGTAAGTAACTGGGCACTAAATCACAATTTGGGCTAGAGACAAAAGAGTTTCAATGAAACAAAAAAATCGTCACGCAACCTTCGCCGTGGTCTACCTCGACCACGTGAGGCTCTAACTGTTACTTCTATTTATTTCTCAAACTAAACTTAATTAATATAGCAGTGGTGGCCTATTGGTAACAGCCGCGACTTAGGAGTTGTAGGTTCGAATCCAGACAGGCGCTTTACTTTGTATAAATTATTTCATCACCACTGCTCTCAAAACGGTGAAGGAAAACATCGTGAGGAAACCCGCATGTCCTAGAACTAAAAAATCGAAGACATGTGACATCTGCCAACCCGCACTGGGCCCGCGTGGTGGATTATGGCCCACTCCTTATGACTGAGAGGAGGCCTGTGTCCCAGCAGTGGGAACATTATAGGCTGATTATGTAAACTTAATACACTTACAGGGTGGCAGGGACATTGACGTGCAAACTGAAATCATGAATTCAGCACATGATACTAGACCCCTACAAATCACCTGTTTCATAGAAAAGTGCCTGGAGTTTACTTAATTCACCTGGGTCAATTCACCTAGGTGCATTAACTATACTATTCGTAAACTTTAATCACTACTTGTAGCTACATTTATAATTAAAAGTTCTGTCTAACTTTTTAAGTGAACTTTATTCACCTAAAATTTAATAGATAACTCTTTTAACTAAATTGTAACTTACTTGCTATGTAAAAGATGTTAAGGGCGTTCATGCCCTACACTAGCGCCGCCATTGAAAAAAACATATTTTTATGAATTCATTAAAAAAATTAAAATGTTTTTCATCCAAGGACTCCAGCACCCTAATTGCGTAACACACTATCAATCGGAATCTGAATCATTTTGAAGGAAATTGCTAATCCATTGCTTCATAAACGTATTTTCTTTCTTTTCTTTCTTTCTATATGTTCAAAAAATTTGTCTGCACAACACTTAAATAACGCAATGAATGTTGTTGGACTGTCAAAATGAAACCGATTCCGATTGATAATGTGTTACGCAACTGCCCCGCAGTTATATGTGTAATATTAATGTTACAGTTTTATATGTGTACTGTGTAAGAAACTGTTTAATTTAACACGTTTTAACGAACCATTTCTAGAAAATGACCCACAGTAACTTGTCCATCCAGGAAACTTAGCTAGGCCTCCTGAATAATTTGATAAAGTAAAGTGAATTAAGTGAATAAAGTTTACTTTCTATACTTAATGCACTCAGGTGAATTAGGCGAATAAAGTTTACTTTTAGTATACTTAGTGCACCTGGGTGAATAATATTTACAAAAAGTATGGTTAATGCACCTAGGTGAATTAACCCAGGTGAATTAAGTAAACTCTAGGGAAAAGTGGCACCCTTGACCTTAAATAGTAGTTTAAAGTAAAAATTCAGGTAAGTACTTAAACAATTTTTCCCGAAATGGTTTAATTTCCTGTTATAGACACTAATGAGAAATCAGTAACTCCATTAATACGATACTCTTTAATTTAAAAAAGTTTCTGTTCTTCAATGAAACTTTCTTCTCACAACAGTCGCATAGCGTGTTTCTATTGTTAAATGACCTTTCCCCTTCAATTAAAATTACAACAGTGCCTTAGCAATTCACAAAATTAATACCCTGAATTCCATTTCATCACACGTCAAACATGAAACAAATAACTAACTACCCACATACAACTAAGCACCTGCTATTCAATTTCTACATAATGTGTTACGCTAGATATGAGAGTAACTAGTACCGCGAGGTATGCCTGCAACTATTCAGTACCGGGTACCGCATCGTTGGTGCCGAATAGTTAAGGATCTGTGTGAGGTAGGTGGAGCTAACTTTGCGATTTCACACCCGCCAGCCGACGCCAACTTTGTCGTGATGGCTTGTGTAATGACGCGTGTACACTGTTGCTGGTATCACGTGTGACTTGATTAAATCTGCTTGTATTGAAGTTGTGGAACAGGCTTAATGATAGTGTCATCAGTGGACGTTTGGCGGTGTTGCGGCTAATTTGCATTATGATATTAAATTAGTAGACTCGATTGCCTACTGGTAGTTACTTACCTACTATCTAGTTTTGTAAGATGCATTGCAGATATGGTGTAATCAGAAAAGTGCTTCTGGTAATCTTAAGTGTGTTCATCCCCAGCACCTTAATTGCGTAAAACATTCAAACACAATCTGAACAATTTTGAAGGATATTGCTAATCCATGGCTTCATATGTTCGAAAAAAAATTCTGCCCGACAGCGTAAGTGACGCAGTGAATGTGGTTGAACTGTCAAAATGAAAGCCACTGCTACTGTTAGTGTGTTACACAATTAACCCGCAGCTGGGTTTATGGTGACACTCCAGCTATTTCAACGCTAGTACTTTAGGCGGTAAAATAAAGAATGTCACACCACGATAATGTGAGCAAGGCTTTATGTAAAAATATACAATGTAAATGTCAGTAAAATCCTCGGGAGAATTGGAAACAAATGTTCGGTGTCACATACTCTGTGGAAACTAATGATATTTGAATGTGTATGGCTGCTGTAAATCCTGAAATATACTGAAACTATTTATTATATGTAATGTATTCAGAGATGAGATTTGGCGCATTCAATTTATAACAGGAAATGTCAAAAGAAAAGCGATCGTATAGATAGAATTGATTCAGGTTTGTAAAACTACAGGGTGGCAGGTGTCAGGGACGTAGTCGCGCAACCTGTTACCATTATTATTTTTCCATTATTATTATTACCATTATTCAGGAATCGATTTTGAACCCTGAATAATCGACAGGACGTGTAAATTTTAAGTTGTTTTTTTTAATAGCTTTTCCATACATTTTGACCGCGTAGGTATTGCAGTTTTTTTATGAAACAGCTGATTTTGTTTTTGATAACCGACGTAAAATTTATATCTTAGGGGTCATGAGTTGAATTCATGGTTTCAGTTTGTGCGTCGATGTATTTACCATCCTGTATTATCTTATGTTTTGTAACATTTGTAATAGCACCATACTACAGCTAAAGAAGAAGTCTGAAATATGTATTTGAAGCTACAATTTAGAGCCTGTTACTGAACACGTTCAGACCGGCGTGTACCACTGGTGGAGCACGGAGTATTTGCTGACACGGCGAGGTGTACCACCGGTGGCCACATCACACTATACTTTCAATATACTAAGAAATTTGTACCGCTTTGAGAGCAAGTGTTGTACTTACCGTCCCCGCCTAGTAAAATTGACAAATTTTCATAGTGCAGCTCAGGAGGTGGGTATTATTTCGAAAAGTAAGCAAAAATCAATATTGAAAAATTGTATTTACTTATTAGAAAAAAAATGACATAATCACGACATAAATTGTACGAAATGCAAATTATTTATAATAAATTACGTTGAGAAAATGTAATAATAAGAAAATTAAATCAAAATTTAAAAAAATATAAAATGAAATGCCATCATGGATGGTATAAAATGAAAATAATTTTGTATGAATCGTATTGAAACAATCCAAACACATTGGTTTTTCACACGCAGAGCAAAATGTATTTACGCGTTTCGATTTTTTTCTAGCCATACCCGCAGATTCAGTTGTTGTAAAATGGTCGTAACAAGGTCTGTCCACCGGTGGCGCACCCCGCCCGGCAAGACTTTTGGTTCATGGGGCGGTGATGTACCACCGGTGGCCATATGAAGATTTGCGCCGTAGGATACCAAGCACCTACTCATGAGGTGCCGGTCTGAACGTGTTAAATATGAGCAGTGGTGACGGCCGCGACTTACGAGTTGTCGGTTCGAACCCAAGCAGGAGCTTTACTATGTATAAATTATTTCATCACCACTGCTCTCAAAACGGTGAAGGAAAACACCGTGAAGAAACCGGCATGTCCTAGAACAAAAAATGGTAGACGTCACTAGACGTGTGACATCTAGCAACCCGCACTGAAGAGGCCTGTGTCCCTTAATAAAAGTTGTTTTTGTAAGTTTACGAAAGCAAGGACATATCATTGATATCATAGCTTGTCTCAATGTCCCAGTAGTGAAAACAAACGTGACGTACGTGGTTATGCTACTTAAATACGAATAAGGAAACTTTGATTCAAATCAGTTCACTACCCTCAAAAACCACGTCCCTTACTTCAATTAATACCTTTAACGTTTGCAATAACTTAAGCTAAGTACAGTTTGTGGCACAATCTGAGACGCATGTACCTTAAGATTTGTGCTATTCCCTCTAAACATAGGTCTCCGGGGCGTTGTTTATGACCAGGGTCCGAACATAAATCTTACAAGACTTCTAGCAGCCACTCTGGTTGCAAGGACCCTTAACACATCCTAAACAGTCGCGTTATAGAGACAAACAAGGGTCAAATGTTGACCCTAGCCTGCTGTGTTGCTCTGTTTGCGTTTAATTTAGAAAATTGCTTAATTATATTTTATAAACGCCTTACTGCTGGGTTAGGCCCTAGGTCCTGTAAAGACGTGTTTAGTGTTTGCGAACGTACAGACGCCAGCACATCAACCTACTACAATCAGTCAGATTTCTGTAATAAATTTTCAACTTTATCGCTAAAGCATAAGGTTCAATGTTGATTGTGAAAATTTGACAGTTAGGGGTAGGTTGATGTGCTGGCGTCTGTACTTTAAGTATAGGGTTGAAGTGGGTAATAACTTCAGGTAGGGTTTATTTTAGTACTCAAGGGCTTGAGTAACTTTGAAGTATAATGAATGTATACAAACTCTGCCAGTTTGCACTGCAACATTGACAGAAAATTTAAATACAAATAAATAAATTGAAGTGTCTGTTTGTAATGTCAAAATAACAGCTTTTTACTATGAAAACACATATTATATATGGTACTCACAGCATTTTTTTTTAATTTTGTCTGTCTGTCTGTTTGTTTCGGTTAATCTCCGAAACGGCTGGACTGATTTTGATGCAATTTGGTATGGGGATATTTTAAGCCCTGGGGAAGGACATAGGCATACTTTTTATCTATATAACACATGGGAGAATCCGCGGGCGAAGCTAGTTTGATATAAGCTCGTAATTAAATGAGCAAAAAATAGTTTTTCTTTCTGTTGCTACAAATTCCGTTACTAGTCTGTTTAATATTGCGTTTCAAATAAAAAGTAGGAAACTGAAGCTAGGCATTCATTCATTCAAAAGACTTTCCGAGAAGCTTTAATTACAACAGCTAACATTGCATCACATAAACAAACTAAATGATGATAATTATTTCCAGGAATAAATAAATGAGGGATCAGACAAACATTTAGACATGTGATCGCGCTTGTTTTTTAATTAGTTTGTATTGTTTCTCTACAGACTTTTGTTAATTAACACATAAGTAATTAATAATGTTTCCGGGAGCGGAGTTTTCAAAATTATTTTCTTAGAAGAAGTTTTATGTCCTGACTCCTGATTAGTCGTACCTATAAGATTCCTTATTTCAAGTTTTCAGGCTTTATAATTTCCTACAGATTCGTCGTGGGTGAATGGTATAATTTCACTTTTACTTATTAGTTACGCGCCTGCATAGCGCTACTTCTGAGCATGAGGTCCTCGGTTACATTCCCGGGTTTGGCAAAGTGTAATTGGGTTTTTGCATCTGGAATTTCTCAATAGCTGGATTCTGGATTTATGGCCCGGTTGGTGGCAATAGTCTGCCCTCTATTACACTAGCGAAATGTGGGTGAAGTATACAAGGTGTAAAAACACCCATCACATAGCCGTCATCTACGTATTCTGTAGGTACAGAGGCCAGCACATCAAGCTTCCCCAATCCGTCAAATTTTCCCAATCAACTTTGAACCTTATGCTATAATAGCAATAAAGTTGAAAATCTATTAAAGAAATTTGACAGATTGTAGTAGCTTGATGTGCTGGCGTCTGTACATCAAACTAACCTTACACAGAAATAGTTGCGGGAGACGACTTTTATTTTTCGTATGAAAATCTATTTGCGGTAGTACGCAATGCAACACACGCAAAACATTGTGCTTTGTTTATGGTTGCATGTAACGGTACAGGGGTCGTGGGGGTATTCCAAGTTGTGTTATAAACTTATAACATTAAAAAATGGTTTTCGTAAAAAAAAACCCTCAGTAAAAGTTGGAACTTTGACCTTCGATATCTCCGTAACCAGAAGGTTCCCAGGTATGGTCCAGTAGGTACCTACAAAAACAATGGCACTCCGGGAGTGCCGACAGAAGTGAAAACTTGAACAATTACGTGTGTATTTTTTGAATCGTCAGGAAATATTTCGAAATATTTATTTGGTGTCGGTTACGGTAACGGTAACAGTGTCGCGAGTTCAATTATTTTTTCCCATCTCAGAAAATGCCCAACGCGCCTAAAGAAGTGTTCACTTCAAAAATATGACAATGACGGGGAGTACATCAAGTGACTCACGCACGGCTTCGTTAAGTGTCTTTTTACACCCGTTATGTACACCTCTGCCAGCCCTTTCGGGGAATGCAGGCGTGATTTTATTTTATTATATACGTTTTCAAATTATATTATTTCTCAATCCGTCCCCGCAATAGTGAAAACTTGTCAGCTGCTCTACTCTCAACTCTAACCATAGTCACCCTTCCGGGCGCCATGACTTTCCTCAACTTACAATTAGGCATGTACTTTGGAATGGATCCATCCATCTCTCTAAACTTACTAGTGAAAACGTTTCTATTACAATGATGGAGAGATTCTGGATGAGCTAACATGTAAGCTGTAGGTACTGTGAGGTGAGTAGCTACGGTGTGTGCTTGGAATATATAATTAAAAAGCGTTAAGCTTTAACCAGCATTTATTTTAGGAGAAACTTACTATATAACGATAAAACTAGCACTTCTTCTAAAACAAGAAAAATCATTAATCTAAATCTTTGACACACGCTTGAACGTTCGAACAGCAGATGCCGTCAATTATGACCGGCCTGCATTATAAAAGGTAAGGCTACATAGACAGCCTCTGCAGTACTTTAGGCTTATAATTCTTAGACTACTTGAATTTTTATATACTTAAACTTTTGAAATTACGGGGTTTATTTATAAACGTTGCTTAAAGATAAACAACGTTAAGTTAAAATCATGTTTAAACGTCACTAATCATTACTTTAACTTTAAGTTACTCTTTACTGTATTTTACGTAACTAACTATACTTACCCATTAAATAAAAATTAACAATAATACCACCTAAACCAAAAACAAACTACTTGCAAAATATTTGAGAGGTGATCCTTGAGGTTTAAAACCCCTATTTGTGGGTTCGAACATGGCAAGTACCTTTTCGTTTTCAAAAACATTTCTTGAATAAATCTTGCACACATATATTACTTTACGGTAAAAACAAAAATGATGAAGAAGCCTACTGCGCGATAGCTCCTTCTTTTGCTATATGACTAAGTGAAAGGAAACACGAATTATTAGTTTAATGCAATATAAAAAAAAACTGTAATGAAGTATTTAAGCAATACTATTTACAGTACCTAACTTTACTAAACTTTATCTACCAACAGCAAAAAATACTCGGAAGCCCTTCACCTCTTAACATATGCATCCCCTATTGGCAGCAATTAATTTTATACGAGCTTCATTAGCACGCTAGACGGGTGCCTAGAGTCTGGACACACCTTTACGCAATTACCTTAACATCGTCAATGCATGTACCGTACGATCGGAAAGGAAATACCCTAACCGGGCGGTGTTTGATCCACGAAATAAATACCTATAGTCTGTTCCAAAAGTATCGAATGAATGTGTAAACAAACCCCGTTCAGGTTAACTTCTAACGCAATCATTCGCTAAAGGGAATTAGTATTCGTAGAGGGAGTGGGCCGTAATCCACAACGCGAGCTCAGTGCGGGTTAAACGATGTCACATTTGTCTTTGAATTTTTGGTTCTAGGACATGCCGATTTTCTGCCTTCACGGTTTCGAGAGCAGTGATGATGAAATAATTTACACAAAATAAAACGCCTGTCTGGGTTCCAACCTACGACTTACAACTCGTAAGTTATTGCTTTGAATAAAAGATCAAATTGTAATTGAAAAACATGCCTACTACTATTTTGTATAGTCAAGTTTTGCTAACTGAATAGGGCTGTGCTGCTGGTGAGTTTGTTGTGCCACTTCTTCTTCCCAGCGAAAGCACTATGTAGTGATGAAGGGCGGGGGTTTTGGGACTATCTTATGTAACTTTGACGTTCAAAAAGTGCTGATTCTCAACCCAATTTGAATACTTAAATGACTTTTGATTTTGATTGTTTTTTTTTTTTCAAATAATCAAATCAAGGCCCTCAATTTGTGGCACTACAAATTGGCATCCACAGGTACGTTTTCCGATCAATTTGTTCACATTTTCATATTCAGATACTTTTGATCAACCAACAACAGACCATACACACAAAATATTGGACATTTTAATTAAACCATTGAACGTTGGAGACACAATAGAAAACCTATTGTGGCCTGTTCTACCGTTGCATAAACCATTTGACACGATAAATTCCAATCAGAATTTCTACTCACGCCTAGTAAAATTTTCGGTCAATGTTAAACGTCATTTCAATTTAATTGCATCCATAATGTCTATTGCTATGTTTTCCTGTTGTTGATCCTAGCATCATTTCCATGTAATGCTTATCGTCACTTCCTTGTAAATCCATACCAATATTATGAGTAGCTATTGTGAGTTTGTATGTAAGGGGCAATCTACGAAACTACTGATCCGATTCCAAAAATGATTTCTGTAAAGGAAAGCTACAGTGTTGCCGAGTGTCATAGGATATATAATTATACTTTATGCTAAAACGAGAAATTTCACGCGGACGAAGGCGGAGAAGTTAGTGTCTAATATAATTTGTTTTTATTTGCATACGTCATTTAGTGTCACTTCTTTGTACTTGGGCATTTTCACTTTTAAGTGTACCCTAAAAAAATAAAAGTGACTGAAAATAAATGGACATTGTAGTGAAAATAGTGGTCAGTTTTGTGACGAGTATTTTCAGATAAATGTGTTTTAAACCTGTGTTATTGGAGTTTAAATTGTGCAAATTTGATTTTTGTGACGGGAGAAACTATACACTATTGTTGCACCAACACTTTTAAATGTATTCGTAGTACTATTTTAGTAATTTTGGCAAATTCAATGTTGGTAAGGGGAGGGACATGCCAGAAACAGTTACTCTGAATATTTAAAATACTCATAAATTAATCATTCAAACGTATTTTACCAGGATTGCAAATGGAATCGTCAATTGAATATATATTTTACCGTTTTATTCCAAAAATTAGACAATATGTCCACTATTTATCTTGCTATAAAATTTTGAATAAGTGGGACATCCTCAAAATGGCGGGTACACTTAAAAGTGAAAATGCCCACTTACCGGATTTCTATTTATTTTCTAGCGTCATTCGTTGTCATTTCCGTTTAGCACGTTAAGCCGTTGGTCCCGGCTGTCATTCATGGATCTTTGACAGTCGTTACGGGTAGTCAGAAGCCCGGAAGTCTGATAACCAGTCTTACCAAGGGGTATCGTATTACCCAGTAACTGGGTTGTGGAGGTCAGATAGGCAGTCGCTCCATGTAAATTCATCTGCATCCAGTTAGACTGGAAGCCGACCCCAACATAGTTGGGAAAAGGCTAGGCAGATGATGATGATTCGTTGTCATTTCCATTCAATTTCATAATAATATTTCTATCAAATCGAACCAAAAAGTCGTGTATTTTAATAACTCTGTAATATCATGTAGGGGGTATTATGTGAGTCGTGTTTTCCGATAAATACATCGAAATAAAAACGGTGTTAATGGCTTTTACGGCGCCACGTTAACAGCATTTACGCGCTCGTAAGAGTCGAAAGTATACGATAAGCTTTTACTTATAAATGTGAATGCGATACGCTGTTATTTTTGTCAGCGGGTTTATTTTTTGGAATTTTCACTTTAGTTTGAAACAAACTGAATTGATTGATTTTTCTTTTATTTGTATTGTTATTTCTGTTTTGGAATAGAATAAAATTTCAATAGCACTGGACTCTTAACACTTGGGTAGGTTCTCAAGTTTACTCACTGAATTACCAAAGTATTTTTAACAAAAACGAATTTGTTTAGGCTAAAAGCACCACTCATTGTATTCAGCCAACTAAATTACCTACTGCCTGAATTTTCACTTTTGAACTGAAACCAAAATGTCAAAAAAAGCGGTCAACACCTAGTTGACAGATTTTTTAATCTAACTTAATCAACCTATAATGTTTCCACTGCTGGGACACAGGCCTCCTCCTCGGTGACAGGGAGTGGGCCGTAATCCACCACGCGGGCCCAGTGCGAGTTGGTAGATGTCACATGTCACACACGTTATTTTGTCATGTCATGTTTCACATGTTTATGCATCTACTATTAATTCTATTTTGGACCATGATAACATTGCATTGGTGGTGGACTCTTAGTCTTAACACTTGGGTAGGTACTCAAATTTACTTACTAAATTACCAAAGCATTGATTAATAAAAATTGGCAATTTTCGTAGGCAACAAAACGCTCATTGAATTCTGAGAAACGTTCAAACGTCATTTCCATAAACTCTAAGTCAGCGTAAGCGACATTGGGAACGTTTTGATTGCGGTGGACCGCGCGGCTCTCGTAAACCTGCGAACTTTGGATAACGACGCCGCTGCGTAATTACTACGTTTTCTTTAATTTAATCACGTCACCCAAAGGGAAAAGCGTCGCGTAAAATTAATTTATTTGTGTTTTGTCGTCGGTAAGTTCAATTTGGCATTAAAAGTCAATGATTGCGTGGTTTTGTATGGGAGTTTTCAAATAATTCTTAGCATCTATAATGTGACTAAAGCATTTGCTTAATAGGTTACGTGCTCAAAGATTGAGTACTTACCTACCCAATTAATATTGCCAGTATCTGCTGTTTCATATAAAAGTGCAATGCCTACGCGGGAAAAACGTATAAGGAATAGTTTTTTTTTTAATAATCGACGAAAAATCTCTACCAAGCGTGTTCAGGATCATGTATTGAATCCATGGTAACAAATTGCACGTCCATGTCCCTGCTATCTTGTAGTATGGCTGGAGAAAACTATTGATATCACTTGAACTGTGCACTGCCTACAGTGCCTATTACTAATTCACAACATAAAAAGAGCTTACGGCTACCTATTCGCATGTACTGTAGTTATATTTATGATAGTTCCAAAGAATTAGCATAAATGCATGGAAAAGTAACAAAATAACTAACCTGATAACGTGGCCCAACATTAATACTAGGCTGCTAGCCACAGATAACAAAATACGAGCGGCTCCCCTAACTCTGCATTTAATATTAAAGATTTGCAAATATCATAGCCAGAGTACAGACCGAGTTCATTTGCTCCCCCTTGCAGTAAAGTCGCGTACACACTAGACGCATCCGTGTATCGGAGATATCGACCTAACAAGCCGCATTGTGCGATAGCGTCTCCGAAATAACCACAGGCGTAAAGTATCTGTCACATCGTAACTCTGAGGAACATTATTACGACACCGCTGGTGTGTTCTTGCCTTATTGCCGCGCCCCGGTGGAGTGCAGCCACAAATAACGGCGGTAGGGACGCATAATGTTTTATTATACCCATTTTATAACCGCAAGAAGAATGTAATCTCCTTTATTTACTGAAGAAGAGAGTGCAAGTGAAACGGATTGTTGTGGCAATAAACGGAAATATTGACGGCGTTTTTGCCAAGATTAAATGATTATTTTTTGTTTCAGTGCTCGTAAAAGCTACTGTATTCACAAAGACATTTAAATAGGTTTTAAAGTACACAAATATTGCAATCTCACAGTTCCTAAACCAATTTTAGGTGAGCTAATTGATAATAACATACTTACTTCGTTAGAAATACAGTAGGTACTTATACTTTTTTCTACAATTACTGTAGAAAAAACGCCTACGGCTTATTAACACAATTTTATAATTGTGAAGTCTTCTTTATTTAACATGAATCTAATAAAGAATTTAATAAAAAATTTACTTTGACTGAGATTTTGTCGCGAACTCGTTCATTTCACGCTGTTTCCGCCAACAATATGAATATTTTTTGCAATATAAAAGCGCGGAGTTTATTCTAAAGACAGAAAAATAAACGGACGGAAAAGAGAACTGCCGCTCGCTGTTCCCGCCGACTCTCTATTATTTCGTCGTCTAATTTTCTGCAGCTGTAAACGGGCACTTTAAAAAGTCGCATAGTTTTAAAGTTCGCACCTGGCTGGCTCTGGCGCCAGTCAAAAGATCATTGTTACAAGCCAGTCGTCAAACGCCCTCGAAACGAGAAAGCAGAGGCAAATTGTACGGTGCGACGGAGTCACGGTGAAGGAGGCCTTTCATACCCAGACGTAGAGAGTGTTTCAAAATTACGACCCCGCGCTTTATGATGTGTGAAAACGAGGTCTCGACAAAGGGATTTATTTAAAAAAATAGTCGAGTTAAAGTGAGAATTAACGTTCTATGGCATTATTAATATGAGTTAGGGGGTTGTAGTTTGGTAATGTCTTTTGAAACTTTGCTAAATCTCACAAAAATGGGAGTTAAACTCGGTCACCGTTACGCCCTTTGTAACAACACGTTTTTCTTGCCGTGAAAAACTACGGTCTATACTCTATATTCGCCGTGTGAAGGCACGGTTTGTCAGTGTTGTATGGATCACTTTAGCTCAACTGCGGCTAATGAGACACAATGGACCCTTGTACACGGACACGTTTTCTCTAAGGCGCACTTTTCCACACTTTTTGCTACCAAAAATGGACCTATATTATGATCTCAATTCACAGCCTATATTAACCCAGTGCCAGATATTACTCTCATTTCATTAGTGTCACCCATTAACCCTAGGCCTTAAATATAGATTAATTCTTTGTCAGTTAAAAAGTCAAATTCAGAAAAGGTCGCAATAATTCCTCCTAAAAATAGCCAACCATTATTCAGCCACTATCCCTGTAAACATTGAAATTTAACTTTGTCCTAAAAATACGTATTATGAAGTGAAACAGTGGGAATAAAAGTAACTTTTTGCGCCGTGTGGAGTTTTTTGCTCGTATCACATGTACGCAATATGTCGTCGACGGCCTCTCCAGCTGCCGCGCTGAATTTATATTTTAAATGCGAACCATAAATATGCGCATAAAAGGATCCCATTTGATTTCATTAAAACATTCCTGTTTACAAATCGGGACACCGATTTTAGCATAATTTTGAAGTTCGATAAAAAGTTCTGATTTTTGTCTACTTACTTGTTACGATTACTGTTTAGTTTGAGGGATTTTCCGCATACTTTAACTTATGGGTTCTGCTACATTCTCACTACAACAACGAATAAATGTATTAGGAACGAAAAATTGCTTTAACTATATCGAAGTAGGTTTTAATAGTAGCTGACCCGACAGACGTTGTCCTGTCCAATTTTCAATAATTCATACAAACATGCCATAGATGAAGTCGGTTAAAAAAGGACGTTCAGCTTTTCCCAAATTTGAGAGTTAGCCCCGATACATTTTAAATTTTTCTTTCCATAAAACCTAATTCGGACTATTACGAACAATTTTAAACAAAAATGGCCATTTCGGTCCAGCCGTTCTCAAATGATGCGCTTGCCTAAAAACAGATTTTTTTCTATATAGATGATTTTGTCCCCTTTTCAACACAATGTTGGTAATTAGATTGAATAACTCCCTTATTTAGAACCAATCAAACATCACTCAGCCAAAAGCAAATCACCCAAAAACTAATTTTCTCGAAAACAGTTACTTCAACGAATTTCGCGCCAACGAAGCCCCTAAACCGGCAATCACTCAAATGCGTTACAAAATAGAGTTTACCGAGGGAAATGAATATCGGCCTGTTTCCGAATTAAGACAAATCGGCTTACTGCAGTGACGGATGCGACAGACTCACCAAATACCAACAGCGAATTCGCAGTTCACCTTTATTCGCAGAGTTCACCTCTATTCGCTAAATTAAGGAGCTTAGTTTCGGGTGATATACGATAAGGCTGTCGGGAATTGGTCACTGCAATTTTTGGATGAGACTCGGAATTTCAAGCGACAGGTTTTTAGTCCATTGGAATTTATTGAAGATCATTTTCATTTGGGGCTTAAACGGTGAAACTCTTGATGGAGTTAGTTTCTGAAACTTTTTCTAATTAGTTAGCAAAGTTTTCCTTATTACATACTAACAATACTGAGTAGGTACTGACTTACTGATCGTCAAGACGTGTACAAAATACCGTCCGTGCTCGAGTGTCGCACTTTACATCGGTACTAAGAGCTGAAAAATATAAAAAACTAGCTGCCCGGCGCGACTTCGTTCGCGTGGTGTCCTACTAATACCCCCTACCCTACTCCTACCCTACTCCTACCCTACTCCTAACCTACTCCTACCGTACCCCTACCCTACTCCTACCGTACCCCTACCCTACTCCTACCGTACCCCTACCCTACTCCTACCGTACCCCTACCCTACTCCTACCGTACCCCTACCCTACTCCTACCGTACCCCTACCCTACTCCTACCGTACCCCTACCCTACTCCTACCGTACCCCTACCCTACTCCTACCGTACCCCTACCCTACTCCTACCCTAACCCTTCCCTACTCCTACTGTACCCCTACCCCTACCCTACTCCTACCGTACCCCTACCCTACTCCTACCCTACCCCTTCCCTACTCCTACCGTACCCCTACCCTACTCCTACCCTAACCCTTCCCTACTCCTACTGTACCCCTACCCCTACCCTACTCCTACCGTACCCCTACCCTACTCCTACCCTACCCCTACTCCTACTCTACCCCTACTCCTACCCTACTCCTGCCCTACCCCGAGCCTACTCCTAGCCCTGTCATTTGCGTTTTGTTATTCCAAGTCTGATTCTTTTTTTTTTTTTTTCCGGTTTTTTTTAGTATCTTATGTCCGTCTCCTGGCTCTAAGCTACCTCCCTACCAATTTTCACCCAAATCTGTTCTGCCGTTCTTGAGTTATAAGTGGTGTAACTAACACGACTTTCTTTTATATATATAGATATAGCGGCAATAGAAATACTCACTCTGTGAAAATTTCAACTGTCTACCTATTACGGTTCATGAGATACAGCCCGCAGACAGACGGACGTACGATTAGCCGAGGCTTACTAATAGGGTTCCGTTGACACCCTGTTGGTATGGAACCCCAAAAACCAGGCACCTAACTACAAAAGACAGCCCCAATTTATAGCTAAAATATTCAGGAAGTAATTACTCACGCCTTCATAAAAATATCTCAAACTAATTATTCCAAAGTAGATAATGTTCCACGCTCCGCTGACTGTTTCAAAACCCAATGACTTTAGGCACTGTGATAACCGAAAAACGTAGCAAAACCTAAGAAGAAAAAAATTATGGTCTCCTTACGAAGTAAATTTTTCGGTTGGTCGCCCCCTCTCCGAATATAAGTCCCTAGTCCTTCCCTTTCTTAATTTTTTCCTTCCTAGTCAGATTACCCAAAGCGCCTGAAGTAATTATTTTATGTATGCCTGATAAAAAGTTTTCTTTCATTCAGTGTCAAAGACTACAAAGGATCGCGAGATAACGGTAGGAGGAATGAAAAGATTGTTATAGTTGTATAATTTTACTATCTGGCCCTTTGTAAAAGGTATACTTTGAAAAGCAGCAATTAGTCAAAGAAACTTCATACTTATTTTTGAAAAACTTTTTAAAATAAATTATTTAAACCCAAGGTCTTCTGTTTCTTCGTATCGCTAGCACGACTGTATTTCAGAACTTGTTGGCCCAAAACATCGTCACATCCACGGCGTCGTCAGGGGCAGCGCAGAGGTCACGTTGACTGCATGTTTTGGGAGACAGAGGGCAGCACCCGAATAACACACTATCGATCTCAATCTGAATCATTTCGAAGGATATTGCTAATACATTCCATCATGTATTTAAAATGTGTCTGCTCATCAACGTAAATAACGCAATGAATGTTGTTGAACTGTCAAAATGAAAGCCATTGCTACTGATAGTGTGTTGCGCAATTACCTGGCTGGATGGAATAGGAGATGGAGCACAGTATGCGACACATCCACATCCACACCCTACTGCCGTTCCGTCGAGGAAAACCAAAGGTAAAACTACTGTTACTTTAGTTTTCGATTTCGTAGACTGCATTACTTCTGTTGCGTACAGCACGCAGGTACGCGATTAGTCGGTTAGGTAAATGAAACAGTTAAGTTAAATATGTTGAAAGTGTGAGGCCTCGCAGCGGCGAGATCGCGTTTACGAGACTTGTGCGTCGGGCGCGGCGTGCGAGCTATTACGTTTCACATTAACCAACTTCAAACAAAGAGGAGGTTATATTGTTATTGATGTGCTTATTTATTTTGATCCAAAATTGTAAATATGCGTAAAGTCGCAGTAGCGAGGTCTCACTTACTAATTTATTTTATTAAAAATGTTTTCACTAAAATAAACACAAAAATAGAATAAAGTTTTTAAACTAGGCTTCACTTTTTCACCTAAATCCATGTTAGTAACTCTAATTCCGTAACACTCTAAACCTCGTTCCAACTAAACCGAACCACAGTCACACAAATAAAGGCATGCACACACTAATTAACAAACGCACGTGCCACAGAATACAACAAGAAAATCTAGTAGCGATCAACGCATTTAAACGGTCATCAATCTGGGACTACGGTGAGCGTTGTTTGACCGCATTGATTAACGATGTACGGCCATAACTAAATTATAACCCTCTGGCCAACGGCCAGTGACATTAAATGTACGAGGTAATTTTCTGCAGAGAGCTTTGGGAAAATCAATGGAGTGTCATGCAGTTGTGTCAAACCTTTTTTGGTGTTCATCGGTGTTTTTATTCGGTTTTGAATTAGTTTTTCCACACATTACATAACATCACGCCTATATAATCCCCGAAGGGTTAGGTAAAGGTGTACAGACGCCAGCACGTCAAGCTACTACAATCTGTCAAATTTCTTTAATAGATTTTCAACTTTATCGCTAAAGCATAAGATTCAAAGTTGATTGAGAAAATTTGACAGTTTCGGGTAGCTTGATGTGCTGGTGTTTGTGTTAAAGTACACCCACATTTCGCACGTTATGATTAAGTCCCCTTAGGTGGTGAGCCTTTTGCCATCAACGGGACACAAATCCAGACTCCGGGCTGCTACTAAGAAATTCCTGATATAAAAAATCAATAACACATTGCCCGGCCTGGGAATCGAACCCAGGACTTCATGCTCACCAGTAGCGCTTGCGACCACTAGGAGTAACCTTAACTTACCTTTGACTTTTTTTCTTTCGTCTATTGCAATTCGTTCAATACAAGTTGGCAGGAATATCGAAACGCAAACTGTACCTAACCAAGAACTAATAATGGCAGCAAATGATTGTAGACGAAAAAAAAATCTGTTGTGACATAGAAAAATGCAATACCTTAGCGGTCAAAATGTATGGAACACCTAATCTTTTTTTAAATTACCGACGATTTCAACGCAGGTGCGTCTGGAATCATGTAGGTAGGTACCTACTGAATCCATGGTGATGAGTTGCATATCGATGCCGATGCCAGCCTGTATACTGAAATAGGAGTTTTAACCTTTTAACCGCTTACTCCGGATTAATCCAACAAATATTTTCGTGTCCATTCCGCCAGGGTCGTATACATACGACCAAATACCACAGCTCGTTTAATCTGTATTATTATTAGTACATCATCACAGCTCGTTTAATCGGTATTTATTTTTAGTTTTTTTTTTTTTTTCGGGCGACGACAACTGATATAAAGTCGGGCGGTTAAAAGCTTAATAAAATTTTCTAAATCCAGTGAAGTCTAACTGAAATAACGTTACCAACCAACATTTCCAACATCTTTATTTGTTAAAGTTACGCTGCGTCTTCAAACTCCATAATATTCTAAATATCAATATCAAAGAAACTATTCACGTAACGTTATAACGTAACAGAGTCATGCAGGATAATAGAAAATGTTTGGCGTAGGGTGAGAACCCCAGTTTTCGTCTAAGAGCCATGATCGATGTTTCGACACGTGCAGCGGGGGTGATGTTCGTCATTTATTAACTTGTGCTTTCTGTGTTAACGAAAATATTGCATTTCTTTTACTGCTTTATTATTTAATCTTTTGTAAAAGAAGGTAGCTAAATCATTGATCAAGTGCAATGAATTATGGTTGGACGTAATAACACCTTCAGAGTTAGAAATCGCTATAAAGGCATACAACATCTTTATGTATTTATATAATAATTTATTATAATCTAACTTTTGCCGAGGCTTCGCCCGCGTGGAGGTCTAAAAACAAACTAGGGGAACGTACTACCAGGATGAAAAGTGCCCTATATGTTAATCCATTTCATAAATTTCATCCAAATTCATTTAGCCGGTTTTGCGCCAACATACATCCAGACAAACGAACAAAAAATCTAGAAACTATGTTTTCGGCATCAGACTCGTTCCCACCACACCTCGTATCAATTACTTATTTTCAAAAATATTCCATATGACTTCGTTACTATTTTAGAATATATTCCGGAAGGTCACAAAACATTATTATTAACGTATATTTAGAATAGAAATCTCGATGTTTTGACATGTCGTCACTGCACCTTTGCAAAGGAGGGGTGGATCGGTAGTTTGTCATAAAATCTGGTACCTACTCAGTGACCAAAACATTCTCAGCCCGCTACAATAAAAGGCGCATTCACTCACTATCTTTAAATTTACTGTCTCATACACTTTCCATGTTTATTTCTGGCCAGTACTAGCTGCACTCCCCCACGTTTCCCGGCAAAAAGGGATCCTTCTCTGAAGTTTGTTTTATACAGTTTGTCCATTAGGACATGAGTGAGGACGGCGGAGTCATGTCAATCGGATTATAGAAGTAAACAAGCTCAAAAGTTTTGTGAGAGTATACTTAAGTATATTTTAAGCTTTGTACACATGGTACACGACAGTCGGTCCGTTGGTCTCGTGGTCGCAAGCGCGACTGCCAACCGCGGGCCCAGGGTTTGATTCCCGGGTCGGGTAAACTGTTATTAGGTTTTTCCATTTGGGATGAGTCGGTAACAGCCCGGAATTTAGAAGTTGACGGTGTGATACCCCCGTGTCTCGGAAAGCAGTTTAAGCCGTTGATGATCCTGCGCCTGATCTGTCTCCGGCCGTGTCGGATTGTCGTCCCATCGGACTATGAGAGTGAGGGAAGAGGGAGTGCACATGTGTCTGCGCACACACTTATGCACTATTCATACATTACTGTCAAAATGACTGGGCGGAATAAATCCTACAGAACTAACAGCTCTTTATCATTTTAAGCTTGTTTTATTCTGCTCAAGTACCTACACACTTATTGGAATGACATTGGTCGAAAATCAAGGTTTCTAAAAATCTATACCAAACGTATTGTTACAAATTATATCTAAAGACACACCAGCGTGTCTTTAATGTCTGTTCAATAATTACTTTCCAATCCACTAAACAATCTCGCAAACTTCCTATATCTATTTAATAACAAATAATAAGAAGCCAAACGAATGACACCATCACAATGAGGATACATTCAACTAACTTGACAAGCGGACGGTAAAGTTCAGAAAACCACGGTCGGTGGGACCGTGAGCCGCGACACAATGGGACAACCCTTCCAATATAACAGTAAATACGAAGGGTCCCGAGAGCCCCTCGCCACATAGACCCATTACAACTAAGTGCCACTTGTCGAATTCAACGTAACCTGAAGTTAATTGAGAGAAAATTGAAACCAGATATTTGCTGAGTGCCGTCAAAGTCGCACCGTCTAGCGTCTTAGAAAAATAATTGTGAGGGGCGAGTTGGATACAGTTACAGAGAGACAATGGATATCAATGCGTCAGTTATGGTGTCAGAAGTTGTTGGAACTGGGTTTGTTTGCGTCGGAAATCGTGAGACGAAGTTTTCAGGACAACTTTGCGCTTTTGTTTTAAGAAAAAATTTAAACACAAACAAAAGATACGGGATGCTTCCTCGTTTTGTATTTCTTAATTTATTCTCTGGTGTGATGGTAGAAATTACCTTTTTTTGGAAAATTACAGAAAAATGAATGTAAGAAAATCATGTTATCACTTTAATGCATTTAAAATGGAAACCTTTTCTTAGGGTACCTATTTTCTGCTAGTTTATCGTACTTTTTTTTCTGCTTGCCACTCTTAGAACCAAAACATCGTGGCCTGACAATATACTGTGCTATGTCTTCTGCGTGCACCAAACAAACAATTTATCTATCTATCTATAGGTAATTCTTTTGTTTTATTTCACACATTCAACGCACATGATTTATTTCTCTCAGCATAAAACTACAGACGGAATAATAATATGTACATATTCTCATGAGCATTGTGTACTTTCAGTCTTTGTAGTTATTAGGTCTTTACTCAGAAACTACTTCCACAGAAATAGCTGAGAGCCACTCAGTCTTGATGAGAAAGTTTACACCTTAAAAGATGATGCATTTCAGACTTGCACCTACCCTGTGGAATATAGGTACTTCTATACTTATCTTAGTGTTAGAAGAATTAGGTTTAGTTTAGTTATTGGCCTCATGTGAATAATCATAAATACAAGGACACTATAGCTTCTGCCCGCGACTTCGTACGCGTGAAGTTTCTTGATCCCCAACCCACTCCGTCGCATCTCGCATCGCATCGCCTGTCCGCGCTATTACTTCGTTATCGCTTAGCGTTCTTTCTGGCTTTTTTTCTTTTGCTCGGCTCTTGAGGGTCCTTAGCGTGATGTAAGTAAGCCTATGGGATTCTTCAAGAATTGGGCTATCAAAATGCTACAATAATTTTTCAAATTCGTCAGGTAGTTCCAGAGTTTAGCGCATTCAAACAAACAAACAAACGCTTCAGCTTATAATCAAAATTATCGATCAACTGTAGCCTGCGCTAGTTTTAAAACTACCAAATCGTCCATAAAAGTTTTCATTTCTATACCTACCTATAACAAAAATGTATAGCGTACCTACACAAGAACCTTTATCTGAATACAGTCTATATCCCTTTTACCTACTTCCATTAACATTTCCTCCACGCTTCCTCTGCCCATGAGCAGATTTATTCTGATACTTTTGAACAAACAACAATAACGTTATTATAATAATAGATGGCGCCACGTGTATTGTTGTTTTCCTCGGGAACAGCACTTTTTTTCGAGATGAAAGGTGCCCTATGTCCGTTTCTTTACACTTGACAATGTATATGCAAAATTTCAGGATGATCGGTTCAGTGGTTTAGGCGTGAAAAGGTAACAAACAAACTTACTTTTAGTTAGGATAGGATTTCACGAGGACGAAGTCGTGGGCAGCAGCTAGTACAGTATAAACTTAGAAATTAATACTATAGGGTTTGTTTACACTTTCATCAGCTGCTTTTGGAACAGACATTAGGTTTCATTTCTATAATCAAGAACAGCTAATTCAAAATTACACACGCTTTACAAGTTTCGTATACGGTAACATAGTTTTTGGACCATTTCCAAGGTGATTAGTGTCTCCATTAAACTGGCTGCCAGCTCTGTTGTCCCTTTAAACTGAATAGCGAAGTTCTGCCGCATTTTAATACCTTAAGACTTATTCCGGATTTAGTTACCGAAGAGAGTTATAAATTACCGCTCAGCCTCAACAATTTATCTAAGTAAATGACATAATATTAAAGTTTGTTTGTAAATGTTCTGATATGCTAAAATAGTTATAAACCTGTGACGAGATACTTGAATAAGATCTTACAGGCATGTGAAAATGCTGTGAGATTAATCGGTAAGTACCTACTTATACAAAGTTGTTTGACATTTAAAGTTAATTTCGAAAGTAATTCTAAGTATAGTCATGAACATAATCACATTGTCCATAGATACAAATGTATGTATCATGAGTACCATAAACTGTACTGTGAACTTAAAAAATTAATGCAAATGCATACAAATTAATAAAATTGGAGTGTCTGTTTGTAATATTAAAATAACCGCTTTTTTCTAAATGCATATGGATACACGGTACCTATACCAAAATATTTTTTTTTACAATTTTTGTCTGTCTGTGTGTTTGTTCCGGCTAGTAATCTCTGAAACGGCTGGACCGATTTTGACGGGACTTTCACTGGCAGATAGCTGATGTAATAAGGAGTAACTTGGCTACTTTTATTTAGAAAAAAAAAATGTTAAATTCCACGCGAACGAAGTCGCGGGTCTAGTCTAGCTAGTCTATACTAATAATGAGGCTGAAGAGTTGGTGTGTGTGTTTGAACGCGCTAATCTCTGGAACTAACGCGAACGGTCCGATTTACAAAAATATTTTTGCATTTGAGAGCCCAATTCTTGAGGAAGGCTATAGGCTATTAAACCTCGCGCTATGACCCTTAGAAGTCGAGCAAAAATAAAAAAGTCAGAATGATCGCTAAGCGAAAACAAAGTGACAGCGTGGGTAGGTGATACGATGCGAGGGGGGGCAAGCTAGTGATTTATACATGTTATCATGCCATGTACAGAAAACCCACTTAAATACTTATTACCCTGAGTATATTTTCTACGGAAGAGCCAGATAAGATATTCTTACAAGACAAGTAACAGAATCCAACTTTGCACAGTAAATACACCTTTCCTGTATTCTACTACACAGGTACCTACAAATATAAGAAAGTGTCAACAAACTACCTAAGCACTATGACGTTGCAGAAATCTCAATACAATAGAAACTCCAAGACCAACACCTACTCACTAGGAGTATGTAATGTACTGCCGGCACAGCCATATAATTGAAGTTTAACGAGCTCGATAAACGGTAGCTAATTGACTTGATAGGGATTATTGTTCATTGATGTCATCATAAACAATAGCCTCACCTGTCAGTATGTACTTCTATGATGATATTAGTTTCTCTGCCTTTGTTTGCTTATTCTAGTTACTCCGATCTAAGCGTACGACTAACTTCCTCCTAATACATATTTCTATTATCAAGGAAATTAAGGTTTTTTTTTTTCTATTTACATAATATCAAAGTTAACAGTAAAAACCGGCTAAGTACGAGTACCACAATGCAAAAACGCCGCACACGTTTTATTGTATGGAGACGCCCTTATTTATTTATATTATTTGTTGTTATAGCGGCAATAGAAATACACACTCTGTGAAAATTTCAACTGTCTACCTATTACGGTTCATGAGATACAGCCCGCTGACAGACAGACGGTTGAACGGACAGCGGAGACTCAGTAATAGGGTTCCGTTGACACCCTTGGGTACGGAAACCTAATAAAAAGGAGGAAAAAGAGCCACAGGGCATCGAAAAATTCGTCCGCGTCGCTGTCAACAGAAAAGTGCCCAAAAGGCTGGCAGGATATGCTGATTCTACTGTTTCTATCATTGCCTCATCATCTACCTAGCCTTTTCCCAACTATGTTGGGGTTGGCTTCTAGTTGAACCGGATGCAGCTGAGTACCAGTATTTTACATGGAGCGACTGCCTATCTGACCCCCACAACCTAGTGACTGGGTAATACGAAACCTCTTGGTAAGACTGGTTGTCAGACTTTCGGGCTTCTGACGAGCCGTAACGACCGTGCTTTCCAAGGCACGGAGGGGTCTTGGTATGTAAAGATGGTCACCCATCCACGGACCAACCGCGGCAAGCGAAACTTAACCTGATCAATCAACCCGTGCGGCTGTTATTACGTCACAAGTCCTTGATTACTAGTACGTACGTACATATAATCTAGGACAACAGCAATTGTGAAAACGAATAAAATAGGTAATAAAAGTTGGTATCTTACTTAGAATCATTTTTTATTAGAAACGTCTGGTGGGCTTAATATAAAGAAATAAGTTCAAGGAATTCATAAAGGGACTAGATTAAAACACTCAACTCAAACGTACGAAATTACCGAACAGTGTTTTGTTTGAGCCATTCCCCGCAGAAGGCAAATACTCAAACGTTTGATTTCGTATGTTAAAGAGCGTGTATTTCGCTGCTAATTGAGTTTCTGTCACACGGTACGGCACGGTGCGGCCCGTTGCGGCCCGGTGCGGCCTGCTGCGGCCCGGTGTGCGTCGATCCCGTTTTCCCCAGCAGACAGTGCTGACCAATTACCACTGCTTTTCAATTCACTTTGCGAATTTCACAAATTCTGTTTGAAATGCATCTGCTTTGGAACTTTTGCCTTCTTTCTGCTTAAATTTTATGAAAATTGAATCAGCTTTACAGGCTATTGTGCGTTTGTTTTGTATTAAGCTTTTTAGTATTCGCGGACACGGCTAGACGGTAAGCGTTTTGTAAGTTGGTAAACCGAATTTATAAAGTGGAACGCATTATCGAAGAAAGGATTTTAAAATTTAATTATCCTTTTACTCGTAGCTGCTACATTTTAAAGTGGGGTTTGAACAATATCTACGTTTTTTATTATACTTAGAAAGAAAGAACAAGAAAACTTTTTTATTTGGGACACACACAGGAAATACAAAAAGTAAAAAAAACAGGATTTAAAACAACAAAGTTACACTAAAAACAACCAGAAAAAAACCTATGTGAGGCCAAAAAGGCTCCTATCTCAGCATAATGCTGCGATATTTAAAAAATAAATACCGCAGCGCTGGTATCCTGTTAGAGCCCGTAGATAGGTAGGTACAGTAGTCTTTTATTTCTCCCTCAATATTTTTTTCCTTTATCAAGTCAGGACAAATAATAACTTTTGAAGCAACGGCACGGCCTTTGACCAATATGGAGTTGCCATCAACCTAAAACCTTTTATGAAACACAAATAAAAAAATACTAAGTATAGTCAAAGTTTGTCAGTGTTACATTTCCAATTCCGTCTGACATGTAAAGAAGATGGCTGACTGTATTGATCGTATACTGCACCGGTTGACGTCATCATGTCAAATCCGGGTGTGGCTGGAAACCAGCGCTGGGGCTTTGTCTCACAGGGTCGTAGCATTATGCTGAGCAATGGCCGTTTTGCGTGGATGTGATGTATATTTTACCCTAACTTGTTCTTTTTTGTGTTTGGGTTCTTTCTTTGCGTCATGTTTACCGCATATTTGCTTTTTTTTTCCTCTCATTCTGTGGTATTAACATTACCGTCCAATATCTAATGCTGAGTCGGTAAAGCAGATTCTATTGTGTAATGAGCAGATAGAAATTGCCCGAACCGCCCAATAGGTGACGAACATATTTTGGACGTCACTGTACCCGTCGTAAGTTTACCTAATACATTATACATAATCTGCGTTCGTAATTTAGTTTCCAAACATGTAAACGAATATCAGTTTTTGGAAAATTAACCTTAATTCCTAAAGATAAAGTTCAGTTTGTGCTACAAATAAAATTTTTTCATGACATTTTCAATATTCTACAATCAACTTAATTTACATTTACATAAACTTGATACTTGTTTAAGAAGATATATAACATCAATTGGAAACAAGGATTTGAATACACCGTACATGGTTTGGATGTACACGATGCACATTCAGTTTCATCGTCACACGCACCCTTTTTAAGCACGTTATTAGGCTTACTACCCAAGCAGTCATTATTCACTCCCGCCCCTAAAACCCGTGATTCTCGAAAGGTGTAATTGTGATTTGTGTTTGCAAACCTAATGGGGACCTATGAGGTTGAATGAAACACTATGAAAATACACGTGTGTTAACTGCCGCCTCCCATAATCCTCCCGCGGACGGCTGCATTCGATTTCCATGTCTAATACGTTTGCTTTTAAATTTTTTTCTTGCATGATATTCAAAAGACACTATTTCACTCTTAAACCGTACAACTTTTACGCAACCATCTGACCGAACACAGTCTAAGATACAGGCCCCTTAATTTGAGACAGGGTTTATTTTTTTGTTTAGGTATATAGATTTTTTGTATAATACAACAATTATGTATAATTTTAGTTTATCTACCACTCACTGTGCTCAACCTATGTGTAAAGAACTTTTTTTTTTTTTTTAAACTATCCTAATGTCGCACAGCTGGGCAAAGACTTCCCTAATCTCTATCCACCTCTCTCTTGGGTCAAAGACTATATTTTCTTAGCTTTTGATAGATATCATTATTTCTATATTCTCTCTCTCTGTTTTTGAAATATATTACTTTGGATAGATAAACATTATTTATTTATTTAATTGATTAGTGCTTGATATTCCTGCTGTAGTACCTTGTTTTGTTAGCACGGACAAAATTGCGACCATTATCGCTATAAATGTGACTAGGAGTCCCTCTGTGAGCCGCCGTTCGTAACTCTCGATTCCTATAATTTACGGACCGTATTGTTCAAAATGAAGACTGTTGTAGGTATCTTTACCAATAAATAATGAAGCAAAGACCTTTGCATAGTAAGAAGAAGAGCTTTGCATAGTAGACCCTTCCATACCTATGGAAGTAGGAATCATAGTTAAAATTATCTTACGAATCTACTTATAAGCCCAGTTTGGCATTAAAAAATGCTACCATTGGTAAGCATAACGATTCGTTTTTGTTTATAGAAACTGAAAATTATTCATGCGATGAATGAAGGGAAAATTTCACAACCAAGTAAATTTTTTCCTCTTGGCTAACTTTCATAAACAAACAGGTTAAAGTATTTATTTCTTAGAATGTGATAATTTCATCATAATCGCATGGTCATTGAATGTACTCAACAAAACTATTAAGTCCAATCATCGATGCGACATCGTGATTAGTAGTAAATACCAGATTTCCTCCATTGCCTGATATAATTAGTAAAGCATTTGAGTTCGATGCTATAGTATTCCGTCAGTCATTAGGGTTTGATCATGAGAAAACATTGTGTGCTGTAGACGCCAAGTGTTGAAACGTTTCTGATATAACAATGAAGTGCTATTTAGCTATCAGTTTCATCGCATTATTAATTACGACAGCCGCTTCCGAGGGTAATTTGTTTTATTCTGTCATCATTTTGTTCATGATTTTTTTTTTATGTATGAATGGTTCGCTTATTAATTTTCAAATTAATGTGCAATTTTCAAAAACCTAACAATTAAAAATAATCTTTATAATGTTCATAGAAATCTGTGAGTGATTGATTTGCTTTAACACAAAGGCACCCGGTCTATTCTGTAGAAATCTTACAGTGAAAACTTAGGTGAAATGAGCTTGAAATGAGTTGTCATTCCACCCGATGCTAGAAACACTATTCAAGCTGAATTTTTTACAGAATCGATCGGCAGGTAGACGATTAGTAGTTACCTACCTACAACTTAGTTAATATTAGTTATTTAATTTAATTCAGTAACATTTTATTTCAGCTTGTGATAAGTGTGTTAAAACAGAGCAATGTGCATCGTATGGGAAATTAAGTAAGCAAGAACAAGAAGCATGGCAAATAGCCCATCCTTGTGCATCACCCAGTGCCCAGGAATACAGTAATACCTTCGGGTTCTCTAACGTCGCTAAAGGAGACTATGTAAATACGCCTCTTACAGCCCGATTCAAACTTTATGGCGGCTCGGAACATGAGACGAGTCGCTGCGCAGTAACAAATTCACCTGTCAGCGGGGGTGAGGGGTGAGGTACTGCGCAGCAAGTAGCGCACTTCAGACCCGCGATACATTTTGAATCGAGCTGTACACTACTCATATTACTCCTCCTCATTTATTACAAACTTTATACAAACACGAGCAATTTATCCCGATATTACCGTTAATCACCAAATATGTCATTAAAAATACTTGGAGCGTAAATGCAACACGATAAAATGGTTTCATAAATAACAATGTAATTATGAATTCATCGAGCTGTGTAACGTATTTACACGATAATTTCACAATTAAAAGTTGGATGACAGCTATCAAACTATTGGAAAATAATTAAGATCTTTCCAGTAAAAAATGTAGGTATAATTATTATTAATTGCGATGTTTTATATTGACGAGTCAAAGTTTTATTCGTGTTTAAATTTAAAGTACAGATTAAACTAACTTTTATAATTGTTACCTAGACTTACTTATACAGGAAAATAAAAATAACCAGTTTGCAAACTGTAATCATGAATTCAGCTTAATTATGATTCTAGACCATAGATAGTTTTCAACGGTTATCAAAAAAAATCTGCTGCTATAGAAAAGTGCAATAAGTACCTACAGGGTCTAAATGTATGGAACAACAATTTTTTTTATAACCTACCCTGAATCATAGTTACAATTTGCGCACTGGTTTTTTTTTTCTGTATGCTCATTAGAGTTAATCTTTCAGGTATGTTGTTCCGACGCGGCCCAAGTCCCTGTTGTTGGTAGCAGACATTTAGATTACAATAATTTCGGTAATCAAAATAATTATGATGACCCAAACAGTGGCTACGAAAATTACCCAAATTCGCAAAATCCAAACGGCTTTGATTTTGGAAATAGCAGGCCTAAAAATAATGACTGGGGATCTGGTATAGGAAATAATATCGGCTACCCTAATCAAGGGGGTGATTACGGGTATAATCCGGTGGAAAATACACCAGGTCCCCCCACAAACTACTTCAACGTGAATAATAATCCGTATGTAACATCGAGTCCGTTTTTTCCCGTACATGGGGATGGTCGCGGTGAGGGCAACACCGGTAACCAAGGGCAGTGCCCCCTAACAAGCTTTCCGCCGAAGCCTGAAACAGGATGTTGTGGGCGCGAGGCGTCTGACACCGACAGTATTATCGGTAAGTTACCGAACACTATTCACAGCTTCGCTTTTAACGTGAAAGGTAAAACAAAGCAGCCATCTTTTATTTGTAAAACGTTAGACTGATCAGGTGCAGGATGCTTGGGAATTTTAATTAAAAGTTGCACGGTTTTAATGTACAAAATGATTTTAAGAATTTTTTGTTTGCACTTTTTTCACTTTTGTCTGTACCTACCACATCCTTACCTTCAAATAGTTATCTTAATCCCTTTACTGTTGAAAGAAAGAAAGAAAAGAAAAATACGTTTATTTGTCATAGAAACACGCATGTTGCATGTTTCTTTGCACATTTACTTCTTCTTTTTTTTTTCGTTAGACTTTACTGTCCCACTGCTGGGCAAAGGCCTCCCCCATATTCATCCATATTTCCTTGTGCTGTACGTCTTTAAAGATTTTTTTTTGCACAGATAAGCCTAAACCCGCGGGGTATTATGACAATTACCCTAGAACGAGGCCAGGGAATTCTTTCGGCGATACAGCATGGCCTTATAACAACCCTCATTCGAGGTACGCACGATCGGCGGAAGAAACTCCGCCTGTAACTGTGACCATCGGTGATCGTATAGCAGGTACCGTATAAAATTCATACTTAGTCTAAAGCAGAACAGCGGTTCCGTCATATTATAGCAGACGTCATGGAAATCAGTCATTTTCATCAGTATTAACATACCGATAAATGATAAATTATTTTATTACTGTAAGTAGCTTTGCACCAAACACTTTACACGTCAATCATATTTTTAAAAACTAGATGAGGTCGGCGTTTCCTATCTGACTCCTCTGAGAAGAAAGGCCGAAACAAACTCAGAGGTCACAGTCTCTTTTAAAGTCCAGACATATTCTTGGTCAGATCATGTGAAGACCGTGTAAACTGGAGTCTGAAACGGTCTTTTGAGGAAAGAACCACACAGATTGAGTGGACCTGTCCAGTCGACAGTGCACGTATTTGTCAGTAATCTATGCAGATCAACTCAAAACAACTTATTTAATGTACATAGCATCACGTTTTGTTTCCCCGAAGGGTTGCGCAAAGGTATACATAGAACACCTATATTTTGCCAGTTATGTCAAGTCCCATATAATAGGGGACGAGAATGTTGCCATCAACCAGGCACAAATCCAGACTCCGAGCTGCTACTGAGAAATTCCAGATAGAAAAACCTAATAACACTTTGCTCGACCTGGGATTTGGACCAAAGATCAGCAGTAGCGCTTGCGACCACTAGACCAACGAGGAAGACAGTATTAGACATCAAGGAGTCAAATAATGCTCTGTAGATATTTAGGCAACCGTTATTGTGTGACCGTTGACCGCTTTCTTAGGTAGTGCAGTGAATAGTGGTGCTAATACTATTTCAAGGGTTCTAGAACCGGTTGTGCGTAAATGAATAGATGCACTTCTGTGTCACATTAGTTGGTTTGATTCTTTGCTTACGAATGCTTTTCTTTATTAATCGCTGCTTACTTCTTACCTTCTGCAGTCAAAATCCGAACGAGTATTCCTAGATGCTAATCTGCTTTCTGGTTACCTATACACTTTTTTATTTTTACGCAATCATAGAGCAGTGGTGGCTCAGGGGTATCGGCCCCAACTTACGAGTTGTAGGTCGTGAGTTCAAACCCAGGCAGGCACTCTACTTTGTGTATTTAATTTCATCACCACTGCTCTCAAAACGGTGAAGGAAAACATCGTGAGGAAACCGGCATGTCCTAGAACAAAAAAATTCGAAGACATGGTGACATCCGCAAACCCGCACTGGGCCCGCGTGGTAGATTATAGCCTACCACTCCCTCCGAAAAGAGGAGTCCTGTGTCACAGCAGTGGAACCATTATAGGCTGATTATGCACCAATAGCATTGGAGCCGAAATCTAGACACTTTTGTGATAATAATCTAGACACAATTAGTTGTATGATATTTTTTTGCGAATGATTTTCTTTTATTAATATCAACTGTCTAGTAACTAAGCTTCTGCAGTCACAATAATAATAAATTAGGTCTCTTAGAGCAGATTTTTGCAACGCCAGATAATTTTATCGGAGGAATATTTTTTTAATTTTTGACAGCTCTTACATACAAAATCTGTCGGACGTCAATTTTTTTCTACGAATAAAAAATACCTGTCGATTGAAAAATTAGCCCTTAATCTAGAAAAGTTTTCCTAGATGCTAATTTTTTACTTTTTTACAATTTTATACAAACATCCGTCCAAGGTATATAATGTACCTACATGAATAAGTAACATAATATACTCCATCGCTGTTACCACACTAATTAACACTGAGTATTAGTAATTAACGATATCGTGTAATAGACATTTTAATTAACTAGCTATTATTTTCTGTAACATTTGGAACTCTTGCAAATTGTGGTGTGGAGTTTCCAATGCTATTAACTAAATATCATAGGCTTACTTGTTACTATTAATAAGTGAAGTACTTTGAAATGACGAGGTTTAATCGGTGTCTTGTATTTAATGTGTTTGACAATTAAGGTAAAAAAAATGTCCAATTAGACATATTAGTTTACGTAGGTTATTTTATTAGTCATCATGACAGAAAGTTATAAATACGAGTTCCAAGAGCCCCCTTTTAAAAAGTTTTCAAAGCTGCCGATTCATCAGGACCACTTACCACTTACTGGTATGCAAGATCTTGTCGCATCTGTTGGCCAGAATGGAAACAATCAGTTAATATCCAAATGATCTTTGCACAAATGTTGCATGACGTGGCCCATCTCTTCAGACTGAACGATTTTCAGTCTGAATAGGTGGGCCACCTCATATACCTATATTTAACAACCTAAACTATTTGATTAACTACTAAACTAAACATGTTCTTTTGAAACTAAGTTAATACACCCTGAAGATTCATTAAAAAGGCACATAGAATATACATATACTGGGTGAAATTTTAATGGTTGTTTTCCTCTTAAGGGGTCATTGTACCAGTATATATCTCTTCCACTATCTCATCAGGTGGCCGAGAAACAGAATTGCAGCAGTTCCCCTGGACGGTACTCCTGGAGATTACCTTCGACTACGGAAGCAAGAGGCAAGCCTACAACTGTGGAGGATCTCTCCTCAGCTCCCGATATGTTCTGACTGCTGGACACTGCGTCTTTGATAAAGGAGGCAAAATTATAAAGTGAGTATTCTTTAGGTAAATCTTAGTAGTTATATACAGGGTGACTTGTGATTTGACGAATTCCTTCCAGGGCATGATAGTGTGACCCATTTGCAACAATTAAGCACCCCATAAGGCCTAGGCGAAAATTCATGGAAGTCGATAAGCCAATTTTTATGTATTTTTGAAAACTTCCCAGAAAACGACACTAAATATCACTTTTCTCCAAACTCTCAAATTGAATGGCTATTCGGTACCCAATAAAATAGCTAACTATGAATGCTATTCTATTGTGTACCGAATAGCTTAACAAAGCTTTCGATGTATCCAAATGTTCTAAAACATCAAACAGTTAAACGTTAAAGGAAGAAGTTTATTAACTAGGTACCTACATGAACTTTGAAACCAGTAAATGGAACAGCAATGAAGACCATTCAGTTTGAAAGTTAAGAAAAATATTATAATATTTAGTTACGAATTCTGTGAAATTTTCAAAAATTCATACAAAATTGGGTTTTCTCGAATCCATTTTCGCCTAGGCTTTATCGGGTGCTCAAATTGTTGCAAATGGGTCACACTATCGCATCCTGGAAGTAATACGTCAAATTACAAGTCACTATCACGCGTCAAATTACAAGTCAACCTGTATTATGATACCTAAAAATCAGTAGGTACATACCTACCATAGTATAATAATATATGACTACAGCTACTGAACATTTGACTTTTTACAGGGAACTCCAATAAACGATAATTTTTACCAATCCATTTGTCACGCGTAGTTTTTTAACTTGGTGCAGTAGGTAACCAAGCCAGGAAGGATTTCCAAGTTCAACAGTGGACGAAATGTATTCTTACTTTATAACTAATATGATAAGCATAAACAATTATTGCACTGATTTAGTATTTTGCAGTGTTTATTTTATAGCATTAATTGGCTTTAATAACTAATTCCTAGAACATAAAACCACAATCTCCATAAGTATTTTTTTTATGATTTTCTAGAAGAATGAACAACATTCAAATTGTATTACGTTTATTTTACAGCATCGAAATCTACCTAGCTGAATACGACAAGCGTACCTTCCCAAAAGACTGCAAAACGGTATTAGGCCATGGACAGAAGTGTATTGAAAACATTGTGATGAAAGCTGAGGGTGTGGTGCTGCATCCGCAGTACGACGACACGCAGCTTAACAATGACATCGCACTGATAAGAATACAAGGCTATGCGCCTTACACGGGTAAGCCACCTTTGAGCGTAAGCATAGCCCGCGAAATTCAAATTTTCTTACGTTTTTTTGCAATTTGCAGAGCGGGGTAATTGCGTAACACACTAACCCCCTTACTAATAAACGTTGTATAGCGTCTGTATAGTTACACAACGATTCCTCTCTTTCAGTCGTCAGTAATTTGACTTTCGAAAGAAGAACACAAAGCGTTGCACTACCTATACAGACGCTATACAACGTTTATTAGTAAGGGGGTAACAGTAGGAATGGCTTTCATTTTGACAGTTCAACAAAATTCATCGCGTTATTTACGTTGTTGAGCAGATAAATTTTTCGAACATATGAAGCAATGTATTAGGAATATCCTTCAAAATTATTCAGATTGTTCCGCAACAAGGATGCTGGTTGTATGTTGATCTAATGATTCGCAACCGTATCAAAGATTTATTTATAGAATTATAATCATTATCAACACATCTCTCTAAGTTCATATTAGGTACCCTATTGAATGACTATTTCATGAAATCATGACATTTGAGGTCAAATCTAAAGGAGTTGTAGGTATTGCTGATTCTAATTATTATAATTATGTAAAGCCATGTTTTTTACAGTCGCGAATCATATTTTAATCAACATTACAGTCTGGCACTAAAAACGAAAGTAAAGAATTTCGCGGGCTACCTTAGCGCATCCCCCATATACTGCACCCTTATTTACGTAACACACCATCAATAACAATCTGAATCATTTTGAAGGATATTGCTAATCCGTTGGTTCAATACTCAATACTCAATTCTTTATTGCATTCCATATGTATTACATAGATGGTATTTAATGTTAATGAACAATATCAATATAATTATATGTTCATAGGTATGTTCGAAAAAGGTGCCAGTTAGCCCGTCATCTTTCCGAAAATCGTCTTCATTTCTAGAAAGGAACATTTACGTCGGTGCGATCGTAGCCTAAAAGTGGCAACCTGCACCCTAATTGCGTAACACACTCTCAATCTCAATCATTTTGAAGGATATTGCTATTCCATTGCTCCATATGTTCGAAAAATGTGTCTGCTCAACAAAGTAAATAACGCAATGAAAGTTGTTGAACTGTCAAAATGAAAGCGATTACTACTGATAGTGCGTAACACAATTACCCCGCTGCTGGCAACCCAACTACCTACACTAAAGGCTTTGCGAAGTAGGCACCTTAATAGAAAAAAACCAAACAAGTCTCGATAGTTGATATTAGAGAGTTAATCAAAAACTGTCTGCAAAAGTTTGATAAGAACATAATTATGATATATAATATGGCTTCCAAAAGTTCTAAAGTAGAATCTAATTTAAAAGTTTCATTTTGTTTTATGTTTATGAGAAAAATGTTATAGAGCACACCAACTCAAACTTAAGCTTTTATTTCAATTAAACCATTTACAGGCACTTTTGAATTGTCACACGTTTTAATCTTCTTTAGAAATAAAACAAATAGGCTTCGTTATCTACACCATTTATAAATCAACTAGCAGCGCCCCGCGGTTTCACCCGCATAAAGCTCGATCCCGTGGGAATACCGGTATAAAAACTAGGTATCCTATGTCCTTTCTCGGGACTCAAACTATTTCTATACCAAATTTCATCTAAATCGGTGTAGCGGTACCTATAAGCGTGAAGAGGTAAACGACAGACCGACTTTCGCATTCATAATATTAGTATGAATGACGGCTGGACCTAATTTTATGATATTTGATTTGTTGGATTTGTCTCCGCCCTGATTAGCAAAATAACTACTTACTTATTAAAATATGAGAGAAAATGAAGAAATACAGTATTTATTTGATTCTGAGGCGGTACCAAGTTCGCCGAGACAGTTAGTAAATGATAAATGATCAAACTTTTACACGTCAATATAATTAAAAAAAACTAGATGAGGTCGGCGCAATATTCCTTACACTCAACTCACTTAAAATCTCCACTTCATAAACTATTCTAATTGTTTCTTTATTTATTGTTAATAATTGAAACAATTATTACAGCAATTTGGAATATAAACCAATTGAATAACAAACTTTGTTATTGTTGTGTTCAAAACAGTTTTGACCTATTTTTAAACAAGCAAACGGAAAGTTTTGAAAAGTGTTGGTCTACGACTCTACGCGAACAACTTCTCCCAAATTATATCAATAGGTAATTCATGTTGTCAGTGTTGACACAACAATAAACTTGATAATAATAGAGAAAAAGTTCGCTTGGCGTAAATATAGATATTATATAATCTGCATTCGCAATTTATTTGCCAAAAATGTAAACAAATATGAAAAAATAAATTTAAATCCTACACAATGAAGTTCAGTTTTCGCTACACATTACTACAGTCCCTCTGAAATCAACTTAACTATTATTAAAATGAAGTTGATATTTGTTTAACTTGAAATAATATTAATTTGAAACATGACTTTGAATAGACTTTACATATTCTCACGCCAAAATAGGTATACATAAACATAACAAACACGCGTGTTTTCCCCGAAGGATTAAGCAGATATTTCGCCAGTTATGTTTAACTCCCATGTAATAGGGAGCGAGCCTATTGCCATCAACCACGCACGCATCTAGACTCGATAAAAAGAAATATATTTTTTATAAAAACTCAGTACACAGACTATAGACTCCAACTACTTAATCCTACTAATTATCTTCTAGTAATCTTTCATTGCTTTCCGTTTCCAGACTACATTCGCCCCATCTGCCTGCCAACCATCAACATTGACAACCCGGACTTTTCCAACCTTCGTCTCGCCGTCGCCGGTTGGGGTCGAAACGGCCGCTACCGGTCCGACGTCAAACAATCGACAATCGTCAACCTAGTACCCCAAGCAAAATGCAAGAAATTCTACCCGAATCTGTCGGGGCGACAGATGTGTGCGGCGGGATACACCGGCGAGGACACATGCAAAGGAGACTCCGGCGGTCCACTTATGACGCTGTACGGCGGGAAGTACGAAGTAGTGGGTGTCGTAAGTGGGAAGAGGGCTGACGCGCCCTGTGGGACCTCCGTTCCGTCGCTCTACACTAGCGTATACCACTACAGCGAGTGGATACGGAGCAACATGAAGGATTAATTTATTTTCGTCTCATTGTTTGAGTTGGAATGTAGTGTCATTGCGATTATGTCATAGTTTTATCTGTACAAGTAGAATAAAGAAACGCTAGTAAAATTTTCAAGTACTTCAAAATAAACGAAATCAAAAGAAAAAACCATTCAATTCATTTTCATACAATAGATTTAGCAAAAAGGCCCCCCGAATCCCTCTTGCTAGAACCGTCGGTGTGTTAAATGTAGCATAATATTGCGGAATGATTGCCGGCTACGGAAGGTCTCAGTTTCCCAAGAGCTAGGTTTTGCATGCTATCGAGCACAAATAAACTTTTATGAACTGAAAAATATAGCGGTAAAATTCGAGGTGGCAATATTTTGTAACTGTATTGCTATGGCGTTGGCAGGCTCGCTTTGTGGCGCTTAAATTGCCAGCATATTCAGCGATTGCAAAATTGTGCATTGAAGTGAAAGATTAATTTTATTGAAAACCTAATGGGGATATTAATAATAAAATTTGGCGTACAGATGTAATAGATCGGAATGATTATTTAATAGGAACAGTAAACAGTTACATTATGAAAACTTAAAACTAGTATTACAATATTTGTATTTTGCTAATAATGTAACCCACAACACTGTTATAATTTTTTTGGCAAAATATTTTGATTATTCAATGAGAGAGGAAAAAGAATCTGATTTTCATATTAACGTTGAATTATTACCTTATCATTTTAATCCTTCTACAATGCTCTAATTAAAACAGGAAAGTATACCATAGTCTTATTAAGTTTATAGTTCCCAGTACCTAAAGGAAAACGTGAGCTATATTGAATAACCTGCTTATACCTTTCCGCTTTCTAACATAAACCCTTGTACACAGACTTTGCTTCAGTAAAGCTGCACTATTACAGGTTCAGTCACATGTTCCCCGTTAATGAGAAGGGGAGTTGCATAAGAAATAATAATGAATGAGATTTTCCGTCACACAGCTGAACTGGTATACGCGATTGGTGCTTATGGCCATAAGGCCTCACGGAAAGGGTTCGAAATAATGCAGTGATTGGCTTTGAAACCTTGTTTAACACTTTCGACGCCATGTGCATCTTTTTGTCACACAGTGTCTGGAACATTGTGTATCCAAAAGTATACAAATCTTTCTACTTAGCAAATGCGCTGTGTATCCTTTAGGAGCACGTTTTCTACACATTTATTACGCAAAAATGAAGGCCCTGGCCTGACGGATTTTTTCGGTACAAATGGTCTGGGAATCGGCACAAAAAAAAAACAAATTAGTCAAAACTTGAAAGCCACTTAGAGTATGGCGCTGAGGGTTTTAAGTAGATATTCAAATCTGATTTTTGTTATTGATTTGAATCAATAATCTGGTTTTATTAAATTAATTTTTCCCCGAGAAGTAGGTATGGCAATAATAGGCACTTAGGCGCATTCCTGCTCACGTGGAAATCATTAATTGTTTCTAGCTTGCTGCCAAATGTATGTTTTTATGACCTTCTTTCCAAAATTACCTAATTCCATTAAAACAAAATGTTGCGTAAATTGCTCCTTAATGTTTCTGGAGTGTAGGTAACATGAAAATACTTACAGCTTAATTATTATCCAAGTGTGTGTTTAGGTGGAGTGGCGGCAAGCCGTGCCTTTGACGAATGATGATGGATTGTGGGAACTTCCCGAGGCGTGGTAGCGACAAAAAGCAATATACGCTCACAATTTTGTTGCTAAGCTTCATCTAATCGTTACACTATTCGTGTGATATTGCTCACGAGATTACAAAATGAGGTCATTCTTATTGCCAAACCACATCGGTATCCACATTTGTATGCTTCTGGCTCTCTAAATAACATCATCCCTGAATTAATAACACGCTTAATTGATACTTTTCCTCCGGCGTATTGACAGCGCTCACACACCGCTTCTGGCTCGTCTACGAGACTCTTAAAGCCACGCTCCACGTTCCCTATGCTATTAAACGTTGTGGAACACAATCCGGGAGAAGAACACTCAAATGAGCAAACACTATTATCAGGACTGAGCCGAGGGCGTACAGATTTCCCAGGAGTGCCTTTCTCCTTAAAAGTGCCGGTCGGATGACCGCTATTCACCGCACAGCCTCGGACCGACTTCTTTTTTTACTTTAAAAGTGTGATGAATGAAATTTTAAAAGTGAGCGCGTTCGATTTTTGCCAGATCCTCGGCGTGGAAAGAGATTTTGGCTAACGAGAAAACTTTCAACAAAGACCAGTTGTAGTTTGGGAACTAGGGGTAGGGGGTAACTATTGAACAACTTTGTACTAAAGTAAAGAAGTGCTGAAGCATTTTTGTGGCCCAAAAACACAATGCCGATGTCGAATCATAGTGACGAATTTTGTAGGCCAAAACATTTACCCAAATCGGATGACTTTTGAAAGCCTAAAACTGTCTCACAAAAAAGGGAACACACAATTTATCAGAGATTCGTCTCTGATCCCTGAATCCCAATATCGCGGTACATCCACAATCTATGTCGGTCCTCCCGTCGGGTGGCAAATTTATGTAAAATCAATGCAACAAATAAAGAACGGTACGACGGTAAATATCCGCGCCACGTCACAATTAGTGCGTGTCCCGCTGGGCCGGACACATTTTGTTATTCGCCAATCTATTCACGGCCCCGATACGCCGACCAAAAACATTTCATACAATTTTATACCCCTATTTTTTTATATCCCTTATAATGCCGCGGACGAGGTGTGCGGCAACTACGTATACATAAAAGTTTTTAACAAAAACATTCAGTGCGCGATAATTCTCAATTGGAACAGTTTTATGAGATTTAACTCTCAAAGAGTTGAAATAACATAGTTTGCCATTTTTAGTTAGGGCTAGCTGAGCCCGCGACTTCGTTCACGTGCATGTCGGAAAACAAATTGGATTTCATGGGTTTTATTTTATGCGCGGAACCCTAATTATTTTTCTAAAATAAAAGCCTAAGTTACTCCTTATAACATCAGCTATCTGCCTGTGAAGGTCCCGTCAAAAGCGGTCCATCCGCTTCGGAGATCCGGTACAAACAGACAGACAAAAAATTTAGAAAATATTTTCTTGTTATAAGTATCGTATTTCCATTTCATATGCATTTCGTAAAAAGCTGTTATTTTGACATTACAAACAGACACTTCAATTTTATTTATTTATATAGATTAAGATTTAAAGATGAAAAGGTTAAATAATATTTGTGGTGTATTTGGCGAAACACTTTTAGGCCGACAGATCCGATCCTGAATTAAGTCAAGCAGAAATACAAGATTGTTTCCGTTCAATAGGTCTAATCTCTCAGATGGGTATTCGTGCTGAAACGATCCTCTTTTATTGGCGTCTCTTTGTCGAAGTATTCGACATTTTCATAGGTTACTATAGGAATTTTAGTTTAGGGCGAAACATCTCGGGGTCTCCTAAATTTGATTTAGAACTAAAGGTTTCGAATTTCAAGACCGTATTTTAATGTACTTAAAGAGCTTTAGGTATAACATCGTTGATTTACTAGGTCCACTTAAGGCGCTGCCCAAACGTAGGACACCGTAAAACGCTGTTTTTTGTCGCACAGTTAGGCGTATCGGTACATATTACAAGCCAAAAAAAAGCCCAAATACTTAAATGTTTTTCGCTGCATAATTCTCAAAATTTTGAGCGTAAACCATTGTAATATTATGTTATGTAATGATAATAAACTGAATAAACTCAACTAAAGAAAAATACCTAAAAATTATTTAATTTAAATTAAAACCCCAAAATTAGATTTATTTTAGTGGTCATTTGATTCATCTAAAATCAACCGCATCATTGTTTTGAACCTTATTAAAATTTATTGCCGCGTTACGCTATTGTCAATTACCTAAAAATTTGCTTCTTACCGCGCCGAAACTTAATTATTAAAGACGCATTGCTACTGAATAGAATCACAAGATATTCTTCTAAATACTAACTACTTGCGACTGCTTTTTGATCAGAAGATTATGAGCTAAGAAAGTTGCAGCGCTCTCCTAAAGATCAACTGGCAGAAATTGCACTTAATACTTTGAGACCAGCTACCGCTCCTGCACTATCGCGACCTACAAATCCGATACATTTATTGATGTGAGTTTTCAACTGGTACCGATGCAATCTTTATTGAAAGTAGGTACTTGGACTAGAAACTTCTTATAAGCAGCAAATTATCGTTCTGGGGACAACACAAGGGACTACATTTACAGGGGACTTATTTTTAAGATCTTTGTTTGTAATTACCTTTGTTTTACAAATAAATTATTCATATTATGTAAAGCTAGACATAAACTTTTGCAAGATTATCTAGTTATTGAATTACCTACCTACTTTCAGCAGTACATTACTCACATAGTCACGTGGTAGGTAACTAAAATACTCTCCTACTAAAGAGTTCTTTACAAGAGTACAGAACTCTTTAGTAAGAGTATTTTGGATGCATAGAGACAGATCACGAATTATAGAAATGATGGCGGAACCCGTAATAATAAAATAAACACATTATCAACTCCGTTTACACTATCGGGCCGTAACAGGAGGAAAAAACATGATATTCATTGTAAATATGCAACGAAAGCCGAAACCCGTTTCATATGCAACGAGTCGGCCGAGGATCGCGTTCATGGACGTCAGTTCCTTCCAAGCTTTGTTCTTATCTGGACTACTATTGTTTACACCGAACACTTTAACAGTAGTGAAAGCGAAAAAACACCTTTAATTTTGCTGTCTGTGTTCCTTGACCAAAAGCGATGTCGATAATGCGAGTGGTAGCAATAACAGGCTGTGACAGTGGCCTCGGATGGGCTATAGCAGCCAGGTCAGCTCGTGAAGGTCTTGTCACAGTGGCTGGCATGTACAATGGAGTCGATACAGAGGCTGCAGAAGGACTGAGAAAGCTGTGCGCACATCCGTACTCTCTGGATGTGACGAACTCGGAAAGTATCGCTGGATTCCGAGATTACGTCAAATGCCTGCTGAATGACAACCCTAACTACAGTGAGTGATTGTGCTTTGTTTTGTACATTATTTGAATAATATGGGTAGGTACTAGTTAAAAAGGGATCTAGGGAGATGAAATGGGTCAATTAAAGCCACCTCTACAGAGAGACGTTTACGTTTTGCTGAAATTAATATTCTGTGCGCGTAGCAAGAGTCCACCGGAGTGGGACTAGAATAAAATTAAAAATTAGACTACTCAAAACTATTTTGTTGCGAGTGTCATTCCTTTGATTAAAATGAATTTAAAGTTTAGTTAATACTTACCTACTTTGAAATTGGAGAACGGAGGGATTTGCTAAAACTTATACTTAGGTTAGTACTTTAATAAATCATAGATCGAGAAATATCTTGAATTCAATTCAAGAAATTTCTATGATTTAAGTAAGTATTAAAGTACCTGCAAGTTCTAAACTACTTTGCTTTAGGTTAGGTATTTGAATTAATACTTACCTAAAGCAAATTGGCTGCAAATTACCTAAAAAGTATTAAAACAGACTAAAGTATTAAAATATCATAATTTCAGAACTCCATGCGATCGTCAATAATGCCGGAGTGATGACAATAGGTGACTATGAGTGGCAAACACCAGCTATGATTGAAAGCTGTATAAACGTCAACCTGCTTGGTACCATGAGGGTTACCACTGCGTTCCTGCCTGACCTTAGAAAGAGTGCTTTAGAGGTAAGTTAGCACTATATTCAGGTTCTAAAAAAGTTCATAGCCTTTTCACGTTTCGGCACCCACTGAAAAAAAGGTTTCGTCATTCTGCATGCAAGGGCAAAAGTACTGGCCAGTTAGTTGGTAGCTGCGGGGCTGACAGCACAAAGTGCGGCAGATATAGAGTCCTTTCACACTTATATTACCTCTGATTTTGCATCACTGTCAAAATCACAATGATCTTATTTATTTATTTGCTTACATGTAAGCAGCGGTGGCCCAGTGGTAACGGCCGCAACTTATGAGCTTTACTTTGTGTACCTAAATTATTTCATCAGCACTGCTCTCAAAACAGTGAAGGAAAACATCGTGAGGAAATCGGCATGTCCTAGAACCAAAAATTCGAAGACATGTGATATCTACCAACCCGCACTGGGCTTCCCTCTCGAAGAGAGGAGGCGCGTGTCCTATCAGGGGGAACAATATAGGCTGATTATGATAACATGCAAAACACTGGTTAGTAGGCATGCATTCAAATTTCATGACACCTGTAAGCAAACTGCAAATTTTATATATCAAATTACATAATACTTATTATTATACTCGTATCTTTATTACCTTACATCCTTACAATAAGGTTGCTATTGGGTTGTTGCTGTCAGAGGTAAAATAACTGCGAAAGAACTTTAGTTACTTACATTCAAATATCGAACCAGCACCCTAATTGCGCAACACACTATTTCTCTCAATTTAAATCATTTTGAAGTAGGTATATTGCCAATCCATTGCTCCATATGTTCGAAAAATGTGTCTGCTCAACAACGTAAATAACGCAATGAATGTTGTTGAACTGTCAAAATGAAACCCATTGCTAATAATAGTGTGTTACACAATTATCCCGCTGATCGTGGAAACCATTACCTATAAGTAATACAAAACGAAAAAGTAAGTACAGTCAGTTACAGCGATTAGCTGACCCACCTTTGCATTAATGGTTGAGATTTTTTAGAATACGAATCGATAAAATGTTATAATTCTTTTATATTTTATTTACTTTGCTCAAATAAATAAAATATAGAAGAATTATAAAGTTATATCTATTCGTTTTCTAAAAAATCACAACCATTTATGCAAAGGTGGGTCAGCTAATTGCTATAACTGACTGTACTAGGTTTGGTCTGGGCTACCCGGTTACCCAGGGTTACCCTATATACAATTTCAGGAAAAAATACAGCCTAGTGTTTTTTTAGGGCTTGATCTTTTATTTGTTGATGATAAAACACGTCCGATATAATATTATGTATACGACACAAAGCGAATAATAAAAAAACAAGTAGGTATCTTTGTATAGAGCTTCTCATTTAATAAAAATAACAAATTGAGTTCATTTTTGTAACATCAATCCCATCAAAAACATAAATTTGAAATGAGAGCCAAGTTCAATATTATGATATATGCCTTGGTTGTTGACTTCAACGACAAAAGAAGTGAGATCTAAATGGGCGCCAAGTTCAATGGTCAGTCCTGAAATTTATTTATAACAACATAAAATATAATTTCTTCTTATAACTTAGGATAATATATTGAAGCCTAAGATCTGACTTGGCTAGTTCTCATATACGAATTATTACTAAAACAGTCATGGAAGAGCCCTATGTTCGATGGCTAGTTTCTACCAGCAAGCCAAATTTTCGGAAGAATAAAATAAGAACTTACAGCTTTAGAACTTGCGAAGGCTATAATTCAGTATCCGGAATTATTTTTACTATATTTTTTTTTTCGTTATTTATTCACGTGAAGGCCTTAAAATCCACATAAAGACCGGCTGGCATCAATTTTGATTGCTGATTCTTATATTACAGTCACTATAAGTACCTACCTAAGTGTTCCTAATAGAATCAATTAATTGAAAAATTATAATAAAATGATAAAAATTTACTAGTATCTTTGTATTCACCCAACTACCTATCTGGATGCCTTAGAACTTTCTAGGTCATCTGGGTTAGAGTTTTGATCTATAGGTAAGTCAGTGATAAAAATGACGATTTTTGGACGTTAATATCTAAATAACCGTTTGAGGTGTATTTATGAAGTTTGGAGCACATAATATGTATGTCGCAAGTCTCAATATATGAGCCAAATTTTACATGTTTATGTGGAATAGTTTTTGAGTTATGAGGGGGTCAAAAGTGGCTCCAAATGGTTCTTGTAATATTACACACGGTGTTGCTCACCAGTTCTGTTAGCTTGAACTTGGCTTGATACGCTACCGCGTGTCTAGATATGAAATGGATACGTAAACAAAATATACGAGAATATAGGGAACAACAGCAACATAATATTATTACGTAGATACATAAGTATCTATGTTTCGGGACTTTGGGTGTAGGTAGGCGATATTACTTCCAAAGTCGTTGTCCTACCGTATTTCAAATAACGGTGTCCGTGGCAACAAGTTAAAATTCATATTATTACGGCTTCCCGGTAACAGGTATTGTAATAACTAATAAATGGAAAATTTGATACCGCCCCAAATAATCGTGTGATTTCTACGCAAACAAATGAAATAGGATTCTTTCTCAAAATGAAATTGACTTCGTAAACATTATTTTCTGAAAACACGTAGGTATTACTTTCTGGGCAACCGGAACGCTGAATATCGTAAGCCCACAAAATAATATCAGCCTATAAGGAAAATTACAATATTTTTTGTTAAAAATGTTTAATTGAAAACGTAAGCCTGGATTTGTTTGTTTATGATGTTCCGCGTTTTAGATAAAATAATGATTTTATTTTGTTTTACTTCTTTGTTTGAAAGAGGTTGTTGTCTTGTTTCCTAGCAGTCTTTTGTTTACTGATACTACCGATAGGTACATACTACAATGCATGAAGATGAAGACATACACTGCTACAAGGATATTGTGGCGCCCGAATGACGTTGATAAACATTTTCTGTTGTTAAACATTTGTGCGATTGTTTTGTGAAATGACCCTTGAAATGTATTCAAAAAGCAAGATGGCGGCGTTAGTTCCGATTTTGGCCATGCGCCAAAATAACATTGTAGCGCTTTAACTAGCTGATGGTCATGGAAAGTCGTTTCGAAACAATACATTTAGCTGCACACTACATGGCTACCCCCAGTTCCTAGGCAACCAGCAAGTCATCTAGTATTTCCTATGAGACTCTGTGCGAGTTTCAGTTTTCTAACACAAAGTCAATAACCGTACTACAAAGGAAAACAAATTCACCCATAATGTTGGCTATGGAACAAGACTTTTTTAACCCTTTTTATTTGTTTTAACTGTTTTTTAATCGACAGCGCGACACCAAAATTAAATACTAATTATGTTTTTGAGAGCCTTACTCATTCTGTATTTCAGAGCACGGGGCCCTCAAAACCCCGTATAATTAACGTGGCAAGCCACTGTGGCTTACAGCCGCTACCAGGCTTCGGGGCCTACAGTGCCAGCAAAGCGGGCGTGCTGGCTTTAACGAAGGCTTTGCGGATGGAACAACGAAGACACGGGTTGAGTGCCGTGGCTTTTGTGCCAGGTAATTGCTTGTTTAAGGACCTATTCAAAAATATAGTAATGGTATCATAATGCAGAGGTATTATGTCAACGCGTCAGCCAGTAAGATTGAACACACAAAACAATTGCCGCATTTATGCGCCGGAAAATGATTAACGTGCACAGATTCCTGTAATGGTGGTATTATCACGATGTAGAATACGACGTCAGCTGTAGTTCATAAGTGGCCAAATAGATGTCACCACAGATAGATAGAAAAAATTTTTTTCGTAATACGGGGTGAATCTTTTGTTACGATTTTCGTAATTTTTTTAACCCAAGTTTCTAAGCACGTATACCTATATTACCTATCTATAGGTCACCCAGAATCCCAAGGCAGAAAAAAAAATCATATGGCAATGTCAATACATATGAAAATCACTAAGTTTTTTTTTATGCCATGAGATTCTGGTAGACCTATATCTGTTTCTTGAATGTTAGGTCAAACTACTGTAGTATTGGTACTATTCATTTCCCTAACATGTAATAATATTCATTTCTATTCGGATATTTAATGAAAAAAAATACTAAAAGGTATGGGTACGTGATTTCTATTCACCTCCCATCAGGATAATTTAAACACACCCGAGAGCTGATTGGAAAATGGTCGTAGAGGGCTACCGCGTTGTAGTTTCTTTAGTGTCCATACACACTCTGGCAAGTTCTTTACGCCACATTTTACCTGATATTTATTCATTACGCTTATGGTTACCTATTATGTTTATTCCAGGTGGCTTTGTTACCTCCAGCAACTTAATTGCAAGTCAAGGAGCACGCGGAAAGACCATGCTCGAACATTTGAATGACGAACAGAAATCTTTTTACGGCAAAAGGATCACAACACTCTCTAATTATCTGCAGTCAGCATCAACTCACAACGCAGGATACGACTCTTTGAAGGACGAGAACATCATAGAGACATTCGTCAAAGCTTTGACGAATGATAATCCCAAGGATCTGTATAAAGTGGAGTCGTGGAGATACATGTTTTACTATAACCTGCTTAAGTTGCCTCTTCCTGAAGCCACTATCGGTTGGCTTGTAAAAAAGTTCCTTAATTTTCCCGAATGAACTTAAATTATTTTATAGGAAAATTTTTAAAGATAAGGAAACTACAGGATTACCTACTTTTTTCATAATTGTGTACTTCCGCGTAGGTAGAATTTACCTATTTTTGCGTATTATTAGTACCTAAGTCACTACCTACACAGGAAAGCGTTTTTTCATTTGGGTCTAAGTACTCGTCAACGTTTTGTCACATTTCTTTATTTAATAAATAGATAGATACTTGCCTACTAAATAATTATTTTGACTCACTACTCCCACAACAAAATAACATTTTGTTTCCTTGACACATCCTCGGCGACTTGAAAATATTGTATCTACGTTCAGCAACAAAAGTCGATTAACACTTTTAATCTTATTGAGCAAAATATTTGTTCAAAATTGCAGCAGAAAAATTTTTTTGAATATAAACTCTTTGCTATTATGTGAAAAGCTCAAAAGCAGTTTTTTTTTTAAATTACGTGTTAATCGACTTTTGTTGCTGACTGTACCAGAAAGGTAGAAAAGAATATTTTTTACCTATTGTTGCAGCAGTGGTTACCTAAATCTAATAAATACTTACCTACCAAAAGTTGGACAAAATCAAAAAGTATCTTAAAAACCCTCTGCGCCACACGGTGTAAAATAATAAGAAAATAAAAAGAATGGTAGGTATGTATTGGATAGGATAGGTACTAAGTAAAAAGAAAATCATAGATAATATAACATAGGTATCTAAGGTGTAGGTAGATATACATAAATTAAAATAGAAAGTAGCTGTAAAAGTCTATAGTTTTCAACATATTCATTGATTGCATAATAACATTTCAAAAATTCTCAGTTATTTCAGACGCTTAATAGAACATAACTAAAAAAAGTAGATTTCTGAAAAATCACCGTTGAATGTTTTGCAATCGGGGTCTAGCATACCTAATAACTGATAAATAAGTAATGAACAGTTAATTTATAAATATACAAGGTGGCAGGGACAACGACGCTCAAACTTCAACACATGATTCTAGGCTACAATCAGGTGATGAATTCATTTTTTTGATAGCCGACGTAAAATCAGTTGTTTCATAGAAAAGTGCAATACGTACGCGGTCAAAATGGGAACAACAGATATTTTTTTAAATAACCGACGAAAAATTTCAACGCTCGGGAGTTCAGATAATGTTAGGTTTTACCTACTTTTTCAAAAACCTCATTTTGTTTTTCTTAATTTGCCTGGTGGAAATGCTTTTGTGCTTCATGATTTGGCAAGGTACCACACGCAGTTAGTCTGCAGGTGGATGGACACTTACGAGATAAGGTACTCAAAGCAATTGTCTATCTACCCAATAGCGGCGGTATCAGATTTTGACGTCGCGCGCGACCACCCAGAAGTACCACCGTACCACACCACACTGTACCACAGTATGTGGGGACACGCGCAAAATGGCCGCCACAGTAGAGCGGCTACGCATCGATATAATATCCTTCCTTATTCCCTTAACGGTTTAAACGTAAGATTTTAGTTCAGTAAAAACCCTTGTCATGCCTAGGAGCGTGTGTTGTGGAGCACTTTATTTTAAAGAATCAATTTACTTAACATAACAAACCCATAATATTCCCACTGCTAGGACTGGAAAGAAACAAATTTAAAAAGTTAACTGCAAATTGCAATCCTTCCTGGGTTTGTATCGAAGATCTACAACACAGGCCTCTTCTGGGTGAGAGGGAGTGGGCCGTAATCAACCTCACGGGCTCAATGAGGGTTGATAAGATGTCATGTCTTCAAATTTTTGGTTCTAGGACATGCTGGTTTTCTCATGATGTTTTCCTTCACCGTTTTGAAAGCAGTGGTGACGAAATAATTTACACAGAGTAAGGCGCCTGTCTGGGTTCGAACCTATGACTGAGCCACCCACCATTGCTCCATTTGATTGTGAACTTGGCTCAGTTTAATTGAAATATTTTAATTCGTTACCGTGGATCCGAGAAACCGTCTATGCACGTAGGTATTTGAACCTGTTTAGGTTCAAAGATTAAATTTTTTTTCGCATTTCCAAAAACCTAACGTGGACTAACACTCAAGTGTCCAAGTTAAAATCTTGAAAAAAACTCAGACATTATTGCTTACTAAAAAGACTCGGACATTATTGTTACAAATACCACGTAAGAAATTCTACACGAAAGATCAAAAGACTACAGCCTGACTTTGGGCGTATTAAAAAAAAATTAAGACGTCTCACGTCACGTCAAAGACGTCAGACGAATTGACAGTTGAAATTTTCAGTTTTGACAGATTTTGCTAAAAGTATTGTAGAAAAATCAATTTTTCTGTTAAAAACCAGGAAAAACAGTTAAAATAACAAATAAAGTGAGAGAACAGAAGGATTAATTAATATTGCATACATTTTCGTGCAAACCAGTCTCATTCCGAAGAAATGGAGGTGGTGTTTGGGCCGAATTCGGTCGACGAACCGGTACGTAAAGTAATTTGTTACAACTGTAATTTTGAATTTGAATTTTAGTCCATTTTATTACACTATTTTTATTACTATCAAGATTCAAAGAACAAAGCTGGATTAAAGCTTGATATGTCATCAATTACTATCGATTTTTCATACAGGTTATAGGTTATTATTGTGGTGGCTTTTTCGTATTATTTTTGCCATCGACACGCTAAGAAAAATTGTGGTCAAAGAAAAGTAATGCACTGTCTGGAAATATTAAAACATTCACTTTCACTAATTACCCATTCGCCCCTAAGACGACCCACTGACCAAAAACCGTAGTAAGGAAACTTACCTCTAGCACCTTCTACTGAACAATCACTGCATTGCAAGATATATTGCAAATGTATTTTGGGTCTGTGTATTTTTTATTTTAACTTTACCCACAATCACAGTTGACAGGGAAAAGTGATGGAAGGGAAGGGAGGCATTTGCCCTACAGTGGGAAAACACAGGCTTATAATAATTATATTAGTAATAGTTCTTGGTAACCAGTCCACTTCAGCCACCCAAACCCATAGTCCAACTTTTTATTTTTCCATATCCTACAATAGTCCTACACCAACCGGGGGTTATCCTTGGGTGCACTTGCATAGTGCATACAGGGATAATCGTCGGATGGTGCCGCATTTCATTAAAATTTCCTAAGGGGCCTCTGCGAGTTGGCTTCGGCCCCTCGTACGCCTTCCAAAGGACCGGGACCCCATGGTCCCGAGATATGTAAAATCATAATAATTATTACAGTTAAGATATAAAATTTCTCTGAAATCATTTAAACTTATTTCGTGTTTACAGAATCTTCTATACAAATTGCAACGTAAACTAAAAGTGTTCAATACTACTGATCCCCTGCCTAACCGAGGATACAACTTGGTTGCCTGCGCCAGCAAGTATGGAATAGTTTTCATTGCTTCTCCGGATGGGCATTTGACAGGTATTTTTAATCATATTTGCACCATATTAAGAAACATTTTATTCAATAAACAATGTTTCAAGAATAGAGCTGTTTCTACATTTCTTTTCCTGCTCGTTTTTTTAACATAAACCTTTTATGCTCAGAAGTGTTATAAAGCTATGGTGGCCCAGTGGTAGCAGCCACGATTTACGAGTTCTAGGTATTTCATCACCACTGCTCTCAAAACTGAGGGAAAACAGTGTGAGTAAACGGGCATGACCTATAACCAAAAATTCGAAAACCGAGGACATCTACCAACCCGCACTTGGCCCCTTGGGTGAATTATGACCCACTCCCTCTCACAGAGAGTACGCCTGTTATGCCTAATATGCTTTTATATTCAATTGTTACTTTACTATTAACTGGGTTGTGGAGGTCAGGTCAGATAGGTAATTGCTTCATGTAAAATATTGGTATTCAGTTGCATCCGGTTAGACTGGAAGCATTTATGATTCAATTGTTACTTTACTGAGAACTAAACATCTATTTTTTTTTATATCCTTGTTAGATGATGTAGAATTAAAGATGTAAGATACTCTTTATATAATATTAGTATAATTAGATTACCCCTGAGCCACTCTTGTTTTACCTTACTATCTTTACATCTATTTATTTATCTAGGATCTCCAACAAAAGATATACATAAATAATGGGCAACATCCTGTATAATTAATTTATCTTTAGGTATCTATACCGCTTAATCCTTAAATAGTATAAAACAGAGTCGCCGAAATGTCTATGTACATAACTTCCGAATAACTGCACCAAATTGGACAATTCTTTTTTGTTGTTTGTTGTGTTCGGTATTGTCAGGACAAGGTTTGTGTGAAAGAAAATTGCTGAAATTCGAAAAAAAAAATTGCACATTTGCGAAGCTGGGAGGGCCGCTAGTTACTTAGAATACTATGTATTTCAGTTTACTACTTACAACAGCTAATTGACAAGGAGTGTGAGCCGCAGCACACTACTGTAAAACTTCAAGAGAAACCAACTCACATTGCTGCTAGTTGTGACCAGGAACTGTTGGCAGTTACTGGTGGTCAACTACTAACGATCTATAAGATTACCGACTTCCAGAATCAGGTAAATTATCTTAGTATTATTTATAGACACTAAATTGTTGAGTTACAATATTTTGTTATCCTACTAATATTATAAACGCGAAAGTTTGTGAGGATGGATGATTGGATGTTTGTTACTCTTTCACGCAAAAACTGCTGAAAGGATTTGGATGATGTTTGTCACACAGATAGTTTATAACCAGGATTCCAATATTCCCCCGAGATCGAAACTTATGCGGGTGAACCGCGGGGCGCAGTTAGTTATTAAGTAAAAGTGAAGATGACTACAGTCTTTTCCATAAGTATCTGATAAGAGTGTAAACAAACCCTGTTCAAGTTGAATAACTAAAACATTCATCTGTATTTAGAAAATTTTAACCTTAAATCTCATATTTTTAATTCATTATTGTTTAAATAACATTATTAAAGTGTAATTTATAAATCATCGCCGAAAATTGAGGATTATTATTTATTAGGAACACCAACTACATATTTATAGTACTTAAGTTATACTATTAACATCAAGTGTCAATTGAAAACTAGAATTTCGGGTTTAAGTATTCAAATAATCAAAGCACTCAATTTGTACACTATAAATTGGCATCCTCAGGTACATTTTGTATGGAACACAAATGTGATTAGCTTGTTTACATTTTCATTTGTTACTCTTGACGCAATGGTCTGTTTCCAAGAGTATCAAATGAAAATGTTATGTGCTAGTCTTATAAAATTACAACTATAAATGAAACCTGATAATTCTTTGTTGCTACAAGTTTTTGTCTCAATCAATATCCACATAAATGTTAGATTCCAACCTAGACTATTATTTAAATGTAATATTTTTTTTCTCTTTCATTTGGTTGTTTTAATGGCAGCATATTGTGATAAATTGATGCTAGATTAAATAATCAAAATAATTTACAAAAAATTGTTAAATGTTTGTGTTGATTAATGTGATATCATAGCATGACTCATCTACAATTTTTATCATAGTATTACAATTTTATTACAGAATGCATCTCCCTCTCTAGCCATCAGATGCGATGTGAATCCATCCACCTTCGTGTCTTCTTTACAATGGAACCCCTGCATCCCTGATACAATTGCCATAGCCTTCTATGATGGCACACTTCTAGTGTCTCAAGTTAGCACTTCTCAAGTCAAGAAAGTGCCTTCTAAAGCAAGGTAAAAATATTTGCCTTCTGTTATAATTTATGACTTGTGAAACACAGGATAGCGAAAAACAATTTTCTCGATTGAAGGTATTTATTGTATAAATTATAATCGAACAGAGTTTCGTCTTAGGCTAGGTTCTAGATCAGAAAAACGTTCCCAAGTGCGCTGCACGACCTATTTATAAGTTTACACCCCACTCTAAATCGAGGAGGGGATCGCCGCTCGGTAACGCCCATCGCGTTAGGTTGACAAGCGCACGTGACGTTTTAGTCAATTGACTTTCCCTTTGCTGTTGCTGCCGTGGCGTACTCGGTTGTCATGGCTATGGCTTTGGCTGAGGCTGTGGCTGTGGCTTTGGCTGCACCAAGACGACACGGCATGGCATGGCTTTGGCATGGCTGGCAATCGGGTGTCCGTTACACTTGTTTAATTTTTATCGGGGTAGTAAACATTTGTCTGAGTTTTGTTTTGGTTTCAAAATTTGTTAAATATTTAAGAATGGGGTGGGAAAAGATGAGTTTTAAACAGGGACTTGTGCAGAGCGACTTGACAGGATGAGTAAACGATAAAAACTTAGGTCCTTTTTTTTCTATTACTGAATGGGCCCGCTCTTGACCTCGATCACGGTGTGGTACACACGGCGAATAAACTTTTTGCAAAGGCCCTTACAGTGCGGCCGACGAGAGAAAGCATTCTTGACACCTGTCAGTTTCATACAAACAAATACGTGTTTTGCGAATTTGATCTTTATTCCTACTAGGATGGTCGCACTGACTGTTAGGAACGCATTCTCTCGATGGCCGGACTGTAGGCAGATAGATAGTCGGGATATTAGCCTATGAGGAATTTTGTAGAGGAGACATATTATCTGGGTTTTACGACGTATAAAGAGCCTTAAGAATACTATCGTGATTACTCAGACCACAAAAGATGTATTCCCCTCTAATCACACTTCACACTAATATTATAAAGGTGAAAGTTTGTATATTTGTTACTTCTTCACGCACAAACAGCTGAACGGATTTGGATGAAACTTGGCACACAGATAGTTTATAACCAGGATTAACACCTTTTATTCCGATATTCCCACTGGATCGACACTTATGCGGGTGAAGCCGCGGGGTGCAGCCAGTTTATTCATATTTCTTTTATCAGATGCCTCTGCTGGAGTCCCAAGGGTAAACAACTGGTCACCGGCAACAGTGATGGTACTCTTAGTCAATTCAAACCGGATTTAACACCAGCTAAGACCATTCCTGCGCCGAACTTGTTTGAGAGTGCCCCTGTGGAAGCATTGGCTGTGTACTGGATATCAACCTTTCAGTTTGCAGCTGTGTATAAAAATGCTACAAATAATAGTCGCCCAGGTAACTTTATACTTCAAGTCATTATAAGTGGGCTATTTTCCGCGACTCCATAAGAAAGCTAATATTTAGCAGTTACTAGAGTAGACTTTTATATTTTAGGAACATTAGTTCATGTTTAGGATTCCGAACTTCAAAAGTAAAAACGGAACCCTTATAAGATCACTTTGTTATCCGTCTGTCAAGACACTTTTTCGCAGGAACGCGTGGAGTTATCAAGTTGAAATTAATATCAAATACTCAGGGCTTCAATCCCTTGAAGCAGTGAAAAAAATCAAACTTCTAAGTCAACACAATCAAAAGATACGGGCGTTTATGTTCCTTTTATGCCGCATATTTTGACACTCGCAAGGAAATCAAAACCTATAGGGTACTTCCCGTTGACGTAGAATCATGAAAGGCAAGAAATAATGTCATGTAGCACAAGTAAAGGAAAAATCCGAAAACCGTAAATTTGTAGTTACATACCTACAAATTGGTACGGAACCCTCGGTGCGCGAGTCCAACTCGCACTTGACTGGTTTTTTTAAGTATTTTCTTTTGTTTCTGGTCTAATTTAAACTAAAGTCTACATGACACATAATTTCTCGGGAACACTTTATTTCCTCATGATCCGTTAAAATTATGCGAAGAAAATAAATGAGCCTTGAATTGATTGCAGCTGTGACCATCATAAATACCCCGAAAGCTGGGCAGCCCAACTGTCAGAACTACGAAGATATTTGTTACAGCATGGGGTCAAATAGACCCTGGTACTACTACTTGCAGGGATTGGCACAATGGTAAGACCCCTTATCTTCTAAATATATAAAAGAAGAAATGACTGACTGACATATCAACGCACAGCCCAAACCGCTGGGTCTAGAGATTCCAAATTTGGCACGTACGTTCCTTATGAGGTCTAGGGGTGCACTAAGAAAGGATTTTTCAAAATGCACCCCCTAAGGGGGTGAATGGGGGGGGGGGGTGAAATTTCACGCGGACGAAGTCGCGGGAAGAAGCTAGTGAGTCCATAACTCGGTTTAAAAAATCTTTGAATGATAACATTCTTAGGAGGTGTTGTAATGTCCTCGGTATTTGTATTATGTGTAGTATACCCTTTTTAAGATGAGATATGACAAATAAGTTGACAGTTCTCCAATCAGGTAAAAGTCAAACAGAATTTAGTAATTTGTTTTCTTTTGATCAGGAACATCATAATGTCGGCGTCAGCAAACGGTATGGAGATAGCAACCCTCGGATCCGCAGATGGGGCCAACTGGGTTCAGTGGTGTCAGGTAATTAAAATAAAACTCATTTTAATCTATTTAAGAAATTGAAAAAAAACTGTTGTAATGGTCCATCTTCTGACTGACCAATCTTTACTACTGAGTCAAGATCAGAGATCACAAGCGACCAGTCGCAAGTTCTCCATATTATTGTGAGTACGATATTAATCGTTTATTTGTTTACAGACTGATGAAGCAAGACCGGAGCTGCCTCTTACAGATAAGAAACAGGAGAACTATCCTGTGGGTGTTTGTATCGATACTTGCGCTACACATCAAATACAGTGGGGTATGTATCTGTAGTCAAATGCAGTGGGTTGTTCTTATGTTTCTTTTATCTACCTGGTGTATTATGTAAATCTTGAGGATGCTGTGACGAAGTGTACAATTACCTTAGTCGCTGCGTCCGAAGAGATTTAGCGCGGCGATCGCCCCGCCACCGGTCTATGGAATTTCTTTTTTTATAACGTAACTCTAAAAATGCTGTTCGATACCCATTTTGGAATGTACTACCTGGTGGATTATGTAAATTTCGAGGATGTAGCGACGTAGTGTAATTAAATACACACATAAACTCTCGCTTTCTTACCATGGGGTCAGGCAGAACGCCACATGCTACGATCCTGTAATTTGATAATCACACTAATATTATAAAGGCGAAAGTTTTTGAGTGTGTGTTTATATGTTTGTTACTTCTTCGCGCTCAAACGGCTGGACCAAGATAAAATTTTGTATGGAGGTAGCTGACACCCTGGATTAACATATCGTCGTCATGCTGCCAAAGTTAGCTAAATGCACAATAATGCAATTAGAGATAAATCAATTTGAAAGTTTACTGTAGATTGTTTTGTTAAATACTAGCTTTCATTAATATTTTTAGTTCTTTTCCGATGCATTATTTATCCTTCTGTAGAAAGCAAGACTAGTTGATTGGATTATCCTTATAGAAACGAATAAAAATAAAAAAATATCTCCGAGAGGACTGCTTTTAATCAATTTTGGCTGCCAATTATCAAAAATAGTTTTTTGTTAAATTTGAACCTTTAAGTCTTACAATTTTAATAATCCATAGAAGCAGATATTCATTGTACAATTATACATATGTACAAAATGTTGTGTCTATTGAATGTTATCAGAAGAACAGAAAAAAGAGTTAGACATAATTTTAGCTAGTTTTACCTGACGAAAAAATTAAGAATTTTTCATTTATTCTTTTTATACTCATCTATACATTTTGTCTGTACACGTTAATATCCGAAACTACAGAACGGTTTTGGATGAAATTCGGTAAGTAGATAGGTAAGGCAAAGGATTAACACATAGGCTACTTTGTATCTCACTGCTGGACACAGGTCTCTTTCAAAATTAATCTCTGAAACTACTGAACGGATTTAGATGAACGTTGGTAGGTGGATAGATAAGGCACAGGATTAACACAGGCTACTTTATAACCCACTGCTGGATATTGCTATTGAGCTTGATTTTAAAAGATCAATGTAAATAATTACTTGGTAATCGAGTTTTTGTTTGTTACGAGGTGTTTAATTAAATGGAAATTAAATATTAAATGGAAATAAAACTAAGTGCATAAGATTTTCTTTACCAAATGTCAAAGGTAGTGATTATGAGATAATATTGAATCAAGAGAAACTAGAATTCGTCGATAAAACTGTTTTCCTAGGGATCACGCTCGACTCAAGGCTACAATGGGGTCCTCATTTAACATCTCTTGCAGGACGGCTAAGTTCAGCAGCTTCTGCTGTCAGAAAAATCCGTCAATTCACTGATATAGATACCGCGAGACTAGTCTACTTCAGTTACTTTCATAGTATCATGTCTTACGGTATTTTACTTTGGGGACGGGCTGCAGACATCGATTCTATTTTTATTCTGCAGAAAAGAGCCATCAGAGCCATATATAATCTCCGCAGGCGTGATTCTCTAAGGGAATTGTTTAAGGAAATTAACATCATGACGGTGCCTTGTCAATATATCTACGAAAACATAATGTACTTATGTAAGGAAAAATTTACATCTTTTTAACAAAAGAGGTGAAAGACATAATTATAGTAAGTACTAGAAATAGGGACCTATTAGTTCAACCAGGTTTCAGACTGGCTAAAGTAGACTCATCTTTTATGGGGTACTGTTTAAAATATTATAATAAAATACCTCCCCACATTCTTCAACTGAATGAGACAAAATTCAAGTCTTGTATAAAACGCACACTATGCAGGCAGGCATATTATAAGTTAGGGGACTACATCGCTGATAAAAATGCCTGGCTCAATGCTGGTCCTGCTCCACAACCACAACTAATAGATTAACACTTGAAAATTCTGTTGGAGCTGCTGAAGATTGTAAGACTATCTTTGCATTGTATAAACTCAATTTTCTTTGTATTGTATTATAATTGCATAGCACAGATGTGAGTTCTATGTACTATAAGTGCTACCATTTACCGGGTAATGTCTTTCATTGACTTGAATGAGCCCTGGCGGCTGATAGTATGTCATGCTCACACAAATGTCTCGCTGACGGTGGCGTATGTGTTGGATCATTTAGCTCCCTTCAAAATGGTTGAGCTGAATGGTGCTGATCTATGCGTCATGTTCGTGAACGGGCGCCGTCAGTTGGGGCTGGTCATCACTTAAGTAGCTGCCTCGGCTTATTTTGAATTATTTTATTTTGAATTGTTGTTTTGTTACTATTTGCTGTACTCTGGACGCTTTTAACGCGTAAGTCTCAACCAACATAATGTTTTGACCAATGACTTTTCACCCAAAGAACAATTGACCCATGTCAAATAGAACTTAGGATTCTAGAGCGAGGCAAGCGAGCTCGGGACTTGGGGCACCCCGACTCGGACTTAGGTTCGAAGTGGATGATAGCGGTTCAAGTGAGCGAGCAAAGCGAGCGAAGGGCACCCCGAGGTTAGGTTTGGTTAGGTTACTTTAAACCCTTTTCACAGAAATAGTCGACTATGTCTTATTTATTATTGCTTGTAAACCAACTTAGACCCGCCACGTGATCTTCCCCACGGGGCGGAGCAATAGTATTTAAAAACTATCATATTTTTTATTATTTTTACAAGCCTTTATTTACTTTCACCTTTCCCGCTGTCTGTTGGCCTTATTCTTTGGGTGAAAAGTTATTGGTCAAAACATCATGTTGGTTAAGCGTTCACTAACATAGAGTTATGTTGGCGAAACGTTCATGGGTGTAAAATCCTTTGGATGAAAAGTTAAAGGTTTACAGATAATGTTGACCAATGATTCATGGGCCAATCGACTGTTGGTTAACCGTTACAATTTCCTTTTTTTACATCGTTCTCACATATGATTATAAATTCAAAATAAATGATGTAACTAATATTTTTGTAAAAACATAATTTAAAAGAGTGTCCATGGAGTTTCTTGCCCGTTCTTCTCCATAGGTACAGACGCCAGCACATCAACCTACTACAATCTGTCAGAATTCTGTAATAGATTTTCAACTTTATCGCTAAAGCATAAGGTTCAATGTTGATTGGGAAAATTTGACAGTTAGGGGTAGGTTGATGTGCTGGCGTCTGTACCTACGCTTTGGAATGGGCAACTAGCTTCATTTTTTCTGACTGACCGACTTCTTGACAATTCAAAAGTGCCTGTAAATGGTTTAATTGAAATAAATGCTTTGAGTTTGAGTTTGAGTTTCGTCGAGCTGAATGTGTCGCGTCGTAATGAAAATTGAATGAATGAATGAATGAACGAACTAACTGCGCCGCGCGCCAACGCGAATCCCTGGCAACTATAGGTATCATCATTTAATCGCTTTTGGCTGCAGAGACGTTTATCTAATAGAACCCGTAGTAAGTATACCCGAAATCAATTAAATGCATATAATTATATTTTTCACAAAAACATTATTTCATCTTGCATGTTAAGGGCGCGGGCCAAAATGAGTTAAAGTTAATAATTTAATTTTTGCTGACGTATGTTATTAAAGTTTTCAATAAGTAAATATTTTTCCAAAACCGGCTAACGGCATTTGAAATACTATGGCAGAATAAATCATCTGTAGACCTGCTCCAGTGCGTAAATGAGAAAATCGATTAAACGAGTTTAATATTATTTAGCAAGCGTAATATCGAAAAACCTATCATTAAACAAATTTAATCGTTTTTGTCTGGCGACTTTTTACAGACATTGATCAATTACCCTTTATATGCACAGAGTATCTCTGCAACTAATGGGTTTCTGCGTTTAACCGATATTGGCAGACGACAGAAATGAAAAACTGAATCGATTGATATGTTTAACACAAAATTGACCAAAATTGCAGATAATCGGTTTTGGCAGCATGACGGCGATATAGGCTACCTACTTTTTATCCCGATATTCCCACGGGATCGAAACTTATGCGGGTGAAACCGCGAGGCGGAGCTAGTTGTAATTAAATGTATTTAAATATTGTGTTACAGATGAGAACACAACACTACCCCACATGCCGCTACTACACGTGGTGTCACAAAGTGGCCTGCTCATTATATTTAACATCATCAACTTGAACAAGCAAGCTCCGCAAGTGTGCACGCCTCCTCAACAACTATCCTTACCGGCTGCTGTCATGACTAGGTAAAAAATATATTTGATAGATATAAGTTGTGTGCTAATGACATTCCCATCATCATTCTCCTGCCCTTATCCCAATTTATTTGGGGTCGGCACAACATGTCTTTTTCTTCCATACTTCTCTATTAGACGTCATCTCGGTAGTCACCCCCTTTCTAACCATATCATCATTTACACATTCCATCCATTGTTTTTTTGGTCTTCCCCTTCCAGTGGCGAAGGGTGAATTTGTGACAGAGGTAGGCCGGAACAAAAAAAAAATGCCAAAAGAAAATTTCAATGATGAATTGACTATAGAGTGGTTATGTTCTGAATTTTCGAAGGGAAGCCGGTGGGAATCGAGTTGTATGGTACCTTCGCCACTGTCCCCTTCTCTTATAGCCATCGATATTCATACTCAAAACTCTCCTCACGACATTTTCCTCATTCCTCCGCATCACATGCCCATACCATGACAACCGATTTCCACACAACTTTTCAGTTACCGGTGCCACTTTCAAACTTCCTCTTATGTGCTCATTTCTTATTCTATCCATTCGTGTAACACCACACATCCCTCTTAGCATTCTCATCTCTGCTGCATGCAATTGCCTTTCATTCATCCCTTTTGTGGCCCAACATTCTAATCCATAATGACATTCCCATGCAAAGTTTAAAACGTATCAAAGTATGAACTATGGATCAACAATTCCCAGCCAGATAAAAGAAAACGAATTAACCGTTTTATTTTCTTCAATCTTGAATTTGTCAAACTTGTATTTTTTGGCCACATTGCTGACAGTCTGCTACTTGTAAAATATTACATTATTTTAAACGTATTTGTTATTTATCAGTGCGATCCCGGGAGAGGCGCCTCCGCCAGCTGCGCCCGCGCCAGTGCCGGCACAGGTACCCGCCCCGACACCTGTCGTTCAACCAAAGGTAATAATTATAATTACATTACACTACATAATTTGTGTGTGACAGAAGAACTACATGCAGCTTAGCCTTATGAAGGAATGACCAAATCCTGCGTCTCTCAAATATGGTAGTAAAAAATTAAAAAATCAATCTGTTTAATGCGGATGTAGAATGAGAACTTTCCAAATCTCTGAGATTAGGTACAATTTTCACGTATGATTAAAGAATCAGGTGTTTATACGTAGCGCTTCTTCCTTTTTCTATCGGCGTTTGCCCTGCAGTGAGCCATTTTTTCAATCATCTTTCGACGATAATTAATTAACTATAATATTATTTCCAATTTCCGTAGCCTCAAACGATGCAACCAGTACAACTAGCGCCGACGCCACAGTCACAGCCGCAAGCAGTGGCGCCATCATCACAGTACGGCAGCATACTGAACATACCAAAACCACCCAGCTACGCGCAGTCGCAGAGCCTGTTTGCCGCAGGTATAAGATATTTCGTCACGACTCATAGAAACATGATTCGACGTCTTATGAGACAAGTGACAATAATTCCATGAAGTTTCTTGCCCGTTTTTCTCCGTAGGACTACGCTTTGAAATGGGTAACTAATTTCATCTTTCTGACTGACCGACATGCGACACCTTGACAATTCAAAAGTGCCTGTAACTGGTTTAATTGAAATAAATGCTTTGAGTATTGAATTTTGTATGCCGACTTTATAAAAATAAAAAAAAATAAAAATTCAAATATTCGCGTAACTTAGGTATAACACAAAATATATAATTTGTGCTCATCGGCATAAAGTTGAAAATTACGCGAATATTTGTACAAATACGTAATAATATGTAATTTTTATTGGAACGCACGTGCAGTATGCATCATATATTTTTTAATGCCTGCATCTGTTATGGGACAGTAATATTCATAAGTAAAGGCACGAAACTGATGTACTGAATTGTTTGTTATTTTCAGTTCCAGTACAAATAGAACAGAAGCCATCTCCGGTAGAAATAAAACCAACACCAATTGCTCAGCCGACACCGCAGGCGCCTGTGGTAAGCACATCACACTAATATTATAAAAGCGAAAGTTTTTGAGTGTGTTTGTATGTTTGTTACTTCTTCACGCACAAACTACTAAACGGATTTGAATGAAATTTGCCACACAGGTAGTTTATAACCAGGATTAACACTTATGATACCTTTTATCCCGATATTCCCACGGGATCGAAACTTATGCGGGTGAAACCGCGGGGCGCAACTAGTTTTTTTTTATAATACGCTATAAGAAAAATAACTATATCTGTACTAATGGCAATAATGCATGCTATGTGTTGGACTTTAAGGCGATTGGCACACTGTACCGCATTACGCAGCGGGGTGCGTGAAACGGAGCCCGTTTTTATTGAATTTTTATGTAACAAATTACGCGCGGGCGCACGTTATCTGCGTCCCGCTGCGTGATGCGGTCCAGTGTGCCAATCGCCTAAGCTGTAATTCCACTACTCCGTTAATTACTGACATAATATAGATTTGTTTTATAAAAACAGTCTATGACATAAAAATATAGAGAAGAACAAAGTCATTATTTCGGTACTTTATCCCACCTTTTTTGATAATAATGTAGATAAAATATAAGTTACGTTTACAATTAACTGGTAAAATTAATTCTCTACTCTACCAGGCGCAACCTCAACCCGTAACTCCCAAACCTCAGCCTGCGCAGGCGCAAGAAAACGCGGCGTTAAAAGCAGAACAAGAGAAGATCAACGAAATGAAAGCCAATCAGGAGCTGAAGAATATGCTCGTTAAAGAAGTCAACGACTTTCAAATGGAACTGTACAAGTTTATGGTGAAGACTAGGGAAACTCAGGCTAAGGTGAGTTGGTTTGAATGAGTTCTTATAGTTTGTATATCTCAGATACACAAATGTACCGGCGATAGATTTCGTCTACTACTCAGGTACTAGACGAAACCTATGACCGGTCTTGTAAAGTCGACCTCGCAAATGGTTTACCAGTTTTGAAAAAACTCTGTAAATTGAAACTATCTTACTGTCACATTTGTCTTGCAAAAATAGACTTGAGTTGAGTTAATTCAAAACAATTCATTTATTCAGTAACAATTCACTTTGCGTTCGAATATAATCATTGAGTTATGACGTGCAAGTGACATTCAACTTTAGTGCGTTTGTCCACCGCAATCGACACGGGGATGTCACCGAGAACGAGATGACGACGCCGAAGTAGCGATATGGCTATTACATTTACTATGGCCGCGTCTCCACCGCATGTCCGTCACCCCGATCGTCGAAGTTTCGAGTAGTTCGGCGCGACCACTAGCAGCCGGGCCGAGGTGGAGGTCGGCAGTACAAAACACGTTTGATCTTGTTGCCGACGCGACGAAAGTGTGTGGACACTGTCGTCGCGTCGGCGCTGTTCGCACGGCTTTTATTTTGTTTATTACCTGCCGAGTTGGATCGCCGTCATCGGAACGTCACGTTCAGTTCGAATAATCTCGTTTCTCAGATACGGCTGTAGTGGACAAACGCCTTGAGGGTGAAAAAGCAATCTTTCGGTCAACTAGGTTATACCTACACAATTTTTTTTGCTATTGCAGAACTTATTTGCTTCAGAATCAACGGCATTTTACGTATTCGAATATATTTTATAGATATCAAAGTAGAAAACGCAAGGCCCATAATAATATAACTGAAAACGTATTTCTTTAACAGTTACAACGGGACATCGACTCAATAAACGCAAGTTTTAACTACAACTCGCAAGACGCGGAACAACTGAGGAAGGAATGTTCGTCCGACGAGTTGCGCAATGCCATCGTCCAACTGAAGTTAGAGCTGGTTCGCGCATGCGCGGTTGTGGCTGAGGCGCGAACGCATGCTGAGTAAGTCTCTATTAAATTCTGTTGGGCTATGAATTGTGAATAACTTTTTAATGTAATAAAATTTTTTGAACACTGGCGACTCAACTGCCGGAAATTAATTAGCCTTTAGAAACCTTCATATTCAATTTTTGTTAGGTTTGCCGATGAATCCCTTACCTTATACCGGATTGACACAATCGTGCGAATGGCGAGTTGCTACCCGAACTTAGGTTCATTCTTCCATCTCTCAAACAAAAAACTGCAATACTCCTTATCAACAGAAGTACAGTATTTCTCCAGACTAGCCCATCTGAAAGGAGCTACGTTGCGTTGTACAGCTACATTCTAATAATCCTCCTACTAATATTATAAATGTGAAAGTTTGTGATGTTTGGATGTTTGTTACTCAATCACGCCTAAACCGTTGAACAGATTTGGATGAAAATTTGCACATAGATAGACCATTCCCTGGATGTTATAGGATACTTTTTATCCCGATATTCCCACGGGATCGAAACTTGCGCTGCTAGTTCTTCATAAATATAAAATTACTTTCAGAGCAAAAGACAGCCACCAATGGACACAAGCGGATCCGCTTACATCTAAACGCGTAGCATCTGTTAAGAAACTAGCTTACTACGTGCAGAACCAGCTGGAACAAGCCCAGAGATCGCTAGACTACAAGTGGAGTGAGGCAGTGACGAGGGACTCACAGTATAACAAGTAAGTTTAGAATAAAATAATTTGGCTGTGTCGAAGTGTTGTGTTAGATTCGACATTTACAGTTCGGCCGCTGAGAGGACGCGTTCCTGACACCCGTCAGTTTCATACAAACGAATACTTGTTTTTCCAATTTGATCTTTATTAGTTACTAGAATTGTCGTCATCGTTCTGTTTCTGTCAATCGTTTGAAGATGAAAGAGACAGACCCATGTCTTGAAACTGGCGTTCAATATTCGTGAACGCGATCTCTGTATAACAGTGGACTATTTCCGAAGCTTTAAACTGCACAAACCGAATTCAAACTGTACTTTGTAGCTAGTTAGGGTTCAATATTTTGTTTTTATTTATTTATTTTTATTTTAGATACATAGTTTTTAATTTGTGGAAGCTTGTTAATGTATTTAAGTATTTATAATTAATTAAAACGGTACAATATCAATTACATTAATCAACATAGAAACGAATGGCAATTTGTAAGCGCTAATTTACTTACCTTTATAGATATTAGGCTGTCAAGAATAAATACATAAATAATGTAGACCCTCGCTATAGTTTCTTAAAATATTAAAATAAATGCAGTTTAGTAGCAATATAAAATTTGGTTATTCCGTAAGTAAATTGTTCACTGTTTTTTTTATCATATTTTTTCTTTTTACCCCAGGCCAGGCAACCGTATGATACGCCCAATCCTCGACGACGTATACCAACCACTAGTCAAACAGCAAGAGATTTTAAGTCGACAACAAGCCGTACTTCGAACACTGAGGAATACGCTCAACGAGTGTGACGTCACACCTATGTTCAAGTCTACCTCGCTATTGAGAAGCGCGCCCTTCAGAAACAAGTAAGTTTTACTTTGATACAATTTATCAAAGAAATATAGACCTAAATAGTATGGTGATAAGAACGGCTGAGTCGTTAGTAAGCAGTACTCCGTACATTGAGGAACCCATGTTCAAGTCCACCTCGCTGTTGAGAAGCACACCCTTCCCAAGTAAGTTTTAATTCAATATTCAATCAAAAATAGACCTTAAAGTTGTATGGACAGCTAAGTCATCAAGAAGCAGTACTTCATACACTGAGGAAGACTCTCAACGAGGAGTCAGATTGCGTCATATTAACGCTAAAACTCTTTTTTATGTAATCTTTCGCAGATGAGACGACATACAAATCATCAGTGTACTTGCTTGCTTGCTTCTAGTATATCTAAAATCCGACTACGAGTTAAAATCACGCTGACGCCTATCACAGAATTTTTTAGCTTACTTTTAGGTCTTCTTTCCTTTTTAGCAGTTTGAAGTGAAGACGGAGCCGTCACGACTTGCGGAGCACTTCATTTCAAAGCACGCACTACACATACACGATTGCATGAAACAAAATTCAATTTTACTTCACAATATAAATATGTAGTTAGAATAAACACCAACCTCCACTCCACAGGGATCCCCTCTCAAAGTTAACGAAGAATATTCTTAACATGAGTCTTGATACCACTGACAGTAAGAAGAAAGAGCCACTTTTGACGTCACAGAAACTCGATGCTCTTAGAGATATGTTGTCGAACCACAAGACGGTCAAGATAAAGCCTGTGAACGTAGAGATGAGACAGCATTTGGCGACTATGAGGATGAATTATGAGAAGAGTTTGAAGGAGAAAGTGCAGCCGACTAAGCAGGCGGTTAAAACTGAAGCTGATGTTAAGCCACAAGTCAGGCAAGGTGAGTTAGGGAAACATTGGTTGCAAATTTTAGTATAGCAAAATGTCTAGTTTGAATCCTGCAAGTGAAAATTAAATTAGCATGACATCTTCTTTACCCTTCATTTTGAATTGTTCTAATCTCGTTTTTTTAACATAACTATAACAAACCGCGCGTTGTTTGCGCTAAAAGACATTTGTTTACAGACAATGAGTTTTTTATCACTCGGTAACCCTATTAAAATGCTTTTATGTGTACTTTAAAATGAAGGTTCATGTCTGTTGACGTAACTTGCTATTAACTACATGCCAAAAATATACAAATCAATTTTATTAGAACTTTTAACAGCATTTTGCTAACTAAAAACTTTCATTGTCTCAACTCATCTAATCTATTATTTTTTAGTTCAACCACAACCATTCGTACCTAAAGTGGAACCAAAACAAGAGCCATTCAAACCGTCACCTATCAATGTGCCATCTTTCACCCCTGTCGGCGGTGTGAAGCCTACTGTCCCGGGTCTGAATAACGTTGCCAGAACACTGTTTACTGACGGTAGGTGATTATTTACCATTTAGTAACTAGTACATAATGCACTACTAAATATGGACCGGTCTATAAATAACTTACTGAAGTCAAATATGTTTACACAAACCTAACAACCCCAAATATGTTTTCACGACTGCATGCCAAGCTCAGTAAATTACCTGGTAAATCTAATAATACCTGTTTTGACAGGTTAACCCAAATGACAGCAATTAATAATGTAAGATTCAACAAAACGAGGTGAGGGATGAGGTACTGCGCTGTGAGTAGCGCACTTCAGAGCCGCCATAAAGTTTGAATCGGGCTGTACTGTATTCCTTTGTTTGTTTGTAAAATCAAAAGGTGTATAAGAGACATTCATTTGCTCCATTAATAGACCTTGTTTACGTTTGCCATCAAATGTGACCAGGATCAAACACGACCAAGATAATAAACAACAACAAAACACGTGCTTTTACTATTTACAGATCCAAAACAAGAGCCAGCTAAGCCTCAACCGCAAGTACCACAGCTGAAGCCCGTGGCCCCCGCATTTAGTTTCTCTAGTACGCCAGCATCGGCCGATACGCGAAGCGTTCTGAAAGACTTGCTACAGAATAAACAAGCGAAGAGTGATGCCAATACATTCATGGGACAGAATATTTGTTCGCCCTCTTCGTTTGCATGTAAGTTACATTTCTATTTTTATTCGTACAAAATATAGTGGTTGCTTACTCTCAAATGAGTTCCAGTTTTTAAACGTCTTACTTTCTGAACTTACTAGAAAATCTCTGCATGAACAGAGAGAGAGAGAGATCATATATTGCACACTATACTCAATATTTTTGCCTTCGAAATTATATGCATGCTTTTGCTACAAAGAAAAAACTCTTCTTTTTGCTGAAGTATGTAATCGGGCGTTCCATTGATTTTAGTTACAACAACTGCAGCAACCTCCACCCCGGCACCATCAGCAGTATTCACAGCCAAACCGATAGCAGACATTAACAACATGTTCAGTAAATTCCAACCACAGACATTTGTACAAGATTCTAAACCGCAGGCTTTTGCTCCGGAACCTAAGACTCAAGCGTTTACGACAGAACCCAAGCTTCCCGCCTTCGCTCCTGATCCCAAACCTTTCGCTCCTGAAAGTAAACTACCAAGTTCAATATTCGGCAGTCCAAAATCAAGTGAAACTGGGGAACCTGAAGCTGACAGTAAAACGGCAGCTGTCAAATCTAAGACTGATAAACCACTAACAAACCTCTTTGCCATGAAAACTTCCACGCCCATAGCTAGTCCAATTGTTCCCGATGTTCTGAAAACCACTAAAGATGTTAAGACTGATAGTGCTCCTAAACCCGTTGAGAAAGACAAATCTAAGGAAAATGTACCGCAGAAAGTAGAGCCTAAAGTAGTACAGAAACCTGTGACTGATAACAAAGAAGCGCCTAAACCGTTAGCTATACAAACGGGGAATAAAACCTCTATATTTGGTGCAACACCTCAACCTGTACCTGCAAGCAGCTCCACTCCAAGTAAGGTTTTCATTATATTGTTCGAGATCTCATTTTCTTTCCTTTTGGTATTCAGCTGTATTCAGTTAGACTGGAAGCCGACCCCAACATTGTTGGGAAAAGGCTAGGCAGATGATGATGATCTCATTTCCTTTCAAAAATAGACACTCCTAATATAAATTTGATGAATAAACCAAATGTAGTATAATTATTATGCTATTATTAATAATTAATCATGACTTTTCAGGTGAACCACCAAAGTCATTAGAATTAAAAACTGAAGCTAAAGTAGAATCATCGAAAGCACTAGAAAAGTCTGAATCTACGTCCAGTATTTCGTCAGTATCTAGTTCTACCAATACAGTGGCAGGTTCAGGTAATTTAGTAGTAAAATTTTCTTGACTACATTTGTAATGTGTGCCAACTCCCGAAAATACTTTGAATTAATGTTCTCCGTTTTAATTTCAGATTCTAAAGCTAGTAGCCCCGTATCTGAACAACCAATAGTGAAAACAGAATTATCTACAAAAGAAGGAACCCCGTCATCGAAACCTTCACTATTCCTAAGTATCACTACTACTAGTCCTTCTGCCGCATCAGTGTTCGGAGCTGCCGTAGCTTCTCAACCAATACCTACGTCACCAACAACATCCATATTTGCAACTGGAGCATCGCCGTCACCAACACCTTCCTCTGTTTTCGGAACATCGTCACAAGGATCTATATTTGGAAGTACATCTCCGACAGCAACAACAACAGCTTCAGTATTCGGTTCCACGGCTCAATCAGTCTTTAGTAGTGCCGCTACTGCGGGCAGTACGAAATCATCAGTGTTTAGTACACCGACCCCTTCGACCCCTGAAGTTCCACCGTCGCCTCAATCAGTATTTGGTTCAACAGTGACACCCACAACTCAAGCGGGATCGATATTCGGCTCATCATTTGCTCAACCATCAGTTTTTGCTCCATCTACGACTGCTGCCCCGTCATCTCCTACTTCAGTCTTCGGTGCTTCAACTACGTCATCAGTGTTTGGATCGACACTTACTACACAAGCATCTGTGTTCGGCGCGTCCACTACTACAACGCAATCTGTATTCGGAACGGCAACACCGACTACACAGTCATCGATATTTGGCAGTTCGAGTTCAAATACTCCAAGCGCATTTACATCAACAACGACTCCATCATCTGGTGCACAGAGTATATTTGCTGCAGCGAGTACGACAAAACCGTCTGTATTTGGAGGAGCAGGTTCTTCTGTTTTTGGGTCTGCATCTCCTAATACCCAGACATCTGTGTTCGGAGCTCCTTCGACTCAAGCTTCCGTCTTCGGATCTTCGACCGCTACTACCCAATCTTCGGTATTTGGCACGCCAACGCCATCCTCTCAAGCGTCGGTATTCGGGTCGGCGCCGACGACTCAAGCGTCGGTATTCGGTGCTCAACCAACTACGACTGCCCAGAGCTCGATCTTCGGCGGTGGTGAAAGCAGTATGTTTGCGGCCGCTAGTATATCTACCACAAGCGCACCGTCACCTACTAGTGGTGGCAGTATATTTGGGGGAAGGTAAGAAACTGTTTGCAAGCATTGATCATTCAAACCAAAATTTCGCCTACGTAACATCAGCAACTTAATATTGTGCGCATCATAGCTGATGACCGAATTTATGATCTACTTTCATTCAGTCTTAAATATTTGAAAGTTCTCGTCACTTCTTTTTTGCATAAACCATTTCACTTCTGTTCAAACAATACCCAATTTCTTCTCCATTTCCAGCAGTTCTCCAGGCTCAGTATTCGGCGGTGCCAACACGAATGTATTCGGTAACAAGGCAGCATTTGGCCAGTCTAACTCTACCGCAGCCTCAATATTTGGCGGTGGAGGGGCCACGGCTTTTGGACAACAGAAGCCGGCGTCAAGCTTCTGGTCTGGAGGTAACGCTAATACTGAAGGTGGATTTGGATCGACTGGATTTGGTAAATATAAGTTTTAGCAAAACTGATTGATGCATTAAAAAAATAAGATTTTGGTTAAAAATTAAAGGCATTGTAAGTGCTTAAAAGTGTAAAACGCATAATCATTTTCGTTCAAAACTTTCCACTAACTAATCATAAAAACTTGTATTCCCTAAAAAAAATTCCATCTCTCCAGGTCAACAACCAACAACGCAGGCATCATCAATCTTCGGCAACACGACGGGTGGTAGTTTCAGTACCCCTTCCCCTGCAGGCCAGGCGTTCGGTAGCCCGCAAACCCCGGCTTTCGGCGGCGGAGACAACAAACCTTCCGTATTTGGAACACCACAGCAACAGACCGGTGAGTGTATGTATATCGACGTCCTTATTTTTTTTTATGAGCGCCTTTATTTTACCTTACATCTTACTTAAGGGGACTGCATGACCTAAAGCGCGGTCACTGTAGGACTGCATAGAAAAGAAAGAGAAGTGCGATGACACAACGCTGTTAATTTATTGCAAAAATATGAAGCAATTAAATAGATATATTTACAAAAAAATCTATTGTTTGGATTAAAACACTAGTTAGTGCTTCAGTATGTTGCTTGTAGAATAATCTGACAAAAAATCAGAATGATTTTATGTATATTAGTATGGTTTTTATTGTGAAAAGAAAGTTTTTAGAAGTATCTTCATGATTTTTTTCTATCATATCAAATTAGTTGTATTATAGTTTCAACACACTATCTAACTAGCATATATCCTAAAGAATGTCATATATTTTTTTGATTTAGTTTACTGTAGTCGATCATATATACTTTTAGGCATTATAAAACTTGCGTTTTTTGCGTTTAGGTCCTGCAGTCCCCTTAATACAAATCATAGATTCATTAATTCACTGACAGACTACGCACAGCCTAAACCGCTACGTCTAGAAGCATACAATTTCGCACAAAAGTTCCTTTGTATGCCGAAAGTGAGCACTAAGGCAGGAATTTTTTCAAAATTCATTTGTATGGAATTTTGTCATTTTTGCCCATGGGTAAACCCATCCGGCGAGCGCACGGCTTATTTTAACATAAGTAATGCAATATGAAATGAGACTTCCTTTCAAATCGACTGTTCCCAGTGAATATATTCAAGCCCGGCCATCCTTGACATGCCAACTTTACCGTCGTCGTTTTGCAAAATCGTTCTGCCCAATTTAATGAAAATATGTTTGGATATTGATCCCCGTGAAAACCTTATCTAATTTATCTTTACTGCATAAGTTGAGATCCCAGCCTGAGTCTCAGCAGTTGGAACGTTACAGACTGATTATATGCATGCAAAAGCTGTATTTTACCCGCAACTTTATACCCCCAGCTCCCGCATTCGGTGGCTCGCCTGGATTTGGTTCTAAGCCTGTATTCGGGCAACCGACGGGCTTCGGTTCTCCGCCTAGCGGTGGTGGCTTTGGCTCGTCGTTCGGCGGTGGCTTCAACAAGAGTCCAGGGGGAGGGTTCGGTGCACCCGCGGCGTTCGGAGGGGGGGCGACATTCGGTGGCGGTGCCGCGTTCGGGGGCGGTTCATCGCCTGGGAAGATGTTTGGAGGCGCACAACCCAGTACGTATTCTCATAATCGTAATCAAAAGGCAATGCCGCATTATTTATTCCCATTAGACAGACAATGAAAAATTACGAAAGTAAACAAAAAATACACCAAATACAACACAAAAACAAATGCCTCTGTATATGCTTGAAGTATTAAATAAAATACAAAGAAACGTCCCCATTTAGCCTCGTCTTCCTTGTTGCAACGCATAGTATGCACTAATAGCGACCATGTTTTTCTTGTGCATGCGTCACATCAGTCGTAAAACTTTTTATTTCCAGAAAGAGAAATTAGATTAAAAAAATAAAAGCTTTTAATTAATGAGCGTTTTTGAGCCACAACCATCTGGAATTTTCTACAACTTCAAACTAGGGCCCGAGTATTAAAATAAGAGAAAAATCAAGTATTAAAATAAGATAATTTTTGTATCAGGTTTCGGTCAGCCAACACAATCCAATGCTACGTTTGAAAGCTTAGCGACACAAAACACTCTGACATTCGGCAACTTAGCGCAACAGTCGCAGGCACCACAGCCACAAGCGCCCACCTTCAACACGTAAGTATTATATTATGATTGGTGTTTATATTATTTAAACCCTGAGGCCATTTACACATTATGGCGTGGCTGCGAGCGGCGTCGGGTATTGGTTGCCCTTGGATTTGTATGAACCCTTGCACACGGCGGCGCGGCGGCGGCGGCGAGTTTTGATAGGTCTTATCAAAACACGCCGCCGCCGTCCCGGTGCTGTGTGGGGGGTTCATACAAATCCAAAGGTGATCTGCGCTGTAGATATACTTTTTAAACCTTCTGACAGATTTACATGTTGACATTCCCAAGAAAATAATAATTGAGGATTCCTTTTTATTTCAACTTTTCGATTTTACCAGGTCTCCATCTTTTACTGGTTGGCGTGGCTGAGGACTACACTACAAAAAGCGTGTTCTCAAGGCGAAGAAACAACAATAAAATGTATAGTTTTAGTGTCAATATAAAATTTGTATCGTATTTAATGTTTTATAACGGATTATTGTACTCGATTTTGTGTATTCAATGAGTGATATAAAGCATGTAACCGGTTTATCTATGTATTTAATTAAAATCGTTTCATTTAAATTATCGGACGAGTTTTAATTACGGACTACCAAGGTATCGATAGTCCATCACGGTTTTCGGCAAATGAGTAGGTAGGTTATCCAACACTAGGTTAAGCCTAGGAGGAAAAAATACGGCGGAATATCGCGCGCGACTTTCCACTGATCTAGGCTCGTGGTCTGCCAAAAAGTACTCTGTGGTCGCGTCGCAAATGCGTTTGGAACGAAGTTCCTCGCGGCTTGCGGTAGGAGTTGACTGGTAGAAAGCGTTACGCCCCCTCCTTGCAACTTTCTCTCTCTCTCTCTCTCTCTCTCTCTCTGTATCTCTTTCTATTATATACGAGTGTGTAATTATGTGCGTGCGAGTATCGCGTACGGATCTTCGTTCCTGAACGCGTAGCAAGAACACCATAGAAACGGGTTTTGTCGACGGAAGACTAGACAAAATGACAGATTGTAGACCATTTGTAGACAGATTTCTTTAGAAAGCTGTCATTTTGTCTATTCTTCCGTCGACATTCAAATAATATCGATATCGCTGACGAGAGTTTTTTGCCCAAATGTGTATGACTGAGCTGTCTTGCAGAACATTAATTTGCTCACTCTGGTCGACATCCAATTAATAATGTTTCAGAATTTCACAAGTTATCAGCCGTTCTAACCTATTCTAATAATTAAGCTCAAAAAATTGTAAATAAAAATTATTTTACTCTCATTAGATTCTCTTCATGCTCCACTTCTTCCCACAGCGAGTATGAGCTAGTTTCTTAAATTCTCTCACGAGCTCAATCCATGGACTAGTTAAAGTTGATTCGTTAGTGCAACTCCGATGTCCGGATGCAAACTGTGCCCTCTCACGGATGTTACCCGACCCGACTTATCCTGAATGTATAATGAGTCCAAGCAAAGTTTAGAAAAACTTTTTCCGTTCAATAACTTTTGAATGTCCTACTTCTACTAATGAGACAAAGACCGAATTATTGAGTGAGGACTTCGCTGGGGCGAGTTTATCGGTTCATTATTATTATGCATCCCTTATGTAATAAAAAATAGGACATTCTGGGTTAAATTATTTTGTTTTTCTTTCTGTTCTTTGTCCAATTAAGTCACGAAATCTCTAGCAAAGCACCGTCAACCAATCTGCCTAGCCTTTTCCCAACTATGTTGGGGTCGGCTTCCAGTGTAACCAGATGCAGCTGAATACCAGTAGGTACCTATTTTACTGGAGCGACTGCCTACATGACCTTCGCAACCCAGTTACTGGTTAACACGATACCCTTCAGTAAGACTTGTAGTCAGACTAGCAAGTAAAAGTCGTAGTGTCGTTCTCTGCCTAAAAGTTGATGGAAAGTTTGAAAAGTTGAAGATAGGTAACCATAAAAAGACTGACCTTAAATTAATGACCTAAGTACCTACAGCAAAAGAAAAATCGATATCAAAATAATTTACCTAATTCAGGAATTTACATGCACTATAACTACACAACATTTTAAATAACACTTGGGTATAACACAAGATTCAAAATCAATGCCTATACGAGTATTTTCTGGTGTTACAACATAGTAGGTAGATATTATCGAAAGTTCGAAACCATACTAAATATTTAGGTATAATGAAAGAGGTCATAACTGAAAGTTGTAGTTTTTATTCCACGAGTACCTAACGATTTTTAAATTTTGCGCAACTCTAAGTTACCGTTAGGTACCTACCTATTTATGTTCGTGACTTTAAACATAGATTGGTAGAGATCGTTTTACATAACAGGGCTATTGGCAATCTTTTTTTCTCCACCAAAATTTCAATACAAACCTTTGAAATATGTCATGCAACAAACAGTGGAGGAGCGTGCAATTTTAAATTAGACAATCTCTAAAACAACCAAACTGCATGTAGGTAGCACCTAAGCATTTCTAATTATCATGCGGACAAACCTACAAACAAAAGCCAGCCAGCCGCATTATTCATGATATTCCAACAAAGACAAGTTATTCGCGCTGCAGGTTGTCGAGTAGGTAAACAAAACTTGTTCCCTGTAATGGGGCACATTAGTCTTGGCTGCAATTACAACGGGGTCTGTTAGCACCTCAAGATTGCACTCATTACCGCCAGGCGTTGCCTTACTGTCTTTTTTTCTGACAATGGCTAATTGAGGAAAATTGCACTGCGTCGTTTTGTAATTTGGACACGTTTATAACGATTAAATAAGCATTCTTACAAGATAAATAATAAAACATTTAGATTTAAGTAGGTAGGTATATGATATATTTACTTAAAAGAAAAACTGTTACGTAGGTACCTATCTTGTTTTTAAGTTGTACTCACCAGTCACACATCTCGCTCCCCACTCAAACTGCATCAAATGTAATTGAATTTAGGCTGAACTGAAACATGAAAGTGGCTGTTACAAAAATGTGAAGAGAAGATGAGGGCTCTCTGTCAACATAAGAGCCTTAACTTCACGCGAGCGCGAGTCATTTTTTCCAATAAAATTCAATTTTAAAACTCATAAAGCACTCACTCTGCGAATACTTCACACGTTACGAGCGCAATACATGTGCTGTGAAAAAACTCAAACCATTTAAAAATTGTGTGTTTTTTATTTAACTGTCAAAAGGAAACAAATCTACATACATTGCTCTGGCTACATTGCATACACACCATCATCAGATATGAGGAGATCCGCAGGAGAACCAAAGTAAGCGACATAGCCCGAAGAATTGCCAAACTTAAGTGGTAGTGGGCAGGGCACATTGCTCGCAGAACAGATGGCTGATGGGGCCGAAAGGTTCTGGAGTGGCGACCGCGTACCGGAAGACGTAAGCGTTGGAAGGCCTCCCACAAGGTGGACCGACGACCTTGTGAAGGCCGCAGGAACCCGTTGGATGCGAGAAGCACAGAACCGGTCGAAGTGGAGGTGTTTGTGGGAGACCTATGTCCAGCAGACCAGCAGTGGACGTCTTTCGGCTGAAATGATGATGATGAATATAAATTATAATAATAGCTAAGTACATAGGTATACCTAATACGGGCTGGTGTCCGCAACTCTAGAAAGTACGATCGTTTAAAATGGCATCTAGATATATTCTGAATAGTTTCTGCGGCCGTGGTTATCCCGGAAATTAAACGAGAATATGGGTCGAGTCCAGTTTAACGTAAGTACTTAGTATAATATATTAGAGCCTGATCTAGTCGCTCGAGCAAGCTACTATTGACAATTTCGGATATGTTCGTACAGGAAATTAACGAAATTATTCATAGGTGCAGTACCTATTGGAAATTGTAATTTATAAATCCATTCCATATTTAGTTACGGTCCACTAGACAAGCGTGCTGATGTAATATTTTTCTGAGATCGAGCTTATTATAATATTTCGTTTCGATAAGGCAGTTTTATCAAGCTTATAATTATGTGCCCAAATAAAATATAGGGGCAAGAGCATGGTGATTTGACGAAGGGTAAGACGTATAGAGGGGCTAATTACACCTACACTAATATAATAGGGGGTGGGGTTCTCAGGATAATGTGTGGTTAGTAGACTTATAAAACACACTAATTGTCTAGCTTTTATACCTACTTTAGTTTTATTAATACTTACCTAAAAATACGTCGATTTTCTCACTAATAATTAACAGACTCACTGAGTCACTCAATCACTCACAAAACCTCTATGGTACTTCCCGAAGTCCTCGCAAGTGAAAAAGCGTTCCATTGAACTATTGCGTGAAACAACATTATAGACCAGTGACTTAATTTCTTACAATACGCCCTGAGTGTCTGTGCGAAGGCCGCGAAACGGCCAAGTTGTAAATTTTGACCAAGAAATAAGGTTTGTAGAGTTAGGGGTTTACTGACTGTTAAAAAGTTATCAGATCTAAAATGTAGAGCACATTAGATCCTACTACCTACTAGGAGTTGACAATCAGCATTTTCAGCAAATTAGTATTCGCGGTAACGACCACTGGGACGACATCAACAAGGCAGTTATTTAATCATTATTTATAATGAAAACACCTATTGTTATTAATTTTTTTATACCTAGTTTGGAAGCTGGGTATGTCAATTTCTTGACGAACAACAATCCTATTTCAGAACGAATATTTCAGTGTCACTTCAAATGACACATTGTAATTGTAAGGCCACAGATGATATAAAAGTTATAAAACCAAAACAATGTTTTCGGCAAGTTTTTGGGCATTATCAGTAAATGAATAAGATACTGCTCGTATAACAATTGCATTATGTACAACAACACGATTCAGCATTACGTCACATTACAACAAATTGATTATATATGTCACTTGTCAGTGTCGTAGACTCGTAGAATATTGAATCACGAAAGAACAAAATAAATATTAAATCTTCTCTAATAAACTACGGGAAGTGGTGGCATTATCACATTAAAATGAATACATAGCAATATCCAAAGCTTGTTTTCTATTTGAAAGGAAGCACGTAGAAACAAAAATGTTACGAAAATATCTCGTGCAGTTATGTTTTTTGTTCCTCTATTCAAGAGTAGGGGCTTCAGATGACGTTAAAGGGGATAAAGTGGTGACAGTGGACTGCAGCACGCTGCGGTTAGGTCAGTACATTTGTCCAGACCCAAACGAAGATCAAATCGATCCAGACACCCAACAGTTCAAAGGATGCGTCAAAGGGAAAGATATCCCATCAGAAGGGGAAGCAGACAGTACGAAAACATGCTAACATTTTCAAACAATGAGAAATGCAGAAGTTTCAACCATGCATACTAAGTTAAAATATGTTTTGTTTTACAGTGCTATGTATTGCAGCTGAAGGAATAATCTGTAATGAGACAAATAATTCCACATTCAAAAGAAAGCTGCCTTGTAAATGGACGTAAGTAAAATTTATCATTTATAAAACAATATGAAATGACCTATTTATTGCAAGCGGTGTGCATAATATGTATGAATGAACGTAAAACAACGCAAAAATAGTATGTAAGGATTGTAGCAGGCGGCATTCTAGAGTTCCTGCCTACCCCAATGAGAACAAGCTTTTAGTTTATGTTATGAAATTGCCTTTAAGGTTTTTACAATCCTTTTTATTGTGATTTTTTTTTGTTTCACAGGAATGGGTACTCTTTAGAGATAGCACTGCTTCTTTCAGTCTTCCTGGGTATGTTTGGACTGGACCGGTTCTACCTAGGCTATCCAGGCATTGGGCTAGCCAAGCTTTGTACTTTGGGATTCATGTTCCTAGGACAGCTCTTGGACATAATACTCATTGCTGCTCAGGTAAATTAAACAAAAAATTACTTCAATTAGAATTTCCTCAACAATTATTGAATAGAGGATTTTATTAGGAAATAATTTTGATTATTATGAGTATGACTGGTTATCGTTTGCCCGGTCATATTAATATTATTATCTCCTTTTCCTCCTTTGTAAGAATTGACTTTAAAAAAAATCAGTCACTATGCTATACCTATTCCTTTCTTTGGTATTGTTCGTCGAATCGTTGAGCTCCTTAAGTTTTGAGTTGAGCTGCACGAATTCTGACAAATGCGTGCACTGACTGGACAGGTCCACTCAATCTGTGTGGTTCTTTCTTCAAAAGACCATCTCGGACTTCGATCTACATGGTCTTCATATAACCTGACCAAGATTATGTCTGGACTTTAAAAGAGACTGTGACCTCTGAGTTTTTTTCGGCCTTTCTTCTCAGAGTAGTCAGATAGGAAACGCCGACCTCATCTAGTTTTTAAAATATGATTGACGTGTAAAAGTGTTTGTGCAAACCTACTTACAGAAATAAAATCATTTATATGCATCCTCAATCAAATACACACAACATTAACAGAGTAATCATGAGTTTTTTATGTTCAAGGTGGTTGGCCCATCTGACAGTTCAGCATATGTCATACCTTACTACGGAGCCGGTGTCACTGTAGTCCGCAGTACCAATGAGACATATCTGCTGCCCCAAGCAGACTGGCACAACATCACCTGACAGTGGGGAACCATATCATTTGAGGATGATGAGGACTATGAATGGACATAAAGATGCTGTGTGCCTGTGTTAAATAGTGGACAGACTCTTGTAGTATATTTGTAAATATGGATGAATATAATAATTATTTTGTAAGGCTGATGTGATTATGTATAATTTTTTAATTGATTTTAGTCTTTAACTGCATATTTGGAAGCGTATTTCTTGCATGTACAGCATGGCATTTAAAGAGCTTCTCTCCTCATGTAATGCCCCACTGTAAGAAACACCACTCCAAATTTGCAGCCTAATAAATTATGTTATGGACATTTGCTGTAAGCTAACTGGCCACTGCAAAGACAATATCTCTTAGAAGTTGGTGTGGAAGTTTTCTGTTTTGAAATAAGAATGTACACTGATCAGTGATCATCACCACCTCTTATAGAGAAATTGATGCACTTTCACATTCTCACACTGGAGTAATTTTAAAATAATAATGTAGTGTTTTTTGCATGTCAGACAGAATACTGCAGTTCTACTGTATTTACACAACCCAGTATGATGACTTAATAATTTTGTAACATAAAATATGCAAGAGTAGATCAGTAATTTAGGCTTTTGACTTACTTTCAACTTCTACATTCTGAAACTATCATGTTAAATGTACACAGGTTTTATATACTACTCTTAAGTTTGTACATATCTTTGGTTGTGTTATCAAACATAAAGAAATATACCAAATAGAGCCATTTTTTTATTTACATTCAAATTCTCGACATAATCTCAATTTAATATCCTAACCCCCTTACTAATAAACATTGTATAGCATCTGTATAGTTACACAACGCTTTGTCAACTTACTGACGACTGAAAGAGATAAATTAGTGTGTAACTATTCATCTGATATAATAAGTTTATTAGTAAGGGGGTAAGCATATTATGTTATAGTTTTACATGCATGGTCAAGATTAAAACAAAATTATTTTCAAATAGAACAATTTTACTACATACAAACTACAATAACTATAAATAACTTATTATGCTGTGATTTCTTCAATTTTACTGCTATCCTTGACTGGTTGAGTTTCTGGTATGGCCATCTCACTGGGAGGGGCTGTGAGAGTGAATATGACTGGTATGGTTGATAGTAGTGGGTTACCATGCCTCTCTAGCAGCCTGATCCAAGATAGTAAGGAATCTCTTGAAGATGTGCCTGAAATGTACACAAAGATAATTAGCAAAAATGATCTCTCATCATTGGTGCAAATATTAGGAATATCATGTCACATTCTACCTCAGTGCTAAACCTCTTTGATGCCATTATTTATTCAAAGGGTTTGGTTGACGAGAGAACGCGTTCTTGGCACCTGTCAGTTTCATACAAATGAATACCTAAAGTCTATTCAAACTTCTGTTTCAAATTAATATTATTTCAAGTTAAACAAATATCAACTTATTTTAATGATAGTTAAGTTGATTTCAGAGTGACTAGCACTAGTGAAAAAGTTATAAAAATGTTTGAAGTGCTACAGCATAAACTGAACTTTATTGTGTAGGAATTAAAGTTATTTTTCCATAAACTCATATTTGTTTACATTTTTGGCAAATAAATTGCGAATGCAGATTACGTGTTTTGCAAATTTTATGTTTATTACCTACCAGAATTGTCGACAATTCTAGTAGCTTATAATTAGTAATGCATTCCCTCAACAGCTGGACTGTTACTTTTCATAAATCTTACCTGTAGCACATACTGACACTATTGTTCCATCATCTTGTTCATGTAATGTTTGTCTCACTGATGGTAGCTTTGTACTACCTACTACTCCAGGTATTCCAAGAGGCTTCTTTATGTTTGAAACATCTGAAAAGCACATAATATCATAATGATTATATCAGTCCAATAACATTATATATTTTTAAAGAAACTGGCTTATGATTAAAAAAATAAACTTTTTTACTAGAAGAATGGGTACAGTAAATCTCCTTAAAAGCCAAATTTGGTAATGTACACTTAGGTGTCAAAGGAGTGCTTTGGCACTCATATTAGAATTACCCTGTATCACAAATGCCATCACCTTTCTCCAGACCAACTATATAGGATAGTTCTTTATACAATTTAATTTTGAATAAATTCTAACCAAAAATTAAAGTTTAAAAGAACATCCATACCATCAGGGTCGGTATCATCTTTGATGTCAGGCCTTATCTTCCCAATCAGTAAGAAATAGCTTACAACCTGTTCCCTCAGGTACACATTGAAGGGTCCTTTTACTGTCAGAGGTTCATCGGTTGGCTGTTCTGCTAACAAAATCTTCTGGGCTTCACTTTGGGCACTAACAACCCAAGTCTTATCTAAACAGGCTTCTATTTCTTCTGTCTGACAAAAATTACTTTTATTAATGAGATGAAAACCAGTACTTGAAGCAAAAGGCACAGTAAAACTTTTATCCCGTTCTAAATTTAAAAAGAATAAACAAAATTGTCACCTGCCAGATCTGAACTTTGGTGTCTGGATCTACTGAAGTTATTCTCTCTATAGCAAGTCTGGCCAACTCAATTGTGTTGCCGGGCAGTTCTTCAGGCAAATACCAAGGACTTAGGTTTCTGAACTTTGGCATCCAGTACAACATGCGCCAGAACTTACGAAGAGGTATGCCTCGAGAGCCAAATATGTTCAGAAGCATCTGTTCCATTTCTGAATCTGGCATTACTTCTGTACTTTCAGAGAAAAACATAAATATTATTAAATGGTCTATAAAAATAGTAAAGATCAATAAAAGCATCTGATTAAACATGGATTCTATAAAAGGTAGGGATTAGAACTATGTAACGTACTGTTATCTTCCATTTGTTCCAACAAGTCCACGGCACACTGCTGCTGCTTAGGATAATGCATAAATTCTGATTGGAATATATTTTTAGGAATAAATTTTCCTTTAGGCAGCACGTCAATTAGGGCTTTGTAAACTTCAATGTCTTTCTGAACACCGAATTCCTGCATTCTTGCTAAAGCTGCGTAAATAAACTCAACATGACCCCGTCTTCTTGTGTCCCGGCCTTCAAACATTTTAACAACCTCTAAGTAGGTTTGTTTGTTCTTCTGTGGCTGAGAATAAAATGGATCATGGATTGTCACACGTTTTTCTGAATTCGAACCTTCCCATCGTTTAAATATCATAAGGGATGGTCTAGTTTTTAAAATATTTCCCAAAAATTTATTAGCCATTATAGGTTATGTTTATAACTATTTAGATCCACTTTTGTCAGTTATAGCGAAATATCTACTGAACAGATAGATTTATTCGTTCAATAACTTCACTTTTATGTTATGCTTTCACATAAAAGTGCTAAAACAACAATTTATTATTCAATTCAGTGAAAAATTCAATAAAATAGCTGGCAATCGGATTCGGCACCTATAAATGGAAATACAATTTGACAGTTGACACTTGACTGACACTTTGACGAGTTTGACGTTGACAATAGATGTGACCGATGAATAGCAATTTTAGTTCATTTTTCCACAGACTAACTATAAAAATAATAAAATAAAAAATAATAATAAAAACTTTATTACTCAAAAGGATTACAGTTATTTTTACATTGGCCCCAAACTAGGCAAGCCTGTATCTTGGGCACCAATATGGAGGGTTTACCATTAAATATTTATTTTTAAAAACATGTTCGGTATTGTAATAAAACAATACCGAATAACTGGCGGGTGGTTTGTGTTTGTTTTAATTTAGTTCCTAACTAGGACTAAAACCTTACAATGCCAATTGTTCTTTTATAAAAATTATGAATTGGTACTGTACTATGAGTTTCTGATTCTGAGAGCTACAATTGACTACAATTCACTGGCACTGCCTGGTATGGTAACTTCACTCTCAGTTGTAGCGAAGTTAACCATTCAAAAATAATTCCTTCATTCAAAGTTCGTTCGTGCAATCGGTCATGCAGTACAGTTTCTATTTCCCGCTTCCCGCCCGCGGTATGGATCATTCATTCTTCAAACCAGTTGAAATTGATGCGTAGGTGGAGTCTGATGTGTCGTTCTCATAAACTTGAAAATTACGTATTTAAATACGAAAACCTTAACTGTAACTTTTTGTTACAAACGTACGAGTTAAAGTGTAATATTCCGGATGGTTACAAACTTTTAAATTGCATTATTTACTAACAAAAGTGAAAAATCGGGTATTTAAAAGTTATTAATGGTTGACTGAATTAAATTTATAAAAAATACCTAGTTTAGAAGAAAGTGCTGATCATCTGCAAGATGTCTAGAGACATTCATTTATGCTGTTTATTATTTATCATCACGCTGAGTGTTACCGGTAAGATTACCTATTTATTTTTTGACATAATTTTTTATATTTAATTTCCAACCAACATTTGGGGAACTTTAAAAAGATATTCTGCGATGCAAGTTTGAAATAAAACAACCCAGTGAGACTGTAAACTAGCGTGGAACATATATGAATAATAAGTAACAAGGCTTGCAAGCAACTTTCATTAATAAATAATCAGTTGATAAAGGTTCTGTTTTGCTTCGATTCAAGGTTTAATAGTGAATTGTAAGACGTTTCGTTACGTGAACAACGACTATGAGTAACACCAGTTTTATTTATCGATTCAGAATATGTATTTACCTTGCTATGCTACTTACTGCAGAAGTTATGATCAGCTGTTTATGCCATGTGATACCAGGGTTCTTAATTAAGTAGCTTCCTACCTATGTTTACACAACGGCCGAAGTCGTGAAAATCCTGTTAGAGAAATACGAACAAAAAAGTTGTCATTTTGTTAGAAGTTTTTTAAATGGTGTTAATTAAATACTTGTATGTTGATAACTAGATACTTCACAAACATGATAATCTAATTAGACTAAACCACCTTTCATTGCTAAAAAAAAAAGATTTTAAATTGACCCCAAACTAGGCAAGCCTGTCAAATCAAATCAAATCAAATCAAATCATTTATTTCAATTAAACCATATACAGGCACTTTTGAATTGTCAAAATTAAATAGTCAGTCAGTTAGTCAGAAAGTTGAAGCTAGTTGCCCATTCCAAAACGTAGATCTCTATGGAGAAGAACGGGCAAGAAACTCCATGGACACTCTTTTAAATCACGATATTACAAAATCCTGTGTACATTATTCTTGATGCTTCTATATGTGAGAACAATGTAAAAAAAAAAAAAAAACACAAGTGAAGAAACAATTCAAAATATAAGATTAAAAATAAGCCTTGGCAGTTAAGAGATGACCAGTCTCAACCGACGGCGCCCGTTCACGAACATGACGCGTGGATCAGCACCGTCCAGCTCAACCATTTTGTAGGGAACCGAACGATCCAACACACGCGCCACCATCAGTGAGACATTTAAGTGAGCATTTCACGCGGACGAAGTCGCGGGAAGAAGCTAGTTTGTAATAAACAGATTGGAAACAGATGGCAGATAAACGTGCTAAACGATGACAATAATCATTTTGAGCAAAAGGTTAATTTTGTTACTCAAGGCTAGGAGTTAATTCAACTTTACGTAGACCGTACAAATAACGGGATAGACAACAGGTGTAAACTGTCAATTCCAAGGTGTCGCAGGTATCGTCAGCTTTACTTTTAAACGCTCCGACTCCCATATTCTTAATAGCATAAACAGCCTATAACGTTCCCACTGCTTGGATACAGGCCTCCTCTCTGTGTGAAGAAGTGGGCCATAATCCACCACGCGGGCCCAGTGCGGGTCGGATTTTCTTAATAGTAGGTAATTATTAATTGGAGAAACTATTCATCATTCCATTTCAGCCGAAAGACGTCCACTGCCAGCAGTGGACGTCCTTTGCCCAGACATAGACCTTCCCCAAGCACCTCCACTTCGACCGGTTCTGTGCTTCTCGCATCCAACGAAACTATTCGGTATAGTAGGTAATTTATACTAAAACTAGCGAATCGCCCCTGCTTCGCACGGTTTTACCTCTTGTTAAATATCGTGATTTATTTATTAAGTAGGTAGTTTAATATTAATGTATTGTGCACATACACATTCCAATTAAATAAATTCTCTATAATTATGATAGTGAAAACCGCATCAAAATTCGTTGCGTGGTTTAGAAGAACAACACGGTCACACACAGCAGACACGAAAATATACGGAACCACTGTACAGTAAGGCATCAATTTTGCATAAGCATATTAAAGTTCAAATTGCTGTGATAATACCGGCCGCCTCGCGCCGCAGGCCACATCTGTGTGTGTAAGTCGAACACGCATTGGCTAGCGTGAGCGTCACAGTATAAATATCTTTCTACTGTACTAGCGTCGAACGAAACAAAACATATCGTCGCTTTTACGCACACGGTACTACGTAATTACACATAACCTTGGTGGGTTCATACTACTGCTCAAATTCACTTCATCATAGCAAGTATAGATAGCTGGTAACGTAACCTAATGGTTTAGCAGACGTGGAAGTCTGGGTTCCAATCTCGAGATGAGACTATTATTTTTCTTTTCAACAATTATCTTTTTCGTTTTTTTTTTTTTGTTATTCAATAGAGATAATAAAAGAGAATAACAATGTAATAATTTTTATGTTTTTATTATTATATTGTTATGCTTATGTTATATGGGGTTAAAAATAAAAATGTTTTATGCTTAAGTGATTTCAAAATGTTTATTCGTTATAAACAGTCATATTTATTAGGACTTATTGCGGTTATAGCTTAAGTATTCATTTTCATTATGAAAAGAAGATTGAAACTAAACCTCAAAATAATCCTTATTAATACGGATATGACACAATTTTATTTTAATATTACTAAAATCAATTTATAACTTAATACTTTGTATAAATGTTCTTGTTTATTATTTCCAATCAAATATTATGTTTTTGAGCTGGTTTTCGTTTGCACGGCGAACGCTTCGTAAACACTTGTTGAATAATTCGGCAAAATATCTCGGAAACCAATTGTTTCATATTCACTGACCAGCTGGGCCTTCCACTTCGCTTTCGACTGGCAAGGCTACCCTCTTCCTTATATCTTTTGACCCTCCGACTCACAGTAGGTAATTTCTCTAAAACAAAAAAGGAATAAGTACTGTTAAGCTACTAGCAAAATTATAAAATATTATTACTATTTTGAAACAAAATTATTTTGAAAATAGAAATGTTACAAAATGATTATACTTATATTATAATATTATGCTTAATATTATATTCATCATTCCAAAAGTAAATAAATAAACTTTAGGAAATATATATATTTTTTCTATTTAGGGCTTATGGTAGGTAAATATAAAACGTTTAAAAAAATAACTACAATGATCATCATTTATACTTTAATTAGATAAATGTTCCATAAAATAATGAAATCATAATACTCACAGTCAGTCCGGTTTCATCAAATATTTGTGATATAATAATAAGTCCATATTTACGCAGCGCGATAATATCAGCAGCTATCATCTCGATATTTAAATTTGCTTGCATTTCAAAATGAACTACAACAACGCTAATAGATTAAACACACTTCACATATCAAATTATCCACCAACCAAGAAGCAACAACATTCTATTTAGTCGGGGACTAGCGGTGAATGAGTTAAGCATCTGTCTACCTTATGTTTTATTTATTTAGATTTCTGTGGGTATAATCATAAAGTTTTATGAACTATGTGAACAAGACGAACATGACACGGAACTATATTCGAGTAATATGCGAGTGTGTGTGTCTAATTACTCATTAAAAGAAGGTCGTAAGTTAAACTAAACGTCAAGCTATTGCATTGTGACTTTGCCTATGGACTTTTGGAGCCTACTGTACCTCCACACCCGACGCATTTTGATAGTAGGTATTTTTTTTTTTATAGCATAGACCCTTTTTAGTGTAAATTTGAAAACCGCAAACTTTGAAAAACCATAGGGGCCGAGAAAAAAATTCCCAGTTTTTTTTTTTCTAAACTTAAAAGTTGCTTATAATGCGTAGTAGTTTTAGACCCTAAAAAAAATAACCACGAAGGCGATGGCGGGGTCTGTTCGCTCGCTCACTAGACCCCGCCGTCCCCTTATAACCTAACCTGTCCGAGTCGGGGTGCCCCAAGTCCCAAGCTCGCTACGATATGTACAAACGATATGTACAACTATTAAAATTGTGAAACTGCGGATCATCGGGTGTGGAACAGTGGAGCCAAATATACTTTAATTTATGATACTTATGTATAGATATTAGATGAGATAGTTTGCGATGGTATAATCCATTTATACTAATCCAACTAAATGTACACACGGCTACACATCAAGCTATACATTACCAGTTTTAGCTGACCTCGCATTGTATAGGTTTTTCGTACGATCAGAAGTCAGCTTATACTGGTTTTGTATAGCTTGATGTGTAGCCGTGTGTACTAAGGCTTTATGATAATGCAGAAGTTAACACTTCATTCCAACAGCTACAATAAACGAGTAGGACAGCCCCGTGGCTGTTAGGTTATTTAGAATTCATTCTCCCCCCGTTTCTGTGTTGGGAAAATTTAATGTAATTTTATGTGACTACGTTGAAATAGAGGGCGTTTCTGGATTTGATCCAAGAAACAGTATTCTGAGCAATAACATAAAAAATTTAGCCTACCGTATGAATTTAAAAAATACTTCAACTGTCCTTAGCGTAGGTTCGGGTTGAAAATAGTGTTTGAAAAAATTTGTAAACAAGTTCTCTATATTTACTTACGTGGGTATGGTCAATTTAATTGTTTGGAAGAGAAGCAGGCTGTTTTGACTTCAATAAATAGCCTGCCCTATAGGAATCCATTTTTCCCTATACTTATTCAAAAGAATTAAAAAAATAAGTGTAAAGCTATAAAATCCAGTGTGATTGTTGCGATGCCAAACGGTACAAAAAGGTCAGCCTTTAAAAAAGATAGAAAACAACATTGATTACGTAGGTAAATAAAAAACCGCCCAAGTGCGAGTCAGGCTCGCACACGAAGGGTTCCTTCCGTAGGTACCTACCACCGTAAAATATTAAAAACTGTCGATAAAATCGATACCTACACATACAAGAACATTTATTTTAAGTAACAAATAAAACAAATAATTGTTTTTGTATATCGATGTTATTCAATTTCGAGCGGCCATTGTTGTTTACATCTTTGGCAAATTTAGAAACGCCGGACCTTACATATATTTTTTAAATATTTAAGTAGTAAAATGCTTTAGAAAAAAACTTTCTTGTATGGTACCATAGTATTAAATATTTAGGCCATAGTAGTACACACTGTGAAAATTTTAAGTCCCTACCTATGATGGTTCAAAAGATACAACCCTGTAACAGTCGGACGGACGGACGTATGACGGACGGACGGACGTATGACAGACGGCGGAGCCTTAGTAATAAGGTGCCATTAGCACCCTTGGGTACGCAACCCTAAAAATGGAAGTGTGCTGAACAGGCAAACACGGCTATAATAAGTATAAAAAGATAGAACAACCACATGGATCACTAAAATGTATCATACTGAAGACTTTATGATACCTCTGACGTCACCTAAAAATTACCATTACGGCGTTAAAACTATGCATAATAAATAACAATGCTATGTTTGCAAGGTTTCTAAGGTAACGATTATGGCGCCCGTGGTACAGTCGCGCTAAGAACATTAGCGCCACTTCACAAGTTCATTGGAACCACATCCACAGAGCATACGATGCGGGCTATTTTTTTTTCATCATGGATGTGTTTATAACTCGAGGCGTGGCAGCGTCTTCGGGCTCGCGTCCAAACGCCTACGTGCTGTGACGCGCTTACCGTTCTCATTGATACGCTTGACTAGATCATATTTAATATTCTGCCTGTTCAGTAAATATGTTGTTTGTACACGTTTGAATACAAGGTCATGCTCAATAAAACCATCAGGCTTCCTTTCCTTACATGTTAAGTGGAGTTAATTAGCAACAAATATTAATAATATCCGTGCCTCGGCAAAAGCACACCGTTGGTCCCGGCTGTCATTAGTAGAACTTTGACAGTCGTGACAGATGGTCAGAAGCCCAAAAGTCTGACAACCGGTCTTGCCAAAAGGTTTCGTATTACCCAGTAACTAGGATTTGGAGGTCAGATAGGCAGTCGCTTCATGTAAAATCTTGGTATTCAGCTGCATTCGGTTAGACTGGGAGCTGACCCCAACAAAGTTGGGAAATTCTAGGCAGATTGATGGGACGAACGAAGACAGGGTTCCTAAGGAACCTTTTAAAGGGATTTTATTACTTCAGCATACTTAAAATTTATAAACCCCTTGTTTGATCTTTCCGCTAAATAATGTGGATGCAAAATTGCATCTAAGTACATTGTAGCTCTCATTTTATAAATCTATAAACGCTCATAGCATTCGTAACGTATCTATCTGAAGTGCACTATAGGCTATCGACGAATGTATTCATGAGAATAGTCCCATAAATTGATTTGAATTGATTTGTGCGTGACACAATGTGCAGCAATTAAGTACAACTTGTTTAGCCTACACTTGTGCAATGCACTCGCTGATAACTTAACTAATGTTAATTTGAGCGAAAACAAAAAATAAAGTAGGTATTAAGTTAAAACATGAAAATAACGTTTAAATATCGAATCAAATAATTAAAAGCTGAAAACTCAAATTGGATATTTTTTTCAGTAAACATTGCAACGTCTACCGTATTTACAAAAACACTTATCTTGTCAGCTGTACCTACCTATCGTAAAATCCGATTTTAAATAAAGAACGCCATAATGTTTTTTTCCTGCCAGTACTGCGCTAGTGGCGTGCAATTATGCCCTATTCGATTCAATAGCCCCGTGATGAATATCGATGATGACCCATTTGAAAAGCGCTGCTTTATTCGCTCGTGTAAATATTCGCAATAATTGTAAACTGAAATGAACGTCAACTAATTCAACCGGTTGACTTTAATCAACTAAAGTACAGATGTTACCACGAATTGCCTCACTTCTATCCAACCTAGAGATACTTATATACGAGTATAACCCTGTTTGCCAATGGATTTAGGTACTCTATTAAACAAGTTTCTTTTATTAACATTTTTTTTATTTTTCATGAGATATTGTCGTCTGGCTTTCAGAAAAATGGAAGTATTATTTCGGTCACAGTGTTTAAAGATTCACATGTGCTTCGTCATTCCAAAGTGCTAAGCAGTGTTTTCAGATTTGAAAGATTCCAGTGTACATTTTTCTACTGCGCAGCATACAATTTATGCTCTTCCTTAATAGCAATAATCTTTCCCGTAATAAAAATGGATTAAATTACCCGAACAAGTAACAACATTTTCATAATTCAGCATCTTTAGGGCCGGAATAAAAATTCCGCCATACAATTGTATAGCAAGCTGTGTGTTGAACAACGGCGGATCCAGGGGGGGGGTCATGGGGGTCATGACCCCCCCCTGAGCTGGTTCCAGGACTTAGGTGGACCACTAATTGAACATAATGTTTTTTTTATATATTTTGACACCATACAGATTTTATGTAACTACATACCTTCAATATTTAATTAATTTAATCTAATAAATAAAAACAAAAGGCCTGATTGACTGACTCATCAACGTCCAGCCCAAACCCTTGGACCTAAAAAGCTGAAATTTTACACAATGGTTCCCTTTATAATGTAGACAAGGAATAAGGAAGAAATTTTCGAAATTCAACCCCTAAAGGAGTTAAATAGGGGATGAAAGTTTGTATGAAAGTCCGTCAGTTTTAAAGTTAGGATCTTAAAATTTTGTCTTTAGGCTGAAAATTGAAAATTAATTTATACGTGTCTCAGCGTTTTTGAATATTCCACCCCCAAAGGGTTAAAAAGGGGGATGAAGTTGTGTATGTGAAAGTCCGTCAGTTTTAAAGTTAGGATCTTAAAATTTTGTGTTTAGGCTGACGATTGAAAATTAATTTATACGTGTCTCAGCGTTTTTGATAATTCTACCCCCAAAGAGTTAAAAAGGGGGATGAAGTTGTGTATGAAAGTCCGTCAGTTTTAAAGTTAGGATCTTCAAATTTTGTGTTTAGGCTGACGATTGAAAATTAATTTGATTTGAGCTTGCCCACCTCGTCGAGCAGCACTATGGGCGGGTATGCGGACGGAGAGTCCGCAGGGTGCCCTGGCTTCTGAATGAGGACCAGCTTCCCCGTCTTCCAACGGAGTGGAAACTGGCCTCTCTCCATACATGCGCTTAAGAGCGCCTCCAGTCGAGGCCCGAGAGCCCTTGAGGCCAGGACCCAGGCTTTAACCGGCAAGCCGTCGGGTCCTGGGGCGGTATTTTTGGCCTTAAGCCTACCTACCGCCATTCTCAGATCTACCCCGGTCACTTCCAGGATGTCGTCATCGTCGTCCGCGTGGTCCGCTTCGGGCACCGCAAGTGGCGGAGCCATGGGCGGGGGAGTATGCTCCCCCGTGAAGGGAACAGAGCGCTCACCACGTCCTCCACCAGCTGGGGGCGGAGACTCTGCGTCAGCGGGGGCCCCAGGTGCGGAGTTTATTCCGCACCATTTTGTAAGGGCGCCCCCATGGATCTCTGTTCAGAGTCTCCACCATCTCCTCGCGGACCATGTCCTTGGCCCGCTGGACAGCCTCTTGGAGCGCGGTCTTCGCCGCTCTGTACCCCTCGTACAGCTCCGCCTGCGGTGCCTGGTGTACAGGTGTCGCATGTCGACGCACGCCTTGCGTAGCGATGCTACCTCCTGCGACCACCAGTACACCTGACGAAGGGCGCGTCCTGGCCGGGGTCGGGGCATTGCCACGTCGCAAATCTCGGACATGGCCTCCCGGAACCACTCCGCCTCATCGAGCTATACCTAACCTCAATCGGAATCGGAACGACTAAACTTCAACATAATTATGTATCATAACATACTTAGTTCTAAGTTAAAAAACTAAAATTTCTTTCTACCTATAATGTGTTTATAAGTGTACCTATGTACGTGTATATGTACAAGTTATTATGTGTTCAGTTTTCAAGTGTAAAATAAAGAATAAATATTTTTAAGTACAGTACCTACTTACGTACAGACGCCAGCACATCAACCTACTACAATCTGTCAGATTTCTGTAATAGATTTTCAACTTTATCGCTAAAGCATAAGGTTCAATGTTGATTGGGAAAATTTGACAGTTAGGTGTAGGTTGATGTGCTGGCGTCTGTACATTAATAAAATACCTATCTATTGTTATCAAAATTAAATTATAAGTTCTTGACTTGACCACGAATATGTGACCCCCTCCTGGCGCCAAAGCTGGATCCGCCCTTGGTGTTGAATTGTTAAAATAGGTTAGGTATACACATTAGGTATCAATATGCGATTCTCGCTCGAGCAAAAGGAAAATTACACCCAGCCCGTGGCATGAATTCGGTCAATTTGGCGCCCCTAAAGCCTTTACGTAATCAAACAAAATTTTGTAACGATATACGGCACATAAAACGAGCAGCAATTTTCAATGGCAGTTGAATTGTTCCCAGATTTTGAAGTGATCAAATTGAACGTTGCTTTCAGGATTATTTTCTTGTTATTCCGTAAAATATGAACCGCAAAAATGTGGGAAAGAACGCGAGCTACATAACATATTCAAATATTTGAAAGCGAAGCCGAATTTGAGGCAAGATAATGTTATAATCGTATCCGAAACACTTATGCAAACAATATTAATAAAAGCATTGTTTGCTCCGTCGTAAATTACGACGGCTAAAGTGCCAAACCCTTGGAAGTTAATATTTTTAAACGAAGGACTTTCGACTTAATACTTACTCGTTTTGTTTTGGGAGGAGAGTTATTCGAGTTACGACCTATTTCATTTGTCTCTTCAGGGTTTTCAGCGAGTGTCCGGCCGCTGTACAGACCTCATTAGCACACCAGTTTTTCATTCCATCAGCAGCACTCAACAGATTCATAATTTAATTAAATCCCTTCATTAAGTTTTGAATGATGGACCGTTGGGTTGTATTGCCTGTAAATCCTGTAAATCATTATTAATTTAAATTTAAATAGGTATGATAATGCAAAAATCCTTTAACGAAAAATAATTATTAACAGGTGACGCAAGTGACCCTCTCGTTAGGTTAGGATGTGGAATTTAAAAGATACCCTTTTTGTAGGATGATTTGAAAATAATATCTCCTGGTGTCCAGGAGATATTATTTTTTATTGGAGGTTTCTCTCCCGAGCATCCAGTAGCTTTGATCCCATCACTGTTTCGATGCTTTTTCGGATACTTAATTTAGTTAAACCAATATTTAGATTAAATTAATTTTATTTATAGTATCAGAGGGGCTCGTGGCTAAGCAATAACAACCGCACGGGTCGATCCATAAGGTTAAGCTACACTTGCAGGGGTTGCAAATATTAAATTACCTTTTCTTTCCAATGAGTGAAGTGGTTAAACTTTTTTATTTATGTATACAGTAAACTTTTGAGGCACAAATTAATCGTACCTAATGTATTATAAATTAACTATGAATTAAGTATACCTATCCGTGGTATCTTAGTAGATATTTTGTGTAATCCAAAACTGAAGTCATATCAATCTTGGATAATAATTCCCATTAGATAAGGCGTCACTTACTGTTGTGTGATCGAGTGGAACTTAATCAGTCTAAGTAGTTCTTAGAGAAAGGGAAAGTCTGCTTTGCCATGAGCCTGTTTATCTTTATGAATTATATTGTCAGTACAGCTGTTATTATTGATCTAATAAATTATTCAACTATGCACCAACGTTATTCTTAAGGCGCAGTGATAAGCAAATGTTTAAGTAATTGACAACAGCCCATCGCGGCAACAAATAAGGTTCAAAATAGCGATGCGCTTGATGTTAGTTGAATCGAATGACAACCAAAATAAAAGTAATTTTGCAGTTTTAACTAAATTTAAAAATAAATGCACGGCACAGTGGAATAACTTTTAGGCATTTCTTTAGTTGATTGAATTCCCTTTATTATCATTACATAAAATATGATAGTTTACGCTCAATTTTTTGAGAATGATGTGATCAAAAAAAAAATTTTTGAGCTCTGTTTTACGATTGTTAATAATTATCATGATAGTATTTTATTTTTATGAATTACTTATTTTTCAATAAGGCTTTTCTTTGAACATTTGACAATACATTAATTTTTTTCTGGCTTGTAACTACGCGACAGAAAACTGAGGGTTTTTCAGTGTCCTGCGTTTAGGCAGCGCCTTAATTAATTTTGTGTTTATAAGTCCCTTTTTATAGAGTAATTACTGTGGTGTAGTAGGTTATCTGAACTTACAGGCTAACAAAACTGTAAATAAATGGAAAAAAAATCGAGTTAAACAGTCTTATTACAATCAGTACTTTAAAATAATAATACTCCAATAAATCGTTCCCCAGTAATCATTTTTATGAAGGAGATGCTTGAACTCATCTCAATTATTGAATGAATTGGCCGGTTTTCCGAGCACTTGATTCAAATACTTTTTCTTCACAGATTTAATTGTTTCCACTTCACTTAGAAGTTTGGGAACAAAGGAAAAATAACTGTGTTTAAATAAAATGAATGAAGACTTAGCTATTAATTTAATGAAATAGTTTGAAATAACTCGCAGTCCAGTAAAACAGATAAGTGCATGACATACGAGTATGTACGTTATTTGTTGAACAAATATTATTGCAGGATAATCTATTGATTAATTCTTTCACCCGAAGGCTAATCGCGATTTATGAGGTAAGCCGCATAGTTTGGGGTGCGATTCCAGTCAGATGAAATTGTTTTATCCAAATTTATTACCCACAGGAGGCTGGCTTAAACATTTTCCGCGCAAATCTGATATAAACGAAAATAGTAATTTGTCTAGATGTGAACTGTGTGACGTAGTTCAGTTACAAATCACGGCAGCAAACATTACAACATGCATTGCATGTCCCGGAATAAATGCACACCACCAAATATCCCAATTAGAATTTATGTTATTTTTTATTTATTTATTATAAGACTTTATTGTCCCACAGCAGGGCAATGGCCTCCCTTCCCTCTTTCCAATTTTCCCGGTCTACTGCGATTGTGGGCCAATCCTTTAAGGAGGAGTCCAGCTCATCCCGCCATCTCTTTCTGGGCCCTCCGCGTAGTCGTTTCCTGCCATTGGGGATCCATAGAGTGGTGACTTTTTTATAATGTTATAATCATAATAAATAAACTTAATTTATATTATTATGTAAGTATAAGACATTGTTTTTTGTTAATTAAATTAGTTATACTACATCTACAAAAAGGAGGCAACATAATCATAAAATAAATACAGCGGTATGTGACAGCAATTTACGTAGTTTTATTTATTTTTGGGAAAAAAAATTACCTTTTTTAAAAATGACAGAAATGGATTCAATAAACGATTCTGAAAAAACTTCTTTCATAACGTGCTTTAATTCAGTTACACATTGTATGGCATGTCCTTATCATGTCATAAAGAAAGATGATGATTCAGCCGTAATTGCAATTTCGCGAATTTATTATTCGCAAATGAGACGATTAGCGGTAAGAATGGGGAACATTAGTGTCAGGGTGTGATAATAAGGCTCGTTTTCCTTTCAAAACTTGGGATGAAGTCAGCGGTCTGAACAAAAAGTTACCCCATCTGAGCTCTATGACAAATGACCGGTGCGGGCGCCGCCGCGCCGAGACATCAGTGCGACGGACGATTTGCTTCGCGATCATTCGGCCTTTTATATACTCTGACATTGATATGTTTCCATAATAACGTTTTGTGTGGATTTTTTCACTTCGCTTATAGTCCGCTAGTCCATATATCTTTATATCTGGCTGTAATTTTACGGAGGTAAGTAATAAATTATGAGCACGACGAAACATTTAATGACTATGCATACGACGATTGCGGCTTCACATTTGTCATTTACCTACATATAAAATGAACACTAATTAAGTGCGGATGTTGTAAAATCAATATTTTAACCGGTAGTTCAACATTCTACCCAGAAAACAAGTAGCGGAAAGGCATATAAGTACCTAAGTAAATATGAAAGATGCTGCAGTAGCAGTGCCCCACGGTTTCACCCGCATACATTTCGATCCCTTGGAAATATCGGAATAAAAAGTATCCTGTGTGATAATCCAGGGTGTCAGCTGCCTTCATACCAAATATTATCAAAATTGGTCCAGCCGTTTCTGTGTGAAGAAGCAACAAACACACTCACAAATTTTTGCCTTTATAATATTAGTGTGATAGTGTGATATAATAGGAACATTACATAATCAGCCTATAATTTTCCTAATGCTGGGACACCGGCCTCTGGGGAAGAAGGAGTGGGCCGTAATCCACCGCATGGCCCAGTGCGGGTTAGTAAATGTTAATTCGAATTTTTGGTTCTAGGACAAGCCGGTTTTCTCACAATGTTTTCCTTCACCGTTTTGAGAGCAGTGGTGATGAAAAACACAAAGTAAAAGCGCCTGTCTGGGTTCGAACCTACAACTTGTAAGTCACGCCCGTTACAATTGGTCCAATAGGAACATTATTACCTATTGGAATAAGGCTGCCCGATTTTGTAAAAGTAATAAGTAGACCTACTCAATTAACCATCAAATGACCATCAAACTGTGGTATAATCAATCACGCGATATCTAACACGCCGTAGCTGATCATTTTGATAACGTATCGATAAGGCTGTCGTACGTCTACATGAAAAACATTGTTTGCAAATTTTTATCTCTGATAGTCTCATTCGGGAATTTTCCTTCGCAAATCCACGTAATGCGCATATGGCCAATTAATAACGATTGATCGATCAGCTTTTGTGATACCTATCTATCGAGATAGTCTGTATGGATAAAGAGCCGGCCCAAGCTTTGAAATAATATCAAATGAATCACGACCATATTATTATAAAACTCTGCCGATTTACTCTGTAAAAATCTCACCGTGAAAACTTTGGTGAAATGAGGTTGAAGAGACCTGTCATTTCACCTGATGTTTGACACTATTGACAGCTCACTTCACCTAAGTCTTCACGGTGAGTTTTTAAAGAATAAACCGTCTGTGCTGAAGTTTGCGGAGGTAGAAAATGTATTCAAAATACAAAATGAGTTTCTTTAAATGCATTAGTTTTCAAAAGTGGGGATTTTTAATGCTTTGCGGACTTCAGAAAAGAATATTAATTAGACACTTTGTCTTTCAGATCACTAAGAAATAGTGATCTTAGGTTAGGTACTAAGGAATCTTATAGAGTGAAACTATCGAAGTTTCATCCTTGCGAGCTGCAATATCATTATAGCGTAATGTTTTATATGTATAAGGTATATCTATTCATACACGAAATCTCTTAAGGGGTCGGTGTATTCATCATTACGAACAACTTTTACTATGTGACCAAACCTGAAATCGCAAAAAAAAAATCAGTTGTTCCCTACATTCATGTTCGCATAAGTCGTCAAAATGTATGGACCAGCAGATTTTTATTTTGCGATTTCACGTTTCGTCCTATAGTAAAAGTTGTTCATAATGATGAGTAAAATGATCCCTTCAGAAATTTCGTGTATGAATAGATAGGCCTTATATATATCTACCTACACAATAATCAGCCTATAATGTTCCCACTGCTGGGACACAGGCCTCCTCTCTTCGAGAGGGAGTGGGCTGTAATATACCACGCTGGCCCAGTGCGGGTTGGGAGATGTCACATGTCTTCGATTTTTTGGTTCTATGACGTGCCGGTTTCCTCACGATCTTTTCCTTCACCGTTTTCAAAGCAGTGGTGATGAAATTATTTATACAAAGTTATGAGCCCGCCTGGGTTCGAACACAAGTCCTATATTGTAAGTCGGGGCCGATTGCCGATACCACTGGGCCATCACTGCTCACAAACCTAACTAATGTCTGGTATTTTTTAGAACTACATAAGCTCGTCGTAGGTTATATTATAGGCATGGCACGGCTCATACGGGCCTGAGATAAGAAAACTATAATTATGACGTAGTCTAACCAAAGTTGAAAGAATCGTCAACTGCAAGCCTTTTCCCAACTATGTTGCGGTTGGCTTCCAGTCTAACCGGATGCAGCTGAGCACCAGTATTTTACAAGGAGCGACTGCCTATCTGACCTCCACAACCCAGTTACTGGGTAATACGAAACCCCTTGGTAAGACTGGTTGTCAGACATTCTGGCTTTTGACGACCCGTTACGACTGTCAAGGATACACGAATGACAGCCGGGACCAACGGCGTAACGTGCTTTCCGAGGCACGGAGGGGTCTTGGTATGTAAAGATGCTCACCTATCCACGGAGCAACCGCGGCAAGCTTAACCTGATCGATCAACCCGTGCGGCTGTTATTACTTAGCCACAAGCCCCTCAATTAATTAAGCATAGTGTGATTGGGTAATTCGTATTTAACTCATATTTTCCTTAATCGTAAAGGCATTAGGTACAAATTGAGGCCATCATTGCGGATTGGTTAAACATCTTTTGTAAAACAGCTAACCGATCACGCCACCCAGATAACATTGTGGGCTGTTTAAAAGTTCAATGAGTAATAAAAGTAGATAACCCTATTACCCTGTGTAAAATACAATTATGCCGCCAAAAAAATGAGAAGATGAGGTGTTACATCGATAACATTTTAAAGTGATTGGAATAAAGATATATAAAAAATAATTTAAATTATTTTCAAGACTTTATACCATACACAACGTTAAAAATGACCACTTTTAACGTTATAGGTTATAATTATAATATATGTATATATACTAATGATAAAGTTGGAAAGCTTGTTTGTATGTTTGAACGAGCTAATCTCCGGAACTAAAACTCGGATTTGAAAAAATATTTTTGTATTTGATGGCCCAATTTTTGAGGAAGGCTATAGGCTATTTAACACCACGCTAGGACCCTTTTTTTTTTTTTTTTTTTTTTTTTTTGGATGGGAAATCCAACCAATCCTCAACAAACTTGACCGTCTTCTCAATAATTGCATTCGATTCGTTTTCAATCTGCGTAAATATGATCATGTCTCTGCGCATCGGTCGCTTCTAAAGTGGTTGCCCATACGCCAGCGCAGAGAGCTAAGGGCGCTGACCACCTTGTTCTCTTTTCTTGATTCTCCGTCTTCCCCTGGTTATCTAGCCCCTCACTTTCAGTACATTTGCGCGAACCACAATAAAAATCTGCGTTCATCACACAATCGTCTTCTCCAATGTCCCACTCACCGCACAGACTTCATTCACTCTTCCTTCTTCGTTCAGTCTATCTCTCTGTGGAATGCGCTCCCCCAGGAAATCAGGATGGCTACCAACCGATTATCCTTTAAAGTTAAGGTTCGTGAGCACATTCGCAAGAAGCTGGCAGTATCATCACAACGGTAATTATTTTCTCATTGTTTGTCTTATTTCTTTTTATTTTAGTAAGTATATTTGTGTATTTATGTTTATTTATTTATGCTTATATTTATATGTAGTATGTAGGTATATATTATATTCATAGTTTTAATAAGTTTATATGTATTATGCGTATCTTTATATTTAAAATATTTATTCCTCAATGTTCAGGATTGCACCTACCACTGTTTGTCTCTGCATCACCCAAAGGTTGACTGGTAGAAAATGCCTATGGCATTAAGTCCGCCTCTGTACATTTGTGCTTAAAGTATTAAATAAATAAATAAATAAATAAATCATCTAATGACTCCTCCCGCTCTGGGTGGAGCGGAAGGGAGTGTCAGACTCTTACTGACTAAAACCCACCCGTGTTCCTTCCTTAGCCCTTTATGTTCCGGGGCAGCGGTAACCCTTTCGGACGATCCCGCTACCCCGGCAGGCTTCGGCCCTGGCGGGCCCCTTCCTTAATGCTGACATCTCTTTGAGGCGCGCGTGGAACACATACGCGCCGTCCGGCACGGGCCTGGTCCTGATCGGACAGAGAGCTACCCATTACTCTCCGTCCGCAGGCCCGCGCCTACGGTGGCCGGGAGTCGTCACGCGGCTCCCGACGCCCGTAGCGTCTCCCGCGGCGGCTGAGGCGTGCGGCTCTCTCCCTGAGCCGTCCCGCCACCTCCTTCGCTAGCATGACTGCTTCGCAGAAGGAGGTGACCGCCTCCCACTCCCTCTCGCCCCGGACCATGGCTTGAACCAGGGCCGGACGCGAGAGGTCGCCGCCGTTGCCGATCGCCTCTACGAGGACACGGCGGTGCTCCGCCCAAGCGGGGCAGACCTCCACCGTATGCTCCACCGTGTCCTCTGGGCGATCCTCGCAGTGGTGACACCCGGGCGTCTCCTCCCGCCTGATGATGTGCAGGAACCTCCCGAAACATCCGTGTCCGGTGAGGACCTGCGTCAGGCGGTAGGTGAGAACGCCGTGACGCCTCTCTAGCCACTCCTCAAAGAGGGGTCTTATCGCCACTATCGTGGCGTGCCCTGCGCTGGGTTGCGATAGTCGCTCTCTCCATGCCACCATGAGATCACGCCGGAGGTCTGTCCGCTCCGCCGCTATTTGCCGCGGAAGCGGAGTTTCCCCCCGGCGTAGTGCCTCCGCGCGCCACTCGTACAGGCGCGCAAGGACTTTCGCCTCCAGATCCCATGGCGGCATTCCGGCAAGGAGGCTTGCCGCCTCGCCCGAGATCGTGCGGTATCCCCGGATCAGCCTTACGGCTACCACCTTTTGGGGCGCGTTCAGGTAGTGGGCGGCTCGCAGCCGCAGTGAACGCGCCCACACCGGGGCCCCATATAGGGCCATGGACCGCACGACCCCCGCGTAAAGACGCTAGGACCCTTAGAAGTCGAGCAAAAAGAAAAAAAGTTACAAATAACGCTAAGCGAAAACGAAGTGGTAGCAGTGGGTCTGCGCCGAAATTTCACGCGGCCGAAGTTGAAGTCGCGGGCAGAAGCTAGTTATATATGTATATGTATACCTACCGTATTCTGTTTCTTTTTATGAAATTCATTTACGGCCAGTTTTTTCATCAAAAACTAAAGTAATCAGTCAAACTGACTTTTACTCTTGGCCTTTACTGATACTAATAATGAACACTGATAATAGTGATGAAACGAATTTAACCGTTACTTTGACTTTTGTGACGTTACTTTGACTGTTAATATTGATGAAGAAACTGGCCGTTAATCTGCTTTTTGTGCTTCATATTTTTTTGTTCGATTAAAGCTTTGAATTCATATTTCTTAACACAACTGGAATCCCTTTGTTAATCCTTATAATATCGGAAATATTTGAAAGACGTAGGTTGGTACGTTGAATGTTGGAGTTCCGTCTATATCAATTTCATTCACTTGAGGAATTCCGTACCTATGCCTGCCCTTTCAATGAGCATCTTCAAAGTAGTATATAATAGCTACTGGAGTACTAATTATACCGTGTTGAATAGATGTGGACGAACCTAATGGGACCTATATTTAAACGTCCGGAAATTTTCCAGCCAGCCCAATTGAGTACTATCACGTATGCACCACACTAACTGCACGATATAAGAATGATTTCAAGAAACACTTACAATATACCTAGACCAGTCAATATTTAGGTAAATAACTTTTATACGCCTAACTTACTGTAGACTTAAATATTATTTACTTATGACATTGTACAATGTCATTATCACTCACTAGATAGCGAGTTCGTGTAATAAACGCTGACATTAATGTCATCCTTCAGAAATATAACCCCTTAAAATAGATAAGAATAAGAGCGTAAATTTTCATTATAACCCCGAAAATGTAGTCCGTTCGCAGCCAATTCTTAATCCTAAGTAAGTTTTCGTTTCAAATGATGTTAATGATCTTTAAATCTTAGAAAGGAATGATATAAAGACTTTTACAATGATTCTTATAAAGGTACACAAAATTATTTCTTTTTGTCTTGTTGTTGAAATTACTTTTTCGATATAATTATAACATTGGACAGGTTCTCTGTTCTGAATTTCAACGTTAATTTATCTTTTGAAATGACAATTTTTTGTATTAATTAAACAAATCTAAACTGAAATCGTACTGTTGGGATTAATTTAGTCGGAGGACTATAATATATTTTTTAGTCCCTTTTACATTTTTGTGTTTTTCTGTCACAACATAATTGTAAAACTGCAGAAAATTTCAGACTTATATTAATCTGGAAACTTATCACAACGGGTGCCTGTGGAATACTGTTTCTAATCTCGATGCAAAATATAAGGAGCTTCAATAAGGCTCTTAAATATCTGTGGGATGAAGTCATCAATGTCTTATAAGGAGTCTTTGTTAAGACCATATAATTGACTCCACCTATACCACTCATTACAACATCTACTGAAGTATTGAGAAAGTTCTAGAAGTTTCGTAAGATCAAGACGTTGACAAATGAGAACCATAAGACGGTTTACGTCCCTCATCTACTTTATGAAAATTTTACGTTTATAGCAGCTACCATGAGTACAAGTACAGGTAGTGAAGATAACAAAACTCATATAGTCGTGTGAAATACCTACATATAACCTTAGAGTAATTAGACTTAGAGTGATAGTTTCATTCAAAATTCCGTTCAAAATTGAAGCAACAACACAATGAATGTGTGCCCAAGCGGCACGTAATTACGTTCGACGACACGCACACAAGCAAATAATAATGTTGCAAGTAAATTTCATTTTCCGTAGCATGTGGGGAAAATGTAAGTAATCCTACTGAATGACTATTTCATGAAATCTTGACATTTTAGGATTATACTAACTTAACAAGTTGTTTTACTGATTCTAATGATTATAATTCTGTAAATACATATTTATTACGGTCGCGAATCATATTTTAATCAACGTACAACTTAATACTGTCCAGCAAATTGCAAAAAAACGTTAGAAAATTTGAATTTCGCTACCTTAGCGCAGCGAGTGGGAACGGTAATAATATTTGGCAATAAAAATACCTACATAGATGTGGATTGGGATTATAGGCACTACATAATTATAATAACAAAAAATGGTGTAAAATATTTTCCCAAGCCTAGCAACATTTTCATTGTAATGGCGGCTGTCAAATTTACGATTTATTATTTTGTTTTGATGAATGTTTTATACAAAAATATAAGATGCTAGGCTGTAATTACCCGTGAAATGGTATCTTTAAACGTTTTTCATGATTATGTGATGAGTTGTGACACCCTTTCACTGCACAGTACGTCATTTTTTTGCGAAAATGCGGGAGTTCTTTACAGTAGTACTTGGTCTTGAGTACTGACGCGCCGAAAGTCGTACGTAGCCTTAAAAGGCTAACTTGAAATGGCTTCACTTTGCGTGCGACTACTGCGGTTCTAAGCCTATTAATTCTATGCATATAACAATGTTAACTGACTAAGCTAAATAAAAACAACGCAAACGCTGACTACGGTACTCTTTAATATGAGAGTAGGTAATGATGAATCAAAACAAATAGAGCAGCTACGTCATCGTGTCAAGGCAAGAATGACTTCTTATGGCATCGGAGCAATTCAATCAGGCTCCTGTTATACTATACTTCTTAAATTGCCCGACGATTATGCTTCGATTGAGTGAGAGCGTATAGTATAATGTGTACACGACACGCACACATGCAAAAACATCGTACGATTTGAGCCAGCCAATGGCAGCGAACGGCGTGGTGGGCTCGGCTCCCCACTACACAATTGGAATGCATAGTGCTAAGAACGGCACTGTTAAAAATAACTACCTGTTTGACAGGATACACGATGTCAGATGACGTTCGAGGCCATTGCCAATTTGTGAAGGGACTAATATCCTTGTTAAATTTTTTACTCAGGAGCCAATAAATATTTCAAAAGTATATATAACGGTCCATTTGAATGCATTCAATAGACTGCAGTCAGTACTAGAACAAGAAATGAGGTCACATAAATTGATAGATGGGAATGAAGTCAATAAGGGCAATAACGTTCCACAAAGAATGGGTTCTCTAAAATTTTCCGATCCAATCACATGTGAGTAAACAGCTGATTGCGTGAACGCCACGTGAAACACGATCGGGCGGCGCGGCGGTGACGCGAGCATGCGCACAAATAGGACTAGATAACAACACTTTCTAACGCAACAGGACAGATGAATAGGGAAAACATATCAGCATTGGAACAAATTCGTAAACAACTAACCAAGACAGTAGTGTTGGCAGCATTCTTAAGTAACAAAAAATCGTTCCGGAGCAAGGTCTGCCAAAATGTGCATATACATAATCTATCTTCTTCCGCATGTCATTTAGAAATTTTTTATTATACTGTTTTCAAGAAAATAGCAAATCTAGCTGTTCAATTAAATACAAAGGGTTTTATTCATAAACATTGCTTACCTAAAGTTAAGACACGTTTAAACGTCAACATGTATGGGTTAATCAGTCGCTATAATTACTTAACTTTAAGTAACGTTTATAAATAAAGGCGAGTATCAAAAGTTAAAACACCGTCCACCTTGACGTAAAACACAAAAATCATGGAAGCTCCATTCGACAGAGATAGATGAGATTTTGAAGACGATTTGGCCATTCGTTTTAGTATTCAGCAGCTGCCCCTCACTGTGTAATAGAACCATCGTTCATCACTGGTTTTCCAATAGGTGGGCTATCATTTATCAGTAGTTCGACAAAGTAATGCTGAACAGCTGTTCAGGAATAGAACGGATAAATTAAATTTCAATTTATCTTGTATAAGTGAATTTGACAGACACTCGTAGTTTGAATACAAATAATTCACTGGTTTGAGAGTCAACATTAGGAGTGACGTAATTATATAGTCATGTGATTGACATATTGCGTTAATAAAGCTATTAATATGTTGTGTACGTCTATTAATCCCAGAACAGAAGTCAAAAGTCAAGAAAGCGGTAGTTTGTTAAACTATGCAAATGACTATGTTTACTCATTGTAGGTGCCCCGCATTTTCTATCTATATGTATACTCAATACTCAATTCTTTATTGCATTCCACAATATAGGCTTAGGTGGTAAACATTTATTTGGTAGGTAACAATCGTGGACCCTCTCGGGCACAGCAAAAGATATAATACATAAATGTGGAGAGGACTTATCATTTAAGTATCTTATAACAATCCAACTTATTCTAAAAACATAGTCATAACATTAACATTAGAATTAAAATTGCAAAAGACTTTATTTTTCAAGTTTTAGAGATTTATCACTTAAATATTCGTCGACACTATAGTAAGATTTTTTTAGTAATAACTTTTTTAATTTATTTACGAATAAATGGAGTTTTTTTCTTTTCTTATTGTTTCTGATAGCACTTGACATTACCAGAGGACTTATAGAATGTATTTTGAAGCACTTAAAATGAGACACAGGCGCCTTTGTTTAGCGTTGTGCGGAGCCTAGGATTGAGTATGGTGTCCGCTACGGACCTTACGGACCATGGAGCGACAGTGATCGTTTAGACGTGGTCGCGACACATACTGGTCTAGGAACTACTCAGTGTTTCCTTTTAAGTTCAGAGTATTAATTCAGTAGTGTTAGTAATTGACTCTGTAATAATAAACTGTGTAGAAGTTAAAGGAGGTATTTCTCTCGTTTACACGTATCCCAATTCTGCGCCCACGACTGTATATCTGACACAATGTAATGTCACTAAGTATGTCTGGTTACAATCCAATGTATCTGGATTCGACATGTATATATACTAACCCCCTTAGTAATAAACGTATTATATCAGATGAATAGTTACACACCGATTTCTCTCTTTCAGTCGTCAGTAATTTGACTTTCGAAAGAAGAAATCAAAGCGTTGTGTAAATACAGACGCTGTACAACGTTTATTAGTAAGGGGGTAATACTCGTAGTAAAGCTGAAGAGTTTGTTTGTTTGAACGTTGTGATCTCTGAAACTACCAGTCGGATTTAAAAGATTGTTTTTGCAGTAGATAGCCCAATTCTTCAGGAAGGCTCTATGGTATTTATTACGCTTAGACTATTAGGAGCCGCGCAAACAAAAAATAGTAAGACAGAACGCTAAGCGAAAACGAAGTAATAAAGTGGGCAGGCGATGCGATGCGACGTAGTGGGACGGGGTACATGAAATTTCACGCGTACGAAGTCGCGGGAAGTAGCTAGTATTGATAAGATCGTATTGTAATGTGTGACAGGGTGAATCAAATTCTTAGCTCACGTTCGCACGAACGTATAATTATAATAATCATGTGATTATCAAATCTCGGTGTTGAGCTAAGCTAAGCATTGATAACTCAACGGAGCGCATCCCAGCACGTCAAAAACACACTGTTGGAATTTCAAACCTCTGCGTTAAGGGGCTTACAGGACCTAAACACAAAAAACGCAAGTTTTAGAAACAATAAAAGTACTTACATGATAATCTACAGTAAAAAAACTCAAAAAAATATATGATATTCTTCAGGATAAATGCTAGGAAGATAGTGTGCTGAAAACATAATACAACTTATTTGGTACGATAGAAAAAAATCATGAAGATACCTCTAAAAACTTTTTTTTTACAACAAAATTCATACTAATATACATATAATCATTATGATTTTTTGTCAGATTATTCTACAAGCAACATACTAAAACTATAGTGTTTTAGTTTTTTTGTCCAAACACTAGATTTTTCGTAAATTGATAATTGCTTCATATTTTGCAATAAATTACCAGCGTTGTGGCATCGCGCTTCTCTTTCTTTTCTATGCAGTCCGACAAAGACCGCGCTTTAGGTCATGTAGTCCTCTTAAGAGAACTACAGGACCTAAACGCAAGTTTTATAATGCCTAAAAGTATATGATCGACTCCAGTAAACAAAATCAGAAAAATTTATGATATTCTTCAGGATATATGCTAGGTAGACAGTGTGTTGAAAACATAACAACTAATTTGATATGATAGAAAAAAATCATGTAGATACCTCTAAAAACTTTCTTTTTATAATAAAAACCATACTAATATACAAACAATCATTCTGTTTTTTGTCAGATTATTCTACAAGCAACATACTAAAGCACTAGTGTTTTAATTTTTCAGTCCAAACAATAGATATTTTGTAAATAGATATTTGCTTCATATTTTGCAATAAATTACCAGCGTTGTGTCATCGCGCTTCCCTTTCTTTTCTATGCAGTCCGACAGTGACCGCGCTTTAGGTCATGTAGTCCCCTTAAGCAGTGCGTTGAAAATTCAGTGCGCGAAAAAAAATCGCCGCGGGTACGCCCGTGACCGTCTATGAAAACATACGCCAGCTATGGCAACGATCTAGTATAGCCCTCATTTGCCCGTTTCCCTGCCACATTCAGAAGCCCAACAGGTGGTGTATATAGCAAAGAATCACGTTAGAAAGAGTTTGAACGGTTAGCAGTAACAATAGATTTTCCTTAATTGACCAGGCAATTAGGTAATTCTTCGCCAAGTTTTCTAATTGTACTACCTTGGGTCCCTTTTAATAGATATTATCCACCAACCCTATTAGGAATCCCGGTGTAGGCTCCGAATTATAAGTTTCTAGACTTCAAAGAGACTTTAAGGAAAGTTAATTTAAAGTTTTCACCTAACTAAATAAGCTACACTGTAATATGCTGTAAAAGATGTTATTTTACTCGATCCCTGTTACTTTACTGCGAGGTCAGAAAGATTAACACTTCGGGCTGAGATACAGTAAAGAAAGCTGTTTTTGTTAGTTTAATAATAAACGTTCTTTTATATTAACTTCCGAGTTTAATAAAAATTCTATGATCCATTCAAAATTAATGTTAAAGGCAACTTAAAATTTATTGTTAAAGATAAACCAGACTACAAAAATGAGTGAAAGCGTTATAATAATTTATTTGAAATGTTGGCGGACGATATTTCGGGACGCCACCTGTACAAACAAACAGCATGCATGTATTTAAAATTATGCATGAGCTCGTATTGGAAAGAACGTAAAAAATATTTGATTGCTTCTTTTTTTTTAGCTGGTGCACTCAAAGGCCACTGCAATCGTGAAGAGGATCTACTGCAAAGATGTTCGATGGCACTACCGGTATTGAGCTCTCCAGATATATCGTTTGCGCTTACACTAGAAGAATTGGACAAGAGCTGCGTGTAAGTTAATAAATGGACTTTTCTAGAAATAAGTAATTAGTGTTGCATATATATAAAAACGATATATGGATGCTGTTAAATTGGTGTAAATGATATAAGTAACAGAGGTGATGGCGGATATTGCCTAATTGACAAGGTAATTCATTATAATTATGTACAAATTATGCTGTCCGTAATATCTCATTATTTATAATAATCGACACGCTATTATAAGTTGAGAGGAAACAATATATGTTTCCTTGATCAATTGACTGTGACTAACCTGTAGTCAATTCAATATGCATAGATGCATACCTATTTAATTCATTACGACGGGACTTCAACTGTTGTCCTCTCTACGGTTAAACCGGAAAGCTATCAGAAAAATCTATACTAATATTATAAAGAGGTAAAATTTATATTTTGTATGAAGGTGTAATCTCTGGAACTACCGGTCGGATTTCAAAAAATCTTTTTGCATTTGGTAACCCGATTCTTGAAAGAAGACTATGACTCTTAGGACCCGATCAAAAATAACAAGTCGGAAAGAACACGAAAACGAAGTGATAGCGCGGGCAGGTAATGCGATGCGATGCCCGCGACTTCCCGCGACCCACCCCGGTCGCGGGAAGTCGCGGGCAGAAGCTCGTCAATTATATTATAACGGAAACAAAAGGCAAGACCAATCAAACATTTATACTCAATGAATACCTAATACGCCAAAAGTTATTCAATGAAAAGTCAAGAACACCAACAGAAAACTCAAATAACCCGCAGCCCCATAATTTCCAATTACAAAACGCTCGGAAGAATGGTTGCTCTTTTTCACTTCAACGATATCATGGTGCAGCGATCTCACTCATTTACGCTCAACCAAGAACTTAGCGAAAGTAAGTTTTGCTAAAGAGTTGGCTACGTCAGGGATGAGTAACTTCAAGCGCTGGAATGGCGCGGTCGGCACGCAGTTAGCTCATCTTAATTTAGTACACTTCTTGTTTGCGGTAAATAGCAATTTGAAACTAGTTGTCGGACTTCACTCAGCGCTTCAGCGGCTTCATAGAGCTGAATAGTCAATGAAGCACTTTACTGCGGCCGGGTCGGACAAACATTGAAATTACGAGATATTAACATACCTAATACGGACGGTAATTTTTTCGCGCGCCTCGCTGTTCTTTTGTTTTGGCTATGGTCCAGGAGTATTCTTGGGCCTACTATACTTTGGTTGCTGTAATGTATTTGTAGCAATCAATTATGATACAAACGAACGATATATACTCGTTTTGTCTGTTGATACTAATGCTTGATATCATATATTTCTTGCCATATTTTTTTAATATAAATCTAATACTCGTAATATTGGGATGGGATTTCCTTGTTTTCAAATGTTCATTCACAAAAGTTGTTATCCTGAGTTCGAGGGACATACTCGTACTTACAGGGAGTGAAAATGAACAAATATTTTTTTGGGACCAAGTGTGAATATTGAAAAAAAATACAGTAGGGTAAAGGCGGGATAGATGCCCCAGTGGGATAGTTGCCTCATTTTCAAAAAACCTAACTTCCCAAACTCGCGACTAAGAAATAATAGTTGAACTAAGAGCCGTAGGCACCCCGCACCTCAGTTAGACACGGGCCGTCGTGCGGTGAGGACGTGTTTCGCTCGTGTGTGCATTCATCTCCGCGGCGAACTTTAAAAACACGTCAAAGTTTTAAAGGTTAGTATTTGCTGTTGTATAACTTTATAAGTAGTAATTAATTCCGTTATATTATTTATTATGTCAATAAACTGATTCATCAAGTATGCATCTAGATGTAAATAGTTGCTCTTTTGTTTTTTATTTATTTAAAAAAATACTTAGGCTTCTATCCCTCCATACACCATGTATGCCCATAGGTATGTGGTTTTAGGGTATATTTTGAACATATTTTTGTGTTCTGTTATATTTTTATGTGTTTACATATATTTGTATTTGGACTTTTTAGTGATTGTAGCAGAACTATGCCACGAAAATCCAAAAGAAAGGAAGGAGTTCGAGCTCGAGTATGTTTTTGGACTACAGAACAATTGTAGTCAGCTTTCGACGAAATGGATAGAAATACTATGGGGATAAACGAAATATCCCGACAGTTATGGTTATTTTATTTGATCTCAAATTATGTACAGACGCCAGCACATCAACCTACTACAATCTGTCAAATTTCTTTAATCAAATTTCAACTTTATTGCTAAAGCATAAGGTTCAAAATTGATTGGGAAAATCTGACGTTTTCGGGTAGGTTGATGTGCTGGCGTCTGTACAATTATATGCTAACGATGACAATTAAAAAAAAAATTAAAAACTGCAAAATGCTTTTCATTATTAGGCCCATGTTTCTTGGAAACAATTTCTGTTTTAGGAGTAGCTTTTTACTGCTAAAACACCAATTGTCCTCAAAACCTCATAAAGGTTTGGTTGAGTTTTTCGTTTATACAGTATGAAGGGTATCTATCCCGCGCCGCAGGCATCTATCCTTCTTAGTATTTTCATGGTGGGGCAACTATCCATACGGGTAGGCATCTATCCCCAAAAAAGGAGTTCCACAAAAACCAATAATTTGCAAAATCTGTAATTTGTGGGGTCAAAAATACAAATCACAGTTAAACATAAAGGATTAAACTAGCTAAATTCATAGACATTATTTATATAAAATTGTTATTTTTTTAATTAGGAGGATATTTCAAAAAGTGGGGCATCTATCCCGCCTTTACCCTAGGTCCATACAATTTGATCGTTTGAGTAATGCATTTGTATGGAACAGGTGATATTTAAACTCCCTGAGAGTAAGACCCTCGTTTAAACAAACTCACTGTAAGTTTTTGAGAGTTTAATTTTTTCCGGTATTCTATGGTTCGAGTTATGTACAGATATTATTGTTTTAATTAATGTCGAACATGTTTTGTTAACTAGAGATCGAATTTTATCAAAGCTTATCCAGCTTACACAACGTAAATTTTATAATAGTCATATATTCCTGTTAGATAATTTTGCGGTTTAATTCACACACGCGATAGGCACGCGCGATTTATATTGAAATCTAAATGCAGGGCAACTCATTAGGATTCCTCCATTTTTTTAAAGGCTAATGACGTACCGTATTTCGTACATAAATTCGGTTTAATAGTATCGTCAAATCTGTTTAATGAATTTATAATAATAATAATAAATTTATTAAGTTACATAAAAGTTTAAGGGACCTAGAAAGTATGCATTATTAATTACATGGTGTAGGTACAACGAATTGTTGGGTGAATCGCTGCTAGATTACTGAGTAATCTGTATTTAGGAGAGACAGACTGACAGACAGACGAATTTGTTAGGATCCCCGGATGATAAACAAATTACGTATACAGAACTAGCTTCTTCCCGCGACTTCGTCCGCGTGAAATTTCACCCCCCCCATTCACCCCCTTAGGGGATGAATTTTGAAAAATCCTTTCTTAGTGCACCCCTAGACCTCATAAGGAACGTACGTGCCAAATTTGGAATCTCTAGACCCAGCGGTTTGGGCTGTGCGTTGATATGTCAGTCAGTCAGTTCTCCTTTTATATATATAGACTAGCTTCTTCCCGCGACTTCGTCCGCGTGAAATTTCACCCCCCCCATTCACCCCCTTAGGGGATGAATTTTGAAAAATCCTTTCTTAGTGCACCCCTAGACCTCATAAGGAACCTACATGCCAAATTTGGAATCTCTAGACCCAGCGGTTTGGGCTGTGCGTTGATATGTCAGTCAGTCAGTTCTCCTTTTATATATATAGATTACTAAATAGTAATTTTATGTTCATTCATTAATACAAATTTTCTTTGCAATTTTACAAAGAGAATTCGAACAAATTATTCATTATAAGATTATGTAAGGAGCGTTCTATTGTTTCTACCTATTCCCATGGGAAAAGTCGAGAGGTTATGTAGTATGTATGGAACTCTTGAACATTTCCATATGCCACGATGACTCGTTAGGCGGGTTGATGATAGCAGCATGATCTGCGTGATGTTACCTATCATATTCTATATACGTTGATAGTGCTGCATTCTCTACAGTAAATAAAATGGAACGCATATATGTCTGTTTGCCTGTAATTCATCTGTAGCTAAACGATTTTTAATGGAACTAGCAGGTGCAGTAGTTTCTGGTACAATAAAAGTATTTATAAAAGGAACTGTGTGAAATACTCGGCGCCCATGACATGGGACTCAAACATAACTGGCGAAATATATGTAGGTAGGTATTACTGCTTATCCTTCAAGGAATACAGACATGACTGCGTGAAGCTATGTTAATGTCGTGTGCTATGTAAAATAACCTTGTCCAAAGCTGGCAAAAAATCTGCGTTTGAGAGTAATCGATATGGTCATAGCTGAAACACGGAAAACTTTATACATAATACATAAGCTATGTGGGTATAAAGGAGGAATTCCCACTAGTCCTAATGGTGAATTATAAAGGTGGGTCGCGGATGATAAATGTGTAAAGTCACGATCTCTTCCCTTTTTGAGGGATTAACGCTCATAACGAAGCTTACATGACCAGGAACAAAATATGATTGGAAATGATGGCTTTCTTACTGGTTCGCGACAAGCAAGGAGGTAGAGGGATTTTCTTAGAAGATTTTTTGTAATTTCCATATATTTATCATGCTACATCCCATAAGTCCGATCAAAATTCCGTTTCATGCCCGGATTTCTACTCAGCCAAGCAAAATAATGATCGTCTGAACTATCTCAACTATAAATACTAGAAAGAGGTAAAACTGTTTGTTTGTAAAACGTAATCTCTGGAAGTACTGATACGATTACAAAAAATTACCGATAGCAAGCTACACTATTGCCGAGAGCCATAATAATATGTTTTATGGTATAGTTCCACGCGAATGTAAGTCGCAGGCAGAAGCAATTTATAAGTAGGTATGTACAGTCATCAAAAGAGATAAGTATGCAGGATCCTCGGATATAGCTGAAGTTTAGTAAGAAACCGATGGATATTTTCGAATAAAATTTTATTTTATTAATAGAAAACAAACGGCTCTTTTATCAAATTAAATTTCAGGCGACAACATCCATCAGTTTCTTACTAAATTTCAACAAAATCCGACGATCCTGCATTCTTATCTCTTGTGTTGACTGTACAAATAAAACAAATGACTTTTCATATCTTTAAAATAAAGCCCAAATAGAACGTAGGTAGGTAAGTACTTTAATTAAGTGGCCCAAGTGACTTGAAGAGCTGCAATTTTTTTGATAGCATTCCATGGTCACGTCAATAAAAGGGTGACTTATTTTTGCGGAGTCCCACGAGGCATTTTACTCGGCTCAATTAATTTTGATTAATCGAAAATTTTCTTACAGTGAGCTGCGAATGGGAATAAAATGCATAGACAACTACACAAACGTCTGTATGGAGAAGAATGAGCAAGTAGTGTTCCGTCGGATCTATGCTGGCATCACTGAAGTAGTCCAAGAGCTATGCACCAGGGGAAAGTACCAGGACGAGTACTTAAAACACGCTGATTGTGTGAAGATGGTCAGATCTGACTATGAAACGTGCAGCAAGAACTATGAAGTGACGCTGATGACGCTAGGAAACCATCAGCAAGGAGATCAGTACCAGACTGATCAGATGGGGCTTGTTACCAGCCATGAGGATCATCTCAGAACTGTTTGTTGGTAAGTGAAGAACATTTCAAGATTGAATGTATGTTAGATATAAATTTTCATTAAAAGGATTTAGGGATACCTACATTCACCAGTGTTTAGAAGCTTTCAACTTTATATTTCACCACTTTTTCCAACAATTATTGTTTGTTTAACATTATTAAGGTGTAATTAAAAAGTAGGTAAACGTTAATTAAGGACAAATGAGGTTATAAAATCAACCTCAATTTTCAAATGGAAAAAGGTTATATAATCAAATCAAAGCACTCATTTTGTAAATGTCACTACAAATAGGCTTCCACATTGTCTAATCCAATTGTTTATATTTTCATCAGATACTTCTGGAACAGACCATAGCTAGGGATGTGTTCACACACATCCCTAGCTATGGTCAAAACATTCATCGATTTCTTACTAAACCTCAACTTTATCCAGCTACCCTGGTTACTTATCTCTTTTGGTGACTGTACATATATTGTATGTTTCCACTTTGAGCATGGACCTTTTTTATAGTCCGTCATAAAAATCCCATTCACGTAATTACTAGGTATGTACGTTTGGCACCGAAATTGCTGACCGTAGTATGATGTTGCTGCCAAAACTGCCCAATATTATCATTGTTGATTCTTAGAACTGTTGCGGTAAGTGGCGGGACAATCAATTCATTAACATGTCATTTAGTATTTGTCTTTCCACTGTTCGTCATAGGTTTCTTCCATATTGATTGACGCCTAGGGTGTCACTATATCCAATCCTTACTACTCTCAATATGGATATCTATGAGAATGCTATGAGATAACTCCATCCAATCTTTTTTTATTGTTTTATCTCACCTCTGCTGAATTCGAACTTACATTTATGTATAAGAATGAACGTCGTTCGATATTGGGATATGCTAAATAAAATAAAACTGATTTTGGAACCCGTGTGGCTTATATTGCATCAGAAATTCCGAATATAAAGAACTTAAAAATACGAACAAAACAAATTCCCTTACTCACTTCTTTGTTGTCCGTTTTGTTATGAGTTCAGGTTCAGTTACCAAAATCACATTGTAAATGTTCAGGCATGTACTGCCTTTACATAGTCGAGTAAACGGCAAAACGCTTGTGCCGATCTTAAAATTTCGTTGAGTCATTTTCCTTATTACTTCACTAGCTGTGCCCCGCGGTTGCACCCGTATAAGTCTCGGATCGCATGGCAATATCGGAATAAAAAGTATTCTATGGCCTAATCCAGGTCATGGTCTACACATGTGCCAAATTTCATCCAAATCCGTTCAGCCGTTTTTAGCGTCAAAGTGTAACAAACAAACATCCTTAAAATTAAATATTTTCTGTTTATAACACGTTTATATGTAAAGCCACCAGAATGCAGGCATAATTCGCTGTAACAAAACCTACAACGACCGCTGTCTTCACAGCACATTTGTAGAAGTTTCCAACAAGTTCTGCTTTTATTTGAGTTGAAGCACTTACAGTAAAATCCATACTGATAAATGCAGGCTTCTCTCTAAATGCTCAAAGTGCGCCAGTCTCTGACGTACGAGAGACAACAGTCTACAAATTGTTTTGCTCAAAACTTTCTTGGGTCTTACGGAAGATTTAAATGTTGTTGGCATATTCGAGTCATTACTCGAATACGCCAACAACATTTAAATCTGCATGATGCATTCATCATGAGTGCAAATAAAATCACGCCAGAGAAGATAACAGAGTTGCTTACGTCATCGTATGCTCTTTGATAATATCAGTAGGTATGTTTATCTTTGATACTACGATAGTAATTCTTACAATTTTCGCTGGTTTATTTGGAACTTATCTGTCTGTAATATCTAACTGTTGTTTGTTAACTGTGTAATTTTAATCAAATACTAAAATAGTCAGAAGCCTGGCGCACGTGTTCGAGGATTGATACGCCACTATTGCTTAAGACCATCATCATCATCATCTGCCTAGCCTTTTCCCAACTATGTTGGGGTCGGTTTGCAGTCTAACCGGATGCAGCTGAATACCAGTATTTTACATGGAGCGACCGCTATCTGACCTCCACAACCCAGTTACTGGGTAATACGATACCCCTTGGTAAGACTGGTTGTCAGACTTTCGGGCTACTGACGACCCGTAACGTTGTCAAAGATCTCCGAATGACAGCGGGGACCCACGACTTAACGTGCTTTCCGAGGCACGGAGTCTTAGTATGTGAAGATTGTCACCCATCCACGGACTAACCGTGGCAAGCGTAGCGGCTGTTATTACTTAGCCACAAGCCCCACTATTGTTATTTAAGATAATAATATAATATTCTAGGAGAACAACATTAATATGTATTAAAAATCTCGTGTAGATCCATCCACTTTGATACGGAACGCGTAGGACAAACTCGTTTATGAGCGCCGCACGCCCGCCGCTTCAGCGTTTAGCTATTTTGTTTTTTGGCAACCGACAAGGCCGATATCTATTGAGAATCAACACTGTTTAATACATAAATACATTTTTATTTTTATAATCAGGAACCACGCATAAATTGAACTATGAGTCTTTTGGGCTATCTTTTAAGACGATGTCACTCATTTTCAAGTTCTGCAAATTAAACTGTCGTGGAAGTTATCAAGAGTAGTCCTAGAGAGTCGGTACTTCAAAGAGTCGGAAGGAGTCCTGAATATTGAATAGTCCGCGTTAGTAAAATATTCAACAAATCGAACTGCTTCCTCACGAACTAATTACTTGACTGAGGCGTGATTTCCACTGATAATAATACTTATCTGTACCAATTTACATGTAAATTAACAACGCCCGCCCCAGGTTCGAAGCCTGTCGACTTTGTAATATAATTTTTCTGGTTTAGATTTTGACCGAGTATTTATACAAGATCGCAGTGAATGAAACTCGAATATTCCATTCAATTAAGCTTGATGTTTACGGGCCACGACAGTATTTGTGGAGGCTGGAAAAAATCTTTTTTTCTCAAACATGCTTGGAAATTTGAGCATTATTTTGACAACCTTCTTCGAGATAAATCGAAATTCCTGTACTTGCCAAATACATGCGAGCAGCGGACGGCAAAAGTTGTATGAAAATCCATATCTGTCGTGGTTTAGCGGCCAAATAAATTACATAGTAAATTCATATCTGTCGTGTAATTAAAAATTGGAACGATCTTTTACTCCGAAAAATGGCAACCAAGGAGGTAACTTATCAGAGGTTTTATGTAAATTTCGAACTGGCTTGCAAATAAAAACCTGTTTATTGAAAACAAATGAACACCTTAACGCGGGAAAAATTACTGTTGTTCGTTGTTCGTCATTGATTTTGAAAAGTAATTTAGTGTACTTGACAAAAAAGTTCTGCCTAGGTACTACTTAGTTTTAATTTCCGCGCATTATTTGAGAAAAGTACTATACAAACCTTGGCCACAACTAGGCATTGATAGACTTACGTATGTTAATTTACATGTTCGTCCATCAATGCCGCTTTTGCTGGCCGCTGCAGTAATGTACTTTTTCTCATAGTACCTATTTATCTAAATGAGTTTGCGATCATTAGTTTTATCGGGTTTACGTAAATTCGAAAAATTTCCTGGATAAGCTGATGTTGGAGGTTGTTAGGAAGACATTGTGCGCCCCTCTCCTCCCATTAAATCCTGATTAAGATTCAGTTTGGATTAAGTGGTGTACTTAAGAGTTTTTCCGTGTGTTAATGAGCCCGTTATCCTCGTCATTCCATACAATTGAATCTACAATTTGTCGGCATTTGTTGATTTGCTAAAAAGGAAAACGATGTTCTTTTTTTTCTTCGTTTATTTCTCCCTAATTCTGATGCTAACGACGAGTTTTGTTCGCATAATGTTAGTCATTTTCAGCAAACTTTGCTGTAGTAATATTTTTGTGTGCAGAATAACATTTGCATTGGAATGTTGTGTGTTTTGTCGGTTTTTTCTAGTTAAAATATTCGTGCACTATCAGAGGATTTATACATCGCTGGCCATGCACTGACACAATGGAAAGATGAACAAAAACAGCGCTATTTCCACACTGAAAAAAGCAACTGCGCGAACTGTGCCCACTGTGACTCTGGCTGAATTAAACCATGCATTTTATTTCAAAGCTAATGTTTACATTATTTTAACGGAACACTGAAAGAATTTCGAAAGAGCATTTCACATTTTTTACCAGATCAAAAGCGATTTTTACTTTTATGTGGTTTCGGGAAACGTTTGAATTTGAAGTAGTCATCTGCCTAGCCCTTTTTCGACTATGTTGAGGTCGGTTTCCAGTCTAACTGGATGCTGCTGAATATCAGTATTTTACATGGAGCGACTGCCTCTCTGACCTCCACAACCCAGATACTGGGTAATAGGATACCCCTTGGTAAGACTGGTTGTCAGACCGTCAGGCTACTGACTACCCGTAACTACTGTCAAGGATACACGAATGACCGCCGGGGACCAATGGCTTAACGTGCTTGCCGAGACACGGAGGGCATGGTATGTAAAGAAGAAAAGAACGAAAGAAATTACATTTATTTAGCACAGACTAAAAGACACAATACATCAGATAAAAACAAATAAAAAGTGTAAAGTCTGATGTAAGAAATTAGTACGAAAGTGCGCCTCACGGCTGCGCCAAAAAGGCCCAGATCAGCAAAAATGCCAGGCAACTAGTGCCTGACGATGGGTTTCAACTGGACCTGATGTGAGGTGAGTGAGGTGACGGAAGTAAATCAGTCAAGAAAATGACGTATGATGAATGATGTGTGACGATGGTCACCCATCCACGGGCCAACCGATAACCTACGGGGCAGTTGCGTAACACATTATCAATCGGAATCGGTTTCATTTAGACAGTTCAACAATATTCATTGCGTTATTTACGTCTTAAATTTTTCGAACTTATGAAGCATGGGATTAGCAATTTGCTTCAAAATGATTCAGATTCCGATTGATAGTGTGTTACGCAATTAGGGTGCTGATCCATCGACCCGTGCGGCTGTTATTACTTAGCCATTAGCCCCACAATTGAATTTAAAGTAGCATGATTTTGAATGTTACATAGACTTGAATGTCGATTTCCTCACGGAGTTGGCGCTAGTAATTTGGCACTGGAACGTGGAAGGCCAGTTCTGCCTGCTATTATTATGCATGGACAGGCTCATATATAACTCTGCTTTTGCTGGTGCACTGTTAAGTTTCAAAGAGCATACAGAATTAGACTGCTGTTAAGTTCAACTTGAAAGAACTAAGTTCGCAGAGCATTTATTTGAAAGATTTCCTTGTGTCCAATTAGCATTTTGTTTAAACGTATGTTGAGGATACCATGCTAAAAGTATTCATGAGTGGTGCTCAATTGCTGAAAAAGGTCCTGAAATGTCCGATACGTTGTTTTCAGTTAATATTTTTTACGTATATGACATGTAACATCGATTAGTTACTAAAAATTCTGTAAAATCTGATTCTACTTCGAATTAGCAGTAAATAGCATAATCAGCCTAAAATCTTCCCACTGCTGGGACACAGGCGGGTTGGTAGATGTCACATGTCTTCGAATTTTTGGTTCTAGAACATGCCGGTTTCCTCACGGTGTTTTCTTTCACCGTTTTAAGAGCAGCACTGCAGTAGTGATAAAATTATTTACACAAATTAATGCGCGTGGGTTCGAACCCACGACCTACAACTCGTAGGTAAGAGCCGATACCACTGGGCTACTACTATTAAAATAGTAAATAGGTCAGCACCATATTATTTTATCATTCACAAATTGGATAACTTTAATTATTAGTCAGGTATAACGTGATATTGGATCTAAACATAGCTACTATAACCGACAAACATCAGTAATTAAACTGACGATTTATTTGCCAAAAATGAAAACAAATATGAGTTTATGGAAAAATAACTTTAAATCCTACACAATAAAGTTTAGTTTACGCTACAACTTCTAACATTTTTATAACTTTTTCAGTAGTGCTAGTCACTCTGAAATCAACTTAATTACCATTAAATTAAAGTTGATATTTATTTAACTTGAAATAATATTAATTTGAAACATAAGTTTTGAATAGACTTTAGGTATTACCCTACCATACGTGATAGGCCCTCATGATCGGCTGGTAATTGGCCATCGTTTACAAGTCTACGTGTGGGTTAACACAGGTTACTGCTTGTTCGCAAACTGTCTACCAACTACAACTTGTACGGGCTAGAGTTTGATACTCTGTTTGAGTTGTTTTCTGCCTCGTTAAGTAGGAAATATCCAAGTTAGATACAGTTTGAGAAAAGTTATTTATTATTATTTATTTATTTATTTAAACTCTTAGTCTACCATTACAGGTTTAGAAACCTAATTCGATAGCTAAGCCTAGATACTTATAATATTAACTATTTTAAAATAACACTACTTATTACTAACACTTACAAATAACTACACAATACATTACCTAACACCAAAAATTACTTATAACTAAAACAATAAAACCTTATAATTTACAGAAAATTAACTTAAATAATAATATGCTTTACATTAAAAAAAAATAAAACAATAAAAGAAACAATAAACATAAAATTATACTAATTGTTGCTTTCGTAACATATTAAATATAAACTTACTCTTGCAACTTCACTAAAGTAACACGAAAAAATGTCCAACCTATTCTGAACTTCGTTCACAGTACGAATTGCTCGCGTGAGAGGTGCTTTGGCCAGCAGGTTGGTTCTGGCAGTTGGTACTGCCAGCAGTGGCGGGCGCCGCCGCCTCCACACGTAGCGGTCGGGAACAGAAAACCGCAAGCACTGAAGCACTCCCGGATTGTGCTCCTTACCCCGGAGTAATTTAATTAAATAGACGACAAGGGTAAACTGTCGTCGCACCCTTAACTCATTGTACCCGACCATGCCCAGCACAAACAGGGTGGGGTACATCAGCGGGTACAATGGATAAACCCCGTACAGTCTGAAGTACAAGTGACGCGTGAACTTGTTCTGCACGCGCTCCAGCATGACAGAGTACTTGGCTTCATGTGGAGCCCATACGACAGCGCCATACTCCAAGTGACTCCTGACTAGAGCGTCATATAATACCCTTATAGTCGTAATATTAGTGAACCCCTGTGACTGCCTAAGTACAAAGCCGAGGTTTCTGTACGCTTTCTTGCATATCTTAATGATATGCTGGCGAAACGTAAGATCTAGATCCTTGAGGTTATAGATCCTTGAGGATCTTATGGCAGTAATATTAATTAAAATTATACAGAGTGGCAGGTACATCGACGCGCAACCTCTTACCCTGGATTACCATGGACCAGTACATGATTCTGAACCCCGAGAGTTGAAACTTTTTGTCGGTTTAAAAATAAAATCAGCTGTTCCATACATTTTGATCGTTCTTTTTTAGATAACCATAAAAAAATTCTACACTAGGGGTGTAGAATCATCCACTGCCTAGCCTTATCCCAACTATGTTGGAGTCGGCTTCTAGTCTTACCGGATGCAGCTGAGTATTTTACGAGTACTTGGAGCGACTGCCTATCTGGCCTCCACAACTCGTTTACTGATTGATTGATGTTTTTGACGTAGGGGTCTAGAATCAGGTGCTGAATTCATGGTTGCATGGTTGCAGTTTGTGCGTCGATGTCCCTGCCATCCTGTATTTCTGTTAGATACTATACTCCATCGGTTTAGGTAGTTAAATAAAGGTAAACAAACAACCACGTGACTCAGTTAACCGACTAAACGTAATACTAGTCTATTCAGTTGTCTTGCTACGTCACAGTTGTACCCTTCAATTTAGCAAAGTTATAATTCATTACAAAAAGTTGCTAAATTGAAGAGTACAACTGTGACGTAGCAATACAACTGAATAGACTGGTATTACGTTTAGTCGGTTAACTAAGTCACGCGGTTTTTTTGTTTACTTTTATGTAACTACCTAAACCTATAGAGTATAGATTCGATTTTACAAAGATCGATACCTAAGGAAATATAGACAGAAATAATGTGATAGTATACAGGGATTAAGAAGGCATTTTTCCGGAAACCGGATCGAAAATAGATGTTCATTGGGAAACAGCTGTTAGGGTCAATGAACATGATTATTTTGTTTTTTGTTGTCAAGCGGGAATGTAATATAGAAAGACTGGATGTTCTTTCATCTAGATTAAAGGCTAGATATGTATGTACCTACCACTTTTTGAGCCGGGTTAATTAGAATGGTATGGTGAGGCGTTTAAAGAAGAAGAAAAAACCTCTCCGGCATGAAATCGTGAAACCATCAAAGCGATGAGAGCCTAATAATTGAAGAAGTCAATTGACTCCAATAGCGATGATTGACATGGACCTCGTATGTGCGCATCTGCAGTAAACAGGAACCAAGTAATGAATGATAATGAAGTGGAGTCACATCCCATTTTTTTTATTTTTATTAAGGTTATGTAAGAATGTGTTTCATACGTATCTTTTCTGTACATCTAATATACTCATTAGCGAAGAGGCCAAACACCATAGGTACACCTCTGCGTAAACCGTCAGGGATTACAGGCCTGATCTTATGTTGTGGTAGTGAGAAGAGTCCTTTATATATAATTTCGGGCTGGTATAATCTAGTAAAGTAACATTATGAACCCACATAATCAGGAAGAGGTCGGGTTACCTTTATTAGATATCACAATATTTCGTTTGAGTTTTGCACGACTCATAATGTGAAGCATTAGAGTGCTTTACGATCGAAAAAAATGTTTTGCCTCGTTTCTGCAAATGTTTCTATTGTTATACTCCTGCTAGTACACAGAACCTACTTAATTTATATACCATTGTATACCTAGATAATTTAATGGAGATTCATTCTGTACTTCAAAAATTGATTTAATGCAGTAGCAACGAAATAAACATCAAAATATTTTTTTAAATTTTCTCGTTAATCAAGTGTGAAACCTGAAAACGTTGTAGCTTGCGAGAAAATCAATTAATTGAGTCATTTTTTTTTATAGATTCCGTTTACCCATAAGAGGAACCCTATTGAAAATGGCTCTTTTATTCAAAGTAGTTTAATTATAATTGATAAAAAACGAACTAATATAATATCTAATCTATGGTTTTTTATTCGATGAAATGAAAATTATGAGACGTGCACTTTTATATTTTCCAAAATTTACCGTTTATTTTACCGATATCTCATACCGGTAAAATTATACTAAGTATTGCAAAAGCCCATAAATCAGAATGTAAAGGCTTTTTTAGTAGTATAAATTTATTCTGAGGTTAAAAGACAACTAATAAAAATATTTTTCACCACTGCTGGCCAGTCGGCAACTGTTTTGACCTCCTGCTAATTAGGCTCCATTCTGACTGTGTCCTTCAACTTGATTTGTTTATTTGGCTGTAAGTACCTTCAGAATATCAGCTGTTGTTCTTGATGCCATATCATTTTGCCCTACAATTTGGTACTAGCTATGTCTCGTGGCCTCGTCTGTTCCCTGTGATCACGCAATAAACAGTTTGCGTTGACTTAGAATCAACGAATAAGTCCCTATTCAATTAATCAGTCTTACTTCTTTACAAGGTCGCCTTGTCCTAAATTGCACTACAATTTTGAGGTCAGCAGTCTACATCAACCCTCAGTTTTACAAAAAATCTACATTGATTGACCTCTACGGTAGTTGTAATTGCATAAAAATAAAGTATTGTTGCGCGCCACGATTGATGGCGACATTAGCTACCACTAGCGCCATCTAGTATCGAGTAGCAGAACTAGTAGGTCGAGATGCTTCCAGAACTTTCGATACTAGAACATTCTAGAACTATCGACATCGGGTCAGTCGGGACCGATATGTACTCGAACATTCTAGATGTTTCTACAGTAGAAGGTTCTGGAACTATCTGAGGCCCTATATAAGGCCGGGATGGGCCGCGACCGAGTCAGTATTGGTTCTGCGATACAAGCGATAACATTCAAAGCGATCTTCAAGTGCGACTTAAGAGTGATCAGTAGTGCGATTGTGTTTTATAATTAGTGTGTTTGTGTTTTATTTTTGGTTATTAAATCGGCAGTTTTTATTGTCACGAACCCCAAGCTCGTAACAATTGGTGTCAGAAGCAAGGATTAAAATCATGCCGATTTTACCCAAAGACGACACGGAGGGTATCCGTACCCGGAGTCAACGCCAACAGGAGACGGACCAGAGACGTTTTGGTGGAGCTATGCCACAGAGCTCGGATGGCCAGCTGCCGACCACGGAGGCCGACCCGTCCGCAGCTGCTCCAGCATCATCAGCACCAGATTTGGCTGCTCTGATGATGATGCTGCAGGAGCAGGCTCGCCGACAGGAGGAGCAGGCTCGCCGACAGGAGGAACAGGCTCGTCGGCTGGAAGAACAGCTCCAGCGCGATAAGGAGGAACAGGCCCGCCGTCAGGAGGAACAGGCCCGCCGTCAGGAGGAACAGGCCCTCCGTCAGGAGGAACAGGCTCGTCGGCTGGAAGAACAGCTCCAGCGTGATAAGGAGGAACAGGCCCGCCGACAGGAGGAGCAGGCGCGTCGCCAGGAAGAGCAGATGCTCCTTATGAAGGACCTTCATGCTACCTTCGGGAAAGACATGAAGGAGGTGAAGGATAAGGTTGCTCAACATGACAACCGCCTGTCCGAAGCTGAAACCCGAATCGACCAAGTGAATAATCGTGTTGACAACGTGATGGCTGACGTGAAGAAAACCGTGATGGCTGACGTGAAGAAAACGCTGGATTACCTTCATCTTGGTAATGAAATCGCAGCTCCCGTAGCTACAACACCTTCGCTACGTGGATTTAAAGTACCACCATTCGACGGAACTTCTTCCTGGTCGGCCTACAAAATCCAGTTTGAGGCTGTCATGAAGGCGAACGGGTGGAATGAAAGTCAGGCTATGACTGCCCTCACCCTAGGCCTGCGCGACCAGGCCTTAACTGTCTTGGAAGCTCTCGGTAAGGAAGTGACTTACGAGCAGCTCCTTGAGGCATTGGAGGCTCGGTATGGCGACGCTCACCTGGAACACGTGTTTCGTGCGCAGCTAAAGGATCGCGTGCAACGCAGTAATGAAAACCTGCAGCAGTGGGCCCTTGAAGTGGAGAAGCTGGTTCGGAAAGCATACCAGTCTGTACCTGCGCTTATTCATGGAAACCTGGTGCAGGTATTCATCGATGGCATCCGCGACCTTGAAGTTAGAGCTGCTGTGAGGCTCGGTCATCACGGGACACTTAAGGACGCCTTGGCCCATGCACTGGAGGTGGAAGCTGTGCGGCAGGATCATCGTTCCCATCGCGTCAGGGAGGTTGCAGCGGCTACAGTTCGCGACCGCAATAAAGGATACAGCCCTAGGTGCTACGGCTGTGGGGAAAGGGGCCACCTTAGATCCAGTTGCCCTAAGCGGACTGCAGAAAGAGAAGACGGCCGATCTCCAGAGGGCAGTGCGGCTAACAGCACCGCCCAGCACCAGCAGCAGGGAAACGAGTAATAGCCAGGACTGCGGGGCGGGTGCTGGCTGGTGTTCAAAGAGCCCCAAGGATTTCGATCACGCAAACCCATGACGGGAACAGTTTAATCATCAAGGGCGAGGTCAACGGAACGCCTTGTAAGCTGACCATAGATACAGGAGCCTCTCGTACGGTCGTTAGTTCCCAACTTACAAGTCGGTTCCTTGGGGACTCCGCATACAACCGAGAACGCATTAATTTGGTAACAGCCACCGGTCAGCGCATACCCGTCTATGGAGAAAAGAAGATGGAGTTGAAGCTAGGCAACAGAATCTACCTGCATAATGTCATCGTGGCTGATATAATGGACGATTGCATCTTGGGCCTCGACTTTATGAGGAAGAATTGTTGCGAGATTGACGTCAAGCAAGGTGTTCTGAAATGTGGACAAGAGGAACTTTTTATGGAAGGGGCGTTACCAGGGAATGTGTACAGCCTTAAGAAGATTGTACTTCCGCCGAGATCAGAAACGATGGTGCCGGTTAGTCTTCCTCGGAATCCTGGGCAAACTCATCGTTGTGTACTCGTGGAAAGGGTAGACAGTGACCTTCCATGGAAAGTGGCACGAACTTTGGTCAGAGCCACCGACATCTCAGGGGTACGTGTGCTGAACCTTTGTGATCAGGAACAGATTATAGAAAAAGGCACACTAGTTGGTACTTGCGAGGAAGTGGATTGGTTGCGTCGATGCCAATATCTATCGACTGGTACCCTCAGCAAGGATGCACAAACAAAAGTGTCCACACTTTTAGAAGACTGCCGCAGCGCTCTGTCCCAAAATGAAATGGTCAAGGCGAAGAAGATGTTACTCAAGTACGCCGATGTTTTCTCGTCAAACGACGGTGACATTGGGAAGACTGGCTTAGTTCAACACAAAATACACACAGGTGAAGAATTGCCTATCCGTCAGCGGCCAAGGAGATTGCCGGTAGCACGTGAAAAGGAAGTGGAAACCATGATTGAGGGAATGGTGAAGGATGGTGTTATTGAACCTTCATCTAGTCCATGGTGTTCACCTGTAGTGCTGGTAAGAAAGAAGGACGGCAGCATGCGGTTTTGTGTTGACTATCGTCGTCTGAATGACGTTACGAAGAAGGACAGCTACCCTTTACCAAGAATAGATGACACGCTGGACATGCTTACTGGAGTAAAGTGGTTTAGCACGCTGGACCTGAAAAGTGGCTACTGGCAAGTCGAAATTGATCCTAAGGACAAGGAGAAAACTGCATTCTCGACAGGAAAGGGTCTTTGGCAATTTAAAGTTATGCCGTTTGGATTATGCAACGCTCCGGCAACATTTGAAAGGCTGATGGAACTTGTACTAACCGGGTTAATTGGTGATGCCTGTCTGGTCTACTTGGATGACATCATCATCGTAGGCCGTACGTTTGAAGAACATCTTCAAAACCTGGAACGGGTGCTCATGAAGATCCAGAGTGCCAACCTCAAGTTGAGTCCAAAGAAATGTTCACTATTCAAACGGCAAGTTAGCTTTTTGGGGTATGTAGTGTCGGAAGAAGGCATCCGCACGGATCCAGAGAAAATCGCCGCTGTCAAGGATTGGCCAGTTCCGAAAGACAAGACGCAGGTCAGAGCATTTTTGGGTTTGTGCTCTTATTATCGGCGATTTGTTAAGAACTTTGCGGATATAGCCAAACCCCTGCACAAGCTAACCGAGGAGAAGCGACATTTCTGCTGGGATGAAAGTTGCGACATCGCGTTCCAGGAGTTAAAGGACCGACTGTGTAAAACACCTATTTTGGGGTATCCTGATGCAGGCAAGGAATTTATAGTTGACACAGACGCAAGTGACATAGGACTTGGTGGTGTGTTGTCTCAACGGAATGGTGATCAAGAGGTTGTGATAGCGTACTTCAGCAAGTCTTTGTCAAAACCGGAAAGGAACTATTGTGTCACGAGACGGGAATTGCTTGCTGTGGTAAAGTCATTGCAGCATTTTAGCAAATATCTTTTGGGGCGGAAATTCCATTTACGAACTGACCATGCTGCACTGAAATGGCTGTTGCAGTTCAAAAATCCAGAAGGACAAGTTGCGAGATGGATTGAGCTACTGCAGGAATACGACTTTGTGGTCGAACATCGCAGCGGGAAATCTCATGGCAACGCAGATGCATTATCAAGAAGACCTTGTCCTGAAGACTGCAAGCATTGTACTAGGCAAGAGGGTAAGGAACTCGTACCTGTGAGGATGCTCAAGACAGACCTCAGCGATGAGTGGAAGGAAAGGCTACAACGTGCACAGCAGGAAGATTCAGACCTCAAGCCGATTCTAGAGTGGATGAAGGCCAGTGCACCTAAGCCCAGATGGAGCGACGTCTCAGCGATGAGTTCGATCACAAAAAGTTATTGGGCCCAATGGGACAGCTTGGTGATTCAGGATGGAGTCCTGTGCCGTAAATGGGAAAATGCTCGGGGGGACAGCTGTCATTTGCAAATGGTTGTCCCTAAAGCTCAAGTACCGGATGTTCTACAGCTGTACCATAATGGTTGTTCAGGAGGCCATCTGGGAATAAAACGGACTCTACTGAAGATACGAGAACGGTTTTACTGGGTCCACTGTCGGGACGATGTCGAGGACTGGTGTCGCAAATGTACGAGTTGTGCAGCTGTAAAGGGACCTCAGACTCGTAGTAGAGGTGCATTGAAATTGTACAATGTTGGTGCACCATGGGAGAGGATAGCCCTTGACGTTGCGGGGCCGTTTCCGGTAAGTGAAAGTGGTAACAAGTATTTCATGGTTGTAATGGATTACTTCACTAAGTGGCCGGAAGTCTTCGCCATTCCAAACCAGGAAGCTTCAACAGTTGCCGATAAACTGGTTCATGAAGTCTTCTGCCGTTTTGGAGTACCCTTGGAGATTCACAGCGATCAGGGAAGGAATTTTGAGTCCCAAATATTCCAGGAAACTTGCCGAGTCATGGGTACTCATAAAACGAGAACAACTTCTTACCACCCACAATCGGATGGAATGGTGGAACGATTTAATCAGACATTGGAGAGATACCTGGCGAAAGTTGTGGAAAATCGGCAACGAGATTGGGACAAGCACATACAACCGTTTTTGTTGTCATATAGAAGTGCTGTTCACGAAAGTACATCGGTGACGCCAGCTTTCGCAAACTTTGGAAGGGAATTAAGGCTGCCTGCAGACCTGATCACCGGAATACCACCTGATGCCCCACGCAGTATAACCGATTATGCGAATGACTTGCGGAACAAAATGAATGACATTTATGAGCACGTCCGACAATCAGGCCAGCAAATGTCTGAAAAGATGAAAACCCGTTATGACCGAAAAATTAACAATAAAGGGTTCGACGAAGGTTCACTAGTGTGGTTGCACAATCCAGTCCGCAGCAAAGGGAAATCTCCTAAGCTTCAAGCTAAATGGGACGGGCCGTACCGGATTGTGACAAAGATCAATGACGTAACCTACCGGATACAGAAAGGTGCAAGAGGTACTCCTAAGATCGTCCATGTGGATCGATTGGCGCGTTATTATGGGGCCGATAATGCTCGGGACGAGCATGTCTTAGGAGGGGGCAGTGTTGCGCGCCACGATTGATGGCGACATTAGCTACCACTAGCGCCATCTAGTATCGAGTAGCAGAACTAGTAGGTCGAGATGCTTCCAGAACTTTCGATACTAGAACATTCTAGAACTATCGACATCGGGTCAGTCGGGACCGATATGTACTCGAACATTCTAGATGTTTCTACAGTAGAAGGTTCTGGAACTATCTGAGGCCCTATATAAGGCCGGGATGGGCCGCGACCGAGTCAGTATTGGTTCTGCGATACAAGCGATAACATTCAAAGCGATCTTCAAGTGCGACTTAAGAGTGATCAGTAGTGCGATTGTGTTTTATAATTAGTGTGTTTGTGTTTTATTGGTGTTATTTAATTAAAGTGTTTATTTTTGGTTATTAAATCGGCAGTTTTTATTGTCACGAACCCCAAGCTCGTAACAGTATTCTTAGATCGTCTTCAATCGTACCGGCCCAGCACGTTTTAATAATAGGTATCATCCTCTTCCCTGCGTTACACTTCTTAAAAAAGGTATACTAACCTCATAATTATAACGGGACCTCTGCCTTGTATTTTAACTTTTAAAGCGTCAAACTTTAATACCCATAGCAGGATCTGATCTGAAAATTCATTAGGCTCATTCTATGCAAATTAAGTGATATTAAAATTAAAAGGGAACAGCAATTTTGGACCTTATGTTTTGTAGTTTAAAGGTTAGTTTGATGTTGTGGAGTGTTTAATAAAGTTGTGTTCATTTCAGTTCATTCCAAGAGTACCTGACGTGTTCTGAGGAGACGGTGCAGAGGTCCTGTGGTGATGAAGCGGCGCTGTTCACGAGCGCTTTCCTGAAAAGGATGGCTTCAAATATTATTAAGGTGGGTACATAATTCTGCCTTTGAGACGCTGTAGCTAAGTAATAACAGATGCTCGGGTCGATCGATCAGGTTAAGCTACGCTTGCCGCGGTTGGTCCGTGGATGGGTGACCATCTTCCCATATCAAGACCCCTCCGTGCCTCGGAAAGCACGTTAAACCGTTGGTCCCGGCTGTCATTCGTAGATCTTTGACAGTCGTTACGGGTCGTCAGAAGCCCGAAAGTCTGACAACCAGTCTTATCAAGGGGTATCGTATTACATAGTAACTGGGTTATGAAGATCAAATAGGCAGTCGCTTCGTGTAAAATACTGGTATTTAACTGGATTCGGTTAGACTGTAAGCCGACCCCAACATAGTTGGGAAAAGGCTAGGCAGATGATGACATAATTTCTACCTTTACGGAATGAATATTTCAGCTCGAGCAATCTTTGGAGTGATTTACAACCAAGCAAGTCTGTACCTAAAACAAACTAAAAAGACCCGAGCCACTTAGCCTTGACCAAGATTGTTTGCAAGACTCTAACTACTTACACTAATTACAACTTAGACCTTTCTCACCCGGTTCTTCTTGGAAACTAAAAATCGAGTAACGAAAAAAAAAATTCCGTGTAGTGGTTTAAAGAAACTCTTGTACTTATACCTTCGTAATTTTCTTTCAGACTACTTCAAACTAACGCGTATGAACCGTGGTTCGCCAACGTATAACATTTGTACGCTTCCAAAAGAAGCTTTCCAAAGTCCAAACTCGCAAAACTTTATTATTTCTTTCACAAAATTACGAGTTTTCTGGAGTAAAACCGAAGAGACAATGTCGTGACAGGAAATTCTTCCGATTTCGTTCGTGACTCCGAAACTGTGGCTTGTGCTGTAAATTTTATATTCAGTGGTTTATGTTGTTTAATTTTGTAACTGAAACTATTATTGTATTGCGGGCAACCACCTATCGAATAGCAATACAGGGTTAAATTAAATTAGCTAACTCTGCAAACGAGATGGGTGTCGATATCCCCTCAAGCGTCAAGTGTACACCAAGTGTACATAAGAAAAAGTGCTCGAAACGTCAACGGTACACCAAGTGTACACAACAGTGTCATCGTTAAAACAATGACTTTACTGCGCCCATTCAACTACTCCGACGCGTGGGGTGTTTCGACAGATAGGCGGGCAAACGTGTGAGAGGATATCTAAATACGATAAAACAAAAAAGAAGTTAATTTGTTGACTTTTTGTGTGGTCAACGACCACAGTTAGTGTAGTCACGTGAAACATCAGTTTAAAATCAGTTTTTTTTTTGTGTATCTTCACAGAAGTACCGATATCTAATACACGATAATACAATAGACAATAGATTTTCTCAACTCATACTTCAAGTAACAAAACTCTCAGCGGTTCATAACAAAAAAAAATACATCTAATATTTTATAGTATTTGTTTGAAGAGTTTCGCTAGCTAATTTCATTTGAACCTGTATAAACCTATAATAATGATATTTTACCCAGTGTAGTCCTTAATTACTTATCCTCCTTCCAGTTTAATTTCAAAAGCATTATGCAAGAACCGTTATCTTCTGAAAAGCTGTATCATTATGAAAGTTTCAACATTTATATTTGTTTTACAGAATTTCTGCTTCGAATACAACAGACAGGAGTGCGGGCTACAAGACAAGGGTTCACATCTCTCCCATAGTGTTCTTTTAATCAGTGTTGCTAGCCTTACGCACTTAGCATTTTATGCATCTGCCAACTTAGTTCCCACGTAAGTTTTTCAAGCAAGGAATAATGCAGAATTTGAATTTAAAACGCTGTGCGGTGTGCAATATTGCCAGAACGAGTTTTCAGTGACTGATGCAATGTTTAATGAACTGTAAGCAATGAATGCGGTTGAATGTTGCAGTTCCTCGGTTAAAAACCTGATAGATACTATTTATTGTAGTTTTAGATTATAATCTCATTGTTTTACGCCTTTTTCGTCGTCCATTGTAAATTGTGTAAGTAGTAAATTATGAGCACTGAGTGTTTTATGTAAATAATTCTACTGCCTTGTTGCCAAATAATATTGTAGTCATTGATATGTGTAGATTACATTATTTACCCGACTATGGTAATGCAAATGTAGAGGTTATGACTTCTCTGTGTATGTAAGAACATTTCTTTGTACTTATTGATGTCTAATTTACTGAACTGATTTACCTATAGAAAATCAGGAATGGGTAGGTAGGTATAAATTAAATATATTCGTCAAATGTAAGTATTTCCCGTAGTCGGAAGGGAGTTAACAGATATGTTAATACCATTATTTTTATCGTTTCGTTAATATTAATGTTGCAAATAAAAACAAAACAGTTTAAAATTGCTCAATCAAAAATTAATGCATTCTTTTTAAATTATGACATTGAAATGATGGTTAAATCCTTAATGAATTTATGAAATTATTAAACGTTAATTTGTTATTAGTATAGGTATAAAATAATCATTGTATTTTATTGTGTAGGTAGGTTTATATTATAGCTTGTAGAGAAAATATTTTATAAGGATATCAGTCTTTATATTAAGCTCAGAACATCCTGTGATAGATTGTAAGTAGCAGTATGGTGTCAACATTTAGGGTAAAAACATAACCCTTCTTCGCAGTCGGGTAAACATTTCTGATACTGTGGGTACAACCAACGACAACCGACGCCACGGTGAAAACCATTTTTATATCTTCAATACAAAAACGTACTTATTACTTTAAGCTCCGTAAGTGACTGAATAGGAATGATTACGGAGAACGAAGCCACAATTACTGCCGTCAAAATAAATTTATCACTTTAGTCGTTGGTTGTACAATGTTACAGAGTAAAAATAATGTTTACGTAATTATTACGAGAATTTTATCAATTTGTTATTATTTTTATAGTACTTATAATTATTGTTTTATTATTATTTTAGTCATTCCTCGTATACTTTTATAGCTTTTTTTTTATTAACGTGGAAAGAATGGTATTGGAGAAAGTATGATAAAATAATAATGTCAATACTAAAACATATTTATTTATGTATGTAAATGTTATGCTATTATAATATAGTGGTTGTTTTCGATCATGAAAACATGGGAAAAGGGGATTAAACATGCAAAGAAATACGTAAGTACCTGTCTTATTACGCTGTCTTTAATAAACCACAAATGAACAAACTAATTCTTTGGTGCTTCCACAGAGAACTCAATACATGGAGTGCTAAGTATTCATACCCACGATTTCATTAAATCTCATCCGGTCAAGATCCGCGCGTCCCCCCTATCGGTGACGAAACAATAGAAAATCAATTGTGTCTCATTAGCGGAGCTTGACAGATTAATGACAATAGTGTCGTTGACGATTGCAGTGTTTCTGTAGACGTCAGTTGTTGGACACGTACTCCATTATTTACTTCGCCGCCGTCACGTCTGAAACTAACGTAGTGAAATAAGCTATTCATAATTATGTTTGTTTGTAGATAAAATGCTATTTCTTCAAGTGGTTGAGAATAGCTTTGCTCGTGAGTGACATATCACTACGAATCCTTGGTAATCTGTGGTAATTACACCTATGCAAACATGAAATTCTAATTTCATAAACTCCAACGTGGTAGCTATTTTGCGTCATAAATAAACTGTTGAAATCATGCTTATGCTGATATTATAGGTAATGTCTATGGTCGGAAAAATTTCTAAAAAAGGTGGAAAAGTCAGAACTAAGTACCGTCTTAAGTGAAGAAGTTGTATTTTTATTTCAATTATGTATACAATTCAGGTCACACAATATGTTTGTGTAAACACTTACCCCTTTATTTACAAACGTTGCTTAAACCTAAGACACGTTTCAACGTCGAAATTGTATGGTTAAACAGTCGCTGATTATTACTTACCTTTAAGCAAGGTTTATAAATTAAACCCCTTAGATTTTTACTATTGTTGGTAATTTAGCTCTTATGATGTGTTATACGAACTGTTGAAAGGAAACATTAAAAGAAAGAATAATCTGTTGTAAATTTTCATACTTGTAAGAATAGTAGGTAAATATTAAAAAAATGTAGTCGACAACCTTCTCCCAATTTTTCTCCGATTTGTAAAGCAGGTATACCCGAATAGATATAAAATATCTACATATCATTATCTCTATGATTTTTGTAGATCTGTCTAACTATAAGGACTGTACCTAAGTGGATTGTATGAGGGTATAAGTTGGGTATCCATTTGTTAGTTCATCCGTGGCAGTGCAAGTCGAAAGTTGTTTAATTTTTTACTGTTCAGTGTTGCACATATGTTAAAATTACTTTCTAATGAGAAGATTTTTGCCTAGGTAATAGCTACTAGACGTAGTTAAAAATACGTAGGTAGTTATAACAAATGATTGCACTTTATTTTTATATTTTATTCGAAATAACTTTTAAATGTGTTTTAGACAAATGAAAAACGATTTCATCTATTATAATTTATATAGTAATAAATCAACAGAAAGTCGTTAAGAAGTTTTCGAATATTTTATTATATCTATTTCATTTTCTGAAAAAAACGATTGGTAAAAGAAATCAAGCCCCAATTTTCACAACGCACACTGCATTTTCTGGAGCGGTCGTAACTTAGGTCTTTTCGCGAAAAGCTGACGGGAAGTCTGGCATATCGGCTTGCACTGTGTCATGATCTGACACTAATGGATACCTACCCTATACATCCTGTGAATGATATTGTTAACGATTATGAGTATTTTACTATGTACTAATGTACTTGTATCCAATAATTAGGCGATGAATGTAAAAGACATAGTCTTTTAGAGATTATTCATCTATGAAAATAAATGAGTTGAGAATTGGAGTTCTGACTTTTTCTTTTTTTTTGCCGTTAATGCCATGATTCAGTTTGCTAGTTATAGGCTACCGGATAATTGGACCTCATAATTGAGCTGCTGCTTGCTTTAATTAGCTTAATTAGTTTGTAACATTGACCGAACAAAAGTACGAGAACGGAGATACAATAAAAGAGTGAAAACATAGCACTGGCAAGAAACTAGCGTTTCTACAACAATGACTCCATCCGTTAACTTTTACGCTATCTAAACACTTAACCGATTTAAATTCTAAGTGCATTTTGATGTAAAAACTGCAAAAGACTGAATAAAAGAGTTCCGAATACTCGTAATACTTAATGAAAAGGTTCTTAGCTAAGAGCGACGCTCGACAGTACAGCAGCGCAATATTCCGTGAGAAAAATGAGAAAAACAACACTGTCGACAAAATGTGCATCGGATGCTGGTGAAAACGAAAAAGTCTGCCAGATCTGACCAAAAAGTTTCTACTTTAGAGTCTATTTACAAATAAAAAAGTAAAGCTCGTGGTTCCTATTTTTGTGTCTTTGTCCGCTGACCTTTTGTGGATCAAACTTTGATACAACACAAAGTTCCATTAGGGAAAGCGTTCAGGAGTCTTTGTCTGTAGGACCATGCGAGAGGGATATCATCCTACAAAGATCTTTTGAAGTCAAAGTACCTACACAATTTAATGATATCAAAAACCTGATTTAATACCTTTGGCGATCTGTAGAAAGACTTTTCAAAGAAACTTGCCATTTCTATGTAACACGTAACGATGGTAATGGATTAGTTTATTTTTTTTTTTAATTTGAAATGGACTTGCTCTTGACTCTAGTCTAGGTCAAAGGTGACAGAGAAAAAGTCGACGATGTGGAACGAATATGTAGGTACCTAAACTTTAAAATCGAAGTCGTAGGTAGTCGAATTTGCTATTATTTTCGTGTAGGCGCTTTATTGATGCTATATACTGACCGGCAGGCGTCTGAGCTTTGATTTTCTAGGAAAGCAGCCCCATCATATTATAACGGCCATCATAAACATCTGTCATATTCACTAGTATTTGGAACAGATATTATACCGGTCGCCGCTTTCTTAGAAAACCAAAACTTTAGTGCCTTGCGTTTAAAACATTTAGAACATCCATAATCTGTTGCGAATCAATAAGTGAAAATTCCGTCGAGTAATTAATCTACTTTGTAACTTTTTGCTAACTGTGTGCAGGACGGCTCATTTCCTGGGGATGGCCATTATGTTGACTTCTTTTTGTGAAGGACGACGGCAGTGAATCATTCTGATGGAAAACGGCGGAGATTGGCAAACAGTTGACGGAAAATGAAGTTTATGTGCAGCGTTGTGCTGCGACACGGTAGGTGATATTTTGCTCAGGTATGTTATGTAGGAGGTAGATTCTGTATGTGCCTACATAGGTATATATATATAGGTATATTATGCAAAGCAATAGGCTTACGGGTTTACAAAGACTTAGTGGTATTTAACTCGAGGATAAATTTAATATGGTAATTCACCTATGCGGATAATAATTCTTGTCTTGGGTGGTATCTGGTTATTTTTAATAAACTAGTAGGTACATTGCTTACGATTAAGTATTCTAAACCCACATCTCTTGAGGTTCTCGCGAAAACGACCACCACAGTATACGTGTTGATCTAGTTGGTAGGTTTTCTACAAAATATGGTACTTAAGTACCTATCCTAACTTATCTGTCTATTCACTTATTAAAATTTTTGATTGTACGATATTAGCATAGCATAAACAGCCTATGTTCCCACTGCTGGGACACGGGCCTCCTCTCTTTGAGAGGGAGTGGGCTGTAATCTACCAAGCGGGCCCAGTCCGGGTTGGTATATGCCGTAGATGATGTCACATGCCGGTTTCCTTCACCGTTTTGAGAGCATGGTGGTGAAATTATTTTCATAAAGTAAAGCGCCTGGCCACCTGCCTGGTTTCGAACCCACGACCTACAACTCTTAAGTCGGGGCCTTTAAATTTCCACTGGGTCACCACTGCTCTCTACCTATGTTAGTTAGATCAGCAATAAATGCATCAAATAGAGAATAGACTACCTATCTACAGCATTAAATAGACGTTCGAAAGATTGCATATTTGAAAGTTTGCAATAAGAGCAAAAATCCCAAATGAATTGTACTTACTATTTAAAAAACCAAGAAAGTAAAAACTAAGTTCCCAACAGTTCGTATATGACTAAAAAAACCGCTCACTCAACGTCGCTTATGAAGCAGAAACTAGAGGAAACCGCGTTTTAAATCTTCTTCGAACCCGTAAGCGGTAAGCCGCGAGTTGATCACTTCCTTAGAGAAATCAGTAGCGACTTCTAATGAAAGCCGATTATTCTTTATTTGATCGCGACTGGGGCCGGGATGCAGTGCATTGAGAGACTGAACCAGTCGGGGCGAGAAATCGTTTGAAACTTCACGAAGGAACGTTTTATTTTCTCTATAAGATACTTTGGAAGGAGTGTTCCTATGAACTTGGGTTTGAAAGAAATGTAGCACAATGGAGTTTTTCTCGTAGTCTAAGCTATACACTGTATACAGGGTGTCCGGTAATTAATGGATAACCTCTTCAGGGGTCATTGTACTTATCATTATGAACAAATATTACTATGGGACCAAACCTGAAATCGCGAAAAAAGAATCAGTAGTTTCCTACATTTTGACGAGTTATGCGAACATAAATGTAGGGAATAGCTGATTTTTTTTTGGGATATCATGTTTGGTCCCGTAGTAAAAGTTGTTCATAATAATAAGTATCTACAACGCTCCTTAAGAGGTTATCCATTAATTACCGGACACCCGGCTGTAGGTATATCTCTTGCATTTTATCTGTCTTGTTTACAGACATGGTACGAAGATCGCGAATCAATCACATTGGTTTCTGCTATATTGACACTATTTAATGCATTCATTATCCAATTAGAAAAATAATGCCTAAAATTAACTGTGCAGTACATTTTGACCGCGTAGGTATTGCATTTTTCTATGAAACAGCAGATTTTTATAGTGATAACTGAAGAAAAATTTGGTGTCTAGAATCATGTGCTGAATTCACAGTTACAGTTTGCGCGTCGATGTAATGCCACCCTGTATAGGTTCAAGAAGAAATGTATTCACATTTTAACCACCAACCTACCTAGTACCTACCTAGATATTTGTTTTTATATTCAATTATTTATTAACTTGATTCTCTCTCTTGATACATTATTCGATAGAAAAATTAATCTAAACAACTTGTGTTGTGTCTATTGGATTAATGGTAGAAGAAAATATTAAAGGAAAACATTTATTTTCAAATAATACTAATAACGTAAAGCGGTTCTTCTTTACCTATGTTATTCTATATTTGTTAGAGGTAAATATTTTTGTTCAATAGTGTTGAGTTCGAAGACATTGCTTATGCATTCACGCAAAAAAATGTTTTGAAGCTATTGCATAGCTTTTATCTTGGGCTTTGAGCGCGGCGACCGAATGAAGAAATTCCGTAACGAAAATAAACCTAACACCCCCCACTCCGACCGGCACAGCGGTGCAGCGTTGAAAGCCGTGCATCGTCTAACGTCGTATCAGTTCGGCAGACTTCGGCACGGTGTTTGTGTGCGTGCGACTAGACGTATGCTATGCAATAGCTTTACCGCGGCAGTCCCCGAGTGCCACACGTTTTTTTTTTTTTGTTAGCCTATAAGTAGTGTCCCACTGCTGGGCAAAGGCCTCCCCGAAATCGTTCCAGGAACTCTTTTCCACGCGCCACCTCGAACTAGCGGTACTATTCTGTAAAAAGATCACCGTGATAACTTAGGTGAAGTGAGCTACAAGTGAGCTGTCATTCCACCTGATGCTAGCGATTGACACTATTGACAGCTCAATTTAAGCTCACTTCACCTAAGTTTTCACGGTGAAATTTTTACAGAATAGCAGTACAGCCCTCGTGGTACGCGTCCAGGTCATCCCGCCATCTCTTTCTAGGCCGGCCTCGGCGGCGCCGTCCATCTTCGAAAAATACTAAAACATTAAATTCTTATAGAAATATTAGCTTACCGGTATCAGGAACAGAGTCCAAGCTACCGGCGGTCAGAGCTCCAGAGAGAGGAACCTCCTAAAAATGCGAGCTGTGTCCGAAAGTACATGTAGTGCTATTCTGTAAAAAATCTCACCGTGAAAACATAAGTGCAGTGAGCTGTCAATAGTATCAATCCCTAGCATCAGGTGGAATTACAGCTCACTTCACCTAAGTTTTCATAGTGAGATTTTTTACAGAATAGTACTAGGTACTGTAGACTGCTTCGTTGGTCTAGTGGTCGCAAGTGCTACTGCTGAGCATGAGGTCCTGGGTTTGATACCCAGGTAATTGACAGGGCAATAATAATATGGAATTGGGTTTTTCTATTAGAAGTTACTCAGTGGCAGTTGGAAGCAGGCAGGAAGTTGATGGCAATAGGCTCACCCCCTATAACAATAACTGGCGAAATATGGGTGTATTATAGGTACCCTTTTGAGGATTGCTGGTGTGACCTTATGTTAAATGTACAGTCAACAAAAGAGATAAGTATGCAGGATCGTCGGATATAGTTGAAGTTTAATAAGAAACCGGTGGATGTTCTCGAATAAAATTTTATTTTATTAATAGAAAACAAACAGCTCTTTTATCAAATTAAATTTCAGTCGACAACATCCATCGGTTTCTTACTAAACTTCAACTATATCAGACGATCCTGCATACTTATCTCTTTTGTTGACTGTACATATAAAAATAGTAGCCCACCGGAATTCTGGGTTTTGCACACTACCATGAGAAATAATAATTTAGAGCATACGAGGGGCGGTTATTTAATGAAAATTGGGTTGTGGATGAATATGCACCGAACAAAGAAAGTTCTAGATCCTGTACTGATCACCTATAGGTTCCTCAGTAGGTATATTTATAGGTAATCAGTACAATTACTATCATAGACCAACTCGTTGTAGTGATAACATAGAAACACTGTTGGTACGCTATAAGGACCCACGATTAAACCACCCCTCAATCCAACTTCCTAACATAGTAAACAACATGATACACCATATCCAATATCCTTAGCTACTGCGAACTAAAGTCACGCTTAAAACCGCTACCCAACACTACTTACCTGCACGTGACACAGAGTAGATAGGTACAGAAGTTCGGGATCATACAACGAGCGAAAACAGGTGCATGCACACATAGTGTAGTAGGTCTGTACGTCGTACGAAGATCTCGAACTATGTCAAACGAATGCTAGTCGCGAGTAGGATCAAATTAAAGCCTCTTCCGCTATCCTACTATGCAGTGCCCGATTGGGTCCACAGTGATCTCGTTTTTGAAAAACCAACCACCTAAGTTTATGTTTCGGAAAGCAATAAATAATATTGAGTAAGCATTTGAGACTCATTTCATAATTTGAAAGGTACTGACCAAAAGCCGGACTTTTGCAAAAAACATTTACCTACTTTATAATCATATTATTTTACGGTGTTCATTTTTTTGAAAAGTCCGGACAAATGACAAGGCCCGGCAAAGTTCGGACGGGGGGATAGAAAGCAGGATATGTCCGGACAAATCCGATGGTAAATGGTAACGCTAGTCGCGAGTGCGCTTGCACTCGCTGACTTGAAGCGTGTCTATGTAACACAATATGACATCACGCTTGAGGCTCTGTAGGCAGAGGTGCACCTTGTACAGCCACGTTTTACCAGTTATATTTAACTTTCATGTAATAAGGGACAAGCCTATAATATTGCCATCAACAGGACACAAATCCAGACACCTGGCTGCTACTAAGAAATTCCTGATGAAAAAGCCTAATAACACTTTACCCGCGCGGGATTCGAACCCAGGCCTATAATGTTCCCACTACTGGGACCCAGGCCTCCTCTTTTTGAGAGTGGGCTGTAATCTACCACACGAGCACAGTGCGTGTTGGTAGATTTCACATGTCTTCGAATTTTTGGTTGTAGAAAATGCCGGTTTCCTCACGATGTTTACTGTCACGGTTTTGAGAGCAGTTGTGATAAAAATTGTTTACATGCATGCAGGCATGTGTAAGCACATTCCTCACCACGAATATGAACGTCCACACATTGCGAATCATGCGATGAGTGCCGTGCGCTGCGCATGCCTCGCAATGTCTGTATCCGCCTTTAAGCGCCTGCCACGAACCCAGGAACGAAAAGAAAATACTACTATATAAAAAAATGTTTATTAAAGCCAAATGACTGTGTTCGTGCAGCTGTTTAGACTTGCTGTATGGAGTTGGCCTTCTGCACCAATCTACTTTGTGCTACTTACCTGCACCGTGAGGGAGGCTATTAATAGCGTCGATCGCTCTCCAAAGTGGCTCGCAATTAATGGGCTAGGTTGCACCGAGGTCTCTCCAGCTAATCAATTGCGAACCTGGACATTTTCTGTCTTTATAGGAAAGATTGGGGGAATGCGCAACATTTATTGTGGGTGTTAGTTGTGTTGGTGATGAGTTTTGTCTGACTGACATAATCAGCTATTAATGTTCCTACTGCTGGGACACAGGCCTCCTCTCCTCGAGAGGGAGTGGGCTTTAATCTACCACGCGGGCCCAGTGCGGGTTGGTAGATGTCACATGTCTTCGAGTTTTTGGTTCTAGGACATACCGATTTCCTCATGATGTTTTCCTTCACCGTTTTGAGAGTAGTGGTGATGAAAATAATTTACACACGTAAAGCGCCTGCCTGGGTTCAAACTCACGACTTACAACTTGTAAGTTGCGGTCGTTACCACTGTGCCACCACTGCTTAACTCAAACAAAAAAGTGTATTTTTTTTTATCGTGGTATTTGCAATAGCTGGTAATGGTTAAAAATCGATACCATCACGTCTGTGAAGTTTACACAAAACGAAGAAAGAATTCGAAGACATGTGACATCCGCCAACCCGCACTGGGCCCGCGTGGTGGATTACGGCCCACTCCCTCTCACAGAGAGAAGGCCTGTGTCCCAGCAGTGGGAACATTATAGGCTGATTATGATACTTTTTTGTTTGAGGGGTTTCTCTTGGAAATTTAATTTGACCTTGAATTTGTTATAATAATATGCTAACGTAAAAAAACCTCCCATGCTTATAATAAACTAGCGGCCCGCCCCAGCTTCGCAGGGGTGCAAATTTTTCTTCGAATTTCCTAAATTTTCTTTCATACAAACCTTGTCCTGACAATATCGAACACAACAAAAAAGAATTATCCAATTTGGTGCAGTCATTCGGAAGTTATGCGCTTACAGACACTTCGGCGACTTTGTTTTATACTATGTAAGAATACCTGATTTTCGGACACGACATTTTTTCAGTTGTATCTTCTTATTTTTTTAAAAATGACATTTCAGTCAATATTTAACTAAAGCACATCACTAAAAGTTCTAAACAAACACTAGCCTTTCAAACTAAAATAAATAAAATAGCCATCGACTATTTACAAACTGTTTTTCTGTGACTGCATGGACATATTTTTTTGCTGTCGAGTTTGCGAACAGATAAAAATAAAATCAATTTTAGCTCGTGTGCAGAACTTCATTCGATTGACATAAATAAAAATACTATGGCTGTTTTTTATTTGTTCAATGACTGGTGAACAATACAATACATATTAATAACAGAACATCATATCACGTCTGTTTACCGCGAAGTATTAGGCAGAGGAGTAACTTATAGTAAATCCAGTTTTCGCCAGTTATGTTTAAATCCTATCTAATATTTAGGGGGCAAGCCAACAACCGGGCATTAATCCAGACACCGGGCTGGTACCGAGAAATTCCACACGGAAAAACCCAATAACCCTTTGCCCGACCTGAGAATTGAACCCAACACCACAATATACTCAGAAGTAGCGCTTGCGACCACTTGCGACACAGACCAAAGATCGAAGCAGACCTAGTATCAAAAAGACAATTTATTTCCCTTTAAATTATATAATTATTATAACCTTTTACCAACGAAAGTCTACCTAAAGATAAATAATTTCGCAAAATCTTAGGCCTACATTTATTGGTCATTTGTTGGTACTACTTGTTCACGTTATTTTGTTCGCATCAATATGATTTCAGTTAGTAATTTATTTAGTTACAATATTGCCTGGAGCTATTAATAAACTTGAAACAACTTTGATGAAAGGATTGGATATTTTTAGAGCTATTGTAGCAGATATTGGATTTATTATAATGTCCGTTCATAATAAAATGTCTAGAAAGCCTTTAGGCAGGGAAAAACGTTGGTCAAATAATTATAATAACGGCAGTGTTTTGTTCGGTTTAATTCTAGACGAGCCAGCACCCTAACTGCGTAAGACAATATCAATCTCAATCTGAATCATTTTTAAGGATAATGCTAATATATTGCTTCATATGTTCGAAAATATTGTCTGCTCAACAACGTAAATAACGCAAAGAATGTTGTTGACCTGTCAACATCAAAGCCATTGCTACTGATAGTGTGTTATGCACCCTGATGGTATTATTTTTTGGTGGGAATGTCGGTTGAAACATGGGTGCGTTAACAAAAAAAAAAAAAAAAAAACTAGCAAGCACTAACACCTAAACTTGAAACCGCTATTTGAAGGCCTTTAAAATATTTTGTTCCGTGGAGCAATTGCACACGTGCGGCCTGAAGCGCAATCATCTAATCACTTAGCACATGTAGCAATCGAACCACAAATATTTCGGGATACATCTTACATCGCTCCGTTCTTACACTCACAAAAACGTTATTGAATAAGTCCATCAAAGCACATGAAAGTTAAAATACGTCTAAAAACCTCCATTGTTAAAAAAAACTTCCTTCACTGAGCAAAAATATAAAATACGGCAGCACAAAGTCGAAAACTCACTTCCAACAATTTCCAACGCTCACATAATACGAGATATTCTGAAAAATGAGGCGAACAAAGTTGCGGCCTCTTTGTACTTCCGCGAGATATCATGACGAAGCACCTAATAAAGCTGAAAAAGTAAAACTTGCCACAGTAAGGCATTGAATTAGCCCACTGGCTTGCGAAAGTTAACTCATTTCCTTGAAAAACTCCTTTTGTTGCGTGCACTCTGTCGGCACGTAGCGCGTTATCCGGAAACTTTCAGAATATTACCTACATTTCCTCACTGTAATTAGATTTGCAAATATTTTTGTTTGCCTCCACCTTAATATATCTTTCATGCCTGAGACGTTGACCCACGTTTCGTGTGTCGTTTATTCTTATTTATCGGTAAACTTAAGGAATTACTTGTGTGAAATGAAGATTAGGGTAAGAAAGAGCAAGAAAAACGATGTAGAAAATGAGAGTCTGTTTATTTAAGCACCGTGTTTTTCTGAAAGTATTCTATAAGTGAACAAAACATTTTAGTTGCGTTGTACGTGATGCAATATCACACGAGACAACTGGTTGAAGCCTCCGGTGACAACAACGGGCTCCTAACGACTCCCGGGGGAAACTCTTTATAGATATATTTATGTTACAACAGAACTTTGGTCAATTAATACTAAACCCGCTTTTCAGATTAAAAGTGTTTTGGTGTGCACTAAACTGGTGTGCACTGTCATCAAACTTTTTGTAATATGCACTCTAAACTTTGGCACTTTAGGCTAAATTAATTTTAAAGATGTTTTCCCTCTAGTGATATTCGAGTGAGTTTACTTTGTTTTTAATATAAATTAGTTTTTTTGCTTTCGTCCACAATTCAAGTTATCCAGAACTCATAAAATATTTATGTATATACGTATTAAAGTTGTAGATAATACAGCTTTATTCATTCATCACTTACGTTTCAATACATTCGCTACGATACAAATTGTACCCATCATTTTCATTAATCGACCGAAATTCGACCATAATTTGTACCAGTTATGTCTTCAAATCGGCCATCTAACAATGTCCAGATTACAAATACGGTGTAATGACGTGACAAATCTACGTCTGTGACAATACCAATAATACGACGAAAGAAAAAAAGCAAATAGACGTCACTTGAGCGACCAATCTTTTTTGGGATTAAATCTTTTTCTCTTTGCATTTGGGTGCAGAATTGGAGCACGGCGTAATAATTGATTGGATTATACCTTTCATCGGGCCAGTCGTACCTGAGTCCTGTACATGACTAGTGTATGCGAGAGAATTTATTTACTAACTGTGACAATAAAACGCGTTATCTACGTCATACAAATTCATTGGTTTCGAACAGTGGACGCTGTGGCATGAATAAAATATTATTTAGCTTAAAGTTCATAGGGCACTGCTGTTATAATAAAAATCCCGTATTGCTTCCTATAGGTTATTGCTATTATTTAAGGGATTCTCATTTATGTCTCAGTAGGCGTTTTTCGGGTTTCTATTATGGAGCATTGTGATTTTGCATTCAGAGTGTGACAAACAATAAATAAAAGATATTCCAATATAATGCCACGAATGTGTTTTTCCCTATCGCTCTCTGAGCAAGACGAACTATTTATAGTACAACTTTCATAAGTATTATATAAGCACAGCTAAACGAATGATATAAATAGGCCTATGTTTGGCCATAATTCTTGCCTTTTTTGCTATGTTAGTTGCGTCTTTCCAGTTTGTAGGTTAAACAAAACTTCAGTAGAGACAAAAAGGTCTACGTTTAACTAAATAATAAAGATATATCTTCACACCAAGAATTCCAATATAAAGCAAAGTAAACACTTTATATCCCAGACTACGATGCTCAGTGAAAAATGTACTACGTATATCAATGTCGACCGAAGTCAATTCGTGAAGTTCTAGAACTCGTCCTATTTAGAGAAAGGTTTGAACCTAAGTGTAGTGGCTAATGTTGGCAAGGTATTGCTGGTAAACAGGGTGTGATGCGGGTAGACGTTCGTGGATGGTACGTAGGTACTGGGTACCTACAGATTGACTCGTAAATGGTAGGTAGTTGTGTTAAGGATAGTGCGTAAAGTGTGAAATAGTGATTGAAGGTAGGTGAATTGGGATTTATTTTTAGACTGTGGTGAGCAAATAACGTGTGGTGCGTTTGGGTTGCCTTCACGGACAGTGAACGTGTTAATATTATCAAGAAATATAAAAAGAAAAGTCTATGTGTGACTCGTCAACGCCTAGCCCAGACCCTTGGATCTAGACAGCTGAAATTTTGCACAGACGCTCCCTTTTATGATGTAGACAAGGAATTAGGCTGGATTTCTCTAAATTCCCACAGGATAGGGAATTCACGAATGGGCTGGCAAAGTGCTAGTAATCTATACATATAATAAATCTGTAGACGAGGCGTTTCTGTACAAGAAAACAACTTTTCATTACGTAATGTGGAAACACGTAACGACATCTATTGGCGCGATATAGTACTAACGAAAACATATCTTTATTTAAACAAAGTCGGGTTAGTTACACCATTTATACTCAAGAACGGCTGGATCGATTTTTATGATCTTTGATTTGTTGGATTTGTCTTCGCCCCGAATAGCAGAATAACTAATCAAACATGAGAAAAATTCACGAAAAAAATTAAGTGTTTTGTTTCTCATAAATTCATCAAAAAAGAAGTTCCATACTAAATGGTATGGCATTTCTTTTTTAAATAAGTTAACACAACAGTTATTGATTCTGAGGCGATATGAAGTTCACCGGGTCAGCTAGTTGTGATATAAATACCTAACATTATTATGACTGTGAATAATCACGTCATAAAGGTTTACCTTTATAACGAAATAACACAGATAAGTGTCTGTAGTAAAAAAAAAATAATGCTAATGATTATAATGTTATAAAAATCGCTTTCCATTGATGGTTGATTAGTGGCGCTAAAAGAATTTCAATTAAAAAGTGAGGTTAATGTAATTAATTGATGTGGTGTTCTGAGTGATAAAGAATGCAATGTTAGATAATTATTGATCTAAGAAAGTTGATTAAGGTGAATGCGCAGTGGTAGACCGCGAAATTCAAATTTTCTTACGTTTTTTGCAATTTGCAGGTCAGTGTCAGGTTGTATCTTGATCAAAATTTGATTCACGACAATAACAGGTACGTATTTATAGAATTATAATCATTAGAATCATTAATACATCTTTCTAAGTTAGATTTGTACCACTAAGCAGTTTTCCATAAGAGATTTGTTGTTGTTTGTGTTTGGTACAAATCTAACTTAGAAAGATGTATTAATGATTCTAATTCTGTAAATACGTACCTGTTATAGTCGCGAATCAAATTTTGATCAAAATACAACCTGACACTGATCTGAAAATTGCGAAAAACGTAAGTAAATTTGAATTTCGCGCTCTAGTGTGCTCAGAGAAGAGAATGCGGTATTTTTTTTATTTAAAATAAAGTACGAAATAAGCTTTTATAAGCGTAAGGATCTTTATATTTTTAATTTGAATGTATTTCAGTTGTAGGTAGTTCTGAGTACTTTCAACTTACAAAGTCTTTATATTCGTGTATAAATTATTTCTATTGAAGCAAACTTTTCATTCGCCATTCTTACTTTGTAAAACTTTTAATAGTCTATTTAAAATACTGGTGGGGGCACTTTATGACATAAACATACTTACATAATTGTAATATTTTTATACAGGGTGACTTATAATTTGACGTATTTTTTCCCATTTGCAACAATTACGCACCCCATAAAGCATAGACAAAAATTCATGAGATTCGAGAAAACACAATTTTTATAAGTATGTATTTTTAAAATCCCTAGAATTCGTCGCTAAATATCACATTTCTCTTAACTCTAAAATTTAATGGTCATTGCTGCTCCATTTGATACCTAACACTTTAATAAACATTTCGATGTAACTCAATTTTATAAAACATCAAACAGTTAAAAGTTAAAGGAAGAAGTTTATTAATTATTTTCAAAAATTATCTAAGTATATGAACTTCGACACGAGTTTTCTCAAAATTTTATAATGGGATTATTTGTTTGTATTTTAGTATATTGTGGTTACTTACGACTTTCACGCGAACGAAGTCGGCAAAGGTATATTCGCATATTATGCCCGCATGTCAGTGTTTCCAAGGTATTAAGTTATTACGAATTCCTGACGGGCCGTTGAGGCATTACCCCTATTTATTAATGTCTCTCGAGTATTATTAAATTTTGGAAACTATGATTCCTCTTGGGCTTGATACAATGGATCATGGGAGCATGTTAGTAATCTGACTTGTCAAACTATAATAACAGCAATATGTTAATATTGTAGGCATTTCATTGTTAACTTTGCGCCAAAAGCTTTTGGTTTACTTAACTTTACCTAATTTACGAAATTTAAAAAATATTAGTGAGCGGAAAAAGTATGGATGTTTTTGCTGATATTTTATATCAGTCTTAAAAAAGAATATAAAGATAAAAATAAAATATACATACGCATAAAATAAAAATGGATACGCCTTTTGTTAAAGGCATTTATGGTGAAGCAAGGGCAGATTGACTACGCCGTAGCGTTTCTGTAGGCCCGCTACGTAAGCGTAGCCATAGCACCCGAAGTTTTTTGAAGAAGAATAAAATTATATTTATCAAATACTGCCATGTTAAATTGTTGATTAAAGTGAAACAGGCCGTTTTTTTTTACTTGCAATTTCTGTTGGTATTGCAGTCCTACAAATAAGTGATAATATTAGGTGATTCCATCGTTCTTTTTTAGCACTTATTAAACTACAGCACCTACTCATACATAGCTTACGTGTGTTTCACCAGATCCAAATTTATTCAGGTTCGATTCTCTACTCAAGTTTATTTAAAATTGGCTCACAACACAAACTTATTCAGTCTTACCTAAGTTACATAAATATTCTTGAAACTGAAACAGCATCCCAACAATCTCAAGTAATAATTTCTAAAAATGAAATGTTGTGTGCAGTACATAATATAAAAGATTTATGTAATATGTTTGCGGCCACAATTTATTTACTTGTGCGATTCCTCGCTCAGACTTAGAGGTGAGATGCTGTAACTATGTTGGCAAACGTATTAGGTAACTACGTGAGTTCTATTTTTAACGTTATTGGACCCTGAGTTCGATTTTGGTATGAATGTAGGTGTACAACGCCTAAAACTTGTGAGTAAAGGTATTTATTGAAGTGAAAACTTCTTTAGGCGCGTTAGGCATTTTTTGAGACGGGAAAAAACACCGCGCTACATTCGGATGTGTTCGGCTGTCCTCGGGATGTACTCGGTTTTAATGTATTTCCGATATGTCAGTGAGAGATGGCAAAGTGTTCTGTTTGTGTTTTGTTTATATGACGATTCAAAAAATACACACGTAATTGTTCAAGTTTTCACTTCTGTCGGCATTCCCGGAGTGCCACTGTTTAAATTTTTATATTGTTTTCCAGGTTCCTCTTTAGGGTTCCGTCCAACGGGACCTTATTAGTCGGGCTCCGCTGTCCGTCCGTCCGTCCGTCCATCAGTCTGTCACAGGGCTGTATCTTTTGAACCGTAATAGGTAGAAACTTAAAATATTCTCAGAGATGAGAAATATCAACAAATAAAAAAGTAAAATAAAGTTAAAAATCCAAGCAGTGATTTTTTTGTATGAAGTGTTTAATATAGTACGGCGTTCGGAATCCTTAAAAGCAATAAAAAACATGTTAAAATTATTATAGGGTATGAAAGTACTTATCATTAGTCAAAGGTATGTCAGTACAATTATATAAAAGAACCGTAACAAAGTAAGTGGTGGATTGGTCTCCAATATACACCACAATAAAGATTACAATTCGTACTAAACAATGGGGACTAAGAATGAATCCACACAAGGGAATTGTGAAGGCACGTTTGAAGCAATGTGTATCTACCTTTACAATTTCAAACTCCTAATGATTACAAATTGAACTCGCAGATAAATGAGTAGAATCCATGAAATGTATTTCAGAGAAGTTATTAATGTAATAACTTAAGCTTTGTCGGTAAGTTGGCTTAAGTTATAAATGATGGCTTTTTCTTAAGCCCGATTTAGGTGTAAAATACTGCGTTTAGTAGAAATAGTTGCTCGCTTTATACACTCATTTATAAAGATCAATCGAGAATTGTAATTAAATGATAATATCAATCACTTCCCAACCAACCCCCCCCCCCTCACTCCCTCTCACAGAGAGGAGGCCTGTGTCCCAGCAGTGGGAACATTATAGGCTGATTACGATACTTTTTTGTTTGAGGAGTTTCTCTAGCTAATTTAATTTGACCTTGAATTTGTTATAATAATATGCTAACGTAAAAAAACCTCCCATGCTTATAATAAACTAGCGGCCCGCCACAGCTTCGCAGGGGTGCAAATTTTTCTTCGAATTTCCTAAATTTTCTTTCATACAAACCTTGTCCTGATAATATCGAACACAACAAAAAAGAATTATCCAATTTGGTGCAGTCATTCGGAAGTTATGCGCTTACAGACACTTCGGCGACTTTGTTTTATACTATGTAAGAATACCTGATTTTCGGACACGACATTTTTTCAGTTGTATCTTCTTATTTTTTTTACAATGACATTTCAGTCAATATTTAACTAAAGCACATCACTAAAAGTTCTAAACAAACACTAGCCTTTCAAACTAAAATAAATAAAATAGCCATCGACTATTTACAAACTGTTTTTCTGTGACTGCATGGACATATTTTTTTGCTGTCGAGTTTGCGAACAGATAAAAATAAAATCAATTTTAGCTCGTGTGCAGAACTTCATTCGATTGACATAAATAAAAATACTATGGCTGTTTTTTATTTGTTCAATGACAAGTGAACAATACAATACAGTTTTTCGCGAAGTGTTAGGCAGAGGAGTAACTTATAGTAAATCTAGTTTTCGCCAGTTATGTTTAAATCCTATCGAATATTTAGGGGGCGAGCCAACAACCGGGCATTAATACATTTTTTTATTCAGTTTGACAATCCACTATCTGAATAGGTAGTGATTTGCTATCACACATATTTTCTGAAGTCCATCATCAGATATCTTTTATAAAGATGAAAAAAAAGTGTCACAAAAAAAAGGAGCCATAATAAAGAGAACCTCCACCATTTTCATTGTAATAATCAAGTTAATAAACCGCCGGGTGACCTTATGCACTGAAAGTACTCATACCGCCGACACTTTTGGGCTTACAATTACATTCAATGTTCGTTACCATCCCAAAGTATATTAAAACAAAGGGTCTCTTTGTTTTTTGTTTGAAAATGGTAAAATTACAAGTAAGGTAAGAAAAACCGATAGAATTTTGTAATCCTTTTGTATTTTATTTACTGTCAAATTAAAGTTTTAATAGTTATGGGAGTACAGTCAATAAGTACCAGGTACTTAACAAAATAGGAAATAACTAGAATCGTTGTTTTAAACCCTATTTTACGTATCAGACAAAAGTATATTCATTTATTTTAGAAGTCGTTTTCAGACTATAATACGAGTATTGCTAAGCCGCTCTATAGCGGGATCAAGCCATAAGCGATAGGATTCGATTACCATTAAAATTGACTTCGGCCCCAACTGGCCAATATTTCATCTTCCTACGTTACTCGTTCGATTCTCTTTTCATGAATTTAAACGAAGCAGCAACAAGTAGTTGCAGCAATACAGTTTTGAATATTTTTTTTAATCAGTACTGGCCAGAACTGATAGTTGATTAATCTGGGTTGAATGACGGGAAATGCACAAAGGTGGTAATCAAAGGATTACAAAATGTGACGAGTATATGATCTCATAAAATCCGGAAGATCGCAAAAAGAGAGAGAGTAAATAACACTCTACCAGGAAGGATTACTAGTTTTCTAAGCATAATATTTAGGATTTGAAAACTTTGTAAAAACAATTTTTTTTAAACAATAACTGCTGAGTTTCATGCCGGCTCTTATCCATAGGAAATCACCAATTGGAACCATGCACTTAGCTTGTGACGTTTCATAAGTGCCCATATAGGTTTATGTGAAATAAAATATTTAGATTTTTAATACTTCGGAAAACGGGCTTGCCACGAAAAACTGCTGGATGTTTTTGTATCGTTAGATTTTATAGAAAACCTGACTGCATCAAGGAAATCCGCGACAGAAGTGGTTCAATAGAAATAGAACATGAAATAAAAAAGCTTAGCTCGCTCCCGCCTCCATATTTGGTTTGATACACTTATATAAGTTTATCTTTGAATATAAAAAAAAGAATAGTACTCGAAGAAAAAGAAAATGTACACTTCTTTGGAATTTGATTCTATTTTTCATTCGACAAACAGAAATAGACGTAACAAATTCTTTGAAAACACCCAATAAAATATACTTTTCATATGTCATAAGATCGTCGTGACAGACATCACGACGTTTCTAGAAATGCACGATCTTTTTTTGAACTTCCATTATCAGGTAATGACATAGGTAACTGACAGTTGGAATTGTTGTAAATTCAGCTTCACTTTGCCTTCAGGAATATAAAGTTGGATACTAATTCGATTTATTTGAAAGGGAATCTAGTTAACTACCTTTAGATTGATTAAAGGAGTATCACAACAATTATAAGGGTTGCCTAATGTCTTTCGCCACCTGAGCACCGAATCTAATTTAATTAGCGGCTCCAAATCCTAATGACGACAGTAAAATATTTGTGAGTCCGCTTTACGATTAATAATATTATTTACATTAATAATTTATATGTTTCATTCGCGTTTCACATACATTTCGATTTAGTTTTAACCGCGAAACATAAAACAATTTCTACAGTCCGCCTAATTGTGGAAAAGGAATGGATATATTTCATTAGTTGTTGTTTGTACATCTATATTTTGTTTAAACATCTACAATTTCGCCTTGAATATATTTCTAAAATTATTTTAGTTATCCTCCCTCTACACACTCCCTTTTTACACAATGAAATCTGGATTTGGCTTTGAAGAAATCATTCAAAAAGCTATTTAGAATTTCAATAATACAATACCTACCCACTTCAATTATCTAATTATTGATGGCCAACTAAGGAATAAAATAGGAATTATGCTTAAGGAGTAAACAAAGTTGTATTAAGCATTCTAGCTTTAAATTCTATTGTGTTATTTTTAGACTGTTTTTCTTTATTTAGATTGCGTCCCCTTCACGCTTTGTCATCTAAATATACAATCAATCTGCCTAGCCTTTTCCAAACTATGTTATGGTCTGCTTTCAGTCTAACCGGATGCAGCTGTATACCAGTATTTTACACGGAGTGACTGCCTATCTGACCTCCACAACCCAGTTACTGGGTAATACGATACCCCTTGGTAAGACTGGTTGTCAAATATGCATTAATTTTGCGTGGGTTAATTTTATTTATCAATAATTTTACTTCTGAGTATATGGTACATTAAGATCTATAAGCAAATAATAACTAATACCTAATTAATAAATAAAAATAACAACTATATATAATTTTACTTAGATGTAGTCAAACTAAAATTTTTCTTTATAACGTGGATCTTTTGTCTATTGTCTCGTTTCTACAAAGTGGAGACGACAATACGACAATAAACCAAACTGCTTATATCTAATGACATTCCCAGTGTGCATCCAAACATTATAGTTAGTCAAAGATAAGATTGTCAAAATCCATAGTCGGCCCAACAATAGGTACTATTTGTTTTAAGTTTATTGGAAAAAAAAAAAACAATTAATTTCAATGTTAGAATTTGTGTGATAGTTCAAAAATACTCCAAATTCAAATTCATTTAATTGTCCGAACATGGTACATTATACGGTCTTAAATTAATAAATGTTCTCATCACATTCTGCCACGTGGCGCCCGCAAATATCAGGTACACAAATAAAATTATTACAATACAAAAATAAAAATATGAGGTTAATATTGATACTATTGAATAAATTATACTTACGAAATAATATCAAAATACGCTATGCTATAATATCAAAGCATGTCAGTTAAAAATATTATCTAGGTTAATGTCAAAGTATTATTTACTCCAATGAATTAGTATTGCCAGTGTTTTCATGTACTGTCTTATTGCTATCGTAAAAGATTTTTATCACGTTTATTTTTCATATGAACACAGGAATGTTTCTATCGTTTACTGAAAAACACATTAAACAATCCCTACTAGCTAAACAAATATTAAACATTAAATCATGACCAGTACATTTGCGAAGCTTTACAATCATGTTAATTAGAGCTTGTGTCAAATCCTGATAGTTGTTCAAACTGTGTATTGTATTTTGTATTGGTAATTTTAATGCTTTTGTGATAAGTAACTATGTTGTGTAATTAGTTACTTAACAGAAAATGTTGTATTGTTTTGAGGATTATTTTGTGTATGTTAACTTTTGGGTTTTCCGCTTTATTTATTTATCGGGTCTCCAACATAGGCTACAGAATTACATGCAAGTATTCTTAGTACAGGGTCAAATACAAGCCTGAGCTTCCAATTATAGGAGACGAAACCATTTACTTATAATCTAGTTACAGTAAGTTTCACAAGGTAAAAACATTAAAATAAATCAAAAAAACATGACTCGAAAATCATACAAAGGATACAAAGTGATTTACATAAGAAATTAATAATAATACTTAATACAAATGAATAATAAGAAATAAAGAATAACCATAAAAGACTAAAATAAAAAAAATATTACGACTTAGAAACGCACTAGACGCCTGAGGCAGGACATTGCCGTCGAGGTAGACCAAGGCGTAGGTGGTGTGACGATCTAATATCATTTGCAGGGCCAGAGATGGCACAAGACAGGGAGGCTTGGAAAAAATAGGGGAGGCTTTTGCCCAGCAGTGGGTCACAAAATAGACTAAGGGTGTTTTTAATATCGTGCGGATTTCGTCACGCGTGCGGTATTGCCCCGCATGCAGAAAATTTCACGCAGCGTGAAACCCGATAGTTGACTGCTGCCCCCGCGTCCCGCGTCCGTATTCCACGCATTATAATAAATACTTTTATGAAAAGGACATTTGCGGGGCTTACGCATGCGGGGCAATCCCGCACGCGTGATGATATCCGCACGATATTAAAAACACCCTAACATATAGATAAAAGAATCTTTGACTTTTATATCTTTTTTGAACCTCTGACCTTTGATCGGCAATTCTTCACCGTTTGGTTAAGACAAGACTAGCTTCAAAGTTTTTCAATGAACGCAATAAATGGCTTTGATTGGTTTAGTACAGTTGCTAAGCGATTGGTTTGCTGTATTTCAGGTTCAACTTGAACAAATATTTAGACATGGTCTTCCATGTGTAGGTACTTCGATGTTCAGTTCAGTTTAGTAAGATTTTTTCCACATGATTATGGTCCAGGAGAAAAACAGGTGTTTAAAAAACTGTGAACAAAATAACAGTTTTAACTTCTACTTTGTGTCCATTTTACTAGAATAAAATGCTGCAGTTTCTGCATCCTGATGCTGTACCGCATGTCACAAATTCAGTGAAACAAAAAACAGCGAGCTGAAACCACTAGTCCAGTTTAAATGTTCATGAAAATGCGGAGAGCATTCCTAGTAAATATAATATCTTCTACCTACTATATAGGGTGACTGGTAATTAGTGACCGATACCTAAACACGTGATTGTACTCATGATAACAAACAACTTTTACTATAGGACCATAAACGACTAAACAGCAGATTTTTTTTCGCAATTTCAGGTTTGATCCCATAGTAAAAGTTGTTTGTTATCATGAGTACAATCACGCGTGTTTAAGTATCGGTCACTAATTACCAGTCACCCTATATAACTTAATCTCTCGTTAAGTTTAATTCTAAGAAGTGAAATGTAATATCATACTTGTTATGAAGACTTGGAACCAATTCCTCCCTGAAGTACGTACTTACCTACTTACTTGAGTAGGTGCTTGAAGCATGTTGAAACTTGGCGTGGTAGGTACATTTACCTATTTATAAACAACTTGAAACTAAAGGATTTGAAGGAAACTTGTTGATGGTTGGCGCTCGTCTATAATTTCAAACATAACTTTACGCCTGTGTGCTGCGAAGAGGTTGGGAGAGGCGAATACTACTTACATATACTTACTCGAACTTTTCGCCGAGGCGTCACCACTATTTAATTTGTTGAGAAATATAATCTTCGTAAGTACTGAGGTATCTGAAAATATTAATAAGGCGACTTTTTGGTATAGAAATTCAATATGTCAATATGTATGTGTGTGTATGTATGTTTGGATGTTCTCGTAAAAAGTTTAATTTTATTAATAGAAAACAAACAGGTCATTTATCAAATTAAATTTCAGTCGACAAAATCCATCGGTTCCTTACTAAACTTCAACTATATCCGACGATCCTGCGTACTTATCTCTTTTGTTGACTGTACCTTTTTTTGCACGACTCTGAATTATTTCTTTAAAAACTAATAGCAAACCAATGAACAAGTAGCTATAGTAGTTATTTTTAAAAGTTTACAACACCATTAGTAGTTACAAAATAGTTTGAATGGTTTTATATTGATTAATTATTATTTAAAGGGAATCGATTTTCTTTAAGCTATCGTTATATTGCTTAAAATGATCATCCAGGTTTCGGGATTGAATTTTTTAGTGTGAAATGATTTTGAACGATTGATTTGAATATCGATTCAAATGCATTGATATTGATTCGCATGACTGCATTATATCATTATCGGCATCCCTAAAGTTGACATTATATCACTTCGAGTTTTTTTATCATGGGAGGCACCGAAAGCGTTCCCCATCTGCCTACTATTTGACGTCATTTGGAGGTCAAATGAAAGTCAAGTGGTTTCATTTTGAAATAATTTATATCTTACAATTTTAAGCTTTACATGACAACTTGACGTTTTCAAAGAATTTGTTACGTCTATTTCTGTTTACATTGGGTACATTATCTTTTTCTTCGAGCCCTATTATTTTTTTTATAGTCAAAGTGCATCAAACTAAACGCGGTTGGAGGTGGGAGCGAGCTAAGCTTTTTATTTGACGTTCTATATCTATTGAATCACTTTCGTCGCGGATTTCCTTGATTGCAGTTAGGTTTTCTTTAAAATCAATTTTTATAAAATCTAACGATACATACATATCACATCAGTTTTCCTTAGCCAAGCTCTTTTTCCTAAGCATTAAAAATCAAAATATTTTATTTCACATAAAATAGCCTCTGGACCGATTTTGATCACTGTGACCATCTCAACGGAGATTAGTCAGTTACGCAGGAGATTTTATCGTACATAATTGTGTGCGTAAACACAGGTGCACTCTCTGTTCCTTTACTCTCATAGTCCGATGGGACGGCAATCCGACACGACCGGGGTGAGATCAGGCGTAGGACCAACAGCTTTACGTGCTTTCCGAGGCACGGAATTATTAAACCGCCAACTTCCAAACTCCGGGCTGTTACTTAGAAATTCCTAATGGAAAACCCAATAAAACTTTGTCCGACCAGGGAATCGAACCCAGGACCCCACGCTCAGCAGTCGCACTTGCAACCACAAGACCGTCGGGGGAGTCACATAAACCTACATGGACACTTATGAAACGTCACGAGCTAGGTGCTCGGTTCCAATTAGTCCTTTCCTATGGATAAGAGCCAACCCGCACTGGGCCCGCGTGGTGTATTACGGCCCATTCCTTCTCACAGAGAGGAGGCCTGTGTCCCAGCAATGGGAAACATTATAGGCTGATTATGCTATGGATAAGAGTCGGAAAGAAACTCCACGGTAGCTCTTTTAAAAATAATTGCTTTTTATTAATGTCTTCAAGTTACAGTGTTATTTGGTATAGGAGGACAGTCAACAAATACCAGGTACTTAACAAAATGGGAAATGACTAGAATCGTTATTTTGTTCTTTAAACCCTATAAGTAGTGCTTACGTTTTATTAGGTACATGTCAGACAACATATTATAAGTATTCGTTTATTATCGAAGTCGTTTTCAGACTATAATACGAGTATTGCTAAGCCGCTCTATAGCGGGATCAAGCCATAAGCGATAGGATTCGATTACCATTAGAATTGACTTCGGCCCCAACTGGCCAATTTTTCATCTTCCTACGTTACTCGTTCGATTCTCTTTTCATGAATTTAAACGAAGCAGCAACAAGTAGTTGCAGCAATACATTTTTGAATATTTTTTGAATCAGTACTGGCCAGAACTGATAGTTGATTAATCTGGATTGAATGACGCGAATTTAACAAAGGTGGTAATCAAAAGATTACAAAATGTGACGAGTAGGTATATGATCTCATAAAATCCTGAAGATCGCAAAAAGAGAGAGAGTAAATAACCAGGAAGGATCACTAGTTTTCAAAGCATAATATTTAAGGCGTAATCATAAAATAAGTGAAGCTTAAAATAAACGAAAGCAACACTGCAAACATTACTAAATTCAAACCAACATCCCCAGTAAAACATAAACCAACCAAATAACAAAAATATATGTGTATTAACACAAATAAAATAGAATGTACCACCAACATAATACATCCTAATTTCTGTGCGAGTTTCCTCTAAATCCGTCGCAGAGATCCAGGCAATACTTATACCGTACATTATGGTATGGCCGTTGGGAAGAGCACAAATCTTGAAGTCGATTACCATAAACAACGATAAAACGGAGATATCTGAATAAAGAAAACAGAGTAATAACATATTTCGCTGCTCGCATCATTGGCGGAATGGTGGAACCCCACGCCTTGAACTAAGTCCAGGATGATGGAAAGACGGCTCTGTGTGATGGGATTTTTTTGCCATTATGATTTTCCAATTGTTTTTGCTGATGAGTTTACTACTGATAGACTTTTTCTTCGAAATTATTTACGAAGCATATATTTAAAGGCGTTAGGTAATTGTCTCACATAATCATCACAATATCCTTTCTTTTTAGACTTCATAGTGTACTTTTCTATCTTACCAGATACATAAACCACTCCTCAGCAGAAGTACCTTTTGTGGAACTATCTATATAGACACTATTTTACGACAGACTTTTGTCCTGGGAATTTTCCTTTTAGAAGATTTCATACGTCGAATGCAGTATTGGTATTTCCGATTCCATATTTCAACTACAACGATTTACGTTATCCCAGCTGTCTCTAAACTGTCTTCTTCTTAAATGTACTACTGGTTCTATATAATGTGGAGCCATAGTCACTGATTAATTAAATGATAATTGTTGTCATAATAATGTGTCATTAAGGTACAATTTGCGACGTAGTGCTTGTAACAAAATTGAGGACGTACAACATTTGCTGATGGATTGTGTAAAAAATAAGAAAGAAAGAGAAGAATTGGAAAGGGAGCATGCATTGAATAGATGCGATATAGGTTTAGTTCAGACGATTTTGTCACGCCCTAAATCGGATCTAGCAAAACAATTTTGTAGTTTAGCATTAGTGAATCCCGAATTTACTTAGATTTAATTTTTTTATTTTTATATTCATTTTAGTATAGTGCTTATGATATTGTTTTAAGATACAATGGGGTTGGCGTATCCTTGTGGATAAAAACCCCAAAAATAATAAATAATAAAAAAAAAAGACTTAATATTATAAACACCTCTAATGATACCTACGAAAAGATTAACTCCTTCATACAAACACTTCACGCATACACTTCATCACGGCAATCCTACATTGTAGCACATCTTTCAAGGCAAACAACACCAGCCCTACACTTGCACCACCTCGAAGTAGGTAATAGTTGCAACCAGCAGTTTCATTCTGTTGAAGCCGATTACGAGTTTCCCTAGCTCTTACAATGTCGTCCAATAAGAGACTCAACTTGAATTCAACACGTGAGATCGTTCGGAAACATTGTTACAATATACCCTATCACGGACTCGCCGCCTCATACCCTAATATTTAATAAAGCTTTCGAAAATGGAATTGCGATTTCAAAGAAGATTACAAGTAAGATTGCGTTTGTATCGCCGAAGCGTACGCTGGTTGTGTCCCGAATTATTGTAGTTTGTTTTTTTGTCGTGGAATGAGAGTTTTTAAAGTCTCTTTGTTTTAATATACTTTGGGATGATAACAAAATATTGAATGTGATTGTAGACACAAAAGCGTCGGCGGCATGAATATTTTCAGTGCATAAGGTCGTCCGCCATTTTTTAATTTAATTATTACAATGAAAATGGTGTAGGATTTCTTTATTATGACTCCTTTTTTGTGTCACTTTGTTCATCTTTGTAAGATATCTGAAGGCCAATTCTCGTAATAAAGTAGCGTTCAAAATCTAGTCGCAGTCTCATCTCGGCGACAAACAAATGTCAAAAACTTGTCAAAATGTAGGGAAATTTGGTATTTTTGACAGATTGAGACTGAAATCAGATTATTCATTGAACGTTCTTAAAATGACGAAAATTGCCCCTCTAATGATGAACTTCGAAGATATGTGATTGCAAATCAATAACTATTCAGTTGAGGATTGCCAAACTGAAAAAAAAAATTCTATTTAACTGCAAATTGATTAAAATTCTTCCTTTGTATTTCGTTTCTTCGTCAGAGCCAATTTCAAAATTCATTATATTAACTTAAAAGCACCTTTACAATATAGTGCACACTTTATTTACTAACTTAAACTACCTTCATTTAGAAACGACACCCCGGTTTTACTAGGAGCGCCTTTCCACTTAGCTGCAGTCAAACTTCATTGGATATTGAACCTGCTCTGTTGAGCTGGTTGAGCTAAGTAATACGTTCTCTCAGTATAAACTGCCCGGGCAGTATTATTACAAGCCGTTAATATCGTGTTCTCAAGTTTGCACTTCGAATTACCTTTGTTAGATTAGGTATGTTATGAAACTGATGTTTAATCGGTTTTGAATAGACTGGATAAATTATTATGTTATTATTATCTTTTTATTTTTATATCATCATATACTACACCGGTTGACGTCATTATGTCAACGCTGGCTATCGCTGAAAACCAGCGCTGGGGCTCTGTCTCGCATAGGGTCGTAGCATTATGCTGAGCGAGGGCACTTTTGTGTGGATCATTATCTGCCTAGCCTTTTCCCAACTATGTTGGGTCGGCTTCCAGTCTAACCGGATGCAGCTGAATACCAGTATTTTACATGAAGCGACTGCCTGTCTGACCTCCACAACCCAGTTACTGGGTAATACGATACCCTTTGGTAAGACTGGTTGTCAGACTTTCGGGCTTCTGACTACCTGTAACGACTGTTACAGATCCACGAATGACAGCCAGGACCAACGGTTTATCGTGCTTTCCACATACTAAATATTATAAGCAACGAAAATAAAAGAAGACTCTAGATGATTGCAGTTAGATACGATAGCTAGATCACAACGACAAGTAGTGTTCCTTTATGAGTTTTTATATAAACACATGTAACGACTGCGCGTATTTTATTTCAACTGGCAATGCGTTCCACAAACGAGCGGCCTGAACAGTAAAGGATTTATTAAAGAAAGTTGAGGAAGGCATAGGCATTTTGAGCATCAAGTTCTCTGATGACCTTCTACATTTTACCTATACTTACATTTCTTGCTTAATCTTTTCTTTTTACATCCTAACAATTTTTAGCAGTTCCTTCACTGGAACTACTAAAGGAACTAGTAAGCACAAAGGCTATATTCACACCAAAAACGAACTCAAGTTCCAATAACGTTAAAAATAGAAATCACGTAGGTAGGTACAGTCACGAGCACTAATATGTCAGCACTTGGCAACTATCAATTGAGATTTTTCCTTGAAATAACGAATGCAACGTTGAAATACGACACTTTACATAAGCATATGGGTTCGAAATAACATAAAATTTCATTCAAAAATAAAGGAGAAAATCACCTTTGAATAAAGCCAAGTGTATACATACTTATGCTCGTGACTGTACATCTTTTACACAACATAGTTACAGAATCTCACCTCTAAATCCGATCGAGGAATCTCACATATTCGCTCACTGTAAATAAAGTGTTGCCGCAAACATATTACTTATATCTTTTATATTATGTACTGCACACAACATTTCATTTTTACAAAATATTACTTGAGATTGTTGGGTTGGTGCTTCAGTTTAAAGAATTATGTAACTTAGGTTAGACCGAATAAGTTTGTGTAGTGAGCTAATTTTAAATAAACTGAAATAGAGACTCGATTAAATTGGGATCTGGTGAAATACAGACAAGCTATGTATGAATAGGTAGGTACTGTAGTTTAGTGCATCTTGCTCAAAAAGAACGATTAAATTACCTAATCTTATCACTTATTTGTGGAACTGCAACACCGGCCTGTCTCATTTTGTATCAACAATTAAACATTGATAAAATACTTTATTCTTCTTCAAACAACCTAATTTTCTGTTAACTCGCGGGTGTTATGGCGTAGTCGATTCGCCCTTGCTTCACCGTAAATGCATACAAAGGGCATATCCATTTTTATTTTATGAACATGTTTATTTTTTTTTATTCTCTTTGTATTCTTTTTAAAGAGCGGAAATAAAATCAGCAAAAAAAAATATGGCTCGGTGGACATATTTTTTTCCGGTTATTAATAATGATTTGGTAAATTAGGTAAAGTACGTAAATCAAATTCTTTTGGCGCAAAAACAATGAAATACCTACAATATTAACATTGCTGTTATTATAGTTTGACAAGTCAGATTACTAACATTCTCCATGATCCATTGTATCAAGCCCAAGAGGAATCACAGTTTCCAAAATTTAATAATACCCGAGGAACATTAATAAATAGGGGTAATGCCTCAACGGTCCGTCAGGAGTTCGTAATAACTTAATATCTTGGAAACACTGATGCGGACATAATATGCGTTTTATTTTCCTGTAATCTTTACATAAACTTCTATCACAAGGAATACTTTCAGGTTTTTCTCTATACAAACTTCAGACATAAAGGGGGAACGGTATTATTTTTACATTTTTCATCAAAACTCGAAAACTATGCAGCGTAAAAATAAAAAATAAATGTGCAAACAGCGCTCTTTCCTATGATACCCCACATACTCTAGTAGGTAATACGGGCTGGTGTCCGCAACTCCACGTCAATGCGCGTATTTTGCGTGCGGAATACCCTAGTAGCCCCAGTTCAAAATTTCAAGATCACCTTTCAGTACCTGCTGCAAAAAAAAACTTACTTTTGCAAAATAGTTGGGCGAACGTCATCTAACCAGAGTCGTCGGATATTTATAGTAGAAGTTTAGTAGGAAACCGATAGACGTTTTCAAATAAAATTTAATTTCATAAATAAAATCATTTCATAAAATTAAAATTTATTTGAAAACATAATATGACTGTTTTCGAATAAAATTTAACCGAATAAAAGAAACCGATGGCGGTTTCTTACTATACTTGCTGTTGTTAAACTGTCAAAGTGAAAACAATTGCTACTGATAGTGTGTTACGCAATTACCCGCAGTAAGTAAAGTTTTGAAAAGTAAAAAGGAAGAATAGCGAATGGAAAGTTTGCTTCAATAGAAATAATTTATTCACGAATATAAAGACTTTTTAAGTTAAATATTACTCAGAACTACCTACAACTGAAATAAAAAAGGTAAAAATCCTTACGCTTATAACATTCGTTCATCATCATTCATCGCATGAGCAAACTAGATTTGTCCTGCGTTGCGTTAAAGTAATTTTTAAACCTGTTTCCGTGCATTCATTCCCCATTTTCCCTTTTTAAAAAAAATTATGCTGCTTTATAAAGTAAAGCAGCATAATTTTTTTTGTTTTGTTGAAAATACCAAGTTTTCAGATAAATGCTTGGTCCAGTATACAGCACCTAAATGGAGGCAGTACTCGTCATAGAGCATTTTTATCAGCTAGCGAACGACCAGTTCCATTTCATGTACTCCTTTCAGGAAAAGTGCGACATTTTTGTACGATGTTTTCCATTTATGGTAGGTACCATGTAAAAACTGCTGACATGGGGTGATTTTAAAAAGGCTTGTGAGTTCAGAGGGGTTTTGCCGAAATGTAGTGAGCTTTAGTTAGTGTGTTGGCTTTCGGAAACTGTTGAATGCCACCTGAATTCAACTATGCTTTTCTCAGTAAAGCCCATGAAGTGTATTCAAAACTAAAGACACGCCGACCGAATCGTACGCATCTAAGGGATGGTTAATTCAATGATATTATGAATTTCTAGTTACTTCATCCACTCGTTTATGTCCCGTAGAAATTATGATAAATCCTGCCTACATTTTTTGTCTACACCATATAGGGAAACTGTGCATTTCTGCTACTAGGTCCGAGGGTTTGGCCAGCCCAAACCCTCGGACCTAGTAGCTGAAATGCGTTGACGAGTAATGCAGCGAGTGAGTAACAGATTCAGGACTTTTATTTTTATATGTATTGATGATACTATAGCCATGAATCCGACCTGACATTATTTTTTCACCACAGTCTAAAAATAAATCCCAATTCACCCGGCCTTCAATCACTACTTCACACTTTACGCATTATCCTTAACAGAACTTCCATTTACGAGTCAATCTGTAGGTACCCAGTACCTACGTACATCCACAAACGTCTACCCGCATCACACCCTGTTTACTAGAAATACCTTGCCAACATTAGCCACTACACTTAGGTTCAAACCCTTCTCCAAATAGGACGAGTTCGAGAACTTCTCGAATTGACTTCGGTCGACATTGATATACGTAGTACATTTTTCACTGAGCATCGTAGTCTGGGATATAAATTGTTTACTTTGCTTTAGTATTGGAATTTTTTGTGTGAAGATATATCTTTATTGTCTAGTTAAACGTAGACCTTTTTGTTTCTACTGAAGTTTTGTGTAAGCTCCAAACTGAAAAGGCGCAACTAACATATAAAAAAAACCAAGAATAATGGCCAAATATATGCATATTTATATCATTCGTGTAAGCACTTATGAGAGTTACTATAAATAGCTCCTATTGTTCAAAGAACGATAAGGAAAAACACATTCATAGCTTATATTGGAATATTTTTATCAGAAAATATTATTTATTGTTTGACACGCTCTGAATGCAAAATCACAATTCTCCACAATCGAAACCCGAAAAACGCCTACTGAGACATAAATGCGAATTCCTTAAAGAATAGCAATAACTTATAGAAAGTAACACGAGAGTTTCGTTATAACAGCAGTTCTTACACTATGAATTTTAAGCTAAATAATATTTTATTCATGCCACAGCGTCCACTGTTTCAAACCAATGAATTTGTATGACGTAGATAACGCGTTTTATTGTCACAGTTAGTAAATAAATTCTCTCGCATACACCAATCATGTACAGGACTCACGTACGACTGGCCCGATGAAAGGTATAATCCAATCAATTATTACGCCGTGCTCCAATTGTGCTCCGAAATGCAAAGAGAAAAGATTTAATCTCAAAAAAGTTTGCTCCTAAGTGACGTCTATTTGTTTTTTTTCTTTCGTCGTATTATTGGCATTGTCGCAGACGTAGATTTTTCGCGACATTACACGTTAGTAATCTCGACATTGTTAGATGGCCGATTTGAAGACATGACTGATACAAATTATGGTCGAATTTCGGTCGATTAATGAAAATGATGGGTAAAATTTGTATCGTTGCTAATGTGTTGAAACGTAAGCGATGGGCGAATAAAGCTGTATTATCTACAACTTTAATACTTATACGAGTATACAATAATATTTTATGAGTTCTGGTTAACTTAAATTTGTTAACAAAAGCAAAAGAAGAATTTATATTATATTAAAAACACAGTGAAGCCACACTAATATTACAAGAGGGAAAACATCTTTAAAATTAACTTAGCCTCAAGTGCCAAAGTTTGGAATGCATATTACAAAAAGTTTGATGATAGTGCACACCAAAACTCTTTTAATCTGAAAAGCGGGTTTATTATTAATTGGCCAAAGTTCTGTTGTAACATAAATATGTTTATAAAGAGTTACCCCCGGGAGTCGTTAGGAGTCCGTTGTCACCGCACTTCAACCAGTTGTCTCGTGTGATATTGCATCACGTACAACGCAACTGAAATGTTTTGGTCACTTATAGAATACTTTCAGAAAAACACGGTGCTTAAATAAACAGACTCTCATTTTCTACATCGTTTTTCTTGCTCTTTCTTACCCTAATCTTCATTTCACACAAGTAATTCCTTAAGTTTACCGATAAATAAGAATAAACGACACACGTAACGTGGGTCAACAAGACAGCCATGAAAGATATATTAAGGTGGAGGCAAACAAAAATATTTGCAAATCTAATTACAGTGAGGAAATGTAGGTAATATTCTGCAAGTTTCCGGATAACGCGCTACGTGCCGACAGAGTGCACGCAACAAAAGGAGTTTTTCAAGGAAATGAGTTAACTTTCGCAAGCCAGTGGGCTAATTCAACGCCTTACTGTGGCAAGTTTTACTTTTTCAGCTTTATTAGGTGCTTCGTCATGATATCTCGCGGAAGTACAAAGAGGCCGCAACTTTGTTCGCCTCATTTTTCAGAATATCTCGTATTATGTGAGCGTTGGAAATTGTTGGAAGTGAGTTTTCGACTTTGTGCTGCCGTATTTTATATTTTTGCTCAGTGAAGGAAGTTTTTTTTAACAATGGAGGTTTTTAGATGTATTTTAACTTTCATGTGCTTGATGAACTTAGCTATTCAATAAACTTTTTGTATAAGAACGGAGCGATGGATGGATTGATCCCGAAATATTTGCGGTTTGATTGGTACAGTTGCTAAGTGATTAGATTTTTGCGCTGCAGGTCGCACGTGTACAATTCCTGCACGGAACAAAATATTTTAAAAGCCTTTAAATAGCGGATTCCGACCTAGTGTTAGTGCTTGCTAGGGTTTATTTTTTGTTTGTAAACAGTCCCATGTTTCAACCGACATTTCAGCCAAAAAAACATACCTGGCTCGCCTAGAATTAAAGAAACAAAACGCAGTTCCAGTTTTGTTTGGTCCTAGCGTATCCCCCTCATTATGTAGGTACGAGTAAGTAGTTCTTAATTCATGAATATATAGGTACCATTTAATGATACAAAGTTTTAATTATTACGTTTATTCTATGCGAAAGTTAGATCAACGAGCCTAATACATCACAGTTTTTTTTCGAAACAATAAACCAATTCGAAATAATTTGAAAGCTTATTCTAAATTCGCTTGAATGATTGAACGCAACTAGAGAGTTATTTTACTGCCACCCTGAACAAAATGCGGTCGACTTTTACAGACAACCTTTACATGAGGTGCCACCCTTGAAGAAAAGGGTCGACGTAGTTTTATTTCCAAACAAGACTTCTATTCGTAACATTCGTACACTCAGGCTCCTCCTGCCGATGCCTATAAGAACAATTACCTAACGCCAAAAATCAAATTAGCAATAGGAGTTCCAACTCTTGCAAGAAAAGGCTTAAGTCACACACACTATTGTAGACGTGAGTTTATTTATGTGTGTACTCTATTTATTACGTTCCAAGATGCCGTTATTTTATTCTTATTATAGCCTATAATGTTCCCACTGCTGGGACACAGGCCTCCTCTCAGTGAGAGGGAGTGGGCTGTAATCCACCATGTTTTTCGCACTACCGTAGTGTCGAACTGCTGTCGCACAATCGTTTGTCCCACCACCGTGATGTCGAGCTTCAGTGTGTCGCACAAGCGGGCTTTCAAACTATAGTGAGTCGCAGTACAGTTTTGTCGCACAAGCATTAATCGCACATCCATTTGTCGAGTTCACGTAATACACTCGGCCCAGTGCGGGTTGGTGAATGTCACATGTCTACGAATTAACTTTATTTTTGGACGTGCCGGTTAACATGTTTTCCTTCACCGTTGAAATAATTTACACAAAGTATAGTGCCTGACTGGGTTCAAACCTACGACCTACAACTCGTACTCGTCGCGGCCGTTTCCACTGGGCCACCACTGCTCTCAATTTTCAGTTATTTTATTCACTGTTATTTTATTTATTATTTATTTATTACTTTTATTAGGACTAACTAAAACGCTATTCTCGTTCATATATTACTTTATATAAAAACATATCCCTTCCTTTGTAAAGTTCCCCCTTGAAACCTCATGGCTAGCACGGGTCTTACTTTGGTAGCAGGACGAACAGTGACCGATAGCTTTTTAACCTCATTCCTAGAGTAACCAAACTTTTCTGCATGAGTATATATAGTGGCGATCAGGTTATCACATTAAATAGTACAGCAGTTATTAAAAGTTGTTTCAGAAAAAAAAATTTAATAAAAAAAATGTGTAAAAATTGGCATGAAATAAACCACCCTTGATAATAAGGCACTAAACATACGCGGGGCGACGGTATCAACAATTCAAAACTTTATGGTATTGTTACCAAATAAGAAGTTTAATGTTGTTAAATACTAAAAGGAAAGAAAAGGTCCCACGGCTAGAATGTTAATTGTTATTAATTATTTTAAATGTCTATGTTAGAAATATGTAGTGTAGAATACGTGGTTTTAATTAATGTGATAACCTAATCGCGATACTGTAGGATATACCTACCTGCCCCTGGATAGGCAGTGAAACAGAAAATAACACTACAACGAGTGTAAAAATACCCGTAACGATGCCGAGAGTCGTTCTTTTCGTTGTTATGATATTGTTTTTGTACTGGACCATAACTGGGAATCTTCTGATTACGGAGATATTGAAGGTCAGAGATCCAACTATTTTAGGTACCTATTCTTTTTACGAAAACTAGTTCTAAATGTTATACGTAACTTAACTTTAAAAAAATTCACGTTCCCTATTACCGCAGCATGCACTCATAAGCACAATGTGTTTTGCGTGTAATAGATTATCCTAATTATAGGTAATGTTATTGTTATCATTTTACTGTTAAAACTTGATAAAATAGTAATGTTTTGCATAACCTGAATATTTAGCAATAATGTAGCAAAACATAGAAAATATTCCTAACGGATACCCACCTTTTTTGTCGGTAATATTTTGGATGACGGTAGATAGAAACGTCAAAGTTGTTCTGTTCACGACTATAAAAGGAGGAGCTCCCAATGGCGGGGATCATTCTTGTTCGAGACCTCGACCAGAACGGAGCTCCGGCCTACAGTCAGTTGATTAGTACTAGTGACGTTATTATGTGGAATAGATCGACCGTCATGTAAGTTAATTGATATTATTATCTTGACTATTACTGATAACTATGGTTTCTGTTAATGTAATAATATGGCCAATGTTGTAAAGTGTATAATGGAATGTTCCTAGATCTTGTTCTTATGTTGCTATTATTCTGAGTTCTCTTGGACCATTGTCCAAGAGGTATAATTAATTGTTTTTAAAATAATGATAATTTATGGCAATGTTGATAGAATACTTTAATACTGTTTCCATGGAGTTTCTTGTACTTCTTCTCCATGATGACCTAGATTTGGAACGGACAACTAGTTTTCTGATTAATTACTGACAAGCCTAAATTGAAATAAATGTCTAGCTTGACTTTCTGTGCTTTTTCATAAAATCCTTTCCCTACATACCACATTCATAGTTACTTTTACACATATTAAATAACTAGTAACCATTCTGATATTCAAAGCTTTATATTTGGGTAATATATGTATACATATAGACTTTTATAGAGAGATTCTACACCATATTCTAACACGTGCGTTATATTGTACAGCGAATTTTCACATCGAAAATATAAGCCAGCAATTATTTTTGCACAAAGTTAATTAGTTCGATGTACACCAATGCAGAATGCGTCCTCTGATGTACAGAATGCGTAGATGACTGCTTACCTTTGTAGTCGTTTGGTGCAATAACGATGCATGAGTACTGGTGACCCAGTAGTAACGGCTCCGACTTACGAGTTGTACGTCGTGGGTTCAAATCCGGTCAGGCTTGCTAGTTTGTGTAATTTATTTCATCATCAATACTATCAAAACGAGAAGGAAAACATCGTGAGGAAATCGGCAAAAAAATTCCTGGAACCAAATATTCGTCGACAAGTGACATCTACGCACTGGGCCCGCGTGGTGGATTACGGTCCTCTCAAGAGAGAGGAGGCCTGTGACCCAGCAGTGGGACGAATCTTGATCAACATTTTGTAAGCAACTGACAAATGTGTGTAGTAGTAATCACCCAAATGTTTGCAGGACTTCGTTGGCTCAATCTGTTCGCAGTATTAAACAAGCTTTGGTCTGGTTGGCGTCGAATGTCACACATACGTTTCGGTTGCGAACAAGGAGAGTCCCGTGTAACTGGCACCGATGGTCGTTCTTTAGTTGAATGGACAGTTGAGAACCGCTTGATGAATGGGTTGTATGGCGTGCGAGGGTTGAATCTAGGCTTTAGTTCCAGTTCCGCACTATTATTCAAATTCTAGGGATTTGGTCTTCAATCTATACTATCCTAATAATATTATATTATTATGTAAATGTAAATGTTTGTATGTATATATTTGTTACTTAATAATGCAATTACGGCTGAACGGATTTGGATGTATGGCACACAGATATTTTAACACATAGAATACTTTTTATCCTGGTAGTGAGTCTCTTAATATACTTACTTGTAAAAATTTAATATTAAAACAAGGACGCGAGCGAGAAGCTTTTTTGTATATGGAAAATACGGAAAAACAATTTGAAACTTTGTCATATGGCATTAGCGTACATGAATGTCGTCATTGTACTAACAACTGTAGTACTAAGTATCATTTCAAAAGTTTCTATAAACCTAATAAACCTAGCTACAAACCTAAACAAAAATCGCATTAAAGCCCTCAACCTGCCGTGAATACAAAAATGTTTTTATCCCCTTACAAACTCAATTGTGAAGAGATTTTATTTACAGATCGTCAAAATTCAGATTATGTTGCTCATCAGCGCTATCCTTTAAAAGGGGAGGGGGGGAGGCGCGGGAAATAGGCTAATGAAGTATTTGAAGCCTCCCTCTGAAGCGGCGTGATTGGTGATGGAATACTAAGCATGGTCCGATGGATGGCTTCACGTAATTCCTTCTGATTGTGTGCCGAAAAATGTGAATATTTTTCCCCTATAAAATTTTCGCCGCGGAATTTTTCAGGGTAATTTGTTGTGTAATGTTTTTGAGCGAGTTTGAGTATGATTATTAGCTTTTATTTTTAAGGAGCTCGAGGTAATTTGCGTTAAATAAATTGGTGGTAATTTGGAAACTGTAGCGTAGACATTGAGCTATTAACTAGACCAAAGTGAGGGCCAAAAAGTCTGTTAGTACCTAATATATTCGCCAAAAACCCATCTCAAATACTACCTTTTAAAAGCTCTATATTCACAGTTATCCTCGAAAATTTCAACGAGCCACAAAATTCACGAAAAATATTTTATATTCCTGAATTTTTTACTTCACTGAAATCCATCCGAGGATTTGAAGTAAGTAGCGAATAAATGCGAGCTCAGCAGCTGCCATATCTAGTGCATAACATAGTTTGAAATTCTTATATGGTGAAGTTACCGTTCATGATTTCCCTCAGCTGGGAAAGTTTGTGCCTTCCGGTAAGTTGAGCAGTAAATCAATTCTTCGTACTTACGTATTACCATGCGTGTTACACGCGGCCACTTGTTTTAAATGGTTGAGGGGGAAAATACTTGGGTACTCGACATCTATATTGCATGATATGCGTCTAGAACATAGATGTCTAGAATATTAGAAAATTTAATGTTCTTGCGTTTGATAAAAACCTTAACTAAGACTGGACTTGTACATATTCTGTTATAGTGCTTATACAACAAATTGTAAGATTATTTCATAATCGATTTTGTCTATGAGCACTTAATATAAACGGTGATATGTAGATTTTTAAACATGTTTACGCACGAGTTAGTGGGTAGATTGAGTTCATGTTTGAAATACGTACGTTGTTTTGGTTATGTAGGCCTACCATTATTCTGAAAATGGAAATAAATGGAAAGTTTAATTAGTCGCTAATTCAATACCTTCAAAATAATAGGTACATACATACACTTATGTACATAAACTGACACCTTCCCACGGGGCTAGGTAGAAACTACAGTAGGTACAGACTCCAGCACATCAAGTTACTACAATCTGTCAAATTTCTTTAATAGATTTTCAACTTTATCGCTAAAGAATAAGGTTCAAAGTTGATTGGGAAAATTTGACAGTTTCGGGTAGCTTGATGTGCTGGCGTCTGTACACTAGTGCATAGGTACTCCTTTTGCTTCGTTTTCGTGCATACATCTGGTCATTCACGCGGGTATGTAATATATGGCATAATAACAGATAGTATAATATCACTTGAAATAACGTTTCCATGATATAATTTTCATATGCTATAAGTACTTTAATTACCTTTGAAAACGGTGTCTTTTAAAAACTTTCATCACTTATTACTTTTATATTATTATGAACAAATCGCCTTAACGTTAGTGTGAAAAAAAGAACTTTTTCTTTCTTCCGTTTTTCTTGAGCGCCACACAATATCAAGGAATACTTAGATGGTTTTAGTAAAATCACTTATTGTATCCGTGTGGACAATGTACCCTGTATTTAATACTTGCCACCAGAGAGCTTCTCTTAAAGACACCGTTGAGACATCACAGTAAATGTGATTACACGAGATAAGTTCAATATTAGGTGATTGGAAAACTAAAGAAACATTATTTATTTTTTTATCTGTAAGGGACCTTTTATAAAGTGCGCGCAAAATAAAGGCTCTCCCCAGAGGCGCGTTATTATCAGTCGATAATATCGGATGCGATATTGCGATAATGCATCCCGATTCCTTGCCACAAAGCTGTGTTTCAATCGTCCGATGTTTCTATCGTGTGCGTGTAACCGTTTACAGGCCCGCCCGCGCTACACGTTACTACGTTAATAACGCAGGTGTGTGTAAGATCGTATGCGTCAAAATGTTTTAAGAACTCATATCGGAATATCGCAGGACGGAGGAACACAAGCGTCCTACTTCTATTATATCGTTATTATCGCAGCAGTGTGTAACTTCGTGGCCGTCCTAATATGTGCAAAATGCACACAACAAACAGCATGCAGCATGTAACAGCGCAAAAACGCATTCGATATTATCGACCAATATGGAGAGCCTTAAGTCAGCGCGCGGCCGAAATCGGAAATAATCGTTTGCCGCCATCTCGACATTTATGTCAGTGTCAAGAGAGTGTGCTGTGTTTCGTGTTATCCAAGGTAAATAATCGCCATCATTATGCCGAAAGTGATTAAAAGTGCTGGCAGGGATATAATCTTGAAGGTTAAACGTCACGCGCAAATTTATCTTGAGCGCACTCTAGTGAATTTATTAGCTAGATGTTTAGTGTGTCGTGTGTCATACCAAAATTGGCAAAAAGCCCTATCAACCCTTCGTGTTCAACGTGGATCCACGTAAGACACAATGGGTTTTTAATTATTTCTGTAATTACGGCATTCAACTGGTTAATTGATTCAAACGCTCAACCACTTTACCTGATAATTAACTCTTTGTCACCTACGTAATTATGAGATCATTAGCTTTCGATTGAACATCACAGAATACGTTATCCACCATATATTTCTCAGGAACTGAGACTTGAATATATTACAATCACAAAGATAAACCAAGCTATTATCCGGACGCGCACTAGTTCGGAAGTAATAAAACTTTAAACACTCACAGTGCGAAGTGCTTTAATTTCCTTAATTAAAGTCGTGATAAGTTATAAACGAACTGACGCCATGACGTGTAATTGAAAATACGAGGATATTTGTTCAGAATTTATTATAGTTGCAGCAAACATACGAACGTGTTAAGCTTCACAACTAGGCTATAAATATCGGCGAGCTCTGAGTTATAGCTTTAGTTCAACACACAGATTTGTTCCGTGTGTTTCGACCACAATACACCTATTTAAGCTTAGGTCCCAACCATTATCGATCAATTGGGAGTCGCCACTAGTTTGTTTGCCGTTCTATACCGGTTTTCAGTACGAACTGTTACAGGTTGTTCAAAAGTATCAGACTTTTCTGCTTACTTTGAGGTTTCCCAAGACAGAATGTCTTACGGAAAGTTGGGCTGCGGAAAATTCATGAGAATATTTTGCAGTTATTCTCGCCGTCGAGTAGCTTGTTTTATTAAATAAAAAAAATCAACATTGTACCTACTCTACCTACTTTATTTTTAGTAACTAGGTTTATATTTTTGTCGAAGCAGAATAAATCAATAGTAAGAATAAATATTAAAATCAAATGATACCAGGCTTTCCTGATTTCAAACGTAAATGAAATAAAATCCGTTGCTAAATTAAATCAATAGCTGCCCCGTTGGAATTCAATTTGAAACAAAGATTGAGTGCAAACAGACTGATGAACACCAGTGATCAAAATACACTTTTACAAAATAAATACATAGTCAAATGAAAACATGGATCATCTAGTAAAACGATTGAAAAATTGATTGGTTTTCGTGAAACAAAACTTTATGAGCGAGCTATCATTAAGTTACCGATATATCAATTTAAATGCATACGCAAAAATACACAAATTGTATAGTCAGAGAAACTTTAAATGTTTTTAATTGACTTGCATCAGTTTCATCGTGGAGAGCTGTGGTGGCCCAGTGGTAACGGCACCGGCTTACGAGTTTTAGGTCGTGGGTTCAAATCCAGGCCCTTTACTTTGAGTAATTTATTTCATCACCACTGCACTCAAAACGGTGAAGGAAACCATGTCACAGAAAAGAAAATTCGAAGACATAACGTGACATCTACCAACGCGCATTGGGCCCGCGTGGTAGATTATGGCCCACTGCCTCTCACCGAGAGTAGGCCTGTGTCCCAGCAGTGAGAAGGTACCATACCTCAAATGTTCAACGATGTGCAAAGACCCTAGAAATCCTAAATAGGTATTAATATTTCCATAATCTTCACGATACGGCTCGTTAATAAGCAATGGCGGGGTTCTAAGTGCGAGCTAACTCGCTCAACGACATGCAAAGGATTGCGGAGACAGCGGAGCGGGTCCATCTAAACGTAGCATAATGACATAGTCAGCATTTGCAGGAAGCCATTTCACACAAAATGCGGAACATTATTTCGTATATTATGCAATTCGCTCGTGTCATAATTGTTTGAATTGCACGTTATTATTATGTCTATAGCCACGCTAGTCCCTAGCTACGATACTCATAACATAAATAGGTACTAGGTATAAATGAAATAGCAGCTGCTTCACCCCGATACGCATTAACATAATGAACACTTGGCTCATAATTTTCGGGGTTTCTGTAAAAAAATCATCTCGCTATGCGAAAACTTGGAAGGGCAAGTTTCCTAAGAAATTTCTCTCACCCCAAAAGCTAACACGTAAAGTTGTTCATCAACGACTGGGACCGTTTTATTCATTTACGGAGTTTTATTTTTTAACATAAAAAAGGCCTTCAAAATGCCAGATGATAATAAAAAGGAAGCTCTTTTGGATATTGTGTAGGATGGTACTTATAATTTCCTGTGCGGCGTTTCCCGGGCTTTTCAGCTAATAGTCTATTCACTTTTTCTTCTTTGTGCATCCCTTGATTGTGAGGATCTTACAATTAGTTAAGAATATATTCAGCGAGGGGTCGGGCTCTCATAAAATTGAGCTAATAAAGAGAGGTGGAACAACCGAACTTCCACAAAGAAAACTTAGTTGGTCAAGATTCTACTTAAAAATTTTCTTTGGATGGATGAAGGGAAACTTCTCATTTGCTGATTTTTCGTCTGCTGTCAGAGGCTAGACTTGAGGAAATTAAAAGGAACTTGTTTTTTAAACATGGATGTATAATTATTTTAGAGATTATACCTTATCTTTTATCAAAATAACATGATAGCATGTATCTTGTTGTTTTGATAAAAGTAAAGGTGTGTAATTGGGATTTCTATGCACCAGCGAATAATTTAATATTTCGCTGTCCACATCTACAAGGATATCATTCACCCAAATGGTACATGGTAGGTACCTACTAGGTACAAACTTCTGCTTTCTGCCAACATCACAGCTCTGAAGGGAATGTCGTATTTGAGCATTGAGTTATAATGTAGTACGTAGTACATTATAACTTTCAATGTATTTGAGCGAAAATTGCACTTTAAAATGTTTATGGTTTTCTTTCTGCCGGCCGTGAAGAGTGGGTTTTTTAATAAAATAACAGGAATTTTATAATTGAGTCATTATATTTTCAAATGAAAAACTTGTGAATTAAAGTTATTATATTGACAAATGTTTTTTTTTGTTTATAAGTATTTTGAGGACTGAATCACCACTTTTGATAACAATTCCCAGTAAATTGAAACTTCACTAACTATCTGACTGCCACCTATAAGTCCTAGACAACTAGACCTTGTTGTTTTATGGCGTGCAAGTGACGTTCAACCTATAAAAACTTAAAATCTTGCCAAAAAGGTTGCAGTGTTTCTGTCTTTCTTCCGATAGTAGTAGTTAGGAAACACCGAACTCATCTAGTTTATAGTATACAGTATATATATTTTATTATAATTTATTATTATAAATTCGAAAGTAATTCTGTCTGCCTGTCTGTCTGTCTGTATGTTACCTCTTCACGCTTAAACCGCTGAACCAATTTAGATGAAATTTGATATAGAGATAGTTTGAGTCCCGGGAAAGGACATAGGATAGTTTTTATTCCGATATTCCCACGGGATCGAAACTTATGCGGGTGAAACCGCGGGACGCTGCTAGTATAACATAAGTTTATTAATTCACAGAAATGAATATAATTTATCATTAACCTTTGTGTACGATTAACTAACACAATACAAATAATGGGTGATTCATTTGGAGGTACTTTTTTCAAAACCAAAAAAATAAATTAATAAAAAACAAATTTATCGGGTTATCTTTACTATCACTCAAAAGATCCATTCTTTACATTTATTTCTTTCAAATGTTGTCCGTAACTGCGGTTAAAATGGTGCATGGCTTTATTGTGAGAAAAATATTTGGTGAACAGTTAATTTCACGCTTCGGACCGGTCAGTTGGCCGTCTAGATCCTGTGACATCACACCCCTAGACTTTATCTTTTGGGGCTATGTAAAGTCCAAAGTCTACATGGATAAGCCGCGTACGATTGAGCAACTGGAAGTCAACATTACTCGCTTTATTCGCCAAATACCACTAAAAATGTTCGGACGCGTCATATTGGAACTGCAGAATGGACCATGTTAACCGAAGTGAAGACAACATTTGAAAGAAATAATCTTTAAAAAATAAACGTAAAGAATGGTTCTTTTGTGTGATAATAAAGATAACCCGATAAATTTGTTTTTTTTATATATATTTTTTAGTTTTGAAAAAAGTACTTCCAAATGAATTATCCATTACAAATTAATGTCTCTTTATAGACTTAGATTAACCCAAAATCACCTCACATTGACCAGCTAGATTAAGGTAAACATCCAGATTATCCAATCTACTCCACATATACAGCCATTAACCGCACAGTGAATTGAATTACCGTACGTAAACACAGAATTAGGTCGTTTCAACTAATTATATAATATAATCGCCTCGTGAGGTGTCCTTCCACACATCTTCTGCACTCGAAGCCGCAATTTAGCCGTGGTTTACCTCTGACACGCGCTGTTTGCATCTAAATTTCAAAACTAAATTTCGAGCTAATTAGGAATTATGTTTGGTACAGAATTTCCTGTTTGTAATTGTTTTTTGTTTGGTTTAGTGATATTAGGAGTTGCATTTTGTACAGCTGCTACTCAGTGTTTTTGTACTATAGCCAGTATTTGAGTAAGAATCTGAGTTCTTCCGCGGAGAGTAAGTCTAGAACTTAATCTTTACTTCGTGACCAAAGACTTTCTTTTTTTTTTAAGAATTATCCTGTATAATTAAATATTCAAACTAGAGCCGTAGGTATAATAGGGTATAATATTATTACAAAACTACATAATAAATATTGCTAATAATTTTGTAGGTAAAGGATCTCGATGTGTATTTATAGAATAGTCACCCATCCCGCTTGTTTAAGTACCTACTTGTCTAAATAAGAGGGATGGGGGCCTATGAAATTATTTTTCATTTCTTATTTTTTTCTCAGTTTTTTGCGTCTTGCGCGAAAGTCTTCCCGATTCAGTAAACCAGTTACCAGCATTATGTAATTATCATAAGTAATTAACTTGTGCAAGTTGACTTTTCAAAGACAATGTGGTAGTTCATGCAACTGAAACTATTCCGTTTCCTGTAGCTCTTCGCAGCGGAATCAATATTGAACGGGAAGCAGTTTCTGACTATTAAGTGTTTGCAGTAACTTGCTCTAACAATTGTTTTGATTGACTATTTGGAAGCGATCGGGAATAGCTGATCTTTGTGTGTTCTGTGATGAACGACCGTCTTGTTTACAGTCATTACAAATGTTTAGGGCATTTGACTTCGGCTGATATGAAGCCTTAATTGTTCCGTTACTTTGTTCAATTTTTGAAGGCTCTTCCACACAGGTGCGATGAGACTTCTCGATACGACTTTGCGATGACATTTACTTATTAAAAAAAACACATTAAAAGCTTACAATTTAACCAAAACGATTGTACTTATAGGTACTAGAAACTATCATACAGAAGGATAAAGAAATGCAATGAAATTCAATTACATACATAATCAATACGGTATCAATTACTATTACATACTAGTACCGATACGGCACGAAAAAAAAATCAATGAAATTAAATGCCATAAAATAAATAATAATAAATATTAAAACCGTGTCATATGGCGACTCCTATCACTAGTACATTTTCGACATGGTTATGTTTCCGAAAATGTTCACTACATGGACCACTTATAAAGTTAAATAAAAAACGGTTGTCGATCCACCATCCCTTAGATGCTATCCCTGGGAATGAAAAGTTCTGGCCTTTTTTTTTACTCAAATAAAAATGAAAGTTATTTTAAAACCACTCAACTCTTCAGCGCCTGAAAAGACAAGTTCATTGCACTATTTACGACAGTGTACGATCGTGCATAACCCTACAGACAATCTCAAAGATTCATCTCCGGAAACTGAATACCAAATATGGAGAGTTTTATTTCCACCCGAGAACCGCGCCACCAATATTCATGTTTAAAATAATTACATAAATTCTGAAACACCTCTTTAGAGGATTCTGTTGGGGCGTTAATGAATTATGCGATCAAGATAAATTAGTTTTGATGTAATACGAATCTTAGTAGGTATAACAAGAAGAGGGTTTAATTAAATATGATAATAGGTTGAACACTGGGTCGTTGTGCACGTTTCAAGAAATTCCTATGCGTACGAACTTCGATGAACGTTTTAAAAGGGAATTTAGTTTTCATGAGCCTTTTGCGAATGTTGTCTCATTTGTTTCACATTCCTTTGTTTTTCCTTTTCAGACGAATTGTTAGATATTCGGAAAGGGAAAGAGTTTATATTCGTAATAGGATCCCTTTTTGAAGTCTCCTAAGTACGTAATAAAGATTAAGTGTATCCGTTTCTAGGAGTATCTTGTACCTACGTTAATACGTGGGGAGAGGATTTCTTGGTATTGAACTGATTCCACTTTACGTTATTTGCGTAGGTAAGTTCCTGTATGTGTGTCTTCGTGTAATGCTTGTAGAAGTAGTGCTTCTTGTTAGTTTACTAAGAAATCTGATATTGAGACCGTAGTCCTTGAAGCAGTAGTGATATATGGCAGAGAGGCGTTCAGTTCCAAACAAGTTTTATCAAACGCTAGTAGAGAGGTGAATCGTTTCGAAAATAATTTAGGGGAATTTTACCATTGAAACTGAATACTTTCAGCGCATTTAAACGGCGTTCAAGAGCTGATAGTGTCAAAATTGTTGTGGAATATTGAGACTCTTGAACACGGTTTAGAAGTGCTGATCGCGTTAATGTTTCATTGGTGAAATCCGCACTTAGCCTTTTTGTATGTCGATGTGCAAGAGACGTTTAATAAAAAGTTGTTTTGTTGATCAATAAATAAGAACCTAACCCAAATTATTTTATTCACAAAATGTATATTCTTTTATTTCGTTCACCTTCATAGCTTAAGCAGAGAGATGTAATATAGTTTTACCATATACCAAACCGTGACAATTCCGAAACTCAAACCGGGACTAACTCGACGTAGCCCTCAACATAGTTGTAAATATCGTCCGCTTAATTAAGCCAACAAACGTCTGGTTGTGTGGAGAGAAGCCGCGAACTTTCCTCTTTAGCTAGCTCACACAATGTCCCCAAAGACCGAGTGCCGCCATTATCTTCACTTAATGCAACTTGCACGCAAATTCAGGCCGACGTTTAATCGTCCAAGTTTGAAGAGCTCCTAAAGGGTTGGGCCGTTCGCTGTAAGGACGATATAAGGAGGCAAGAATTCAACCCCTTTGAACGGAAGTTTGGAGATGTAAGATCATAAGTCGGTGGTCGTTAACCTACTGGATATTGTTACATCGTAGTGTCCGTATTCTGTCAAGTTTGGTCCACAGAACACGGAATCGCCGCTGGCAGAATCTACTGACGGCAGTGCCTACTAACAAAACTCGTGGCGTTGAAATGAGCGCATAACTTCTGAGTTCTATGGTTTGGTCAAACTGACGGTACCAATGACGTAACTACTCGTGTGGCGTACAGTGTCAAAAAGGTTAAATATTATGCGTCAGGGCAGCTAAATTGTTTATATTTTTAATAAACAACTACCCACTTTCTTATATCTCCTTTTTTATGAAAAGAGCTTATTACACAAAAGATAATTACAATGATGATAGTATTTTGTTACATTCTACCTTTTGGTATTGTCAATAATTCTAATATTATAGTTATTGTTTATTCTGTGAGTCTGGTGGAAATAAATAATTCGACAGTTTTTCGTGTGTATTGAGTATCTATTTCAATAATCTATATAGATACATGGCCCATATAGATACATTGGCAGACAAACTAGCCAGCTTTGTATATGCCTTTTTTTGTGGATGGGAAATCATCAAATGACCTCTCCCGCTCTGTGGGGAAATGGTGTAGACAAAGATAGACTTTTTATTCTACAAAAGAAATGTATACGAATTCTTGCCAATGTAGATAACATAGAAAGCTGCAAGCCATTCTTTGTAAAATACAAAGTCCTTACACTATCTGATATCTACATTTTAGACGTTAGCAAGTTTGTAAAAAAAACACCAGTCACTGTTCCCACTCACTAAGGACCTTCGCCCACAACATCACAGTGTCAGACGTCAAAAAAAAAATGAATTAGCCTTACCAAGCTCAAAATTAACTATGTTCCATTTAGCCATGTGCGTGAAAATATATAATAAGCTTCCAAATCCAATTAAGGACATAGAGTACGAAAATCTGACACTCCCTTCCGCTCCACCCAGAGCGGGAGGAGTCATTAGATGATTTCCCATCCAAAAAAAAAAAGAGTACGAAAATAAATTTAAAAACAGTCTCCAGAAATACTTTATATTAAAATCGTATTACACCCATAAAGGAATTCTTTGACGATAAGTAAATTTTGACATTGACATTCAAACCTGTACACAACACACACAGCACCTACAATTGTAACATACTTATGTTATTTTATGATTATTTCCTTTATTTAATTATTTACATATAAATTATATTTTTAAATGTTAGGATATAACAAATATAAAAACATTTAAAAATATAAAAAATAGTAGCCCACCGGTATCGGGAATACGGTCCAAGCTTCCGGCGGTCAGGGCTCCAGAGAGAGGAACCTCCTAAGAATGCGGGCCGTGTCCAGAAGTACCGCTTTCTGAATCAAGCCCTTGATCCAGCTGCCCAACGAGAGCCTTCTTAGGTGTTGGTCGAGTCTCTTGGCTATTAACCCATTGGCAGTCACGACTATCGGCACAATGATCGCTGAGTCCACATCCCACATGTCGACAACCTCGCGAGCCAAGTCAAGATACTTGATTTGTTTCTCTTCTTTAAGTTTCGCTGTGAATTAATTTGGGAGTGGCACAATGATGGCACGGGAGCTACTGACATGACTGTATACAATATACCTATCTGCATGTCTACTGTTTATGATTATTATTGTTATCCCTATTTGTTTTAATTTAACTTTTTATCTTATTTGAATTTATGAATGAAAATGATGGCCGATTAATTGATCTTACCCTATTCTATATTTATTTATTTATTTAAACTCTTAATCTATCATTACAGGTTTAGAAACCTAATGCGATAGCTAAGCCTACTTATAATATTAACTATTTTAAAATAACACTATTACTAACATTTACAAATAACTACACAATACATTACCTAACACTAAAAATTACTTATAACTAAAACAATACAACCTTATAATTCACAGAAAATTAACTTAAATAATAATATGCTTTACCTTAAAAAAAAAAATAAAACAATAAAAGAAACAATAAACATAAAATTACACTAATTGTTGCTTTCGTAACATATTATATATAAACTTACTCTTGCAAGTTCACTAAAGTAACACGAAAAAATGTCCAACCTATTCTGAACTTCGTTCACAATACGAATTGCTCGCGTGAGAGGTGCTTTGGCCAGCAGGTTGGTTCTGGCAGTTGGCACTGCCAGCAGTGGCGGGCGCCGCCGCCTCCACACGTAGCGGTCGGGAACAGAAAACCGCAAGCACTGAAGCACTCCCGGATTGTGCTCCTTACCCCGGAGTAATTTAATTAAATAGACGACAAGAATAAACTGTCGTCGCACCCTTAACTCATTGTACCGACATATTATATCATGCATGACAGTTTAGTTACTTATTTAAATAACAAATGATGAACATCTGATAAACATGTTAAAATTGGTAATTTTGTTTTAACACAGTGGTTTTGTTTGTTATTGTGACACTGTAGCACTTTAAACTATTTTAAATATTGCTGTGCCCTAGCAGGGTTCATGAATGAAACCTATATACTTGACGGCTAAAAAAATTAGAAAATCGTAATATGATGCATCACATTTCGAGACATGCAGATAGGTATATTGTATACAGTCATGTCAGTAGCTCCCGTGCCTTCATTGTGCCACTCCAAATTTATTCACAGCGAAACTTTTTAATTCGAATTACTCGTAACTTCTTGACGCTCGACAGGCTCATTAAATTTTACACTATGACTTGACTAACTCCCGGGAATGTTATATTATACTCTGTGACAATTTGGATTATAAAAGCAGTACTTCAATGTCTAAGTTGACGAACTTAGTCATAGTTTTAAATTAATCAAATATTGTGAGAGTCCCTTTGTTTCAGCTCTGAGAAAATAAGAAAATTACTAAAATTCGAGTTTATTTTGCAAAAGAAAGATTTGGTAAATTCGATGTAAATTATTTTGAAACTTAATTTGAAGAACTTTTGAGATGTCTGTTCTAAGAGATAATGAACATAAATAACTTTTAAAGTCAACTAACTTATCGAAATAAACGCATTAAGTTTCATTCTAAACGTATTTGTTTAACAAATGTTACGTTCAGCCCACACACTTATTCCAAAACCCACTAGCACACCTCTATACAATAAGTACAATACAAAGGTTCTTGTATATACAAGAACCCCTAGCCTATGCTAGGCACACAATCAGTGTACCAACGCATTTCTCAAACTTTGCAGTAGACGTTACTTAGTCCATAGAGCTTCAGACTCTATTGTTATTGAATGTACACATAATTTCACTCACAATCAACGGGGGCTCTCTTCAGGGCGTTATGACCTAACCAAAAAGATGCTGAGGCGAGATATGACGCGGCGAATCTTGGTTTAGGAGCGTGCGTTACCCCTTTTGATTTCCTAACGGGTGATTAGGATTTTATACATTTTCTGGCGCCATTTTAAGATTTGGTTCACTTACGCGAAATTCTTTTTGCGCGAATGACACTTGATCAGTTCAATGCCGCGGACAAGTTTACCTTCTACGGCTTCTACGAATTGTGACATTGTTTGCTACAGGTTCAAAATGGTTCCCTAATGAAACTTATGCTTAGCAGCGAGAAAATTATTATTTTCTTGTCCTTTTCCGAATTTATTTTAGTTCTACCATAGATATAATACTTCTTTATTAGTCGTGATCTCTGGAGTCACCCCTTTTCTAGCCATACCATCTTTCAAACAGCCATCCATCGATTCTTTGATCATCCCCTACTCTTAAACAGCCATCCAAATTCGTAATCAAAACTTTCCTCACGCCATTTTCCTCATTCCTCCATCACATGCCCATACCATGACAACCGATTTCCACACAACTTTTCAGTCACCGGTGCCACTATTCTTTATGCTTAGTAGGTAGTGAGAAAATATAGGTAAGCCATGCTGTTTCTATAACAATTATAGTCTACAATTTCAGGTTTGCTCATGCACATAAACTGTCATTTACACAAAAGATGCAATGCTAATAACATCTGCTCAAATAATGATCCATTAACAATTTATTAAAAAATGTATAAAAGACTATGAATATTTACGTTATTAACGTAATCAATTTATAATAAACATGGTAAATACACAAGCCAGAAATGTCGGAATTTAATAATGATGATATATTATAAATTTTAATGAACACCAAACCTCAATGCGGCCTCAGTAACCACATTAGGCACATTTAATAAATAAAAGGTCAATGACTAAATTAAAGGCTAATTATAACAACATGATGTGATTTGATACAGCGTATGTAATTTATTTAAAACTGAAAATTGTAACAAACGTGAGGGATCATATCCCTAATTTTGAATACATAGGTACAACCCGCCTAGGCTTCGCTAAGAGTTATTTTTTTCTAACCTAAGTTTTCTTCGAGAAATGAAATATTTCGTACTCACCAATATTGTAAGCCATATAATAATATATCCAAAATTTCTCTTCTACCCTTGACAGATATAAGACTGTAAAAAGAAAATATGGCATAAACAACATTTGAACCATTGTAGTTTTACTGAAATAAACGTTATAAAAAAGGAGATAATTATCAGGCAATGTCATGATCTTCATTACCGACTTCACAAAAAGGAGGAGGTACTATGTTCGGCTGTTTGTATGTTTTTTTTTTTTTTTTTTTTTGTATGTTTGTTCATCGAATACTCCGCCAATTGTCGACGGATTTTCAAAATTCTTTTTTTGTTCGAAAGTAGATAGTTCTGAGGTGGTCCCATTGTCACCAAGTTAGGATCTGATGATGGGATCTTAGAGAAATCGAGGGCAACCCTCAAATTTTATAGGCTTACTTATTGTTTTTCGCATATTTTATGAAGTATCTTGTGTATTTGCGTATGGTTGTCACCATCTCAGGTAGCTGGGCTGATGATGGAAGGTAGGTACAACTCCTTATCAGTAAGAAGTTACTCGAACAGGCAAGGACTATTTTAGTAAATTGTTTTGATGTTTGATAGGGCATTTGCCACATTTGGTCTCATGATCATCAAGTCATGACCTGATGCTGCAGTCAGGATAGTCTGCAGAGTACCTAACTCCTCGACAACTAACAGCAGATATATCGTGTTTAGGCTCATTGGAAAGGGCTCGATGTGTGGATAAACGTAATGTTAATGAGGAACACCGAAGTACATAGAGACCTGATGCTGAAGCCAGGAGCATCAGAAAAAGTACAAATCTTGAAATTACAGCACCGTAGTCGTGTTTGGGCTCATTTTAAACAGGACTAAATTTTAAGTTCAATGCAATGTTGACATAAGTTTGGCCTGATGCTGCAGCCAGGATTATCAGCATCTAGTCTAATTAATGAATAAGTTATGCTTCAGAGGTGGTCCCATATAAATTTTATGAACTTTGCTTGGGTAGTTTTGGAATTAGCTTCAACAATACGTTTGTTTTCCACTTAGTTTATATTGATGATGTTTATCTTCCTGTCACTAATATTCACATAGCAAGTAGTGTTATATGAATTTGTATTATGGGGTAGGTACAACTAAAAAGCGAAAAATAAAAACTTTTTTACAAAAAAATCAACCGACTTCCAAAAAAAAACACTACAAAGTGAAAAATTACTTTAATTTCGGAAGTCGGTGTCAAAAAAACGAAAATGTGGAACCGACGACACCGACTTCCAAAATTAAAGTAATTTTTCACTTTGTAGTGTTTTTTTTTGGAAGTCGGTTGATTTTTTTGTAAAAAAGTTTTTTTTCACTATAGCTTTTAACTATCGTTTGTCCTCTGTTCTAGCCACTCTGCCAACGAAATCTACTTTAGATTCGTTAAATGTCGAAGAAACTGTGAACGAATTTGTCTAGAACAACATCCTCGAATTTGGTCCCCAGTTTAAATAACCCATTTGAATAACCAAGTTTCCTTCCTTTCAGTTTATAAATGTACTCCAATTACTAGAGAAAATAACAAAGCAGTATTAAAATGTACCGTTTTCATTGAACTTTTTGTTCTGAACAATAAACTATTCGCTGTTTAAAAGCTGAGGCAACATCTTCAAAACTTGTCTGAGCTTCGGAAATAACCATTAAATTTATTTCAATAACTCTTTACTTTGAAGTAATCTTTTTTTTAAATAGTTGTTTGTTTGAATGTAATGTTGTGTGATGGCAAGATACAATAAATTATGACCTGCGTCTGAAGCTGATATCAGACATGCATAATCTACCTATAATGTTCCCACTGTTGGGACACAGGCCTTCTCTCGATGAGAGGGAGTGGGCCGTTATACACCACTCGGGCTCAGTGCGGTTTGGTAGATGCACATGTCCTCGAAGGTTTGGTTCTACAACATGCCGCCCATTTCGTTACGATGTTTTCCTTTACCGTTTTGAGATCAGTGGTGATGAAATAAATTACGCAAAGTACAGGGCCTGTCTGGGTTCGAACCTACGGCCTACAACTCGTACCTTCAAATTACACTGACTGAATTACATTGCAATAAACGTTCATCATTCCATTTCATTTTTCAATCGAGTGCCAAAATCCAACATCATTGGATTGGTTCACTAATGAATTAATTTTTCACTTTTGATTTGTGTTTAGACCTTTTGTTTTTTGTGTGTTTTGTTTTTAGTAGCTGAATGAAAAAAAAAAAATAGTGAAGCGTCTGATAGTAAGTCGGTCTTTTTTTTTCTATTTCATTTCTTTCCCTCGTTCTTTAAAACATTGTTTCACTGATCGAAAGAAAATGAGAGTTCGATACAAACCTACATCTGAATTTTATTCGGATCTGGAACACTGCCAAACGGTAAGGTTTTGTATACCTAATGAAATCCGATTTTGTCGAAAAATAACTTTGGTTTTTTTTCGACTCCCGTTCCTAGGAATTGAACCAATTTGTCGATATGTGTATATCACGTTTCAGAAACCGTTGAACCTCCAATCGGTTTTTAGGTTTGATTGGTACTAAAAGTGCTCCCAGATTTACAGTTGAGAGGTGCAAACTCCCAATCTCTTAATCGCCAGTCAACGCCGCAATCAGAACTTTTGCCGCTTACCAAAAAACATCATTTAATAGCCTTTCACCCTTTTGTAGAGTCCAATTAAATTTTTGTCAGATTTATAACAGCTATTTAATCCAGGGGCGTTAACAGGCCAATGAAATATAATTAGGAAGACAGTATAAAAGGGGATATTTGCACGTCAAGTAAGGGTGTTTCCACACTAGTGATTTCGCGATCATATTGTCTCTTGTGATACAGTTTTTCAACTGGTATATACAGGATACGGGTGACTAAAGTTAAGTTCTGTATTGTATTGCACTGTTTTTGAAACAATAAATTATTATCTTATCATACATATGGCTGACATTCAATGGGCTAGTATCATTCCCGTCCCAAACTAGTTCGAGGACATTAAACAGTTACGACTCTTTCCCACGGCCGTCCAGTTCTGCAGGAACAGTTTTTTATTGAATCCTGCAAAAATCACTAGTGTGTGTTGTGTTCACAGACAATAGTTTGCATGCTGTTTTTTGCGGTGGAGCAACGAGCGAGCAGTATAGATTGGGCAGACGTAAATGAAAATTTAAACGTGATGGACGTGACCATGCTTGTGATATTGTATTGGTATTATCGCCGCCGACAGCAGTGTAAAAAAAGAAGATTTTGGGTTCACCCAATTCTGAAACAACGATCGAAATTGGGTATCTTTCGAAATCTCATGGGCGATTTGAATGATATGCAGGAAGCTAGTCGGAATACTTCCATTGAATTATATATGTAATTAAACTGGATCCTGTTTTTCACTCGACAATGCCATCCAGTTTGTAGTGGCAAAACCGAATAGCATAATTCGAATGGATTGGTTTTTTACCGGATACTGCAAACAGGGTGCTTATTTGAATATATATATTTTAACACGTACCTACACTGTTAAGCGGGATCCTGCAAAAAAAACCGTAGCTGCAAAAAACGGATTCTTGCAGTGGGAAAGAGCCGCGACGAAATAATCACTTTAGTTGCATGTGAATACAGAATCTCGATGACAAGTTACGAACTAGCTGCAGTCACTAGTCGCGATTTACGCGGTTACAGTCGCGCATAAATCGCGCCGTGAATGCCGCAGTCGTTCGCTCGCGCGTCATAGAATGTTTTGTTTGAAAATACCCTAAGTTCAGGATAACAAAGCGAGCGTATCAAGTAAGGCAATAAAAACGTAATTTAAAGTTACCCCCGACTCCATAACGTTAAACTGTTGACATGGGAGTAGTATATTAATTTAATTATTTCGCTGACACTTTTAACTTCGTTTTCGCTAATTTTTGTGTGAATTTTCCGGGAGTTTATGCATTGGGATTAAGAGTTTATGGGTTTTTCAACTAATTGGTATTTAAGTTTTTCTTTTGAATTTTTATTTGTCTTTATAAAATATAAACTGTTTGCATATAATTATGTAGAAAGTTAATCATCTGCCTAGTCTTTTCCCAACTATGTTGGGGTCGGCTTCCAGTCTAACCGGATGCAGCTGAATACCAGTATTTTACATGGAGCGACTGCCTATCTGACCTCCACAACCCAGTTACTGGGTAATACTGGTTGTCAGACTTTCGGGCTTCTGACTACCCGTAACGACTGTCAAAGATCCACGAATGACAGCCGGGACCAACGGCTTAACGTGCTTTCCGAGGCACGGAGGGGTCTCAGTATGTAAAGATGGTTACCCATCCACAGACCAACCGCGGCAAGCGTAGCTTAACCTGATCGATCGACCTGTGCGGCTGTTATTATTTAGCCACGGACCCCTCTCAGAAAGTTAATAATAAGAAAAAAACTATCAAGAATTTTTAGGTACCCACTCGTGTGGTGGATAGCTACATTGGGGCTTAATGCACGGTAAATACTTTATTTTTGTTCGAGGTAAATAATTGTCTAAACATCGGCATAGAAATACAAAATTCAAAAGTTTAGTTACTAGGTACTTTAATTCCAGAAAATCAAAAGAAATTAAGCAGCCAACACCCTAACGAAGCAAAGTATCCCGACCTCTTTTGCTTTCTGAAAGTACTTGAAGAACTATGTCATGAGTCGGGATATGGAGTATCGTGTACAAGCAAGTTACTTCGGCTTCAAAACTACGTGTATTCAACATTTCAGAGGGATCCGTTGAATAACAAATATTCTCTTCATATTTTCTCGTTGACTCTATTATTCAACCTGACGGGGTTTCCGGTCACTAACTGGATTTTAACATTATGTTTAGGGTGGTTTTCTAAAGTATCATTTATAAACAGGTTTTTGGTATAGAATATGCAGAGCTTTAAGTAGTTGAAATTTTACGTGAATGTTTTTCTCAACGATATTGAGAATTACTCAGGGTCTCACTCAAGCACCCAACTGACTGACCATCGATCACATATTTGTTGTATTTGATGCAAAAGTCCTTTGAATGCAAAATGACAGATTATTTGAAACCCAATAATGCTATGTGAATATTTTCAAATATTGCACGAAGTTTGAATCGAGCTTCAAGCTACAACTACTGAAATGAAGACATGAGTAACGGACTTAATAAGTAGCTAATCATTATTTATGCCCAATAGGACCCACAGACAAGTTGCCTGACAACCAAGATTTACGGACTAACGCACATACGTTTATCCAATTGTGTCGGATAGTTGCAATATCTGTGTGCGGTGTAGTTATAAATTAGTCTAAATTGAGACGGTACCTAGTGTCCAGGTGACATAATTCAATTAGATTGCTAGCCATTTGTTAGGCTGCCCACCGACGGCTTGAGTTATGTGCTACCCTCTCATGGCATTTACACACGAATTGCATTGCACTGAATTTTGACTGCAAAATGGGATCCGTTCTGTGGCTTTCTTGTTTTCTTTTCAACTGGTGTGGTAATTGAATTTTAATTGGACTCTTGCGCTCTCTTAAATGCGCATTCTACTTTTTCTGTAATTAAATTGCCAATGCTAATGTTTGAACAGGTTTAGGTACCTACTTGAATAGAAAATGTTTCAGGGTCGTTGCCAAATATTTTTAAGGGACATTAAAGTTGCCTTTTTCCTGACATATTGACACTTTGATGTCCATCGACGCCGTCAGTGACTTTTTAAAAGTTTATAAAATAAACGGATGAAAACACATTAAAATTCAAAGTACCTATACCTACGAAAGGAGATTTCATCGAAAAAAAGTTGTCGTCTATTAAATATGACACTTCTTTCAGTGCCTTTAGCAACAGCTACATATGAATTCCACAACATCAACGTATGTACAGATGCCAGCACATCAACCTACTACAATCTGTCAGATTTCTGTAATAGATTTTCATCTTTATCGCTAAAGCATAAGGTTCAATGTTGATTGGGAAAATTTTACAGTTAGGGGTAGGTTGATGTGCTGGCGTCTGTACGTCCTTATAAGTGTGTACTTACAAATATGAACTTTGCTACAATGTTTCAACTCAAAGCATGTTTAACTATTTTAGTTTCCATTTATTGAACAGAATTGACCTTTGACGTACAAAAGTGCCTTTTATATGCCTATTTGAAATAAATGCTTCTACTTTGACTGTGAATCATTTCAAGTACGATGATTATTTATTTATTTAACTGTTATCATTAATCATGTACAGTTTAGTTGTTCACGAATTAACATAAAGTTACGTACCCAAGTTAGGCTTGTTTTATTATAAGCTAATTGTGTTTATTAAATTACTAGCAACCCGCCTGTTTCGTACGGTGTTACGACTTGACAAAACATCGAGATTTATTTGGTTGTATATGTAAGCTTAATATTAAACTAACTAGTTAACTGCATCAAAATCCTTTACGTAGTTTTGAAGAACAGCGCCGTCAGACAAACAGACACGAAAAATTACTTTAAATTATAATACGTAGGTATAATATAAATACCTATTTTAATGCAACGGATTTTTCTTATAGTAATTATTCTCTGAAGTCACTGGATTTCACCCATTTTCATTAAAATTAGTTTTTCAAATTTAATTTTATATTTGTAATTCGATTTGGAACTATTATATAACCTACGACAAAAGTGCACACTCATTTACCACCAATTAATATTTATTTCAACATCGTGAAGCTTCTATGAACCATGTTTTATTATTTATTAAACAGGCAAATTCCAGATTGTACAATTGCAATAAGTATTCACATCGCGTACCGCCGCCATTAATGGTAATAAAATGTTATTCTGAGCGCATTAAGTTCGGTTAACAACATTATTCATGAGTTTGGCAGACAACAGCTACGCTTTAAATTACTATTAATTGAAAATTTACAAATGTTTGCTAATGAATATAGCGCTAATCTATTCAATATTGGTGTACGTTTTCCGTCGTTTGTATTTTGAAGGACAAATCGTTTTTATAGAAAAATCACGTTTTTAAGTCAGCTTGTTTGTCCACATTCTGGTGGACAGTATAGATTATAATATGTTATGCTTAGGCTGAATTTCAGGAGCTATTATTATGGCCAGGCAGTGCCCATAGTATACTGTAGGTATTTACAAAATAGATAGTCAAAAAGTTATCGTAATTAACGTTTGGTTGATAATATTTCCGGATGTACTTACAAATAGTGTTATTGTAGGTACACTAGACGCTGTTAGTGTAGGTAACTGTAGGTACACTAGAAAAATCACATTAGAAATAAACCAGCCAAGTGCATGCCCGACCATGCACAATGAAGGGTTCCGTAGTTATAGGATGAGTTTATCCCAAAAACAAACTTAACATTGTAGTTGAAAAACTTGTTCTCCAACTGCAAAATTTAATGGCAAATCACAAAAAAAAAAGGGATTATACTACAATTTAACGATTTTTCCTTCATTGTGCTGTAAGACCTTAATTCTTGCCAAATTTCACGATTATAGGTCAACGGGAAGTACTTACCCTATATATTTTTATTTATTTGCGAGTATCAAAAATATATTATGTGCATAAATGGCCGTATTTTTTTATTGCGTAGACTTAAAAGCTTGATTTTTTTAGAGCTCCAAGGGACCGTAGACTACGTATTTGATATTCATTTCACTTGACTACACTACGTTCCTGAGAAAAAGGGTCTTGACAGACTAACAGAGAGACGGACAACGAAGGGTCCCGTATTTTCCTTTTGATATACGGAACTCTAAAAAGCCCGTTGTACCGTTTGCACCATTGACCTGCACCATCAATGGTGCAGGAGAGACAAATTAGTTTCGTTTGCACCATTAATAATAATACAACTACTTCACCATACTTTTCCCGTTTGCACCATTGACCTGCACCATCAATGGTGCAGAAGAGACAAATTGTTTGCACCATTAATATTAATATAACTACCTACTTCACCATACTTTACTAGTCATAGGTAAATAAAATAAAAACCAATAATACGTAGTATTTTGTTTGTGTGCGGAACCTCTTTTTAATATAAATAAACAACCAAAAAGCAACAACAATAATATTTTTTATAAATAAATTCCACAACTACTTTATGTAATAATATAAAAATAATGACGCTACACAAACACATATGATTTATAACTTTCGTTCCGTGGTAGTTTTGTTATGTTTGTTAAGTTTAGACCCATATCTTTGAAAGTGGCCACGGTCTTTTTATAAATGGCAGGTACCTACTGTTTCATCTGAAGTTGTCGCGGTATCTATACTCGAACTAAATGGCATAAGACATTTTTGTTTTCATCAGGCATACAGTGATTGGAATGCTCACGTTTTTTCACAACCTTCGATTCATCCTAAAAAATAAAATGTCAATGTATACTTCCTTAATTCTGGTAAAAACAAGCTTGTGAAAAAAAAAAAAAAACGAGTGTGCTTATGACCACACGACTGAAGTGAAACTTCAGTATTGCGTATTTGGCTACGAGAGGAAGAGAGAAAGAAAATGTGCGCGCGCACTGCTGTCTCTTGCTTATATCCCCCACTCAACTTCCGTTCGCCTCGCCCGATCACACTTTTCGTAACGCTTTACGTCACGCGTTCGCCAGCTTACTCCCCAAGTCAAGCGTGCGTAAAGAAGTTTCACTTCAAAAACCTGGGCACGCCACAATTGCGGCGATAAGTCCCCTCCTTGAGGAGTGGCTGAAGAGGCGACACGGCGTCCTCATCTTCCGCCTAACGCAGGTCCTCACCTTGGGAGGTTCCTTTTCCGGATAAGGTGGGAGGAAACGCCCGGGTGTCACCATTGTGTGGATCGCCCGGAGGACACGGTGGAGCATACGGTGGAGGTCTGCCCAACTTGGGCGGAGCACTGCCGAGTCCTCACGGCGGCGATCTCTCGCGTCCGGCTCTGGTCCATGCCATGGTACGGAGCGAGAGTGCATGGGAAGCCGTTGCCTCCTTTTGCGAAGCAGTAATGCTCGCGAAGGAGGAGGCGGAGCGCGTGAGGGAGAGGCAATCTTTGCGCTCTCGCGCCCCTAGTCGCCGCAGGAGACGCCCGGGGCGTCGGGAATCAATAGCCGATTCCCGGCCACCGTAGGCGCGGGCTTGCGAACGGCGAGCAATGGGCAGCTCGCCGTCCGGTAAGGACCAGGCCCGGGTCGACGGCGCGTTGTGTTCCACGCGCGCCTCAAAGAGATGCCAGTTTTTTTTTTGTTTTTTTCAGTTTTTTTTTTTTGTTTTTTGCCAGATTTTTGTAGTGTGTGTGAAAATGGTGTTGATACCCTTGAACAACAAAAGTCTTCCTCGACTTTGTGCAACAAATGTTAAATTAGTTCCACTCATTGTAATTTGTTATTTATAGTCTAAGCTCCAATTATACAATTACTTATTGAAATAAAATGACAGAATTATAACAAAATAGTTACCTTGTCAACACTCAAATAATATTAGAACATGCAAAGAGGAAATACTTTCAGGAATGGTGCAGATGAGACCATATTATCAATACGGTTTCGTTTGCACCATTCTCAATGGTGCAGATGAGACCATACTATCAATGCAGTTTCATTTGCACCATTAATGGTGCAAACGAAACTAATTGTCTCTTCTGCACCATTGATGGTGCAAGTCAATGGTGCAAACGGTACAACGGGCTAAAAAGGTGTCCTAATAAAACTGGATTAAAAAAATCGCGAACTGATTTATCGCATATCAATAAATGATTCAGAAGAAATCATAATTTCCAATAGCAAATACACTTGATTCATAACAATGGAGGGACGCGATAAATGATCGGATCCCAGCGACGCGATCCCATTTCAAGGCTTTGCATTTAAATCAGAAGCACCGAGGATGCAGTTTCCATATTTTTCGGAAATACCAATGCGAAATCCTAACGTGTATTACGTTCTGATGCCGCTAACTTTATTGGATATTGGGCCACAAAAACATAGAAACAAGATTTATTTTACATTGAAATGAACTCCCATTTTGTAGCTTTAGTTGTCAGATAATTACAATTTGATTCTATTGAAAGATGATTCGGTTTTGATATGGTTTCTATAGACTGGAATTTGAAACCGGTCTTGGTTGTACTTGTAAATCTAATTAGTTCGAAACAAAAGGCATAAAACCAACTTGAAAGTAACAACATGAAATTCAATAGGTATTATTAATTATGACCCTACCTTAAAATGATCTTCTGTTCTGCTGAAAGTAACAAAAATCTTACCCTGATAGTCTGATCAAATGTGTAATCAGTTAATCTGCTATCAACATTGGGTTATAATGTTGTGTTTAGTGGGCCGGAATGGCAACCGCTAATCTGCATTCGCGATTTATTTGATAAAAATGTAAACAGATATATGAGTTTATGGAAAAATAACTTTAAATTCTACACAATAAAGTTCAGTTTACGCTATAACTTAATTTTTTTTACAACTCTGTCAATATTGCTAGTCACTCTGAAATCAACTTAATAACCATTAAAATAAAGTCGATATTTGTTTAACTTGAAATAATATTAATTTGAAACAAGATTGAATAAACTATGTAATCAATGACTTGTCGTCATATGAAGGAAGCATATACAGACAGATTCATCTATTGATCCGGCAAGCCATAGAAACTTACCTTCATTTTGAAGGTCGCTAAACTTAACATTTCCTTAGGCTTTTAATGACACAAAAGCCCGATACAAGTAATCCTATCTTAGGATTATTCCACTTTGTCCCACCAGCCGCCCCACTGGTGGGGCAAGGTGGAATGCCTAAAATTTTGCAGTGGAATCTGCCCTACTAAATCGAAATAGTGGGGCAGATTCCACTGCTTTAAAATCTTGTTAGATTCTGCCCCACTCTGTGGTATCTAGGTTGGTGTGTTTCACCACGCTTATATCTAGAACTATCGGTCGGATTTGAAAAAATCGTTTTGCATATGATACCCCAGTTATTGGCGATATTAAATGATCTTAAAGATCTTTTCTTCTATTATTTAAAGCAATTTTTTTTTTCTTAGGACCCCAGCAATAAGAAAAAGAGTCGGAAAGAACGCTAAGCTAAAAGGAAAAGTGATAGCGCAAGCAGGTGATGCGATGCGACGGAGTGGGTCGGGGGAGCAATAAGTTTCACGCGGACAAAGTCGCGGTCAGAAGCTAGTACCTACAATAAAATAATAAAATTGAAGCAACAAATGACTTGCATTGTCTTAAGATTGTTTAGACGGTGCAAATTATATGGTTGTTTCAAGTTATGATAATATGCCACAGGCAATTGTAAATCAGGCTTAATTTTAGCAACACGACTAGAAAATGACTTATTCCAAAAGAAGCTTCTTTCAACTAAGTTTTTTTAAAGGCAAACTTGCCGAAACAAAGACAGACAAATAATGTTGTCGTCAGTGTTTAATGCGGTCCACATCTCAACGAGCTCAGGTGTTCTGTCCGTCGTGGAACCATCAACAACTCCCCACTTTTACGAGTACATCATAACTTTACTAAAACGTATGTTTTGAAGGTGAAAGGTAGCACACTGGTAACACCCGACGCTGCCCCGCACGTCTTCATCGACCGGTTGACGAAATACGGCTAAGGCCTTGTCCTAATAATAATTATAACCGATCGTCACTTTCATTTTGTTTGGAAAACCCGAACGTGCTTTTCCTCCCTATTCTTCTCTATAGGAACCTACTACGCTTTGGAATGGGCAACTAGCTACATCTTTCTGACTGACCGACTACTTGACAATTTAAAAGTGCCAGTTTAATTGATATAAATGATTTGAGTTTGAGTTTTTGTACGAACGCGACGATGGCGTATTTTCGCGACGATTGATTTTATTAGGATACGGGGCACCTTATAAGACCGATTTAGTCGCGTGATGTGATATAAGTCTGTTTTCGTCGCTCCAGGGTTGCCATTAGTCAGCTCAGTAGGTATTATTGATTGCTAACTTATTGCGCCTCATTACCGTAATCGTCGGGCTGTGAAGTTTTGTGCGAACAAGTTTACAAGTTATTGATGTGGAAGATTTCTGTTAAACTCAATTAACCGGTCAAGTTCTGCGCGTCGCCTATCGGCGAGGAAACAATAGAAAATCAATTGTGTCTCATTATTATTTTTAACAAGGATTACCTATCTACTTCGTCCTCTGCATTTTACCTTGCTTCTTGCTTTTATTTTATCTTTCTCATTTAAGTATAACTTAAGATTATAAGCAAATGTAAGTATTTTATTTTTGTGTACCTGTATTAATCGCGAGTTCTCAACTGCATGCCAATAACCTGTTGGACCTTTGAATTTTAAGGAAAACGAATGGTCTGCGTTATTTAATATCTAAAACTAATAACTAGGAAGTAAGAGGTACTGATGTTCTCATTTGCTTAGCCGACCTTTGCATCACCCATGGGGAAAACAAAAGGCCTCATGGCATTTACACTAAGGCGGCAATAAGTCGACCAGAATTCGTTCCACTGCAGAAAAAAGTGGGAGTAGGAACTAGCTTTGATAAAGTCGATTGCATTTTGAATATGTTGATGATTTCAGGACACTGGGCCATTGCTCCTTCGTAAGTCAGCAATATCGTAGATTTACTGAGATACACATAAAATATGAAACAGTTACAACTTATAGTCGGCGGTCGAGAGGATGCATTCCTGAATCCTGTCAGTGCGACTCACAATTCTATTAGGTAACTAATAAAGATCTAATTCATAAAACACGTATTCATTTGTATGAAACTGGCAGGTGTCAAGAACGCATTCTAAACTAAAGTGCTAAAAGGATCATTTGACGCTTGTATGACATTGACAGGGAGGCGTCGTTGGTAAACATTTGGTAAATTGTATTGAAAAAAAAATGGCGGCGTTACTTTCCGATTTAAGCCATGCGCCACGTAGATCCTTGTACAGCACAGCAGCAGTTCATGTATACAATTTTGACAACATTTCAAACGTTTGTTTTGTAAAAAAGCTCCGCTTGATAACATAAATGAATGGAGAAAATGTTTATTATTTTATATTTTTATTCTTGATTTTTTTTATTGGCTTTACATAAAAATTTAATCAGATTAGACCGAGATAAAATTCCTTTTTTGAGCCATGATTTTACGAAAAACATGTAACAGAAAAAACGACTTTCCTTGTCGAAATTATAATTTTATTAACAGTAGCTGCAGGCATTTTTGGAACATCGCTCTCCAATCAAATGTAAGGACAGGCTATCTAATTTAAATACTTATTTATGGAGCTGAGAGAAGTTTTCCCTGAAGCCAATGATGAATTGTTGCTAGCTCGCGGCGGAGAATAGCTCACCCCTCCCAATACGTAGATGTTGTAGAAGGTAATTACGTCTAACGGACCGGCAGAACCGTCGTCATGTCTGCAAAAATAAATGCCTATGTATATCTAAATCGGTTGCAAGACGTAGTGTTTATGAAAACCACTGTATTTTAGAAGGTCAATGTTCCTGATGTAGGTAAATTCAGGGAATTTAATAGTTTAGTAAACTGAGTACATACTTAAATTACCCGTAAATTCAAATCATAACTTATTCTGTGACAGTTGTATGACACTGCTATAACATGGTAAATTAGCGCCTGAATTTAGATACTTTTAGGCGCTAATTTATCATGTATCACGAGCTAATTCAGTACGAAAAATGAATAAAATAGGTCTTGTAATACGCTTTTTGATCCTCAGTGATGTACCAATTAATCAGCGTTGGTGAGTCATTCAGATAACGATAAAATGAATTGAGGTTTTACGAAATCCTCGCGATTCGTTGAGCGCTTTGAGGTCGTTCGTTTTTAATTTTATTGCTGACGCCGTGTTCTGTTATCACAGGAATGATGTTTACATTTATTTATTATGTATTTTCTTTTGTGCAATGTATATTTTCAGAGGACGGTAAATGAGTTTCGGTTTTTGTGATGAGAACTAACGACTCTTTTTGGCTACTCTTTAAGAATAAATAACAACCTATTAAAACTTAAACTCATCGTAATATACATTTGTTATTCATTTATTATCTTGAATGTGGTATTCCAAGTCGCCTAAATTATGTACACGTCAAGATATAAAAGGTCCTTTTTGCAGCAAATTTTAAGACCCAGCAATTTGATCGTTTGGGCTACTACCGCTCGCAACATAGTCCCTTGCGTATCCTTCCACAAAAGTTGGGTATAGTTTAATTTTACGTACCCTCTCCCGTCAGTGTGTTTCGGACGAACTTTGTAATAAATGCTCCTTGTTTTTCTGCCAGCTGTCGAAGCTGAGTGTGCAACACCTGAGCCCGGCTACCTTATCACACGTATGTATGAATAAATCAAACGTAGACTGAAGCTCGCTCGTTGTACACTGTGTGTTACCTTACATGTATATTTTGGTAAACAAATACAGTACGAAAATAAAGAGTTTCTGCTCTAATAAATTTTTAACGTCTTTTTAAACGAAGAAACGTGGTATGAATTTTATTATAATACAAAATGCTTCGAATACAAATTAATTTTCCTCAAAATCTAAATCAAGTATCTTGACATGGATGGAAAGCAGCAGATGAAGTGATTTTTTACTCCGTTGGTGTAATTGCTGTATGGCGTTCCAGTGTGAGGATAAATAAATAATTAAGCATTAATTAAGCATTGACTTGGCTCGCGAGGTTGTCGACATGTGGGATGTTGACTCAGCAATCATTGTGCCAATAGTCGTTACAGCCAATGGATTGATAGCCAAGAGCCTCGACCAACACCTGAGGAGGCTCTCGTTGGCCAGCTGGATCAAGGGCTTGATTCAGAAAGCAGTACTTCTGGACACGGCTCGCATTGTCAGGAGGTTCCTCTCTCTGGAGCCCTGACCACCGGTAGCTTGGACCCTGTTCCCGATACCGGTGGGCTACTATTATCAGTCAGTCATTTGTTTACCAAACCAGACAAGTAAACAAAAATACACTTTAGTTAGGTTGGTAGGAAGGTTCTATACCAACAACGGATTGGAAACTAACTTATCTTAAGTACTTACACAGTTTTTTAATTTGACTAAAGTTCTTTCATTATCTAGTCTGTTTTAACTTTAAACTTTATTAAGTATCTGTGTTTTATTTCAAGAAAAAGTACTTTGTTTCAAACGTGCTAAAGCTACATTAATAATATATGAAACGTTTTTCGTCCTTATTCTAAACTTAAAGGTCGATCCTTACGTAGGTACGTCGGGGAGATTTCACTTGTTTTTTCGCTAACTATTATTAAATCAAGAAAGGGTTTTGAACCTGACTCATGTAAGTATGTAAATATTATCTTAGCTTTGAATTCCAACAAATTCAATATACCTACCTCAATAAATGGTTTTGAGATCCTACCTACTACCACTCCATTCGAAATCTAATCAAAACTGTTTATCATGTCCATTTAGACGAATGAGAGCAGTGTTGGCCCAGTGGTATCGACCCCGACTTACTAGTTGTAGGTCGTGAGTTCCAACCCAGGCAGGCACTTTACTTTGTGTATTTAATTTCATCACCACTGCTCTCAAAAAGGTGAAGTAAAAAAACATCGTGAGTAAGCCGGCATGTCCTCTAACAAAAATTCGACGACATGTAACATCGACCAACCTGATTATGCAGACTAAATTCAAAGTAAAATATTTGCTTAAGAATGGGACAATACACACTGAAAAATAAATGTTGAAGCATGATTAAATCGTCTAAAATTTTAGCTTGTCCTTGTACGCTTATAGTCTATTCCAAAAGTATCAGATGAATGCGTAAATAAACCCTGTCAAGTTTAAATTCTTACGCAATCACTGACTAAAGGGTATTAATAACTCATTCATCTGCACTTATTTAGGTTTCAATTTTATGTCACACGACTTTTGTCAACGAATATTTGAATAACGTTATTAAATTATAATTGAATAATTATCGCCGAAAACTGAGGCCATAAAATTAAACTCGATTGTCAAATGAAAAACATCATTAATAGGTGATTTTTTAAAGTAGAATTTCGCGATTAAGTATTCAAATAATCAAATTAAAGCACTCATTTTGCAAGTGACACTATCAATTGGTAGGTATTGGTAGTGGTACCTACACAGTTGTACGTTTTCTGATCAATTTGTTTACATTATCATCGGATAATTTTAGAACAGACCATACACGAATTTCAAGAAAAGTACTTTATTTCAAACGTACTAAAGCTATATTAATGATATATCGAACGTTTTTCGTCCTTATTCTAAACTTGAAGGTCGACCCTTACGCAGATACCTCTGGGAGATTTCACTTGTTTTTTCGCTGCCTATGATTAAATCAAGAAAGGGTGTGCTAAACCTGACGCATGTATGTAAATATTATTGTAGCTTTGAATTCTAACAAATTCAATGTACCTCAGTCATTACATGGTTTTAAGTTATGTCTACATCACTCCTTCTAAAATCTATTATGTCCATTTATACTAAATTCAAAGTAAAGTATTCAAATTATTAATGGCGTTTGTTTCTCGATAACATTTAATAGACGGAAGTGGATGGAGAGTAAAGGGGCATTCGCTTTAGAGTGGAACAATACAGACTGATAACAAATAAAGTTGAAGCATGATAAAATAGTCTGAAATCTAACATCTATAGTCTGTTCAAAAAGTATTCGATGAAAATGTAAATAAACCCTGCTAAGTTTACATTCTTACGCAATCACTTATTAAAGGGAATTAGTAACATATTTGCACTTATTTAGGAGGTTTAAATTCTATGTCTCACCACTATTTTCAACAAACATTTTTTGAATAACATTACCTATTAAATTGTAATTGAAAAATGTTTAACCGAAAACCGAGGTTATAAAAATAACTCAATTGCCAAATCAAAAACATCTTTAATTAAAGTGATTTAAAATTAGTATTTTGGGATTACATATAAGTACAAATAATCAAATCAAAGCATTCATTTTGTAAGTGGCACTATCAATTAGTATCTACAGTTGTACGTTTTCTAATCAATTTGTTTACGTTATTATAGTCAATTTGGAACAAATCATACACGAATGTAACCATAATGTAACAATAAAAATATTTGAATTTTAATAGAAAATCCCTCAAATACCAAAGAGCGTAAAATTAAAGACCTTTACAGCACACTCGGACAAAATCAGACAGTTCTTAACTTAAGGATAAACACGTTAAGTCAACGAAATTAAAACGCGAGCTCGAGTGCATAATGTTTCAGTCCTGAAATGCATCTGAAATGTACTTAGTAGCTCTGAGTTAGTCCTTTCTGAGGAAGTTAGTCGCATCGCGTAAGAGAATAATTAAATGAGGCTTAATAAATAGACACATACGTGCTTTTTCCCATGAACTTAGTGCTGAGATAATGTAGGCGAACTCATCTTAGGTACCTACCTAAGATGAGTTCGCGATTTAATTGCCAAAAATGTAAACAAATATGAATTAATGGAAAAGTAACTTTAATTCCTGCACAATAAAGTTCAGTTTACGCTACAACTTCAAACATTTTTATAACTTTTTCAATAGTGCTAGTATAGTGTCACTCTGAAATCAACTTAATTACCATTGAAATAAAGTTGATATTTGTTTAACTTGAAATAACATCAATTGCCAAAATTCAATTGAATAGACCTCATCTACCAGCACTTATAATAATTACTCTAATCACCTGTTCGACAACTCCTACAGCTGTAGTGCTATTCTGTAAAAATCTCACCGTGATAACTTGGGTGAAGTGAGCTTAAAGTGAGCTGTCATTAGTGTCAATCCCTAGCATTAGATGGAGTGACAGCTCACTTCACCTGACTTCTCACGGTAAGATTCTAACAGAACCGACCGGCAGTTTATTTCAAGCTCACTTCACCTTTTCACGGTGAGATTTCAAATAATTTTTTAAACAGAATAGACCGGCTGAAATTAGATGACATAACAATGTTCTATTTTTAACTAACACTCGAATAAGGCAAATAAGTTTTGCACGTGTTTGTTTTTATTTCGTTAACCGATTTTTCTGCCTTTTTTCGCAGAAAAGTTCTAGTGCTTTCTATAAATAGTCCAACACCGCTGATATGGATTACTTGCATGTCGTCAGAAACGTAAATACACAGAGTATGAAACCAAATAAGTATATGGAAGTTATTATTGTGATTCTATAAATATTCCTGTAAGACAATGCTCCTCTGGGAAGAAAAAGGCCCATTCTACGGCGGAAGGCAGTCGGTACACGCCTGGCGTTATAAATCCCTGCTTACGCCAGGGTTCACCTTGTTTAGCTTCAATTACCTATGGTGGAGTAAATCTCGACCTTAGGTAAGGAGTATCTTTAAGTCACATTTCATTTACATTGTTTTGCTTATGATGATAAGCTTTTTTCGCCGTCGAGTTAACTAAAAAATATATGATTACAAAAACACTACATATTAGTCGATATAGAGACAGCATCTCTTCCCAAATATAGTTTTAATAGTATCTAAATTAATGAAACCGAAGTGGACAATATCATATAAGGGTGACTGGTAATTAGTGACTGATACATAAACACGTGATTGTACTCATGATAACAAACAACTTTTACTATGGGACCAAACCTGAAATTGCGAAAAAAAATCTGCTGTTTAGTCGTTAATGTTCGCCTAACTGGTCAAAATGTACTGAACAGCAGATTTTTTTTTCGCGATTTTTGGTTTGGTCCCATAGTAAAAGTTGTTTGTTATCATAAGTACAATCACGTGTTTAGGTATCGGTTACTAATTACCAGTCATCCTATATAAAGAAAAAACATTGCTCAAATCGGCCTATGAATAAATTAATCGTATGAAATCTGTATGATAATTCCTAATCGTAGGGCTACTTCCACATTTTCGTAAATATTTTGAAGAGTGTCGAGTGGTACCACGATTTTATTATGTTGGTTCTTAGGAGTTAGGATAACAATGTATGGCTCCGGAAAAATGTCCTTTGTATTTATCTTATATCGTGAAAGAGGCCTCTATTCCAAAATAATTTTCCTGTTCCTAGAAATTCTATAGAAATTATTTCAATAGAAAAAGGTTTATGATAAATTAGATAGAACTTTAAGCAGTACATACGAACATGCGAAAGTTATAGATGTGTATGTATCTCATACAATACATAAATATATAAGTATCTTCTTTCGAACAAACTTCAATCCCACGTTAGACCCGTCGAGTGGTTGAGGTAAAAAAATCCATTCTTAGTACACCTCCGCACTGTATTACATTTATTAGTTTTTCATTAATAAAAGTTTCTTATGGTCTTTAGGCTATTCATTTGGTAAAGGATAGTCAGTAAAGTATAGATAGTCAGTCATTCACCGAAAATACTCGTAGGATACCCAGGAAATCTACTATAATTTTATGTTGCATCGTGTTTGGCCATAACAAAATGACTACTACACCCAATAGAAAAGGTAAGAAATAATAGATACTGGGGTGTATTGTTTTTTTTTTTTTTTACTTTGTTTGTTTTTTTTTCTTAAATTTTATATTGGGTGTAGTAGTCATTAAGTTACTGGGAGTGCTAAGTACCACATCCACTTGCGTGTAAAATATTGTGAAAATAAATCTAAAATTAAACAGACTAATTAAAAACTTTCAACTCACGTAAGACTATTCAGATTCAATTCTCCCCCAACTTAGAGACCGGTCGCGAAATGTAAAGGTCACTTTACAAGTCTCCATGAAAATTTAAGTCGTTCAAGAGTGCCACAACCTGAGAGGGCTTTTTGTTGGAGAAATTATTTAATTACCCTTCGTACCCGAGTGAATATGAACTAACAGGGACTAACAAAGCCTCTTTGGGCATGGAGCAGTTTAAATGTTAATTCTTCATGCTCTGTAATTACGGTGTATTGTCTGTGTCGTTCATGCATTTAATGTAATTGTTGCCTTTCTCTGACTACGGTTGTTTCTATGAATTTGAAGCATGTTTAAGATTTTATCTTTGAGTCCTTTGGAAAAAAAAACATTGTATATTTGCTAGGTGGTTACCTAACTGGTTTCGACGTTTCGAATCTTTTGATTTGCTTTATAAAAAATCTTTCGCTAACACTTTTTTATGCCCTGGATCCAAAGTACAGGGGGCAAAGATATCGACGCGCAACGTGGTTCTGTGACAAATAAACCTGAGGGGCAATTCTCGTGATTTTAAGAACTTTCACAGTCTGATCTGTCTCAATCTGTCAAAAATACCTCTAATTTCCCTACATTTTGACAAGTTTTTGACATTTGTTTGTCGCTGAGATGAGACTGCGACTAGATTTTGAACGTTTTAAATTACGAGAATTCACCTTCTGTTTTTCTTTAATTCTTTGTTTCTTTCAAACTGCTGTTTCGTAAAATTCACCCGGCTATTAAAAAAAAAATCGCTGTTCCATACAATTTTGACCGTAAAAAGGTTAAAGACAGATTTTACAGTTTTGTATGAAACAGTTGATTTGTTTTTTTTTAATAACCGACGAACAATTTCTACCCTGCGGTCTAGAATCATATGCCGAGTTCATGGCAATAGTTTGCGCACCGTGCATAAAAGGAATGGTAGCTATCCCTAGTAAAGTAACATTTTCAGTGTAAGCAACTCTTCACAAAAACCCAATTTTGTCCTCAAACTAATTCCAGGCGTATTAAGATTTATACGGACAATATAATTTGGTTAAGAATAATTAAGGTTCTTTGTTACGGTGTCGTTGAATGTCCTACAATACTGATAGTTTCCTTTTGATGTAGATTCGTGTAATTGTCAAAGACTTGGCTGAGATGTCTTGGTTTTGAAGGAGGATAATCTAATCCGGAGAATCGGCTGATGAAGCGGCAAAATCAGCTATTCATCAAATTACCGAGAAATATAATATTATCTATAATTTTTATATGATCACAATTAAGACGTTAAAAGCCGAGGGCAAAATGGTTTAATTGTACTTGTAGCTAAAAATATTTGTTGTAAATTCATCAAGTCTGCCATGATTGTGTGAATAATGTAATATTTCTTTTTAGGCGAAAAGTAAATTATTTTTGTCAAAACCTTGTTTTCTATCCCTCATACCTGTATGTTTATAAATACCCACCAAACGAGTTTTTTTTTTTAAATATACGATTGAGACTAATTTTTTTAATTTTACATTGTTGGGAAAAGGCTAGGCAGGTGATGATGATGATTGAGACTAATTTTAATTTTTCTTTCTAAAGACAAACTACTGAAGCGTATAGATTTCGAGTGGGGTATTTTTAGCATGTTGTTACTTGTGAAACACGATACTAGGACGTGTGATTTAGTTGAAGGTGAAATAATAAATGTTGTATATTTTTACAACAAAAGTAACTGATGATAGTACAGACAAGTGTCTTAAAACTACAATGTTAAGAGTGATTATTTTTGATAAAAAAGATATTTCAAAGATTTACGTTGGCATATAGTGAAACCGTACAAATTCAAAATAGTCTACAACCTAATGCCGCACACGACGACGTAAGTATTCAAAGACCCTTAATTTTCTTGACTAGAAAATATTACACGAAATCTTTGTGCTTCACTATTTACCATGTTAATTGGCCATCCATTTTTAGACTGCGACGCTTGTGCATTTTTCATTATAAAAGCAAAAACATTTGCATAATCATGTTTCTATTAAAAAGCGTCACTTTGAAATGTTTTCTCGCTAAAGTTGTGTAAATCAACATTTTTATAAGAAATAAGAAAAATGTAAGGTTTTAACTAAACAAATTGCATTGAAGTCTTATTAAAATGTGTAAAAGTCCTCAGGATTTTGCTTTCATACAATTTTATAAAATGCAAACTTTGCTAATAATAATTTCATTCAAACAGATTTTCTTTTTTTGACAAAAAATGCAATGTAGGTAAGTCTTTTTTATTTTTTAAACGTGTATTTTAAGAGCTACAATGTAGTATGTATCATGGAGCGTATTTTGAACTTCAAAATGTAAAAACGTTATTAAGTTCAAAGGAAGTTTAACCTTATGAATATGAATAGGAATCCTTCACAGAAATGTTAACAGCTGGACTGGTTGTTCAGCTTTTCAAACTCATGAATAAAATCTTTTATAGGTGTTTCCTAGAACATCCCGTATCGTAAGTAATTTCGGACCAAAATTAAAATTATCCTACCTAATACTCATCAACCAAAATCTAGGATAAGGAACGAAAAAAAAGTAAAGAAAAAAGTTTTGATCGCAAAAAGTTACAAGTATTCCGTTCTGCACACATTCTTTACCAAAGAGTATAAAGCTATATTTCTTCATTTAATTTCAAGGTCGAACAACATTAAAGAAATCAACAAGATACCTTAGGCCCTTTCTACTCACACATTTTTGTTTCCTTGAAAAAAATCGGTTTAATCACCGTGTATAGGCACGGTCGTCAGTGATGTATGGATCTCTGTGGAAGCTTGCTGACGGACACGTTTTTTCTACAGTGCGGTTTATACGCCGCGCCGTACCGTAAAGAAACCGTGTCGTGTACAAAGGACATTACAGTACTTATCGATATTATGAGAGTAGAAAATTGAGTAGATAGGATGTGTCTACGATGAATAAACTTTTATGTTATGCAGATTACATTTAACTCGGCGCTGAATGATCAAAGGTCGTAAGTGACGTAACAGGATTCTGTTATAACGATGTCACATGTATTTGCATATTTATTATTCGGTTACTTAACATAACATTCAGTTCGTAGTATCATATATACAGGGTGGCAGGGATACCGACGCGCAACTAAACATGGATTTAGTATATGATTGTGGACCCTGCGTTGAAATATTTCGTCAGTTATTAACACAACATTATCTATACACATATTTTGATCGTTTTAAGCTGATCCATCCATGTTCGCATAACTCTACATAATGTATGTATCAACAGATTTTTTTTTCACGATTTTTGGGTTGGTCCCATAGTAGAGGTACCTACTATGGGACCAACCCAAAAAGTTGTTCATAATGATGAGTACAATGACCTCTTTTAAGGATTAAAGCGATAAAAATGTAACGGTGTATGTACAGACGCCAGCACATCAAACTACTACAATCTGTCAAATTGATTTTCAACTTTATCGCTAAAGTATAAGGTTCAAGGTTGATTGGGAAATTTTGAATGTTTAGGTAGCTTGATGTGCTGGCGTCTGTACATAATTTCAGTTAAGTATGGGTGTATAATTATAAAGGTGTTGTAAAAAAAATAGGTTCAGATATCTCTGATTTGCTGTTAACGCGTATAAATACCAATCAGATATACAACATTAATATTGGCGCATATCTGCAAGCGTAGTGTGGGACGCCCCCCAGCTAGAAAGAAAGAAAATATGTTTATTTGCGGCAAACATGACGCATCAAAAAACAAAATAACAATTTGGGAGAAAACATGCATCACATCCACGCAAAACAGCCATCGCTCAGCATAATGCTAAGACCCGATACGAGACAGAGCCGCAGCGCTGCTTTCCAGCGAGAGCCGGCGTTGACGTGATGACGTCAACCAGTGCAGCATACGGTGGACCGGCAACCTTAAAAAGGTGGAAGATAGACTGGGTGCGAAAGGTGGAGGACAGAGCGTTTTGGTGCAGCCTGGGAGAAGCATATCTCCAGCAGTGGACTGGGACAGCTGAGTTGATTGATATAAAATTACAATTTAAGTAGTAACAGAACTAATTTTTTGTTACAATTAACAGACAGAGGCTATTGACGCCACTGCTGGGTCATATGCCTCCTCTCTGTAACAGGAAGAGTCCTATCATCGTACGAAAGCTGAAATACCGTAAAATCCTTAAAGTATTACCATCACAATAACGTCAGCAAAATGTTCTAAAACCTAAAGTCAGGAGCGAAGATATCCCGTTCCAAGATTTAGAACAGCAATAATCGTTTGTCAGACCCTGCACACATTTCAGCTACGGATTTATGATTTTATTTATCTTTGAAGCGGCAAACCGGTAAATACCTAGGAGGTAGTTACCGGTACCAAATGGCTGGTTATTACTCGGGTTTTATTTATTTGAGTTTTGTTTTTAGGTATATTTGAATTAAGAATTTGGGAACAAACTGAAAAGTTCAAATTCCATTGCAATCAAAATATTAGGACCTTTTTCTTACAAATGGTCATTCAAAACTCAACTTAGAATACATTTTACTAAAGTAGATAATGCGATGTAATGTTAACTATCTGAGCTTCTTAACACTGCTATAGATACACTGTGTGCAGTAACTTGTGGCAGTGGACTCAATAATCTAGGAAGATACCTTGTTGGAGAGGCCCTTTTAAAAAATGACTTTCGAGTACCTCGAAACTTAAGGAGCCCGGCGCGGGCTTTGATGAAAAGATATAGGCATCTTTGTTTGCAGAACGCATTTGAGCGTTTCTTCAGAAGAAAACAATGCACGTACGAGTAAGTAAATCCGTACAAACATACATCCGTTGTTTAATGATTGCAGTCTGATAAAGCGTGTTAAATAAATGCCTATTTTTTGCACAAACTATATGCAAGTAGCTTGCATAATTGCATTATTTTGTATCCATTCACAAATAAGAAATTGTTATAGCACAATGTTCAGTTTTATAATTTAATGTGCAGTTTTATCATTTCTAAAGTGACGATATTATTGTGGACGTCCACGACACGGCATCACGATAACACAGAATATATGAAGTGAATTCGTTTTTCAATTTCCGTCTATCGTTATAACGTGCACATTTTTCCATTCATTTTTTGAACGTGGACGTGGACGTCCATGATATTTATTTTATTATTTATAGTTTCCCACTGCTGGGACGTAGGCCTCCTGTGTTTTTGAAAGGGAGTGTGCCGTTTTCCACCACGCGGGCACAATGCGGGTTGGTAGATGTCACATGTCTTCGAACTTTTGGTTCTAAGTCATAAAGGTTTCCTCACGATATTTTTCTTCACAGTTTTGAGAGAAGTGATGAGGAAATAAGTTATACAAAGTAACGTGCCTGACTGGGTTCGAACCCATGACCTACAATTCAAGTCGGGGCCGATACCACTAAGCCACCACTGCTCCTATAATATAGTCACAGTAGAAATTACAAAAGCACACAATAGCATGCTGGGCTATTAAAATACTTCTGCGCAAGTAACAGGCACAATATTTGAAGCTTTATCTACTAAACACTTCCAAGCAAAGCGGAGCTGTTATATACATGGTGAATTTTTCGTGGCATAAACGCAGTCCTAATGTGAATGTGTATTTATCTAGGAGCAGAAAATGTGAAATGATGCCATTAGAATTCGGAAACCACACATTCACATAATGCTGTCATTTCCACGTCTGATATCGAATTCAGGATAAACATGTACAGTTAACAAAAGAGTTGGATATGTAGGTAAGAAAGAAATATACAGTATGGAAATCACATTATATGCAATAAATCATACTACATACTTGTTATCGCCTTTTCTGACGATATACAAAAAATTCAAGAAATCGGTTGCGAAAAAAAATCTGCTGTTCCCTACTTTTGACGAGTTATGCGAACATAAATGTAGGGAACAGGGTTAAGTGGTATAATTTGTAAATGTGGTTTCCATACTGTATTATGTACCTACTGCGCAGGCAATTTGAATGTCAGTCCCTCTCTCAGAGAGAAGGCTTGTGTCCCAGCAGTGGGAGCATTAAAGGCTGATTTATGCTATGCTATTGTAATAACTTTATAAAACATGTTAATTATGTGACATAACATCTCGCCTGTTTTCCCGCAGGGTGAGGCAGAGATGGCCAATAGTTGGTACACCAAAATTTCGCCAGTTATGCCCCATGTGACAGGGGGCAAGACTATTACCATTAACCGGGCACAAATCCAGACTCTGGGCTGGTACTGAGAAATTCCTAATGGGAAAAACCCAATAACCCTTTCCTAACCTGCACCCTAATTGCGAATAAACGATCAATCACAATCTGAATCATTTTGAAGGATATTGCTAACCCATTGGTAACATATTGGAAAAATTTGTCTGCTCAACAAAGTAAATAACGCAATGATACTGTCTAAATTAAAGGCATTCTTGCTGTTAGTGTGTAATGCAATTACCCCGCTAGGAATCGAACCCCAGGATCTGATATTCAGCAATAGCGCTTACAATCACTAGACCAATAAGGCAGTCCGTTGTTTGTTATTTCTTTACTTATTATTAAAGAAATTAATTTAATTCAGCAAAAATACAATAATATCAACTTATAAAAAGAGTTACATGTAGATGCTTGCATACTTTTTTCTTTTGTTGACTGTACTTACAAATACATCAAGCTAACATTGACGGTCGATTAGATATCTCTTGTTCCCTTGATTCAGTATATGATTGCCACAAAACGTTATTTATTTATTTTGGTTTGTACTTTCGAAATGTGGGTGTAGTATAGGTGCAGTTGCGTATATGAGCGTGATGTTATGTTATGTTTGGAGGAGGGGCTTGTGGCTAAGTAATATCAGCCGCACGGGTCGATCAATCAGGTAAAGCTACGCTTGCCGCGGTTGGTCCGTGGATGGGTGGGATCTACGTTTTGGCATGCACAACTAGCTTCTACTTTCTGACTAACTGACCGACTCTTTGACAGTTAAAAAGTGTCTGTAAATGGTTTAATTAAAATTAATACTTTGAGTTTGACTTTGAGTATAATAAAACCTTCCTATTCAAAAAAGTAGGTGAACCCATTTATTGGAAATAGGTGAAAACCTCTATTTATTTTCTTCGTGGTGATAACACATAAAAATCTATCTTTGATGTCTTCCCAAGATTCTTATTCGTAGAACTTGTATCAAACGATTCGTTGCTATGACGCTAATACTTTCATGACTATGTATGTTAAACTAAGCAAACAATTCCTAGAAACGATAAGAAAGAATTCTTGAGAAGAGCAAAAATATTAAATATATTTAAATTATATTTAAAATTTTTTATAATGCTTTATGAAAAATATTAAATAATATCTTCAAAGGTCTGTTGATGTTACCTCATAATCAGCCTATAATGTTCCCACTACTGGGACACAGATCTCCTTTCTGTGAGAGGGAGTAGGCCGTAATCCACCACGTGGGTCCAGTGCGGGTTGTTAAATTTCACGTCTTCAAATTTTTGTTCTAGGACATGCCGGTTTCCTCACTTCCTTCACCGTTTTTTAGAGCAGTTGTGGTGAAATAAATTGCACAAAGTAAAGCGCCTGCCTGATTTCGACCCCACAGCCTACAACTCTTAATTAGCGTCCGTTACCATTAGGCCATCACTTCTCCTAGATGCACTGTTACCGATGTTAACTCGCAAAGGTTTTAAATTAACATGTATGATTTAATAACATTGCTGGTCAATGGAGCTTCTAATCGTAGGCTGATCATGAATAAGACGAATCGAACGACACAGAAAAAAGCAAGCGAGTATAGTTAACACAACTAATTGTTATAAAATGAGGTGAAAAAATACCTATCAAAAGTAATATAACACTAATTAACATTTATGAAAAAAGGCGCTAACAAGATAGAATCTAATCTAATCTAACTATAGTCCGCGCGGAACTAGTTGGCCGCTGAGGTGGGGACAGGGGTGAGGCGGCGGTTCGCAACGCACGAACTGAGTAATGCGCCCCCGCCCCTCCGTCCCACCACTCACATACCTAAAGCGCAGCCAACTAGTTCCGCGCGGACTATAGCCTGTAATTTCCCACTGAAGGGCAAATGCCTCTCCCTTTTACACACAATTTAGTATTTTACTAGGGTCAGCTGTAAGCTAGATACAACTTTAATTAAAATATCATTAGCAAGTGATCAAAATGCTGTGGAATACCGTCCTTAGATAACTTCCAAAAATGCCGAACTAAGCGAATACATAATTACAGAATATGTGATAAAATGCTCTGCCTAGATAACTTCTAAAAATGCCAAACTAAGCGAACGCATAATTACAGATTCATAGGGTACCATTAATATCTCCATGATCCCGACTAATGAAACGTGGAATCGATGGCATCAATTAGTCGTACAAACGGAATCTATAGCTGTTTTTGGCATTAATAGGTAAATTATTCAAGTGGCCATACCCTTAAATTACTGATCAGTACGGTACGAATATGTACAAAATGATAGGTATATTATTGTCTGCTGAATTCATGCAGTCGCAATAGAGGGATGATGAAAATTTTATTATTTTCACTCAAAAAACATATCTGTTTTCAAATAGTGCAAGACTTTTTGTTTGCAGTATTTGCAAATAATAGCACAATAACCCTCCTTTTGGGCTGCGCCGCAGTTGGGTAAAAAGGTCTAAAAGTTTAAAAAAATTGCCAAGTTATAAAAATATTTTAAAATAACTGCTAGACAAAGATGGCACTGCTATAGAAGTGACGTCACGACTGTGTAACTTCATACTAGCGCCATACATTGTTTGTACCATGCGACAAGGACGAGAATAATCCCCACCAAACTTTTCCAAATTACCTTAATTATATTAATTACAGATTTTTTCGATTATCTCGTTTTAATATTTATTTATTAATATTTCAGGCGACGCAGGCCCAATATAAATACCTTAACCTGAACATACAAAATTACAAACATACATATTATTTTATTATAAAATAGTACTTCACTAGTTTGTTCTTGTGTTGTTCTGTGGCACTTGTTCGCGGAAGCGATGGAACACCACGTCCTTCCGTCATAATATCATAATCAGCCTATAATGTTCCCACTGCTGGGACATAGGCATCCTCTCAGTGAGAGGGAGTGGGCCGTAATCCACCACGCGGGCCCAGTGCGGGTTGGCAGATGTCACATGTCTTCGAATTTTTGGTACTAGGACATGCCGATTTCCTCACGATGTTTTCCTTCACCGTTTTGAGAGCAGTGGTGATGAAATAATTTACACAAAGTAAATCTAGATTCGAACCTACGACCTACAACTCGTAAGTCGCGGCAGTTACCACTTGGCCACCACTGCCCCCTCCGCTCAAGCCTTCCGTGGAATTACATTATTTGTTCGAACATTACAAATATTAATCACCATCCACTTACCTGCTAAAGTTCACCAAAATAATTTTATTTTTTGTGAATAACGATTACCTACCTGCATATTTTGTTCCAGTTATTGTGGATATTACTTTTAAATTCAATACTTTGCTTAATATTAGCTAATTTTATTTCGAAGTATATTCAGATAAAAACTAAAATAATGGCAGTGCCTTTTATTTTAAGACCTTCGAGCAAATGTCAAGGTCACCTTAGCTGAAGACAATTTGCTTCCATTATGTCAATACGTAACTAAAGCCCAGTTTAAAAATATACCTAAAAAATCTAACAAAAACTTCAATAAATGAAAATAGCAACAATTTATTCACCTATTAGTTGACACTAGCATATGTTTAGCAAAAGAATCTGCTCTCAATAGGCGAAGATTTTCACGTCTAAACGCGGCGCCGACGCAATCTTGGAGGTGGTGCATTTTGCGATCGCTGCCGCAACTGAGGTGCTGGTCTCTTCCGCGACCCACATTGTCGCTTACCGCATGGGCACGGACGTCGCAGACAGTCCTCCACAGCTGGGCAACGAGGCTGTATGTCAGTAACAACAAGTATTTAACATTTTAGGATGATTTTTATCTAGCAACATAGGTTCCAATTTATTCTGGGTCTGGGCCTCCACTAAAAAGATCTGGGTCTTACTACGACAAAACAAAACGGCTCTGAAGTTGTGCTTGCAATGATGTTCAGTCCATGGCATTAGAAAGCGCGTTCAACTGATTTTTCCAGACTCCCAAAATTCAAAGAAATAACGGTTGTCAAGACTGCAGATCAAATCGTGTATTATCACCGACATGATGGTTAAATTAGAACCCTATCGTTATATTAAAAAGCTATGTGGATAGACCAGAACATTAAAGCTAAGAACTACGAAGCAAAAAAAAACATCAAATTTTGGTCGACTTTGCACTTTTAATTTTCTATTTTTAGTTTTATATTTTACCAGTTCTTCTAAGCATATACTAAACGTAAAACAATCATAGACAAACCTATAATAACAGGTCCAAACACTAGTAACACAGAGCCTATTAGTAACCGCAGTATTGCATTATGCGCCTCCTCCTTTTGGTACAAATCCAAACCTCGGAACATGCACACCAGGCCTGCAATATCAAGGAATTATTAGCCATTCCCATCGTTCCATAGTATTGTTCAAATAGGAAATTGAGGCATTTATAGATGTATACTGGATGATTTTATTACAGTCTCGAAATTTTTAGATCATTTTTACATCTGTAAATTTTTCAGGGTTTTCTACCCATGAATATGAACAACTTTCACTATGGGACCAACTACGAAATCACGAAAAAAAATCAGCTGTTTAATACAAAAGTTCAATACCTACTTGACCAAAATGTATGAAACAGCAGATTTTTTTTTTTCGTGATTTCAGAGTAGGTCCCATTGTAAAAGTTATTCATATATTCATGGGTAGAACACCCTGAAAAGTTTCTAGACGTTAAAAAAATCACCAGTTATATCCACACATACTAACCTGATGAAAGCATACATATTCCGAGAAAAAAAGCTGACATTAATAACACGCTGAAAAGAGCAGATTGTTATTAGATTTATAACACAAAACATAACATCCCTCAAACGCCCCCCAGATTGATGGACCGACGACCATAACAAAGTGGCTGAAATAAACTGGAAGGTGGAGGACAGAGTGTTGTGGCGCAGCCTATGTCCGGCAGTTGGACTGCGAAAGGCTGAGTTGATTAATTGAATATATCATCACGCCTACTTTTCCAGAAGAGCTAGGCAGAGATGTACCTATGGCATATTTTAATTTCGCTAATTGTGTTTTGTTGGTCCCTTTTTATTCGGAGTTAAATATTTATTTAGTACCTACATTTATTTGATGTTAATAAATTGTCACAAAAGAGGATTTGCCCTAGACAACCAGGTGAGCTTATTTACAATGCTGTGTGTTGCTAAGTGGGTTCATATGTGGCGGCGATCCATAAAATTGCTAAGTGCAAGTCGTCCTAAAAAGTCGGACTTCATAACTGTTGTCCTGTATGAATTATAAAGGGGCTTAGAAAAATTGTTGATCCATGTATTTTTATTCTCATAGCTTGGTACCCATGTTAAGGCTCCCGCAGACAGGCACAACGCGACTCTAGTTGTACAATTTCTAAGAAAACTTCATGGAAATTGTTCTACCAGAATCGCGTCGCACTGTCGCAAAGAGTCGTAAGTCGCAAAGAGCAGCGCGTATAAAGGCCAAGAGCCTTTAACCGCGCTGCTCTTTGCGACTACGACTCTTAAAAGAGGCGATGGCAAATGTAGATAAAAATTATGCAAAGAGATGGTTCTTTGCATAATTTTTAACTACAATTTTGACTAATTTGGTAGATTTTGAAGTGTGTTATGATTTTTATAGCATGCTATTTGCGCTGATAAAGGTTAGGCCTGTGCGTGGTACTCGCATCCGGCGGCGGTGCGGCGGTGTGCGCATGGCAGATGTACAAACTAAACGTAAACGAAGCAAAAATAAATATGTAAGGCAAGCATGTGGTATTCTGTCCTTTCTGCCTACCCCTGTGGAAAAAAGGCGTGATTTTATGTATGATATTTGTGCTACACGGCAAAAAACTCCTTTGAGAACAGGAATAATGGAAAAATTATATTAGGAATGTTCAGATGGTAACTAGTCTAATTAAAAAAACAATCAAGTCGCACCTAAATCTCACCATTGTACTGATTGTATTTATTAAACTAATGCAATAAATACTCTCTATAAAATAAAACGGTTGTAGGATTTAAATACAAAAAATAATTTTAGAAAAATAAGGCGAACGTCAGGCGACGTTTCACTGAAGTCAGATGAAGTCAAACCAAAGTCAAACTTTCTATCAAAAAGTACTCTGTGGTCAAACTGAAGGGTCGCAGATCATACATTCGTTCCATAAATTAGGTTCAAAAGAAAAGAGGTAGGTACGCTACGGTTGAGTTTTTATTCTCACGATTTGTTTATTCGAACTTTCTTTGGACGCTTGAGAAAAAGCTATATGAACACAGTCAGTTGAGTAATAACCGTGTAGAATAGGTTAATCGAGACGTAGAAGAAATAAGTTGAGATTTTCAAAAATCAAAATATTTTATTTCACATAAACCTACATGGGCACTTATGAACCGTCAGAAGCCAGGTGCGCTGTTTCAATCCGTCGTTTCCTATGGAGAAGAGCCGGCAAGAAACTCCACTTTTACGTGTGTATAATGTTCACTTAAATGTCTCACTGATGGTGGCGCGTGTGTTGGATCATTCGGTTCCCTACAAAATGGTTGAGTTGGATGGTGCTGATCCACGCGTTATGTTCGTGAACGGGTGCCGTCGGTTGAGACTGGTCATATCTTAACTGCCAAGGCTTATTTTTAATCTTATATTTTGAATGGTTTCTTCACTAATACTTGGTTGTGGTTAAATAAATAAATAAATAAATTCATTTGTGTTTTTTTTACATTGTTCTCATATATAGAAGCAACAAGAATAATGTACTTAGGATTTTTTTATATCTTGATTTAAAAGAGTGTCCATGGAGTTTCTTGCCCGTTCTTCTCCATAGAGATCTACGTTTTGGAATGGGCAACTAGCTTCAACTTTCTGACTAACTGACCGACTATTTAATTTTGACAATTCAAAAGTGCCTGTACATGGTTTAATTGAAATAAATGCTTTGAGTTTGAGTTTATCCGAACATTCTTTGTAGGCTTAGCAAAAAGCTCTATGAACACAGTCAGTGGAGTAATAACCGGGTAATATGGGTCAACCGAGATATTGCATTAGATAGTTTACTTAATTTACTTGATTAATTTTACTACCCTGCTTCATACGGTTTTTACGAATTTCAAAATAACTTCTTTATGTAAGTTTAATCAATAAATACATTCTCTATATGATGGTGAACACCGCATCAAAATCCGTTGCGGTCACAGGCAGACACGAAAATCGACTTTAATTTATGTACAGGTAAGTTAAACACACTAGGCATATAAAATTAGCCACACAACTAAATTATGCACGCGCAGCCATATATCTGTCAGTTTTCTGCGAAACGGTTGTCTGATATTATGTTTATATAAAGATTTAGAACTAGATATTGTGTATTTATTTTATTTCTTATTTTAATTTTTTTCTGTACCGGTTGACGTCATTACGTCAACGCCGGCTGTCGCTGAAAACCAGCGCTGGGACTCTTCGCGTAGGGTCTTAGCATTATGCTGAGCGATGGCCGTTTTGTTTCATATTTTCCCCGAACTTGGCTAAATAATAACAGCGGCACAGATCGATCGATCAGGTTACATACCGAGAACCCTCCGTGCCTCGGAAAGCACACACAAGCAAACTGTGCTGTTTAAATCACACAGTAAAAATACATATTTTAAAAGTTTTCTTATGTCTCAGCTCTCTGAACTAAGACATTTTAACTTCATCTGAAAATATACTAACCTACATTTTTCTTTGTGTCGGAACTACGTTCTTAGTATTATTAGATGTCTTGCTTCTTTAAAAGTCCTTATTTGTTTAAGACTAGGTTCAGAGTTACTGTCTTTGCTTTGTGCGGACGTATGTTTTGCTGTTAGTTGGTACCTACCTATATCACAATGGTACTACGCAATTATTTATTTTTATATACTTTATTGTATTTCAGTAAATACATAACAAAAAAAAAATCATTTAACACAACAAAAAATACAATGGTCGTTCTTATCGCTTTCTGAGACCTCTTCCAGGAAAAATATGAATGGACGGTGATTGCGTGGACATAAAAATGGGGTTTTCATTGGTGCAAGTTAATAAAGGTACAATATACTATAATGAAATGACAACTTCAAATTAAAGCAGCTACGATAACAAGATCAAAACAAAAAGTAAAGTTCCTTCATGAGTCTCTTAAATACAGCTAACGATTAAAAAATAAATCATTTGGAATCAATTCGGATTAATTTTGATTCAGAGAATATTGACATACGGTCTAGAACATTTGATCTGCCGATCTATCCTGTCAAAATGTCAACGAAAACACTATAAAGAAAAGATTAGAGGTTCTTGTATCAAGTCCCATGGTACAGATTCGGAAAAATGATCATATGAGAATATGAATTATATACTTTAACAGGGTCGCAGATTAATTATGTACATCATCATAATTTCAACACTGCTCTTAAAACGGTGAAGAAACCATTGTTAGGAAACCGGCATGTCCTAGAACCAAAAATTCGAAGACACGATGTGACAACTACCAAACCGCGCTGGGCCCTCGTGTTGGATTACGGCCCACTTTCTCTTACCGAAAGGAGGCCTGTGTCCCAGCAGTGGGAACATTATAGGCTGATTATGCATCATTTCAGATGAAAGATGTCCACTGCTGGACATAGACGTCCCCCAAGCATCGCCACTCCGAACTGCGGGGTAATTGCGTAACACACTAATAGTAGCAATGGCTTTCATTTTGACAGTACAACAACATTCATTGCGTTGTTTATGTTGTTGAGCTGACAAATTTTTAGAACATTTATGAAGCAATGGATTAGCAATATCCTTCGAAATGATTCAGATTGTCATTGATAGTGTATTGCGCAATTAGTTTAAAATATGTTTTTCTTATTTAGAACGAACTACCCTCTCACTAGGAGCCGGCCGTTGATGCCGCCACAATTATTAACTTTTGCAGTTATCATCGTTTACTATTTTTATTATGATTGTATCTGTTTTTGTTCCAAAATAAACGATTTATTATTATTTAATTAGGGTGCCGTTCTATGCCTATGTAAATACGTACATATTATTATGAAGTCATGAATATGTATTCGCCAAACCTTTGTCACATAGAATGCGAGAGGACTAGAACTACGCTAAACTGTTACCAATTCCTGGACTCCCAACGCAGAGGTAGCAAACAAAGCAGAGGTGTCTATTTTAGTTTGTAAACTAGGAACTCCATAGTCTTAACGAGGTAGTTACGTCACTACCCCGAAACATTTACCTTGTTCGTTACACGTCATTTAGCTACCTCCTACTCGTACTTGAATTTACAGAGTAACACGAAACAGGAAAACGCGGTAATTGCTCCAGAAATAATTGCAAAGGTAATATTACAAGACTGTGGTGATTTCTGCGTAGAGAACTTACACACACCCTTGAAATCATAGATTAACGACAGTCTATGCCTACCCAAGACAGGTTGCTACAAAAACAACCCTCTGGAAAAAGTCATAATGAATTTGGTATGTACATTAGAAAGTTTTCCAATCATTCAATGGAATGAAATGGACGGTAGTTTCTATTGTAGTGAACGCTTCGGTCAATTTGTGATTCCCTCGATATGGATTAAGGGATTTATTTTGACACTTTTTCTGTAGAGCAGAGGAACATTTGTTCCCAACGAGTAACACCCTCAAATGTCACACTGTTACTCGATGGGATTTTTTTCTGAAAAAATTCCCAACCGGTCACACTACCAGTCACGGGAACTCGCAATTTTCTCTTTCTAGCTCTTTTTTTTCTATTTGCGCAAGTCGTTTCTGGCACTCGCCGGCCGCTGCCGCGGCACCGCTCGCTTCGCTCGCTCGGCTCGTGCGTAGAGGGGTCTCAGTTTTAACCTAACCTAACCGATTGTTCCCAACGAGTCACACTGTGACATGTTACAGTGTGACTGGTTGGGAACACACCCAGAGGAAGGAAAGGGACTTCGCTACAAGTTTTCACATACTCACACTTTGCACCTTGGATAAAATAAGAAAAACATTTTGTGTGTATGTTGTTATATTTCTATAGCCAAGGGTTAATATAATGCCAATAGAATCGTAAGTACTGTGACAATAAAATGTTTTGAAGCGTAGAAATAGCATTAAGAACTGCGTAGCGCTATGCTACGCAGTGCTACGAAGAATGCTACGCGGTACTACGAAAATTCAAATCCGACATTTGAGTCATAAACATAACATGTTGATGAATAACAGTGGCCATTAGTGCATGAATATATTAAAGTGACTGCGACCGCTGATTCCCCTAACAACAGCATGGGAATTATGTCATGATCCCTTGGTTGTTCGCCGTAATGATTTATTGGAAGGCCCCATGTAAAGGTTGTACATGTCAAACACGGGCTCACTGGTTAGTAAGGTTAATTCCGCAAACAAAGGGTAAGTAGGTTCTTTGTGAAATATATGGATTTTACAATAAAGCATTTTGACGTGTCCACATAAAATTCCAAATTACTCGGATTACTTTAAAACACAGACTTTCAAAAAGTTTCGTGAGTACCTCTTAAGTAATAAAGTTTAAATTTTAGTAGGTATTATAAACTTTTATGGCGAGAAGTTTTTTATACTCGTCTATTTAACGTCTAAGGCAGCAGTCATTTGTTTTTATAGTAGGCATTTTGTCTTACCTTTGCCCAGCAGTGGGACATTAGGGGTTAAATAAATCGATAGATAGATTTTATCTTAAAGTGAATAATGGTGTTTATTTATAACTAAGTTAGTGCGGAAATATCCAGTGCTTTATGTCAGCCCTTGCAAAGCCTCCGTAAATCCACTACAATGGATGGTCAAAGGGGAAATTTCCACAATGATGCTTCGGAACCCGCTTTGCAAACGGATTGCTGGTCACATTTTGCATCGTAAATTGAAAGAAAAGTATTTGAATTGTAGACATTTTAGAGCAGTGCCTGCTTAAACATTATTTTTATCGGGCTTAACAATTTTCAATTACATGCAGGTGAGATGATAATGTTAATAGGGATTTCGGCGTGCAGTTTCAAAACCTAGCAAATGATAAAAAAACACCGATTTTTTTTTTGTCAGTTGCTAAGTTTTGAAATTGCACAGCCGATTTGTGGTGTAACACGAATGGATAATGTAAAAAATGAGTGTTTATACACTCATTTTCTATGAGGATGTCTGAAAGTGATATATACCTCTTATGAGGATGTCTGAAAGTGACACCGGTGACTGAAAAGTTGTGTGGATAACGGTTGTCATGGAATGGGCATGTGATGCAGAAAAATAGGCAATAATGTCGTCAGGGAAGTTTTAAGTATGAATTTGGATGGCTGTGCTAGTAGAGGAAGACAAAAAGGAATGATGGACGGAATGTGTGAAAATGATGTGGCTAGAAAGGGACTGACTACCGAGATGACGACTAATAGAGAAGTATGGAAGAAAAAGACATGTTGCGTCGACCCCAAATAAATTGGGAAAATGGCAGGAGAATGATGATGACGTCATAAACAATAACCGAAAACTCATGTTGTATTTGAACAAACGTGATATCAAACAAAGTTGCTTTCAAAATAAAATAATATCTAACATTACCGCAAGCGCACAAGTTTCTAAAGTCAGAAAAAGTTAAAAACTAACTCAACAAACATGTCGAGGTTTACCAGCAAAACAAACTATTGCAATAAATAAAACAATTGTATTCATACATATTATAATTTTCATTTAGTCTTCAAGTTGGTGCACTAACGTTGCAAGCGCTAGAAACTTTGGCAATAATAACAGACAGTAAATCAACTGGTTCTTTCATAGGAAAGCCGTTTCTCGACAGTGGTTGAGTGAATAAGGGTGCCTGTCCATTGAAGCGGAGTAAGGCTGCGGAGCGGAGAAACGGAGAAATATTAACCAATAGAAAATGAAATTGAGATTTTTATGCAATTATCCTATTGGTTAATATTTCTCCGTTTCTCCGCTCCGCAGCCTCGCTCCGCGTCAATGGACAGGCAGCCTAATACAGGGAGCGCAAACACTAGGGCAAATGCGAACTGTTTATTTTTTAAACTTAATGCCCATGCTGGCTCGGCATTATTACCTACGAACGGGCAAGCATCAACTACATATTACGATGGAAAAAACGTGTTTCCTCCACGTCCCGAGCGAGCTATTTTAATAATGAACACAGACAAAAGCAACTACCTCGTTGAATTGAATATTTTATTTAATACCCAGGAGAGATCGAGAAATGTCTGATCTGAAATTGTCTCTTATAAAGAAGATTCTGAAATGTATTACTTTGATGAATTACTATGGATGAAAAAATCTCGTAATTTTATTATTTTCATTCGATTAAATTCTAGCTATGCTAGGCAGATCAAGAGCTGATCTGGGCCACGGCTAATGTAAATAGCTCTGTTTCAATCTTTAATTAATTTACGAAACTATTTCGGGTAGCTATTCCTAAATGTTGTTAGCGCCTTTGAAAGTCAGTGGAGACAGATTTATTTAGGTACTTTAATAACATAATTGGCAACCCGACTTGAGCAAGCGTGGTCATTAGGGTTTAGGACTGACCCCCCCCCCCGTTCTTGTTGCCACCCGAAAAGTAATATACTTTATAATCCCGTTTTATCGGATGAAACCGAGGCTGTACAGTCAAAGAAAAAGTACTATTATTAATAACTAGCTGTTGCCCGCGACGTCGTCTGCGTGAAGGCTCTACAGCACCAAAAATACCTAAGATGCCAGTGTCGCTATAGCATTATAAGTAAACAACTTTTAAAATAGCATTAAAATATAAGTTTTTTTTGCAAGCGAAGCAAGTGAAGAGAGTTATATTGGAATCCTGCTGAGTTCAGTCATAAGATGTGACTGAAGGAAATAGAGAAAAAAATGCAGGAATACATTCCAGGACACAAAAGAGTAAAAATACGTACAAAGGTATCATACCTTACAACACTTCTCTATAAACTACGTTGGTAGTTATGCTGCCAGGAGCCAAAATGTAAAGAGAGTCAGGGCTGGTGACGCGGGAGCAAGCGACGTACAGTTGCCCGTGTGAGAAGCAACTCGTCCTGAGGTCGACACCCGCTGCCCTCAGTGTCTGCCCCTGTGACTTATTGATGGTCATCGCGAAGCAAACACTCACGGGGAACTGTACGCGCTTGAACTGGAACGGGAAGTTATGAGGTATGAGGGGAATGCGTGGTAAAAATACTGCCTCGCCGACGCCACAACCCGTAAGAATTTCCGCCTCAATGGTGTGTCTGTGGAACGAGATGACTTTAAGGCGGGTCCCGTTACACAACTTCGGAGGAGATAGGTTCCGAAGAAGCATAATCGGGTCACCGACCTTCAGCTTGATGGTATGCGCTGGAAGTCCACTTGCTGACAGGGAGTTCAGAAATCCCACTGGATAATATGTGGCGTCATCTTGCTCGACAACAGTGTTTATCGAGGTGTAGTCTACTTCATTCCCCTCAATTTCCGAGAGAATGCATTCGTTAATTGCTGCAGCCTGATCATTTTTGGGCGTCAAAATGGCCCGCTCACACTCCCAAGAATTTTGCTGGTGCGGTATACGACTGATGTCCCCGTACACACAGCGAATGAGTTCTTCTATGCTGGATACCACTCGAGTGCCTTCGCCAAGACTTAGAAGGACATCGGAGAATTCTTGAGCACGTGCATTGCCGCCGAGCCGAGCTCTCATATTAATGATCAAGCGCAGCGTACGAACTCGTGACCACAACGAAGATCATTTCAACGAAGCATTCACCTCGTCAGCCCTCGATCCCCGCGTCACCACGGGAAGCGTTTGCCGGAAATCGCCACTGAACAGAACTGTGACACCACCCATCAAATGTTCGTTCCTGCGGATGTCCTGCAGGGTTCTGTCCACGGCCTCAACTGCCTTCCTATTGGCCATCATACACTCATCCCATACGATCAGAGAGCAATCCTTGAGCACGTGTCTCTTATCGCTGTTACGTGACACATCACAAACAGGCGTTTCGGCACTCTCTAAATCGATGGGAATTTTAAACATGGCATGTGTTGTCTTGCCACCCGGAAGCAGTGTGGCAGCGATTCCCGACGACGCTACAGCAATAGCAATTTTGCCTTGCCTCCTGACCTCTGCAAGTATGCTAGTGGTAACAAATGTTTTTCCTGTTCCACCAGGAGAATCCAAGAAAAACATTTTACCCTGGTTTTGCCCAACGCTTTCAAGGACGGTGTCATAAATTTGTTTTTGCTCTGAAGAGAACAAAGCGACATGGTCATTTCGTATGGTGGTCATTTCGCCCGGATCGTAATTTGTCTCTGCGTTATACTCCCGATTTCCACGGTCTTGATGCGGTGATGATTGGGGAGCTGGTAACCCATATTCGATCAGTGGATTGCCGCCGATAGAAATGACCACATTTTGAAGTGAACTGAGACAGGTGTTCAGCACGCGTTCATCAGTTACTTCGACTTCGTCTCCAGTAGCACGCCTCAAAGCTCGTAGAAAATCTTCAGACAGATGATGGCGATACTTCTCCCACAAAGCTACCGGGTTCGCGACTCCACAAAACACCAAAATGACGGCATGCGGCTGGGACTGTCACTGACGCTCGCCTCCGCGAGGGTTTCATCCCAATTTTGGTCACCGTCAAGAAGGTGACGTGCTACGCAGGCTGCGCGGTAAGTGGGATACTCCACGCCATCAAATGTCCGAAAGGCGAAAGACGTTGGGCCTCGGACAGTGTGAAGTAACAACCGCAGAAAATAGCACTCGCCATTATTCGGATGCACGGTATAAACCCTACCCAATGCGGTGTCCTTGAAAATTCCCGGAAAACCTTCCACAGCACCTCCTCGTCGACGTCGGTTAAATAAACCCCTTTGCTTGTCGTAGGTACGTACGTGTAATATGAAGGCACCTCGTCATACGTAAGGGATTTGTTTTACATCACATTTTAGTTTATAATTAGGTATACGACATGAAAATATATTAATTACCAAGCAATAATCACACAGATAAATACCGAACACAAGTATTAACAGTCAATGTTTATTTTGTACTAACAACATGAAATTGATGAAGAAATGATCATCATCAATGAACATAACTTTTTTTTTTTTTTAATTGTCTTCCTCAACTCTGCTCACGATTTTGAGGGTTTTGTTGGAACTTGAATTTTTCAAAACGAACAACACAACAACACGATACAACTTTTATGAAGAAAATGCACATTACCATCTATGAATTTTAAGAAAAACTAACTACTAACCTCGCCAACATGATCAAATTTAAATGATTAATTTCCAAAAAGTGTTAACATGTAACTTGATTTGATTTTTATGAAATCTAATAGATGGCGCTGCTTCAAATTTTTCTTTATACTACTAACATACATTAAACTATGTTTCTCTGCCCAAGTTACTTAAATGGCGTAGTTTTTATAGAGTAAAGCTAGATAATAGCATGGCTTACTCAAAAACAACATTTAAATATGCATCGTTAGATTACACGCTGTCACAGAATGCGTAAGAAAAATAAAGTTTCACAGCTCCTCCCCCGTAGGTGATAGCGTGATAATATGTAGCCTATATGTTGACCCGACCTCTTAGTAATATTCATGCAACATTTGAAGTAAATCCATGCAGTACTTTTTGAGATTAGCCCGGACATACATACAGACAAACAGACAAACAGACAAAAATTCTAAAAACTATATTTTTGGCTTCGATATCGATTGTAGATCACGCCCCAAGTATTCTTTTAAAAAAATATTCAATGTACAGTTTTGACTTTCCTACGATTTTATTATATGTATAGATATATTATTAATAATCGGTTAGTACCTATTTGTTTGACTGTAAGACTTGAACTAAGTTTTGACTTAAGTACCTACGTTTATTTTAGATCAAATTATTCTACATTATTACAAATCAAATCCTATCTATATATCCTTCATAAATATAAAACACTTTCTGGTGTAATTATAAATTATATAAATCAACATTTGCAAATGTTATAATTATCTACAATATAATATTAATAGGTATACATAATATTTTAAACAATCAATAAATACAACATTGTATTCTATTAACGTGATGAAAGCGATAGACATAAGTACTATCTATTCACATCATCTTCTATTCGGTTCTTAATATCAGGAATAGTCAGTTGAAAGTGGTTGCGACGAGCCAGATGTACAAATCAGGTCTCTTAGATATTCCTAAAAACAATATTTCGGTGGTTGCACTTTCTCGCTTAACTGTATTTTATTTTTAAATTTTCGGGGGAATCGAGAATGTAATTAAACGATATTTTTATTATAACTTTCGGGGAGAAACAAGATCAGGGGTAATAAGTACTTGAGAAGAAGGCTTTGTTTGTTTGTTTTTTTTTTGTGGGATAACAATAGGCTGGTATTATTATTATTTAATTAACACGATTAAAAACCAGTTACAGTAATTAAAGACAGACACTTGCATATAAAACCGAAAATATAAAATTATAAACTAAAGGTTAAAACGTACAAAAAACAGATAACTTTCATGAATCCCTCTGAGTGCGCGGTACTGGGAAGTTAGCACGCACAACGGTGTGACATGGAGGCACAGCGAACAGCCAGGAGGCCTACCACAAGCTCTTAACGCGATCCATTATAGGACCTAAACTGAACTGTTCTTCTAATTCGTACCATGACGTCAGTTTAACGATTGAGTTTAGGCCGTGCCATCTGCTGACAGCGATTGTCCCAAACTGAGTCACAAGTTTTGTTTTCATTCATACTTGTTTGGTACCATGACGTCCATAGAGCAGCTCAAGCGATGCAGTTTAGGAACCTAAACTGAAATGTCTTGTTTTTGAATCGTTTTTAATTAGATCATGGTAGACCACCTGTGCTTCCTGTTGTGGCAGAAATTGTCTGGGTCAAAGAAGCGACCCAGCGCAGCGTGCAGATAAGGCTCGTCAATAGACCCACGGAGCGTCTTAAAGGCTATTGTGAGGATGGTCTCGTGCTCGCCTTTCCTGTAATGAGTTATATCCCAATAGATAATAGTAATATTATAATAATGAATTACCTATGCATATAATAAGCTAGCATAAGCATATTTGCTATGCTTTGTTTTGCCTATGTCCAGCGGTCGACTGCGATAGGCTGAGTTGATTGATTTTGGAATAATAATTTACGTCACGACAATCACGTAGAAACGATCTCCATATAATGTTCCACGTTTGAGGACTGAATCCCAACATACAAGGCCTGGCTAAGTTTGGGTATCTGATTAAATAAATATTGTATCTATGTACCAGATTCTTGTGAATGCTTCTTGTGACAATAAACTTTTTATTTTTACTTTACTATACAGGGTTATTGGAAAAACATTAACAATCTCTTAAGAGGTCATTACACTCATCATTATGAACAACTTTTACTATAGGACCAAACCTGATCTCGTGAAAAAAAAATCAGTTGTTCCCTACATTTATGTTCGTATAACTCGTCAAAATGTAAGGAACAGCTGATTTTTTTTTCGCGATTTCAGGTTTGGTATATAGTGTTATTTAGTGCTAATCCAAATAAATAAATTACTTCCTTAGTACGTGTCACAACTGATGCCAAAACATTTATCAAAGGCGTAGGCTTCTGCTGATTCTCTAAAGATCATCACCTGCCTAGCCTTTTCCCAACTACATTGGGGTCAGCTTCCAATCTAATCGGATGCAGCTGAATACAAGTATTTTACGTGGAGCGACTGCCTATCTGACCTCCACAACCCAGTCACTGGGTAATACGATACCCCTTGGAAATACTGGCTGCCAGACTTTCGGGCTTCTGACGTCCCGTAACGACTGCCAAAGATCAACAAATGACAGCTGGGACCAACGGCTTAACGTGCTTTCCGAGGCACAGCATCACAATATAAATAGACTTTTATTTACGGCTAAATAAATTACTTCCACTTCAGTACGTGGCCCAACCGATGCCAAAAAATTTCACGAATGCGTAGGCTTCTGCTGATACTCTAAAGATAAAGAGTGAAAACAATATCGGGTTGTGAAGTGAGGCCGAAATAGTTTCCTAATTGAATAACTTCAGGATTAGACAAAGAGGCTCCAACAGCAAGTTTACAAAGTAATCCCTTTATCAACGCCTACCTTATATTAGGATCAAGCGTGATTAGTTGAACACATAACATAAACTTTAATATTCAGGCCACATCCATTGAATTTGATTTGTTCGTTTGTATGTATTTATTTTTCTCTTTAAAAGTTGTAAGATGGGAAGTTTCTGGGCGTATCGTGAACCTTATAAAACGGTCTCCTGTAACAAGGTTAGGATCAGTTAGTTTTAGTTACCCGGTGTAGAGATCGGACAGTCCGGATGGGGAGAGGCTTCCGTTATTGTTTTACGATATAACCTTTAACTTTTGTTTGTTGTTCACAAATTGAGTCCGTTGGAAACATGAAATTGTAATATCTAGAAAGGCTTGCTTTGTTGTCTCGGTTATAAATGTAAGACTTCTGTTGATATTGTGAGCGAAAATAGATTGGTGGACTTTTACTGGGAAGTGAAACAACGTTTTGTTATTTTCGATCAACGTGTCAAGCCTTGTTTAATCAAGGAGAGTTACTTGCTTGTCGACAGACAACAATCAAATTGTTTTTTACTCATCGTCTGTAAACGCTGCACACATTAGTGCGAGTGATAAATCGTCTGGCGACTCTCGTCTACGATTCTCGTATGGACATCCTCGCCTCTCAACATTCGAGAAACTCTTCTTCAGTAAACGAGGCTTGGTTTACCTCTTCAAAAGTAATTTAAAGGTTAATTAACGAAATTACATTTCAAATTGCTCATTCTATAAATATTATGACTACACCAATGTTAATTAAGATTGCCAAAACAAAGCGACACTACAAAACTGAACAATAAACATTACCATATTTATCATAAACATACAATGGTCCTAAATAATACGGTCACACTACAGGGACAAATAAAACGATCATAGAAGAAAATAAACTACGAACTTTAGCCTTGGGGCTAATTTCACCATTGAAACTTATCTCGATCGGACACCTAAACCGCGTTCAAGAGCAATCAGTGTCAATACTCCTTACCAATAATGACACTCTCTCAGCTCTTGAACGTGGTTTAGATGTGCTGCGGGGTAATTGCGAAACACACTAACAGAAGGAATGGCTTTCATTTTGGGAGTTCAACAACATTCATTGCGTTATTTATGTTGTTGAGCAGACAAATTCTTCGAAGATATGTAGCAATGGATTGGCAATATCCTTTGAAATGATTCAGATTGTGTTTGACGCGTTCAGTTTTACTGGCGAATTTGGCCCTTAGTATCAAATGCAAAGACCGTGTTCGGACAACCTCTGCTTGTTCAAGTGTGGACTAGAAACATTGCGGACATTTTCTTTAGAGTCGTGAAGATTTAGCTCCTCCACGGGGATGTAGAGAAACGTAACTTTGAGCACACAACAGCCAACTAAACAGCGTAATATATTCACTAAATGTGCACTGCAGTACAAAGGTTTACACATTTTTGAATTATGACGCCATTTTCATATGCATAACGAAATTTTCAATTGTTTTGATGTGGTTTTCATGGTAATTTCGTTGACAAAGAAACATTGTGACGGCTTAACTGGTTTTCATTAGTTGGTAACTAGGTCGTCTGTCTATTACCGTAATACATTGGTCGTCCGACACGAGCTATTAATTTTGTGCACTGCAACATTATTTAGCACTTGGGTGGATTCAGAGTTCCGGAGTACGAGAGCCAATGTGGCACATCTAATTTTAGAAAAAGTTCGACTGTCTATATCGGTTTATCTGTGATGCATACCAAAGGCTTAGATCATATAATACTACGCTAGAGGACAGTCGCCCTAAAACCGTAAACTAGGATTAAAAAAAAAATGCGGTTCCTTTTTATCACTCAACTGTTTTTTTTATGGGTACCATGTTTATTAGGAGGATGTATTTTTCAGTTATAGATCTCTTGATATGGGGCATTGGGTGATATGAATATATATCAATGTCTCTGATACTACCGCCTTGTCATATGTCTCCCAAAGAGAAAAAAAACACACGTTACAGATAACCTTCCGAGTAGACAGCTCTGCATCAAAATTGCTGCGAGACGCTTAACTAACTAAATGACTGACTAAATTCTTATAACACAACGAGAAGAATGGCGAAGTATCTCTTCCTCTCACACTTGACGCAAACGTGACGTCCGTATAAAAAACTTTAACAGGTAATAGTTGGCATATGAACGTCCTTGCTCAGGAGTCGGGCGCTACCGGGAAACCGAAGCGACTACCTCGTTTACCACAGGAAATTCAAAGCCTTTGCAATATTCACAAACGGAATAATTATTTCTTTTGCTCTTTCTATTTATGAAGAGGAAATTATACAGTTTCCAAAGTGTTGATAACGTTTTAAAATTTAGGCAGGAAACGAGGTTCTTTTTTTGTGTTGACGATTTAAATTTTTGGATTCGTTAATCATCATTTATGTTTTTAATCAAGAAATTGTTTACTAATCATTTATTAAGATTCCGATCTAAAACGGAGAAAAAAGATCACTGCTCGTCCGTCTCTTTGTTTGTTAGCCAGTTCCCAATTATATTGTACGATGGAAACCATTCCTGGTTTCCATCGAAGAAAACAATTAACCTATTTCTGGAGAGATTTTTTTGAATTAAACAATACTTAATAAAAATCCTATCTTAAAATTTTTGCTTTGCTCCTTTCAAATATGTAGGTAGTTTAATAAATACAGCACTGAATTTAGTTTTTGCATAGGTACCTACATGTAAAAGCAAAAAATTTTTCCGCATAAAAAAGACACAGACTACACAGGAATGCATAGTTATCACAGAGTATAAATTACAATGAAAATGCGAGCGAAAAATCCTTTTATACTCACCCGACTAGTTAGGCTGTGCAAGCTCATTACCGATGCATTTTAAGCTTATCTGTGAAGCAGAGGGCATGCTAATAAGAGGTAGCGGAAAGCGGTTTTGAAAAGTAAATAATCGAGGAATAAAATTGTTCCAAATTAATATTCTTTTTCTTCGTGTCGCTGGCACGACTGTATTCTAAATCTTGTTTTCCCAAAACTTTGCCACTTCCACGCAGAGCGTGCTTCTTTGTAAGGGTCACTTTGACTGCATGTTTTGGGACACAGAGGGCAGGATAGGAGGTGGAGCATTGTATGTGACATAGCTATGCCATAAATGATTATGAAATTATAATTCAAGAAAAGATGGAAGGGTTGTGTGAGGGAATTAAATTAAGGAAAAACAAGCAAATCATAAAGAGTTACGGCTCATGGAGAAGAATTGAAGAGCGTGTCAAAAACGTTTTGCCAAGTAACATGGGTCGAGGGCAGAAAGAAGATGATTGTAAAAAAATAAAATTCTATTGCAATAGTGGAGAGCTAGACATTTTGGCGCACCTTCTAAAAGGTGTGTCAATATAGAAGATATGTACTTTATTGTACAGCATAAGAGTAACACACACAATAAGTACATTTAATTTTAAGGATACAATGGCGGTTACATTTGTCAAGAAAACATTGAAGTTCTATTCAATAAGAAAAATATTGCCCGAGGTACACAGCGTTCATATGTATGGGTTCATAGTAGGAAAATCGATCAGTATGATATTGTAAAGCCCGAGGGCTTAGATTCTTCATGAAATATATTAATCATTGCATATCTCGGTATTTGATAAGTAATCCTGTGTTCACAAAACTAGCCAGGAAAAACTGAAAATGTTTTTTTTTTCATTGGTTTCCATTTCCAGTAAATCGCCAACATGCACTTTAGTTTACGAACTATCCGTACGCCCATTAAACGGTGAATTACCAAATCCTTCATGCCTTTTAATGCCAGTTTTTGGTTTTACAACGAATTTGTATCAAATACTTGCTTCTGCCCGCGGCTCCGCCCACGCGGATGTCGAAAATTCATGGGTTTTTATTTTTTTTACGTGGGACCGTTTTTTTTTTTTGTAAAATAGTAATAGCCTAAGTTACTTAGCTACCAGTGAAAGTCCCGTCAAAATCGGTCCAGCCGTTTCGGAGATTAGCCGGAACAAACAGACAGACAAAAAAATGTTTTCGTTATAATTACGGTACCTAATAGTATATATCATTTCATTATACATTTAGTAAGAAGCTGTTATTTTGACTGTACAAATATATAATTCAATTTTATTGATGTGTATGTATGTATGTATACAATAGATAGGAATTATAGGTTTGCATTTTATCTATCAGTTACTAATTGAAACCAGGCATCAAGTTCATGACTATTATTTACTTCAAGAATTAAAAAATCGACCATAACCGATAGCATAAGACAAAACAGTAAAGAAAACACGAGTTTTCGCGCTACTAATGAAACATTATATCCACTTCTAAAGAAAACAAAAACAAAATACTCTGTGCCTCCTTAACCTTGCTGCCGCTACTTCAAAATAAATATATAAGAAGGCTTAATAATACAACAATATTAGCCTCAGCACAGAATAGATACAGAAGGTTAGCTCCATATAAAGAGCAAAAAAAAAAAATTTGCACGCGCTCATTGACTTGTACGTACGGCAATCTCAAACTCTCAAACGAAGCCAGTCGTGAGCCGCTTGCACTCGCTGTAAGGCCGCGCCCGTTAACGGCCTCGAGCGATGCTACTTACGACGCGTCTTACGTTAAGCGACACGAGCACGCGTCACCTGTCAATTTCCGCGTCGCGGTGACTCGTGGCATGCTCTAAAACAACTTCCTTCGTTTTGTTTTTTCGCATTCCCAGTCGCAAGACGCATGTCACTTGAGCTTGTAGCTTGTTGCCACGGGATAAGTAGATGGTGTCATAATATGCGTGCGTTTTCACTTGTTGTATGAAATCGGCCTTCTGTACCCATCTACTCTATGCTCACAGCCTGTAGGACGATGTTCCGACAGCCCGCATACTGCCGAGTCCGCGGTCCAACCGTAGCTTTAATTAGTACCGACTTTTGGGTATAAATTCTTGGTTTATATAGTTTAACTGCACCAGTGTTTTTGTTAACCGCATAACGTAGTTAAATTTTAATGCTTACACTCAGTGTTGGTTCTTGTGTTTTCACTTTAAATAAATTCAAGAGTGGCTTCGCTAAACGATACAAGCTTGGTAACTCTTGGAGTTTATCTGTCTGGTAAAAACGTTTTATTTAGTATTTATTATGTTAGCGAAAGTTTTATACTGTTTAAAGGCACTTATTTAGGGGAGTTACACGTTACTTGTAGCGTTGCATGCGTAGCAGGAAACGGCTATTTGTGGCGATATTAGCAAACTTCTGAATACCTATGATCAACAAGATAGCATCACAAATGTTGAGTGCTTTTAGATACCAAATACACAGTAAAAAAATCTAGCATATTTACAAACAACCAAAGAAAAACTAGAAGCTAATAAGTGTACCTAATATTTTGATTAAATTACAATTAACGTAAGGCGCAATCAGGGGCGTAGCTCAGCCATATCAATGATACGGGGCCCCCCGGTTACAGAAGCCCCAGAACAAAAATCGTAAAATGTTATCCACAACCTTAAATTCTTAATGGTAAAAGGCCCGGAATACAGGAATACCTAATAAAAATATAAAAAATAAACGTAATTTGTTTTGTTTATGGCTTAGAAATTGTTCAATCTACATGCGCAGTTCAATTCCCAAGCCCATGCATTCATTTAGTAATACACACTGAAAATCGAACCTGCTTGATGTAATTCTGGGTACCTACTCATATTTTGAACTCGTTTCGCTCGCTCTTGCATGCACTTAGGATAATCGCGATGAGAACTTAATCTAGTATACCAGTGAGGATGCTCCAATTTTCGAGATCGCTTCGCTCGTTCTTACATTATCTTAGTAATACAACGTCGCCAGTTTAACTTAGTATGCGAGTCAGGAAGTCAGTCTAGCTCACTTCGCTCTGTCTTGCATTCTCTTAGTGAAATCACAATGAAAACTTAACCTATCCCGGTCTAGAATACTCCAATTTTCGAGCTCACTTCGCTCGCTGTTGCATTCTCTTAGTTAGATCACAATGGCAGATTTGCCTTTCATACAGGACCCTTTAGAGCTAACTATGCCATCGAGCGCAATCATGGCGCAATAAACAATAATTGAAAAAGTTTGAATTAGAATTAAAAAGCAGACACTGGCTGGGATACGTGTAAAAAGTACCTGAAAGGAAAACTATTCACAATTAATAAAAAGGAAAAAAAAAGCATGGCATCCATAATTAACTGACCTACTTCAGTTATACGTGTAACTATTTTTCATTTAAAACCAAATTCAAATCTGTTCTCAGAAATAACCTACACAACTAAGTGGTTAAGCGCACTAAGTTACGGGAACCTCAAGGTTCAATTTTGCAAAACATATTGACTCAATCAAATTAATCTCACTTTGTACGCTCATACATTTTAAATTAGAGAGTTTGTTTAATACAAGTGCCCCTAGTACTCTCACTCGTACAACCCGTGTGTCGGATGTTGAAATAACACTGGAAGTGGTTGGGATGAAACAAGATGATTTTAAACGGAATAAAAAAAATAATTAAAGGGATGAAAGAGAGTTTTAATTAAGTTAGTTTCAAGGCTTCGTTACCTGTAAAAGCTTTGAGGGATGGGTCGAAACGAAATGAGTGCATGTCGGTACTATGAGTACGTTCAATTAAACATTACAGACTAAATGATGGAATGAATGCGATTATAAAAGTATATCCTCCATATTAATATGCAAGCCAATCGTATATCCTGTTACACCGTAATTAACAGATTTCCTTGAAAAATTATACACTTTGAAGGGAGATATAGTTAGTTACTTATTATCCTAGCAAAGTGATGCATCTGTCCGATCTATGGGCCCCTTCTCACAGAGAGGAGACCTGAGTCCCAGTGGGAAAATTGTAAGCTGATTATATTATGTTTTTGATCGAAGCTGCGGGACAAAAACGTTTTATTAGAGTTCAGTAGCCAAATGGCAAAAACGGAACCACAAATTTCGTCATGTCCGTCTGTTCGTCCGTCACCTGCCGAGCCTTTTTCCCAACTATGTTGGGCTCGGCTTCCAGTCTAACCGGACGCAGCTGAATACCAGTATTTTACATGGAGCGACTGCCTATCCGACCTCCACAACCCAGTTACTGGGTAATACGATACCCCTTGGTAAGACTTGTTGTCAAATTTTCGGGCTTCTGACGACCTGTAACGAATGCCAAAGATCCACGAATGACAGCCGGGACCAACGGCTTAACGTGCTTTCCGAGGCACGGAGGGTTCTTGGTATGTTAAGATGGTCACCCATTACGGACCAACCGCGGCAAGCGTAGCTTATCCTGATCAATCGACCCGTCTGGCTGTTATAACTTAGCCACAAGACCCTCAGACTATTGACATCATATCGATGAGAATTAGAAAGAAGGTGTATTCAGTGCACCACTAAAAATGGTGTAGTGAAATTACGAAAAAAAAATATAGGGTAGCACTCCCCATATGCAACTGAGGGATGAAAAAAAAAACAATGCATGTAACCGTGTGGGGTATCGCTGAATCCCATAGATTAAGGGTGCAGACTAAGGCTCCACTGTCCGCCTGTCCGTCAGTCCGCTCGTCCGTCTGTCACATCACAGGGCTGTATCTTTGGAACAGTAATATTTCATTTTATTTAATATTACTTTTTTACAAGCATTTATTTAACTTGCAATGTATGTATGTATGTATGTAACTATGTTTGTTCGGGTGGACTCTTGCAACTCAATTTTGATGCAGATATCTTCAACCTATTGAGCTGAAATTTTGTATCCACGATTACTTTGAATGACAATGCATGGTTAGCTGTGTGACATCATTCTAAATCCAACATGGCGGATCACCCAAGATGGCAGACTAGTTATTTTTAGTGCACTCTTATAATATGGGTATCAAATGAAAGGTCTTGCTGAGAATAACTCGAAAAATAAAGTGACGTCACTCTAAATCCAATATTGCGGACTTCTAAAGATGGCGGACTAAGTTTTTTATGCTTTCCTACAATATGGGTATCAAATGCAAGGTCTTGCTGATAATACGAATGCGAGTTAAACTCCAAAAAAACAGACTGTCCAGCGATAACTAAAAAGTAAAAAATAAATTAAAAGTAAATAACTTTTTTTAAAAACAAGCTTTTAGTTAAATGCGCTAAAAATAATAAAATAAAATTTTCCTTTAAAACTTATACCGTCATTAAGTAGGTACACAATTTATATAATATAAAAGCTTGTCGCGAGATTTACCTGTGTAGATAAACAAGTAAATTAAATAACTTGATCTGATTGATATTCATTTTTAAAATTTTCAAACTAAGTAAATACGAGTACTAAAATCGGTAGACACTTGAAATTTTCACATAGTGTGGGCTACTATGGCCGCTGTACATATAATAACAAAAAAATTAGTCATTCAAGAAAAGTATTGAAGTTTACTTGTTGAAAAAATATACCTTTTGTGTGCGAGTCCGACCCGCATTAGGCCACTTTTTTTATTAAAGCTTTAAAGATATGGGATATTTGCAGTTACAATCGCAGAAATTACTTACTATTTCATAGTTTTTTTTTTTTCAAGAAATACCATGAAAAACAAACTTATTTTTGCAGCCGGTATATCTATACTGTGCATGTGTGAATATTTATCCCGACTACGGAACCCTTCACTGCGGGTGCACACACTTGACCAGTCTTTATTTATGATACGAGGCACCGTAACGTTGAAATATTATCCTTAATACCGAGGTAAATTCTGACAAAGTGGATTCTGTTTTGTTAATAAATATCGAGGGATACAATTTTAGCTTTGTAATATCAAAGTTTTATCTGCAATAATACGACTAAGTTTAGCCCTTGTCGCTTTGTTTTCTCACAAAACATCTTATCTAATAGGCCCTCGGAGTTACTATTTAAGGACTCTGAAATAACAGCTTGTAAAAGTCAAATAATTTATTTCAAATAGGCACACTAAAGGCACTTTTGAATGTCAAAAATTACAATAAAACGAAATTGATTCTAGTCGCCCCTTCCAAATGGTAGTTGTCGTATGGAGAAGAATAGGCAAGAAACTCCACCGCTCTTTTAAAATATTTTACAAGGTTTTGTATACATTGTTATATAATTATATTTTATGTGTAATTTCTGTTAGGCGACACGATGTTTACAACAATAGCCTCCTCTTTTTTGAAGTCGGTTAAAAATACTTCAGTTAAGTAGACTAATGTCAATCTTCAAGCTCCTTGGTTTGGTGGACACATAGACCGCAGACAAAGTGCTGTTGATTTTCTAAACGTGGAATAAAAAACCTGTATTTTCAGTGCAAAGCAAAACCTCCCTACACTAGAAATTTCACCATGAAAACTTCGGTGAGCTGTTATTCCATCTGATGCTAATGCTAGGGATTGATACAATTGACAGCTCACTTCAAACACACTTTACCTTCTTCTTTTCGTATCGATGGTACTCTTACTCTTTGTTTTTTTTTTATATAAGTACATTGTGCCCAGTACGTGGCGTCGATGATTGCGGCATCAGTGGCATTATTTAGGTCATCCAAGGTGAACGGGCGCTTAGGACATTCCAGCAAGTGAGCACTTTACTTATCATGGTGACATTTTTATAGAATATACTGATCGGCAGGTGCGTAGTAATTTTTGTTTATAACAAAATTATACATCTTTGTTGTTACAAAACACCGCTTATTGCTCAATCCACAGTCCCGCATTTATTAAATTAATGAGAAACACCGACAATTTAAAGTATTTGTTCAGTAACCGTTTCAACTTTGGCTGAACAAATAATTTTGTTTATTTTGCCGCTGGACGGCGGGTCCAGTGCACATTGCTTGGAATGAATTTGATCGCTCATAAATCACACTGCATCATTCTGGGTCACTTAAAACGCGGAATTTTGCACTGAAATTGATATTTGGTATGAATTGCTTTTAGGTGGCTAAGATTAAAAGTGTGTTTCAGGAAATAAATTGAATAATATTTCATTCTAGTAGGTAGGTAGGTACTATGCTATGTGAGGTAACCTAGGATATGGCTATCCAATCAGCTATCTAGTATTTGATAGGTATTGTGAGAGCTTTAGGGTAATTGCATGCCGAAGATCCCTCATTGCGAGACCTCGTGATTGCGGTATCCACGATTTAACTTCCATATAAAACAAATGCATGCTAAGAGACCGCACGCACATGCTGAAGGGATTTATTCCGGTCTGAGCCCAAACCCCCCCCCCCTCCACCCCCCCTCAATCCCCTGCTAGTTCGTCTTCTGTTTTAAACTTTGTCTTATCCACTATAAGCTTTCTCATTCAGGTTTGGGATACCTCATTGCGATACATCGCGGACTGCTTGGGGGTTTACCTCGATGCCTGGCATTTGTGGGCGTGTCTGTTAGCATGCATTTGTTTTACATGGATCGTGGTAACGAGCTGAACCGCGACCGCGAGGGATCGCAGTGAGGCATCTTCGGCATGTAAACTACCCTTACGAGCTCTCAGTACCGGGACGAGTAAATGAACCACAGTTTATCATATTACTTCAATAATTATTCCTAGAAGATGATTCTACGTTTTTACATTTTTACCCCTGTCTCTTGGCTTGTCAGCCAAATCTGACGCCTACTGTTGTTTCTTTTCTTTTTATAAATCATCTAGCTGTGCCCCGCGGTTTCACCCGCGTTAATTTGAGAAAAAACCTACTAAAATATATTCCACTAGCTTCTGCTCGCGACCTCGTCCGCGTGAAATTTCACCCTCCCTCTTAGGGGTGGAGTTTCGAAAAACCTTTTCTTAGTGCACCCCTAGACCTCATAAGGAACCTACGTGCCTGGAATCTCTAGACCCAGCGGTTTGAGCTGTGCGTTGATATGTCAGTAAGTCAGTCAGTTTCTTCTTTTATGTATTTAGATTACTTTATGAGTATTACTTAAGATTATTACTTAGTACATTACTTTAAGAAGCTATTTTAGGTAGGTACATCACGCTATGGTCAGTAAGACGGGAACTATAGTAAAAAATCTCACGGGAACAGGAATAATAAAGGAACGCTGGGTAAAATATGATATCTCCTAAGATATTCATTGAAATCAAATGATGTCGGGGCAATTTTGTTCAACATTAAATACTTGTGATGAATAACCTATTTATTTGGATAAGGATTAATATCATGTTTATAAAAACACCTTCGCAAATAATGCATTAGGTATTTTAGAACATATTATTATTTGATTACCATAAAAAAGGTTATTAGTGAAACATGACGGACATGACGCTATTTAGATGTCCAATGTATAAAAGGCTTATGTTTAACTTATCACCAGATAAAGTAAAATATAACATCAAAAAATACTTTTTACTGCCAAAAATTGTAAATGACCACCAAAAATAAACTCCATTTTATTGTTAAATACCTAGGTAAAGGTATTTGTATTCTCATTTGCTCGCTCTTGCATCCTATGTCGACGGAGCCCCGCGAAGCGCGGCTCCTATTTCTGTGTAAAGGGTTTAAATTAACCTAACCAACCTAACCTCGGGGTGCCCAGCTAGAAATATTGTAATTTTAAACTTATTTTTTTAGTATTTAGTATAATTTTTGGTGGTCATTATATTTAACCCCTTTAAAAATATACTGTGATTACCTATTATCTTAATTTAACCAAGATATATCTTTTAAGAGTATTTGTACGATTGTAGATGACATGAAGTCCTGCCATTCGCGATCTTCTTTGGATGCTAACGTAATAAATCAGAAAATAATTTCCTAAGAGAAGTCTAATAAAACCTGTTTGTTGGTAAACTCGTAAGAATCAATACAAACTAGACTAGAACACATAATTATCGCAATTTATTATTTGTTTCAGTAAACATATTATCTTATTGGAGCACGTGAGTCGGAATGTAATGAAACTTAGTTTGATACCGCACCGAGCTACGGTTTAATCCCGCGAGATAAAAAGTGTGAACTGTATTGTGTTTTCTTCAGGTATTCACAGTGATTTCTATATTTTATACAGAGTATAAAAAGGCCGGTCACGAAGCTGTCATCTACATATTATTATTCTGTACATCAAACTAAGTAATGTTGTCCAAAAATAGTTGCTGGGCAACGGCTTTTGTTATTGATGTGAAAATTCGCTGTTCACGGATGTGCGCAACGTAACGCACGCGAATTGCACATTGTGCTTAGGGAGTGTACGGTACAGGGATTGTTGGAGTATTTAAAGACCTTTTGACCTTCAATATCTCCGTAACCACAGGGTTCCCATATATGGTCCAATACAAAAAAAAAAAACACAATGACGGGAAGGAGAAGTGACTTTCGGCTTCGTTAAGCGTTGATCAAAAGCAGTCTTCATCCTATGAAAAATATAGGCATTAAAATTCAGAACTACTTTGAAGCAGTCATAAAATAAATCTACATACATTATAGCTGAAAGTTGTTCACACACATAATAAATCTGCCTAGCCTTTTCCGAACTTTGTTGGGGTTGGCTTCCAGTCTAACCAGATGCAGTTACCAGTATTTTACATGGAGCGACTGCCTATCTGACCTCCACAGCCCAGAAACTGGGTAACACGATACTTCTTGGTAAGACTAGTTGGCAGACTTTTGGGCTTCTGACTACCCGTAACGGTCAAAGATATATGTATGACAGTTAGGACCTGTGGTCAGGACCGGTGATATATTGAAAAAAATGTGTTTTTTCTATTTCGTGTAACTTGTTAAGTATGTGCAATAGGGATTTAACATTTTGGTATATGTTTTTGGCTCTGGTCTATTATCATGTAAAAGGAATATACGATTCAACGAATTTTCCTCGAAACAAAAAAAATGCAAAGTTATATCTATTTTTTTATTTTTTTCGACATCACGGCGTAACGCTTAAGAGTTATTCAATGGAATTTACTTTAAAACAGAGAATTATCATATCAAAGTTTACTCAAAGCAGTTTTAAATTTATTTTGTTAATAAAAAAGGAGTAAATTCACATTATAGCTATCACTCTTCTTTTGCTTTTCAAAAGTAATTGCATCACTTTCGCTCGCTTAGTAGGTTTTCGAGGATTTTAGATTTTCGAGGTTTCCGAAGCGAGGGGTCTCGATATGTAATAGATGGTCACTGATCGCGACGATTGGTCGGTGTGCTTCGTGTTGAGAGGAGCTGTCTCGACAGTCAACCATCCAAGAACCGACCGCGGCAAACGTAACTTTACCTTCGGTCGACCCGTGCGGCTGTTATTATTTAATCAAAATAGCCAAATAGAGATTAGCCAAATTAATCTCGCCGATTTCTCGTGACCACAACCAATGCAACGTGGTTGGAACGTCGATTAAGACGTAATTGCTATTTTGATTAAATATTTGTGAGCAAAATGTCCCAAGTAATTGTTAAAATAATTAATAAAGTCTTAATAGTAATTCGTCGTAAGTAGGTGTATATTATATTCATAGTTTTAATAGGTTTATGCGTATCTTTATTTAAAATATTTATTCCTCAATTTTCATGATTGCACCTACCACTATTTGTCTCTGCATCGCCCAAAGGTTGAGAAAATGTCTATGGCATTAAGTCCGCCTCTGTACATTTATGTGCTTGAAGTATTAAATAAATAAATAAAGTCGACTGAATTTATGAAATTCTGAAGCTTGTAGAACATAAAATAGGAAAATATTAAAATCTACTTAAAAATGAAGGAGGCTTTTGTTGTCTACAACTTGTTATGTAAACAACACTGACAAGAAGTTTTATAACATCATAAACATACACAAAGTGGAATTAAATACATATCACTCAAAATCTACCAAAGCAAACTTATTAAAATGTATATGGGACCACCGCGTGAGCTTTTTTACCATATGGAAAATAATTACGTAAATCGGCTTAGTAATCACAGACAAATCGATGAACTTAATAAAAAAAAATACGTGTGGCACTCGGGGACTGCCGCGGTAAAGCTATTGCATAGCAACGCACACAAACACCGTGCCGAAGTCTGCCGAACTGATACGACGTTAGACGATGCTTAGGTTTATTTTCGTTACGGAATTTCTTCATTCGGTCGCCGCGCTCAAAGCCCAAGATAAAAGCTATGCAATAGCTTAAAAACACAGGCGAACATAGAACCTCCTCTTTTGATGAAATCTGTTAAAAAATTAAGAAGGCTTTTCTTGTCCGTGGCGTAGGAATCAGTTAACATTATTGTTGAGAAAGTTATTTATTTAAATTTACTAAAAAACTTAATTATTGATGATGTAGTGTCCATGTTTGTTCGATAAAACTACCGTAAGTACCGTGTGTAATGTATATTGTTAAATCCTTCGTTGGTAAGCCAAAGTCACAGCCTTATCATCATCATCATTTCAGTCGAAAGACGTCCACTGCTGGACATAGGCCCCAAACATTGCCACTTCAACCGGTTCTGTGCTTCTCGCATTCAGAGGATTCCTGCGGCGTTCAGAAGGTCGTCGGTCTGCCTTTCAACGCTACGTCTTCCGGTATGCAGTCGCCGCTCCAGAACCTTTCGGCCTCTTCGGCCATCTGTTCTGCGATCAATGTGCCTTGTCCAAAATTCTTCGGGCTACTTCATTATCTCTTCATTTCTGATCCACAGTGTTAATCAGGAAACTTATATAAGTACATAAACCTTTAGTATGTACTCATGCCCAAAATCAAATGACAATAGAACACCATGATAAAATAACAATGGCAAACCAAAATTAAACACTTAAAATCTAAACAGAATATCAAAATACATTTCACAATAAATTCCTCCAGGCAATCAGAATATAGACAACAGCGATCATTCTCTGCATTGTTTTGTAGTTTGTACCATTTACCAGTGATTGTGCCAATAATATACTGCCAGCTTGTTAAATAATAAATCATCGCTTTGTATGTACGACCATCGAAAAATCTGCGTTGTCAGCAAAATTTTAGCTCAATACTCCGTACAGGCCATTTTCATTGAATTAAAATCAACAAAACTGAACGGATGAAACTAAATAACAATGTAGTTGATCAAATAACTCGACTCCATTCACGTTGTTACTGTTCGGTCTAAAAGGCCAAAAGTTTCATCGAAAAATGAAGCCTTGTGACGTACCAGTATAACTGAGTTCCGAATAAAATGGAGCTTCGCCAGTAAGTGAATTAACCGTTCTTTTTTAAGTGCCACTATCAAAGCCTGTGTGTAATAGACTTTTATTGTTTGTTAACACTTTAAAACGCTGTTCCAAACAATTCGAACTGTGTATCTAATGTTTGCACGAACATGTGTACAGCCGTTATGTTCGTCAAAATATTTCATGTGAAATTGTTTACCAATGTGCAATGTTTTCGGGTGCCGACTTTTTCGCTTTGATCAGACGAAATCAAGTTACAGTTAGATCAAGTCCTCTCAAAGGGAAGCAATGAACTGAAACCAAAAGAAACGAGGTAGCTTGACGGCAAAGGATAAAGAGGTTACTTGGATTTACGGGAAACACACGGGACCAAACTCGGCTTTGAAACTGCTAAGCCAAACTCTTTTAATTATTCTCGACCGTCTAAAATTCCCTCAAACTTTTACGGATCGCGTTAATGAACTCCGATGCCTAATGAGCTTTACATAATCCGTACCGAGGTAATTTGATAAACAGCTACAAAACAAAATGAATAAGCTCCCAAATTACTAGGAAATTTAAAATGATTGTATTAGAATTAAGCGTTTGTAATTCAGTGAATAAACACAGTATAAGAGTGCTATTATTAAATAATAACAATGATTCAAACATTTCAAATTCAAATTAAAGTTAGTGTCATCTGAATTAACATTTATACTGCCTTTGTGTCCAAGTTAAATAAAGCTAACAAGCATATTATTTCAAGTATTTTACTAGAGCTTCACCATCATACATATTTATTAGACTTTATGTAAAACTTATGTAGATGCTCTTTTTAAAGCAAATGAGAATACCAACTGCGTAGCAAAATGCTACGCCGTAGACAGTTGCTACGAGACAATGTAGGCACAAATAAAGTGAAGTTAGGCAAAATTATAACGTTTCGTGTCAGAACTGGCTTTTGAAGACATCATGAAATTACGCCCTTGCAAGTTTGTGACCTACTTAGATGTTGTATCCGCTCAAAGATTCCGCGAAAACAAAATCCAATTGTGGGGAACATTTCCATACATTATCAGCGTTGTTGTGAAATGTTCGCGCCGCGTCCATCTGTGTAACAATCTTGGTCAGTTGGTACACAATACGTCAGCGGGTAATCCTCTAGAGGCATTTACGGACCGACACGGGGGCGTTTGTATATTTATTGCCTTTAACAGCTATAAAAATGTTGCGAACACACATTAGCGAGACTAACCGGCGGCACGCGAGAAGCATGCCGTGATGACGGGCCGTTTCCGTCTCGCAGCCGGGTAATGTGTTAACTTTAGTTGCTTTTCACACCAAAATAGGGGAAATGAAATATTTGGAACATTAAGTTGTGTAATAAGCCGGTTTCCTACAGCGGCGTACGTTTTCGGTACGTACGCGGACATTGGGTTATCTACGGACGTTTACATTGAGAACGTGAACAGCTGACGCGGACCCTTTCGAGCGTGCACTAAACACGCTTTGCACGAAATGTGTGCAATTCACAGTTTGCGTGCAATAGTTACGAGTACGTCGTAAAACCGTGCATCGGTTGCCATTGTGCACAGTATCTTCGAAATTACCCTAAATAAAGTTCCTTAAATTCTTCAAAACTATTTTGTTGCCGAGAAACTTTTGAATGAGGATAGTTCTCGATTAAATTATTGACACTTTTCATCCTTGTTGCTAACGCTACGTATCGCCAATCTCCTTGGCGCTGCAAGTGTCTTTAGTTGGCATTTACTTTTTTCCACTGGGTCCTCAGAACATGTAACATTTTTTTTAAAGAATTTAAGTGCGTGTCACAGTAGTGGATTACAAGCTTAGCACCTCCGATTGGTAAACAAGAAACGCACCAAATAAATCCGTCGTGTATTAGACGACTAAAGGATGGCCGTGGAATACCAAACATGAGATTAAGAAATGATCGAATGTATTTGAAGAAATATTGGTTTCGAATGAGCATGAGTTCAAAGCTCACCCGTTAAACCTTTTTCTGACGTAAACCCACGCATGTTACAAGCATATTAAGTTTTAGAATCACTGGGTTCTTACAGACGGGGCGGATTAATCTGGTACCCAACATAGCTTTGAAAAATAACTTTAATTTCGGAAGTCGGTGTCCTTGTTTTTGTACATATTTTTGGTTTCTGCCACTGACTTCCGTAAGTTTTCACTTTGTAGTGGAAAAATACTCTTTCCAACAAAAAATAATTATCGAAATCAGTTTACAATTGGCGGAGATATCGCTCAACATACTTACATAAAATAAAAATGGCAGTCGAATTGGGAACTTCCTACTGAAATAGATTAAAAAATTAAAGAAGCCGTATGTAACCGCTTAATAAAAAAAACTAGAGTTAGTATACTTAGGTCCTTTATTATATTTATTTAGCCATTATTTAAAAGTTTATAAGAAATACCAATAAAATATTTAAATCCATACGGTGGAAGTTTTACTGCCAAATTCTAACAAAATTAGTCGTGGGTTCCATTCTCAATACAAAAAATTTGTATGGCACAAACATGAAAACTCCGTTTGTGTTGAAGATTTGATTGTACAACAGTACGGGTAACACAATAGTGAAAAACGTGCATATTTTGTTATCAGGCATAGGTTATCTATGCCTGGTTTGAAACTACGTGGTTCGCAAAACACCGTTGCCCGCAATGCGTAGGGTAGGGGAGATCAGCCGGCCTATTCTGTAAAAATCTCACTGTAAACTTAAGTGAAGTGAGCTTAAATTGAGTTGTCATGCGACCTTTAAGTTAATGATTGACACTAATGACAGCTCACTTCACCTAAGTTTTCACAATGAAATCCTTACAGAATGACGCCGCAGATTTATACAGGATAAGTTTATGAACGGGGATAACTATGGCAGCTTTTAAAAATCCATCTAAAGGTGTATTTAAACTGCGTTTGAATTCTTTTTCGGGCTGCTGGTGTTTAGTAGCTTCTCATATGACATTGAATCCCCATTCGAATCCCAGTCAAAGCCGCCATTAACGATGAGTACAGCACCAGCTTTTTGTTACACCAATGTTTTATTTTTTAGCAACGACATTTAGGGTCTCCAAGTCAACGGAGTAAGTTAAATATATCTCTTTTTTGAATCCTTCAAATCACTCAATCTGCCTAGCCCCGTAACTATTTTTAGGGTCGACTTCCAGTCTAATCGGATGCAACTGAATATCAGTATTTAATATAGAGCGACTGCCTATCTGACCTCCACAACCCAGTTACTAGGTGGGTGGGTTAATTACTTCAAATGTTACTTTAATAACAAACACTTCATGTAGGAAACGGAATCTTTCAAATAGTTTTACTAAAAACCAATCGGTGTAACACGAAAGGACCATAATTACTGGTACATTAAGAAGAATGTGCCGAGCACTGTGGCAAGCACAGACCACTGTATTAATGAACGTCCGACACGCGATTAATGGCACGTAGTGTACTGCATGTGTATTGTATTGTATTTTATATACCTAGTTGTATATGTGCACTTACACAACGTGTATTCAAGTAAGCAAGGCCTGTCGAAACTTCCTAGTATTATAAATAGTACCTACCTACTCAATATATTAACGCCTACGTAAGTAATCTTCTAATATATACATAATATGTCTATATATGTACTATTTTCTTATATTTTGTGGGAATATCAGGATAAAAAAGTAGCCTATTGTTAATCCAGGGTGTCAGCTACCTCCATACAAAATTTTATCTAAATTGTTCCAGCCGTTTGAGCGTGAAGAAGTTTAAACATATAAACATACACACACACACTCACAAACTTTCGCATTTATAATTTAGTGTGATAGTGCTGCATGTGTGTTGTATTGTATTGTATGTAGATACGACAAGATTCAATGAAGGCCAATTCCCGTATTTAAAAACGTTCAAAATCTAGTCGCAATCTCATCTCAGCGACAATTAATGTCAAAAACTCGTTAAACATGAAAGGAAATTGGAGGTATTTTTGACAGATTGAGATTGAGATCAAACTGTGAAGGTTCGTAAAATTACGAGAATTGCCCTTCTTGTATTTAACTCTTTGCACCTATACAACGTGTATCAGTTTCCCCAGTATTATAGAATAGGGTAGTATAATATATGGGTAGGTAAGGCCTACCCAATATATTAATATCTACGTAAGTAAGTAATTTTCTATACATATAAAAAAATAGAAACGAAGAATTTTGTGTTCGTTCGTCTATTTGTCTGGATGTACCTAATGTTCCGGATTGGCGCAAAATCGGCTGAACGGATTTGGATTAAATGTATAAGGTACGACTGCCTACAAAATAGCCTTCATATTATGTTATGTATAAATGCACATAAAATTTTTGAAATTCGTCATCATCTGCATAGCCTTTTCCCAACTATGTTGGGGTCGGCTTCCAGGCTAACCGGATGCCGCTGAATACCAGTATTTTACATGGAGCGACTCCCTATCTGACCTCCACAACCCAGTTACTGGGTAATACGATACCCCTTGATAGAAGACTGGTTGTCTGACTTTCGGACTTCTGACTACCCGTAACGACTGTCAAAGATCCACGAATGACAGCCGGGACCAACGGCTTAACGTGCTTTCCGAGACACGGAAATTTTTGAAATTAGTAGGTACTAAACTTGACTATGAATAAATTGCCTCCAATACTTCGTGCTTATTCTGATGCTGGAAACCAACTGAAAGTTTGGTCAGAAAAGGTTGAAAACCAGCTTCCATGACGTTCGATTTCATTTTTTTTAAGTGACCAATTCGCTCTACCATTTTTTAGGTGACGCAAGCGAGAGTGCAATTCACACGTTCGTTCGATTCCGAAACAATTTGTAGTATGAAGCCGACACCGAATATTCAGTCCTTTCAGAGATCGGACGCGTAGTGCAACATGAACATAGAAATTGAAAAGATTCTGCATCGAGTTATTGAAAATTGTGTTCTTTTTTAACTGCTGAGCATGAGGTCCTAGGTCCGATTCCCAGGTCGGGCCAAGTGTTAATGGGTTTTTCCATGTTAGTTTCTCTGTTAGTAGCAGCCCGGAATCTGGATTTATGCCCGGTTGATGACAATAGGCTCGCCCTGCGAAATTCAACTTTTCTTACGTTTTTTGCAATTATTTGCAGGTCAGTGTCAGGTTGTATCTTGATCAAAATATGATTCGCGAAACCGACCTAAATACTAATATTTAACATAATTAGGAAAAACGAAACAGCCTAGGGTAATTTAGGAACTGTCACATGGCGTGCGTGTATGACCAGATCAAGAAGCTTATAGGTAAAAATGATGGAGATAACACTCTTAATACCTAAGTGAAACCGACTGTGGGCTGACGCTCTCTTTCTAAATACATACATATGACAAAGAAAGCACATATCACTGTCTCGTTCTTATGTGTGTATTTAGAAAGAGAGTGTCCGACCACAGTCGTCTTCAGATAGGTATTCAGAGTGTTGCCTCCACTTTTATCTATAAGCTTCTTGGACCAGATGTATGAACGTAAGCGAGGCAAAAGGAGTATGTATAGATCGTATCAGGCAGTGTTCTGTAATTTCTGCCTGCCTGTCATGGGGAAAAGGCGTGAGTTTATGTAGGTATGTAAAATGTTTCTGTATAATGTTTGTATTAACTGTCTGTATCCGATATACTGCAATCAGTAATCCGCTTAATAGCCGCATTGCATATAATTATCGGGTGGATAGTGGGGTGGTCATATTCAGTGGGTTAGGCAGGTATTTTATTCGGTGTTGTAGGTACTGTATAAGTAACTATTATCTAAATCGGTTCAGTGGTTTAAGCGTGAAGAAGTAACAGACAGACAGACAGACACACTTTCATACTTTGTGTGCGATTGTACTGATTACAGTATCTATTAAGTCCCATGATAACCTATAGACGAAGCCTGGCAAAAGTATGCTGCTTCTAATAAAATCCTAAAGAAAGATAAAAATATTTTTCAGAACTTCAAATGACTTCTCGCTTCTTAATCGAGTATGCAACCTCTATGCCAATATACATTTATGAATAATGTATCTAATTTATAGTCGGATACAAAGTTGGACGCCAGCCCCATACGCCAACTTTTCACTAACGAAATACAAGTTTAAGCTTGTGTGCCTAAACTGACGGAAATTCCTCCTTCGGTAACGTCATAAACAAACAAAAAACTTGAATATTTCCTAAAAACAACATTACATTTTGCACTTCCCTTTGGCAACATTTTATTTGTGTTGCCAAGTGACATTACAAGATATAGTAGTTATTGAAAGAAATTTTGTATTTTTTTATAAAGTTCAGATTTTCTGGAGATTTCCACGTAAGTACCTAATCTTTGTTTTCCACTCAAATGTCAATTCTCGTTTCCCAAATCAAGTTTTCGGTGAGCAAGTCATGTTTTTTTTTTCTTACTTATACCTACAGTCGGTAATAATGGAACCTTTTTCACAATAGGCATAGTTACACAATAGGTAACCGAAGAATGCAAATATGAAATACTTGAAGCATAAACTTATTTACAAATAACCAACGACCCGCTTCTGCTTCGCACAGTTTTATTACGCTTTGACACGAGATCTCTTTACTTTATGTAAGTTTAAGGATTATGAATATAAATTTAAGTCATAAGACCTTCGAGTACATAAGAGGAAGTTTGAAAGTGGCACCGGTAACTGAAAAGTTGTGTGGAAATCGGTTGTCATGGTATGGGCATGTGATGCGGAGGAATGAGGAAAATGTCGTGAGGAGAGTTTTCAGTATGAATGTCGATGGCTATAAGCGTAGGGGAAGACCAAAAAACGATGGATGGAATGTGTGAATGATGATATGATTAGAAAGGGGGTGACTACCGAGATGACGTCTAATAGAGAAGTATGGAAGAAAAAGATTGTTGCGCCGACCCCAAATAAATTGGGATAATGGCAGGAGAATGATGAATGATAAGACCTTCCAGAACAAATGTTCAAAACTTTGACGGCTCTCGTCGACACGCGTCGACGGTTGCAGTTCGCGTATCGCCAGTGTATATGCACACTTATGGTTAAAACCGCAACATAATTCATTGTGCAGTTCAGTTTTTTTTTATCTACCCTCAAAATAATTATTGAAGAAATGTATGTGCATGTAAAGTGTTTTTTAACAACCCCAACAATATCGACTTAAAATAAAATAAAATTTCTTTATTGCCATGAAAACAGGTTACAGAAAAAAAATTGAAATATTCTCATGTAAGTGAATATTGCATTATTATTATTGGCGCCCATTTGGGACACTATTGACACTATTCTTAGTTATAAATCATCTATCTCGCAAAATATTAAGTTAGAGTTAAATTGCTTATTAGTCTATTAGGCTAGATTGTAATCAATTACTAAGAACTTTAGTTCTTTATTAATAAAGAAAATAGAAACTTGAGACGACTTGATGAAAATTATTTTGATTTTCGTCAAGTCGTCCCAAATGGGCCGTAGGCATGTAGGACGAGTTGACGAATCACTCAAATTATTGTACGAGAATAAAGTTATCTCACACCTATGAAGAACTAAGACGTCATACAGAAAGACACGAAAAGCTACTCTATTTAAAACTATTTATAAATCCATACTAGAATATTATAAATGCGAAAGTGTGTCTGTGTGTCTATCTGTTATCTCTTCGCGCTTAAACCGCTGAACCGATTTAGATGAAATTTGGTATAGAGATAGTTTGAGTCCCGGGAAAGGACATAAGATAGTTTTATCCCGATATTCCCACTGGATCGACACTTATGCGGGTAAAACCGCGGGGCGCTGCTAGTGATAGACAATTTATTAAAGTTCCTAGGTTTCTAATAGCGCCGAGGTGCGGTCCAGTCTTGCGTGTAAGACCCTTAGTAACTATGCTCCTGCTGCCCATTGACCCGGCATAATCACATAGCACTAGCAGCCTTTTACGGTACTCGTGGGATAGCGGGAAAAAGCGGTCCCATGTAGGTTAGGAATTATCTAAGAATAGGTATAAAATACTGTATTTTCCCATGCCTATATACTTACTTAATTCTGTAAAGAAATTCTTTTGAATCCTATAAAGACCTACATATTTAAGGGTATCCATTCTAATATTATAAATGCGAAAGTGTTTCAGTCTGTCTGTCTAAGAAAGAAAAGAAAGAAAATATTTATTTGCGGTGAACGTGATGCAAAAAGAACATAAACAAAAAATAAAATAAAAAAAAAGATAGGGGGAAGCATGAGTCACATCTACGCAAAACAGCTATCGCTCAGCATTATGCTGCGACCCTATGCAAGACAGAGCCCCAGCGCAGGTTTTTAGCGACAGCCGGCGCTGACGTAATGACGTCGTCCGGTGCAGCAAACAATTATTAGAACACTGTACCGGTACAGCGTACAAGAAAAATAATTATGTGTTTCTGTCTTGTTATGTCTGTCTATTACCTCTTCACGCTTAAACCGCTGAACCGATTTAGATGAAATTTGGTAGGCATAGAGATAGTTTGAGTCCCGGGAAAGGACATAGGATAGTTTTTATCCCGATATTCCCACGGGAAACTTATGCGGGTGAAGCCGTGGGGCACTGCTAGTAGGATATAATTATGTACTTCCTATACAGGGTCAATTCAAATTAGCCAGAGAAACTCCGCAGACGTTATGAGTATCGATATCTAAACATTTATCAAACAAAAAAGAAATTAATTTAATGATTTTTTTATGGGGTCATGGACCGCAGTTTGTGTAGTCACTTGAAATATCAGTTTATTTTTCGTGTAAACTTCACAGACGTGAAGATCGAGATAAAGATCGTTTTTAGATATTAATACCCATCACGTCTGCAGAGTTTCTCTAGCTAATTTAATTTGACCCTGTATAAAGATTTAACGTACTTATATAATTGTAGTGCCTACGCTATTTATTAAATACTTAAGAAGGTATATTTTCGTACGCTACATATTTATAAACACTCTAGCAGAGTAAGGTACGTAAGAGGACACGAAATCAAAAATTCAGTTGATACTTTGATAGGTTTCACTGAATCTCAAGCAATTGAGAAAATTGAGTAACAGTATTTTTATCTCACGGAGCGACGCGCGCTTCACTTGTGAACACCAAGTGTACAAACACGCTGTGAATGTGTGTGTAAGCGTAGGAAGGAACTCTGGGAACCGAGACAATCGCGAAGTCGGAAGTATGTGTGCATGTGTGTGTTAAGTGTTGACGCTACTCGTTTTCACGCACACGTTTACAGCGTGTTTGTACAAGTGTACAAACACGTAATCAAGTGGTTCCCACAAGTAAAGCGCGCGTCGCTTCGTGAGAGAAATATACTGTACATTATGTTAGAAGTTAGAACTGTATAGTTTCAGAGACTAGTCTACGACCAGCACCCTAATTGCGTAACACACTATCAATCAGAATCTGAATCATTTTGAAGCAAATTGCTAATCCATTGCTTCATAAGTTCGAAAAATTTGTCTGCTCAACACGTAAATAACGCAATGAATGTTGCTGCACTGTCAAAATGAAACCGATTCCGATTGATAATGTGTTACGCAATTGCCCCGCAGTTTTTGTTTATATTATAGCTTTCAAAATTCCGTACATGATTAACTCTTAATACTGCTCTAATTTCACTGAAAACATTTTAACTTTAAACTTATGACAGCGAGTTTTGATTAAAATGTTGTTGCCTTTTGCCTTACTGTGTGTTAATTTTAAAGTAGATATTTACTTTAGCTTAGTACCTAAATTAAAGTCAGTTCTATGAAGCATACAGTGCAGCAATTAATAAAATGAAAATGTTACACATGAAAAACTTAAAAACACATGATTCCCGAAGATTGAGTAACGACTCTCCTCCGGGATCGGTAGCTGTTGTCAACCCCATGTCCCAGTAGCTGATTTCCTGTTGTATGAAAATTCACCCTTCACTTTCCACCTCTCGTAAAACCGTTCCAAAGTTGCAGAAAGTTTATAAGAGCGAACCTTTGCGCGTTTCGCCCTTTTACAAAATACCAGATAATGGCTGCAAATTCTATCCTTAGAGACTTCAGACACCAAAATTAAGTAAAACATAACACACTGACTGCCCGTAATTTACCATGAAATGGCTGTATTAATTCAGTGAGGTATTCGACTACTACATCAAAGAATATTCGGGCCCCGAGATTGAAATTTTGGCACTACTTACTTAATTGTCGAATTAATATGCTATTAAAACCCAGCTTTGAATTAATATCAGGGGAATATCCAGAATGTAATAGTCATCTTTCAATTACATCAACATTTTGTTAGGCTTTCACAAGGAAACCTGGCTTTTGAAGGCACCTGCTATGAAATTATGAACTCAAAATTATACCTCATTCGTAGGTAAATGGTGGAAGTTTCTCGCAATGCTATTATCGAGGGCTCAAGAACTTACGCTGCTTAATAATGCCTTTGGGCCTCCTTAGAGATTATGACCGTTAGTCCACGGATGTACGTACAACTGACATTACAACAAAGGGTAATATTCTGACGCACTAAGTACTTATACGGGGAAAGCTGGCAGACTAAAGCATTAGGCCAACTTATTTATATCACTACGACGAATAAAAGAAAACGTGTGTCCCTCGGTAGATGTACGAATGTTTTCTTAACCTTCAGGAACTTTTTATTCAATTTCTATCCTGCCTTTGAAGATTACTTTGGTAATTTAGACCAATTGTTAAAGTTAAAAAAAGTTTCTAACTAGGTACGTGTGTGATTCTCCTTGCTGGCCATGGGACAGTATTTATAAGTCCATAAGGCCCCGTAAACCAAGAGGGGTATAAATACTGAAACCATGACTGTTTAAAGGGGACCCGTAATAAATACATCGCTTAATCCCGATGGATGTTCGAAGCCGCAAGGCAGCGCTAATTTGCTACATCAACATTCCCTACTCCCGTTACTTTAAAAGCTTTGCAAATAATTCTATTAAGCTTTTATAGCGCTCAAGCGGATTTTTTATCAAATCATTGTACCTCGTTAGACACTGCAAACATCACGGTATTTACGTAGCTACGTCAAAGAATATTGTAAATAATCTTGGACAGGAGATCCCTTGAAAGTCTGTTAAGTGTTTTACTCTTTGAGAAATCTCAGTAGAGCTTTTGAGTACCGTTTTAAAAATTAAATGTTATTAATTATTTGGGAAATTGTTGAGAATTTCTCTTTTACAAGTGGTTTTGTTATATTTCGTGCAAAACTTCTAGTTTTAATTAATCGGTAGGTTGGTAAGTTAGGTTTTTCGGTAAATTATCTGCTGAGTTAGGTACTCATAATAGGATTGCTTGCTCAAGTGCACTCAATTTTAAAGTCTATGCAAGCTAATGGTAAAAGCCACTCGGATGGCACCAAACATGAAATATTTTACAACTATTTACCAAAAAGTTACACGAGATGCACATCGTAAAAAATGTCGATAATGTGACTTACCTACTTTCTTTTCAGTTACGTATGTGACACCTACTTATTATTCAGTAGTAATTTAAAAAGCCGCAACAATAACTTCATAGAAATATATGTTGAAAATTAGTACCTACCAACCTAATCTGCGTTCGCGATTTATTTGCCAAACACGTAAACAAATATGAGTTTATGGAAAACTTTAACTACTACACAATAAAGTTCAGTTTACGCTACAACTTCAAATATTTTACATTTTTTTTCAATGGTACTAATTACTCTGAAATCAACTTAATTACCACTAAAATAAAGTTCATATTGACTGACTGGACTGCGATAGGGTGAGTTGATTGATTGATGTCCTCCTCGGGCGTCCCCTCTCGGCGTTTCCACTCACACGTCACGAGCATATTATATATAATATGCATGTCTTTAAGTTTGTTATTACAATAAAGTGTCGTTGGATTTCTTTTTATTCCATATATTTTCATAGGTATAACGTCACAGGAATATCATGAGGCTGTATAATTTCATGTTGTGTATGTAGTTTCGTGAAAACTTTTTCAATTGTCGGATTTTGCTCTAACCACGGATATCGAATCGTGGATCAAAAATCTCCCTTGCTAAAACTCACTAAAGAAACATCATCATCTGCAGAGCCTTTTCCCAACTATGTTGGGGTCGGCTTCCAGTCTAACCGGATGCAGCTGAATACCAGTATTTTTGGAGCGACTGACTGCCTATCTGACCTCCACAACCCAGTTACTGGTTAATACGATACCCCTGGGTAAGACTGGTTGTCGCTAAAGAAACAGGCACTTAAATTTAATGACGTCGTACACCGACTGTAAAGACTCCATAGATTAACGTTATTGCTGTAATCTATGCAGTCTTTACTTTGCTCTAACGTGATTAGGCGCCTAATTTACAAGAGTTTAATTACAGAACGCCATGCTACCGGCTTTAAACGTCTTGGATTATTAAGCTTTGACTTTTTAATGAGCATAATATGTTATCGCTACACTAGTTCGCTGGTAATTGAATCGGATTTGGATTATTTACGTAGATACCTACCTATACAGCATGTATCTGAAAGGTCTAGACATATTTCAGTGTGTGGTACGGGCTATCAAACTGAACACATTTTTCCATGGGACCAACATAAAAAAAGAAACTGTCCCATTGAAAACTTCAATACCTCGACCCAAATGTTTGGGACGGCTGATTATTTTTTCGCGATTACGATGTTCATCCCATGGAGAAAGTTGGTCAGTTTGATGGACCACATCCTTAATCATGACCACAACTTTTTGAAACATGCTTTATAATGAAGTACAACTAAACATTACATTAAGTATCAATGTAATGCAGTTGTTGCTGCTAAGTAGCTACCTTCATGTTGGAACTTGGATACAATGTTTGGGCTAAAAGTATTTGAACAATAGGTGGGTAGGTACTCCAATACTCATAAAAGTTATGGCCTGTATTCGGAAATTGAATATAAATGCCTTTCTTTTTGTTAGCCTATACTGTCCCACTGCTGGGCAAAGGCGTCCCCTAAATCCTTTCAGGAATTTTTTTTTCCGCGCCACCTTGAACCAGCGCTCGCGGTGACGCGTCCAGGTAATCTCTTTCTGGGCAGGCCTTGGCGGCGCGGGCGCCGTCCATCTTTAATTTAAATGCTATACTTATTGGTTAAAAAATACAATAGATGATCTGCTGAGCACGCTGCGATGATTCCACATAAATCATTAAGAAAATTACGAATAATAATACCAATACCTGAGGAGGCTCTCGTTGGGCAGCTGGATCAAGGGCTTGATCCAGAAAGCGGTACTTCTGGACACGGCCCGCATTGTTAGGAGATTCCTCTCTCTGGAGCCCTGACCCGTAGCTTGGACCCTGTTCCCGATACCGATGGGCTACTATTTTTTTATTATTTTTAAATGTTTTTTATATTCTAATATTTAAAAATATAACTTATATGTATTTAGTTGAATAAAGGAAATATTATTATTATGCGTGTTGTGGTTTATATCTGTGATAATCGTAATGGATGGTGATTTATTTTTAGCTAAAGCAAATAGGTACTGATTTAGATTTGCGGCGACTGTAATAATTGGTAATAATTAATCGTTCAAAAACTTTTATGACTTTATAATATGCACTAATAGGAACAATATTTAAAAGCTAAATATTGCACTGCTTAAAGAACTTATTATGTCTTGTTACATTTATTTTGTACCGGCATAACATAACATCCAACTCTTGCTTTTGTATTAACTTCAATACGAGCATTAGAATACTTCAAACAACGTCACCAACCAGGTACATAAGAACGTAATGGAAAAGTGGCATAAAAGCAAGAAACCTTATATAACATTCTAGGTATTCACATTGTCACCAGTATTATCAAAGCTATTTTAAACTGCTCACTTCAAAAGTAGCGACAACGATCCTTTTCTCGGAATATTAAGGCTTATACAAAATTTTCATTTGGTTTTCTTTACAATTTATTCAATGGAAGATTCATAAAGATAATGCGAACGTTACTGATCCTTTTTCTCTATGATAATAAGGACTGTGAGCTTGGTATGGATTACGTTAATATTTTTGGGATTTGGTAACTATGCTCTCAACTTATCGCTTTGCATTTGTGCCTACAAACAACATTTATTTTTATTTTTTACAGCAAAGATAATAATATGGTCTACGAGTTTATTATATGAATCCTTGAGATCTCAGGCAGATCGTATTTCGAGAAAACGATTTACCGGATTACATTAAAAGCTAAAATCACGTCAACAACCTTCTAGTTTCCTCAAACTGCAGCGTAAACAACTTCCAAGTAAATTGCTGAAACAAGTGGAACAACATACATAATCGCCAGTATTCGAGGACTCTGAACAATACTTGGAGCATCGCAAGCTTGCCTTACATCAATTAAACGGATCATCCGAGCGAGTTGGAAACAATTTCGCGGAAATGCCCACTATAATAGTTGTAATCCGATTAGTGAAATTAGTTCGTACGGCTTACGAGCTGACCCTAACAACTTAATATCGATGTGCAAGTGTGCATAGGCGTAAGGATTGCGTTGTCTTTGTGAAAATAGGGAGCATCAGTAGGTATTGTGTATTTATTTTATTTTTTATTGTGTTATTTATATCTGATTGAGAGAGCAGTGGTGGCAAAGTGGTAACGGCCGCGACTTACGAGTTGTAGGTTCGAATCCAGATAGGCGCTTTACTTTGTGTAAATTATTTCATCACCCACTGCTCTCAAAACGGTGAAGGAAAACATCGTGAGGAAACCGGCATGTCCTAGAACCAAAAAATCGAAGACCACCTACATTTTGCCAGTTATGTCTAAGTCCCAATAGGGGGCGAGTCTATTGCCATCAACCGGGCACAAAACCAGGGTCCAGGCTGCTACTGAGAAATTACTGAAGGAAAAACCCAATAACACTGCTCAGCAGTAGCGCTTGCGACCACTAGACCAACGGCAAGGCAGTCATACTTGTTCTATTCCTACAAAATGTTAGCGATACATTTATATAAGTTATTGCTTTAATAAAGCAAGATATTGCACAAAACTGCTGTCATTTTACTGTTTATCGCATACATGGCGACTTTAGTGAGTCAGTGGGTAGTTTAAAGTGAATAATAGTGTAGGATATCAAAGAATATGTCTTGTGTTTGACAATCTAAATAGTTTTAGAGCTAAGGTAATGGTATTATTGCATTGACAGTAGTATTCCTTAGATGTGCACGCAAGATATGATAATTTATTATCTATTGATCTAAAATTAATATTATAAAAAGAAACTATTTGTTTTTTTGCGTGTTTGTTTGTTTGTTACGCTTTCACGCTAAAACGGCTGAATGGATTTTGGCACATGGGTAGAGGAGATAGAATACTGTTTAAACTGATATTCCGACGGGATCAAGACTTATGCGGGTGAAACCGCGGGGAAAGCTTCACAGCTGACAGTTAATTCCGCTCCACCATTATTTGTGGAACCACGCTACTTACCTACATGATCAATTGCTCATTACTTCAAGACTAATGTTTTTACATGAAACTCAAGCATGGTACTAATTAAAATATTATAAACTACTGCTATCTAAAATGCTTAGATAGGTATCATCTACACTTCTACAGAGACAGTTTCTTATACAAGTAAGTGTTATTAAAATAAAATCTATAGGTAGGTACTGTGCTAGAACGTTTAGATAAAGTATGACGATGTAAAACTGAACTTACGAATCGCATTGGGTACATAAAAATCCGATCAAGTGCGAGCCGTTTGATAAGTGAGTCGCTCTAGCGGGAATACTGACAGAATTCCGCTTTGAACAATTTTTTTATGGCCTTGAAAGAATTTTATCAAAATGCGCTAAGACTTTTCCTTCAGCTCGCTTGAACTGCCCAACTTTGCCAGATAAATAATAACTATAGCATAGTCAGGCTATAACGTTCCCACTGCTGTGCAGTGAATTGTGTACCATTTTGTGTAGAAGATAAGGTCTATAATTGTACTGCTATCTTGAAAACTGCGCGCCGCTTCGCGTCGCGGTGTGAACTGACCCTAGTTAGGTACCGACACCGTACCTACTGCTTGAACAGTAAAAGATAATTAATTATGCCGCTGCTCTGATTTACCTGTCGGAAATCAACAAAGTGGAAAGTGGGCAAGATATTTTTTTTATTCTCTCTAATCTACTTATATTTTGTAATCTTTAAACAGTAAATGGCGTACCTACCTAATCATTCATTTGGGCACTTTTAGGTACTTGTGTAGAAAGGTTTCCGTTCTAATATCGGAAATAACAATACATTGTAAGTAATTTTTACCTAATTCAAAAGTTTGTAAGAACAAACTTTTAAATTAGGTAAAAATAACTTACAATGTTGCCTCCTGGGTGTACCTAGTGGTCGCAAGCGATACTGCTGAGCATGAGGTCCTGGGTTCGATTCCCGAGTCAGGCAAAGTATTATTACGGGTTTACCATCTAGAATTTCTCAGTAGCAAGCCTGAGCCTGGATTTATGCCCGTTTTGTGGCAATTGAATCGCTCCCTATTACATGGGACTTAGACATAACTGGTGAAATGTGGGTGTACTATAAGTAGAAACCTACACTTACATAACCCTTCGGGTATTACAAGTGTGAATTTATGTTATGTCTTACTTACAATGCTAGATACAGCTGTAGCGGTATCTACGACGCCACATGCGAACAACGCGTCATACTGACGTCACGAAATCCTGCATCTCGCAAACAGAGTTTACCGTGCAACTAGCATAGATACAACGGCCCGACATGAATCATCGGGCAGTTGCCCGCCAGACACAACACCCATCTGGTCGGAGGATCCTCCCTTTTCTATAGAGTATGAGTGAACTTTACACCCTGTTCCTCATACCTCTATACAGCTATGTAGAGCTCTAGGTTCGAATAGGTATTCGATAAGCTTAATATACAGGCTGAGGTCTTAAGAAATTTTAAATGGAACTCTTTTATTTAAATTGTTTAATTAACGTTCTGAGTGTGTGTGCAATTTAAATTGCTGAAACATTAATAATCCAGTGTCTGTTCCAGATTCGTAAATAAAATTATTGAAGTAAATACTTAATTGTAATTGGATGCAGTTAATGACTGTGAAATTTTATGGTCAGATGTTCTTTTAATTAATTTGGAACTTTTTAAGTACTTACCTACATACCTAATTAGATTAAGAGCTATTGTTAGTGTGTTAAGCAAATACCCCGCAGAAAGACGTTCAAAATCTAGTCGCAATATCATCTCGGTGACAATCATTGAGCAACAAGTCGATTACAAATCATCTAATGAGTAGAGACATCTTTCCAACAGTAATGTCTTGAGTTGCTTTAAATGAGCCTGTGTACAGTATGCTTTTCAACTCAAGTGGTAACTTATTAAATATCTTAAATGCCTGCCTGCAATGTCAAAAACTTGTGATAAAAGGTAGGTTCAGAGTTATTTTTGACAGATTGAGACTGAGATTTGAGAGTGGCCCTTCTGGTATCCTCACGAGAGGTTTTCCTTCGCCATGTTAGAGAAACAGAAGGCCAATTCTCGTAATTTAAAACGTTCAAAATCTAGTCGCAGTCTCATCTCAGCGACAAACAAATGTCAAAAACTTGCCAAAATATAGGGAAGTTAGAGGGGTAATTGCCCCTCAAATCTCTAGCATTCTAGCTAATCCAGCACACAACATTTACTACACTACAGCAGATGAGCAGACTCAATTACGAATATTAGTCATCCATCTGTTATCCCGAGTTGAGTGTTGAGCTCGCTTTTATAATTATACAGGCACCATACTTTTGGTTATAATAATAAAATTAACTCTGGAACTAGTTCTCAAACTACGTACTTACCACTTATGTTGTGGTGCGCAGCTGCGCTGTGCGATAAACAGATAAGTACTACGAGTACCTTAGCTAATTTGTTTCAGCCGGGGAAAAACAGAAACAGGGCAATTTTCATATCATTTCTATCAGTTTAGGTACTGCTGGACATAGACCTTCCACCCGGTACATACTTACCTATTGTAGATTAGTAATTTTATTTTAGGTACATTGGTACAGACGCTAGCACATCAACCTACTACACTACGTCAAATTTCTTTAATGTATTTTCAACTTTATCGCTAAAGCATTAGGTTCAAAGTTGATTGGGAAAATTTGACAGTTTCAGGTAGCTGGATATATGTGCTGGCGTCTGTACATACACACAATATTTTCTGGTATAAACATAATATGTAGGTATAATTACTGTACAAAGGGCAAAAAGCTATTTTGTATACCTATCACAAAAAAGTTTTTTAGTTTTAGTTTAGCCTCTTGGAAGAGGCAACTAGAATCAATTATATATTATTATTTTCTTGTAAATGTTGACTTCAAAAGTGCCTTTTAATGATCTGCTTGAAATAAATGATTTGACTTTGACCAGCGAGCGTACAGATATTGCTTTGCTACATAACTTGTTAGATTAGGTACCGATTGTATGATTGGAATGTTGTTCTTCACTGACTTCACTCTTAAGTGCAGAGGTGGGTACCTACGCGTTAATCTCAATAAGTACCTACTTATTACTAAAGAGTAGTAATGATTACATAGTAATAAGTAAAGCCATGGAGATTAATTAATATCTAACTAACTAACTACTCAACTAAAGTCAAATCACAAACATTTCATTCTTATTTTTTATTTAATTATTTTGGGGCTTATTTTTGTAATAAAATAATAAATGTGCTAATTGAGCCCTTTCATTTGATACCCCACAAGGCATAATCATTTTTTTTAATCATGTCTTTATGTCCGCTAGAGGGCGCCATATTCAAATTAATGTGACTTCAAATAACCTATAACCAGCGGATGATCAAGACGCTTCCAAAGATAGGTACATCGTTTGTCTAATTATGACAAGCAGTTTTGAAGTTATGAGGGAACAGATGAACATACATACTTACATACATACGTACCGGTCAAAATCATAACTCTCATTTTTGCTTCGCCGTAGTTGGGTAAAAATATGTTGAGTTCATCGAGGGTCAAGCTTGCAAATTGTCTAGCAATTTCGCAATGGGGTGACTTACAAAGTAACATCGTAAGTAACTGAGGTCTAAGTCCTGCTTCAAAATGAGAAATTGTTTAATCAAGACCTCTCAGGATCATAATATAGCAAATTGTAGGTTTATGACGAGGCGGCTCCACACATCTGTTTGGGTACTAATAATAAGTACTATAACCTAACGATTTTACTGTCATAAGTTTACTGGCACATGCGTAAATGATAAATGATTTATTTTCTGTAAGTAGGTTTGTACACGTCAATCGTCAATCGTAGGTAATACCTACATGGTGGGTAGCGGGATTGTCCGAAAGGGTTACCGCTTCCCCGGAACATAAAGGGCTAAAGGAAGGAACACGGGTGCGTTTTAGTCAGTAATAGTCTGACACTCCCTTCCGCTCCACCCAGAGCGGGAGGAGTCATTAGATGATTTCCCATCCTTAAAAAAAAAATACCTAAGTACCTGGTAATAAAAACATGGCATTTGTGACGCTTACTTATCGGAGGCCCCTGGGTGTCAGCCTGCCAGAACATTTTACGTGCAAGCTGACATTCCCAAAATGCTTCACCATACAGAGCTATGGCCTATGGACAGTACGTCTCTAACTCTTCAATATAATGATGACTTTCAGGGATAATAGGTGAGGATTTCCACACGATAAAAAAAAGGTATCTTACTTATAATAGGTGTATCTTACTTATAATAGGTGTATCTTACCTATAATAGGTAGATATCTATATTTCCTCTAGAGACAGTTTTCAAATTGCAGTGCACCCTTTGTTAAAATTCATTATACAAATACTTTCATAGTCTAATGGGACGGCAATCCGACACGACCGGAGAGAGATCAGGCGCAGGACCAACGGTTTACCAATCTTACCATCCTTTCCGAGGCAAGGGGTAATCACACCGCCAACTTCCAAACTCCGGGCTGTTACTAAGAAAGAAGAAAGAAAGAAAAAGGAAATATTTCCACTGTGACTCAATAGGTACACACGGCTACACATCAAGCTATACATTTCCAGTTTTCGCTGACCTCGCATTGTAGGTATAGGTTTTTCGTACAATCAGAAGTCAGCTTATACTGGTTATGTATAGCTTGATGTGTAGCCGTGTGTACTACTATACCAAGAACCAACTAACTTATCTAGGTAGGTACCTACCTAAGTAGTAGGTACTTATAACAAGGTACCTATAAATAATATCTAATTTTGACGTCGCGTCGCTACTAATCACGCCGCCACATCTAAGCACCTACCTAATAATAGCAGATGACAGCTAGGTAGGCACCTACAGCTTCTTGTGTTAATTAGGAATGTGGATTACGCAACACCACCATTCCTGTGCGTATATTGAACATGCCTAGTGCCACCGCAGGCATAAATTATCCGGACAATCCGCAAGTAGGCTTTTACTGGCTGACTGAAATGAACTGGCTTAGTTATGTCGCGGCGTTAGTATGGTACGGGTTTAATCCACTTTGGAACTGATTTCCATGCGTGATTCCGTTTTAATGAACAGAATGCAGTTTGATTTTAGGATTCTTGTGTTACCTACGAAGTCCGTTGGTAACAATAAGTACCAGTTTCCTTTGAAAGTCCGTAGGTACTTAGGTAGGTACTACGTAGGCCAGCTGAAGTTCAAAGTGTAACCACCGACGTACGTAGGTAGGTACCTTAGGTATTTTCAATAATTTTACCACAAGGCAGTGTGTAGTCTTTAGAGCACATGATACCATGATGAAATCTGACATTAGGTATACTCGATCCTCGGCTACTCTAATCCAGCTGCCATCAGCAAACCTGAGACCTGAGGGCGTCCTACCCTGCGTTCATACTTTCACAGGTAGGACAGTTAAAGATGAAGAAAAACTTCTAGGTATCTAAGTAGGTCAAACTAATTCAGGAAAAGGTGTAAAAACACCCTTAACGAACCCGAGAATTGCTTATTCTTCCCGTTATCATGATCATATTTTGTAGGTACTGGACCACACCAGCTGGGACCCTCCGACTACGGAGATATTGAAGGTCAAGTTCCAACATTTTTAAAATAGGTATTTTTTATGAAAACAAGTTTTCAATGTTATAACTACCAACATCCCTATTAGTACAGGGATGTTGGTACATCCTCGGATATCTATGGTACATCCCAACATCCCTGTACCATAGAAAAAGTATTTACTCTGCCTGTACTGACTGACAGGGATGTTGCATGCTGCCATGAGCACAGAATAATAACTAATAGGCACAATGTTTTGCGTGCGTTACTTACCTTTTCGGTAGGCACCGGAAACAGCGATTTTCACACCAAAAATAATAGTAATTTTCCATCAATTATGAATGCGTAGATGACACCTGCATGAAGGGACATTTTTCATAATGTTTACTTCGGTAGGTAGTTACGCACGGCCACACATCTATACATAACCAGGTACCTATAAGCTGACTTCTGATTGTACGTTAAACCTGTACAATGCGAGGTCAAATAAAACTGGAAATGTATAGCTTGATGTGTAGCCGTGTGTACCTATGTACTTAGCTAAAATACAAAGTCGCTAAGTACTTTAATGCCTACCGCTTTTGTGTTATTTTTCGGTGCGTTTTTTTCTGTTTATTTAGGAGCAAAGAAAAACAGAGTACCTACGTCTGTTTAACATCAACCCGAGCACATAAAATTGGAAGGAACGGGCTGCTTTTAGGTTCCATCTAGAGTGGCTAGGTAATATGGGTAGGTAGGTACCTACTTCGATGCCGTCTTTATGTTTGTTTTAGGGTTCCGTACCAAAATGGTAAAAAGGAACCCTTATGGTGCGACTCAGTCTGTCTGTCCGTCTGTCACACAGCTGGATATCTCAAGAACTAGTAATGCTATCAACTTCAAATTTGGAATAGTTTTAGATGATGTTTGCCCAACTAATTTGCAAATAAGTAAGAAATAAATTTTACTATGAGTCCAAACACGAAATCGCGAAAAAAAATCAGCTGTTCCCTACCTACATTTTGACGAGTTATGTGACCATAACATGGTAAGTTTTTTTTTGTTGGAACGCGCTAATAATTACCTATCTGGAACCAGTTGGATTTGAAAAAAAAAAAATTTGCGTTTGACAGCCCGATTCTTGAGGGAAGTTACAGGCTGTCTTGAGGAAAGTTATACTTACGTTACAACCCTCAGGGCGCGAGCAAATAGAAATAAGTCAGATAGAACCCTGGCGGCCAGGCGATGCGGTGATAATTTCCGAAATCCACATGGGCAAATCAGCGGGCAAAACTTATAAAAACAAAAATAAGTACTTAATCATCTTTTCATAAAGACGTCTGTACCTACGGAACTTATTATAGGCCTTCCCGATAGAATCACCTCAGTGCCTGATCCGGTGCTCCAACGGATTCCGGATTCCCACCTTGTGTGTGGTTTATTATTATTTTTATGTGTGACCTTTAAAAGTCGAGTTCAGAAATTGGGTACGATAACAGAACTGCGATTATAAAATACATAAAATAACTAGCTGGCTAGGTACTAATATTATACTTTCAAACAGGCTTTAGGTAACTTAAGACGGTAAAAACTGTTGTTTGAATTTTATTCAGAACAATTTTATTAATGCAAACAACAGTTTTTACCGCCATCTATCGGAGATCTTATTAAGATTGGGATACCTACACTGTGGCCAAAAATCGAAAAACGAATTGCAGAAATGTTCTGTTTGGGTGGGACTGAAATGTTTTTCTAGTCTATCAGGAATCAGCAACTTAACCGGTCAAACGCTACGCAAGCCCAAAAGCTTCTTACTTCAACCTCATAAAGTTACGTGAATTTATTTTTACATGTTGTACCACTTTTTCTGGCAACACTAAGACGTGACGTTTTAGCTGCGTTCCAGTTAATTCAAATGGCAACTGTAAGCATTATATTTGTGTACAAAGAGACGGATTGTTATGACTTGTGTAAGAGTAAAAGAGACTTTTGCAAGAATTATTCAACGAAAATAAACGAGCAACCTGCAACGCGCTCCTAATGTGTCTTGTCTAAATGTGTCAAAATAAAAACCAAGCTCACGGTGTTTATTGTAAAAAATAAGTTAAACTATTACTACCTGTTTTCCACTAAAAACTGAATGAAAACTAAAGTGTGCGTGTAACGCACGTTTTTACTTTCTAATTTGGAGTATTCTTGGTACTCAAAATGGATAGCGACGGCGACGACCAGGGCGATGGCGAGTCTGGCATGGATTTGACTGGTTTTCTGTTCGGTAATATCGACGAAAACGGTCAGTTAGAAGATGATGGTCTTCTTGATAAACAGTCCAAGAGGATGCTGTCATCGCTCACCCGCTTCGGGTTCGGTTCCATGATATCGGAGGTAATAGATATTGAGGAAGCTAACGGCGAAGATCAGGAGAAAGGTAAGCTTCTGTAGTCTATTGATGAAGTTTTCGTTGCCACAGGTCATGCATAAATGCTATTTTTTTTAAGGTAGAACTGTGTTTGTCTGAGTTACATTATCTTCATTGTAATGTTTAAATAATGGAGTTTATTGAATTGTTGTGACAAGATTTTATGATCGATTGCGTATTTCACATGAACATGGGAATGCAATCCACTGACTGTTATGATCAGTATTTTATTGATATTTCAACAAAATGAGGTTGCATTGACATACATTTTAAACTGTCTGAAACTCTTTTCAGAAGATTATACTCAAAAAAGTCCATCCGCTATCGACTTTTTTGATATTGAAGATGCTGTGGAAGACGTAAAGGTATTATTGCATGTCTTTATAAAAGTAGAAGAAGTTGTCCTTTCTGAAAAGGTTTGCGCTGAATGTGTGCGAAAATTTTAAACTGGACCTGTGCAATCTTTGCATCAATGTTCCTGCTCTAATTGTAAAAAACAAAGAAAAAATGATAATTTTAATTGTATTTCTCGGTTTTCTAAAACAAACTTTTTGATTAACTGTGCTTTTTAAGATTGCACAGCACACAACCAGAAAAATATCCTGGAGCGGTTGTAGTTTTAAAATAATAAAATATAAGTGTTAGGAGTAGGGAAATAATTATAAGGCAATAGTTCTATAAATGTTGGTGAAGAGGTATAATGTACAATACGGCTGGTGAATGATGGCTGGTCCAAACTTTGCACAGAAGGATGCGTATTATCATTTTTTAAGAATCAAATGCTGAGATGAGGCAATTTGTGTGAGTTAGAGAACATGCGTGAATGTTTGGAGTGCGTTTGTTCAGACTGGCCATTATTTTTCCGCCATATTGTGCCTTGGTCTAAAAATTATATATTGTTTTCCTAAAGACTGATTTTGTATGAAAACTCAACTGGGGACCTCGGATTAATACTTAGTAGGAGGCACTTAAACCACAATTGCACAGTAAGCACCTTATTTTCAAGTTAGTACTTTGAGAAGTGTTTTTATTTATTATGTCAAGTCATTGACTGTATTATGTTTATGGTGAAATTATTTGTTTATTATACTTTATTGTTTTAAGTAATTATTTTGTGATTTGTTTGGTGGATAAGATACTGGTTGTTTGTCTTAAGTTAATAACAACACAATGTTTGAATTGCAATGGCTCCATTGTATAAAATGTGATGTGTCAATAGTAGTTTTTTGGTGAAGGATCAGTGGTAAATTAAGATATTATTATTATATTGAAAACTAATACTTAAATACAATATTTTTTATTATTCCTCCAAGAAGCACTTTCGGGTAGTAAAATAATAACACAGGAACATGTTTTTTCTAGATTTTTCTTGAATGTTGGCTTTCTCTGTTCTCAGTTACTTTATTGATGAATAAATGTAAGACCATGTGTCATTGTGTTAGTGCCTTGCATGTGTATCATGCAAGGCGACACAATATATGCTATGATTGTAAAAGATTTTATGAACATACAAAATAATTTTGTTTGTTCTAAGTATAAAGACAATAAACAATTACATTTTTTTAGTGATTTAGTTTTTAGGTGCTTTAAAAGTCTAAATAAAAACTTAACAAAATAATTTATTGCATTTTAATTTCGACATAAAAATCCTTATTTATTTCCTTTTATACTTAATAGAAAATATAAAATTATCTAGAATAATAATTGCAAGAATTTTTTTGACCTGAGTGATCATTTATCTTTCTGTCGTCAGGTTATAAAGCAAACCATTATTATTCAAACTTCTGTTCTTGATTTTAAGACCTCTAATACTATTCTTAATCTACCACTGTTCTATGATAATTGGGTTATGTAGAGAATTTATGTTTTATGTCCTAATATACTTTTTTATGCTGAGAATTAACTGGTTGATGGTGGTATCATGTTTGATAGATGCTTGCCTGTGTCCCTAACAGGGCTGGCAGCAGGCGGAGATGTATAGTACATCCGCATATCCGGCATTTCGCCAGTTGTGTCCATTTCAATATTCACTAGTACCAAACTACCTATAAACATCTGTCAATTAATTCCCAGTATACCACAGTAATGTAATCAGCACACTGACATATTTGTGTTAACACTAGGATCTAGAAAGTAGCACTAAACAGGGTGCACAGAAAGACTCCACGAGCACAGAGGCAGGGGGGACAAACAGCGATGTAAAATCCACGGTCGATGATCCCAATTGTCCACAGAGTGAAGCGAAGGAAGAGAGGAATAAATGGAAGGAGGATGATATCTATCGGTCTGGTGGACAAGGCACTAATGATGAGGGCTATGAAGGGGATATGGAAGGGGACGGGGAGCTTATGCCGCCTCCTAATACAATACCGTAAGTTTTATTTTATTTTTAACCAACTTAAAAATTTTTTTTTTATTTTCATGTATGTACAATGATTTTTCCGTGATTAGTGTGCCCAATTTGTGGGATTCTTTTTTCATTTGGTAGAGGAAGCTCTCTGGATGATTATAATATCTGTGTCCCACTGCTGGGACACAGACCTCTCTGTGAGAGAGAGTGGGCCATAATCCACCATGCGAGCCCAGGGCGGGTTGGTGGATGTCACATGTCTTCGAGTTTTTGGTTTTAAGACATGCCGGTTTCCTCACGATGTCTTCCTCCACCGTTTTGAGAGTTGTGTTGATGAAATTACCTAGCTGCCACAAAACTAAAAAGTGAAAAAAAAATATTTTTTTATTTTTTTTATTTTGCACTTATTTTTTGCTAAACAATGTAACTCCTTAAGTATGCAGTGTTTAAACTGAACTCTTAATAATTTACTTTTAATTTTTACAGATCTCATAAATCTTCAGACAAGAAGGATAGGGATAAGAGATTAGAAACACCGCTGGCGGCTATGTTGCCATCGAAATACGCGAATGTTGATGTGAGGGAACTGTTTCCAGACTTCAGATCTGATAAAGTAAGTCATATAGTAAGCCTGGTTGTGTAACACTCGAATTTGCAATAGAATAGAATACAAGCCGTTCCGTGATTAGTGTGCCCGATTTGCGTGATTCTTTTTTCACTTGGTAGAGGAAGCTCGCGTTATGATTATAATGTCTGTGTCCCAATGCTGGGACACAGGCCTCCTATCGGTGCGAGGGAGTGGGCCGTAATCCACCACGCGGGCCCAGTTCGGGTTGTTAGATGTCGTTCATCAATTTTTGGTTCTTGAACATGTTTTCCTTCACTGCTTTGAGACCAGTGGTGGTCGAAAGCACTCATTGATATAATTATGTAATTATCTGAACACCATAAATGTTGAAAACTTTCTTTTCGACCATTATTGAAATCGCGTTAGATCATCAAACTACAAAAACTACACACGGCAGTAGTGCGTTAAGCCAAGTTCGGAGAAGAACATAGCGTCGCGCACCCTTTTGTTACTATCCCAACAGAACCATTTCGAGCTACTTTCGACCTCCCCTTAAATCAACATCTAGTAAACCTAAAAAGTTACAATTTTGCGTAACAGTTAAAGTCCCCTTAATCACCTAAAATGCAAATTTTCTGACTTAACACAACTGCATAGAACTTGGCACCCATTTAGATCTCAATTCTTTAACCGGCGAAGCCGACATTCCTGTACTTCCTTTGTACAGGCAACCACACATCAGTGGTAATACCTGCACTACGAAAGTCACCCTTACTACTACGACATAAAAGCGCCGTCACTGTCAAATTTGCCACCGATGTGCGTTTGCCTTTACCAGACTTGGCTCCTTTTGTACATTCATGTTTTGGTTGGATTTCAATTACTAAAATCAATCAAACTTTTCAGGTTCTCCTCTTCACCCGTCTGTTCGGTCCTGGCAAGTTGTCGAGCTTGCCTCAAATATGGCGCGGCGTTAAGAAGCGAAGGCGACGCAAGCGCAGCGGCAGCGCAAGTAGTGACACTCCACCTACACCGGCAGAGAACCAGGAATCGCAGTATGCTAGTGACGATGAAGAGAAATTGTTGAAGTAAGGATTTCTTTATGTGATAGTCCAAAAAACTAGTTTGTGTTGAGAAAATCTCCAGCCCATAAAACGCTAAGGCTCATTATTAGCGTAAAAACTACCGAAAATCGTAACTATTTTCACATATACATAGTTACTCAAAAGAATTTTTTTTTTAATGTGTGGCATGTCGCAGGTCAACCTATGTTCCTAGAAGGTTATCGACTTAACCGGGCTTGACTCGACTATTCGCTAAAGGCACCCTCTATGGGGTACGGGCCTCGGCTTAAGGAGTCGCTGGGGGAGCGCAGCAAGGGACAGGCTGGATCAAATTAAACATTCAAGACAGAATTCTAGATAGTTTATAAACAAACTCTCACGATGCTATTAAATCACCGCTATTCTTATTACCAGTGATCGGAATAGGGTGAGTATATTTACCTACAGTTTGTAGAACAGAGACAAAAATCGGAGACTTCCTTACAACTAAAAATTTTTTTACCGGTAAATTTACTAGAACTTTAATTATGTGAATTTTAACATCTTATTAATATTTAAATTGTGAATACCTTTCGTTTTATAACGACTGCTTAAAAAAGGAGCGTTTTCTTGGTTCACGTGATCTTTATTTCGTTAGTCCACCATAACTCCTGATCTACCAAATGAATTTAGGTGCCGTGCACAGACATAGATCTACATAGATAACGCAAATGCATGCACTTCGCGTGTCTGAACCCCGGCCAAGCGTCGAGGTTGGTCGCCGCTAACTTCAGTCCCGCGCGTCCGTTGTTGCAGCCGAACGTCCGCAAAAAACTAAACAAATGCCTCGTTGCGTGATAATTAACTGCAATAGCCCAAAAATTTCGAACACCCAAAGGCAGGAACATATTTCCTATCACAGGTAAGTTATTTTAAAATTATATTATGCGTAAATTCATATTAAAACTATTTTTAAGTATTCCAAGCTGCGTGTCGTTCCAGAATATTCCTAACTATAAATTACCGTTAAGTAAACTTTATTCACATTACATTGCCGCGTTTGCTTTGGACGTTTGATCTGACGTTGTGTGTTAGGAGACGATGAATATCGCACAAGCGATACTGTCGCGCATCACTTCGACTTCGTGATACAGGCAATTTGTCATTCGTCTGTCAATTGTAGCAACTAGTGCTGTTCGTTCTACAACATAATATATCAATAATCGATTTTAATCGATATCGGACTGACGAATGATATAAAGAAAGCCAATTTAGTAGATATAACAAGCTCATATGCATGACCTAATTTTACAGGACTGCTATAAAAAGGAGGATATTTTTTTTAGGGTTGATGTATTTAATGTGTTTTTGTCTATCCTTTCAACATTATACGACTATTTTTATATATTTAATGTGTTTATTTTCTATTGCATTTAAAAATATTATTTTTTAGTTTCCCACGTGATCCAATCAAATCATCTGCCTAGCCTTTTCCCAACTATGTTGGGGTCGGCTTCCAGTCTAACCGGATGCAGCTGAATACCAGTATTTTACATGGAGCGACTGCCTATCTGACCTCCACAACCCAGTTACTGGGTAATACGATACCCCTTGGTAAGACTGGTTGTCAGACTTTCGGGCTTCTGACTACCCGTAACGACTGTCAAAGATCCACGAATGACAGCCGGGACCAACGGCTTAACGTGCTTTCCGAGGCACGGAGGGGTCTCAGTATGTAAAGATGGTCACCCATCCACAGACCAACCGCGGCAAGCGTAGCTTAACCTGATCGATCGACCTGTGCGGCTGTTATTATTTAGCCACGGACCCCTCCCCACATGATCCAATCATAAAAGAAAAATGGATTGCGGCCACGGGACGGAAAGACTGGTTCCCGACTAAACACTGTACTATTATTTGTACTCATCTACTCACGCTTATACAACAAACTATATCTGTGCAACAAACATCCAGCTTGACCAATTTGCTTTATTCATAGGATCCTTTGCCTCAATATGTGAAAAAAGTTGGCTACCTCAAAGATGAAACGCCATGTAGGATGTGGACTGGTAATTCCTCGAAACTCTCCCATTCAAATATATCATTCGTCTGTCTATGTATCATTCGTCTGTCTATATCATTCGTCTGTCTGAAAATCGATGTCATTCATATTAATCGATTTGTAATTTTTAGGTTATCTAAACTACTGTTTCTTATCTTAATCATGCATGTCTATACTAATGCTTTGTGTTTCAAAGAAATATCAACAAATATATTTTAGTAAACTTACTTGAGATTATGCGAAAGTGTCCAAAATGTAGAATGAAATTGCTCTAAAGCGCGACGCGACTGCTCACTTTTAAACAACTCGGCGTACTGACGATTGCTGTGAGAGCGAGCGGGACAACAGATATAAAATATATGAGTATGAGCGAGACGATCACGGTGGCAGCTTCAGTTGAATCGTAGCGGGGCGAAGGGGCATCGGCGGCATCGATGGCTTTGAATCGGTTTGGATGTCCCGTCACTAAATTGCAGCTGTGACGTCACAGTAGGTATAAAAAAGTCGGCACGCTTGGTTTCAATACAAATCGTAATAATTGCGTTAACTATGTAGATCTATGTCTGTGGTGCCGTGAGTGACACTGTATTTTTTTTGATGTAACTCGCGGCAATATGTACCAATTTTTTTTAAATTTGGTTTTGGGTTCTATCACGCTATTTTCTTTCGCGCTGTTTTCACAATTTGATTGCACGAAAAACATTGAGGTTTAAAGGTAGCCACTTTATAAAACAAATTCGACTGTAAATTCTTTACATTCATTTATTGTCAAATCAAACATCAATGAAACAAATAGAAATATGAACTACAAAAACAATTTGTCTCTTAAAATAAAGATTTTAAAAACTTACCTAAGGCTTTAAGTAACATAGCGTAGCTGTTCAAAAATCACTACGGGGTTACTTTTAAACTTTCTAAAGCATGACTTTCTCAATAAAAACTCCGCAAGATCCAGAAAAAACGCGTAACAAAAAAAAACAGTTTAATTGAAAGCGATCTTATATAAGTCGTTAAAAATGTAAATGTAAAACCACGTGAAAAAAAAACCAAGATAGAATATTTACGCAATAAACGTTTTTATTAAATTAATAAGACTTATAAATTCACATAATTAAAGTTCTAGTAAATTTACCGGTAAAAAAATTTTTTGTTGTAAGGAAGTCTCCGATTTTTGTCTGTTCTACGAACTGTAGGTAAATACACTCACCTTATTCCGATCACTGATTATTACTCATCAATGAGTATATTCGCAAGAAGGCATTTAATTTTTATAATATTTTTTTGTTCTTATAATGCGTGCCACGAAAGATGAGACTTGACACACCACGTGGTTTGACATGCGCAGTAGGTACACGATTTTAGGTCTCTAGCGGTATGAGGTCTGAGCGCGGGACGGAACCGGGCGGGGCGGCGGAAAGAGCGCTTGGGTCAAGTCTCAACTTTCGTGAAGCTAACTATACCTTATTGTTTTATGTTACGAGTACGTGTCAATCATCCCTATTCGTATAGTCGACCTTGTAATTGCATTACTACTTTTGACAAAAACTCCCAGTAAATCTAAACTTCACTAAGGTTGACCTATCTAACTGTTACAGTGGTCTTGAAACCAAAATAGATCTTGTCGTTTTATTTCGTGCAAGTGACATTCAACTTAGGGGATGCCGCTGGGAGAGATCTATGTCCAGCAGTGGACTGCGATAGGCTGAGTTGAATGATGTCCAACTTTAGGGTAGTAACACAATAACGAGGGCGACTATACAACCAGAATATAAGTAACAATCCACTGTTTAAACCTGCATCATCTTAGATTATAAACGAATAATTTCCCTTTCCAAATTAACCCTAGGCCTATGGAAGAGAACCAGCATTCAAACAACGACAATAACTCTGGCTATACTGGCGACAAGTCTCAAAGACCAACTCCCGCGCATTGGCGGTTTGGGCCTGCGCAGATGTGGTATGACATGCTCAATGTTCCTGAGACCGGCGACGGATTTGATTATGGGTTTAAAGTTAAGGTAAATCGTTTTATTAATAAAATATATATTTAAGTTGATTTAAAAAGAGTTTCCACGGAATATCTTACCGGTTCTTCTTCAAAACATCTATTATTTAGAACGGGCAACTTCACTTTTGTTTTACCTAGGATAAATAAACTGATAAACAAATAAGTACTTAAAACTACTATAATATTATAAACTAGCTGTGCCCGCGACTTCGATCGCGTACATACGGGAAAACAAATTGGATTTCATGGGTTTGAATTTTTTGCGCGGAACCATTATCAGCTATCCCGCTAGTCCCGTCAAAATCGCTCTAGCCGTTTCGGAGATTAGCCGGAACAAACAGACAGAAAAAAAAATTGTTATCAAGTACCGTACCTACTTATAACAAAAAACTCATATGCATTTAGTAAAAAGCTGTTATTTTGGCGGTACAAACAGACACTTCTATTTTATTTAGTTGTATAAGAAGATGATGTGAAAGTTTGGATGTTTGTTACTCAATCACGCAATAACGTCTCAATGGATTTGTGGTACTTTTTTTCGATATCCACGCGGGCGAAGCCGCGGCCAAAAGCTAGTTTATTAATAACTCACTGTAAAAAATTAACGGTACAATTGTTGTATTAAAAGATCTGAAATAAGCCAAAAAATGAAAATGTTTTACCACATGCTCCATTATTTATTTATTAGGAAATGTCCTTTCAACATTGTAGAAAATCCTTTCATTCGTTATCAATACTGATAAAGACATGAATTTGCACCTTCAGGCACCTTCACCAGAAAGAGAAGAAAGACCAAAAGAAGTTGAGGAAGTTAATCCTGAGGAACCAGAGAAACAGGAAGATCCTGACAGTGGCTTCCCGGATGATTCTTTCCTCATGGTGTCACAGCTGCAATGGGAAGATGACGTCATATGGGATGGTAGTGAGATCAAACATAAGGTGAGAACAATACAAATAGTTACAGTACAGACGGATCTTTTGGCACCTAGCCAAAATAGGAACTAACGCCGCCAAATTGTCTTGCATCTGTTTTTTAATACAATTTCACAAAAAAAAAATATCGTTAATGTTTATCAGCAGCGCCCCCGTCAATGTCATTCAAAAGATTAAGTGTCACATTGCCAAAATATTTGGTGGTCAAGATCGATATAAGTACGAGAACAATTTTTTTTTCGCCATTCACGATTTTTATTGTCTTTTAATGTTCAAGCGCACATCCATAATAAAAGTCATTATCAAGTTTATGTTACCTAGTACTTTTCATAGGTGCTGGCTCGACTGAACAGTAAAAGCAACGCTGCTGGCTGGGTCCCGACCTCAGTCAGTCGAACCGCTCAACAGTTCTCACATCCGCGTCCGCAACCGCCTGCGCCGTTGCAACCTAAACCTCCTACGTAAGTGCTTAAGAAATACCATTCATAAAATCAGCGGTCGTGTAGTACCTAATTCATGTAATACGTTCTCAAATATGTGAGTTTACGATCACAAGATTGAGCAAGCCTTTAGAAACTAGATTCATTTATTTTTTTTTAGCTTTGGAATTTCTTCACTTAATTTCTTCAGAACTTTGTTCCCTTAGACTGCTTATTGGTTTTAATAACATTATGATCTATCATACAGTGCATCAACCTCATCATCAAAGCAAGATCCTAATGCCAACGCTGCCGATGGTGAAGACAACACTTGGTACAGTATCTTCCCCGTCGAAAATGAAGAGTTGGTGTACGGAACTTGGGAGGAAGAGGTCATATGGGACGCGGAGAATATGGCCATGGTGCCAAAACCCAAGATACTGACCTTGGACCCTAATGATGAGAATATTATTCTTGGTATACCTGATGATGTGGATCCCTCGAAGATTACTAGAGGTATGAACTGGTTTCTATGTTGAGGTTAAAGATAATGATTAATTTTAGATTTAGATTATAGGCTTTTACTAGTTGTGCCCGCGACCTCGTTCGCGTGCATGACGGAAATGGTTTTAATTTTTTTGCGCGGAACAACTCTTTTTCTAAAAAAAAGGAGCCTAAGTTACTCTTTATTACATCAGCTATCTGCCAGTGAAAGTCCCGTTAAAATCGGTCTAGCCGTTTCAGAGATTAGCCGGAACAAACAGACAGATAGACAAAAATGGTAAAAAATGTTATTTTGGTATATGTAACGTGTATGTATCCATATGCATTTAGAAAAAAGCGGTTATTTTAATATTACAAACAGACACTCCAATTTTATTTATTTTTATAGATTAAAAATAGGACTTCGCTACGTTTTTCTTATAATCATCTATGCTAATAATAAAGCTGAAGTTTGTATGTTTGAACGTACTAATCTCTGAAACTATCAGTCTGATTTAAAAATTATTTTTTACATTTGATAGCCTAATTCTTGAGGAAGGCTATATGCTATTTAACATCACGCTGTGACCCTTAGGAGCAGAGCAAAAAAAAAGTCTGAAATATCGCTAAGTGAGAACAAACTGACACTGCGGGCAGGTGATGCGAAGCGATGGGGTGGGTCGGTTGTACAAGAAATTTCGCGCGGGCGAAGTTGCAGGCAGAAGCTAGAGTATAGATCCAAGAAAAGCCTCATTTCTTTCTCTCATTCCTACTTATATGTCATCATAAATATTTTGCCTTTGAAATTACGTCAAAAAGTTACTATACATTCCTGTGCCAAGGAGTTTTATTTTTTTATTTTATTAAAGAAATAACATTTATTTTTGCTGTTACCAAGTGTGTACTAATAAGAGGTATTCATTTAGAGAGAGGGCCACAACCCAAAGTAAAGATACCTCATCCTCACGTGAAGAAGTCAAAGATTCTTCTCGGCAAGGCGGGCGTGATCAACGTGTTACAGGAAGACGCGCCACCACCGCCGCCCAAATCTCCTGATAGAGATCCCTTCAATATCTCTAATGATGTGTAAGTATTGATTTTTGTATTCATGTTTTGAACAGATGTGTGATGTGCCACATGAAGCGCTATCTTTAAGATGATAACGCCACGCACCTAAGATGAATCCGATATTGCAGCCACGGTGATCACTTACAATCAAGCAATTCAGTTTTCCGAAAGTGTAGGATCTGGTTTTAGGGGAATTTACAAGTTACTTAATAAATACATGGCTATACATACCTTCCATATCACTTTTATTATAAATATCCTAGACGGTATAGATGGTAAATTGGTAATCAAATAATTCGACATTTTTACTGCGAAAGTTACATTTTGGTCTGTTACATACTACACTAAGAGCCAAGTAGCCAACTATTGCCAATTCTTCAAACAAAAAGAGTACAAAATATCAACCAAATTACCTAATTCGCAGCTTCTACGTGGCCAAGTCTCAGAACCCTCGCCTCAAAGTGGGTGGAGGCCAACTGATCCAACACAGTACACCAGTGGTAGAACTGCGCGCGCCGTTCATACAGACTCACATGGGGCCGGCGCGACTAAGGGCCTTCCACCGGCCGCCCATGAGGAAACTGTCATACGGACCACTGGCTGCGCCCGGGCCGCATCCCGTGCAACCTCTGCTTAAACATATTAAGAAGAAGGCTAAGGTATGTATTATAAAACTAAGCTAGAAATGCATGATTTGAAATGGAGTAATAAATTAAAATGGCAGTCATAGTTACCTAAGTTACCAAAAACTTTTATCCTTCATCACCGCCTGGTCTTTAGGCTCAAAAGAATCGTAATAAACATCTCATAAAAAATTGTATTCCTACTTATTAAGCATTCAAAAACAAGTGCACGTAAAATTAGGCGTTGCCATTGTTTAATATCCTGTGCATCCTGGTAATCAAAACGGTCTAGATAGGTTGCAACTATTTGCACCTAAGCAAAACTCAAAGAATGATCCATTCCAAAGAGATTCCTCTTGCACATGTTCACATAAGCACAACACTTTATATTTGTGCAAAACATTACTGTCGTCGTACAAATCGACTAACGCAACATATCCGTAGTTTCGTCATTATGTTATCATGCCCAATGGTATGAAACTGCACACAAAAATTAAATAAAAAACTTACCACTCTTGTCCCCAGCAACGAGAGGCTGAACGGTTAGCTTCAGGCGGTGGAGACGTGTTCTTCATGAGAACTCCGGAAGATCTGAGTGGTAGGGACGGCGAACTGGTACTAGTAGAGTTTTGTGAGGAACATCCCCCACTCATCAGCCAAGTCGGCATGTGTTCCAAGATTAAGAACTACTACAAACGTACGGCGGCGAAGGTATGTGTATTTCGTAACTCTGTGTCAAAAATACAACGCCAGGACAAGTATTACCTGTAAAAAAGTTGTAGCATTCGTGCTGTGTTTAGTTTTTTATTTACCTTTTTCCAACTTCTGTATTGCCTTCATACAAGGTATGTTTGGTGTCGCCTTGAGCAATAATATTTGTCTGCAGGCCTATTACCGACATCTCCCAACTTCTCAATCGAATCAAAATGGCGGGACGTTGTTGTCTATTTTTGTGTTTACTATACTATTATACTACTACTATTTATTTCAGAACTAATCATTTACTAACTTAATATTCGACACAGTTCTTGAACTGACTTGCCCGAATATTTTGGGCAAAATATTTTTTAAACATGTATTTTTATTTTCATTGCCAAAGGGATCCAAGAGGGCAGGTGCTAATTCAAAGGTAGGCCTCTTTTAAACATTCTTAAACCATTTTCATAATGATCAACGCTATTTACAAAAAAAAAAAAAAAAAAAAGTTCCCAAGAAATACGGACTGCCCGTAACTTTTCAGATCTAAAATAAAAATGTAAAATAAAACAACCATCTTCTTCATATTGTGAATTTTCTTTAATAAATTGGCTTTTTACATGATTTAAAATCTTTTGTACACATTCTTGAAAAACTAGGATAATTCCTTAACTGCTACTGAAATATAAGCCCTAATCTTACAGGACGAGGGTCCACAACCGCTTAAATATGGCGAGGTAGCCTACGCACATACGTCGCCTTTCCTCGGCATATTACCGCCAGGCGCAACACAGCCCGTTGTTGAAAATAATATGTACAGAGCGCCAATATACGAACACACACTACAACTGACTGACTTCTTGATTATAAGGACGAGGTAAGTGCACAGATAGAAATCTGCACATGCATACGTAGACAGATATTAACGATTCTCGTCTGTTAGGTAAGCTTATTATGTTCGGTAACAATAGAAAAAGTAATTATTGTGTCTTATTATTGTAGACAGTTGATTTCATATTGAGTCAAGTACCACCGCCGTGCCATGTTAGGCTCTAGACAGACGGACTGCAATCCAACCGCAAATTGCAGTTCGGATGCAGTTTGAATGCAGTTGACACGACTGCAATAGAACTCAACTCATTCAAACTGCATCCGAACTTCAATTTGCGGTTGGATTGCAGTTGAAATGCGGTCCGGTCCGTCTGTCTAGAGCCTAATAGACGGCGTCAGTTTTCATAGCCGCCATCCGTTCTGAACTTAGACGAAATGCGGGTCTTCGTTTCTCCATTAAGACGGCGCCGACCATACGCCGACCGCACAGTGGCGCCCTCATCGTTTTTTGGTTATTTATTTTATTTTAGAATGAAAAAGCAGAAAATAAGCACGTTAAGTTGTGCTCCACAAGATTATACGTTAATATTATTACAAACGGTAGTTTTACATTGTTTAGTTTTATTATAATCACTAAAACGGATAATAGTGGCAAATTTTATCCGTTTCTTATTAAGAAAACCTAACTACGTATATCTCGTCACTAAAACATGTTTTTTTTTCAGACAATCTTATTACATTCGTGAAGTGGACGCACTATTCGTGGCAGGTCAAGAATGTCCTTTATATGAGGTGCCTGGTCCAAACTCCAAGAGGGCTAATAATTTTGTACGAGACTTTTTGCAGGTCAGTTACACATTATGATTTATTTATTTTAAGCCAGTGTTGTCTCACTTGTGGGCAACAGCTGCAGTTTCTTTTCCACTCCGCTTGCAATAGACAAATCGTTTTTGACGTTTCAATATTCTTTTCTTTGCAGGTCTTCATATACAGATTGTTTTGGAAATCTCGAGACAAGCCGCGGCGTATAAAGATGGATGACATAAAGAGGGCTTTCCCTTCACATTCTGAGAGCTCTATTCGAAAACGTCTCAAGTTGTGTGCCGATTTCAAGCGAACGGGATTGGATTCTAATTGGTAAGATCATGCTACGGTCCGACAGTTTAATTTTCTTGCTATTGTTTGTACGATCTGCAATGAAAGATGGTTGAAAATATTGCTTTGACATGCATCTTAAATTGAAACAAAATTATCAGGAACTTTACTAGCGTTTGATTTAAGTAGTTGAAGTTCAGTCAGTTTTTTTGTTTTATTTTGTTTAGTATTAGACGAATTTCGTTGCCAAAGAGTAAAGTAACTATAGAGGGAAAGAGTAACAACTCTGTGGTAAAATTTGCATGTATGGAAAGTGCTGCCACCTTGAGTTTGGTGGGTGAACTAAGGCTCTAATAAATATACACCTACCTATAGTTAAGCATACTTACTATAAGTAGCGAATCTTTATTATAATGTTTAGGGCCACAATTGGTCACAATCAGGGTTTAACAAATAACAGTAACAAGTAATAATTTTCACAGAATTAGCTGAGATAAACTCGGGATTTCGGGAAGCGCATCAACGTCGGGAAAGCCTATAGTTACTTTACTCTTTGGGAAAGCCGGAGTTGCGGAGTTGACAATGATAATGGCGGATGGCCGGCGGCGACAATGACATTTGTTTGGCAATTTTATTGGACAAACAAGACAAGATGGCTGCCAACAAGTTTTTTTAACCCACCAAACTGCAGATGTCGCTGTCGTCTATGGAAATTGATCACAGTGCTAAGTGTGCCCCCCCTGTTCGTTGCTGACTGTACTAAATTTGATGCGATAGGTCAACAGGGAAAAGATATTACAGTCCAGCCGTCGAGAGAATGCGTTCGTGATACCTGTCAGTGCGACAATTTTAGTAACTAATAAAGATCAAATTCGCGAAACGAGTATGAAACTGACAGTTTTCGAGAGAAATTCTTTATGGTCGGACTGTAGTACCACATCAGTCACTGTTCTATCTAACAATTATTGATATTGGTTGTAACTCTCTAAAGGTGGGTTATAAAACCAGACTTCCGTCTCCCATCCGAAGAAGAGATCCGTGCTATGGTTTCCCCGGAGCAGTGTTGTGCGTACTTCAGCATGGCGGCGGCAGAACAAAGGCTCAAAGACGCTGGCTACGGAGAGAAGTTCATATTCACACCCCAGGAAGATGACGACGAAGAGATGCAACTGAAGATGGACGATGAGGTATGGAAGGACTTTTTATGTTTAGTATGGTGATGTTGTTTTTTTTTAAAGATTTAGTTGTGACTGTAAGGACTGGTGTAACCAACGCAAGATATTGTTGTCCGAGGAATAATTTTGAATTATGGACAGTTTTTCCATACAAAAACTGGCAGAAGTCTATTTTATTCGACGGGTTAAAGATATCTGGCGTACATACGGCGACGTGTTGCTAAACTAAATAACAATAGATAAATTAATGTCTTGTAAAAAACATTGTTAACAAATGGACGTACTTGTTTATTTACAAATTACTTAATACCAGGTTTAGCAATATTGCTAACTAAGCTAGGAGCTAACTTTTGAGAGACTACGAACTTACAGGTCATCGAAATGTAGCCATAAAGTCAATCATCGTCTCTTGCTTAAACGGAATAAAAGAGATAGCGAAAAAGCTATATACCTTTTTTTTATAAATCCTAATTTGTCCAATTAACATGACATTTACTTTCATTCTTAAGGTAAAAGTCGCCCCCTGGAACACAACTCGCGCCTACATCCAGGCCATGCGTGGCAAATGTTTGCTCCAACTGACTGGGCCAGCGGACCCCACCGGCTGCGGCGAAGGATTCTCTTACGTGCGCGTGCCCAACAAGCCAACACAGCAGCCCAATGAGGAACAACAGCCGAAGAGAACTGTGACGGGAACTGACGCTGATTTGAGGAGACTCAGCTTGAATAATGCTAAGGCTTTATTGAGGAAGTTTGGAGTGCCTGAGGAAGAGGTATGTTGGATCAAATTTTTTATACTTATAGATTCTGGAATGGTTATTGTCAGAGCCGTAATCATTCATTTTGGACTCGGTTCTTGATTGAATATAAGCATCAATTTGCTTGAATATCGGTATTAAGCATCTATGGATGGGTTGCAAACAATATTAGACATTATACTAGCTAATTATGTTTAAAGGTTATCCAATTTCAGCCGAATTCTGGGCCGAGTACATTTAGATTGCTATCGACACGCTAAGAAGAAGAAGAAGATCTCGGTATGGCTACTAAATGTCGGCTATCGAATATACTTACATTCATGATAATGACTTTCTTGTGGTCATGATAATGACTTATAATGATTTTGTGGTAGCGGAAAGTTTGATAAGTTATAAACGATATTATGTTTATTTAGAACTAGCTGAGCCAGCAAACTTCATACCGCTTCAGAATCAATAAGCCATTCCATATAAAATGTATGAGATAATGAATTATCTTCATTATTATTTTTTTGGTGAATTTATTAGTACCATGTTTTAATACTTATTCTGCTGTTCGGGGCGGAGACAAAATCAAAAAATTAAAGATCATTAAAATCGGTCCAGCCGTTCTTGAGCTATAAATGGTATAACTAACCCGACTTTGTTTTATTTATATAGATATCTATAACATGTAAATAAATCCTTTTTTGTAGATCAAGAAATTGTCTCGTTGGGAAGTTATTGACGTAGTCAGAACATTGTCAACGGAAAAAGCAAAAGCTGGTGAAGAAGGAATGACGAAGTTTTCGAGAGGAAACAGATTCTCTATAGCTGAACATCAAGAAAGGTTAGTTTCTTTATACATGTTTAGGTTTTAGCAGTTTTTGACTGAAAATCAGTCGTCAAATTCAAAGACTACCTTTACTATACTATGAATAAGTACCAGAATAAGTACAAAATAATAAGAATAAGTAAAAAAATAGTTTGGATATTTCACCTATAGGCATTGGTGTTATATCCAAACTAAATTTTTATTTTTACAAGAATATTCTTTCTAGTCGTAGGTTTTTTGTCATAATCCGTTTTTATTGTACAGATACAAAGAAGAGTGCCAGCGTATATTCGAGCTGCAGAACCGCGTACTGACGAGCACAGAAGTGTTGAGTACAGACGAGGCCGAAAGTTCCGTCAGTGAAGAATCAGATTTGGAAGAGATGGGAAAGAACTTGGAGAATATGCTGGCAAACAAAAAGACTACTGAGCAGGTAAATGTTTTATAGCCAAAGTAGTCCCAACAAGTAGTACTTACCTATTTTTCTGTGAAAGCTTAGGTCTAGCGTTGTCATTCAAAAGTTGCCAGAAACGGTAACTAGGTCACAGTTTAAAGCACTGCTTTGTGTAATAATGGTGAAACTATGGTTTTGATTTTGTAGCTGTCAATGGAAAGGGAGGAAGCTGAAAGAGCGGAACTGAGAAAAATGATCCTAGGGCAATCGGAAAAGAAGCCACAAATCAATCAAAACGATCAGCAGCAATCATCAAGTCAAGGTAAACACGTTGAGATTAAATTTTTTTTTTGACTTAATATTGGTTTACTGGACGGTGAGAAATACCAGTTGTCCTTCCTCGGATTTCTAAACATTCCAAGCGCTGCATGCCCTCATATCGAGAGGAGGCCTGTGTCTCAGCTGTGGGAACGTTATAGGCAGATTATACTGATATTCAAAATTGGTCAAAATTTATGGAACAGCAGATTTTTTTTAATAACCAACCTAAGATTGCAACGCCAGTAGGTTTTAAATCATGAACTGAATTCATTCATTTGCGCGTAGTCGCTTAGGGAAGGTTCATATCTGACGGAACATGCGTCGCGTATTATCGGTCGCGTAACGCCAGAACAGACAAATGTATAAAAAAACACTTGACCGTTCACACTTAACTGATGATGCGTTAGTGCGTCAAGCGAATAAATAGTCGCAATCGAAGTGACGCCCGACGCATCTTCCGTCAGATGTGTACCGACCCTTACACCCTGAATATCCATATATTATGTTTAACTCTGACCATGTATATGACGCCACACTACTATACTTAGAACTATAATGTGCAATCTACTACACTTACCCCCTTTTCCCCTACAGCAGGTCGTGTCCTGCGCATAGTCCGTACGTTCCGCAACGCGTCTGGACAACGCTACACCCGTGTAGAGTTAGTACGTAAAGCGGCTGTCATTGAAGCGTATATGAAGATACGACAAACTAAGGATGATGCCTTCATAAGACAGTTTGCGACAATGGATGAATCGCAGAAGGAAGAAATGAAGAGGGAAAAGAGGAGGATTCAGGTATGTTTATTTTATTGCTGACGGTTATATTCCAGTTATCTTAGTAAACAGCGTTCATAATTTCCTTTTACATTTGTGTGTTTTGACATTGTCGCTAGTACTAGCCATTCTGAAATCACCTTAATTTGTACTTGTATACAGCCGATATTTTTTTACTAGGAAATAATGTCAATTGAAAACAAGACTTTGAATAGACTTTAGTCTCCTAATTTCATCAGTTGCACAACGTTGTAAATGGATAAATAAATGGTAAAGAAAATCATAATATGACTGACGACTAAGTGACATAATATGACAGACTAAGGGTTTTGTTCATATGTTCATTTTGTTAAAATTAAGTAACATATTCCTTTGCGAACCTGCGAAATATCGCTGGTCTTCTGAACTATAAAAATTGGTGTTCTGAACTATAAAAACAATTACACAGGAACAACTGAGGCGTATCAAGCGGAATCAAGAAAGGGAAAGACTCGCTGGCAACGTCACAGTTCCTGGGCCGTTCCCTGATAGTAAGTAATTTTATTATTTAGAATTGACCTATTTGAAAAAGGGAAAAGTTTTAATAAGAAACCACTTCCATTCTTTAGGCAATATCCGTCTTATAAATCATAATCATCTCCATTCACTTTCTACCCTAATTTATTTGGGGTCTCTTAATCGTTATCTCGGTATTCACCCCCGATCTAGCCATATCATCTTTCACACAGTTCATCCATCGTTTTTTTTAGTCTTCTCCTACTCTTATAACCATCCACATTCATACTTAAATATCGATGTGGTGTGTGTGTGCGCATCTACATAGCCATATGCGAACTACGCATCACACTGACGTCACGCAAAATCCTGCATCGCGCAAGCAGAATTTACCGCACAACTAGCATAATATACAACGTCTCCACATCAATCGTCGGGCAAGTAGCCCACTAGACACAGAACACATGTCTGGTCGGAGGATCCTCCATTTTCTATTTAGGTTTAGTGAAATTTGCATTCTGTTCCTCATACCTCTATTTCATAATAATTACTATAATACTTTTCCACCAGCTCCTATAATGTCTTCGGCAATAGAGATGAATTCACCGTCACCGTTGATCCCGCTGGGACAAATCAAGCAGGAACCGGATCTTCACACCCCATCCTCCTCACGGCGCCGTGCCAAGTTGAAGCCGGATTTGAAACTAAAGGTAAATCATTTAAAAAGGCTTATAAGAGCGCCAGGGTAGCCCATGAATTAAAATTTAGTTTTTTGCAATATGATTCGCGACAGAAACAATTAATATGTATTTAGAGAATTATAATAGTTAAAATCATCAGTAGGTACAGACGCCAGCACATCAAGCTACCCAAATGAATGAATGAATGAATGAATTGCACCGATCCCAGCATGGTTAAACCAGACTCGATTAATCGAATGAACCCCAAGATTCGCACTAGCTCCTGTAGCCTCATGTTCATGGTGCTACAGCTACCATTGCATATCAAGGAATAGACCGGGGGGCGCGGTAATGGTAGGGTAGACGTGCCCGAAGGATAGGTAAGGATTTAAGAGCCTACCGGATATGCATCCTAGAGCAAGCATTGGACTAGTGGAGAGATGGGTAATTATATCTATGGATGGGCATCTTTTAGTGACCTTGCCGCCAGGTTGGTTAAGGTCGAGCTTCATTGTTGAGCTTTTGGCGGGGTTCTAGTGCTTTCTCGGTTCTCTTGTATGTCGTCGCTCTGCTGTGTTGTGTTAGATGTTTCTGTTTTCAATGTCATCTTCGGAAGTTTCGTTACTATCCGTTTCCGGTTTTTCGTAAACCTCGCTAGCGGCGATCTTGATCTTACTTCTGTCTTCAGCTGTATCCATCCAAAAATTGATATCCTTGTCAAAGTACTTCATGTCCTGTTTTAAATTGTCGTTCCATGTGTAAATAGGTCGGCCGACCTTCTTGGATTTGGCCTTGTACTGCATTGCTGCATGCAGCAGGTGTGGTTTGCGCCGCCTGTAGACATGTGCGAGGTAGCACATCCTGTGGTTCTTGATGCGTTTGGTTACTGTTTTTCCGTCTAAGATTTCATGCATTTTCTTTTGTCTTGGTTTATTCCTAGAGTGGTTAATCAAGTCTCTCATGATAACTCGCTCATATCTTCTGAGTCTTGATCTGTTGGCTTTGGTAAGTGCGGATACTTTCAAACCATGTATCATGCACGGTACGATCACCATTCGATACATGAGTCTGGCTAATTTCCAGTCCATATTTGAGTTCCTTATGAATGGTAGTAGCGATTTGGCGTTTTTCATAGCCTGTTCGCAACGTTTCTTTATAGTCCTTTTTCTGCTTAGTGTAGATGTTATATGTGTACCTAGGTATTTAATTTCATCACATGTCGTTATATTTATTCCATTAAGGGTCACGTGTGTCGTTATCTGTGTAGCTATGGGGTCCCTAATTAGTATTTTTGTTTTTGTTTCGTTAATTTGGAGGCCTACACTATCTAGTAGGGGTTTAATATGGTATAGGATACCTTCTAACCCTTTTAGGTCATCTGTAATGATGATAAGGTCGTCCGCAAATGATAGTACTAGGGGGAGTGAGATTTCACGATCCTGGTCAAGTTTTATTAATTGGGTTTCCTCGTCGAGAGTTCTAAGGACTTCGTCGATGACCAGTGTAAACAAGCGAGGGGACAGAGGGCAACCTTGTTTGACTCCTTTTCCTTTAATAATCCAACTGCTTTGCTGGCCACACCATTTGATGCATGTACGTTCATTCATGCATACCTTGATTATCCTGTTGGTTAGCGATTTGTTGGTTCGTTGTAATAAGATATCTCTTAGTGCATTGAGGTCGACGTTGTCAAAGGCCTTCTCTATGTCGAGGGCGAGTACATAAATTCTTTTACCTGCCCGCCATTCTTCGTCTAAGACCCTTTTGAGCGTAAAGATATGGTCGTCTGTTGATCTATTGTTTAAAAAGGCCGCTTGGTAATTGCCTAATTCCGCTATTATCTCATCTAGTTTTTTAAGTACGTAGGAGGCGTAAATCCTGTAACCCGTATTGCAAACCGATATGCGGCGATAATCATTTACATCTTTAGGGTTATTGTTTTTTGGAACAGGTACCTGTACTGTCTCCAGCCACGTGTCGGGTGCTTCGTTCAGTGTCCAAGCTTTTTTCATGTGTTTGGTGACGGCTTCTTGTAGTATTTGGGGCATTGCTTTGTAAAGCTCGATTACCACTTGGTCAGTTCCGGGAGCTGTCCCGTTCCGCATTTTACTAATGATTTCTATTACGTCTTCCACTGTGGGTCCATCACACTGTACTTCAGTTATCGCTTTTGTTATATTAACTGTTGGTATAAGCTGACCCTCGGATTTTTTTAATATTTGCTCCCATTTGGTCATCGGTATATAAGTAGGTTTTTTTCGACGTTTTGTTTGACGTTTGTTCTTACTGTAAAAAAAGTATAGCATCTGCATGCGCTTAGCAGGGTGGTTTTTCCCCAGTCCACTGAGGCAGGCCCTGCATGCTTTTTGCTCTTCCTGATATTTAACCTTTTGAAGTGTTGCCCGACGTTCTTTTACTAGGTTGTGCCTATTTGGATTATCTGGTTGCCTACTTTGTAAGAATTTAGCCTTTTGTAGGTTAGCAAGAGCTAGTCGATGGTCTCTGGAGAGAACTGGCTGAAGAATCAGAGTTTCCTGGGCAGCCGCTTTTAATATTTCCGTTATGGTATTCCAGGGTATTTCGGTGTGTTCGTCCGTTGAGTTGATTCCTATATCTTTTAGTTTTTTTGTTATGCAATCTTGGTATTTTGTTTTCGTGAATTTACTTTTGAGGGCGGAATAATAGCACTGTTTATAGTTGAAATTCTTGGCTGCAATTGTTGTTTCCTTCGCGGCTTGTTGTTGTCTTTGTGTATTGTTATGTTTGGTGTATTCTTTTTTGTTTGAAATTTGGTTTATTCTTAGCAGACCCCAGATTATTTTATGGTCGGATGTGCCCCTAGCGGCCCATTCGCCTTTAATAAGTTCGAAGAGTTTTTTTGTTGCATGTGGCGTTATAATGTGATCCAATTGAGATTTCTGAGTGCCCTTTGACCATGTTATCCTGCATGATGATCTCGCTTTTGTCGTTTCTATTTGAAGTTTTTCCCTGTTGGCTATATCCATTAACATTTCCCCATTGTAGTTGGAAAGGTCATGGTGTAGGTTTTGTTGGATCAGCCCTTTGCGTTGGAAACTTTGTGTATCATGTCGACCAATATGAGCGTTAAAGTCGCCAAAAATAATTAAAGTACATTTCCTTGGTTTTTGTCTGATCAAGTTTAATAAGCCTGTGAAGGATCTGTTTGCTATAGATGTACAACTGTTGATGTGAGAATTGATTATATACAGATGAGCAGGCTTGTCATTTCCCCTGTCAACCTTAAGAATAGCTGACATCGCGTCTGTATCCTTTTTTCCGTTAACTAATTCGATTTGAGCATCTTTTCTAATTAGAATTGCAAGTCCCCGGTGTGCTTTACCTGCGGTTCCATAGAGGTGCCATTCGTAGTGTGTAGAGTTGTATGCTCCTGAATTCATACCTGTTTCTTGTATGCAGGCTACGTGGATGCCCCTAATTGAAAGTTCTGCGTCTATTTTATCTTTTTTGGCCGGTTTTGAGGCCCCCCGGACGTTCCAAGTTGCCATACGCAAGTCTGGGCAAGCATATTTTATTGCGGTAGACGGCTGATTTCTAATTATTGTAAACCCAGTGACATCTGCGACTTCGTCCGATAACTGTGTATACATTGATGTTTGTTGTTCATACTGTGTTAATGAGCTAGCTAATTGGGGGCTGTTCGTTTGTAACTGGGGTTTCGTGGGTTGACCTTGCTCTTCACGTGTGTTGTACTGGTTAACTAAAGGCTTGTTATGTTGTGTTGTTTTGAGGTTGTTTGTTTCTTGCATTAGATCTATCTGGTTGTTGTTGTAATCTTCGTCGTCGGTCATGATCCAGCTATCATAGTGCTGGTCCTTGTAGAGGATGTGTATGTTGCCGGGTACTGGTTCGCCGGTAGGTGAATACACAAGTGTGTGTCCTGTATCCGTGTGCACGTGCACATTTACAAGATAGAACTCGGACGCGGCGATTAGAATGTCCTCTCCTCCCCAGAACGTCTTGTTAAACTGCGTGGTTATGTATTTTGTTATCCTTTGTTCCTGGGATATATTACTGTTATGGAGAAATTCTTGTATATTATTTAGAAGTGCTAGGTGAATTCTGTCGTCATTTCGGTGCTCCAAAACATATGAAGCGAGGTCTTGACGGACAGACACGTGATCAAAAGTTAAACCCATTATATTATTTATTTGATGGGCTATAGCCCTAAACAAGCAGTTCCCGTCTTTTGTCATACGTACAATAACCATTTTAAAAACCTTTTGTTTTTATGCTATTTCAAGACCTTCTCAGCACATGTGTTGGGTTTGGGAACCAATATAGCTGTCAGGCGAGCGTACCGTCTGAAATTTATGAACTTCGCACTTATGAAATCTTTAGAATTTTTTGTTTTTTGTTACTTATCCTTTTTTTTTTTTTTTTTGTACTTCGAATCCAATTTGGCGCGCTTGGGTATACAAACTTGACTTACAAGCTGGGCAATAATTTAGTACAATGTTAAATTAAGAAAATCTTGAGATACGAATTCTAAAGCGATACCGTATTTTAGGCTAGAATAATAGAGTGTATTAGTTTATCCCACCCTCCTATATATAATATGCAAACGTTTCCCTATAGCTTAGCTATTTATAGCTTACAATGGTGTTGAATTCGCGCGTGGCTTCAAAAGTCCAAATTATCAAACCAAAACGCAGCCGGATACAGCTTCCAATGGAGATCCCTGAAATATACGGAAAGATCTCACCAGATTTTCGACGTCACCAAGATCCTCAGCCGGCAGGCCTAGGCCTCGGGCTTGCAGATCAGGAACACACGTATGCCACTTCACCACCGTTTTAAGGTGTTTTAATTTGCACCCACTACATACAACAAGCGTAACACCGTTCGTATTTCAAATTCGAGTTTCAAACTCCGAATTCGCCACGTGTTGAGCAGATTGCATTAAGTAAAAACAAAGGCGGGACACGACACGTCTGTCCCCTTCGGCGGTCACTATCCGAATCCAGACGCCAGCACATCAAGCTACCCAAAACTGTCAAATTTTCCCAATCAACTTTGAACCTTATGCTATAGCGATAAAGTTGAAAATCTATTAAAGAAATTTGACAGATTGTAGTAACTTGATGTGCTGGCGTCAGTACAACTACAGTCCATTCACAGTTTGTTTGTAGTTAGTTGTTGGTTCCTCTTATTTTGCATCACTGTCAATATCACAGTGGAATAGAATAGAATAGAATACTCTTTATTATGTACACCATATAAATTACAGACATAAATATAGAAACTTTACAATGGGTGACACAATGGGCGGTCTTCTCACAGTGATCTTTAATCTCGTGACAATAAGGTTGCTGTTAGGTTGCAGCAACTGTCAAGTCTGTCAAAAGCACAGTGATCTTTATTGTTATTGTAATAAGGTTGCTGTTGCAGCGGTCAGAGGTAAAATAACTGAAAGGACTGTACACTAAGTAGTTAAATTGGTTTGATAGATTAGATCAGAGATACATAGATTACTTAGGGCCGTAAGATCAATTGTAGTTTAAACCAAGAAAGAGAGTTTAATCTCTGGGCATCGATTATTTCATAAGATCAATGGTAGTTAATCGACTATTGGCAGTTTAAACCATCGATTAGTTTAAACTAGCCCAAAGGGTCGGTTAAACTCCCAAATATAGATTAAACCACAGAATACAGAGCGGAGATAGGTACTTCGTAGTTGACAACGTCTGTTTTTTTATTTTCTAAGACATTAGCGTATCTTTTTACTAATGTCGTTAATAGTTCGGTCTCGGAAGACGCAAAGTTTGGTACCCTTTTGTTAACAGGATCACTCATTTTAATAATATTAACAACTCAACAAACAAACTCAAATACGATACACAACAAACAATAATTTTTGAAGAAACAGGAAAATACCACACACAGATGTCATAAATATGTCAGTGTCAATGTCAAATGGATCTATTTGTTGCCATTGTTTTAATGAACGGATGAACGAACTTCGAATAAACTAAAGAATGTTGCCATGTGTAAAAGACTAATCGAAGTTTAACTAATCAGTTCATATTTTCCATTAGATCTTACGGCAGTAGATTAAACCATCGATTAAATTTCATCGTAGATTCCGATATCCATAGTTTAAACTGCTTTTGATCTTATGGCCCTTAATTGACATTTGAATTTAAAATTGTTCCTCTTTTAGTGCGGTGCCTGCGGTCAAGTGGGCCACATGCGTACGAACAAGGCGTGTCCATTGTACACAGGGTCGATGGGATGGCCATCATCGCCGCCCGAGACTGATGCAGAACCGCCGCCTATAGAACCTGAAGATGATGATATGGGATACGTTGAAGGCACTAAGTTGACGTTGCCTACGAAGATTATTAAGGTAAGTCTTAAACAAATGTTGTTTACAAGTGAAACTGTTACTAGAATCAGAGTGGGCGTTGAAGAGTTTTTTAAAAGCTTTTTATCATTCATTTTACCATAGACATGCAGTTGTCCATACTAAGTGTCTTCAACATCGAATTCCAATCTAACGCTATGTTTTCTCCCTAGCAATCTGCAGAAGAACTAAAACGCCGTGGTTCAGGTCGCCGCGCAGGCGGGTCCAACTCAGGCGAACCGCGCAGCATGGGACGTAGAGTGCGACGCGGCACTGCCGGGGACTCCTGCGACTATCTCGTGCGTAGACCCGCGGAGAGACGGCGAACTGACCCGCTGGTCACCTTGTCGTCGCTACTGGAAGATGTGCTCAATCATATGCGGCATCTGCCTGATGTTCAGCCGTTCTTGTTCCCTGTCAATCCAAAAGTAAGTCTTATTGTCTTAGTTTCTATGGTTCATATTTCTATGACTATGCTGTAATGTAATAATACCCACGGAGAGACGGCGAATTGATCCGTTAGTGACATTGTCACCGTACTTAATTGTATAGTAATATTTTTCATTTTCTATTGTATAATGAGGGGTTAGCTTCTTTTTACTCTTATAACAAGAACGTAAGGTTCAAATTACAATGATTCATGCGCCGTAATTATATTGCATCTGAATAGTAAAATTTAAGTTTGAAAGTTTTAACCTTCTATAGTAATACTAGCTGCGCCCCGCGGTTTCACCCGCGTAAATGACGATCCCGTGGGAATATTGGGATAAAATGTAGCCTATATCTTAATCCAGCGTGTCACCTACGTCCATGCAAAATTTTATCAAAATTGGTCCGGCCGTTTGAGCGTGAAGAAGTAACAAACATATAAACACACACACACACACACTCACAAACTTTCGCATTTATAATATTATAGTGTGATAGAAAGAAAAAGAAAGATTTTTTTTTATTGTCACAGAATCACTCTTTTTAACAACTTTCTAATATATTCTGTTTTCTTTTGTTTTCAAAGCTGGTAGCGGACTACTACCGCATCGTGTCCCGGCCGATGGACTTACAAACAATAAGAGACAACCTCCGACAGAAACATTATCAGAGCAGAGAAGAGTTCTTGGCAGATGTAAATCAAATTGTCGAGAACTCGACTCTTTACAACGGTACTAACGGTATTTTAGAGTGAATTGATTTTTTTATACCTAGGTTAATCTACTTACGAGGTAAAGCCGGCACCAGACAGCTTCAGAGATTTTGCAAAACGGGATAGTGAAGTGGAAAATATGTATAACACATATTTTGCTCAAGTATCATTATTATCGAGTTATTTGCGCATTTAAAGCTATGTCTGACGCCGGTTTAAAGCTATGTCCACACTCGTGCAACGGAATGCCTACACCTGTGCCTTTTGCATAAATGTAAACAGTGTGCTGCATGTGACATGCACGTAATGCACGTGACATATACTTACCTGGCATAGGGGATACCGTGATCAAGAAGGCGGTTCCCCCAGGCCGAGGCCTTCCCATTGCACTGCGGTTGGGATGACCCCTGCGATTATCCCTAATGTGGATAACTCGGATGCGTAATTTTTGGTAGTGGGGACTGCGTACGCGCCGTCCCCTTTTTAGTCAGCGGGATTGTCCGAAAGGGTTAGCGCTGCCCCGGAACATAAAGGGCTAAGGAAGAAACACGGGTGGGTTTTAGTCAGTAAGAGTCTGACACTCCCGCTCCACCCAGAGCGGGAGGAGTCATTTGATGATTTCCCACCATCAAAAAAAAACAAATGCACGTGGCATTAAATGAGTGCATGCTCTATACTCAAAATTAATTGAAATATAAGACGCAAGGTGAAGATGTAAGTCCACGAGTGTGCACATAGCTTACAGCATGCTGCTGGAATTTTGATTGTACTCTTACAAGTAGCTGCTTGTCGTTGTTGTTTTATTGAATTTACTTAGCATGCAGACATGTTGGCATTTATTTTTGAGTTGAGTAGGTAAATAGTAAAATTACTTTATATTTAGAAGGTAGTATGACTAGCTGCCTAATAATATTCCGTAGCATGTAGGATTTAAATTGCCTACGAGATTTTCTTATAACAAATTTTCTTGTTGTGATGAGCTAAGAATATACCCGTAAAGCTCGTCTTGTGCGTGAGACAACCAGTCTTACCAGGAGGTATCGCATTACCCATTAACTGGGTTGTGGAGTTCAGATAGGCAGTCGCTCCATGTAAAATACCGGTATTCAGCTGCATTCGCTTAAACTGGAAGCCGACCCCAACATAGTTGGGAAAAGGCCAGGCAGATTAATTGATTAATATCCATAAAGCTTGTGTGGCTAAAAGTTTTATAGCTTCAAGAAAATAGCTTATACTGTGGAAAACGTTTAGTTATTCAGTTAGGCTATCCCCGCTACCGGGCTCTCTACCTAATCTGAGTTCGCGATTTATTTGCCAAAAATGTAAACAAATATGAATTAAGATGGAAAAATAACTTTAGTTCAGTTTACGCTACAACTTCAAAAAATTTTATAACTTTTTAAGTATTGCTAGTCACTCAGAAATCAACTTAATTGTCATTGAAATGAAGTTGATATTTGTTTAACTTGAAATAGGGTGGGGGTGTGCTGCAGCACTGGACACTTTTACTATAGGACGCACCGAACGAACTCAAGCTGTTGTTACACACCTCTTAAGGGGCTTACAGGACCTAAACACAAAAAACGCAAGTTTTAGAAACAATAAAAGTATATGATAAACTACAGTAAAAAAACTCAAAAAAATATATGATATTCTTCAGGATAAATGCTAGGAACATAGTGTGTTGAAAACATAATACAACTTATTTGGTACGATAGAATAAAATCATGAAGATACCTCTAAAAACTTTTTTTTTACAACAAAATTCATACTAATATACATACAATCATTATGATTTTTTGTCAGATTATTCTACAAGCAACATACTAAAACTATAGTGTTTTAGTTTTTTTGTCCAAACACTAGATTTTTCGTAAATCGATAATTGCTTCATATTTTGCAATAAATTACCAGCGTTGTGGCATCGCGCTTCTCTTTCTTTTCTATGCAGTCCGACAAAGACCGCGCTTTAGGTCATGTAGTCCTCTTAATACTTTTGAATGATTCGAAGGACCAACAAGCAGCTTGACCATCGCCGCGCAGCGAATGTTACAGAGGTGCGTTGAAAAACTAGCAGAGAAGGAAGAACAACTGATGAAATTGGAGAAACAAATCAATCCGTTGCTTGATGATAATGACCAGGTACAACACATAGAATACAACCAAATGTATTGTTCTGCTTTTTTACTATTGAAATTGCCCAATGACCATATTAGCCTAGGTTAAAAGTGAAAAGAATAATAAGCATCTTTGCTATTGGAAGATTAATGTGGTTAACAGAATGAAGAAGTTATGAATTCTGAGTAACAGAAATGGCCTTATTGTAATAAGGTCATTTCTGTCCCCTGTGGCCTTGTTTTGTAAAACAAGGTTTATCTTTAGACCCAGGGGCTTGTGGCTAAGTAATAACAGCCGTACGGGTCGATCAATCAGGTTAAGCTACGCTTGCCGCGGTTGGTCCGTGGATGGGTGACCATCTTTACATACCGAGACCCCTCCGTGCCTCGAAAAGCACGTTAAGCCGTTGGTCCCGGCTGTCATTCGTAGATCTTTGACAATCGTTACGGGTCGTCAGAAGACCGAAAGTCTGACAACCAGTCTTACCAAGCGGTTTCGTATTACTCAGTAACTGGGTTATGGAGGTCAGATAGGCAGTCGCTCCATGTAAAATACTGGTACTCAGCTACATCCGGTTAGACTGGAAGCCGACCCCAACATAGTTGGGAAAAGGCTAGGCAGATGATGATGATGATCTTTAGACCCAGGTTTAAACCATCGAGCCATTTTTAAATTCCAAACTATAATCCGACAACGATAAAGTTCTTATTACAAAAACTGACGTTAAAGCCGAGTCTAAGTTGTCAATTTTGCATTAAGTACTTTACGAAATAAAGGTTAAAATACAGTAACTGCCTCGTAGGTTTAGATTAGGTCTAAAGTTAGAACTCATTTTGTAATGAGACGCTTACAGTTTACATGCCGTCTGCTTTGGTACTGAGTGCGACTGGTAAAGTAAATTATTTTACTATAAAAAAGCATAAAACAAATTAGAAATATATTGAACATATGTGCAGGACATGGTTTTCATCTAAAATGTTTCTTCCCAGGTGGCATTATCATTTATCTTAGAGAACTTACTGACGACAAAACTGAAGATTATGCCCGAAGCGTGGCCTTTCCTGAAGCCAGTCAACAAGAAACAAGTGAAGGACTACTACAATGTGATCAAGAAACCTATCGACATGGAGACTATGGGCAAGAAGATACAAGGTATATAATAACTGAACTTATGACGTCTATACTTATGTACATACGAAAAGAGAAATGTCATAAGTTCGGTTCTTCTGTCTTTCGAGTTCGAGACTTCTAAATGATATCGTAATAGTTGAATATACGAAGTGGTTCAGAGGTAGAATGTCAACACAGTTGTGGAAGTTTTCCATAAGGTGGCTTTTGTTATACGTACGAGGACCAATCTGTGTACACATGAAACAATGGAATGAGGGAACGGGAACAAAAACATAGCGTTCCTTCTCTTCTCCTTAAGCAGCCTTATAGTCCGTATGATTGCATCCATAACAGGCTTGTACATACCACATGTAGACAACATGTTCTAAATGTTGTAGGACTGTGCGTGTAGCGAGTTTTCAGTCCAAGCCTAAGACTGCCTGTCCATTGACGCGGAGCGAGGCTGTGGAGCGGAGAAACGGAGATATATTAACCAATAGGATTGCATAAAAATCTCAATGTGATTTTCTATTGGTTAATATTTCTCAGTTTCTCCGCTCCGCAGCCTTTCTCCGCGTCAATAGACAGGCAGCCTAAGCCTACGTTCGTCAGGACGTAAAAATATCGCGGTAGGATTTTATCGCGCTCTGGATTTTCAACTCGCGTTGTTGAGCCGAGCATTGAGAATCCAAAAGAGCGCATCCCAGCGCGACAATATAACACACTGATGGATTTTCAACTCTAGGCGCTAAGAAGAGCGTTGAAAATCCAGTGCGAAAAAAAAAAACACCGCGGGAAAAACGCGCCCGAGCGTACCTGGGCTAGTAGTAGTAAACACATGTCTTATATCTGAATGTATGAATTTTAATCAAATACAACATTGCAGCTCACAAGTACCACAGTCGCGCAGACTTCTTACGCGATATTCAACTGTTAGTGGACAACTGTCGCGCGTACAACGGACCCAACTCGCAGTTTACACGACAGGCTGAAATCATACTCAAAGTAACACAGGACTCGCTTGAACAGGTAAGATCGGATTTAGGTCCAAAAATATTTGTACCTTCTTATTTCGCGCAAAAGACTCATTTTGCAGGAAAAACCATCGGCTTCTGAATGTTTAAAATGTTGTCAGACCCAAGTCAATATTCTTATGATGTCCTGCAGTGGTTACTTTAGTCAATCAATCATAACATACTTTTAGGACGGTCCAGAATTCCAGATTCGTTAAATATGCTATGATTTGTTTAATATGTATATATGCTATACTTCAATTCAGAATCTCAGATAATTAACATTCCTCTTACTTAACTATCTACTTTAGCGTTATGTAGTATAAATTGATTTCTGAATGTAATAAAATGTTCCAAAATAATTTTGGTTGCAACGGAATTTCAACATTGTCTTGTGCATTCTATGTTGAATAACTGCTCATAGAATTTGATTCATAATCCATACTAATATTATAAATGCGAAAGTGTGTCTGTTAACTCTTCACGCTTAAACCGCTAAACCGATTTAGATGACATTTAGTATATAGTTTGTGTCCCGGGAAAGGACATACGATAGTTTTTATCCCGATATTCCCACGGGATCGAAACGTATGCGGGTGAAACCACGGGGCGCTGCTAGTCTCAGATAATTTACATTCTATTGCCACTTAATCAGTTATCTACTTTAGTGAAATGTATTCTTAGTTTATTTTTGAGTGACCATTTTGTAACAAAAAGGTCCTAATACGTTTTAGGTTGCAGTGGAAACTGAACTTTGTTAAGTATGACATTCAGTTTGTTGTTCAACAACTTGTAAATTATCTCAAATTCTTAATTTAAATATTAAAAAAAAGTAAAATAGCAGTAAATAAGCTGTACAATGACAACCGGGAATGACGATAAAAACTTAAGATAATAGCGAAAGGGCGTTTACCTGATGGCGGGCTCAGTTCCGTAAGGCAAAGGTAATCATCTTTTATTACGTCAACAATTTTTTCCGAAAGCTTTACTGAACCTGTACCGTTTTCAAAATCAAAATATTTTATTTCACATAAACCTACATGGGCACTTATGAAACGTCAGAAGCTAGATGCACGGTTCCAATTGGTTGTTTCCTATGGAGAAGAACCGGCAAGAAACTCCACGGTCACTCTTTTAAAAAATAATTGGGTTTTACAATGTTTTCAATTACAGTAGGTATGGGAGGACAGCGTAGGCCTGTCAACAAGTACCAGGTACTTGATAAAAATAAAAAAAACTGTCTACATATCTAAAGTCTACAAGGCCTACAAAGTCCTCACATTTACAAAATAAGAATCTATCAAAAGGATAAGTAAAAAATAAAATATAAAAATCAACTAAAACCAATTGACATGATTGCCATTACAACCACTAATAAAGAGGTGTTTTCTGAAGTTATATTCATTGTAATGTTCGAAAGGATTCACTCGCACTCGGTACACTTTATCACGATAGTTACCCATAAATTCCATGTCGTCCAAATCATTAAAATCAGCATAATCGAAGATATCCATTGCAATTTACGTACTGAATGAAAGCAGTATGGTGAGAGTTAAACGCGTGCTAAACAAGGGGTTGTTGTTGTTTAACTTTAAACAACGTCTAAGTCATGTCTAATCCTAAAAAATTGCTAAACATGGTTTTGTGTTATCACTTTTACAAAAAAAATGCTAAACACGTGTCTAAAGCGTGTCTACGTTTTTTGTGTTAAGACTGATACAATTTATTCACTCCTACAGTTCGGCGATAACGTAAGTCAATTAGAAACAAACATTTCACGAGTACAACAGAAGATGTTGGAGGAGGCGGAACATTCCGACCTGGACGTGGAAGAGCCGCCGCCCCCGCCGCCCGATGAGAAGCGAGGCCGCGGGAGACCGAGGAAGCACAAGCCTTCCACATCTACTGCAGCTGCTGATGGTAAGCAGAAGAAAGGAACTTATAGAAGTCTAAAAAAAAAAAAAATGTTATGAATGCATTTGTAAAGTCAGTTGTTAATATCTATGTATTCCCTCGGGAACTAACAAAGAAGAGGAAAATTATGTCAAAAGGATGCCTTGGCCTTATGGCCTATGTAGGACTTTCTTTTTTATACTGTTGATTTTTCTATTTGTCATCCTGCGCGAGTCTCAAAAAGAGGTTTTTGTTTCTTTATTTTATTTATGGCAGCAAGATTGTTATAGACCCTTGTTATTCACTGGCTATAATATGTTTACGTTGTTTCTAGGTGCTACACCGAGGAAACGAGGAAGACCAAGAAAAGATCAAAACTCCCTGGAAGAAGGTATGTATGAAATTTAAATTTTTACCATGGTTGATATACTTTTGCTACTTTAACAATATATTTTCGGCTGTTTTCTCTACCGGTCTTACTGTTGTTTATTTTTGTTTATTTTTTAGATCTCCAGTACTCCGACAGCGGCAGTTCAGAGCTCGAGGAGGTTGAGCAGAAAGTGGCCGCGGAAGCCATGGTGCAACTGGCAGTACGTCCACCGTATCAAGGTGAGATATTTTTTTATCATTAGCGGATAAACGCAAGAGGTAGATATGCGTTCAGGCTGTGTAGGAATGGGAAAAACAAATTAATGTAAATTTTTATTGCATGCAAAATAAGATAAGAGAGAGGGGCCCGTGGCTAAATAATAACAGCAGCACAGGTCGATCGATCAGGTTAAGCTACGCTTGCCGCGGTTGGTATGTGGATGGGTGACCATCTTTACATACAGAGACCATTTAAAATGTAAAGTAAAACCTAAAGTATTATTTTGTTACAGATGACGACCCGCCATTAGGCGAGCCAAGTTTCGACACATCAGAGTTCCTAATAAAGCGCGAGGTGCCAGACGAACCGCCACAGCCTTCCGATGACTTCGTGGATCTTGACCAGCACAGCACTGACTACTCCTTCCCGTCTGTTGTAAAGGTAATTTAGAGGTGTACAAGCATCAGTTTTTGACGTGTCGTCAAAATCGGAATTAACGCCGCCATCTTGCTGCCCCGTCGGTCTCGTGGTCGCAATCGCGACTGCTGAGGGTCCTGGGTTCGATTCCCGGGTCGGGCAAAATGTTATTGGGCTTTTCAATTGGGAAGTTCTTAGTAATAGCCTGGAGTTTGGAAGTTGACGGTGTTATACTCCCGTGCCTCGGAAAGCACGTTAAGCCGCTGGTCCTGCGCCTGATTTCTCTCCGGTCTTGTCGGATTGCCGTCCCATCGGACTATGAGAGCAAGGGAAGAGAGAGTGCACCTGTGACTGCGCACACACTTCTGCACTATAATATCTCCCGCGCCGAAGACTGGTGTCCGTTGAGATTGGTCGTAATGGCCGAAAGAGGCGTGCTAAACAACACTCCGACCCGAACATACTGCGAAGACACATAACCTGCATTCGCATTTCTCTCATGCTAAAACAATAATTTATGTATTGTTTGTGTAGGAGGAACCAATGGAACCTGACATGGGCAATATGGGCAACATGAGTAATATGGGCAACATGGGTAATATGGGCACCATGGCTAATATGGGCACCATGGGTAATATGGGCAATATGGGCATGGAGCCTCAGATGCTGGGTGGCACAGGATTGGAACCGCCTCCACAGTTCAAGGAAGAACCACCGGAGAACTGGCAGGTAAGCAACTAGGATTTAATTAATAATAAAACAATTATAATAATACGATAAGGCTCGTATCGTGAGGAGGTTCCTGTCTCTGGAGCCCTAATCACCACCGGTAGCTTGGACCCTGCTCCCGATACCGGCGGACTACTATTTTTATATTTTTACACGGTTTTTATTGAAATACTAGCTTCTGCCTGCTACTTCGTCCGCGTGAAATTTCACCCTCCTAAGGGTGGAATTTCGATAAACTCTTTAGTGGATGCCTACTCTTCACAAAGAACACACCCTCCGGATTTCAGGTATCTAGGACCAGCGGTTTAGGCTGTGCGTTGATATATCAGTCAGTCAGGACTTTGAATATTATTTATATAGATTTAAAAATGTATTTAATAGGTAAGGAAATAAATAATCGAGGATATAGTATATTTTCGTTTATTCAGTTATTATTCATTCTCCTGGTTGCGCCACCTTTCACTTTGCGTTGTCTGACTTGCACTTGGCTGGTTTTTGATCCTGGTGGAAACTGAGGTTCTAGGTAAAAAAAGGTGAAATTAGTACCCTCCATGCGTCACACCCCACAAGTGTGCCAAACCCGATCCATGGATGACCTTTTGACTGATCTTGACTGACCTTGGCCAAAATAATACAATACTAGATTTGGTTTACATAACTGTCGTGCTTGCTTGTCGAGCCGTAAAACTAGGTCGTCAGTTGTCCCGCTTATGAGGTTCAAAGTTTAAGTCACGGCGGTTAGGATCATTCAAAGGTCATCCATCGATCGGGCACGACACATTTCGGGGGTTGTGGCATTTAAGGGGCGTACCAAAATTTTGATATTTTTTACCTAGGATCTCTAGTTTCCGAGATATTTGCCAAAAACTGAAAAAGTACGAGACGTTATGTTCTCGGCAATAATAATTGTAGTTGTTCATTTTTGAGTTATTTAAAACCTTTTTCTTTCCCAGCCTGACCCGGCCATACAAGACGACCTGCAAGTCACCGACAGTGAAGAGGAACCCGAAGATGGTCTCTGGTTCTAAAAAACAAGTTATGTGCTACGTCCTTGTGGGATCCGTCCACACGTCATCCACTCCTATGAATCGAAACAGCCATCATATAGCTTCGTCACTGGACTCTGCGAAGAAATAAATGACATTGTTATAGATAGACGAATATTTGTTATGATTATGAACTAACTAACGAATAAGAGGACGAGTATAAAATTAAGTATATATTTGTTGTTTCAATATTTTGTATAAGTAAATAAATAGTTTTTTGATTATAAAATGCAATAATTTTATTTATGCTATTCCTTCAATATATTCCTGGCTAGTCAAGCTGTAGTAGATCAAGCATTTTTTTTTGTCTAAGACCACTGGTTTTCGTGATTAGTCAAAAATTTAAAACCAACAACTGACTAACGCGACCCACATGGCCACAAATCACCGATAGTGGTGGGGAACCTGATCATGGACTGGTGCAGGTCTGGTGCTGAGCTGTGGTGGTCCAATGGTAATGGCCCCGACTCGAGTAAAGTTGTAGTTGTAGGCGCACGGCACGGCTTACGGGTTGTAGAACATCAGCTTCTGTAATTGTTGCGTAGATTTTAAATTAGTGCTAATAGTTTTTTAGTTATTTGACAAAAACAGTTCTGGCTGCGGTAATGTTACTGTGGCCTGAAGTTTTGTTTATTATTATAATGGGTATATTCAAATAAATTTTAGCTACCGTAAAATGGGGTTACATTGATAAATTTTGATCAATTTTAAAATTCGAGGTTAAATATTTCTGCACTAAGAAGGCTGAAAATATACAAAAATAAATGTAACATCGGTTTTATGGGTTGTATATGTTTACATTAAAGTAATATTTTTGGACACTCCTTTGTGAGAAAAAAAAAAAATCATCGTGATCAACTTCATACTGACATCGGGGATACTTTGATCGCACTGGTTTTTGGTACGTATTTTGATAGTAACCCCTTAACCAAGAAAAAAACTAAAAAATATCGGTCCACAAATTTTTGTGCTGCAGTTGTTTTAAGATGATGGGGTTTCTTTAATAAATACAAATAACTGATTGTTTTGTTCAAATCTATATATTTAAATCTAAGAAAATTTAAGTTAAGTTTTTCATAAGTCGAAAGTTGTTATCAAAGTAAACCCGTAGTATCAAACTAACCCCATTTCACCGGTACACAATTAGTTTGTTAGACGAGGTAAATGTTGCGACTTAATTTGTATTTGTATCTTTTATGTTTGCGAATATATTCACGATCCTGCGGATCTCGCACTTTTATATTTTTTTGCACACTAAGTAAGTACTTATGAATTTGCTTAAATTTTTTTATCAATTAAAAACAAAAAAAAAATTACCGTTTAGAAGATATTTAAGTAGGTAAATAGAAATATATCTACTTTAAATCTTTCCTAGCACTTCGAATAGGGCTCTAAAGACTTGTTTGCAACGTTATGTTATAGCTCAAAACTGCCCACAACAAACATGTTTGTGAAGTTTCATTAGTATCCCGTAAGTAATTAATAAATTAAGATGAAATTTAAATTCAGTTCGGGTCATAATGTGCGTAGGTATACAACTATACACTACCAACCAACTCCAAAAGAACAAGTTGAACCGATTTGACCAATCACGAGCCAGATCACATCGATGCTTGCCGTCGAAGGCAATCTAAAAACAAAATATTTGTTTTCACGTAGGCAACGAGGTAAACCCCCAAGCTGCCGATGTATCACAGTAAGGTATCCTTCGGCATGTGCGTGCATGTTCTATTAGGATGAATTTATTATACATGACGTGACATCGAGGTAGCGAGCCAAACTGCGATCGCAAGGTAGGTATCGCTGTGAGGCATCTTCGGTATGTAACCCTTACATTCTGCAAAGGAATGAGTGATATTGATAGATAGACAAATAAAATATTTATGAACTAAGGAATAGATAAGGGACGAAAAATTATAACGAACAATAAGTTTTATCAATATTTTTTTCCACATATTATTAGGAAATAGATAAATATTAGATAGGTACCTAGTAGATTTTAGTACAAAATTATACCTAGACTTTCATTTATTTATAAACTTAGATACTTTTTCTCCAACATTTCTATGAATATGAAGACCAGTCAGTTTTATAATTTCCTACTAAGTAGAGTAGGTATTTTGTTTCATAATCTCACTTATACAATAAAGTTGTGACCTATCTCATCATCTGCCTAGCCTTATCCCAACTATGTTGGGGTCGGCTTCCAGTCTAACCGGATGCAGCTGAATACCTACCCGTATTTAATAAAAGTTGTGACCTATCTATTCATCCATTAATTTCGTTTCTTCACTACACGTACCTAAATATATAAATGCATTAGAAAAACAAACTTAGAGGACAAAGTTTTTAAACCATGAAAAGGTCTTGGCTTATTGGTGGTCGTTCAAATTCCAATGGTCCGAGCTGGATGGTCTGCGATAGATTGCATTGCCAACGTAGGCATTTTAATACCGGCGCGACGAGGATGTATTGAGTTCCAGGCATTCATGGTTCAGCTCAGTTTAATTTCTACACAGTTTTATCCACAAGTTTTGTTGAAGAAATTTCTTATTAAGTAGCACCTATTATTAGAAAAAAAAAATAACGAAGAATACACGCGCTGATTGCCATCCTGGTTATATTAGGTAGGTATACAGGGTTATTGGAAAAACACCAACAACCTCTTAAGAGGTCACTGTACTTATCAGTATTGAACAACTTTTACTATGGGACCAAACCTGAAATCGCGAAAAAAAAATCAGCTGTTCCCTACATTTTGACGAGTTAAACGAACATACCTAAATGTAGGGAACAGCTGATTTTTTTTTCGCGATTTCAGGTTTGATCCCATAGTAAAAGTTGTTCGTAATGATGAGTAGGTACAATGACCTCTTAAGAGGTTGTTGGTGTTTTTCCAATAACCCTGTATAATTATATAACAATTTGCTGCGGATAGAGAACATTCTCCTTTTCTGCTAGCTGGTTGTGGGTACCTACTGTGTGTTTAAATTCCAATTCTATTATTTATAAGTAGGTACCGAATATCAAATGGTGCGGCGCCGTCAGGACGCTAGTCGCGACTCTGAGTAGATACCTGGAGCAAAGTGTCATGGGGTAGGTACATTCCGCTACTTGGAATAAGTAGGGAAAAGAAATCGAAATGGGCAAGCTCTTACATGGAATTGTACCAATACGGTACTGACTATAGGTACTTCTTGAAATCCAACACCCTCATTGCGTAACACACTATCAATCGGAATCTAAATCATTTTGAAGCAAATTGCTAATCCATTGCTTCCATAAGTTTGAAAAATTTGTCTGCTCAACACGTAAATAACGCAACGAATGTTGTTGAACTGTCAAAATGTAACCGATTCCGATTAATAATGTGTTACGTAATTGCCCGCAGGCGTCAATGGAATAACAAGTCTACACTTACCTAAGTGTATGTACAAGCCGTGTGTATGAGCCGTGATGAGAAAAAAAAGAAATTATTACTATGGGATTTACTATTACTAATTACTTACCTAAGTAGGTAGGTACTTATTTAAAAAAATATCCCTGAGCCCGCGTAATTGCACTACAATTCGCAGTTCATTCTACCTTTTATGCTGCTATCAGCACTGTACTTTGCACGTGGGACGTATTAAACGGAACAGTTTTTCGGATGAGACATTCCCATTCAAATGTATGCTAAACGGCTAACCTTAGTTGCGAGACATATGAATAAAACAAGGCCGTTTCCGAGCCGCTATCTGGATGTGAACCTCCGTAGTCTCATGGTGGTTGTTCCACTGAATTTGCGGTTTTAGGGGTAAGGGAACGTAATCCAAAAGGAATTAGGAATTCCCCTCTGCTAGGGATATAGTACTAAGGGGAATCGTATTACCCAGTAACTGGGTTGTGGAGGTCAGATAGGCAGTCGCTCCATGTAAAATACTGGTATTCAGCTGCATCCGGTTAGACTGGAAGCCGACCCCAACATAGTTGGGAAAAGGCTAGGCAGATGATGAGGGATATAGTACTGTAAAGGTTGTCTGCAAAAGTTGACCTTATGTTGTGCAGGCGGGCAGAAAAATAAGTCTGGTGGCGTTTGACCATTCATGCGAATTTAGAATTAGCTTTCAAATTATTTCATATAATAGGACCTATACCTATAAATGTAGTAGGTATAGCAATAGATAAGTACAGGTACGTATACAGCAGCTTACCCCCTTACTACTAAACGTTGTATAGCGTCTGTATCACAGAAACCTAAATTATTTAGATTTCTGTGGTCTGTATTACACAACGCTTTGTCTTCTTCTTTCGAAAGTCAAATTACTGACGACTGAAAGAGAGAAATCAGTGTGTAACTATATAATACGTTTATTAGTAACGGCTACCTACTAACATATGATTACATTGCTGCTCACTGCCTAATATCTAGTTAGCGCGTACCTACCCTCGAATATAGAGTATTATGTATTGTTGAAACACTGAGCCTAATTTGACAGCAGTGGTAAATAAATTTGTAAATTCGAAGCAGTTTTGATGCCACTCATAACGTATTTGTATTAACCAAATAAGACATGTTAGGAAAAATAACTGCACGAATATCATTTCCCTCAGTAACATCAAGAGAGACGTGGAAAATGGGGAGATAAGTCACCTCGCAAAGCTATTAGCCGTCGATATTGGAGATAGATAAATTTTCGCTGTATTTGAAATTTGCAATCATCGAAGTGTTCACAGAGATCCAATCAAATTGGCTCGATGCATAGAATATAAATGAGCAAGGGTTTAAACACACTTACTCGTAGGTGCCAATTTTGCGAAATCATACTGCTTGAATATTCATAAAAGACTAAACTATATTATCATAATTGCATTATTGCACACGCCAGGGAAATTAGTTGGTACTGTCTAGATTGAAGTGTCTGGTTTCTTAGTCGGCGTTTTATTTTCTTTAAGAGTCATTTGAAGCATTTTGATTTGCCGGACATATCGGAGACATTTTAGTGTATTTTAATGTGTGCCTCGCACGACGTTCCGGATGAGAGGCTATGTGCGGAAAAGGATGTGAACCCACAACTAAGGTAGGCTTGTGCCATTAGGAGAAACTCGGATGTGCAACTGCACCGCTAAGCCGTCATTTTTTTTTAAATATACGGGTAGATTTGGTTTTAAATAACCAAATAGGTAGGTATATAGGTACCTACCCATACCAATATTGCGATGTGTTCCGAGCAGAATATTGTATTTAACTCTTCACATCATATATATGCATGCAAGAGCATTTATTACCGCGACATCGTCCGCGATACCTTCGCGCAAATGCTACCTATAAGTTGACGAAGTTTTATCGTAATCGGATTAACGGTATTGCAGCGCATAAAATACGAACAAACATTGATATAATTAACAAATAAACATTGATATAATTAACAAATAAACATTGATATTATTTTATACAGGGTGAAATTCGTTTTCCTCTTAAGGGGTCATTGTACTCATCATTATGAACAACTTTTACTATGGGACCAAACCTGAAACCGTGAAAAAAAATCTGCTGTTCCCTACATTTAAGTTCGTCTAACTAGTCAAAATGTAGGGAACAGCTGATTTTTTTTTTTCGCGATTTCAGGTTTGGTCCCGTAGTAAAAGTTGTTCATAATGATGAGTACAATGACCCCTAAAGAGGAAAAAGGTGATTAAAATTTCACCCTGTATATTAGAGATAAGAAGATATTATTACTTAGGATTCTTACACCCACGACTTTTCATGAACTGATATGTTAGTATCCCACTATTAGGTGGGCTAGATTGCATAGAATGAGTAGGTAGTCGTGTTCTTAGAATTTTCTGCCAAGAATGGGTATTGTTGGATTTTCTCGTGTATCATGGGCGTGTTTACAGCCACAAATACCCTGTAGGTACAACTATCGGTAAAGAATACAATAAGCTATTGGCTCTGTGTACGGGAATCGAATTCACGATTTTATATGAACAATTTTTAGGTACCTACTTAGAGAAATTAATTTCTCGAGATAAAATGTTTTTGCTGTGATGTTTTTTTTATGTTTGTTTAAAAGCAAAAATAAAATCAGGTTTCCAATTGTCAATACTAAATCGGCCGTGCAATTTCAAAACCTAGCAACTGACATTTCTCAAAAACACTGTTTTTTTTGAGAACTGTCAGTTACTGGGTTTTGAAATTATACAGCCGAAATATTCTCACATTAAAGACATAAGGCAGACACACGTCTATTATACCCGGCAGACAGTCTGTATGAGGCCTAAAGTACCATATAATCGAATTGCTAAGCGGGCGCTTATAATGTTGATCGGAGCATTCGCCCGCTAAGCTGGTTTACTGGTTACTCGTATATCCCGGATCAATGACTGTTGAATACATTCGTGTGGGGTAATTTAAGATATTTTCAATTCAATAACAAGACTGCTATTTATTACCTATAGTAGATAGTATTTTTGTACAGACAACAAAAGAGATAAGTATGCAGGATCGTCGGATATACTTAGTTGAAGTTTAGTAAGAAACCGATGGATGTTGACGACTGAAATTTAATTTGATAAATGAGCAGTTTGTTTTCTATTAATAAAACTAAATTTTATTCGAGAACATCCATCGGTTTCTTCCTAAATATCAACTATATCCGATCATCCAGCATACTTATCTCTTTTGTTAACTATACCTAAGTATAATAAAACTTTTATTTCAATTTCCAATATAATATTTACCTACATAATAATTATATCTCTAATATATCTTTATGTCACCGCTTCACCGATTTAGGTTCTAAACCATCAACACCGCACTTACATACATAACATTTTTGTAAGCTCCTTACATTCTATACAAACTCTCGCCATACGATTTTATAGTCGCTTGAACGAAAACACTCCAGAATTTACAAGGTTTAGTAGCTCTATAAGGAGTTTCACATTAGCCACATTAGAAGGAACATTAGTACCGAGCATTACACTGCATTAACAGTGGACACGTACAGCTCGTATGTAACAATAACCGTATAACAGTTTCTGGGAAGCACACAGTCTGCCGCATCGTTCCCATGCTTCCTTTAAAACTGTTAATAAAAGTAGGTATAGTCAACAAAAGAGATAAGTATGCAGGATCGTCGGATATAGTTGAAGTTTAGTAAGAAACCGGTGGATGTTCTCGAATAAAATTTTATTTTATTAATAGAAAACAAACAGCTCATTTATCAAATTAAATTTCAGTCGATAACATCCGTCAGTTTCTTCCTAAACTTCAACTATATCCGACGGTCCTACATACTTATCTCTTTTGTTGACTGTACGTCACTAATGGAACTTGGTTCTATTACGGTTGTTGTGGAAATAGACAGTCTTTAGGTTTGTTTGCGAAATGGTCTTATAGAGGTATGAGTTACAAAGTGTAAAGTTGCTTATCCTCCATATAAAGGGGAGGATCCTCCAACCAGACGGGTGTCGCGTCTGTCCGAGGTTTGTACTCTGGACGTTGATTGTCTGCTAGTCGCACGGTAAACTCTGCTTGCGCGATGCAGGATTTTGCGTGACGGCAGTATGATGCGTAGTTCGCATGTGGCGATGTAGATGACGCCACAGTCTATAGAATAATTAGGCTATCAAGCTTGCAAATAGCAAATTGCTCAGACAATACAAAAGACTACTATCTATTGCTGGAATATCTACCCAAATAATTGAAAATATATTTTATTGATATTAACCCTTCGCCGGGAACGTGGATCCACGCGAGACACAATAGCTTTTGAATTGTTTCTGTAATTACGGCATTCAACTTGTTAAGGGACTAACCACACTTAGGTATTCAGCTCTGTTCAGCTTTTGTCCATAGAAAACAACGATTTTGTATGGAGTCCCTTCAGCTTTCCGCGGCTGAACGGATGCTCATACAAAATCGTTGTTTTCTATGGACAAAAGCTGAACAGAGCTGAATAAGTGTGGTTAGTCGCTAAGCCTGGAATAAACATCCTATGTAGGTAGTACCACAAAAGCATATGAAAGAAAAGAGTATGATAATTTTTCACACACGGAGAACATGTTGGTAGCAGGTTCTTAGTTCTTACCTACTAACAAACAAGCATGCTTTATACTCGCATGTGTTTAGCCTTTATTCTCATTTCTGAGTTTATTTCGCACACATACTGAAGAGACTTATAGACCACAAAGAAACCTTAAAAGAATCAACGCGGCAACCTGCTTTGTTTACAGGAAGTTTTTTTCGAAGAATGTCTTTACAACTTCGCACGAAAAATACAAAACAACCTCCTTTCAAAAGCTTTCGAGTGCGGTATCCTGTACATGTTTAACTGTCCTTTAGAGTACATTTTCTAAAATATACGGTAAAGAACTACCTAAATAAGCCGGATATGTGGTACATTCTCATCTTGTTTTTCTTCCGTCCCTCTTTTGTAACGGTTCTATTATGAGAGCACCCTTGTTTGCAGAATGTATTACACCGGTCTCTCTAACCACAAAAGGTTTATCCTGAGTTGTCGTACAATCGCGGCTTCACTTATTTTCTTGTCGAGTCTCTTAATTCTATTTAGATTACGTGGTTTCTTACTTTTAGGGTGTGTTGTTATTTTGACTGTTTTAAAGGACTTCAAAAAGGTGGTGGTTCTCAAATTTTAGGTCTACGTATTATATTTTTAGTGACAACAAAGTATCTAGGTATATCGGTTTATGATAATAATACATAAAATGCAGGTATTTATGTAAAAAATGATACACTAAGTATTCATCATAATAATATTCTGATAATCATACACTCAGCCACTCAGCAGTCGCCTTTGTGATACGACCAACTAAAGAAACAAAGAAATCGTTAATTTATTATGTTAATTCAATTTATTCGACTTCCTTTTGCTCTTCTTTATTAGTACATCGTAGTAACGACTGTTATTCCTACTCTATGAACGCTGATTTGACGGCTTTGGAACGTCAAGCTAGGGTTCCTTGTAATCCAGTATAAGACTATAGTGTGAGTAGTCTGACACATCCGAGCAGCAAGTGGAGAGTATCTGACATTTGAGGGTGGCTAGTCGGAAGTTACTGACACATGCGGGTACCTATTAGGGATGTAACGAAGGCCATCTTAGTTTAGGTGGAGTTAAAATAATGAAAAAAAAAGTATTGTTGAAACACTTACAAAGAAACACAACAACTCGCCCTTCATGTGTGCCGGTGCCCGTCAGTGATCACGTCAAATTTCTCTCAAGTGTGCCGGGGCACCAAGAGTGTCTGTTGTCGCTGCCATACGTTTTGACGTATACCAGCGCACACCGGCGGACGGCGGGGGATGGCATCGAGGAGGATTTGTCACCGGCCAGCGAACACCGATGATTTGCGAAGCCGCCAGCGGCCGCCGGCACACTGATGGAAGCTGCAGCATGCCGGCAGCATCCCGTAGTATGCCACAGGGGAAATGCGGAGTGCACCGCCACTTGCACTGCATCTCCACCTCAATCGTATGCTAGCGAACTCAGGTGTCTACCGCCGCAAGCCTTCGCATCCCGCCGCGGTTTCCTCCGTGGTCGGTCTCTGATCTTTGGAATCTATGCTTTGTTACCATTAGATACGTACGAATTTACGTTGGTAAATTTAAAATTCCCTGCCTCGCCAATGTGTGCTGGCCTTTACAAATACAAAAGAATCAACCTATTGTTAATCAAAATTTACCATAAAGATGTTTGCAGGGCTGCCACTTCCTAAACGATTAATAAAGTTTTTCATAAATTGAACCGGCTTTTCTAAACAGTTCCTTTATCAATTGGTACTGAACTTAGCGGCTGCGATGACATGGGAGCAAAACCTTGAAACTTCGACTTATTTCTACACCACATTAAAGATTCTTTGCATAGTTGGAGCCGATTTTCTTTATTATAACATCTCCGTTAAACACTTAAAGAGGCGGAGATGAGGTTCCGTTACAACCCTAGTACCAACCAACAAAAAAAAATGTTGACTCTCAGTTTGAGAAACTCTGGGTCCGTATGATGAGTTTTGCGAAAGCTATTAGACCGGACACTTTACATAGCTCCTTGTCCTACATAAATGTCACAGCATCCACTCGCAGGAGGCAATCAGAAAGACATTTTAGACGTTGAGAGCTCCACGATGATGACGTACTTCTCAAATGTTGGTAGGTACGGGTCGTGGCACATTTGAAATAACTTTGGCAGATTTTGAACGATGTATTTTAAAATAATATTTTTAAATAGCATTCGGTTAGATTTTTTTTTTCAAATTATTTCTTTTTTGTTGCATTTATTACCTATGACATAATTTAGACAAAGGTTCGTAAAGTAGTGAAATCTAATTCAAATTCAAGGATTATGACACGCTGCGCCCAAATAAATTCGGATAAGGACAAGACCATTGACGATGATAACATAATTAGTTAATAAATAACTATAAAACAATCATTTATTTGTCATGGGAGTGATTGCTTCTTTTTATAACGTCAATTTGAAACAAAAACATGAATCTAAATCAATGTTGGAATAGCTTTGCGTAGCAAGCAAGCGTAGCGTTATCTCTACGCCGTAGCAACCGCTACGCCATAGCGTACCCTACGACGCATCACCCGCTACGCCGCAGTAAGTGTCTTTATGATAATAGTGACTTGAAAAACGTAAAATGGGATGCACGTTATTAAATTCATGTAAAGCTCTCATCATCATCTACCTAGCCATTTCCCAACTATGTTTTGGTCGGCTTCCAGTGTAACTGGATGCTAGTATGAATGCTAGTATTTTACATGAAGTGACTATGCCTACCTCGAAACCTATAAACGGCTCTAACTAAGCTAAGAAATCTTGTCTAGATTCTATAGATGAGATGCAAACTCATAACCTCTTCGACAATAATACCCGCCTTATTCACCGTTGAACAATTGCCGCTTCAAAACTCTATTAAAGTTCCAAAGCTGCAACAGAATGCTGTACTAGACTAGGAAGCGTTTATTAGCTGCTCGTCCCACACTCCCTAACTTTTGCCGGTTAACTTGAGTGCAGTATTACGGTGTGGACACACTGTGCGGTTGCACTTACACCGGGCTTGGAGCCGATAGCATTTGTTTTGCGACCAGCTTGCGGCGTGCTAGCCACTTTTATACGTTAGTCTACGAGTGTAAACAGTTCTTTATTTTCCTGCGCCGTTTTTAAATTGCTGTTAACGTATTTCTGTGTTTCTGTGTCAGTTTGGATTTTAGTTTTGCGTTGTTTGGGGATAGGGACGACGGACAGACGACGTTGTAACGTTATGTTCAACTACGGTTGCTGGTTCTATAGTACTAAATATTAGGCCATATGAAAAAACCGGCCAAAAAACTTGGGTATATTGTTGGTACCTGGTATCTAATCATTTGAAGGCAAAAACTTATATGCTATAACAGCATTAAATAGTTCCGTACCTATACAGGCTGAAATTATAATCACCGTTATCCTCTCAAGGGGTCATTGTATGGGAGGCAGTCACCTCCTTCAGCGAAGCAGTCATGCTAGCGAAGGAGGTGGCGGGTTTTAGTCAGTAAGAGTCTGACACTCCCTTCCGCTCCACCCAGAGCGGGAGGAGTCATTAGATGATTTCCCATAAAAAAAGGGATCATTGTACTCATCATTATGAACAACTTTTACCATAGTAAAAGTCTTTCACGATGATGAACTTTTATTTCGCAATTTCAAGTCTGTCCCATTGACCAAACCTGAAATCGCGAAAAAAAAATCAGCTATTCCCTACATTTTGACGTGATATGCGAACATAAATGTAGGCAACAGCTGATTTTTTTCAAGATTTCAGGTATGGTCCCATAGTAAAAGTTGTTCATAATGATGAATACAATGACCCCTTTTTTTTTTTTTTTTTTTTTTTTTTTTTTTTTTTTTTTTTTTTTTTTTTTTTTTTTTTTGTGGATGGGAAATCATCTAATGACTCCTCCCGCTCTGGGTGGAGCGGAAGGGAGTGTCAGACTCTTACTGACTAAAACCCACCCGTGTTCCTTCCTTAGCCCTTTATGTTCCGGGGCAGCGGTAACCCTTTCGGACGATCCCGCTACCCCGGCAGGCTTCGGCCCTGGCGGGCCCCTTCCTTATTGCTGACATCTCTTTGAGGCGCGCGTGGAACACATACGCGCCGTCCGGCACGGGCCTGGTCCTGATCGGACGGAGAGCTACCCATTACTCTCCGTCCGCAGGCCCGCGCCTACGGTGGCCGGGAGTCGTCACGCGGCTCCCGACGCCCGTAGCGTCTCCCGCGGCGGCTGAGGCGTGCGGCTCTCTCCCTGAGCCGTCCCGCCACCTCCTTCGCTAGCATGACTGCTTCGCAGAAGGAGGTGACCGCCTCCCACTCCCTCTCGCCCCGGACCATGGCTTGAACCAGGGCCGGACGCGAGAGGTCGCCGCCGTTGCCGATCGCCTCTACGAGGACACGGCGGTGCTCCGCCCAAGCGGGGCAGACCTCCACCGTATGCCCCACCGTGTCCTCTGGGCGATCCTCGCAATGGTGACACCCGGGCGTCTCCTCCCGCCTGATGATGTGCAGGAACCTCCCGAAACATCCGTGTCCGGTGAGGACCTGCGTCAGGCGGTAGGTGAGAACGCCGTGACGCCTCTCTAGCCACTCCTCAAAGAGGGGCCTTATCGCCACTATCGTGGCGAGCCCTGCGCTGGGTTGCGAAAGTCGCTCCTTCCATGCCACCATGAGATCGCGCCGGAGGTCCGTCCGCTCCGCCGCTATTTGCCGCGGAAGCGGAGTTTCCCCCCGGCGTAGTGCCTCCGCGCGCCACTCATACAGGCGCGCGAGGACTATCGCCTCCAGATCCCATGGCGGCATTCCGGCAAGGAGGCTTGCCGCCTCGCCCGAGATCGTGCGGTAGCCCCGGATCAGCCTTACGGCTACCACCTTTTGGGGCGCGTTCAGGTAGTGGGCGGCTCGCAGCCGCAGTGAACGCGCCCACACCGGGGCTCCATATAGGGCCATGGACCGCACGACCCCCGCGTAAAGCCTCCGGCAGGAGGCGTTTGGCCCCCTCAGGTTGGGCAAGAGCCGCTTTAAAGCGGCCCCGGTCCGTTCCAATTTGGGGGCCAAACGTCGAAAGTGCATACAATGACCCCTTAAGAGGATAACGATGATTAAAATTTCACCCTGTATATTAGAAACTTCAAAGCTCATGCATGATCAGCCTATAATGTTCCCACTGCTGTGACATAGGCCTCTTCTCTGTGAGAAGGAGTGGGCCATAATCCACCAGGCAGGCCTAGTGCAGATTGTTGGATGTCACGTTTCGTTCTAGGACATGTCGGTTTCCTCACGATGTTTCTTTTCACCGTTTTGAGAGAAATTTTCCGTTTGCTGTGGTAAAATAATTTACAAAAGTAAAGTGCCTGCTTGAATTCGAACCCACGATTTATACCTAAGTCGCGGCCGTTACCACTGGGCCACCACTGCTTTAAGCACATACAATTTGAAATTATAATCATGAAGCTTACTATCATACAAAATTTAAACTAGAAACAGGACATTTAAACTAGCCCAGGGATCGCCTACGTGCAAATGACTGTATTATGTATCTCGATTCTCGGAATACATAACATACTAATTGTTAGCAAACAGGCCTATAAATGAGTGTTTTGGGAATAGAAACGGCAATAATATGTAGGCCCGAGGGCGTACTTCACTTTTGTTCGTAATGGTCGAAATAGTCGGGAACAATCGGGAATAGTCGTCATATGTAAAGCTGTGTTGACACACGGATATGCGAACGGGATTTAATCAGTATTATCGTTTGGTAATCGAGCTTTGTGTAAGTGAAGTGTGTTATGGCCCTTATGTAAAAAGGACTGTAGTTGTGATTTTACTTTGAAATTAATTTTGTATTCAGTTATCGGTTTAGTTTGTAGTGAAACATTTTGGAGATCCGATTTGAAACTTATTTTAACAACATATACATTTTAATCTGCGTTCGCGATTTAGTTGCCAAAAATGTAAACAAATATGAGTTTATGGAAAAATAACTTTAATTCGTTCCACTTTCAAACTACATCAATTGGAAACTTTGAATAGACCTTACACACTCCCTCGTTGGTCTGACTGCATCCTGTAGTTACTAAACTGAAGCGTTTGCAACCACTAAGTTGCAAACGCTACTGCTGACCATGAGGTCCTAAGTTCGATTTCAAGGTCAAGCAAAGTGTTATTGGGCTTTTCCATCTAGAATTTCTCAGTATTAGCCCGGAGTCTGAGATTTGTGCCCGATGGTGGCAATAGACTCGCCCTCCTATTACATGAGACTTAAACATAACTGGGGAAACTTTGGCGTACTATGGGTATAGCCTTATCCTTCAGAGAAACAAAACGTGATGTAATGTTTAAATGTTATTTAAATCGTGTATAAGCACAGTGACGAAAAGCACTCTCAACGAAACTCGGAACACAGCATCTTGACACACTGGACTTTTATTAAACCTAACAACATTCCATAAACACTTTTTATTCAAAAGTTCCAGTGTCCCAGGTGTTGCAACGTTACGTCACAGCTGTTACAGCAACACGTGTAATATAAACCTCCGGACACTTTACCGTCCGTGTCACGCACCAGCTACGGCCGTAGTATGGAGCTTTAAATCACTGCAGCAGTTTGTATAAATCATCAGCGGCCGGTAAATATTCTCTACTGAACGTCGGCCTTCCGCGTAAACTGGTATTACTGTGTTGATCATACTGTGGCGGTAAATCATTGTATTTGGCAGGTGGATTGGCGAAAGAATAATGATGTTTTGGAATGACTTATGATTTTTGGAAAGATTTTGTTTTCGCAGATTTCGTTTAATGATCAAGTTAGGTATGTAGATACTGGGCAGAAGTGTAATCCTGCGGTTTATTTGCTCTTAACACAACAAGTGGGGTTAATAAGACATTATTTCTTTGCTTTCATACATTACATGATTTTAGCGTGACAATATTACACGACGCGACGAGGCATGTAAATTGTGTGATCAAAATGCATTTGATCACTCAATTCACGCACATGACATGTAGACATGATGTGTTTTGAATAATCCACCATAATCGCTTTTCCCTATTATTTTTCCAAAACAGTCAAAAATAACATAAATACTTATACCTATATTATTTCCAACCACTCTATCAATCTTAATCTGAATCATTTTGAAGGATATTGCTCGTCCATTGCTTCATATTTTCGAAAAATTGGTCAGCTCAACAACCTAAATAACGCATTGAATATTGTTGAACTGTCATAATGAAACCCATTGCTACTGATAGTGTGTTACGCAATTACCTCGCGGAATTAAAATTCTAACGACTCAGCTCCTCCACCCGTTAATGAGCCGTGTTCTGTTTTTTAAACAAACTGATCGATCAGTGTCGCGACTATGTTTTTAATACATTAAACGAGCTTTAGCTGCATTTGCTTGTTGGTTTGAAATTGAAAAACCACATTATAATATTTTGTATCCAAGTTAGATTAGATATTAATATTACACTATTTTATAGCCATGTATATAGGTCATAATCATAATCAGCCTATAATGATCCTACTACTGGGACACAGGCCTCCTCTCGGTGAGAGGGAGAGGATCGTAATCCACCACGCGGGCCCAGTGCGAGATCTCACATGTCTCGGAATTTTTGGTTCTACTGCAAGCCAGTTTCCTCACGTTTTGGCCGTTTTCACCGTTTTGAGAGCATGCTGCAACCATGTAGTTAATTATGCTTAGTGTTTTCTTAAAGTTCTGGGCAGTAGGTAGATATAGTCTATTCATCTTAGATGCGCAGCCGAATTACCTTAATTAATTTAGATTACTTTTCAAGGCGGTCTATAATAATTTTAAGACTACCTAGAAAGAGGCTAGGAAAAATTAACAAATAAGAGCGTGGTTCCTAAATTGTAGTGGTGGTAGGAAAATATAACCAGAGTTTGCCTTGTTTTTACTTTTTCACCGCGTAAATTCCCGATTGGCAAAAAAACCCTGTTAAGGATTATTTTTCGCGCAGGTCGTATATAACTCTTTAGGGAAATTGTAGCCTGATACATTATTACTATTGCAATCTTTACTGCGGCCGTGTGGTCTCAACAACATCCCATGTCCCATTGGTGTTGTAAATCTCTACTGGAGAATGAAATATTTGTAGGTTGGACTTTAAAATGCACCCGGTAGGACCTGTGTTAAAACGCTCTGGTTTCCTACTACGCTATTTGAAACATTGTTGAAATTTTCTAGATGAGAGAGTCTCAATGACATAATAATTAACATTCCGAGCCAAAGTCTGGGCTGCCCATACCAACGGGACATATGTCTTAAAGGGTAGGTACAGAAATAAGAGCAACGGTGAAAAAGGTTGAGTCGGGTATGGTGGCAAAATAAGAAGTTCACGACCAGCTTATCAGGTAGGTAAGTGGGTGACACTGTGAGTGGAGAAATTCTTCACCGCTTACCATAGATAACCTGAGCTGACAACTGGCTTCATATTTTCTGACTGACCGACTATTTGACAATTCAAAAGACTCTGTTAATGGTTTAATTGAATTAAATGCTTTGGCTTTGAGTTTCAGTGTATTGAGGTTAGGCTTTTTAAACTTTAGGTACTCTAGCTACGTTACACAAGTAGCCACACTTGATTTCATGTTAACAATAATATATAACGATTTACGATTCATAGCTTATTATATTTGAGGAACTCATCAACTAGTTCACCAGCCACCGCAATGGATTTTGTTGACCTGTCAAATGAAAGCGATTAAGACCAGCATGCATGACAAATGCAATTAGAGCAAAAAAAAAACGCCTTTCTGTATATGTTAATTATCTTAAAACCATTGACAGGAACAGCGATATTTTAAATACGTTTAGCGGTAAACGTACGAGACTTGTGATGTAATCGGGCCTTTGTATCCGGTGTCTGCCGAAAGCAAACTCCCTTTCCATACCTGCTATCGATCTTCAATAAGTTTACAGAAGATTAGGTTCCTCAACGTGTCCCATCCATATAGAAGTCTAGATAATGCTTTAACAGCAAGTTAGCAATTAGTATTCACTTGTGGAACCGTTAGTTTGACCTACATTCCGCTTACAGAAGTTCTCTATGCATGGAAGAAGAAAGTTTCACGTACGTATTGTTATCGTTATAAATGTTTAACTTTAAACGTAAAGGCAAGGAGTACTTTTATCGATATAATTAATCAGTAAAAGGTCCAGTTGAAAACCAGCGTCAGGCACTAATTATCTGGCATTTTTGCTGAGCGTGGCCTTTTTGGCGCAGCCGTGAGGCACACTTTCCTGCGAATTTCTTACATCGGACTTTAGAATTTTTATGTTTTTATCTGATGTACCTATGTCTCTGGTGTATTTGTGTGTCTTTTAGTCTGTGCAAAATAAATGTATTTTCTTTCTTTTCTTTCATTACTGAACATTGTCTTCTCAAAAACGGTTACATTACTGGCACAAAGTATTGTTACCTAAAGTCTATTCAAGCTTATGTTTCAAATTGATGTTATTTCAAGTTAAACAAATATCAACCTTATTTTAATAGTAATTAAAATTTAATTTTTAGTCAACTTTTGTAAACAATCGTCTCAATATTGTTAATAATTAAGTCTTGTTTGTTAAATTGGTCAATGGTGTTAACTAAAGCCTTAGTGTAAAGTGGAGAAAGGTTGACCAAAAAATATATGTTTTATGTTTCTGGCCTGGAGCATATATTTGACATATTAAACATAATAAAACTAGATACTTTCCTAAAAAGTATCAACAACAATAAACTTGAATATTCGTATCTCTCTGTATGCACATTATTTTCGTAAAAACTCGGAGGGATTTTAACGGGTTTCCGTTGCATATGGGGTTGTGTCCCACGAGTGCACTAGGACATGTTTTTATTAGAGTTCCACTCTGAAATGGATGCAAAAAAACAAAGGAAACTAGTATGCGAAAACAGTCGAGTTAAAACAAGCTAAACCGTTATGTTACGGGATCCTATAGATATAAAATGGTACTTACATAAAAATGTTTCGGACGTAATCGTTGTGGTCCGGGCTGTCCTCGGCTTTTATCTTGATGTAGGATATGTCCCAGGCTGTCACTATGGATTAACCCATAGATTTCAAGATATTGGGGAACGGATTTCCCATGTCTTTACTTCGGATTTTCCTGGAGCAAACTTTTAATTCTGAGGTTCTATCTTAACAATAAGGAAGCCTTACAAGAACATTCCACCATTTCGTCGCGACCAAAAGTTGATGTGTTTTATAGACCTATGTAGGTAGCACGTGCAACAATGTATGTAGTTCATCGATTTATCTTTTTCAACCTAACTTTTATTTCTAGAGCCATTAAATCCGACTTTGGGTCAGACAAGACAAACTTCTAGACGAACAACTTTCAATGACTTTTTAATTTCTTTCAGTTTGCTCCGAGTGAGAATATTTAAGACTGACAAGTTACGAAAAAAGGAACGGGCTATATTTTTCGAGCGAGCAGATTTTGATTTCGAAAAATTGAGTTTCAAAAACTGTAAGTCGGATTCGAATGTCGTGGTAACTGGGCTTTACGAGTCGCTATGTTCAGCGCTGTCTGTATGTCCCCATATTGGGTAATATTTCATGTAATACTGTGTTTTGTTCCCACCAAATAGTGAAATTTATTGCGACGGCGACAAGCGGGTTTATTATCATTTAGTTTATTGCTCAGCGAGGAATGCGATGATATATTATGGCCTGGTGATCGTTCGAATCGTACTGTGAATAACAATATGCCAATTGAGACTTGATATTACAAAGGCTTGTTATATATATTATTTATTGCATTGAGTTGTTTTTACAGTGGCAAATGTTTCTCTCTATATGTAAATTAATTTGAAATAGGGTAAGTTAGGCAAACATTGTCATTTTGGCAGTAAAAAGTGTTTGCCAATTTATCTCCGAAATGAATTTGGACAGCCAAATATAATTGTCTAGCTAGATGAAAACCAAACCATGCAGACTAAAGTAATAAAGTCTCTATGAATATTTTAGAATTTAGAGAATTGTCAATTACAGCAGGTATTAGGTTAGGTATTTAAATCTTTTTAATTCGTACAATTTCGTATTATGTTCGTGGCAACCTTTGAACTAACATTTGGAAAATTTTTCTATAGTCTAACATAACTCGACGTTCACAGTTACAATGAAAATGTTTATTTACCTTTATTCATACAAATAACAGTCATATTCGATATGCTAACAAAAAATAAACACTAGGTAGCTCTCGTCGACTAAATTGATGGTTTGTGTTAGTTTTATCTCGAGTTAGTCTGTTTTAGTTGAATTGTTACCCGGGAATTCATGACGTCAATTAGTGAAATGAATGAATAATATTTTAAGCTTGATTTTAATCGCGTAGGTGCTTATTTCGTTTAGTTTACTACTGATCTAAAGATAATGTTTTTAATTGTAATACCCATAGGTACATATCGGTCTACAGTTTTATAAGGAGAAAAAGTATGAAATATTACCGAGAACTGCGAGGTAATTGCGTAACACACTATAGTAGCAATGCCTTTAATTTTGACAGTTCAACAACATCCATTGCCTTATTTACGTTGTTGAGCAGAACGTTATAATTCATTTAAAAAGTTGCTAAATTGAAGAGTACAACCGTGACGTAGCATGACAACTGAATAGACTGGTATTACGTTTAGTCGGTTAACTAAGTCACGTGGTTTTTTTTGTTTACCTTTATTTAACTACCTAAACCTATGGAGTATAGTTTACTATATGATTACGTAGATAACTAAAGCGCGCAAAATCTGCTCGTTTCATTCTTTAGTGAGAAACTATAGAGATCTAAAGTTGGTAGGTATTTAAATATTTTTATTTTTAAGTGTCCACCTATAGCCACTAAAAACTTTCCAATCACTGTTACTGATAGCTTAACATTCCTGAATAAAAAGTAGATAAGTTGTGGGTGATGTCACTTGAACGCGGAAACTTCTAGAGACAAATTGTAGCAGTTGACTGACGGCTCGAAGTTGCCAGTTGCAAAAAGGAAGACAGGTGATTGACTTGTGGCCTACGGGCCTTGAAGCCGTGAAATGGTTTTTTAATCATTGGTTTTTCTTGTGAAATTGTTTATTTTATCTAATTTTATTATCTCTGATCAATAACTTGTAAAGCCTACCTACAACACTATTTTTATTACTGTGTTTTGATAATAATACGTAAATAACACGTGATGTTGCCATAAGTACCTACCATATCTACTTACGACTAAAGCGCCTAAAACTTAACTAATAAAAGTACTTTTTTTGATTTATTGTGTTTTTTTATTATTTAATTTAGATTTGGATGTATGTATAGAGATAAAATACAGAAATAACTACTGATATTGTAATAGTAGATTACACAACAAGTGAAAAAAAAGGGAATTTAATTCGAGGGACTAAGTTGGATCCCGAGAGAAGCGAAGGATTCTAGAATAGAATCCCGAGCGTAGCGAGGTATTCTAAATTAGAATCCTGAGCGGAGCGAGGGATACAAGGACCGAGATGAATTATTTTTTTCACGAGTTGTGTACTCTACTTTTTACCATTGACTGCGAGAAAAGAAATAGTAGTATAGTATTTATCACATTTTATTTTATAATCAGCATATCCTATGAACAATAATTTAAAAAAAAATGTAAGTATTTAAAAAAATATGTATTTAAAATAAAACTTTTAAAGTATAGTAGGTTTTTAGATAAATAGGTATTTACTTTTACGGCCAGAAAACTGTGGTCAGGCGCATCATTTAGAAAACGCTCAATGTTTTGGGAGGTTAGCACTCTAGATTTCTTTGGCTTATTACCCTCGAATAGTCGCTTTAAGCATGTCACTAACTTTGAGTAGTTTGAAATATCAATGTTGTGTTTGATTCTCATTGTGGCTTTTAGCATAGAATATATGCTTCAAAGTGTCGACGGCATCTTAGTCTTGGTTAATTCGTTGAAATAGTTAAGAAATATGGACTCTGACAAGAAATTGGCGCCATTCGTGGTTTTTCAGTCGCAGAACAAATAGTATGTTTTCAGGTACAACTCCCGAGATTTTGGCGGCAACAAATTATCTACTATAATTGCTGCTTTATTTCGTAATGATTCCGGAGTCAGTGTCTCATTTTCGTCACTGGAAGAACTCATTTATAATTTATATTACTTATTAGATTTTCCAATGACTTAAAACAACCACGATAACAGATAATAAAGAACCTATAATGGCGGGATATTTTATTTTAAATTTAATTTTATAGCTCTATGGAATAACTCCATATACCAGCCAGTACGTACTTTCAGCACGTTTTATTTTATTTTTGTACATAATTCGTATATTCGTGCTTGTTCCAAATTCAAAATGTTTTTATTCACTCAGTGACTAAAAGAGAGTTTTATTCACGGTTATCGATGAATAAAATGCCCTTTTTCGAGAGGCAATGGTAAAAAATATTTTTTCACCACCAAGAATATAGAATACGACCCCCATGCATGGCATCAGTGGCAATGGTGTTAAGGATTTCAAAAGATGACGTTAATACCCCGAACAATGTAATTGAAAACCTAGAAAAATATCGTTTAAGCACATTAACCGCTTCCTGCACCAGCTAAGCTACCATAGTCAAAGGGGAACTGGGGTAATGGAGTGTTCCAAACGCGACGGAAACGATTGGAGCTGTCTCCTCGTGAGTCAGTGTTCCATTCACTTAGTAATTAAGTACTGAAGCGCGTGTTTTAATACGGGACGACTTCTTTGCGTGTTTAGTTACGAGTTAATAACATGGGCGATAATATTAAAATGACGCGATTGTGTGTTGCGAAAGACTACGGAAGACGAAAGTAGGTAGGTAATCAACTACCTTTGGACTTTGTAAGCCTTGTAGACTTTAGATCTGTAGACCATTTTTTATTTTATCAAGTACCTGGTACTTGTTGACAGGCCTACGCTGTCCTCCCATACCTACTGTAATTTGAAAACATTGTAAAAGCCAATTATTTTTAAAAGAGTAACCATGGAGTTTCTTGCCGGTTCTTCTCCATAGGAAACGACCAATTGGAACCGTGCACCTAGCTTCTGACGTTTCATAAGTGCCCATGTCGGTTTATGTGAAATAAAAATATTTTGATTTTGATTTTTTCGTCTCTCAGGCTTTCAGGCAGGTAGTTACTTCAACCGACTGAACAGGTACCGTATCCATCTACTCTAAATTAAGTCACTGACAGACAACGCACAGCCTAAACCGCTGGGTCTAGAAGTATTAAATTTTGCACAAAAGTTAATTATTCCCTTATAGGAGTTAAATAGAGCGTGAAAGTTTATAAGGAAGATCGATATTTTTGCCGATGAGAAATCCCATCGGGTAGGTACACGGCTTTTTACCTATAAATCTTAATCTTAAGGTCGCAGCATAATGCTGAGCGATAGCCGTTTTTCGTGGATGTGATGCATGTTTCCCCCAACCTTTTTTTAATTTTTTGTTATGTTGATGTTCTTTTTTGCGTCATGTTTACCGCAATTAAACGTATTTTCTTTCTTTCTATGTGCATAATCTATACGCCTTTGTGTAACGTACTTTCAGAAGTTAAAAAGGCGGTTCCTAAATATAACCATCCATCCTATTTAATGCTGAAATTTAAACAGCAAAAATCCTACTCGTTTCGAATTTCTGTCTTTCGTAAACAATTTACAAAGTTAATGATACCAGAGCAACATAAAATCAGGAAGCTTTATGTCAGCTGACGGAGGAAGTTATTTTCAAATTCCCTTTACGCTTCTGCCGGTATTAGAGCAAGCTTAAGGGGTCTAAACGTAATTGTATCAAGCGGAATGGGCGAGGTCAAGTAGATTTTAAAGGCACGGAATCAAGCAAGCCAGAAGATTAACTAAATGTTAAATAGGCTTATGCGCCGTGTAAAATAATGACTGTTTGTTATTTTCGAGACTCAGCTGAAATTAATTAATAACTATGATACAAAATAATTATAACATGGGTCATCGTTTGTGTTCTGCTGTGGTAGGATTCAGGGAGTTTATTTCGGGCGTCGCGTGAAAGTATACAGGGTGTAAAAAGACACTTAACGAAGTCGAGAGCCACTTGTACTCCCCGCCATTGTAGTAATTTTTTGACGTTTATTTTTGCGAAAACAAGTTTTTAATGATGTGACACACTTTTAAATACCCCCACGACCCCTGTACCGTTGCATGCGGTACAAGCATAATGTTTTGCGTGTGTTACATTGCGCACTACCGCAAACAGCAAATTTTTACACCAAAAATAAATGTTGTTTCCCAGCAATTATTTTTATGCAATGTTACTTAGTTTGATGTACAGAATGCGTAGTTGACGGCTATGTGATGTGTCCTTTTACACCCTGTATTTCATAATAAAGAAATACGTATTTCAATCTTTTTATTTTATGTTTATGTTTATATTTTGTTAATGGGGTGTATTAAGAGCGAGAATTGAAGGGAATAATTGATTACACAGAATCTTAATTTAACATTTTGTACGTATTTATCACATCCTAGATTGGCGATTGCAAAGAAGTTGTGTATCCTGGTGAATATGCAGTCAATGATTCATTTATTTTCTTAGTTGCATAGTAGGTATGTATGTTACATCAATTAAAGTTAAATTGTTGATAAGGTACGATGGGGTTAGCATATCCGTATATGGATAAAAATCCCTTTTCATAATAAAGAATAAAAAAAAACTGTTTATGGTGCTTTAAATGTTAACAATAATCATAAGGTTTAGTTTATTTGGGTATAATACCCACACAGAGGGACATGATCCTGGTGTCGCGCTCAGTTCATATTGAAACATACACGAGTTTAACATGTTAGATTTAGAAATAAACAAAACAACTACATACTCGACCCTGTTATATAGAGTTATTCCGGTCTAAACCGCTTGTAATCCGTTGTCCATTTTTCATATTTCGCATAACACATAACTTCCCACATTGTTAAAGTTGGTCGCATGGTTCGGTTGAGAGGGTAAAATGTGGAAAACCTAAACGGAATTTATGTTTTCCAGAATGTCACCCTTTATCGAACGTTTCCATACAAAATCCGGGATGGAGCATAAATTGTAGCGTCGGTCCGAGGACGTTTTACGGTGCTTTGAGGAGGATCTCTGTAGCCTTTAATACCGAACTGGGTCGCTGTATGCTTATTCGGACATAAATTCGTACTAATGATTGACTGTATTCTAAAGATTTGGCGCTACAGAATTGTGATAAGTTCATAGCTTAGTAGGTGCGGCATGGTGAGAGAACACCGAAAACATATTTGAAAATTTGCAGATAAGAGCCCCGTGGTCAGTAGTCCACTTTCAGATTTCGAAAATAGGCCAAAAATAAAGTGATCTTCAGAGCCGTCGATTTAGGTATTATCGTGTGTGGCCTAACTCAAGGCAATCTGATGAAGAAAAATCCATACTAATATTATAAATGCGAAAGTGTGTCTGTCTGTCTGCCTGTTACCTCTTCACGCTTTAACCGCTGAACCGATTTAGATGAAATTTGGTATATAGTTTGAGTCTCGGGAAAGGACATATGATAGTTTTTATCCCAGAAATCATTCTTTAAGGGGGTGAAAAGGGGGGTGGATGTTTGTATGGGGAACCAATAACCGCTGAACCGATTTAGATGAAATTTGGTATAGAGATAGTTTGAATCCCGGGAAAAGACAAAGGATAGTTTTTATCCCGATATTCCCACGGGATCGACACTTATGCGGGGGAAACCGAGGGGCGCTGCTAGTATAATATAATAATATAGGTAACAATCTTTACTGAACATTGATTTTGACTACCTAGGCAATCATTCATTGTGCCACTGGGCATGTCCTTTTTAAGGGACATATTGACCTGATTCTCTAAAAACTTATTGACATTTCTACGATGGATATTTTTTAAATTAATGGGCCTCTAAAATCTTTTTGCGCTTCTAATGATGCACGATTTTTTTAAATTTATTGAACCTCTTTTTAGCTTACTGGTTTTTTCCCATAGTTGGTCGTAGTAACTAAGCTAGGGTATATATAGGGTAGGTTGGAAATTTGACCACCCAAGCGCGAGCCGAATTGGGCTCAGTAACTAATCTAGAGGATCTAAATGACATTTAGTCATTTAGTTATGGTTAGGTTAGAACTGTGAAAAACCGCGCTACATCCAAGTAGGTGACAGTTACTAACTGTAAGTACTCAAGTAGGTCAAATAAATAATTATTATGACTAACGAAGTCCTTACTGTAAATTCTACAGTACATTTCATGTTGTTCAAATACCTATTTAAAACTTAAAATTGGTTTCAAGACAGTATCGGTTCTCTATTGCATTCGGTCTCACAATCGGTCCGCGTCGTCAATCCAACAATCTGGAAGGAGATAGTTCTTCAAACTTTCCCTATTTAATTTAATCTTCGTCAGCTGTAAGTGACTATTTGCTTTTACTTTGCTGCTTAAAGTTGGCGTTTACGAAAGAGCTAGAAGCGAAAATTCGAACCGCAGAATTTCGAGGAAGTTAATCTTGTATTTTGTAAGGTTGAAACTTTTAAGAAACAGCAAGCTGTAGGATATTTTGTAGGTTCTCTCAGTCATAAACAGTTTATAAAATGGCATATATTTAATTGAACCTATAATAATAACGCTAGGTACAAAAATATGGACCCTGTAAGGACACGGAAAAAGGAAAATTAAGATTATAAAAATCAAAATCAAAACTACTAAGTAATAATACACGCTGTTGCGCTGTGTTCTCGCTGGATACGAGAAGCACAGAACCGGTAAAAGTGGAGGTACTTGGGGGAGGCCTATGTCCAGCAGTGGACGTCTTTCGGCTGAAATGATGATGATGATGATGAAGTACTAATATAAAAGTAAAAAATCTAGTTATTTAAATTAACTTAACAATAAGTTATGTACATAAATAGTTGACATACTATTACTATTATTATTACTAGACATCAGCCAAACTATCCATAAATATCGAAGCCAGCAAACACAGAACAAAACAAAGATAACTCATTCAGAAAGTAATATTCGTTTCGCAGGAAGAAAGATAATTTCTTGGCATGACATAATAAATAATGGTAGGACGTGAATAAACACATAGGTACCATATATTTGGAGGAAGATAATGCCCAAATCCCGGAACAGAAAAACATATACCTATAGATATAAATACGTACGAAAAAGGGACCGATTCCCCTTTATTGAAAACCTCTGTCTTTATCATCGCCCTTTGATTCGAGCGAGTTCGAACAGGTGTCATATTTCAATGGAACTTTTTCCTCCTCCCTAATTCAATCCAGCAAATGATTCGGAAAGGCCCGATTGGATGACGTCATTATTTATTATGTATAAATGCCAATGCACGGGTTTGTATAGCTAGTGAAAGGCGGGAGGAAAATGCCCGGGTCGGGGAAAATAAATTATTAACTTTTCACGGAAATCTGCGGATAAACTATTTTTGCGCTGTTAGGGAAATGAAAATGGTGGGTGATTGGCAGTTCTTTGTTATTGTACTTTGAGCAAAATTTACCCTTATTATGATAGATTTTAGTAAAGAGTGGGAATGAGAAGATAGCTTCTGTCGGTTAGTCGTAAGAACACCTACAGTTTTTCTGACGACGTTGTTCTTCAAGAAAAGTCCATTGGTGTCCAAGATTATTATCTTGCATCTTATACTGGTAAAATTAAAAAAACTTACATTAATAGACCGGGTCTTCATCATCATTCTCCCGCCCTTATCCCAATTTATTTTGGGGTCGGCGAAATATATCTTTTTCTTTCATACTTCGCTATTAGTTATCATCTCGGTAGTCACCACTTTCCAGCCATATCATCCTTCAAACTGACCATCCATCGTTACATTGGTATTGCCATACTCTTATATACAACGTGTTTTTTTATCCCATAACTCTAGGGTTATATTCTATAAGTAAAAATAATACGAAAAGTCCTAGAATATGTAGTCCAAATATGCATAGTTTCGAAGATATCATGAATGTATCCAAGTTTAATTGATAAAAGTAATCCATTTTCATTCAAACCAATCATTCATATTTAAAGCTAGTTTAAAGCTAAGAAAATGCAACCTTGTCATATTTCATGTAAGGGTGTTTTACATTAATAATCGTGACTGTGGAATTATTTTGTTCGAAAAATGAAAACAAAAACATATTTATAATTATTTATTTATTATGGAATATAAAAAAAACACCTTGTATACAATCATACTCAAAACTTTCCTCACTCTCTTTCCTGACCGGTCTTAAACCTTAAAAAAATAAGAAACTTGAGAATTCTAAATGTACCTTTAAAAGTACCTTGGTTACTTACTTTAAAAGATTTTTGGTTTTGTTATCCTGAAATGACTGGCAAGCCAACTCCCTTGACACCTTCTCAGAACTTTGATAATCTCTAAAAAATTATGAAGCGAAAGATGACGCCACAAAAATATTATGGCGCTAAGTAACGCATTGAATTTTTTGCCAACTTATTGTTAGCAGTATTCAAGTTAATGTGGCGTTAATAATTGACATGAATGCGTTTAAACACCTAATATGTGTTGGAGAATAATATTACACGTTTATACAACACTGTGAGCAGTATTTCGCAGTGTTTAATGGTTCGGAATCGTGATAGTTGAACTTAGTGCCCGCATCCATAATACAAGGTTTGGGCTCGGAAGATGGCGAGTTTTGAAACAAAAGAAATGAATGATTTATTTCTGGAAAGATTTTCTTCGTTGTAGCTCGTAATAAAAAATGAAGTCCGTTTATTCATCTTGCAACTTATTTCATTCATGGCTAAGTAATAATATCCGCACAGGTTAATTGATCAGGTTAAGCTACGCTTGCCGCGGTCGATCCGTGGATGGGTGACCATCTTTACATACCAAAACCTCTCCGTGCCTCGGAAAGCACGTTAAATCATTGGTCCCTGTTGTTATTCGTGGATCTTTGACAGTCGTTACGGGTAATCAGCATTCAGCTGAATCTGGTTAGACTGGAAGCTGACCCGAATATAGTTGGGAAAAGGTTAGGCAGATTGATCTTATTTCCATTTTAATAGACGGAAAGGATTATTAAAAAAAAAGCAGTGCAAATGCCCTTATCCTATTAATCCAGTTATTTAGGGTTCATATGAATAGTTTGTTTTTTGGAAAGATTTTGAATATATTCACTACAAGATTCTTCAAGTCCTTTATAAGATTTCTAGTTAATAAGGAACTTACCATCTATGAGGTATGTATGATGTATGACTATACATTATAAGTTAAAAACATCTCTCAACATAGAGACTCGAACTGAGATCGGAATTCCCAACATTCTAGTATTATCTCAAATCTTTACAAACACCAGAAATTTTCCTTCGATTTCCGTTTAAATCCAATTTCGGGGAAACGTGCCGTTCATACAAGTAGTACAAATCACGTTACTTTTCTCGGTAAATAAAATCAGCGCGCGGTGGCATTGACGGATCGCTCGCCCACCTACAATGAACGATCGGTGGCAGGCCGACAGGCCATCGCAAGTGTGTTTCCTTACCAGCTTTTAACCGAAAGGTTTCGTCCGTGAAATATTTTATTTCCACGGGGAAAATAGAATTTGGGGTTAAATACGTTCTTCTTTTATGATCTTATCCTATCTTACTTCCTACTAATATTATAAACGCGAAAGTTTGTGAGGATAGATGGATGGATGGATAGATGTTTGTTACTCTTTGACGAAATTACTGAACGGATTTGTATGTTGGCACACATTATAGTTTATAGGATACTTTTTATGCCATTATTCTCTCGGGATCGAACCTTATGCAGGTGAAACCGCGGAGCACTGCTAGTGTATCATATTTATTTGGATTTTGGTAAAAAAATCGAGTTAAAAACCCCAGGGTGTCTATCCCTAATCACACGGCCGAAGTTACGGGCCCTTTCGACGCCGAATCACTTATCTACGGACATAAGATTAGTTCGGGTTCTGAACTAAATATGAATGACAACACGATTTCAAAGCTGTCCCTAATCCCGATGTAAGACTCCTTCCGAAAAATTGGATTTTTCACTTGTTTTGACGAATCAACAACTTTCGGACGGGTGGAGGACGTATCTTCATTGACATACATAAAAATATATTTGTTGCTGCGGTCTTGGTATTTATTGAACCAAAAATTCGAAGGCATGTAACATCTACCAATCGGCACTGTGCCCGCGTGGTATATTACAGCCCACTCCCTCTTGAAGAGAAGAGGCCTGTATCCCAGCAGTGGGACAGTATAGGCTATAATGTTATGTTATTTATTGCTGTAATTAGAGTAGGTGTCTAGCTGTTGTTAACCAACCTTAATAAAAGTCGCTGATGAAAGTGGTTTCCATTGCCTATGGAAAACGGCGACACATAAACACTACTGATGTGTTGAAGACCAGGCATTCTCCGACTCTGATTTCCCGGATACACTTAGAAAACTACTACTACAGTATCTTAAACAATTTCCTACCTACAAGCTGCTAAAATGTATAGTCATTCTAACACATTGTATAAGAACTTTTTTAGCACTATCTGACCCGAACTAACGCACGCCAGTTGATTTTTATATTTATATAATAGAGTATAAAAGGTATCTTTATGTCTATAGAAAAGAAAGAGAGAAAATACGTTTATTTGTGGTAAACATTCGCAATAAAGAACATAAACACAAAACAATTATAAGAAGGGGAAACATGCGTTACATCCACACAATACGGATATCGCTCAGCTTTATGCTGCGACCCTATGCAAGACAGAGCCCCAGCGCTGGTTTACAGCGATCTATAGGTGTTTTTTATTGTTTAATTACAGTATAAGAAGTAGGTATATAAACTAGGTAACTAGGTTTATAGCACTGTGTGACCTAAACCCACACCTTAGACACGCTTTTCTGTGATTTAAGTAGTTCATTTTTACAAAGAAAAGCGTGAGTTAGGTGTGGGCTTAGGTCACACGAGCTATAAAACAGTAAACGATACGTGTGGCTTATGTAGTCCATTATTGCACGGGCTAAACACCGTGCATTCATAATAATTTATAGTAATGTACAGACGCCAGCACATCAAGCTACTACAATCTGTCAAATTTCTTTAACAGATTTTCAACTTTATCGCTTCGCTACAGCTTAAGGCTCAAGGTTGATCGGGAAAATTTGACAGTTTCGGGTAGCTTGATGTGCTGGCGTCTGTATTATTAATTTATTTATTTCACAACTATTTACACTAGCTACTAAATTCAACGAATAACTAACTAACCATACAAATAAAAATTTGTTGACTTCTTGATTAAACCTATATTGTAACGATTTATACACGCGTGTTTTACAGCCTCCAACAAGTTATGGGTTCCAAGATTCAGTAACCGTAATACCGTAATACTATGTGTATTATAATACATACAGAGGAAGTTAACGTGATCTTTAATGTTCTCTGTCAAGCCATGTGTACCCAGTAAAGTCAGTTCGGTCTTTGTTTGTATATTCATACGAAAGTTTGTTCTGGAATAAAAGTTATTTATTCGTTAGGTTTTAGAATAATGTCTTATGTTAAGCTGAGGTATATAATTTTACAGGATATTGTTTTGACTTTAAGGTAACTTGTAGGTAAACTTGGGAATGGTAAGTTTGCTTTTTTTTTTAATTTAAGCGATCATGATGACCTGGACGCGTACCAAGAGGGCTGGTTCGAAATGGCGCGGCAAGAGTTCATGGAAAGACTTCTGGGAGGTCTTTGCCCAGCAGTGAGACAGTAGAGGCTAAATAAAAAAAAAACAGAACAAAAAAGCATCATGACGTATACAGGGTGTAAAAAGTCCTATCACATAGCCGTCGCCTACGCTTTCTGTATATTTTGATATACAGAAAGTCGAAGTAACATTGTTTACGCAATGTAAAGCACGCAAAAGATTGTGCTTACGGGTGCATGCAATGGTACTGGTGATGTGGGGGATTCAAGGTTAAGGTCTTTCGTAATTTTAACCTTGTTTTCGTCAAAAGGTATTTGAACTTTGATCTACACTAATATTATAAAGAAGTAAAATTGGTGAGTTAGTATGTAGAGGGTAATCATTGGAACTGCTCATCCGATTCCGAAAATTCTTTCACTAAAGGACAGCTAAAGTATTGCCAAGTATCATAGGATATTAATTTTATGTTAAAACAAGTTCCACGTGGATGAAGTCGTACAAAAATTATTCCTAAGTATCTCCGTAACTATATATGCAGAAAGATTAAATATAGTAGGTAAAGGCGGATTTTACAAGGGACTCTTCGGTTTCGTTAAGGGTCTTTTTCCGCCCGTTAGATAACGGCAATGAGAGGGCAAAGTTAAATGCAAATAGAATTTTACAATGGAACAAAATTAACATAGGACAGTCATGTTCCTGGAAACATGTTTGTTCTGTATTCCTGGTAATAGGTACTTGTCAGCTCGAAACCCTTTGTCTCGGAAACCTGTCATTATTAATTTAGACGATATGCTATGCAGACAACCGTATAACCCCCCTCCCTCATTGCGTATTCTGTAGGCTGGTGATAAATTTCAAATTAACAAATTTCTAGCAAATTGAATTTATGGTTCTCTCAAAATATACGAAACCCAATTTAGTATGAAACTTTGGAAACAGACGTGAAAAAAGTTTGTTAAAAAAATCCTGGTAAAATTATTATTATAGGTATAAGTAGGTACTTGTTTAATAAAATATTATGTTCGTAAATTATTCAAATGGTAGGCATAGAAAATGAGTTTCATATTTTTTCGTGTCCGAAATTCATGTCTAAATATTTATACGGGTGAAAATTAATTAAGTAACCTTCCTTTATCACCCTTAAGCTACTTAATTAAAAATACATACCCAGATCCCACAAAAAAGACAACACCCTTCTCAAACAAAGCTTCATTTTTTGTCTGAAATTTTTTTCTAAGAGAACAAGGGTAGAAAGAAGTTGTGGGATAAAGTTATCACGTGCTGTGAAACTGGCGTGCTCCCAGCGAAAGTTGGGCTAAGACTGAGCTATAAATATCCTGCTCTGTGCGCCAATAAATTAATGTTGCCAGCACGAGGACGCGCACCAGAGGTTGTGGTTTATTAACTTTCTGTATAAATTTTAACGTTTCATTCTGTTTTATTGTCCTGGGTGTGTTGCGGTCTATGTGGCATTTATCTTTATGACTGCGAGAGTAGGTGTGCTACTTTTTCAAAGTTTGAATAGTTTTTTTTTAAATAATGATGGATAACCTTGTTTATTTATTTTTGTATACTGAAAATAATAGTTTCAAAACGACAGACAAGTTTACGCAGTAGGTACCTATTTCTCCTTCACGAGAAGTTTTAACTACTGAATAATTAAAATCAATTTCATAACGTTTAGGTACCTACAAATTGGTTGTATTCTTTAGCATCATAATTTATTCTTTTACTAACAAAGGTGAAATTAAAAGAAAATAGAAGAGAATTTTCTTTAATTATGAGAAAGTAGGGAAAGAGACTCATTTGCCTACTATTCACAAGAAAATTCTAATACACTTGCGTGCAATAAAACTGACCCACCCCATGCTCTTCGATTTGAAACAATATAATTAAAGAGGTTTTACTAACAATAACCTAATATATTGTATATTAAAAACCTTTCTGAAAGTATGTAGATTACATTAGTGAAAGAATTATCAAAACAGGTTCATTAGTTTTTGAGAAAATCTCGAACTTATAAATATGGGGTTGAATAAAGAAGCTCCATTTTTTTTGAAGCCCGTTAAAAAAAATCAAGTTCAGTTTTGATTAAACAAACAGAAATACACAAAATTTAAAGTTTGTTAATTTCATTGACAAAAAAAGTCACACACTTTTTCCAAGCAAAAGTGAGTAATGGGGACATCTGATGAATCGAGTCGATCTTATCAAGAATATTGCTTTGAACAAAATATAGTGTATGTTCAAATAAACTGTACCTTGCCTACCTTCACATAGTATAAAATAATAAATTATATTCATTACGATTTTTGTGATATCGTGTCTCAAATGGAGAGCATGGGGTGGGCCAATTTTTTTGCACGCAAGTGTATTTAGCTCCAGCGGCGTAATTGCGTAATACACTCAATAGCAATGGCTTTATTTTTGAGAGTTCAACAACATTCACTGCGTTATCTATGTTGTTGAGTAGACAAATGTTTCGAACTTCTAAAGCAATGGATTAGTAATATCCTTCAAAATGATTCAGATTGTGATTGGTCGTGTGTTACGCAATTAGGGTGCTGGTACAAATATTCTAAGTATAAGATTTTGTAATCAGATATTTTAATACTGAGAAAATCAAATGAACCATTTTCTCCGAAATCATTGTTCATCTTTTTGCTAAGTAAATCAGAAATCTATCTCTATACCAATATAATAAAGCTGAAAAGTTTTTTTTTTTGAACTACCAGTCGGGTTTGGGCTGTCAAATGCATAAATTCTTTTTGCATTTTAAAGCCCAATTTTCAGGATACTGTAACTATATTTCCCTCTCACAGAGAGGAGGTCTGTGTCCCAGCAGTGGGAAAATTATAGGCTGATTATGTGTAACTATATTTAGACTATTATTAAATAGTCTATACTGTTTAACATCACGCTACGACCCTTAGGAGCCGAGCACACAGAAAAAAAAGTCAGAAAGAGCGATAAGCGATAACAAAGCCACAGCGCGGGCGGACGATGCGACGCGACGCGTTGGATCCGGGCTGAAGGATGCAGCCCGACGAGACCCGAGCATTACCGAAGAGAGCATGCTTATGCCAATGAGGTATCATCCCGCGCGGCTCCCTTCGCAAAGTCGTGTTTAAACGGCGGGTGAAATAATCACAACAGCGATAGTTGTATTTTTAACTAGGTAATTACTAGAACAACCCATGTTTCTGATGTTTCTCAATAATGATGAGCCAAACAACATGATCCATTATTTTACCTAATGATATCTATTATGTATCTCCTCTCCTTTCGATATAAGAAAGTATCGGGAAATTTTTTGATTCATATTCTCCATATTGACGTGATAACGTCTTAAAAATCGATGAACGCCGGCTGCACGCACGAAAAAGCATGACTCATTGTCATGTTCCGCCTGAGCCGAGTGTGCAAGCGAGAGCGCGGAACAAGCGATAGAGAGGCAAGATCTGATGTTTTCTTATGACGTTATCACGTAAAATTATCGTCCGTAAACCGAATTTACAGACAACCAATTTTTTTTTTATCCAAAGATAACACATAAAAAACCTTTAAAAGAGCAGATTATACATAGAGTAGTTTTGCTCATCCTTTTGAATATTGTTTTAAATACTAAGTAGGTAATTAGGTATGAGTTTAGATTTTTTTTCTTTTGACAAAAAAAAGTAGGTATTAATTTGGAAGTATAAAAATATATATACTGGATAATAATTTTAATACCAAATAAACTATTAAAATAAACATATGATATGCTAACCTAACTAAAAGTATTAACAAAATAAAATATGGAGTCGAAAAATTCCTTCGCATCACTGTCTGGTAATGTGGCCAAGAGACTGGCGGCATTGCCACGTTGTATGGCAATACTTAGCGTGTGGCCAAGGTAACCCTTGGGTCACGGGAAGTGTCAACCAGCCGTTTGGAGATTTCATTGAACAAACCATGAGCTCTCGAAAGTTTGGACTTACCTACTTCTTAGCTCCGGGAGTGATATGAAGATTCGATTGACGTTATTGCGACGCACGCTCCACATGTGGCAAACACTTACCACAGACTTGACCCTGGCAGAATAGTCGACATCGGCTGTTGCCATAAAAACAGAAAAAAAGTTAATTTGCTTAATTTTTATCTGTACACACATAATTACAATATAACTATATACACTAGATACTAAAATAAAAGCCTAACTAACCTACTATACAAATAAATAAAAAATAAAAAAAAAAGCCCAAAGGACACTTAGGCGTCGAAGTACTCATCCGCATCGCTGTCATCCGGAAACGTGCCCATTTTTTATTTATTTGCTTATAAATATTTTTTTCCCAGACATTAACCATCACCCAAAATGTTTGTAATTTCCAGCAAATAAGTATTTTTTTTTTTGTTAAATAATGATCCTCCACCATGATAATTTATGATTGAAGTTTATGGGCAAATATTTGGTGTGACCACCATTGCAACAGTTTTAAGAGCCTCTCAAGGTCGCATGTTCAAGGTCAAATAAAAAATGCGGATTGACCTTGAAAAAAACATCCCATTTTTGTGAAACAGTTTCACAACCGGCTGTAGCTGCTGTATTGCCATAAATAGAAATAAAAATACAATATTGCAATCCTGAACTCGCAACAAAATCATACAAACGTAGTTTCCAGCAAATTCAATATCATTGTCTCCCGACGATTTTTGATGAAACAGCTCTGTTGTTCAGTACCGGGACAGAATTCACAAGTTTACTGTTTATTTACAACCACATAACCATATCAACGGAGTTGCAAGTTTGCGATTTACGATCAGATCCGTAGATGCGTTTTGATCAACAAAGCAGTTTCCAACAGTTAAAACAATTGTGTATTGATTCGGAAACGCCATTCAGTTAAACCGAGTTAATTGTAGATGTTGGCCGATTTGCACAGATTTGTTTGTTTTGGATTTACACTGTTTGTCTACCGCTTACCGCTATGACACCGATGTGAAACGCGTAATTGCTTCATGCATTTTGGTCAGTTACGGCTAAGCACTATATCAGTACAAACAGCAATCGTAGGGGTTTAAAAGTCAACAGAAGTTTCGATTTAGTTATCGAGTAGGCACTTACAGTACGGCAGGTAGAAGTATGTTCGATAAAAAAGCGGAAAAACGTCAGTAATGAAATTATTTTTGAGAGAATCATTTACTTAGACAATAGGTAGTCGTACCTCTTGGCTTCCTGACCTATCCCACGAAAATAAGACATCATTATTTACACTGATATCCTATCCTACTAATATTATAAACGCGAAAGTTTGTGAGGATGGATGGATGGATGTTTGTTACTCTTTCACGCAAAAAGTAGGTACTGCACGGATTTTAATGAACCTTTACAGTAATATAGCTTATATTTCAGAATAACACATAGGATACTTTTTATGCCGATATTCCCACGGGGTCGACAATTATGCAGGTAAAACCGCGAGGCACTGCTAGTATATAATTATTATTAGAAAGGTGAAAGTTTGTGAGTGTGTGAGGGTGTGCGTGTGTGTGTGAGGGTGTGTTTATATGTTTGTTACTTCCTCACGCTCAAACGGCTGGACTAATTTTGATAAAATTTTGTATGGAGGTAGCTGACACCCTGGATTAACATATAGGCTACTTTTTATCCTGAAATTCCCACGGGGTCGACACTTATGCGGGTGAAATCACGATGTTACGTTTCCTACATAATTAGTTATTAATTGCCATACTTACAAGATGACTAATGCGCTAATAGCTACAAATTCGGCTGATTATCAATTATCAATGCAACCTACATTAATAAACACTTTCCGCGCGTATTCTCTTGCCAAATTAGAAATTAAATATTAAGATGCGTAACAGAATCGTACCTACATTGTTTGTCCCTAAGGAGCCGTAAATTTTCTGAATCATACATAATTTAAGCCCATACTTTAGTATATATTCCGAAAAGTAAGTGGAACAAGTGGACCTAGCACAAAAGCGCGGAGTAGCATAATCATAATCAGCATATTATAATATGCATTATAATGTTATAATGTTCCCACTGTGTGAGAGGGAGTGGGCCATAATCCACCACGCGGGCCAAGTGCGTGTTGGCAGATGTCACATGTCTCCGATTTTTTGGTTTTACGACATACCGGTTTCCTACTTACCCCTGCTCGCTATGTAAACAATAATAATAGGTCGTTTTATAAGATTATTATATTATCGTTCTGCACTTTAATTAAAGTTTTGTATATTCACTGGAGCCCTCCCGCGGCGATGCCCGCATCCCGCTACAACTTACCAAAGGAATGTGGCCAAGATATATCTCAGTATACATATATGCTAGTTACAAAATTTTAAGCAAAGTTTTAAAACTTCTGCAATATTCTTAAAGTTAATTTCCTTAGAGACCGGCTTCCGCTGATGTACGCTGCTTTATATGTCTTCTTTATTAATTTTCTTTGTTTACTGGGTAAGAGAAAAGGATGGGCCGTGAAACGGCGGAAGAGGTATTGCTGGAGTTTGTTTTCTATTGCTGGGGAGCTTTATATAGTCAAATAAAAATTGATATAGCCAAGACTCGACAAACCTCCTGATATAATTTATGAATTAATTTTTTGGGATAATGCTCTCATTTCTCTAAACTTTTTACACTTAATTTAGTTTTTTTAGTAGATGCATTAATCTATACCCCATATTAAATTTATAAACGTTACTTTAAGTTAACCGGTTGAATGCAGGAATTACAGAAACAATTAAAAAGCCATTGTGTCTCGCGTGGATCCACGTAATGGTAAGCGTTTGCTTAACCAAACATTTTTTTACATTTAAACGTGTCTTAACTTTTATCAACGTGTATAAATAAGGCGGTGTGTTATGCTTTTCAATATCGCATCCAATTCAAAAGTTTATTTGCTACGCCAGCGACTAGTAGACTAATTCATTTCAGGCATTCTACCTTGCATTTCACGATACCACATTCTCATACACACAGCCACAAACGAACAAACACTCATTTACATAATGCACACATATGAAAACTTAAACTCTCCAGGAAATCACAACACGTCGTTTTCTTGATAAGTATTTATTAATATTACCCAAATATTACAAGACCGCGCGTAACGAACCGCGCGCGAGACCGGCATGGGAACAATTCGCCGTCAGTCAATACTTCAACTATTAATTATTGCAGTGAATATTATCGGCAGTGTCGCGGGCGCACCACGGGCCGTTTTTCTCTATTATCCAACAAAATTGTCAACATTTTATATGCTTGAGTACGAGGCTTTTAACTACGTTGTATGTTTATATTTTATGTCCTCCTTTATTTATAATGTGCGTTAAAATAATTATGTTAGATACTATATAATACTTTACCGTATTATTATTTACATTACATGTTATTTGCTTTCATTCGGCCTTTTCTGACAGTACACGCGCCCCCGCGTGTTTCGATAATATTACAATAATTTTATAAAAAGTAAGAAATAAATTTAAAACAAAAATGGAAAACTAAGTGCTCTTAAACATCTAGATGGGAACAAATATAATATTTCTCATATTACAATTAATTGTAATTACTGAATATTAAACAACGATAATTAAATGCCCTTATACATATTGGTTGTTATTATTGAATCACATTCTTATGACTTGTTTAAAAATTATTTGTAACATTTAATGAATCAATAAACTCGCCACGCATAGCCATAAACAAAATTGTCAACATTTTATATGCTTGAGTACGAGGCTTTTAACTACGTTGTATGTTTATATTTTATGTCCTCCTTTATTTATAATGTGCGTTAAAATAATTATGTTAGATACTATATAATACTTTACCGTATTATTATTTACATTACATGTTATTTGCTTTCACATAGAAACAGTCTCATAATTAAAAATAATGACATTACACCGTCATATTTTGTTTATTACAAACATTTGGGATAGATGCGCATTTGTTGTAGGTATACCCGGGCCATCCGGAGTGTCCCTCATAATTATATTTTCCCCGGGAACTCCGGGTGTGCCCAACAGAGCATGGGAATTTATATGCAACCATAGGAATTTATCACCAGATTTATGGTTTTACACAGACTTTCTTTATATAAAAAGTAAAGGATGTCTATTCGTTTGAGCTGTACGGATTTAATAAAATAATTTAGAAATTTTTCCTACGACTAAAAATGAAAGGGCAGTCTCAAATGGAAGAAAAAGCTTTTATTCAGATGCAAGTAATACATAAATAATCTACCTAATGTACTGAAATCTTAAATTCATTCACTCACTGACGGATAACGCAGTCTTTTCTTCTCCATGATGACCTAATTTTGGAACGGACAACTAGTTTTCTCATTCTGATAAGCCTAATTTTATCTGATAAGCCTAATTGATACCTAGTCATGTCCTTTGTCTCTGTGATTTTCTTCATAAAACCTTTTCCCTGCACACTATATTCATAGGTACTTTCATACGCAGTAAATAACTAGTAACCATTCTGACACTCAAAAGTTTCTTAAATGACCTATACATACAGATTTCAACCCTTTTCTTATACTTTTCTGACAAAGTCTAGAAGTATGAAGTTTTGTACAGTACTTTATGACATAAGGAAGGTGAATACTAAGGTAGGATTTTTGAAAATCCAACCCCTAAGGGGTTAAATAGGGGATGAAAGTTTGTATGGAAGTTCGTCATTTTTGCTGATTGGAAATCCCATCAGGCGCACGGCTTAAAACATCTATACCTAAAATTCAAAGTCCTGACTGACTGATATATCAACGTACAGCCTAAGCTGGTCCTAGAGACATGAAATTTGGAGGGTGTGTTCTTTGTGAAGAGTAGGTATCCACTAAGAAAGGGTTTTTCGAAATTCCACCCCTAAGAGGGTGAATGGGGGGAGGGTGAAATTTCACGCGGACGAAGTCGCAAGCAGAAGCTAGTATTAAATAAATAAAAAAATTGTAACAGAAATGAATCAGGATGTTAATGTAACATATCGCCGCAGCTAAAGTAATTTATCAAAACTAGCTAATTGAATTGAAATTAATCCAATAATCTAGACTGATGACAGTCGTTATTTATTATGGCTTCTGATTTACACATTCCATTATTTTTTTTTAAATGAACTCATTTGTTAGCTATAAATGAATATTGATAATACTTCATTGGTAAGCGATAACGCCCTCTCTATAATTATAATATTATTATACTCCTACATAATAAATAATCAAATCGGATTACTCAATTACCTATATCGAAGTGATTTTTCCAACAAGGTCTTGTTATTAAAAAAATAAATAACGAACGCTTTGCATCGATATTATAAACTGCATTAAAGTACATTTTAAAACTAATAGAAAATCTGCAACGCGTCTGAGCATCCCATTTTAAAATCTATCGTTCACCGGTTTATCCGTGTAAAATATTATTTCCTTCACGATACTCCAGCCGACGATGGCTGAACGTTACCGAAGTTACACGAAACGTGTCGAAAGAAACCGAGCGGGTGGTAGAAAATTTATTTACCTGACGCCCGGGTCACATGTTATTTCTATGGTCTAATATTAGGGAAGCCTTTTACCACGAGTGGGGTCAGGAAACTGCCTGTAATAGACACTTTTGTTGTGAACCCAGAAATGTTACTCTGAGTATTTCAGGGAATTTCGGGATTTTTTTGTACATGTATGAAGGTCCAGTACCTCGTGCATACGTGCTTGAATGTAATCAGGTTTTTTTACTGATTGCCGGTATCTAAGACACATGGATGAACCTAAAAAGGAAACCGTTTTGGATAATTGCTTGGGTAGTGTAGCGTAGCTTTTTTCCAATATTTAAGCCTTATCTACATGATGCGTTTTAATTGCCGAGGCATGTCTTAAGTTAAAGCAACAATAAAAATTGCACCGTCTAACCAGCGTTTAGACGACGCAAGTCATTTGTCGCTTCAATTTAATGTAGTTTAATAAAAACTTACGCAAAATAGTAGCACAATTTTATCTCTAATTTGTATTTTACTCCTAGGCTCACGATTCCTTTGCCTAACAAAATCAGTGTCACGTAAGTTTTTCTACAGAAAAACGTCCACTCATATTTATATCGTGGCATGAATTTTTCCCACAACCTTCCCTCGCTTTCATGCTACAACCAGCTGTATCTCTTTTAGGCTAAGAGAATGGAGCCCTATTTTCCGAGCGCACGCCTCTTTTGTTTCGTCCACATTCATTAATCTATGTGGGAGAGCTCTTAGCCCACGGCCTTCTACGGCACTCTTACGGCACTCGACACTGCTGAATTGCCGTGGTACTTTTTGTACACTTTTAGTGCCTTATAGCTTATTCATGTAACACTTCATAGTTTCCTGGTAATGGCTAGGTTTGACATTTTGCAGTTTTGATATTATATTTTTCGAGGAATTTGGGCAAAAAACATAATCATAATGATTTAAATCCAAACAGACTTTAAAATAAACAGAAATTAATACTTATATAGAGAGAACGATTTCATTTGAATATCGTTTCACATTTCATAATTCCAAGAACTAGGTAGTTTATATTAATTACACTACCCACCGTAACCCCAAAATGAAAGAGCAGTATAATGTTTATACGTTTAATAATGGCAAACATTATTAATATGAACCTTTTCGGCGTAACACTAATAATAAATTATACATTTAATTTGTGCCATAAGTTCGTAAAATTGTAAAAAGCACAAATGGCTGCTTTGCCATCGAAATTATTTATTATTTCACCCGCTACCGTCAGCAACGCACGAACGATAAATGTTAATTATTTCGTTAGTTTGTGCTTTATTTATTTACGTCTAGTGTATTGAATGAACATAAAAGTCACTTACGTATAAAATATAGCCTACATATGGCACAGAAAATAAATGTCTCGAAACTGCCTGTTACCATACTTTAACAATAAAATAATGCCGTAAGGCGAAAGCGTCAGAATATCCCGCAAAATGTTCGTACCTGAACTTACAACCTGATGGTTGTATGTTGATCTAAATATGAATCACGGCCGTATCAAATATTTATTTATAGGATTATATAATAATAAAAATCATCAATACAACTCTCTAAGTTCATTTACCTTATCGAATAACGATATAGAGGTATGAGGAATAGGGTGTAAAGTTTACTCATACTCTATAGAAAAGGGAGGATCCTCCGACCAGACGGGTGTTGTGTCTGGCGGGCGCTGTATATTTATGCTAGTTGCGCGGTAAACTCTGCTTGCGCGATGCAGGATTTTGCGTGACGTCAGTATGACGCGTAGTTCACATGTGGCGTTGTAGATACCGCTACATCTAAATAATAAAATCATGACATTTGAGTAGCCATATTTGTTACGGTCGCGAATCATATGTTAATTAACATACAACCTGACAATTTGGCGGGCTACCTTAGTGCACCCCCCTTAATATGTTAGTTTACGACGGTAGGAATAGCAAACATAATTTGTCAGTACTGAGATCAAGTCCAAAATCTTCTAGAAGACTTGAAAATCTATGACATTGACATTTCAGCAGACCATGCTATGATTCTTTAATAACATTTACACAGTGAATGAAAAAAGTTTTCAGCCTTGTTTCTTTCTACAATAGTTTATTAAGTAGTCCAACGTTTTATAACTATGTCAATAAATCTCCTTAAGGAAAAAGCTCTGTAATATTAAAATTAAACCACACTTAATAAAAGCTGTTGTTTAATTTATTTCCTTCGAGTAATCAAAACACTGCGTATTTTTGCTGCTAAAAATTCGGCTCACGTAAGTCGTAACGCAAAATATTAATGAAGTGATTTATTAGGTATTTTGTTTTGGCTACATAAATAATTATTTACTTACTTAAGGAAAACTTTCGGCTTGAAACGGAAGAAAAAGAAAGAAAGAAAAAAGTGGGTGCGTGCTTATGACCACATGATAGAAGTGAAAACGTATAATATGAGCCGAGAAGGGATTCAGTGTCACCAACCAACTAGAGCGGAGTTATATACCCGATTCAGCGTCACCGACTGTCTAAAGCGGAGTATACCCGATTCAGCGTCACCGACCTGAGCGTGACGGTTCAGTTTCGTTCACTGTTCGCAAAGTGCGCCAAAAGAAGTTTTTACTTCAAAATGTTTATTTGGTACAGTACCTACCGTATGCAAGTAACACATTTGAACACAACTTAAAAAAAGAAATGTATTACCTATGTGTGTGCCTCACTGTATATGAATACTTAGGTAAGCAAACAGACTTACCTAATTATCTCTCTCGACTTGATTGGCAGAAAGGCTGATTAGCTCACTGAGATTGCCTGTGATACGGATCGCGGTTTGATTCCCGCACGTCACATGTTGGATTGAGTATAAATTCAGCTTTTCCAATTTCAGTGCAGCATTTGCATGATGAATTATGGGTATGTACGCATCTGCTCATTGCGATCCTACACCGTATTCAACAAAAACAACCCATGTAACAATAAATAAGATGTATGAAAAAATATTAAAATGTGCTCTTTCTCCCTAGTCTTCAAATGTTGCAAGAATAGGTACTAGAAATGCAATTTCCACCCAAGGGTCTGCAAAGGTCATTACATTTTTTTAAAGTGATACTCTTACTAATACTTATTTATTTATAGACGTATATTTTTTTCACACCCGCTCGATAATGTCAAACTATATTATTTTTAAGCAAGCCTAAAAAGTAAACATCGAATTTTAATCTGCTTGACCAAAATGACAGCTGTGGTCGACCTTTTTAGTCATATTGACAAAAAAAAGGTTGACAGCGCTGTCATTTGTCAAATCAGAGTTTAAGTCATTATTTAATTCAGTATAGCGCCCGTGCCATAAGACACTGCTTTATTCCCTTGGTGAATAATCTACTATTCTAATCAGCAATCATTGAAATCACGTTGCTTCACTGGCACGTTCTATTTGATGCCAACAGATATAGTTGGGCGATAACTGATATCAATCTGCAGATAATGTTCCATATTAATTATCCATATTGCGTACTAGGTACCTAATTAGTGCGACACGTGTAGGATTACCTATACCTACCCATCAATGATAGTCATCCACTAATACTGTATATATTATAACAATTATAACCATTATTAACACAGATTAACATCTATACATACATGTACAGTCGGCAATAGACGGAAGTATCCAGCTATAGTCTGTTCAAAAAGTATCTGATAATGGATCTGTGGATGCTAACTTATAGTGTCACTTACAAATTGAATGCTTTGATTTTATTTCACATTTGAGGTGGACGATTTTTCAGTTACAATTTAATAATGTTATTTAAACAATAATTATTATTGGGAAAATTGGTGAGATTCGAAGTTGAAACCTTCTAAATACAGAAGAATGATGATGATTGAAAAATGTAACCTGAACAGGGTTTGTTTACCATTTCATCAGATATTTTTAGAACAGACCATACCTTTATCAACTTTTAACTCAGTTACGCGAGTGCTATGTGACGAAGTCTTTGTCATAGCTCGCCTGAGCGTGGCAGGTGCAAAAAAAACAGTTGCATACCCTGAGGATATTCGATGTGTCCAGTGATTGGATTCCTCGTAAAAAATACAAATGCTTTGCCTTTTTTGGTTATATGGGAAGCTGACCTAAAAATAGATCAGCTTTCCATCTAACCAGAAAAGGCAGAGAGATTCAAGAAATGAACACCTATGTATTATCAGCCTATTAATTTCAGGCCAAAAGTTATGAAATGAATAGGCTTATGATCACGGAATGCTTATGATGCATTGGTGTCCATTTCTTGAATGCATACTTATTTATTTTGCTGTTTATACATACATAAAGTAGTAAGTTGGTATAGCGTTAAGTACCTCCTTCCTTCTATTTTTCTTATATAAATAACAGCAACGGAAAACTAACAAACTATTTAACTGAATTATTCCGTAAGCAGAAGTTTACATAACAAGGATAATTTCTCGGAAACCCAGAAGGGAAACCGTACGGAAAAGGAATAAACATTTATTAAATCATGCCGTATGTGAGTTAGAAATGAGTGTTTTATTACCGACCCGAGTTTGTGGCCAGGAAAATTGCGTCCAGAATATGTATCGAGATTATTCGTGACTTTTTTTGCGTTGTAATAAGGCTTTGTCTGCCATGTTGATCTAGTGGTAGCAAGCATTACTGCTGAGCATGATGTCCCGGGTTTGATTCCCAGGTCGTTCAAAGTGTTATTGGGTTTTTTCATCAAGAATTTCTCAGTAACAGCCCGGTGCCTGGATCTGTGCCCGGTTGATGGCAATTGGCTCGCCCTCTATTGCATGAGACTTCAACATAACTGGCGAAATGTTGGTACAACCTAGCCCTCCGGGGATTACAAGACATGTTATGTAAGGCGATTAGTAATTTATTTTCTTGCGATGTTTTCAGGCGATTTATAGAGTAGGTCTTTTGTTTAATGAAGTTATCCGGAAGCGGAGTTTCTATGCTACTTTAGATTGTAGCAGTTTTATGGCGGGTTGTTTCACGTCCACTTGACGCACGCGTATACTCTTACGTCATAAATGGCGCTAACTATTGTTAAACCAAAAAAAAAATCCTTAGTTTCAAAATTACAATTACAAAATTATGGCCTTGACGTAGGTATGTCAAATAATAACGAGTACGCAATCGTTATTATTTGACGTACGTATGTTACGTTAACCAACCGTTTGAAACAACCGGCCCTTAGATTAAGATGAATAGTGTCTGAGGAAAGAAAATGTTTGTAAGCTGTAGTTTTGTGCATCGTGCCTGTCGTAAATTTTAAAGCCTCGTAAACAGTTTCCTTTAAACCTGGGTGTTTCATTAAGGTCACAGCTGCCACATATGGCTTCCTCATATTTACATAACTTTTCCGGAATGTACATGTCTTATTAATCTAGTTACTTCTCTGAACTAAGATAGGGAATTATCTAGTAAAATAATAGTATTTCGAACACCGCTCATTTTCTGGCTCAATGTGGCATTATGAGCGACGGCTGTCGTAAAACGTCGAAACAATATTAACACGGAAAGTGCTTACACGACGACTTTTACGAGCGTTAAGCTTAGTACGAGCCTTGCAGTACACCAGTAGTACACCCGATAATTAGCACGGCAGTGCCATAACACCTTATTATTGTTTTATGTCGCGTGATTTAGTTTTGAAGTAGGTACAATATTAGGCGAAAAACGCCTCTGTTTGTACAAAACAAAGCTACTAACATTTTCTACCCAAGTAATTATAGCTATGTCAGTTAACATTCTGTACAATCAAGGAGTTATGCATCTACAGTTGTACGAAAAACCTACACGTAATAATACAAATGTCGGATTATTACTTAGTAAGGAATTCTCTCACTAATATCAGAAATCGCCTTTATTTTCCCGTAATACAAAAGTTGCACGTAAGCCGGCGTGCCGACATCGAAAAACTCGTTAAAAATCAATACGTAGCGGCAATGTTTACACGTAGTCATAGCGAAACGAGCCGTATTGGATGTCAGCCAATAGCGAGCGATATTTGTCGAAAGCCATGACAACCGTCGATACGCACCTGTGCTTCGAATATTTGGTCAATATATACATCAAACATTCCGAGTAAAAGCGAATACATTTTAAATGATGAATCAAGACGCTAAGAAAATCGCAAACAGTCTCTACGGAAGAGTCAACGTGCCGGCTGTCGAAAGATGCCGAGTTAACTTTTGCACGGACTTAGAGAAGTCAGTTTTGATGAGCAACTTCGAGAGGCGGGCGTGGAACCAAGTTGGCCCCGACGATGAATGGAACTTCTACTGGGCCTCCACCCAAACGTGCCGGAACTTATTCAGCGTCGAGAGCGGATACCGGATGAATGACAACCAAATAATAAATCACTTTCCGAACCACTACGAACTGTCGCGGAAAGACTTGCTCGTTAAAAATATAAAGCGCTACAGAAAGGAGCTCGAAAGGGAAGGCAATCCTTTGGCAGAGAAAGCGGAGGTCGCTTTACACGGAGGTCAAGTGGTAACACGGTACGTTCATCTAGACTTTGTACCTATTACGTTTGTGCTCCCAGCCGACTACAACATGTTTGTCGAGGAGTACCGTAAATCACCGCAAAGCACCTGGATCATGAAACCGTGCGGAAAATCTCAAGGAACGGGAATTTTTCTCATAAACAAGCTATCTAAACTGAAGAAATGGTCTCGTGAAGCAAAAACACCTTTCCACCCGCAATTGACTAAAGAAAGTTACGTTATTTCGCGTTATATAGACAATCCCTTACTAATAGGAGGCAAAAAGTTTGACCTCAGACTTTACGTGTTGGTTACTTCTTTCCGACCTCTGAAGGCTTATCTGTTCCAACTCGGCTTTTGTAGGTTTTGCACGGTGAAGTACGACACAAGTGTTACAGAGTTGGATAATATGTACGTACATCTTACGAACGTTAGTGTACAGAAACATGGTGGTGACTATAATAACATTCATGGCGGGAAGATGACGGTGCAGAATCTGCGCTTGTATTTAGAAGGCACTCAAGGCCGGGCGGTTACTGAGAAGCTGTTTGCAGCGATGCAGTGGCTGATAGTGCATTCATTAAAGGCTGTTTCATCTGTGATGGCTAATGACAGACATTGTTTCGAGTGTTACGGTTATGACATTATTATTGATAATCAACTAAAGCCGTGGTTAGTGGAAGTGAATGCGTCTCCTTCATTGACATCGACGACGGTGAACGATAGGATATTGAAGTATAAATTAATAGATAACATGTTATCAGTTGTTCTTCCTCCAGATGGTGTTCCGGACGTTCGTTGGAATAAAATACCGAATGTTGAAGCTTTGGGTAACTTTGATTTATTAATTGACGAAGAGTTGATAGAAAAGGAGGAACCGTCAACTCATAGTCGCGCAGTAAAAACTAAATATAAGTGAAGTTTATAGTGAGTGTATCTACCTGAATAAGAATAAGTTCGCCTTGTAGATCCCGATAACTTTCTGATCGAAATTTCAAAAACGTTCTCAGCGATACGAAGTTGCTACCAATAAAATTCAAATGTTCTAGAATATTGCAGCGACCGACAAGAATCAAGAGAAAGGTACTACGGTGAATTGGCACTAATAGTAAAGTTGTAGTCATCAAAACCAGTTCAAAGTTGCATCCAGTGAGAAATGTAAGAAATCTACTTAATTTTTGTTGGAATAAGGAGAACTAGGAAATTGTGTTGTGTTTTTGTGTTGTTGTAATCTTCATGTTCTTTGTTCATCTATGCATATACTGTGGCGATTAGGTTATCATATTAATTGAAACCACGTATTCTAAACATATTTTAAACATTCACTGTTCAAATAATTATTAATAACAATTAACATTCTAGCCATGGGACCACTTTTTTCCTTTGAATATTTAAAAACTTAATTTGTGATTATTTGGTAACAGTACCATAAAGTTTGTTGATACATTGCGCGTGTCTAGTGCCATAATGTTATCAAGAATGGTTTATGGCGTGCCAATTTTTAAGCTGTTTATTTTGTTTGAAAATTTCAGTTTTCTATTTTAGGTGAAATTCTTTATTTTATTATTTTAACAGACTGATAACACCTTGTAATAACCGTTGTACTGTTTAATGTGATAACCTAATCGCTACTCTGTTTAATAAAATAGCAACGAAGATTTTTTATCCGTTTGTCCGTTTCTCTGGATGTATGTTTGATTGGCGCAAAAACGGCTGAACGGATTTAGATGAAATTTGGCACACATATAGTTTATAACGTGGATTAACACATAGAGAACTTATAATCCCAGTAGTACGTTCCCGTGGGATATTTTCCGACATCACGAGGGTGAAGCCGCGGGCAAAAGCTGGTTCTATTTATATTTAATGTATTTATTTAATTTATTGAATTTTATCAAAGTCAGATATATTTTATCTGTGGAATAAAATTGACGTCTGACAGTTCTAGTACCTATGGAAAAACTGTCAAAAATTCAAAATTTATTTTTAGTGACTTCCGGCAGATTTTTGGTTTTACCCACATAGTTCCCGATCTCGCGGGATCTCTTCAAAAATGAAATGTGGAAGATATTCTAGGGAACTCTTCAAAAATCAACATAATACAACGGAGCCAATTTTAAATTTACGAAACGATCAATTTACAATTCCACGACAGTACCGAAGCGCTCGGCCGATACCCAACCAAATGCGTGTAACGAAACCATAGCGCGATCTATTTCGATCCCAACGCCATCTATCGAGCATAGTGACAACTCGGATTATTTATCTATACTCCGTTCGGGCATTTTCTTTGTACTAAAAGTTTTATTATATTGATATTATTTATTTCATACCTTTTTACTATTTATTTACTTTTTTCCGATGAATTAAAACAATAACATGAACCGAACTCGTGTAACGATCGACACCATTGCGCGATCACCAACTCGACATATTAGTACTAATAGAATTATCTATACTCCGTTAGAGCATTTTCTTTGTACTAAAAGTTGTATTATATTATTATATTTTCATACCTTTTTACTATTTATTTACATTTTTCCGATGAATTTTCAGTACTGAATTGATGCCGACTCTTGACCAATAGATGGCGCTGTATGTCCGGAATAAATTTTATTTTTTATTTTATTTTATTTTTTGTAATAAAAACTATCCTATGTCCTTTCTCAAGTTCCAAACTATGTCTGTACCAAATTTCACACAAATCGGTTCAGTAGTTTAGGCGTGAAGCAAAGACAGACAGACAGACAGACAGACAGAAAGACAGACAGACAGAGTTACTTTCGCATTTATAATATTAGTTTGCGAGGTATACAAAAGTTTGGTGAAATTCGCCCTTAGTTTAATACCCAATACTTCCACTTGCAACGTTATTAAAAACATTTAAGAGGACTACATGACCTAAAGCGCGGTCTTTGTCGGACTGCATAGAAAAGAAAGAGAAGCGCGATACCACAACGCTGGTAATTTATTGCAAAATATGAAGCAATTATCGATTTTCGAAAAATCTAGTGCTTGGACAAAAAAACTAAAACACTATAGTTTTAGTATGTTGCTTGTAGAATAATCTGACAAAAAATCATAATGATTGTATGTATATTAGTATGAATTTTGTTGTAAAAAAAAAGTTTTTAAAGGTATCTTCATGATTTTTTTCTATCGTACCAAATAAGTTGTATTATGTTTTCAACACACTATCTTCCTAGCATTTATCCTGAAGAATATCATATATTTTTTTGATTTTGTTTACTGTAGTCTATCATATACTTTTATTGTTTCTAAAACTTGCGTTTTTTGCGTTTAGGTCCTGTAAGCCCCTATCACGTGTTGCGATCTCGCAAAGCTACCACAAGAAAGTGTAAAATTAGAGAGTACGTCAAAGAAGCCGCCGTGTATACGTTGCGATTTGCATTTTAAAGTTTATGGTGGAAAAATAACACCGTGTCGGGCCATTCTATATGCTAAATAGTGAAGAACTTCCGACTGGTTAATGTTGTACAAGTTTATATCTACGCGACCGCCACAACTTGGTTTTGCTCGCAACTTTATAATTTGGCGCCCCACGTACTCTTTGCGAATTTACGAAGTTCCTTTTTTTAAATTATATGGTACGTGTGAAGGCTTTGTATGTGGTTTCGGTAAGTAAATTTGATGCGGGTTTAAAAGAGTGCTTTTGTTTTCCGGCCGGTGATGTGAAATGTAAGACAGTGTTCACACTAAACACAATAGTTTTGTCTTACAGTGGCAAAACAGGGTTTTCAGTATTGTTACATTTTGGCAACTATGACTAATGCTCGGTACCTTTAGTAAACAAAACCGAATCGTTTTGCTTACTAAAGGTGTGTTTTATTGCCAAACTGGGCATATCAATAGATCAGTAAGCTAATTTTATATGATAGCTACTTCCATATAGGACAACTCCACTACTTGTAAAGCTATGAGGACCTTATTTCAGTATTGGTAAAGATAAAAGTCTTAATTTTAGCCAAAAGCGGTCCGTAAATTATAGAAATCGGCCAGAAGAGACTGTTTGTTTATTGGAGTCATATACTTATAGACAGTCTTGGTCCAGTCTGCGCACAGCATTAAATCCTACTTTTGTTTTTTGTCAGTATACCGGTTGTCAAGTATATAAAAATAAAAATTATTATTATCCTTACCATGCTGGATGCGGCAGTTGGCTATAGGCGGATATTATTTCAAATTGACCAGTGAATCACTACACTCGGAGCTTATAATGATGTGCGCTCACGAGCTACAATGGCCACATCGTGCGTAATAGCGCTATTTGAGGTCCGCAATGAATGGGTTAATGACATCCACGGACGGTTTTGTAAAAAGTAAATTATGTGATAGTGTTACTGTGAATGTGTTTTATTTATTTAATTATTATAATAACTCGTGTTAAATGTGGAAATGTGCAATATTTTTGTTAAGATTGTAAGGACGTATTGTAGCTACTTACCTACCTGTTTTTAGAAAATGTGGTTTCTTAAAAAAAAAAAATATTGTTATATTATATCCAGTTATTAAAATATAGTTAATATTATTAAATACTTGGTACTTGCGGCCAGGCCTACACTGTCCTTTCATAACTATTAACACTGTAATTTTAAAACATTGTAAAATCTAATTATTTTTTTAAATAGTAACCGCGGAGTTTCTTGCCGGCTCTTCTCTATAGGGAACGACCAATTGGAACCGTGCCCTAGCTTCTGATGTTTCATAAGTGAAATAAAATATTTTTATTTTGATTATGTTTTCGACACTAGAAATGTGTCAATCTAGGAATTGAACAGTGTTAATTATGTTTGTGATAAGTATTAAACCACTCATAAAACTAAAAAAAAAACTACAAACGTAAAAAAAGATCAGAGCTAATACAAAATAACCACCAGAGTATTTTCCCCGCAACGGAAAATCCCTTTACATTTTTTTTTCATAAGTAGCGTAAACACATCTGAAATGAAAATGAAAGCACATCAAAAGAAAGTATATAGAGGAGGGGCCCATGGCTAAATAATAACAGCCGCACAGGTCCATCGATCAGGTTAAGGCTACGTTTGCCGCGGTTGGTCTGTGGATGGGGGACCATCTTTAAATATCGAGACCTCTCCTTGACTCGGAAAGCACGTTAAACTGTTGATCCCGGCTGTCATTCGTGGATCTTTGACAGTCGTTACGGGTAGTCAGACGCCCGAAAGTCTGACAACCAGTCTTACCAAGGGGTATCGTATTACCCAGTAACTGGGTTGTGGTCAGATAGGCAGTCGCTCCATGTAAAAAACTGGTATTCAGCTGAATATATTTAGACTGGAAGCCGACCCCAACATAGTTGGGAAAAGGCTAGGCAGATGATCAAAAGAAAAGTAAATACCGTAAAATGATGGATTGGTACAGAAACACGACAAGTACGTGACGTTGAAAACATTAAAATTTGCACTCAAAGAGGATAATGTGGGATCATAATAATAAGCGAAATGGAAAAGCAAATTCAATATTATTTAATGAATAAAGGCTTATATAATATATAAGTACGTCACATTGAACCTTGATTGAACCTTTCAAGAGTTTTATTATCAACGTGTATAAATGAAATACACAATTTAGGGTTGATTTTTCAATCGACAGATAACATTTATTCGTGGAATAAAATTGACGTCTGACAGTTTTTGTATGGAAGAACTGCCAAAAATTTTAAATTATTCCTCCGATAAAATTATCTGGCGTTGGAAAAATAAACCCTCAATCAAATATTATGCTATCATAAATGTGTTATGGTAAAAAGGAGTTTGAGAATCGTACCAGATTTCGTCTTGTAGTTTCTGCCTAACCCTATGGGAAGACGGCGTGAGATTATGTTGTATGTTATAATATTTCATAGTTTTTTATTCAGTAAAAAAGAGATAGCAGATCAGTGGAATGAATGCTGCTGAAGGACGAAATAAAATCGGATTATGGCGGACCACGGAGTAAAAAATGCTGTAAACTTGGAAGGACTGCGCGCGGCGTCACACTGTTCTAAGTGTGCTCTCACCTTAAGGCTTCGTTCAGATAACATGTGCCCAACACAAGGCCGGTCGGTAGTATACAAGAGCGTGGCAAGGAAGCTTCGTTCAAAGATAATAATAAATAGATAGTAATATTAGTGATAGTAAAAGTAATTTATTTCCAAACTTCAGTAAAAGTTACATCAATGAGTTCTCGACCCCTGAATTAGGACATTCTGTATGACAGGGGTCGAGGTTTCTCGAGTTACACGGCTATAACATGACAAATATAATAGGTATCAATGACAACCGTTGTTTTTTTTACCTAACAATCTTCGATGCATTCATTGGTAATAATTGGAACGCTTATAAATATTGATTTAAGACATTTTATCTAGTATGAACGTGACGAATTGCAGGTTAAGTTCAAAATAACGTTCTTTATCAGTTTATTTATTAAAGAAGATAAAAAAAATATATAAACTGAATAAACTTCTACTAAATTAACTAACAAAATATAATAAACTAAACAAACTAAAATATGGCGTCGAAAAAATCCTCCACATCGCTACCGACTGGTAGATCAAGTAAGTTTCAAATTAACTTCTAAATACGTCTAGTAGAATCAACATGAGACTACTGTAAAGACGTTCAAAGCAACGCATGCTTTATTGAAATGTTACCGTCGTCTTTACAACGCTTAAAGCGCTCGTCATCTAAACTTAGCCTTACCGACTAATATATACGACAGCGCTTTACACCGCGTCGCGCTTCCTAATGCATGCTGCATACTTTTCCCTGTCGCATATTGCAGGGTACTGCCTTAAAATAAATTCAGAAGGTCGACTCCATACAAAGAGTGAAAACACACGCACACATAGACATATATAGGTACGTGTGTACGTATAAAGAGTGCAAGTGCACTCGCGGCTGGCATTTGTTTGAAATCGCTGTACGTGCGCTGCATCCCTGCGTCCGAAAGCGAATGTCACGGGACTATGCGATAACAGGAATGTTTATCTGAATAATGCGGCCTATGTGTGCGTGTTTTCGTTCGTTGGATGGAGCAGGCCTTCTGTAGAAAAGCTATGGATTTTGTGGTACCGCTATGTGCACATTACTTATGTAGTATACTCTACGACTTAAAGGAACGCTTAGTTGGAACCCAGGGTAAATTGTAACAAGTACGGCGAAGCTTTGAGATTCGTACCCGTATTTTTTAATATTTGATAGGATTTGGCTGTTGTTTGCCATTGTTTAGGGCTACGTTTCTTTGTGAGAGCTTGAGGGAATCTGCTGGGTATGCAGGCTTTTGTGGTTGGTTGACCAAAAGTCAAAGAAAACCGGTAAATAATAGATATCTACCCCTTTATTCATAAACGTTGCTTAAAGTTACGCAGTGATTAGCGACTGTGTAACCATATATTTTTGACGTTTAAACGTCACTTAATTTTAATTAACGTTTATAAATAAACCCCAAAATGTTAAAATTATAATGTAAAATAATCAGTCAAAATAAAATACAAAGGATTTTAGTTTCAAATTTATCATAAAAAAGTTAAGTAATTAAGTTTCACAGCACAGGTGTGTTTGCCTTGAAAATAAATTAACTCAGCTTAACCGAGCATCTAAAGTACATTAGTAAAACATACCGCCACAAAACAGGCCAAAACTTTTCAGCCACCAGAGAATGGACGAAAAAAAGTAGTGTAAAAAAGTTAGGGTTGCCAGCAGTAGTCAGGGAACGCCACGGTATTTTTCGATCGATAGGATGCCTGGAACGGCCTCCTGCATATTTTAATGTCACGTTTTTGCCCTGAGCTTAGAGTGCGAGCTAACTTCGATTGAAAAATCCGCGAAGCGCTTCGTCACTACCGAAGTTATTAATCACATTGCGGCGAGATCGCTGAACAAGAATGTTGGTACTATTATGTAGAATCGGCACAAAAAAAATCTTTTCATCTTTTTATAGTCACTGTGATTTATGAGTTTGGTAAGAGGTAACTAACTTCTTTTGCTCACCTGCGTTTCGAACTATTGGCTGGGTTTTCTCGAGAATTGCTCTGTCATGAATCTTACTTAAAACTAGATTTGAGTCGAATCAGTAATGACTGATCAACGTTGGTCGAGCTTTGTTGGACGCTAGTTATTTTATGAATTGAATGCGCTAAAGTCAAGGTAGAATAACTAATTATGTAAATATTATCTTGTTTGAAAAAATCAATTTCTTAAAAATAGGTAGAATGTTAGATAAATTACAAGGAGTTTCCAGCCGTTAAAAAGAAACAAACTTCTATGATCACTTTACTAAAATCAATAATACAAAGACTGGGATTTTAGAAAAACATTACATTTAGAAACCCAAACGCAACATAAACTTACAACGCAATTCACATACACAATCACCCGTGCACTCTCGTGCATGCACACACACAAATGTTCAGCGTAACTAAATAAGTAGCTTAGTTTAAGATAAGTATTTGTATTTTATCATTTTTAAATTACTTTTACCGTTTTTAGGGTTCCGTAATCAACAAGGAACCCTTATAATTTCGCTGTCCGTCCGTCCGCAGCTTAGCTCAAAGATCAAGAAGAAGAAGAAAGTCAGAAGAAATAATCTATGCTCTTAGTACTAGCAAGGTATAATTTGGCATGGATATACATATTAATCACGCCGACGAAGTGGTAAAATAAAAGAACAAAAAAAATTTTAGGGTACCTCCTGTACATGTAAAGTGGGGATGTATTTTTTTTCTCGTTTACCCCATAGTGTGGGGAATCATTGGATAGGCCTTTCAAAAATATTGCGGGTTCGTGAAAGCCATTTTTCGATTCAGGGATCCGTTTGTGAAATATTAAGCTTTAAAGTGCTAATTTTTGTTAGAGTCGAATGCCCCCCCTGCCAGCTAAATGGCTGCTTATTGATAATTTTGTGAAAATGTAGGGTACCTCCTGTACATGTAAAGTGGAGATGTCTTTTTTTTTCTCGTCTACCCCATGGTGTGGGGGGGGGGGATCATTAGATAAGCCTTTCAAAAATATTGCGGGTTTGTGAAAGCCATTTTTCGATTCAGGGATCCGTTTGTGAATTATTAATATGTGTATAATTATTTTTTTACTGGAAAGGGTATATATACCCCGAAATTGGTCCCATATAAATTTGGAAAACATATTCCAACCTCTTAGGGTTGGAAATGAGTTGGTTGGTTGGGTTGCACCGACTCAAAATTACTTAGGTATACTTACATTAGTTTAAGAACTTATTTATTAAGGTTAAATAAAAAAGGTTTATTAATTTTTGCCTTTCAGTTTTTTTCGGAGGTTTATTTTTTTTGTTAAAAAGTTTTTATTACTTGGAAATTAATCGACCTAGAAGTATATATCACTACGATTCTACTACAATATTCGTTGCTCACATACACTTCATCGTTCACGTATGTATTTCTAGTAGGTATCTAAGCAAAGTTCAGCGTCTAACTATAACGTTTAAAACTGTCAGCTGGCTTGACTAGTTTCATTCTATGTATTTACGGTTTATAGATAAACCCAATATTATATCACACGTTCATGAAAATCTTTCAAGCGAAAGCAGCGGGCTATTACGGTTCAAATGGTATTATGTGTTTGAGAAAGAAAATATTGTATGACCACCATATACTGGCGTAGGGAAGAGATTCAATTTTATAAGACTTTATTGTATTCCAACAAAGGAGATACGAGGAGCTTTGTGCTTTCAGTTGTTGGTAATCCTAGTTCTTTGGAAATTAAAAAAAAAAATTGTGCCAGAATAAACTGTGCGCCTTATCGCTGCGTCTAGTCGCTACGAAAAGTAGTGAGAGCGTGCGAGTCCCCTAGCCTGTCCACGCAACGCCAAGTGTGCGAAGCTATTAAATATGGTTAAACCCGGTTTGTGAAAGGCTAATCAACATAAAAATTTGGTAACAGATCGTCAAACTCATTTCAAATGATTTGAAGTATGTAAGCCAATTTTTGTATTAATTTGGGTTTTTCAGAAACTGGTTGTTGCTCTTGGATACTGTTAGACATGGCGCACACTCTGCGACATGCAATTGCGACAACTCGGCGACTAGACGCAACGACAAGCTGCGGCTGACAATGTTCATATATTTGTCACTAGATTAAATTTTTACAACGCCAAGCTAGTTAAACAATACATCGGCCAGTGAAATTAAAATACCTAAGATAAACTACCTTTTATTTTAAAAGGCACTTAATTGTAGCTTTTTCATACCAAAATGTCTAAAAAATCCAACGTTATTTATCCAAAACCAGTAAGGAAATAAACTGCCTCGCACACACCTTTTCATCTATATTTCTATGACAGCCCTAAACTACATGTTCCGTCATTCCAACGGTGAACGGTAAAGGGGAATTGGCGGAAATTGCACTCAATTGAAGGCATCGTCCCAAGCCTACAAATTACGAATGTACTGCAAGTCGGGAGCTATGACTAGGGATGTGCCTCTCTATTGCTGGTACGTGATCACGGAAACCAAATCCGCTATTCATAGGTTGTTGTGACTGGGGGCTTTTTCAGTGATTGGGAACGGAGAATTCTACTGTAACTTTCCGTTTTTTCGGATTCAATTTATCAGGTATCCAATTTATTGATGAGTTTTGCCTCGTTTGGTCCGGTGGTTGCAAACATGAGGTTAGAGTCGGGCAGTGTTTTTGGATTCTTCCAAAACGAAATTTCTGTCAATAAAATTAATAAAGATTGAGATTCCAGTTTAAACCCATTGAAAACTGAACAAAGCTATTTCCATCTCAGCATAACATCAAGCTGTAATAACTAAAATCTATTAATAGTTTTCCAGAACATTCTTGAGCTTAATCTTCACCAGTTGAAGCTAACTTATAGCATTTCTGAACTTTCAAACTGTTATCAAAGTTCACGTTTAATATGCCCTAGGAACTACTTAGTATCACGAGCCGGGAGAGGGCTTAATGAGCTCTTTGAAGCAGAAAGCGGTTAAATTTATGAGTGTACTGCAACTATAAATTGCGGCTGTGGTTGTTTACTGGTTATCAGGATACGTGAGATATTATATTGGATAATTATTTCATATAATTTTTTTGAAATATCGTGGAGAAACCGGCATGCTCTAGAACCAAGAATTCGAAAACATGTGACATGTACCAACCAGCACTGGGGCCGTGTGGTAGATTATATAGCCGGGTCTCGTCTCTTCGAAAAGGGAGTGCTTTCGAAGAGAGGAGACCCTGTGTCCCAGCAGTGGAAACATTATAGGCTGCTTATGCACTATATTTTATTACTTAGGCCATCCGCTGTATTTGGTGCACTCCTGCGGCGGAGGGTTAATACACGACCTCTAGTCACAAGTTTTGTTTCTATAAATAAAATCGATAAGTACCTACCTACGTGACGCGGATCATCGCCGCCCGCGCCGCATCCGTCGCGGACGAACGGAGAAGTGGGTGTAGAATAACATAAATGGTATCAAAGTTTAGCCAAATGTCAATTTATGCAATTAAACAATCATTCAACAAATCAATCAATCAGTCAACCCAGCCTATCGCAGTCCACTGCTGGACATAGGCCTCTCTGAGTCGGCACAACGTCCTGTCTCTGCCTTCCGCAACCATTCTGACCCAGCCACCTTCTTTAGGTCGTCGGTCCATCTAGCAAACAAATGCAACTAAATAAAAGCTTGTAAAATAGAACGTACAGTCCCACCTAACTCGCTCAAAGAAAGAAATTAAATATTTTACACACCTTTATTAGACCTCGCATATTTTCTTAACAAGTGTTTCAATAACAAATTCATGATCCACGCCACAGCCGCTCTTGATATTATATGCAAATACAGAGAAAGAATTCGCAATATAGACTTTGATCCATTGTACCCCAAGAGACCCAAGAAGGCTGTCAGAATTCTTAAAAAGGAAATAAACCATAAAACCAACCTCAACCACGGAGGTAAATAAAAAAACACAAAGAAAAGTTCTCAATTGTTTCATTGAAATTTAAAGAGAACCCTAAAAACCGAATAGGCTTACATTTATTTTATAATCTACAAGTAAAAATATTTCAGTTCAAGCCAGGCGGTCACATGAGCGAAACCAAGGTTAATGGCTAGTGCAATAAATTTCCCACCCAATTTAATTACGGCCATTTAAAATACTACGAAATACGTTTACGAGCTACGAGCGACGATATTACGAGCTCCGCACAACGTGGACATAAAAAAATGAATGAATCAAGTTAAAACGAAATGTTCATAATGAATGTTACACTACAAAACGCATGGCAATTACGTCATGTAACTACATTTGCCGCGTAGCAACCGCTACGCCGTAGGCATTCGTAGCAGATGTACTGTAGCCATAAGTACGCGCTACACTACAGTGCGTGGATCCGAAACGTTTCGGTGAAATATTTGTATTACTGTGGGCACCTTTCACTCCGCTTTATTGGTATTTTGGGCTAACATAACATCAAGCTAATGATCCGTAAAGGGGTAAGCTGAATTACTAGTGCTACCGAAATGTCCTTAGACATAAATAAGGGGGGTTGGATATAAGTATTATACAGTTACAGGAGCTGTGCCATTGTTTCCTTTAGTTAATAATTCAACAATAACCCTTTCCTATTGTCATCATTTACGACTCGTGGGACGATAGACTGGTTTGTGTACTTTATTATGTTTTCCTTTAACTTGAGAACAACTTGAAAATTTCAAAATTAAACGACCTTTTATAATTGAGCCGACTGATAAATGACGACAACCGGTTTAGTTGAGGTAACTCAATAAAACTTCCGATAAAACGTCAACTCTTTGAATTATTTAAGTAACGAAGTTAGACAAAGTAATCATTGACTTTGCGAGGGTATCTACGTATAATAAATGCAATTTAAATATTTCTCCCTTTTGTTTTGAATTATTGTGCTGTAATAATATCAGCCTTTTATTGGGGCCTTATATTTATCAGCAAAATGTACAGACGCCAGCACATCAAGCTACTCCAATCTGTCAAATTTTCCCAATCAACTTTGAACCTTATACTTCAGCGATAAAGTTGAAAATCTATTAAAGAAATTTGACAGATTGTAGTAACTTGATGTGCTGGCGTCTGTACGTTCCGTGCACCTTGGGCAATCAGCGCTGGTAGTAATATTTTTCCTAAGGAACTCTTGTTTTGGTAAAGCCGATAGGAGAGAAAGGGAAGCCATCTTTTTTACCTACCACTGCAGGGAAAATTCTACATAAACCTTGATCAAATTTTATTGGTTATCTATCGTCAACATTGTGTAAAGAAAATCATGCAAACAAAAAAATAACAGAAAAAAACAAAATTGAATACATACAAGAGAAAAAAAAAACTATTTTAAATCATGTAGTTACCGTATAAAATTAATAAAATAATGAACCAGATACAGTAACTGGGTTCTAAAGTTTAAGCAGACAGTCTCTCCATGTAAAATATCAGTACTCAGCTGCATCCGGTTAGACTGTAAGCCGACCCTAAAAAAGTTGGGAAAAGGCTAGACAGATAAAATAATGAACCTCTAAGTGTATTTTTCTTAAGTAATGCGCTTATTACATACTTGCAGCGCCCCGAGGTTTCACCCGCATAAGTTTCGATCCCGTGTGAATATCGGGATAAAAACTATCCTATCTACTTTCCCGGGACTCAAACTATCTCTATGCCAAATTTCATCTAAATCGGTTCAGCGGTATAAGCGTGAAGAGGTAACATACAGACAGACAGACAGTCACACTTTCGCATTTATTATATTAAGTATGGATAACATAACCCCAAAAACCCACAGCTGCCAATACATAGTATCTACAACCAATTCACCAGTTTCTACCGTCATAAACGGTTTTGCAGCAGTGGCGAAGGTACCATACAACTCGATTCCTACCGGCTTCCCTTCGAAAATTCAGAACATAACCACTCTATAGTCAATTCGTCATTGAAATTTTCTTTTGGCTTTTTTTTTTGCTCCGGCTTATCTCTGTCATAAATTCACGCTTCACCACTGTTTGCAGTCAGTCTGTTCGTAATTCATGTTGCACGTGCTGCGGCGCCAAATGCAATTTGGTTGCAGATATACAAGTCTGCAAGATTAGTGGTCGCAATTTGTGGACTGTGCTCTGCGTATGGTCGAAGTGGGCATGTATGAAGTTTGTGTTTTTTTTTGACTTTGTGCAACTGTTTGAAAGAGAGAGAAGTGGACATCTAATAAAGAGAAGTGGAATCAGATTTAAATGACAGATAACGCACAGCCTAAACCACTGGGTCTTGAAGTGCTTATTTTGCAAGAGCCTTAAATTACTAAAGTTTTTTTTATCCTTTATTAAAAAGAACCAGGTTCTTAATAATTAATTACAATCTAGCCTACAAAATAAATAAGGTGAGCAGTAAAGTTTTTTTTTTTTGAAAATTCCTCCCCTAAATGGGTTAAATAGGCAGTGACATTTTCTATGGAATCATCAGCTTTTTCTTCGACTACTCGTATACTTTGGGTATGTTGCATTTAATGTTAAAATTAATCATGTACCTATAGTAAAAGTGCGCAGTGCTGCACACCCCCACCCTATTTCAATTTAAACTAATATCAACTTTATTTCAATGACAATTAAGATGATTTCAGAGTGACTAGCACTATTGAAAAAGTTATAAAACTGTTTGAAGTTGTAGCGTAAACTGAAGTTTATTGTGTAGGAATTAAAGTTAATTTTCCATTAACTCATATTTGTTTACATTTTCGGCAAATAAATCGCGAACGCAGATTAAAGTTGTTATTGCAAGACCTCTAATTTCTACCTCTAAGGATCTATAAGAATTTGGAGCAGTGGTGGCTCAGTGATATCGGCCCCGACTTATGAGTTTTAGGTCGTGAGTTCGAACTCAGCCAGGCTTTTTACTTTGTTTAGGTATTTAATTTCAATAGCACTGCTCTCAAAACGGTGAACGAAAACATCGTGAGGAAACCGGCATGTCCTAGAACCAATCGAAGACATGTGATATTTACCAACCCGCACTGGGCCCACATGGTAGCCCACTCCCTCTCAATAAAAGAGGAGGCCTGTGTCCCAGCAGTTGGAACATTATAGGCTGATTATATATAATTATATTTCAGGCACAGCTATGAAGCACACTTTCTTGCTAAGTCTTACTTATACTTTTTTATTTGATGTTTTATTTGTTTTTATCTGATGTAAATGCCTCTGGTGTACTGTGTGTCTGTGCTAAATAAATGTATTTTCTTTCTTGATTATGCTATGCAATGACGATTTCAATCTGCATTAAATGCAGCAGGTACAACGAGTTTCTGTTGAGCGTCGACTATTTCACTTATACCAACCTTTAGTGCAACAATCTCTTTCTAAAGATCGCTGTGTTATATTATCGCTCGAGTATTTTACAATAAACTAAGTAAAACATTTTCATTGAACATAACACCTGACTTTATTCCATAAACACACCACACGAGCAACTGTAACACGGCCTGAGTAAATTCACAAAACAATTTGAAACATAGTACGAGTTTATCTGCAAAAATTGCTTTTATCGCTCACCCGAGCGAACTCCGGAGTCTGTTCGTAGGCGTTCGGTAATAACTTTACAAACAGAGTTAACCGTCACGATCCTGCCCTTATTCACTCACTATACACTGTATTATGAAATTCTCCATTTACAGACATAAAACTCGTCGGGTGCGACATAAAGTTTTATTTTTAGTACACTTCCGTGCTTTTTCATAAATGTTGAGTGCGGGTGTGGAGGCCGCGTTTACGTTTGCGTTGATGAATTTTCTTAATGAAAATCTTTTGTGGGCGCGTTCTTATTACGCACGAAGTCTATTATAGGCTTTAGGCGACAATAAAGATAAAAGGTAGCAAATTGGCGAGACTCCTAACCATTTTGGCTGAAAATTCTGCCTTGAAAAGGGAACGCGAAACGTTTGAGTGTCTCTGTTCGTATTGCGCACAGCTGGCAGAGATATTCAATTGAGCGTCAATCATTCTGAAGTGAAGCTCGACACTTGATGGTTTCACGTTACGCTTGAATAGTTCATGCGTCACGTGATAGATGGCTCTGTCACCGTTCTTGGCCATCATATGTTAGGCTTCACAGGACACACGAGAGAGGTTCGGTTTTACTTTATTTTATTCCGTGCGCCACATCAATCAAATTGGAATTCGTTTATGTTTCGCTATTTGGAATAGATATTAGAAACATGTTGGAGTCTATCTTCAAAAATATGATATTATACGCATTATCAAAAAGTTTAGCTTAGCTGCAAGCTCATAAAAAAAATGTTTTATGAAAAACCATAATTCAGTTGTAAAAGATAACACAAAAATGCCAAATCTCAAAAAAAAAAAAAACTGCTGATGGCAACGTCTTTCTTTAAAAATAAGATTAGTTTGCAATTAAAATCGAACGCAAGCTGTCTAGCTTGATAGCTCCAAGTCCAGATGGTCGAGAAAAACGCATTTATCTTTTGATACGAGTAGTTAACGATTTAATCTGTTCAATTCCACCGTACGAGGCACTTACCCGTTTCAGACCACGTCGAGTTATAAAAAACTCATTTCGGAACACCCATATACTAAATAATATATATGCATGCACCCCGGTTGTCTTTGTTTTACGGCAGTGAGACGAGAGGTGCTAAAATGAAGCATACTTACCTTCCCACATGTAAACTACTTAAATGCAGAAATGTAAAAGTAATGACAGATTTCTTGTTCCTTTAGAGTCTCATAAAACCTTTTAACTTTACCTCCCCACTTAGAGTACCTACCCACATATATTATTCATGTATGCTCATTGACATATTTTGAACAGACGTAAAGAAAAATACTATTTTAAACAATGAAACATTGGTGAAGGCAAGTAGTTAAATTAGATGGATTCCTAACAATTAATATTATTATGGTTTAAGACAATTTATTTCGCTCAAAAAGAATACAATTATTCAGTTCTATGAGGAAAAACATTATAAATAAGATAAGTGACGGACGGACGGGGTTATAAACTAAAATTATGTTATAAAATACTTACAATTCAAATATCAGAACAACCATATTCTGAATAATGTTTGAATTGTAAGTTTTTTTAAAGGTTATTAAAGCACCAGTTTTAATAGCCTTTTTAAAGTTGGAAGTGATTTCGATTTCTTAAGTACTTTAGGTAATCGTCATCCATCATCATCATATTTTGTTTTTAAGGTTTAAAAAATATTGGTCTTGTAAATAAAGTTAAGCAAATTGCTTAAAAACTTCAAAGAAAAAGAACTTCTTTATCAAAGTTGAGCCCCCTTATATACCCCCCCCCCCCTTCTGCTCCCCCATATCTGCTCTCTATAGTTATTCAGAGGCAAAGCCGCTCAAATTACAAACTATGTATTTATTCTCAATTTTCATAAATATAGGTACCAAATTGAAATCCAGATTTCAGAACTGCTGGATATCCGATTGCAGATAGGCCAAAATCAATACGCGTAATCCAATTAGGCGACATAAAAATAAACCGAAACATAGTATCCAAGGGGTGTCAATTATTGAGTAGCATCTATTTCCGCAGGGAACTCGATTGGTAATTGAACGATATTTTAATCGATTCTGTATCGAGTCGCACCGGTGATTGGGATCGCTCAAAGTTTGCCGATGTTTGTCCAATAGGATATGGCTTTGGGTATGTAATATAATATTTACTCTCAATTAATTGTTTTCTTAATTTATGTTGTATTAATGTTTCGATAGTTTTGGGACTTTGCACGGTGGGAAATAGGTTATTATAACAGACAGATGTATTGCTGGGAGTTTGTTGCGTCACTTATCTATACCTACCAGTTGAAGCACTAGGAAGTGGTGGAGAGCGTTTTGGGGCTGTCATATGTAATGTTGACGTTCAAAAAGTGGTGATTCTCAACCATATTTCATTTTTTTTTTTTTTTTGTTGATTGATTGGTTTTATTTAGGTACTTTGTTCCTACCTAGATATGACAAATGGTCACATAATCTTCATGGTTATCTAATAAACTAACTATAACTAAAATGATAGCTGCCCATATTTCGACGTCATCATTTGCCTAACCTTTTCCCAATTTTGTTGGGGTCGGCTTCCAGTCTAACCGGATGCAGCTGAATACCAGTATTTTACATGGAGCGATTACCTGTCTGACCTCCACAACCCAGTTACGGGGTAATACGATACCCCTTGGTAAGACTGGTTGTCAGATTTTCGAGCTTCTGACGACCCGTAACCCATCTTTCGACGTAATCTAACAAATAATAACTGACTCAATAATAAACTTTGAAACCGTAAAAATAAAGACATTGAACTCCTTTGTGTCGCATACGAATCTACAATTTACATAGCAATCAACACAAAAGGGGAACGGAATATTCTGTCGAAGTATGCCTGGATATAAAGTGAAACAAAAATAGTTCCTTTTGAAACGGGTGGTTTTAAATTGCCCTAATGTACTGAGGATTCCTCGTATATCCGGCTTTTACTTGGCATAAGTGTCACGTTCCTTTCCTCCACCCTTTAATCACGGGGTTTCCTTTGATTTAATATACCAGTAAGAGACTGTAATTTCGTTATTAGGTATACTTATAAGGCTTTATCGATACAAAAAGACAAGGCATTTTCTAACGAAGGGATGAATACACCTGTCATGGCCAGCGTATCTATATTGGGTATATATTGTGAGACAGCGGGACGAGCTTAACGCCATTGATTGGGCAGAGTTCCAATATCGGATACAACAATTTCTTTTATCGGACGTGACTACACTTTTTGTGGATCAACATTTTCGATACCGATTAGAAATGTCAGAAGATTTCGGTATTTTGCTAGATACAATCAAGCAATTTAAAACAACAAAATGGTGCATGAAATAATGAATGGATTTTGAAAAAAAAACAAAAGCATGCGTAACGATTGTATGAAACGGTGCATGAATCTGGAAGAAGCAAATAGGATGCCAGAACGTCATGTTTACAAAGGGGAAAAGCGTGACGTAATAAAAAATGTATGAAAAATATAAAAAAAAAACGCGTCTCGTACCTTTTATTTGCATGCGTGAAAGTGCAGACAAGCGAATGAAACAACACTCCATTTGCTGCCTCGCAATCACGAGGACCCTCTACAGTTCCCACGTTCCATTAGACATTGCCCCAATTTGTAAAGACTTTCATCCCACTCCACCTTTAGAAAAAAGGAGAAAAAAGATGGAAATGTATTTATTATTTCGCCAAGGTCAAGTATTTGAGATTATACCGGACTTTTTGTGGACTTCGTAATGAATGAGACGGGAAAGCTTACCTGGGAGAAAAACTGAATAGAACTCCTTTTATGTAAGTTTTGGTTCGTTAACGTAGGTATTTCATGAGGTTCGGATTTTTTTGCGTTGCAATTATGTTGGAGTTGATTATTTTATTTTATTTCGTTGTTAACGAAGTATTTCACTGAAATATTTCAAGAAAGAATTTTAATAAAATCTTTCTTAGTTGTTTGGTTTCGTAAAAAAAGTTTGTACCGTATTCATTGAGTTGGCAATTCATCATCGTCGATTTTATCGTAGTGACGAGGATTATTCACATTTTTAGAACTTGCGAATATAGAAGTGAATATACAATTTGAAATGCCTATGGATTAAGGCTACGCTCACTTAATCACAAATATTTGAAAACAAAAATACATAAAAATCTGTGTGGACAAGATATTGCTTAAGTTCGACAAAAAATTGCCGAATTAAAGAAAAAACCTTTCACGAAACAGGGTCGTCGTTGGACTATTAAGTTGTTTTTTTTAACAAAGTGTGAAAACATTTTAGGAAGCACTTCAAACTTAACCATAACTTAACTTAAATCCATAATGAAAAAAAAAAAAACAAACTTATATAGGCTATTTCAATAAAATTTCCGGAATCAACATCGTTATTAAAAAAGCTGCTACAAAATAAATTGAAACTACACACGATACGCGAAACAAATTCAGACGCTTTTATGTATTCCCTGTAGTTTTACAAAAACTGAATGAGAATACGAAAATACGAAATTGTCTGAACATTTACATAAGGAAGATTTACAAGGAGGTTCTCCTTCGTTACAGAGCTGTCAGGCCCTCTGATGCTGATCTTGTGATTGCGTTCTTGTGACATGGGGAGTTGGGGACAGTGTGGCAAGTTGGATAAATAATAGCTACGCCACAAAAAGAGCTAGAGAAATAGTTTTTTCATCCCCCCATCTCGGAAAGAGTATTTTTGCTCTTCGATAACTGAGTGCAAAAGCCGTTTTTATCCGCTAGAGGATAAAGTAAAATTGAATTTAGAACATCGTGTGCAACAAGTTTGTGAAATCAAAACATCATTAAACCTATTTATTTCTACCTCTATGGTACCGAATTTATCATACAACCTTTTTTTTTTAAAAAAACTCGGACTCGGAACCTTCTTGGTGTACTTACTTTTTTTTTAATTTGCGCGCGCCTTTTTCTTTTCATGTCATATTGTTAAAACCTTAGGTTAAAAACAAGAAACTTTAAAAGAAGCGAAAAACCTAAAATGAGTGATTCTAGCGACGAGGAAGTTTATTTGACGCCAACAGAATTGACTGAAACTGTTAAAAGTGCGCAAACGAGCTTTCTCCCTCAACAATCACGCGAGAAGTATTTGAAACAGTAGATACGATATGTTTAACACGTGGCGACTAGCTAAAGGAGCTAAATCTTTCTCAGAAAATGTTTTGCTGGCATATTTTATTGAATTATCCAAGTCCAAGAAATCAAGCACTCTATGGAGTACGTATTCAATGCTAAAAGCAACAATAAAGATGAAAAAAGACATACATATCGACACCTATTCTAAATTAGTGGCATTTTTAAAAAGAGCCTCATCGGGTCATCAACCAAAAAAGTCGAAGGTTTTCACAGCATCGGAAATTGAAAAATTTCTTAACGAAGCACCTAATTCCGTATATTTGGCGGCAAAAGTAAGTCAGTTGCACATTCAGCATCTACTTAGGTATATTAATCAACTACTTAACATAATCTAGTACTTAATAGATGTTGATAGGCATAATTATGCATGCATATCAATTTTATTAATTTATTTACAACAATACTCTTTATGTTCCAGGTTGTTCTTATTATTGGTATAAACGGAGCATGTCGAACTAATGAAATAACACAACTTGATGTCAAAAACATTGAGAAACATTCAGATGACTTACTATTAATTAATTTACCTAATACAAAGACAAAAAGAGACCGCAACTTCGTCATTCGCAAGGAATACGTAACAATTGTTGAGAAATATCAAGCCTTACGCCCGCCGAACACTCCAATCAATCGATTTTTTCTACAATATCGCAACGGAATGTGTGTTAGACAGCCTATGGGTGCTAATAAAATTGGCAGTATCCCTCGAGAAATAGCAACATTTCTTGAACTTCCAGAACCCCTGTTGTACACGGGTCATTGTTTCCGACGAACTTCTGTCACACTTTTGGCAGATTCAGGAGCTGATCTCCTGTCCCTTAAGCGCCATGGAGGTTGGAAGTCCAATGCGGTTGTAGAGGGATACATAGAAGATTCCATCCAAAATAAGTCTAAAATATGTAAAGGCATCGTAGGAAACATTACACTGAAAGAGCCTCAGCCAGATCCTTGGACTGGCCCTTCTACATCAAAAATAAGCCGTTACGAAACACCTAACCATTGCCCTGTCTCGCCAACATTTACGCCAAGGGAATCCGATGAATCGGTACTATTAAGTATGACAGATAGTTTACCGAAAAATAGTACACAAGTCACTAACACCAACATTACAGTACCTAACAAAAATATTACACTCAACTTAAGTAACTGCAACAACTTTACTTTAAATTTTTCTTAATTATACCTAAGTATTATTTGATAAAGTTTAAAGATTATTAAATTCTGTAAAACTTACCTACCATAATGTAGTAGTTAATACCTAAACTGAAATAAAAGTATCTTGAGATTGTAAATGTTTATTTTTTTTGCATTTAATCATTTCCTCGCTGAGGTGGGATGAAAAGTTACGTGTTGCACTCGAGTGCAAAGATTTTTCACCTCGTGCTCTTTTGATTCCCTCGCTACCGCTCAGGATTCTAATTTCTGAATCACTCGCCGCGCTCGTGATTCAATTTTAGAATCCTTCGCTTGCTCGGTCATCAAAATTGAGCACGCGGTTAAAAAACAACTTTGCACTCTTGTATAACAAATAACTATTTTTTTATTGGCGTGGTTTCGTAAGCTTTTATTTTTTCTTAGCTTTCTTCACTTTTTTACCCGACTGCCCCAGAACGGGAGTAATGTTTTATAACTAGGTAGCTATGCATGTTCTCATTGATCCTGTTGTAAACAGAAAGAACCGGTAACACCGAGATGATGTAACCAATATTTTGATTTAAAAACTGTCGGCGGAGTTTCTTGACCGTTTTTCTCCATAGGGACCTACTACGCTTTGGAATGGGCAACTAGTTTCATCTTTGTGACTGGCCGATTCCATGAATTCAAAAGTGTCTGTAAATGGTTTAATTGAAATAAAAGCTTACGTATGGTTCTCAAACATGGTCTTTGACAATACGGCGGAGGTCCATACGCTAGAGGTTTGCCAGAGAGCTATGAAACGTAGTATTCTGAGTATTTAACTTGTGGACCGGGTTAAGAATACAACAATCCGTTCCATCACTAAAATAACTGATGTCACTCGAAAAGGTACCACGCTTAAATGAAATTGGGCTGGACACATCTGCCGCATGTCAGACGATCAATGGGCCAAACTTACGATCCATTGGGTCCCTCTTAATTGTAAACGACATCGACATCGTGGCAGGCCCAAACGGAGATGGCGGGATGAGCTGGACTCCTTTAATAAAGATTGGTCCTTGGCAGCTTTGGACAGAGAGAGGTGGAAGGAGAATATGGAGGCATTTGCCCAGCAGTAGGACATTAAGGGCTAATAAAAAAAAAGCTTAAGTGAGTGAGTTTGAGTTTGATAGAAAGAAAGAAAGAAAAATGCGTTTATTGGCATTACAGCAAAATAAATACACCTTAAAACTATAAAAACAAAGATTATAATGCCAAAAGGGCCTCATGATGTTTAGGTAAGGCCGGATGCAAGATACTTTCTTATTTCTAATAATAACACCGAGTCCCCTTCCCTGGAGTTCTAAAGTTTCCTTCAGTTTACTTTGAGCTCCATCGATTACCATCTTGTGTCATTTCCTGTTAAATTAAAGGTCGTTGGTCTAATGGTCGCAATAACTACTGCAGAGCATGAGGTCTCGAGTTCGATTAAATGATAAATGATTTATTTTCTTTTTAAGTAGGTTTGTACAAATACTTTTACACAATCATATTTTTTTAAAGCTAAATGAGGTCGGCGTTTCCTATCTGACAATTCTGAGAAGAAAGGCCGAAACAAAGTATCTTTTAAAGTCCAGACAAAATCTTGGTCAAATCATTCGAAGACCATGTAGATTGGTGTCTCAAATGGTCTTTTGAGGAAAGAACCACACAGATTGAGCGGACCTGTCCAGTCAGTGCACGCATTTGTCAAAAATCGTGCAGCTCAACTCAGAACTTGAGGTCGGATAGTATTATTGGTTATCTAGAATTTCTCAGTAATAGCTTTGATTTGTGCCAACCGGCAATAGGGAGATATAACTGGAATATAATGAAATAGACTTAAATATAACTGGTGAAATGTGGTTGTACGAGTACTAGAAGCGCACCTCTGCCTTACCTTTCGGGGAATACAGGCCTGTTGTTATGTTATGTTAGAAAGGTTAGTATATATTGCTTGTGTAAATAGATATTAAGTACATAATCTTTCCTTTGAAGCTGGAAGTTGAATGGTATTTCCACAAAACAAAAAGGTCTACTTATTTACCTATATCAAAAATTTTCCATATATTATGCTTTAGAAAAGGCGTTCGCCATTTTGTATACAAACATACAGGTAAAATACATAAAGGACCATCGTGCCACGATCTTGACACATTTTTTTTGTTTCCCTTTTCATATTTGGTGGAAAACATAACAAAGAAATAAAAAAGCATCATCAAGTTTACTCCCTTGCGGCGTGAGCAGAGATTGAGTGTCGCCCGCCATGATGGATGATAAGTACTTGAATACAGTGCCTTTGCCGACCCCCCAAGGTCCTACCTTTTTATAATATTTTGTTTTCGCATTTTAGTATAATTTAATATTAAAGTTTTCGTCAAACTTCAAGAAAACGTCTGTGAAAGGAAAAGTCATGCAAGAAAATACATATGATTATGAAAAATGTCTCATTTGGTGACCTACAAATAATTATTTTCACTCAAATTATTCTTTAATACTAAGAAAATCCAAGATTTATTTATGGGTATAAAAATATTATACACTGGATAAGCTTCTAATACTAAATAAACTATTTAAATCAATTATAATATCCTAACATAACTAAACTATTAAAAAACGAATATATTACGTCGAAAAATTCCTCCGCATCGCTGTCGACTGGTAATGTACTCTAGAGACTAGCGACATTATTACGTTGTATGGTCTCTTAGCCTCTGGTCAAGGTAGCCAGTGTCAACCAGCCGTTTAGAGATTAAATTGAACAAGCCACGAGCACTCGGACCCTACGGCTCGAGGGTTAATCTTCTAGAGCTAATAAATAATTATCAAATTAATCTACAGCTATTAATTTGCTACGCGTTTGTAGTTAAAACCGTATGCAATGTACGAGCAAACATATATACGAGTATATATATATATAAACTGTCAAATATTTCTTTTCCTCCTCACCGTATACCTAGCCGGCTTAGCTGGCTAAAAACATTGGTTCACGCTCAGAACAAACTTTGTATATTGCGTAGCGCTATCGAATAGCCGCCCAATATCCCAACCAGGGGCCTATCACGGCAAAATATTTCAGAACAAGATAAACAAATAGGACGTAAGCAATAGCATGTATAGACCATATCGCAGTTTTCCTTTGTTTATCCAAGCTTATTCGGCAAAAGGAGAAAAACAGGTATTTTCGTTCCGTCAACTTTGGGTTCAGATAGGATCTAAATAATAAATGATGTGTACCAAATATATTACATATGCTTCAGTTTTAGTTATAAAATAAACCAAAATAACCCAAAAATAAACAATAATTCTATGATTTTCCTATATTCTTGTGACGTCACAAAAAGTTCACATCTACGATATGAAAAGACAGATTAACGCGGCGTAGTTTAGAAAATGATACAAACAAACAAAAGAAGAGAAAATATTGAGCGAATTTCCTCGGGGAATTGAAGTCGCCTCCACTAAAATTGGATGGTAAACTGAAGACACAATGGCTTTTATTCTTTTTACCTTGTCGCTAGGGGAGTGCGCCGAGCGAGCCCGGACCCACTACAAAAATATTAATTGATCGCCTGCCCATCAATCAATGTTGATATTTTTAATTTGCTGTTAAAAGCTTGGCTCACGTCCTCCCACATCGCTTCAGATTATTAACATCGACGTTGAAAATTAATTACTCTACCATAACAACAACGCAGTATATAAACTTTTTAAAATTTTCACCATGGTATTAAAAAAGCTACGCTAAAAAAAAATAAAAGCAAAATTGACAGTGACAAATCAAAAACATTGCCGTATGTTTTTTTATTATTTTTGTTGTGACTATATTTTTATTTTTGTAACAATGTCTTCAATTTAGAATTTTTAGTGCGTAATGACACAAGAACCGAAAAAGGTATCACCCGCAGTTTACGGTAAAATTGTACCGCCAGTTATGGAGAAAGGTAGAGTGACGTATTGTACCGACTTGGAGAAGTCTGTCATAATGAGCAACTTCGAGCGTCGCGGCTGGACCCAAGTAGGGCCCGACGAAGAATGGAACTTCTACTGGTCCTTCACACAAAATTGCCGAACAGTTTTCAGCATCGAGAGCGGCTACCGAATGAACGACAACCAAATGATAAATCACTTCCCAAACCATTACGAACTGTCGCGTAAGGATTTATTAGTAAAAAACATTAAGAGATATAGAAAGGAGCTCGAAAGAGAAGGTAATCCCTTGGCCGAAAAAACAGACGTTGCATTACCTAACGGACAAGTGATTACCCGCTATTTACATTTAGATTTTATACCAGTAACGTACGTACTACCTGCCGACTACAACATGTTTGTTGAAGAATATAGAAAGTCCCCTCAGAGCACATGGATTATGAAACCTTGCGGAAAGTCACAGGGGGCAGGCATATTTCTTATAAATAAACTATCGAAACTTAAAAAGTGGTCTCGTGAAGCAAAAACGCCATTTCACCCTCAATTGACCAGTAAAGAATCTTACGTAATATCACGTTACATCGACAACCCGCTCCTAATTGGCGGGAAGAAATTCGACCTGCGACTGTACGTTCTGGTGACCTCATTCCGCCCTCTAAAAGCGTATTTATTCCAACATGGCTTCTGTAGATTCTGTACAGTGAAATATGACACGAGTGTTACTGAGCTCGATAACATGTACGTGCACCTGACTAATGTCAGCGTACAGAAGCACGGTGGCGATTACAATAGTTTGCACGGCGGGAAAATGAGTATACAGAATTTCCGCCTGTATTTGGAAGGGACAAGAGGGCGCTCTGTAACCGATAGATTGTTTACGGAAATGCAGTGGCTTATTGTTCACTCTTTGAAAGCTGTCGCCCCCGTGATGGCTAACGATCGCCACTCCTTTGAATGTTACGGATACGATATTATAATAGACAATACTCTCAAGCCTTGGCTTGTAGAGGTGAATGCTTCACCATCACTACAGTCGACGACGCATAATGACAGAATATTGAAATACAAATTAATAGATAACATCGTGTCTGTGGTTGTACCGCCTGATGGGATTCCTGATGCGAGGTGGAACAAGATCCCCACTGCTGAAGCACTCGGTGACTTTGAACTATTGATTGATGAAGAACTCATAGAAAAAGAAGACGCTAATTCGCGCTACAACAAGTACCATCGTGTCAGACCATAGTTTAGTAACAATTTTCTAATATCTTGTATTATATAATTTAATAAAAAATCAAACCCATTTTAACAATTTTATTCAATGACCAATCCAGACAGAATACACATAACATAATATTTGAAATATATTTTAGTTTTTGCGTCGCCCTCTCTCAGAACGTAAATCCATGTCTCCCTTGTACATAGAATCTTCGTCGATGAGTATTTGAAAATCCCCTAAAGCCTCAGCGGTGGGCGTTTTGTTCCAGTGTGGATCCGGGATTCCACCCGGAGGTAGAACTACCGATAAAAGATTATCGAGGAGCTTGTACTTGAGTATCCTGTCGTTAACTGTCGTGGCCGTCATCGATGGGGAGGCGTTCACCTCTATAAGCCACGGCTTTAAGTTATCGTCTATGATTATGTCGTAACCGTAACACTCGAAGCAATGGCGGTCACTCAACATAACTTGCGCCACGGCCTTTAACGAGTGCACTATCAACCACTGTATCCTCTCAAACAGGCAGTCGGTCACTTTCCGACCCCGGGTTCCTTCCAAATAGAGCCTTAAATTATGTATGCCCAGCTTCCCCCCGTGCTCACTATTGTAGTCGCCACCGTGTTTTTGCACGCTGACGTTTGTTAGGTGTATATACATGTTGTCGAGCTCAGCGACGCTCGTGTCGTATTTCATTGTGCAAAATCTACAAAATCCATTCTGAAACATGTAAGCTTTTAAAGGGCGAAACGACGTAACGAGGACGTAAATCCTTAAATCGAATTTCTTCCCTCCGATAAGAAGCGGATTATCTATATAGCGAGATATGACATAAGTATCTTTACTAGTGAGATGATGCTGTAAGTATTTCTTGGATTCCCGGGACCATTTTTTCAGTTTCGACAGTTTGTTTATAAGGAAAATGCCGGCGCCTTGGGATTTGCCGCAAGGCTTCAAAATCCAGGTTGTTTGAGGACGTTTTCGGTACTCTTCGACAAACATGTTGTAGTCGGATGGCAGCACGAACGTTACCGGAATTAAATCTAAATATAAATAGCGAGTGATGACTTGCCCGCTCGGGAGTTTTACTTCAGTTTTGTCCGCAAGGGAATTACAGTCTTTTTCCAATTCTTTTCTGTATCTCTTTATGTTTTTTACGAGCAAATCTTTACGAACTAGTTCGTAGTGGTTTGGGAAATGGTTAATCAATTGGTTGTCGCAGAGGCGTAACCCACTGTCTATGCTGAATATAGTTCGACAATTCACAGTGTTTGCCCAGTAAACGTTCCAGTCTTCTTCTGGCATCACTTGTTTCCATCCCCTTCTCTTGAAAGTGTTAATCACAATAGATTTATCGAAATCTGTGCAGAAATTCAAATGTTTCCCATCGCGTGGTGGACTTGTTAGACGGTAGATAGAAGCTATAGATTTCTTGCTGTGTGATGGCACGATTCGCGAGGGCCGCATCACTGATTATGTAAGATTACACAAAAAAAATGTGATTATGTTATTTTTGAGTGTAGCGATAAAATTAAAATATACCATGACCATCCTATTTTTGACGGAAGTTTTTATTTTTCCTCTGCGTTTTATACTCTTTGATTGGTTGTCATGTTAGGAATCGTCGTTGTCATGGTAACCTAAAGTATATTTTTAGGGGAGAAAGAGAAGGTAATAATTTTATAAATCCTTGTTTACCATGGAGAATTTAAATTACTCCTAGAGTTTTTACAACGTTTACGTACTACCGTACATTAAAGTTCCTTTTAAATAATGCATAAGTTATACGTAAGTAGTTGATAAAAGCTACTAGAATCAGAAAGCTTTTTCTTCGCTGTTTCAATGTTCAAGAATGATAAGCAGCCAGTTCCGTTAAGGGGCTATACTTTCGCAAAATAGACGCTGAACAACGGCTTATACGAAGTAAGAGACTTATAACATCCTGGAGCAAACAACTTATATCTTACAGCTAGAGTTTGCAGGTTAAGGATTTCCGGAACTAATTGTATGCTTCGATACTTTGCTCATCCGTCAAATGCAGAGACGAAAATATTCAAGTTGTTTATTTTGATATGAGACGGGATGTTAGTGAGCTTAGGATATCAAATTCAAATATAAATACTTATCTGAATAAATATTATCTACACGTATATCTCGATTTTGTGAGTTTGATTTTGCGCCATAAAATAGGTTTTGTATGTACTTACCTACAAAAATATGTTTTTACGACGGTATAAAATTTTAATATATTTTTAGAGATTGTGTTCTTCGCCACGTGGAGCCCTGATACAGCTAGAAGGCGTTGCGACAGACCCTCTAGAAGATGGCGGGACGAGATGGAGAAAACAAACGACCAGTGGTCCACTTTGTCCCTGGATCGAAAGAGCTGGAAGTCACAGGGAGAGGCCTTTGCCCCAGCAGCGGGATGATGCAGGCTAACAGTAACAGTTTCTCACCACCTAATACATAGTAATAGCCTCCCAACCAATTTTGGTCACGGTGGCCTATCTCAACGGCGATTAGCCAGGTACGCAGCAGATATTATAATAGTGCACAAGTGTGTGCGTAAATACAGGTGCACTCTCTGTTCCTTTCCTCTCATAGTCCGATGGAACGGCGACGGCCAAAATGACCGCAGAGAGACCAGGCGCAGGACCAATGGCTTTACGTGTTTTCCGAGGCACGGGGGGTATTAAACGGAGCTGTTACTAAGAAATTCCTAATGGAAAACCTAATAATACTTTTGCACGACCTGGGAATCGAACTCAGGACCTCAGGAACTCAGGACTCAGCAGTCGCACTTGCAACTACGAGACCAACGGGCCACTCACATTAAAAACCAAGGGCAGTCAAATACATAGTAATCAAATTACAAACCTATAACAAATTGATTTTAGCGATTAGACCACTTACTAATTTAATGTTTTTCATGTAACTATGTACTTACTTGGCTAAAGCACAGTTATCCAAATAAATGATTTATATTTCAAACACAAGCTTAGTAGTTCTATTTCCGACTTCAGTCAAACTACCATCACTTAAATAATAAATAATCTATATACAGAATGAATTTTCCAAGTGGGCGTGGATGGCCAAATCCGAAACTCTGATGAATGTACTTATAACACCTTGGATGCATTGTAATGTATTTACACACATGTTTGAGCAAATAAAATTATCTGAATCTGATCATAAGAAAAATAAAAAAAATATTTTGTTAAAAATGAGCTCTTTTCTTTAGTTTTCCGTATGTCATTACTTCCCAGAACTCGATCCTTATTAGCGACACTATCGAATGGTGTAATAATATAAGGTGTGGTTTTTTTTTTCAAAATTAATTGGTTCGATTCTTGGCTAGAAATATAGATTTATCAAAAATCCAATGATACAGTTTTAGTTTCCATCAAAATCGAGCCCGTGACTCCTTTGAGTACTTGTCGCTATTCCTCATGGTTTCGGATTTGGCCATCCACGCCCACTTGAAAAATTCAACCGGTATATAAAATTCAAAGCTCTGACTGATCGATATATCAACGCACAGCCTAAACCGCTGGCCCTAGAGACATGAAATTTGAAGGGTATGTGGTGAAGTTGTTATAGGTAGCGGCTTCGAAGGACCATAAAAGCGTTGTGTTGGATGTGAGGTTACCGGCACGCTGTTTTTAAATAGGGAATAAGGAGGGACTTACTTGGGAGTTCTGGATGATCGCCTGGAACGACGGTTCTTCTTCACTGTCACTTTGTGTCGGCCGACACTCACAGGTTATTTTGAGTTATTTTTCTTGCGGTTTGGAGTATTTTTAAGCGGTAAGCGGCGAGGAGCGGCGCGGCGCGGAGCGGTAGTTGTCGCGGTATATTTTTTGTGTGTTGAAGGACGAACTGAACTGACGATTCGCGTAGAATCCTTGTATATCGCAGTGTTGCCAAAATCACCACGAAAAGCGCTCCTTATTGGTTGCGCTGGCGGCAGTACTCCTTTCTCTTTCTATCGCATGGGGGCGTAATAGGAGGGAAGGAGATGGATAGATAAAAACAGCGGCGGCAACATAATAAAAAATACATGACGTTCGGATGCATGCATTATAGTACAAAACTTGCACTACCAAAACTTGCGTAAGCAGTATGTTCTTTGTGAAGAGTTGGTATCCACTAAGGAAGGGTTTTTCGAAATTCCACCCCTAAAAGGGTGAAATTTCACGCGGACGAAGTCGCGGGCAGAAGCTAGTAAGTAATATAACACACGGTAAGCTAATCGACATTGCATTCGTAATCGGCTTCATAAATTAATGGCTTCATCTAGCTTTAAAAAATATGATTGACGTGTAAAAGTGTTTGTACAAACCTACTTACAGAAATAAATCATTTATCATTTATCATTATTGATTGGGAAAGTTCAAGAATGACTAACTACAACTAAGATTTTTGTAAGCATATCTGCCTAGCCTTTTCCCAACTATATTGGGGCCGGCTTCCAATCTAACCGGATACAGCTGGATACCAGTATTTTACATGGAGCGACTGCCTATCTGACCTACACAACCCAGTTACTGGGTAACACGATGCCCCTTGGTAAGACTGGTTGTTGGACTTTTGGGTTTCAGTCTACCCGTAACAACTGTCAAAGATCTACGAATGACAGCCGGGACCAATCTTTTCGAGGCACGGAGGGTCTCTATATGTAATGGATGGTCACCCATCTACGAACCGTCCGTAGCTATCGACCTGTGCGGCCGTTATTTTTCAACACTCACACCTAAACAAGTCCAACGGGCGGGTCGCTGCAACAGTTCAGTGTTTGTACCAAATTCATAAAACAAAATGCTCGAAATCGATTGTAATCATGTGTAATCATAATCATCGTAAATTGCGAAATAGCCAGCAACGAGCGCCGCGCAGCGTGTAAACGCCACTTGAGCTTAGCGCCCATAAATTCATTTATTATTAAACATTACGGCCATTTACGGCCACTTATCTCTCTCCCCACTAATTTACGCCGATAGGCCGTGCGTATGGCCGTTACTTGCAACTCAATGTGCGTCTTCATATGAATAATTCAATCAACAGGAGAAGTGGAATGAGCTCAGGATATTAATGATACTGGTTTTTTCTTACTTTCTTATGTATAAGCGTAAAGTCAGACGGCAAGTATAATTGACGCCGGTGAAAGTGAGTTACCGAAATTACGTCGCGTTCGGTTTCGTGCAAATTAGAAGTTTGCGCCACTAGTAAAATTAGTCTTCGCGCAACCACAAGTCGATAGAACGAAAACACCTCAACTCATCTTGAGTAGCGTATTACTACATCTGCTACAATTAGGTTATAGGAATTATCCACGCACTTAAGCCTTATTTACACGATGAAAGTTTTCTGCCCGTAGTATATAATAAAAATGAAGCAATAAATGATTTGCGGTGTCTAAACACGATTTAGACGGTGGATTTTTATTGTTGCTTCAACTTGTGGTATGCCACAGGCAATTAAATCCCACGGTGTAAATCAGGCTTTATAGTTGTAATATTTTTAATCGTCTGTGACTGTCTGTCACTTACACCTATTTAATAACAAAATATTATATTTATTTTAAAACCGGCACTTGGCGTCGCCACTTGTAGACACATAAATTCTCTATTTTATGGGAAACAGACTGGCACTTATGTCAGCCATCAGTCGAAACCAATATTTTACATCACTTAAGGTGCAGTATTTGGTACGAATTCTAAGAACGACCAGAACCCAAAACGGACCCTTGAAACAATTGAGAAATTGTACAAAAAAGGCAATAAACCGATGCTGCGAAAGTATGGAAATTTACTCTAAGCGTGGTGATATGGGATGTGAGAAATGATAACGAGGACGGAGAGGCAGTCGGGGTCGACCCGCTTTAGGAGACGGACTAGCTAGTCCAGGGTAGTTAAGTTAGGAGATTTAGTTAACACTAAGAGGCCATGTCCGAGTGGGCTGTCGCGAGTTAGCGAGTATTAGGTTTTAAGTTAAATATAGTTGGGTTGAAACCCAGATTAGATTAGACTAATCTAGTAAAGGTGGTGAGTGTGTGTGGTTGTTGGTGTGACTGGGTGAGTCCTTTATTATAATAATTATCCTAGGCTGATGGGGTTATTAAAGTTATATAACTGATCAGACAGAGAAGTGTTGCTGGGGAGTTTGTTGTGCCACTTCTTCTCCCCGGCCCAAACACTAGGAAGTGGTGAAGGGTGGGCGCTTTGAGCTGTCTATAGACCTTCAAGAGAGTTGATCCACGACTCTATAAATTAGTAATTCTTAATTTGTGATTCTCTACTCTATTATCTAGTAAATCCTAGTACTATAATTCCTGAACATTGTGTTCATTGCCTCCGGCCAATAACAGTGCTTTAAGAGAGATTATTAAAAACTCTATTAAGTGATGATTCGTGAGCTTCGAATCTTAACTTTATTATCTAGTAATTCTTGAATGTTTTATTCTTTATCTCAGACCATTAATTCGGTCAGGCTGACATGAACACGTGTCTTGCAGATATGCTTGTTGTGCAAAGGGTGAGCTTCCAGGGGATTGGGTGACCACATCTATCTCATATTCAGTCCAAGGACTGATAGGGACCATGTCTCCTTATGAGCATGATGCCGACGCAATGCCGCTGGAACTAGCCGCTCCGTAGTCAGACAAGGACAGTCGCTCGGTTGCCGCAGGGAAGGCCGCTTCGTCACGTTTATCAGTTCGAGAGAACTGCTAGGGACCATGTCTCCAAAAGAGCGTGATGCCGACGCAATGCCGCTGGAAAGCCGCTTGCGTCACTATATGGAAGCGTTGCTCTGAGTGCTCCAGGTGTAGATGTGAGGTATTGTGTGAGTAATGACTGATCAAATACCTGTTACACTAGCGTATGGGTTACTCACAATTTAATAATAATAATATTCTTTGGATCACTCTATTATTACTAACTTTCTAAAACCACATTCAATGTATGTTCATAACTATGAATTCCTCAGTTTTATTTAGCATTTCTTTCAATCCTTTCCTTGGTCTATTGATGAGACAAGGCATTGGACTTCTTTATATTTGGAATTCAGTTAATCTCTATCGGTGGAAGAGTGTCCAGTCTGGAGACGAGCTCTACAGAGTCGTACGGGGTGGGGTGCGACTCTTCCCCCTACGGGGGGAACCGACATAAACACTAATATTTAACATAATTAGGAAAAACGAAAATTTTATCAGCCTAGGGTAATTTAGGAACAGTCACATGTGGTGCCGTGACCAGGATTCTCGTCATTAAATGTACTGATTCATTTCAGTGCAACGAGAAAGAACAATATATATGGGTTACTATGAAAATAACACAACGTATACAAACATAACAACGTAATTTTATGGTTCTATTCTTCGATCAATAAATTATTGAACGAAGGTTTTATTAATTGTTAAAGAAACGAGTTACAACGGTTACAATAACTTAGTTTATTATAGGTTCATAAAAATCTTTTGTGTATAAGTGGCCAAGAGCCACATTGGCACGGAAAAAAAAAATGCTCTGGGACATTCCATGCGACGTCCGGGACACGTGAATGGTTATGTTGCACAATAATAATGGTGGTTGAATTATTTAACTACTGGTAGCGGGTTCGATTCCCGTATGATTTAGTTGCTGATGTGCTTCGATTTTATTGTCATGAATCTTGGGTTCGATTCCCGCCTGATGTTATTGGTTGAAACAATAACTTATGTTTAATTAAGTTACGGTTTGGTAATGGTGGTTGAATTCTGTAAGTAGTTACTTACTCATAGTGGGTTCGATGCCCACCTGATGTTATTGGTTTATAAGCGTTTGAATTCCATTGCCATGGATATTGGGTTCGATTCCCGATAGAGGTATTGTTTATGATTGCTTGGAGTTCCTGTGTCACGGCTTGACGTATTTTTAAGTAGGTAAGGGTATGATTGTTGCTTGGGCTCCTTACTGCAATAAAGGGTTCGACTCCCTGTAAATTTGAGTTTAGTATCTGACAGTATGTGATATGAAATGTGTTTGTGTGTAAGAGATTGATTATGTGTGTGTGTGTGTGGAGTGAGCTTAGGTATAAGACGCCCTTATTATGGGTAATTCTAATATTATTAGTGAGCAAGACTTATGAAGCGTGAAGTTATAAAATGTCAATTAATTTACCAAGAAGGTACATTAACTATCACCAAAAGGAGTAAACATAAATCCTTTCATCACGGAAGTCGGCGACATTTGTCGTATAATTGAATAGATACTCGTTTGGCCTTATTTCAAATTCCAGGGTATTTAAGTCTTCACTCGGCTGCCACTACGCTATGTCTGAACCATTGGTTTGAGAGTTACGCTTGGCTTGAAGTTCCTTCAAAAACAGCTGACATCAGCTGACTCCAATAGCAGTAGCTGTAGCGTGGCTCCTGTTACGAAGCTAAGTTTCACTTTTATTAGACATTTGAGTTACCCGTGGCTACGTGGTATGATTTTTGTTATCTCGTGAAATATTACAGGTTCATGTTTTAGGGCAATGGTACTATAGTTACCAGTTCAAATATACCAGATGATGTTTTGTCAACACTTTTATGATCTGAGTGGATGATTAGCAGCATTGTATGTAAGCCAATAATTAGTTGCGCTGTAGACTGTGCAACCGTCTTAGAGGATGCCTATATTTATTAATCAGTTTTACTTCCCAACTCTTATTAGATTCAAAACTGTTCTAACCTCTTAGAATCAGAGGGGGGCGACTAATTGGAATGGAGTCTAATATGTTTATGTGCGCACTATTTCAGTTGCTCTTGGATACGACTGCGGTCAGCTAAGCTGTCCTAGGAGAGGCCTCTGCCAGCGGCAACTGCAACAGGCTGAGTTTAGAACTATGGAGCATCGTAGGTAGCGTGACTCGTTAGCACAAATACTCTTATGGAGACCCTGGTATGTAAAACTACATTATAAGCATGCACAGGTTTTCTGAACTGAGCTGAGGTACAGTAATGTTATTTAAATTATTTTGAAAAGAGTATTTGGAAGAAGGATAATAGGATGAATATTATAAAGCAATTAATTGCTTGTGTATTGGTTGAAGATACTTCTGCGAAACAGAATTAAATTTTAGCAGACATTGCAATCCTACTGGGATCTTATTGGATTCATGTTCCAATTGGAATACGTACTTATAATTATTAGGTAAATGTAGCGGATAGGGATGGGTAATTCTGTAACACTTTGAAGGAGAGGCATAGTGTATCCTATTATGAAAGCTCATCCGCTGTACTGCGTCACGCGTCTGATTTTCAGAGGGGGGAATGTGACTGTCTGTCACTTACACCTATTTAATAACAAAATATTATATTTATTTTAAAACCGGCACTTGGCGTCGCCACTTGTAGACACATAAATTCTCTATTTTATGGGAAACAGACTGGCACTTATGTCAGCCATCAGTCGAAACCAATATTTTACATCACTTAAGGTGCAGTATTTGGTACGAATTCTAAGAACGACCAGAACCCAAAACGGACCCTTGAAACAATTGAGAAATTGTACAAAAAAGGCAATAAACCGATGCTGCGAAAGTATGGAAATTTACTCTAAGCGTGGTGATATGGGATGTGAGAAATGATAACGAGGACGGAGAGGCAGTCGGGGTCGACCCGCTTTAGGAGACGGACTAGCTAGTCCAGGGTAGTTAAGTTAGGAGATTTAGTTAACACTAAGAGGCCATGTCCGAGTGGGCTGTCGCGAGTTAGCGAGTATTAGGTTTTAAGTTAAATATAGTTGGGTTGAAACCCAGATTAGATTAGACTAATCTAGTAAAGGTGGTGAGTGTGTGTGGTTGTTGGTGTGACTGGGTGAGTCCTTTATTATAATAATTATCCTAGGCTGATGGGGTTATTAAAGTTATATAACTGATCAGACAGAGAAGTGTTGCTGGGGAGTTTGTTGTGCCACTTCTTCTCCCCGGCCCAAACACTAGGAAGTGGTGAAGGGTGGGCGCTTTGAGCTGTCTATAGACCTTCAAGAGAGTTGATCCACGACTCTATAAATTAGTAATTCTTAATTTGTGATTCTCTACTCTATTATCTAGTAAATCCTAGTACTATAATTCCTGAACATTGTGTTCATTGCCTCCGGCCAATAACAGTGCTTTAAGAGAGATTATTAAAAACTCTATTAAGTGATGATTCGTGAGCTTCGAATCTTAACTTTATTATCTAGTAATTCTTGAATGTTTTATTCTTTATCTCAGACCATTAATTCGGTCAGGCTGACATGAACACGTGTCTTGCAGATATGCTTGTTGTGCAAAGGGTGAGCTTCCAGGGGATTGGGTGACCACATCTATCTCATATTCAGTCCAAGGACTGATAGGGACCATGTCTCCTTATGAGCATGATGCCGACGCAATGCCGCTGGAACTAGCCGCTCCGTAGTCAGACAAGGACAGTCGCTCGGTTGCCGCAGGGAAGGCCGCTTCGTCACGTTTATCAGTTCGAGAGAACTGCTAGGGACCATGTCTCCAAAAGAGCGTGATGCCGACGCAATGCCGCTGGAAAGCCGCTTGCGTCACTATATGGAAGCGTTGCTCTGAGTGCTCCAGGTGTAGATGTGAGGTATTGTGTGAGTAATGACTGATCAAATACCTGTTACACTAGCGTATGGGTTACTCACAATTTAATAATAATAATATTCTTTGGATCACTCTATTATTACTAACTTTCTAAAACCACATTCAATGTATGTTCATAACTATGAATTCCTCAGTTTTATTTAGCATTTCTTTCAATCCTTTCCTTGGTCTATTGATGAGACAAGGCATTGGACTTCTTTATATTTGGAATTCAGTTAATCTCTATCGGTGGAAGAGTGTCCAGTCTGGAGACGAGCTCTACAGAGTCGTACGGGGTGGGGTGCGACTCTTCCCCCTACGGGGGGAACCGACATAAACACTAATATTTAACATAATTAGGAAAAACGAAAATTTTATCAGCCTAGGGTAATTTAGGAACAGTCACACGTCGTAGAGTTTTTATTTGCCGCAACTATATTGAATCGGTTTCATAAATTGTTTTCACAGAAGCATGCGACTCAAACTCGAACCCAAAGCATGTACTTCAATTAAACCATTTACAGGCACTTTTGAACTGTCGAAGAGTCGGTCAGTTAGAAAGTTGAAGCTAGTTGCCCATTTCAAAACGCAGATTTCTATGGAGAAGAACGGGCAAGAAACTTCAGGGACACTTTTTTAAATCAAGATATTACAATATCCTGGTTACATTGTTCTTGTTGCTTCAATGGGAGATAGTATTTTGTATATAGATTATAGTAGTGAAGAAAGTTTTTACCCCAGAATAGTTAAATTAATTTGAGAAAATAAAGTAATTAAATAAACATTTACTCTATTCTACATAACGAGGTTCACAAACTAAGCGCGATGTGTCGCTTCGTCACATTATGCGAAATGAAATGACGGTGCGGCAACAGCTAATTAATAAAGGACGGTTTCATGCAACTAAATCAATTAAAATGTATACGCACATATTTTTGTATGAAAAAATGTATGACATAAGATCAATAGTGTATCTTTACTATTGTAATCTATATACAGAATACTGTCTCCCATTGAAGCCGTGGCAGATATTTTTATAACACCTTATATACAGGAAGATTTTTTTTAGCACCATCTAAATTTTACAGGGTGTTCTACCCATGAATATGAAAAACTTTCACTATGGGATCAACTCTGAAATCACGAAAAAAAATCAGCTGTTTCATACATTTTGGTCTTGCTTGACCAAAATGTATTAAACAGCCGATTTTTTTTAATGTAGATAACCAGTCATTAATCATGTACATACATTGTTCGAGAAGCTCTCAGGTTATCTTTCTAAAAGTGTAACACATGTTAAAAATAAATCATTGGAAAACGTGTGATAAAGCAAATAAAATCACTTAAACTACAGTGCGGAAGTTGGTCAGGATTTATTGCTTCCTTGGAACAGTTAGTACTATGATTCTTTGGAACGTGTGTGATAAAAACAAAGGAGTTATAGATGATATGAGTACTTTCATGAATCAGATACATTTTTGGAGTTGCGTACCCCCTTGGGTACAGAACTCTATACCGGACAATATTATAACCGTCGGCCTATTTGTATGTCCATCTGTCTGTCCCAGGGTTGAAATTTTCACAGAAAGCTTATCTACGTACAGAGATTTATAAATCGGTTGCTATAACCACAAATACTAAAAATAATGTAATCTACTGCAGTTTTTATGGTGCGAAACGAAAAATGTTTGCGAGGGAATTTTATCTTTCATAGAAACATTATTACATACATAGCATTTCGCAATATTCCGTCGACGGCGAGGTGCCTCGTGCATGCATGTGTAATTGTGGCATCGATAAACGGAAAATCGCACTTGGAATCGTTCTGATACCAATTCTTAGAGTGCTTATATATTCGTGGAAAGGTTTATGTACAGAAAGTGGCGATAAGGCGTTTACGACATTTAACATAGTTTTTTTTAGGATAATCATTTTATCCTGGAAAGTCCATTTCGTTCACAGACTGATACAAATTATATACCTAAGCCTACATTTGAAATATCTATTACTAGCTGCACGCGACTTATTTTGCGTGTAATTTCTTGTTTTAACATATGCTAAATAAAACTCGCGACAATACTGTAGCTTTCCACTAGATAGTGAAAAATTTTTTGGAATCGGATCAGTTGTTCAGAAGATCAAAGAACCCCTACATACAAACTCACAAATGTTAGCTCTTTATGATATTTGTAAAGGTCTGTCGACAATGTAATTCATCTGTTCCGTGCTGGGATGGAATCTTATACATATGATACACGGTGCTGAAGCCATTATGAGGTTCGGTGTAAACCATACGGTCCGAATCACCCTTGAGGTGCTTCCGATTGCGATGGTGTTACTTAATCGGGCTGCAGGTTAGATGTCATGCTTGACGGAGCGTGGTCATCAATATAGCCGATACAGTTGCACCCTTGCACAGATAGCTCTGACAACAAAATGTGATGAGGCATTAAAATATAGGCAGAGATAAACACTACACAATACACACTACTGAACCAAATGTACACTTTTTGTAAACTTATTATTTCAATAAAAATTTATTTATTTAAAATATGCACGCCCCTCCACTGCTTGTTGCATACACATTTCAATTGTTTGTAAGTATAGAAATCTTAGTGGACTGGCGTGCAGTTTTAAAATGGTGTATCTCAATTTTAATTAAAGTAGGTACTTATAATGTAGGTATGTGTTTAGTCTGATAATAATGGTCTAATTATAATTGGCTGATTTAATAACAATAATCAGCCTATAATATTCCCACTGCTGGGACATAAGCCTCATCTCTGTGAAATGAAGTGGACCATAATCCACCACGCGAGCTCAGTGTGGGTTGGTGGATGCCATGTATCTTCGAATATTTAGTTCTAGGTTAGGGTGTTGGATTTGTGCCCGTTTGATAACAGTAGGCTCGCCTCCTGTTACTGGCGAAATGTGGGTATAGTACAGATGCACCGCTGCTTAATCCTTTGGGGAATATAAGCGTGACGTTTTGTGTTATGTTAATATTATTTACCAAAGCAAATGATCACGTACTAAATTGTGCTGCATCGTCAATAAACGTTTGTTTGTATGTACATAGGTCAAATATTATAATAGTGAAATAAATAATTATACATTTCAGGTATGTACTAGCGCTTGCCGAAAACGGGTGTTTTATTTACTTGACTCACAAAACCCAATAAATATGTACACAGTAGGCACGCTTACAAAATCTACGAGTATTACTAACGTATATTTCAATCTTTCACTTTATATTACCTAATTAGTTCACGAGTTTAGTTTTATGTTTATCCATGCCAGGCTATTATTTTAATTTTATTATTATTGTACCCAAGGGGTAGAACAACTTGTAATTAACATTACGAAACACAAAACATTAAATTAAATTATTTGCCATATTCCAGCTAGCACACGCAAATACATTTAAAACTAAAATCAAACAGAAATAAATAATAATAAAAACGTAAACAGAACTTAATACCAAAATACAAGCTTCAGGCATAAACTATAATAAATAAACCTTCTCACAGTTTAAATAAAAAATAAAACATTTTACAAAAAGTCGTTTTTGCAAACGTGAGGTTTGTTAGAAACAAAGCTCAAAGAGACATAATGTTTTTGCAGAACTGTTTTAAGTTGGTCTTTAGATTTAATTCGAAAAATTGACTACTTACCTTTTAAACAAAGTTTCATGCTTAAAGTGATCGATAGTGGCGAATCACTTTATTGTAGCAGGTATCGACGACATGTGACATCCACCAAACCGGATTGGACCCGCGTGGTGGATTCCTCTCACAGAGAGGAGGCTTGTGTCCCAGCAGTGGGAATATTATAGGCTGATAAGGTTAAGCTTGGGAGCAGTGGTGGCTCAGTGGTAAGGGCCGCGACTTACGAGTTGTAGGTCGTAGGTTGGAACCCAGACAGGCGTTTTACTTTGTGTAAATTATTCCATCACCACTGCTCTCAAACAGGTGAAGGAAAACATCGTGAGGAAACCGGCATGTCCTATAACCAATAGTTCAAAGACATGTGACATGTACCAACCCGCACTGGGCCCGCGTGGTGGATTACAGTCCACTCCCTCTCACTGAGAGGATGCCTGTTTCCCAGAAGTGGGAACCAAGTAATTAAAAAACCTCTGAAATATTTTATTATCAAGTTTCATAATAATAAGTAAATTAGTTTGCACCGAAATAAGTTTAATTTTTCAAGGTATTCAGTGAGATCCAAAAATTAATAATTTAATAAAAGACATGGAAAATTATAATAGTTAGTTACGAAACTTTCGCCCACAAAAACTTTTCTCTCTAATTACGGATAGAAATGGTGGCGTCTTTCAATTGATATTCGAAGTTTTCTTTACGTAAGAATATTTTATTTGCATAAACTCCAAAAAACGGAGTATTCCCGTTTGAGCACCTATTTTTAGAGCACCAAAGGTATTCCCATTTGAGCAACAATCATTATTTTATCCTGTTGCGCAAAGGGGAACAATAAAAAATATTCAACTTTATTCCCGTTTGAGCACCTACGGTAGCTTCTAGTGATGGGGTGTATAATAAAACATATCGATATTTATATTATATCGATATATAACTTTGGTGCTCCATGCATAGGTGCTCTAAAAATAGGTGCTCAATCGGGAATACTCCAAAAAAACACTAAATAATTTGAATAAGACGAAAACGGAGACAATTGTTTTTATTCCAATAAAACAATCGTCTCCGTTTTCATCTCCGAGATCGGTAGCTAATTTAATTTAGCCCTGTATCATGTGCTCAAGACTCTAGAGTACTGTAGGCATTGACATTATCAGGTATAACTATGTACATAGGCATTCAATATTTATATTATGCAAAGTATACTTAATGAATTAAGAAACGCCTACCTCTTTGAAACCGCAACCCTCAACAGCCTACGTAAACAAAACCCTACGTAATCTTATAAACAATAATGCTTACAAGCGTCATAATACTGCTTGGGTTATTCTCAGTAACAATATAACTGTAAGCAGATACACCTTCCAGGCATTTATTAGATCCTGTAAAATAAAAGTACCTTACTTAAATAAACAAAATTAATTAGTATAATTAGGTAAATTGGTGATTGTTTTTAATTATAGATATGGACCCATTTGAAACGATTTTTAGTAAAACAAGTATTCGGATTTAGGTGAAAATTCGGTCATACTGGAAGTGGCCAAGGTCATGGTCGCTCGTTAACTTCGATCATCGTCATCATCATCATTTCAGCCGAAAGATGTCTAATGCTGGACATCGCCACTTCGACCGGTTCTGTGCTTCTCACATCCAGCAGACATCTGCGGCCTTCATAAGGTCATCGGTCCACCTTGTGGGTGGCCTTCCAACGCTACGTCCGCGTCGTCCGGTACGCAGTCGCCACTCCAAACCTTTCAGCCCTATGGGCCGTCTGTTCTGCCTAAACTCGATAAGTTCTGCTCAGTAAATGCTGATAAAGTCCCTGAAAGTAAACCTCCAAATTTGTTAAATCATTTGAACGGATTATGAAGTCTTAATAAAATAGAATAACGCTTCAAGTCTTCACAGTAGGTACTTGAAAACACAAAAGAAAACATGGCGTCGGGAGTAGGAACTTGTGAGGTATTGTGTGAATGATAAATGAAGTCTCTCTGCGTTATTAGGTGGCTGCAAGTAGGTAAATCATCTGCGATATGTTACACGTCAACTGACGTTATGATCCGTTGCGAGACGTTTTACAGAATCATTCAGTATGTTAATGTCTTTTTCCTGAACTAGGGTTTTTTTTGCTGTCTAAGGTGGCGAGCTTCTGTAAAAAAAACTACAAGAAGCCGAAATCTAAACGATTCCACTGACATAAGCTAATTGTTATTAAATTCACTGGACTTATAATAGCAAGGTACTTTTTGCAACTATATGAAGTATTGTTCCATTTAGACTCCACTAGAGACCCGCTCCTGCTTCGCTGTGTTTACGACTTGATAAGCCTTCCGGAAAAAAATCTCTAAATTATGGTGAAGATCGCATCAAAGTCTGTTACGAAGTTTAGAAAAACAACGCGTTCACACAGACACACGTATAGCGACTTTATTTTATAATAATAGAATAAAATAAGATAAAGATCGATAGTAAATAGGTAATAATAATAAAGATAGTAGGTGGATGTTATAGTAGAGTGATAGATAAATAATTTAAGATCTGTTTGTGTGATGTGGCTAGAAAGTGGATGACTACCGAGATAACGACTAGAGAAGTATGAAAGAAAAAGACATGTTGCCCCAAATAAATTAGGATAAGGGTGGTAGAATGATGATGTATATACTTAGCTAATATAGATTTGCTTAGTATTATTTGTGGGCTTTTCTGAATTTTTTCTACACTGTACCTATTTTTCTAATTTTATAGTGCCTCTCAGCCTCTGCTTCCCATATTTCGCCGAAAACAACACATAACGTTACTGACAGGTAGGTGAGTGCTATTAATTGGTGCTTGTTGTTACTAATGAGCTGATATTCGATAATTGCATTTACATAATTGCTTTTCAGGCTCCATTTGCGCGGTAAGGATCGTTGGCGCTCACATGCCTGATTGCGCGCATTCTTTCGAGGGTGCGAGTCGGTTGCTGTAAGTCCCGTTCATTTTATGAATGCAGTTACGACGTATGGAATGGGCATTTACTTACATGGTTCGCATTTGAATGGAAAATAAATGTTTGAATAATTGAGTGTTACTGATAATAGTCGAAAGCAATGTTCGTGAAAAATCTTTACTGATAAGTCCACTAGTACTCAATAAAATACAAACGGAATAACATTTAAGCTAAATGATTTAAAGTTGACATCTCGTCTCTATCATAGTTGGTAGTTACATACTGCCTATTAGTAACAACTTTGAGTTTTTGTATTTCTGAAGCAGGTACTAAGAATATTAATATTTAATCTTCATGAGAGCTACACATGGCTTCAGTTCTCATTTCTCTTTAATAGATTCCTGGAAATGGATGAACAATTAATACCGGCTGATTCTTAATTAAAATAATGGTACAGACAAAGTCTTTGAAGTTGCGAATATTACCTATATATTTTATTTAAAACAGGAGGACAGGATTTATTTCCCGTTTCGAAATAAACTCTAGGTAAAGTTGAATACCAAATAATTAAAACATCCACATATTACTAACATTCGTGGAACTAATATTGTTTACAAAAGTCAAAAGTGTATAAAATATGCTTTAATTTTCTCTCTGCAATTCCGTGAATCGTGGATAGTGAAAATATGAGAGGAATAAGTGTGGGTATGAAAGCACAGTTTTCAGAACCTAACTGCTTTTACATCTCTCCGCTAGTGATAAAAATGTCCAATCTCTGGGAACGGGGCATCTTATAATAAAAGTGGGCGTTGTTAGTGGTATAATAATTCCTTGGAAAGTATTCATTTGGGAAAGTACTACTGACATTCCCATTTCAGCTGCAGTTACCTAGTTTTATTGCAAAAAATCAAAATCAAAAGTCATTTATTCAAACTAGGCTGAGAATCAGCACTTTCGAACGTCAAAATTGCAGTCCCCCAAAATGGCCGCCCTTCACCACTTCCTAGTGCTTTCGCTGGGGAGAAGAAGTGGCGCAACAAACTCCTCGGCAGCACAGCTGCCTGTTCAGTCTGTTTAGCTTAACATTGGGCCATTCACCACGTGCTATTCAGTAAACAATGGTAGGAGTCTTCCTTTACCGGTCATTAACCCTCGAATTGCAATCAACAATTAGCCAGTGGGTACTATACTACTGCTTAGTATGAGTTCCTGGGTTCGCTTTCCGGGTTGAGCAAAGTGTCATTGGGTTTTCCATATATAAATTTGCAGAAATAGCCCGGAGTCTGAATTAGTGTCCTGTCGCCCCCCATTACATGGGAATACAATATAACAGGTGAAATGTGTATGTACTACAGGTACAGCTCTGCTTAATCCTTGAGATGAATGCAGGCGTGATGTTATGTTACTATTGCAATAGTACGAGATATGACCATGAGTGGATTCAAAGTTTAAAATAGATCGACTCTGAAGAAACAAGAAAATATAAAGCCATTTGGTTTAGTTCATAAAATGAAACTTCCATTACAAAGTTCGTTGGTCAAAATACGGAAACAGTTTAGTTTGCAAGTCTCGGCACCTTCTAAATAACGTACAGCAATGGTTGTTCATATCGAGTGCCAGGAAACTCGTTTATCGTAAGAAAAATGGAGTCGCCTTCGCGTATTCTTATTTCAATTGAAGTTATTCACAAGCAACATTTCAAGCTGCACAATTCAGCTTGAATTTATAGCGGGAAGTTATTTTAGCCGCAGTGCTTTTGTCGAGTTAGCTATTCGAGCTGTTACGAATGGTGCTGGTAAAAATATTAACGAGTTTAAAAAAGAACCTAAGTATTTGTTTTTTTGGCTGTGTTGCTACTCTGTGGTTTATGTTGTTAATAAAAAGAGATTCTTTGAATTGTTTATTTTTTACTTCTTCTAGACACATTGTAAAACAATACTGGCTGTGGAAAATAACAAACAAGAGGCAGATTGTCTGCTATTATGTTAAAGGTAGCTCCAGAAATAAAACAATTAATCACACGACTAGAGACTGTTAAGTGACATGACAACAAACGAAACTGTTAACTAAAATCTTGAAACAACATTTAGAACGATAAACTTAACCTGTTCGAACAGAACATAATGAATAGTGTCAATTGTGGGAGCCTTTGGCCCGATATTAAACATACTAGGCGACGGCAGCCTACACAAATTTACATTAAATCCATGTTTATTTTAATAATAGTTGGATGTAATCATAAACAGATAGAGTCTATGCAAATACCTGCATATGGTTTATGGACATGATGGCATTATGTTGCTTGCTTCGAAAGCTGTTTACACAAGGTGTATCGAGGTAGATAGTAATTGATCAATGGCCATTTATGCTGGCACAATGTTGGCTACATACATACGTAAATACACGCTACTTTCCCATGGCGGTAGACAGAAGCTAAGTTATAGAACGCAGTTATTTTTCAGCCTAAAATCCACACTAATATTATAGATATGAAACTAACATTATTTGTCTGTATGTAACTTTTCACGTCTTAACCGCTGAACGGATTTCTTGGGATACGGACTAGGACATTTTATTTCGGTAGTACATTCCTGGGGATAACTTTTCAAATTCAAATTCAAAATATTTTATTGTGGGCATATGTTAGTGACAGGTCTTAACAATAAATTAATGTTCCAATATGTCCTGCCTAATAGGCATACAATAATTACATAGTGGCATTACATTTAAAATCATTTTCAAATTTAGTTATTCTAAATGTCAAAATATCAATGTACAGTCAAATTTATACATGGTCAACAATTCAAATTCAAGAAATCTTGGATCGTGTAGTATGTTTTATCAATTAAAAAGTAACGAAGTTTATTTTTAAATACTGGAAGTTCCTTAGTGCTCAGAATGTCAATAGGTATTTTGTTGTATATTTTTGATGCCATGCCAAAGAAGCTTTTGTTAAATAGAGCCGTTTTATGTGGTACGTTAGAAATTTTTAACATATATCTTCTCGATTTGAGTTTATCGAATAGGTTTTCATTTATCTTTATAAATACGGCTACTTCATAAATGTAAATTGCAGGAAAGGTCAATATTTTAAATTCTTTGACTTCCGACCTCCATGCGCGTAAAGCCGCGGGGAAACCAAGTACAAAATAAACAGAAAATATTTAAAAGGGTCCATAAGTAGGCACATGCCGTGTTATTAAGGATGATGCAATTAATAAAATCATGAAGAACTTTCCTTGAATCGCAAATTGTTTTTAAATGAGCTTTATATTCCATCTTAGTATTCCACTCTTATTTTAACCAGCTTTTTAAAAGGAATGAGGTTTGTTTTCTAAACGTTAGTTCTTTGTGATTTAGACCGAAAGAAATCACGAGGTTTTGTCGTAAAAAACCGCGCGAAGCAGAAATGGGTCGCGGGTAGTTAAATGATAAAAACAAAATTCGTTTATGTTTTATTTGCAGCCCGCTCAATTTCATTAATTTATTACTTGACCTTTCAAAACAAAACAATATTCCTGCTTTTATAAAATGTAAAAATGATAACACAGTAACAGTTTCCAATAATAATAATAATAAAACAGGATATGGAGAGGAAATTGACGTCCGGCGTTCAACATTAGCAGAAGCGCTAGCATAAAAAGGTTGTGTTGGCTTTGTACAGATTATGTTCCCTTTATTTCTATGTATAGGTTGTAGGATTAATTGTCCTTGACTTTTTTTCGTAAAAAAACTTCAGCCTTCTATTTAAACCGGTCAAAAGTGAAGATTCTAAAATCGAGATTATGAGGAATGCACCATATCGTAGATGTTATCGTAATATTTTTGAAATTATAATATTTAAATTAATTAGTAAGTTACTTACCAGCTAACATTACATCTAAGTAACGCAAATTTATCTAAAATAATTAAATTTTGCTTAGATTTCAGCGAAGGAATAACATAGCTGTACAAAACGAGCTTTATAACTGATTTTGGTGTTCAGAAACGAAGCACCACAAGCAAGACGTAAGTAAAATGGGGTTAATTTCAAAGGATTTCGCTTAATTGGAAAATGAGACTCCGCAATATTCAATTTGGTAAGTAACATCGGTTGGAATTGAATAAATATTTAAGATGAGATCCTATAGAATGCGGGGATACATGATGAATAATACAATAATCAAATTTTGCTATATGACTAAGGTCTAATATAGTAACTGATGCCTGTCTTAGATCAGAAGGCCAATTCTCGTAATTTAAAACGTTCAAAATCTAGTCGCAGTCTCTTCTCAGCGACAAACAAATGTGAAAAACTTGTCAAAATGTAGGGAAATTAGAGGTATTTTTCAGACTGAACGTTCTTAAAATTACGAGAATTGCCCCTCTGGAGTTAGACCAGGAGGACTACTGATCGCGACGATAGGTCGGTCGCGGGGCCCGCGCTCGGCCGGCGGCCGGCTGACCGCCCGCTGTCCCCGTTCACTGCCGCCAGCGCGCGGCGATGTTGAGTGCAGCGGTCTCAACAACTACTCACCAAGCACAAAATCCGTAGTTTTAGCTAAAGTCACGGGCGGTTCCAACTCCGTCTCACATACGGACAGAAGATTAGTTAGGGGCACGACCTATGAATGATTGTCACCACCATTTGACAGGTGTCACTACTACTGGAATGGTGGCCGTTTGCGGCCGCTGAGGGTGACGGGGTCCGCATGGATTCATGTGGGCCAACATCTGGCCGGGGGAGCGTGACGAAATGCGCAAGCATTCCAGCACCCTGGCTAAAGGTAGCAGCAGGACACCGTGTGGTTTTAGTCAGTAAGAGGCTGACAGACCCCTCCACCCATCCCAGGGTGATGGACATCCATGAGGATTTCCACACGATAAAAAAAATAAAAAAAAGGTATCACTACTACTGATGTGGTGTTCCCGTCCGAAAAAGTTAATTACGTAGGGTGTAGGGTTCACTCCAAAGTTTTAAACTACTTTTGGGCGGGCCCGTATATTAGTTGGCGGACAGAGTTAGCCCCTTAGTTAGTAGCTGAGCCTGACATCCCTGTATGCCTCGTTCACACAGCACTTTTTTTCGGGATGAAAGGTACCCTATGTCCGTTTCTGTACACTTGACAACGTATATGGAAAATTTCAGAATGATCGGTTCAGTGGTTTAGGCGTGAAAAGGTAACAAACAAACTTACTTTCGCTCTTATAGTATTAAGAAGTTAGGATTATCTTCATATTCTTTAGCTGGTATTTACATCAATAATTATAATTAGGTACCACTTCATTCAAAATGTGACTAAATGAGTGATGAATATAAATGTTGATGACAGAGAGGGAGAGAAAGGCCAAAGAAAAGATGGATGGATTGTGTGAGGAATGATATGATATAGAAGGAAGTGAATGATAACATGACGGTTGATAGGGGAAAATGGAAGAAGGAAACGTGTTGTGCCGACCCCAAGTAATGATAAGTTTATTGATCCAAAGATATACATAGACACAGGTTGTATAGTAGTTACATGCTAAGACTTAACTAACAATGGACACAAGGGAGATAAATAATTGTCTATATTAATAAAAAATTGAATCCTCTCTCCTAAACTAGGGATGGCCTGTATCTTAGGAGACAGTGATTCGACTGATCTGAACTAAATTAATGATGGACCTTAAGGTTTCCTTAATATGGGCCAAGAGCAAGATGATGATGACCACTTCATTCAAAAACATCACGTCTAGAAAAAAACAAAAGAAACTCCACAATTTTATAGCTTCCGCTGAAATAAACCCAGTTTCCATAAATTCTTGAACGCATAAACTCGCCGCACATTTACAATAATGCATGATGTACACATATTATTTCCTTTGCCTCCTCACCGTCGGATATCGCAATATCTCTGAGGCATACTTCGTGCACTCAAATATAATATTTGTCTTTGGCATATTTATTTTCCAACTTTATATTGAGGGTAAGCTCGTTTTCTTATAAAAGTCGTGTGTTCCAAGAGAAAATAAATGTCGTGAGGTCGGGAGTTTAAAGTGATTTTTATAGCAAAATATTTAAGTAGAGTATAAATTTTATCGGTAGAACATATTTGGACTTGAGAATATGAAAAAGGTCTTCGATGAGAGAATTATCTAATTTCATTACCTACTTACATTAATTATTGTTCCGTGGGTGGACATGTTTTAGAAGTTTTATCATAAGCGCCTATACGTATAAGTATGAAGTTTATGTGCAGTAGTAATGAAATGACATAATCTCTTTTTATTATTCTGTTACCTTTATGTAAAGAATGGGCTGACAGCCACACTTATTTCTTTCATTCTCTTTTGTTAAGGTGTGGCTTTCAGAGAAATGAATAAATAATTATAATACCATAGCATAATTTATTACAACACACAATCTGTCAACTGCCACAAATTGCAGTCACCAGACTTAATTACTTCACTCAAAAAGGAGTTATTATTCATTGCCCTCACGTTGGACTAGCTTGCGGGACACGACAAGCTAATCATAGAGCCAGCTATGTCATCCGGGTGACATTTCTGACCATAAGGTAACCCGCTCGATTTATTTTGTGTGGAATGACTGGTCTTATCATCAGAGCCTTGACGAAGATGGAAAGGCGTACATGGAAAGTTTTAAATTTTATCAATGTAAGGTTTAGTTTTCATTTTAATCACTTGTTAACCCTGATTGGTGGAATATCTTTTTCAAGTAGGTAAGAAATCCTTTTTAGTTATTCATGAGAACAAAATGAGTTGGAGCAACAAAAAAAAAAAATCAAAAATAAAAGTTGGTTGGGTGAAGAGTTTTGTATTATCTGTGGTTGGGTGGTTAGTTAGTTGGTTGGTTGGTTGTTCAGTTGGGTTGGTTGATTTAGTTGGTTGTTATTTGTAATTAACTTTAAAACGACGCAACTTTTCTTTTTGTTAGTTTAGTTTCTAGTATGAACTTTTCTTTATTCTATGAAAAAACAGTTTCAACATTATACATTGGTATGTTTAAATAAAAGGCTGATTGATATTTTCAATTATCAAGTACTTATACTTTACTTATTTAATTTATAGCTCATGGAAAATTATCTATTTTGACTTGATAAAAAGATTAACCTAAACTTTCCTCTTAACAAAAAATGGCTTATCGTACTTATTTATTAAAGCCAAACTATTTGCGTATTACCAACCCTCTATAAATAAATATACGAAGAAACAAATTTAATAAAATATAGAAATAAAAATGGCCATAACCCAAACCTTCTTCGTAATGGTAGTTCTTGTTTGGAACTCGGGCAAGGGACCGCAAGGCGATATTAATACGTTTTTTATCTCCCATAAGCCTACGGTAATGTTAGTTTGAAGATCTCAAATGTTTCTCAGATCGTCGTAAAGGAATCTCGGCCAATCAGAAAACAATTTCCTTGGCATGTTATATCTACAGCGCTGGTATTATAGAGCGTGAAATTGTGAATGAAATTCCAGCAATAAAATGTTTTTTTTAAACCTACATGGGTACGTACAATATGTCGGCGCATCATCGCCGTCGTTGTCGGAGTTACACATATTATTGATTTGCACCAATACATCCCTCAAATACACAGCAATAGGAAATGGCAGGAAAATATTTAAAAGAGTTCAAAGAAAATACCTCACTTCAATTCTTCGTTCGCTGCTCGTGGAATAAATTCCACGAGCAGCGAACGAAGAATGACATTCAATTCACATTACAACAGTTTTTATACACAAAAATACAGCCAAAACTTGGCGCCAAACATTACCGCGAAACTTTGCCGCCAAATCGAATTTTATATAAACCAAGCGGATATGTCAAACTAATTCTAGATTGTCATTTTAAATCATTCAAGCGGATGTGTCAAGATAAATGCTTAATACTAACATAGAAACAATATAAATATAACCGGAAACTACAATATTTAAAATAAATAAAAAGGAAGTAACAAAAACTAAACATTGACCAGAAATACAAGTATTAAATCAATAAGTAACATGGAAGTCAGATCAAATACAAAATAATCAAAACAAGGTTAAAATTAAATAATGGTTTGGCGCCCGTACTCGTAGGCTTAGTGGTCACAAGCATGACTGTTAGGTGCGAGGTCGGCTGCCAGCGAACTTGCCAGAAGGGGGTCGAGCATGGCACCAGTGGAACCTGAGCCCATCGCACCACTTCCCTTCGGGTATTTACGCACTCTGGTAAGGAAACGCACCAGAGACCAACTTGACAAATTTTGGACGGACCAAGGCAGGCTAAGGGAGCACTTCCCACAATTGATAGCCGCCTCGCGAAAAGAAAGAAAGAAAAAGAGAGAAAATTATTAGATACTTATTCTATTGAAATGTTGTTGTTTATAAAGACTTAAATTATGAAAGCTCGTCTTTTTCAAACACCAATCATAAAAAACCGGACATACTTTGTACGAATTGATTTCGAAGACATTTACTTTTAAAATTACTGAGCCAGTTCACTTTTTTCAGCGATCGTTGACGTTAGTAAAACGTCGAAAGAATAGCTTTGACAAATAAAACCAATCGTTTGAAGTCAATTTTCCATCTGTGTCGAGATATAACGCTGTTGGCATGTTGTGTCATGTTCCGATTGACTAGGTTTTTAGCTGAACATGGATCTGAACACGCCACGTCAGTAGACTGTGTTAGTGTTTGAATATTCTACGTTATCCCTATGTTATAACAAGTCAACATTCATTAAACTAGACTTAACTAGAGGACACTTTGTTGTGGATCAGAAGTTTTATATTTATGTAAGTAGGTATCATTTTGTCCTTTGTGGCACTAGGGGTAAGGCAGACAAACAATGAAATTGTTGCTTACCTAGCTTATTCAAAATTAATTAAAATATACGATAACTAGTTTCTGCCCGCATGAAATTTCACCCTCCCACCATTTTTAGGGGTAGAATTTCGAAAAACCCTTTCTTAGTGGATACCTACTCTTCACAAAGAACACACCCTCCAAAATTCATATCTCTAGGACCAGCGGTTTAGGCTGTGCGTAGAAATATCAGTTAGTCGAGACTTTGAATTTTATACATTTAGATTTGTTGCAGGTTTATTGAACTATCGATTGTTAAAAATGTAGATATCATAAAAAAAATCCAGTTATGGCACTGGAGGTAGGGCTGACAAACAATGATCATCAATACAGCGCATCATTAATTTTCGTCAGCAGACTTAAACGTATCTAGGTATTTTTAGGGTTCCATACCCTAAGGGTAAAAACGGGAAGACTCCACTGTCCGTCTGTCTGTCTGTCACCAGGCTGTATCTCATGAACCGTGATAGCTAGACAAAATAAAATAGGTACTTAGTTGTATGTTCACTTTAAAAATAAATAACTAAATTAAAATAAAATTTAAAAAATTTAGGGGGGCTCCCATACAACAAACGTGATTTTGTTATAAATGTAGTGTTAAATATTGTACGGTGGTACGGAACCCTTCGTGTGCGAGTCCGACTCGCACTTGGCCGGTTTTTTTATTTCCTAGAAATAAAGGCAGCTATTCTTACCTATCTATCTATTTATATAAAACAAAGTCGGGTTAGTTACACCATTTATAACTCAAGAACGACTGGACCGATTTTTATGATCTTTAATTAGTTAGATTTTTCTTCGCCCCAAATAGCAGAATAACTATTAAAAAATGGGAAAAATTCACAAAAAAAAATGAAGATAATTCATTTTCTCATACATTTTGTATGAACGGCATTTTTATTTAGGTATTGATACTGAGGCGGTACGAAGTTCGCCGGGTCAGCTAGTTTTACATAAAAGGAAGTTCAACGAAAAAAGCCTGAATTGATCCTTGTTGATTTCGGTAGCTTGTTTCAAAGAATTCCTGGCTTTTTGTCGGTTGCACTCAACGCTCCCGAAGTACTGAAGCAATTTTATTCAGGTGTTCTTTTACCGTTTCAATTACCCAGTAATTGCCAATACTTCGTTCTATGTAAAATAAAATACAGATCTTTATTTAAACCAACACATTAAAAGCCGATCTAGTAAAGGTGAAGAAATAAATGGATGTAATTTTTTTCTCTGATCGTCCATTTTACGTGGAAAAACAGAATTAAATTATACTTCATAATTCTCTGTAATACCTACATTCATAGGAGGATTTAAATCATATCGGCTTCAATAAATAATGGTAGTGTTGACGGTCATCTATTGCCATAATAAACACTTTTGGGAAATAGGTAAGTAGCTTATGGTTAATTATATTCATAAACTAGCTGCTGCCCGCGACTTCGTCCGCGTGAAATCCTAATCTAACTAAAAGTTTTTTTTTCTTTTTCTGAAATAAAAGTAGCCTAATTTACTCCTTATTACATCAGCTATCTGCCAGTGAAAGTCCCGTCAAATTAGCAGGAACAAACAGACAGACAGGCAGACAAAAATTGTAAAAAAAAATACTTTGATATATTTACCGTGTATCATCATCATCTGCCTAGCCTTTTCCCAACTATGTTGAGGTCGGCTTCCAGTCTAACCGGATGCAGCTGAATTTATCGTGTATACATCACATAATATGCATTTAGTAAAAAGCGGTTATTTTAATATTACAAACAGACACTCCAATTTTATTTATTTGTATAGATAATGCAAACCACAATAGTATTTTATTCGTGACAACGTTAATAAAACACATTTACCTAAGTCACATAAAAGTCGGTACCTTTACATTTTGCGAAATTCAAAAGCGATTTTCTTTTAAAGTACTTATTTATATTGAAATTGTGTAGCATTTCTCAGAACATGATCCTATTTGCTTGCAAGTACCTACTAATACGTGTAGAATTTCTTTTACATTTTGTTCGAGAATAAACCTAAACACTTTTGAATTTCGCTGAGCTTGTATTTGGGCTGTGTATTTTCATATGATGTAATTTCATAACACGAACAAACAGAAAAGTCTTTAAATTAATTATTAATGTTTACCCACTATAATTTAGGAACAGCACAAACAGATCCTGTGATAAAAGCCGGTTAACCAATAAAGTTGCCTGCTAACTGTTACTGTATATTTGCGTGGGAGTTTGAAACTTGTGCTGGATCCATTTAATGGGCTCAGACGTCTAATTGGATGTAGTTCTGACGTTAACCGCTGTGTGTTCGTTATACAAAGTTTTACTACTATTTTTTATACCCACCACAATTTCAGCCCCAAAAAGTACCTACCTATTCTAATTGCTTTGGCCAAATTATTATCCGTTGTAATTAGGTTGGTAATGCTGTGTTCTCGTTTTTCGATCTTTTTTTTTCGTTGAATTCGTAGTTTGGCTCGCGTTAATTTTGAAAACAGAAAAGTTCTTAACGGCCAGTGTTTATTTACTTTCGCGTGCTCGCCGATATTTTGCTCCTCGTACAACGGGAATAGACGGATTTTTGCAGAACAACTCATGTAGTAATTGTGCAACAGCTGTACTTCAGATTTGTATGTAATTCACAAGTAGGTTCCCGTCAAAGAAATAATAAACTATCTTGTTAGAAGAGGTACTCACCGCAAAAGTTGAAAGATGCGTGCACTGCTTATCGAAGGAAACGAGAAAAACTTTTATCAAATAAGTTCGGTATAACTTTGTCATTCAAAATTATATTAATTAATACTTCCCTTCAACTTCTGAGGCACAAGCAAAAGAAAAGCATGTTCCTAGAAATAATCCAACATCATTTACACACACAAACTGCAGAGCCCGGTGGGGATTTTTCAAAAATCCAATAATGCAGTTTTAGTTTTCATCAAAATCAAGCCCGTGACTCCTTTGTACTTTTCGCTATACCTCATAGTTTCAGATTTGGCCATCCACGTCCACTTGGAAAATTCATCCTGTATACAGGATGTCCCTGGAAGAAAAGTAAAAAAATCAATAAAAAAAGAACTATCAGGATTACTAAAAACAATGAATTGATAGCCCTGACAGCTTTTTTAAATGATTTTTTCCTTTGAGCACTATGCGAAGTGATTGAAAAAAAAAACAAAACTTGGTCATAACTTTTGAACCGTTAAAAAATTCACCGACATTCTCAGGGTTAAAAAGTTTGGAAATGACCTTGCCCACGCCCCTATTCGATTTGATCCATACTTCCAGGGACAACCTGTATAATAGCTATTTGTTACGGCCGCGAATAATATTACACATACAACCTGACGCTGACCTGAAAATTGCAAAAAACGTACGAAAATTTGAATTTCGTGAGCTACCCTGACGCTTTCGCCTTAAGAATAACAACAACATGACATCCAACATTTCCTAAATCCTGGAACATGAAACGGTTTGAAAACACGTGTCACAAACACAAGAATCATAATCTAACCCGTCGGGTATTCCCCGCGGCACAATTTGGGTAAGTGCAATGTTGTCACAGATATAACAAAACAAAGAGCGAAACTAATGCAATTTCCTTCATTTCGTCGTTAGGAAATTGTTTTGTTGCCATTAATGTTATTGTTTTGTGGACGTGTGGTTAAAATTGATGTTGAAGGATTTTTGAAATTTGTTGCTGTGGATCGATATTAAGACATTTTTCAATATGACTAATTATTATTCACCTCCATATCATTCTCCATGTGTAGGAGTTTCCAAAGAGCCTATACACCTGCACTTCTGAGGTCTTAAAAACACTACTGGTGCCGCGACGTGGCTGGGTGGCTGGACCCAACTTATGTATCACGATAAAATATTTGTAATTTAGCCTTCGAATCAAAAATAATAATTCAAAATGACGGATAATTGATGGACATGATAATTTATAACCAGATGTGACGTTTATAACTTTAAATAAAAAGTAATCAACAAAAAATCGCGGTGATAACGTAAATAACATTGTAATCATACTCGCAAACCGTGGGCGCACTAACGTGATTTTCGAGGGTGCTGAAGCCGATAGTGAAAATAAAAATCCAAGATGGCCGCTGCAATTTTTTTTTTATTTTTAGTCATGGGTGTCGTTTTCATGTTTTACGAGGGTGCTGAAGCCGATACTGGGGTCAAAACGAAAATCCAAGATGGCGGCTACGAATATTTTCAAATTTATTGAACTTCGTTCCTGCCGGGAGTCCCCCGACCCCACACGTTTTTTCCAATGCATTGATAAGGTTGGTAGAAAAGAGATGTATTGGAGCCAATCATTGGAAAAATTATTTAAGCTAATGGGGAAGTGTCAAGACTGAAATAAAATTACGTTTTCCTTTTGACTATATTTGGTGGCAACAAGGTCCTCAACCTAGGCAGGCATAAAGCGTTGACTAATGAGACACAATAATAAATTATCTATTGTTGAGACCCACGGGGTGACAATGAATTAAACAAACAGCTAATTTATGTACTTGTGCTAGCAAGGGTTAATACTGAGCATGAGGTCCTGGGCTCGATTCCCGGATTGGGCCAAGTATTATAAGGTTTTTCCACCTGGAATTTCTCAGCAGCAGCACGGAGTATGGCTTTGTGCCTGGTTGATGGACATAGGACTTTTAACATAACTGGCGAAATGTGGGTGTATTATAGATGTTATGTTTATGTTATTAACTTGTTATTCTACGAAACTGACTGTAAGTCAGACAATCTTCAATTTACGCGAGATAATACACATTGTATGTTATCTTAAACTCCCAGCTGAACGATTCATCTTCCAAAGAACTTTCTAGAACATGTTTATTACTCACAAGAGACTAACACTATCATCTAAAATACTTGTCAGCACCTTATTATTCGTAATGTAGTCCAATTTTTCTCAGTAACCAACATACTTTCGAGAAAAGTATTCCTCAAGGGTGAAATTAATATTTGTCGAGATAAAACTACGTCGTTTCTCCGTTATTCTGCGACAAATATGAGTGTGAACAAAAACCCTAATGTCTTTAGTGACTCTTTGTTAGAGCCAGCGCGCACTAGCGACTTTTTGTTGCCCGATAGTTTGATTGTTCAGGGAATCGGTATGGAGCTATATTGAAGAGCACGCGTTTGATCGGCCGATTTTTTATCGCCAAACGCGTTGTGCGCGTGTGGGTTGGCGGACTAATTTCAAACTCGCACGTGAATCGTAGTCTCGCTCTTCTTGTGGAGCAGCCGCGGGCCGAAAATAAAGCATTTAATGGTCTTAAGAAAGATATTTATAATAAGTTTATTATCATGACTTTTTATTACATATAGTTATCTAAACTAGTATGTATTATACAGATGTAAAGTTCGTTGTTTATTTGAATGTTAGTACAAGGTTATCTCCAGAATTACAGATCCGATTACTAAAATATTTTACTAATAGAGAGTTATACTACTCCCAAATGACATTAGAAACTTTTAACTCGAAAAAATGCACTGTTCCTGTGGGATTAAACATGGGAATAAAACTACTGTCAAAAACTGGCCAGTCTTTGATAATCTTTTACAGAGTCTGCTTTTACTTGTACAGTAGGTGTACAAGGAACAATATTCGAAACTGACTAAGAACTTAGAACCCCTGTTAAAGAAAAAGCCAATAACACTTTCCCTGTCCTTATTATGTAGGCACCTATTTCCTAAGATCTCGCTTGCAATTTACCTGAGACATTTTATCATGAAAGTTTTTACGTTTATTGCGAAACGTTTGCAAGCCATTAGTCGACATGAACATTTACCTATTTTTAATAACATAGTTAAGTATGTCTTTTTATAAGGGGCTGCAAACAAGGACAATTACGTACCTAGTACACGCTGACCAGCTTATGCATATTTATTAACCAACCTTAATAGTAGTAGATCAGATCCCAATATTATGAGGCGCATAAAATGTTGTGCTCCAGAATTAATAACAACAAACTGTGCGGCCAAACTATGTGGTTAAAGCGGCCTAATATCGCCTAACCATCAAATTGATATAATGTAGACCAGTGACGTACCAACTTGTGTAATTATAATATGGGAAATTCATAACATCAGTCAAAGGTTGCAATAGCTTTGACAGAAAACATAAGGCAGTTGTCCCACCGCCGGCGATGAACGAGTAGCGAGTAGAACTAGCAACTGAAAACGAGTTGGCGAGCGGCGAGCAGCGAGTGTGTAGTTCCGATAGTTTTGTCGCTAGATTACTCGCACCACTCGCTCGGGGCTCGAGCGTGAGCTTTGACTGCCAAGCGAGCATCGCTGAGCGAGCATCGCTGAGCGAATTGATAGCGCGACAAACCAGTAGAACGAGTACTCGCCGGCAGTGTGAACACCTTTTAATATTATGCATCTCTTTTGTTTACACGGAATGTATATCTATTGTACGTTTCTTGAGCGAGAAAATATCCGATAGTTAGTGGCTTCCTCGCCGGCGGAGGGCCAACTGCCTTATATTGCTGTTTACGTACCTACCTAAATGTAATTTGGTGGGTGGAGAGGCGAAATACAAAGTAAGTAGGTACGCTGTGTGTTTATTTTGATGGAAACCTTACCTCAAAAGCCAAACCGAATGAGTAAAGTGAAAGAGTCAAATAACATTCAGAATATTGCCACACAAATAGACATCAAAGAGTAAATAAGTAATTAAAACACGGATTATTTCTTGGTATAAAGAATCTACATATCAAAGTCTTGCACCAATATATAGATTTTGAATCAAAGTCACAGCTGAATTTTGCTTCATCTGTATTGAAGAAGCCATGTGATGTGAGCATATGACAAGCGTAAGACCAGTCCAGAATCTGGTATCTAGCTGTCCAGTTTTGACGATTTGCACTAATTAATTTTACTATAGCCCCAGTAGGCTGGGCTAGGGGCTTGTGGCTAAGTAATGACAGCCACACGGGTCGATCGATCAGGTTAAGCTACGCTTGCCGCGGTTGGTCCGTAGATGGGTGACCATCTTTACATACTAAGACCCCTCCGTGCCTCGGAAAGCACGTAAAGCTTTTGGTCCTGGCTGTCATTCGTGGATCTTTGACAGTCGTTACGGGTTGTCAGAACATACTGTGTACACACAACCTTTTTATACGAGAGCTTCTGCAACATTGAACGCCGGACGTCAATTTCCTACCCATGTCCTGTTTTATTGTTTTTATCGGAAACTGTTACCATATTATTATTTTTACATTATTGAGACGAATATTAATAACTAGCAGCGCCACGCGGTTTCACCCGTATAAGTTTCGATCCCTTGGGAATATCGGGATAAAGACTATCCTATGTCCTTTCCCGGGACTCAAACTATCTCTATACCAAATTTCATCTAAATCGATTCAGCGGTTTAAGCGTGAAGAGGTAACAGACAGACAGACACACTTTCGCATTTATAATATTATTAGTATTTAGTGTTGAAAGTATGGACGCCTGCACTGATACTTGATGCAACCTGTCACGTAGCCGTGTTCTGTGTCAAGAGTTTAAATGGACGTTTTACTTGTTCATCTGTCATCTCGTGTGCTAACATTATCCGGTATGTCTATAAAATAATCTTCCAAATAAATTCGTTATAATAGTTTAATTGCCCTTCTTTATATTTCTTCAGGTTATGGGCCGCCCCGTACCTGCCGTATAGTGTTATCTTTGCAATCTAAACAGTATTTTAAAAGTTTGTGAAAAACCGCATGCATAACCTCACTTTGTTACCGGCATGATTTTAGCTTATTTTAGATAAATACTGTTGGAAATATGGCGAACAGTTCATTGATATCAATTGAGAAACTCACTGGCAGAGATAATTGGGCAACTTGGAGTTTTGCAGTGAAAGCTTATTTACAACACGAAGATTTATATGACTGCATTTTAAAGGAACCCGTATCCACTGAACCCAACTCGATAAAGAAAGATATCAAAGCCAAATCGAAGTTAATATTATTAATTAACCCAATATTGTATGTACACATTCAAGAGGCAGATAATGCTAAACAGGTTTGGGAATGTTTAGCAAGGGCATTTGAAGATAGTGGACTATGTCGAAAAGTTGGACTATTGAAAGAACTAATAAACACTAGTTTGGATAACAGTTTATCAGTGGAAGATTATATAAACAAAATAATGTCCGCGGCACACAAATTAAGGAATATAAAATTCAATGTAGATGATGAATGGTTAGGTACTCTGATGCTGGCAGGCTTGCCTGATATGTACAAGCCAATGATTATGGGGTTGGAAAGTTCCGGTATGAAAATTAGTGCTGATTTAGTAAAGAATAAACTATTACAAGAGGTTAAAACATCAGACACTACCGCACTTTATACAAACACAAAAATTCAACCCAAAAATGATCAGCAAAAACCTAAAAAAGGACCAAGATGTTTCCATTGTAATAAGTATGGACATCTCAGTAAAAAATGTTGGTTCAAGAAGAAAGATGCTAAAACTGATAATAAAACAGGATTTTTAGCAGCGTTTTCCGCATTCACAATGAATGACTCTGTGAACTGGTATGTTGACTCAGGCGCCTCCATGCATATGACCATGCACCGGGATTGGCTCTATGATGTCACGGCTCCACCTGTACAGAATATAAGAATTGCCGACAATAAGATATTGAAAGTTGAATGCTGTGGTAATGTATCTATAAAAGTGAATACAAATAACAGCACCGAGGCAATACAGGTGAGAAACGTTTTATACATTCCAGAATTAAAAACGAATTTGCTATCAGTAAGCAAGATAATAGCAAATAGATGCAAAATCCAGTTTAATGAAGTTGGTTGTCAAATTTACAATCAAAATAATAAGTTAGTTGCGAAAGCAAATCTCATTAATGATACATATCAATTAAAATCTTGTAAGAATGAAGAAATGCAAGCAATGACAGCAAATACTGATTATGATACTTACCTGTGGCACCAAAGGATGGGCAACTTAAATTTCACAGATATTAGTAAAATGCCTAAATGTACAGAGGGAGTAAAGTTGTCACCGGAAAAGGAAAACAGTATTTGTATAACTTGTCTTGAAGGCAAGCAGACCAGGCAACCATTTTCCAGCGAAGGCTCGCGTGCAACGGAGCTGCTAGGGCTCATTCACAGTGACGTATGTGGACCGATGAAACATGTTTCTATTGGAGGTGCCAGGTATTTTGTTACCTTTATTGACGATTATTCCCGTCGTGTACATGTATATTTTATTAAAAGTAAAGGCGAAGTTTTTGAAAAATTTGTGGAGTTTAAGAATAGAGTAGAAAATGAAACGAACAAAAAAATTAAAATTCTAAGAAGCGACAATGGTACCGAATACAAAAATAATAAGTTTGAAGCCTACCTTAAGAACTATGGAATATGGCACCAGACATCTAATCCTTACACTCCCGAGCAAAACGGTCTCAGCGAGAGAATGAATAGGACATTAACAGAGCGTGCTAAATGTATGATTTTTAATGCTGAATTGCAAGATACATTCTGGGCTGAAGCAGTAGCCACAGCCGCTTATATTGTTAACCGCTCGCCAACTCGTGCTTTATCCGATGTGACCCCACATGAAGTATGGACTGGAGAGAAGCCTAATTTGAGTCATATGAGGATTTTTGGATGTCATGCGATGGTACATATCCCTAAAGAAAATAGGACAAAGCTTGAAGTAAAATCACGTAAGTTGATTTTTGTAGGGTACAGTGACTCTACCAAGGGCTATCGATTTATAGACCCTGAAAAAAAGAAAGGAATTATAAGTAGAGATGTTGTATTCTTAGAAGCTACTGTAAAGAGAAACAAAGTCGTTAACATGCAAGAAAAGGAAAAGGAAGAAAATAATAAAGAGAAGGAAATTTGTACTGAAAAAAAGGAGAATAAACTGGAGAACAATTATTTAATAAAAGAAAAGAAAACACTGGACTTACCTTTATTTGAAGATCACGAAGAATCTGGAAAAGAAAACATAGATGAAACACAACTTACCTCTCAAATTCTTGATGTTTCTTCTGATGACTCCGCTCTATTTGAAGATGTTCTTGATGAAACATACTTACCTGATGAAACAGTGGAATCTCTGCCGCAACATAACATGGGTCTGAGACCACTTCCGCATCGAATAGAAAGACATCAGAATAATGATACCACATCATTTATGTGTTTGAATGGTGAGTCAACTATGATTCTATTAAATAGTGATCCGCAGAACCTTGAAGAAGCTATCAACAGTGATAAGGCTGATGAATGGAAAAAAGCTATGAAGGAAGAATATCAGTCATTAATAAATAATAACACTTGGACACCAGTAAAGTTACCAGAAGGAAAAGTAGCGCTTCCTTGTAAATGGGTTTTTAAAACAAAAATAGACGAAAACGGGTCCATATCACGTTACAAAGCTAGACTTGTAATTAAAGGTTATAAACAAGTAAAGGGTATTGATTATCAAGAAAAATATGCTCCGGTAGTCCGGTATTGTTCAATAAGATACTTGATTGGCTTAGCTGCAAAATATGATCTCAAAATTCACCAAATGGATGCAGTTAGTGCTTTTTTGCAGGGAGATATTGATAAAGAAATTTATATGATTTCACCACCCGGCTATGAAGAACAAAATATAGCATGTCGATTGAACAAGTCCATATATGGCTTGAAACAAGCAAGCAGACAGTGGAATAAAAAATTAAATGCTGCATTGTTAGAAATAGGGATGACTCGTTCCAAAGTAGATCCTTGTGTATACTATCGTATAATAAATGAAAAGGATATACTTTTCATTGCAGTATATGTTGATGATTTATTATACTTTTATAATAATGAAGAAACATCCCAGATTATAAAAAGTAAGTTAAAAGAGAAATTCTTTATGAAGGATATGGGGACTGCAAAGCAATGTATTGGATTTAGAATTTCTCACAATACAACAGAGCATGAAATTTCCATAGATCAATCAATATATATTAAAAAGATACTTACCCGCTTTAAAATGCAAAACTGTAAGCCGGTATGGACACCTACTGATGCGAATGTAAAGTTTAAAAAGGCTGAAACTCAAAATGAAGTCTTAAAGGATGTACCATATCACGAAATAATTGGGTGTCTACTGTACTTATCTCAAGGAACCAGGCCTGATATAACCTACATAGTAAATTCCTTGAGCAGATTTAATAACCACCCAACTAGTGAACATTGGGCAGCTGTGAAACGCGTTTTGAGGTATCTGAAAGGTACAATTAATATGAAACTTACTTTCAAGAGAAATATTAATGAAAATATTTATGGCTATTGTGATGCAGACTGGGCAAATGATGTTGAAGACCGAAGGTCTTGCACAGGCTATATATTCTTATTCCAGGGAGCAGCCATAAGCTGGAATTCGAAAAAACAGCAAACGATCGCATTATCTAGCACAGAGGCTGAATATATGTCAATGGCTTCTGCAATACAAGAAGCACTTTATTTAAAACAGCTGGAAGAAGAATTCTGGCTCAAACTGAAAGATACGCCAATCACACTCTTTTGTGATAACCAAAGTGCAATTAGTCTTTCAGGTAACGCCATGTACCATCCACGCAGCAAACATATAGATGTTCGTTATCACTTTGTTCGAGAGAAGATTGCTGCTAATCAAGTTGATGTTCGATATCGATCAACTGCAGACATGGTCGCTGACGCATTAACGAAAGGGCTCCATCGTCCGAAGCATGAAGTTTTCACCACATCAATGGGTTTGACTTTAAAGCGTTTGCGTCCAGGAGAGGATGTTGAAAGTATGGACGCCTGCACTGATACTTGATGCAACCTGTCACGTAGCCGTGTTCTGTGTCAAGAGTTTAAATGGACGTTTTACTTGTTCATCTGTCATCTCGTGTGCTAACATTATCCGGTATGTCTATAAAATAATCTTCCAAATAAATTCGTTATAATAGTTTAATTGCCCTTCTTTATATTTCTTCATTTAGATACGTAAAAGATCGCCGCACACGCGGCCCGTCATTCATAAATAAATTGCGACGTTGACGTCCTTCAAGTACGCGTGTACAGAGTGTTTCTTTTACGTATCAATTTAACATTTTTAGTGAATATTTTATATAAAAAAAAAAAAACATTTTATTTTCGAATGGTAATATTTTTTTAGCATGTATGGATGCTATACTATTGCGGGTTAACGGGAACGCCCTCTGTTAGTTAACATACTGTATATTAGTCCACTCAAACGCACATCTCCTACTTATGCTGGTTATGCAATATTGTCCCAACTGGAAAATTGTTGATTTGGATCGGAAGGTTTTTTTTGTTAACCTATGTTGTCCCACTGCTGGGCAAAGGTGTCCCCCATATTTTTACAATTTTCCTTATGTTGTGCCTTCTCCTGCCAGTCGGTCAGGAACGGGTACAAAGCGTCGTTTCGTAGGCCTGCCTCGGTGACGAGGCCCGTCTTCAGGCACCCATTGTGTGACATAGGTACACTGACAGACACTCTTTTTTGTGTTGTTACATGGAAATAACCGAAGAATATAATGGAGTATTCGTGTTCAGCCGACGCGACGTCTATTTATTTATTTATTTAATACTTTAAGCACATACATGTGTATGCATAATGGATTCATTTTCTGTTAAAATCTATGGTTGTGTCACTTCGTAGTTACATTAACATTAAAGCTATTCTCAGAAACGAGATCCTACTTAATGTATGACGATTGATCCGACACTCAAAAACAACCTTTTAGGCCCATCATCTACGTTGCTACATAAAAGTACATTTTACTTTTGAGTAGCGTCGTGGATGATGAGCCTTAAGATTTCTTAAGGCTACCTGCTGCCTAGGTCAGGTGTACAATGTGTACATGGTCGGTTCTACGTTCAGATGACAAAATAAATAGGTAATTTTTAAAATGAAAACATAACACTATTAACTGTCAAATTATAACGCCATGTGTTAATTACATGAGCTGGCAGCGTGATAGCCATTGTTTGCTTAAAATCATTAAGCGAAATTAATTCATAGCGCATTCTGTTAGCGTCGAATCGAAATTAATTTATTATTATTGGCAAGTACCTACCTACGTATTAATAAATGAAACGTTTGTTATTTTTTTTTTAATGGCTTCAGCTGCTCACCGTTAATAATGACCAAAGCGTTAAAGCAAGTATTTTAAATAACGTTGCATTTATTTTCATGAAGAAGTCGCCTCCCGAGGTTAGAAACAAAACATGAACTTAAATTCAAAGCATTTATTTCAATTAAACCAATTACAGCCACTCTTGAATTGTCAAGGAGTCGATTAGTCAGGACGATGAAGTTCTGTTGATGTAAAATAATTCCTCTGAGGAGTTTTTGAGAAATCGGCTAACCATTCACCACATAATTGATTAACCAATAGCATAATTTCACAAAAAAAAACCACGTCCTAATCTCAGTCTCAATTGGTCAAAAATACGTCTAATTTACCTACGTTTTTGACAAGTTTTTGATTTTGAACTTTTTAGTAAAATTATACGCATACGAGTATACATCTCGTAACAACCACATTATGAGATTCTTAAACAGTTTTGATTTAATTTGTCGTATTCTGTGCTTGAACTAGCCAATTTTTTCATTTTAATCGTGTTGGCCCGTGCTAGAACTATCATTGGTCTATTATTCTTTATTATGGTTTGGACATTTTGTATCTAGCTTTTGGAAATCTTATTCTCGGCCATTTAGCCCTGTATTATACAATTCTCGGACTCTGCAGTTTGTGTGGGTAAATGATGTCGGATTCGTTCTAGAAACCGACATGCAATTCATTTGTTTGTGTTTCAGAAGTTAAAATTAATTTTGAAACACAAAGTATTACCGTACTTTTGGTAAAAGTTTTTCTTATTTTCTTACTTAAAAGCAGTGCGCGCATTTTTCAACTTTTGCGGTGAGTGCCTCATCTAACAAGATAATTTATTATTTCTATGACGGGAACCTACTTGATATGCTTACATGGATACATATCCGGTAGGCTCTCAAAGTCCTTCCCTATCCTACGGGCACGTTTTCCCTACCCTTACCGTGCCCCCGATCTATTTCTTGATATGCTATGGTCGCTGTAGCACCATGAACATGAGGCTACAGGAGCTAGTGCGAATCTTGGGGTTCATTCGATTAATCGAATCTGGTTTAACCACGCTGGGATCGGTGCAATTCATTCATTCATTCATTCTATGACGGGAACCTACTTGCGAATTACATACATGTATGAAGTACAACTGTTGCACAATTACCTACTACACGAGCTGTACCTACTGCAAAAATTGACAAACCGGAACAAATATCGGTGAGCAAGAGAAAGCAAATAAAATCGGTAAGAGAACTTTTCTGTTTTCAAAATTAACGCGAGCCGAACCACGAATCCCATAAAAAAAGAAGGAAAACGAGAACACAGCATTACAAAACTAATTACAACGGATAATTTGACCGCAGCAATTAGAATACTTTTTCGGGCTGAAATTGGTGAGATTGGATATAAAAAATGGTAGAAAAACTTTGTATAACGAACACACAGAGGTACGCCAGAAGTACATCCAATTAGACGTCTGAGCCCATTAAATGGATCCAACAAAAGTTTCAAACTTCCACGGAATACAGTACCTAATAGTTAGCAGGCAAATTTATTGGTTAACTGGCTTTCATCACTGGATCTGTTTGTGCTGTTCCTTAATTATAGTGGGTAAACATTAATTAATTTAAAGGCTTTTCTCCGTTTAGTCGTGTTATTGGATTACATAATATGAAAATACATACGTGATCTCAGCGAAATTCAAAAGTGTTTCGGTTCATTCGCGAACAAAAACGTAGAAGAAATTCTACACGTATCAGTAGGTACTTGCTAGCAAATAGGATCATGTTTTGAGAAATGCTACACTACTTTAAAGGAAAAGCGCTTTTGAATTTCGCAAAACGTAAAGGTACCGACTTTTACCTATACGTGACTTAGAGGTACTATGTAAATGTTTTTTACTAACTTCATCACAAACAAAATTATAATTATTGTTGTTAGAATTGTTTATGAATATAATTATCATGACCGTATACCCCATGACCGTCGACCACAATCATGATTTATTGCAGCCGATATAATTTAAAATTCCCTATGAATCATCAATTATACTTAGTTCCATAGTTCTCATGAATTATATAATAATTTAATTCTGTTATTTTTCCACGTAAAACGGACGAGCAGAGAAGATTTTTTTTTTGTTAGCCTATTTTGTGTCCCACTGCTGGGCAAAGGCCTACAGTGAAGAAAATTACATTAATTTATTTATTCACCCACTTCATTCTTTGCATCGGATTCAAATCTACTTTTAATGTATTGGTTTAAATATAAGTCTGTATTTTATTTTACATAGAACGTGGTGGAGACAATTACAGAGTATTGGAAACAGAAAAAGAAGATCAGGACAACATTGTTTGAGTGCTTCGGGAGGGTTGAGCCCAACCGACAAAAAGCCAGGAATTCTTTGAAACCAGAACCAACACGGATCAATTGAGGCTTTTTTCGTTGGACCTCCTTTTATGTAAAATAGGTAAAAGTATCTGCCTTTATTTCTAGAAAATGAGTTAAGAATTTACTTTTAAGTTTGCTGACTGCTACTGGCGAAAGTCAATGATGCGCTGAATTGATGATAGCCTTACAAAATTAATTCATTATTATTCTGACGAATGATTACCATCAATTGTTTGTCAGCCCTACCTCTAGTTCCATAAATAGCAAATACTATGATTCCTATATTAAACGATTGTTATATTTAATTAAATTAGCAACAAAGTGTCCTCTACTTTAATTAATTTTGATTGAACATGACAAAAATTATATTATTATAACAAGTGTTTTAAAGCATAACATTTAAAAAACACAAACTTCTAATACATCTGTTATTGCTGAAAAAATCCTAATTGAAAAAACGCCATAACACTTTTGGGGATCGAACTCAGCACCTCGCATCTAACAGTCATGTTTGTGACCACAAAGCCAGGCAGTTGTACGAACCCATGTAGGTTAAAAAAAAACATTTTTTTCGCTGGAATTCATACACAATTTCACGCTTTTTATACCAGCGCTGTAGGTATAACATACCAAGGAAATTGTTTTCTGATTGGCCGAGATTCCTTTACGACGATCTGAGAAACATTTGGGATCTTCAGACTAACATTACCGTAAGCTTATGGGAGATAAAAAACGTATTAATCGTCTTGCGGTCCTTTGCCCGAGTTCCGAACATAAGAACTACCATTACGAAGAAGGTTTGGGTTATGGCCATCTTTATTTCTATATTTTATTAATTTTGTTTCTTCGTATATTTATTAAATGGAGATAATATACAAATTGTTTGGTTTTAATAAATACGTACGATAAGTAATTTTTTGTTTAAAGAAAAGTTAAGCTAAATCTTTTTATCAAGTCAAAGTAGATCATTTTATCATGAGCTTTGAATGAAATAAGTTCAATGTAGGTAAGTAGGTGCTTGATAATCGAAAATATCAATCAGGCTTTTATCTAAAGGTAGCTATTTATAATGTTGTAAACATTTTTCCATAAAATAAAGAAAACTTTGTACTAGAAACTAAATAACATAAAGAAAAAGTTGCGTCGTTTTTATTTTAAATAATCTGCCTTAGTTTATTCAGATTAAAACAGAACTATGCTTTAGCGATCTTGGTTTTAAAGCTTTTATTGACTTGCGTTTTACATTTCACACTAAAATAGGACGTCTTGCCTACTTAAAAAAAGGGCATTCTACCAATCAAGATAAACAAGCAATTAAAATGCCCAAACAATTAAAAAGGTCTCTGATTAACGATACCGTCAGAAAGATCAGTCACACAAAACAAATCAAGCGGGTTACGTAATGTTCAGCAATTTCATTCGGTAATTATAGGATTAGCTTGTGTCACTCTGGTCCGACGTGAGGACATTGAATAATGCTATACTATGCATGCTATGCATGCCATGCATGCTATACATCCTATGTATGCTATGCTATGTATAGATTTCTTATCTATCTTATTACAATAAATCTTTGTTCTTATTATAATAAATACCTCATCTTAGAATTTACCCAAATTTGAATTTATCCGTTAATTTACTGGGTAGAATCTTATCTCTACCCTAAAGATGGCAGGCAGGTATGATCTGATTTACTTTAATATGTATTTCAAGTAGGTCTGACAAAAATGCGAGTTTTTTTACTAATGAAGCAAATATTTCAACAAATTAAAAATCGCGAATACAAACAAGACCTATTACAAAATCATATGGATTTATTAGAACTTATTTTAATAATCCACAACTTATGAATAGTTTCGTAACTGGCATAGAACATCAATACTGAAAATGTTGAGGGTACTTTTATTATTATTAAAAAGTTATTTAGTATCATGACGTTAAAAAGTTTATTTTCCGGGTTAGATCAGGAACAGTTTGTTTCCGATACTAGCCCGGTTTCTGATGTGAAAACAAAGTAATAGTGCCCGGGGGTGCCATAAGTGGCGAGTGTTCCGCGGTCAATGGATAAGCCGATATGTTGTTTGGCACTTCAGTCTAGGTACCAGTTTGTTGAAAATGTTTATTTGAAAATACGAGTAGATAACCTAAGTAACTACAGTGACTATTTACCCGACCCGGGTTAGGTTAGGTTGGAACTGTGACCAACCACATGTGAGCCGAATTGGTTGCAGTACCTACCTAAGCTAGGGTAACCCGACTTTATGGGTTTGGTTGGGTTAGAACCAAAAAAAGTTCATCTTATTATATTGACTTCGCTATACAACCAAAATTGGATTTTAAAAAGACTCTAGTTTTAGTTTGATTTGAAAATTAATGTGGGTACATTTTATACACATACACATATTAATTTTAGTTCTACAAAGCAAGTGATTGCATTAAAAGAAAACAAAATAACATTTTGCGTCGTTTGAAGTGAAATTTAAGGCATAGATAGATGCAAATATATACCAAATACTAACTTTTGCCCGTGATTTCGCCCGCGTGGATGTCGATAATATCGCAAGGGAACTTACTACCAGAATTAAAAGTAATTTATGTGGTAATCCACTTTATAAACTATCTGTGTGCAAAATTTCTTCAAATCCAAACAAACATACAAACTTTTACATTTATAATGTTAGTAGGATTAAATATATTTTCTTGGATATTCTACAGAACACGCTTCTACCTAAAATAAATCATAAAGGACGAAAGTAATTCAGGAGCTAGTCAAAATTCGTTACAAAATCTTTCCCCTTTATAACGTAACTTTATTTTCGCAACTTTTTTGCTCTGCAACCTAAAAGATAAATACCTTGGGCGTGAGTCTAATCTTTTGACCAAAAAAGTTTTAGTTATTCTATACCATTCTTAGGGTAATTAACGAAATAAAGGTGCAAAAAATATACGTTTCAGCCGTGTCATGTGTTATCTATTAGGGAACAATCCTCCTTACGGTCTGTACCTACTTATCTAGATGAAAGTCACATGATAATAATGACATGTCATATCAATAATGACATATCTTAGTCATAGCCGCTACGTGTGTTCAACGTTTGTCCAGTTATATAGACAGTAAAAAATGTGTCTCTGTAATGGAATAGTCTATAACGCTATGGCTACATTGTCGTGATAAAGCGAACTACACTACGCTCAACGCCTCGCTGTACAACAGAGAGCGCGCGAAGTGCAGTATCAGTATCGTGACAATGTAGCGGTAGCATTAGGCTGCCTTTCCACCAGAGATGAACGAGGATGCGTAGCGAGGGATCTGTGTGAAACCAAGCAATAACATCGCTTCATTTTTATAGCTTGAACTATGTTAACGTTGTTAGTTTTACACACATCCCTCGCTACGCATCCTCGCTCATCTCTGGTAGAAAGGCAGCCTTACAGTGAAAAGTCCATATTTTGCCTATTCTAGTGTCCCATATGTCGTAGTAAAAATATTACTAAGTGGTCAGCAAAATTGTTAGTGAGGTGACGAGGTGACTACCTAGGGTGTGCCAAATGTGCTGGAAAATGTCTACATTATAACGAGAACATACAAAAAAATATTATAGAGAGTATGTCTATTTATATGTCTACATAGAACGAGTATGACGTTACTCGCTGGCCTTAATTTCATGCACGTAAATTAAAACGTAACACTATAGTCATTCATCTTCCTTCCCCAACTACATTTCTCACAATAATTATATTTACGTACGAATATGGCAGAGAGAAACTAATGCACGTCCACTCCGTCATGAATGTTAACGTACAAACACACGAATAATTTCTATCGCATGAACGGACACACAGTCGCAAAGGGTTGAGTTAACGGATCAACGCTTTTGTTCCAAATAAACGTGGACTTGAATAATAGACCCCATCCAGAGACCAGATTGTATTTCGTTTCGCAAAACAATACCTCCAAACCTACGGAGTAAATTATTTCAAAGCAAATCAGTATTATCTAATAGACTAATAAAACGGCCCGCGGTGTTGTAACGAAGTAATTTTACAGAGCTCTCGGTGGCGCAAAGGTTTATGAAATAAACAGTAGATGAGATTTTCATTGAACAATATTTTTTTGGGTGGCCTACTTAGGTCCAAAATATTAAGTTAATATTAGCGCGTGGCGTGTTTCGTCTAAAAATGATATTATGTAATTATGGTGCCGTTGATCGCAATAATATCAGAGTGAAATGAGTGAGAATCATGTCAATTACTCATAAGCGGGAAAAGGGATCAAGCCGTGTGGGTGTGAGTATACCTAATTAGGTACTTGTTGTAATTAATTTACTGTGTAATTATCTGCGCATAATGTAGTGAATGCTGTGCCTTTTTCTAAGTAATGAGGCGCTTACAAACATAAGTTTATTTTACTAATTTTTGAAAAGCCTAATAATAAATAATTGACTTGACTCACGAGGTTGTCGAAATGTGGGAGGCCTCAGCGATCATTGTGCCGATAGTCGTGAGAGCCAGTGGGTTAATAGCCAAGAGCCTTTACCAACACCTGCTGAGGCTCTCATTGGCCAGCTGAATCAAGGGCTTGATTCAGAAAGCGGTCGGTTCGCATTTTCAGGAGGTCCTCTCTCTGAAGCCCTGACTGCCAGTAGCTTAGACCCTGTACCCGATACCGATTGGCTACTATTTTTTATATTTTTTAATGTTTTTTTTTTTTAATCCTTTTGTTCATAAAAATATTTAAGAATGGAGTTTATAAGTATTTACATGAAATAAAGGAAATTATAAATAAATTATGAACTACCTGATCTTTTCATAAATTCCACAAGAGATGACAGGTACCGTTTAACTATGATGAAGAGGATCAACACTGTACAGAAGTGGGCAGTAAAGAAGTGGGGAAATCACCTCTCTAAGACTGCAGCACACGTTGGTGGGTACGCCATGGCCAAAAAACAAAATACATTGTATAACAAGAACAATAAAATCCCTTTTCCATCGTATCTGAATAATTCTGACAACTTGACATATAACAGGCAGTTTATGAATATTTCTATTTTCAATCATAGCTGTATTGAATTAGTGTAGTGAAACATTCTGAATTTGCATCAATAATGAGTTTGTCCAGTGAACGCGACATAATATCGACTTTTCATTAAACATTTAAATTCCAATTCGTATCAATAAATTGGTTTACTCAAAACAATGGACTAATTCGTTAGCAAGTGGTAAATAGATTTAGCATAACATGTCATCAAGCCTATACTCTCAAATGGTTAGGCAGAGATGTACCTATGGTACACCCAGATTTCGTCCCACCACCAGTTCGGTCCTCCAGACGGTGTTTCGGCCACGGCGGCCAACCTCAACGGAGACTAACCTTCGGAGCGGGAAATATTATAGTGCACAAGTTTATACGCAGACACAGGTGCACTCATTCTTCCCTCATTCTCATAGTCCGTTGGGACGGCAATCCGACGCAACCGGAGAGAAATCAGGCGCACTAACTACTTAACACGCTTTGCGAGGCCACATAGCCAACTTCCAAACTCCGGGCTGTTACTAAGAAAACCCAATAACTGCACTGCCCGACCCAGGAATCGAACCCAACCCGCTCAGCAGTCGCACTTGTGACCACGAGACCAACGGGGAGCCAAGGAGTCGAGCCTATTGCCATCACTTAGCTCGTTTTATTAGTCACTGACTAGTTTAACCCATTTGCTTATACTCTCATAGGTACTCAGGTAGTCTGGACGATTGCTTAGCAGAAGCCTCTTTGTACACCTGTCATCAATTTGTACTTAGTACTTACCTATACATTCGTAGTTACTTTGTTTTTTAGTTGCAACAAACATACCTACATATTCTTACCTTTGCAGAGTGGCGATGAGGTTACATTAAATAGTGCAGTGGTTATTACAAGTTGTTATCAGTCTGTTAAAATGAAAATATTTACTAAAAAACAAAAGTAAACTTTTCAAACAACATAAATAAGTAGCGTAAACTTTGGCACGAAATAAAACCACTCTTGATAATAAGGTACTAGACACGCGCGGGGCGATAGTATCAACAATTCAACACAAACTTTATGGTACTGTTACCAAATAATCACAAAGGAAGTTTGATGTCGTTAAATACTCCAATGAAAAAAAAGGTCTTATGGCTAGAATGTTGATTGTTATTAATTATATTAATTGTGTGACATCCACCAACCCGCACTGGGCCCGCGTGGTTAATTATGGCCCACTCCCTCACAGGGAAGGCCTGCGTCCCGGCAGTGGGAACATTATAGGCTAATTATGTTGTTGTATATTAATTGTGTATGTTTAAAATACGTAATGAAAAATACGTGGTTTCAATTAATGTGATAACCTAATCGCCACATTGTATAAACACACGTACAAGAAAATATTTTAAGCGAAAACAGCGAGCTGTTACGGTTCAAATAGGATTATGTGTTTCAGAAAGAAAATACAGTATGACCACGATATACTGGCGCAGAGTTTCAATTTTATAAGACTTGTGATAACCTAATCGCTATTCTATACAAAGAACGAAAATACTGGCTTTCGAAACGGACTAATAATTGAGACCGATCCTAACAATATTAAATCATCCAATCATAATTCCATTGAGGCAAGGTTTACAAATTACCCAATCTTCTATATTGTGTTGCAGATAGAAGCAACAAGGCAACAACGGATTTAATTCAGGCATTGCAGCCGAGTATAAATGGCGCGGGATCAATAGACTGATCCCGGAATACCTCGGCCATGCTGTCTTGATTGACTTTGTAATTAGGACCCGAATTTAATGGCTTCTATTTGCCATTGTTGCAGCTATTGGAAATATTGATTAGTCGATAAAACATCGCTGTGGTAAATTAACCTTGACATTGTACTTGTTGACAGACGTACACTACCTATTAACACTGTCATTTGAAAACATTGTAAAAGCCAATTATTTTCAAAAGAGTAATCGTGGAGTTTCTTGCCGGCTCTTCTCCATAGCTTCTGACGTTTTTCATAAGTGCCCATAATTATGTGAAATAAAATATTTTAATTTGATTTGACATACTCAATGCTACTAAGATTCATTAGTCAACATAAATAAAATAGAAACATAGCTATTCTTAGAGACCAGAAGCGGAATATATTGAATAACAAATTAGTAAGTAACCGACAAAGTTACATTGCTTACAAATCATTTATAATTAGCAACAAGCACATAGGTAAATAACAAGTGCATAAGAATTATATAACACGACCCCAATCAACACTATAACGTCCCTAGAATACGCCCGTTGCATCCGAAACCAAGCAGCAAGCAGCCCCAGCGCCTGTTGACCGCGCACCATGCCTTTTTTCTTATAAACTGTCACTCGGACCGTGTAGGTTGGAAGAAGGAGTATCTAAGACTATTAAATAAGCTAGCGATTGCTCTATTTTTATTAGGTTATTATTTGTGCTAAAGCCAATCGTTACCTCCTAGCCCAGTGGTCACGGCCCTGACTAAGGAAATGTAGGTCGTGGGTTCGAACCCAGGCAGGCGCTTTATTTTGTGTAAATTATTTCATAACCATTGCTCTCGAAGCGGTGAAGGAAATCATTCTTAGGAAACCGGCATGTCCTAGAACCAAAAATTCGAAGACATGTGACATCTACCAATTATCACTGAGCGCGCGTGGTTGATTACAACCCACTCCCTCTCAAAGAGAGGAGGATTGTCTCGCAACAGTGGGAACATTGTAGGCTGCTTATGTTTATACAATCGTTAGCTCATAGTTACGCAGAACATATTTAAAAAACCCCATTTGTATTTGAAAGACCAAAAATGCAATAAGCACTCATCTCAACAATCACCAAGTATTCAAAAACTCTATTATCCAACAAAATCCTTCACAGTACATGCCTCAACAACGCCACAGACAATTTTAACTCACTTCCTTGAATGTTAAAACTCTTAACATCCGTATCGCGTCTTGTACGTTTAAAATTTACATCAGTTACTCGAACGAGGGAACTCTTGTAATAAAATCCTTGGGTCCCGCTCCTTCGCGACATATTTACATAAGTATGTTAAACTTCATTCGTTCGATATACGAGTTGTAATGTGTAATTCTTATTCCAATCTCGTGTGTGCCGTACGTCTGTACTTACCAGTTTGCTCTTGTCAGATTTTATTGGCGACGTATGTTGGGGCCAACGTTGGAAGTTTTATGTCACGTTTGAAATGTCTTTGATGTTGGAAGTCAGAAATGTTTTTCGTCCACAAAGATTTTTCTTTTTTGATTTGCCTTTGATATTGTGAAATGTTGAGCAAGACTGCTCAACATTTTATATTAGGACCAAGAGAAAAGCTGTATTTTAATTTTTGAGACACTGCCTACATAGGTTAGGCGGTGTCTCTAAAATAAAAACGTGCCTGGATAAAGGAACATGGTTAACTTTATATCCGATAACGGCGAATGAACTAAGAGAGTAAAGTTGCTAATGCGTTTGTTAGCTTAGTAAAGCTTTAAATAACTAATTAGGGTCCTAATTACAGATCGTTTCGAAACAGACGTTAATTACATTTGGCAGGTAACGTAAACTTCCCGACATGTTCAATGAAATACCAACTCTGGACCTCCGGTATTCGCAGCCACCTAATTCTGCCTCTACCAATATTTATCGAAAATGTTTACGCGTAATCTGCATATTTGGACTGGCGAAAACTCGGCCCATACCTACCAAATGTACAAACCGCTCCTGTCCATAATGACGGATTGCGTACAAATATCGCGATCATTCCGTGGTGAGGATTGAAAGGCAATTTTCAACGCGTCCCAATAACCCATATTCAGCTGTGGGCATGTATAGGTGACAGGTGGCTAAACGGATTTTCTTTTATGCCTATACGTATGCATCTAAGTACGTATTTCCAGGTAATTTTAACAATAGAAGTAAGTAAGATAAGTAGAGCACACTTACAGTACCTAAGCTCTAAGCTATTCACCTGGAACCGGCTTAGTAACTTAATTTCTATTAATATAGGTTATTTACCTCCCAAATTACCCAACACATTTTTTATTGTATTATTATGCGGATAACGGGGCTGGTTGCGTTATTACCCAAATGTTCTATAATTTATCTATACTAGTATTAAGCATTATTACGCAATTGTATGTTGTCCTGAAGAAATAAAAATAAAATACATAAATGACTGATGTGGTTTTTGAGAAGGTAGGTATAAATGGAAAGAAAAAGGAATTGTTTCTTTTTTAATCGCAAATATACCTTAGTAATTTTGTCTTTCATAATGTTTAAAATGAAAAAAGATACTCGTCACAAAAATATCACCACACCTGGTCGTTATGTCGTTTTTTTTGTATCAGTGAAAATCAAGCTGCACATATCTAATTATTAGACTAGTATAATTATCTTATTTCATATTATATTACTCCACATTTCCTCTACTATTTGAAGCCAAGACAACTAACAGACATTATAACTAGCTCACAGTACTGGCACAAACGTTCACAGATAAGTTTGATTGATACGACAGTGCGTGAATGCGGGCGCGATTTGTCACGAGGGAACACGAACGAGTTTAGTACAGTTTCATGTAGCCCCTGAGAGCTCAGCCGTTGTTGATAATGGAGATTATTTTGAACGAAGGATTGGGATGATTTCGGCTATTAATGTTTGTCTTATACCTACTTTGTACGGTGTGCGCAGACTTAGCCAAGGCTGTATTATTGGATAGACTTTAGCTCTATGAAATGGCACGCAAATCTTGACAGTAGTGATGCGTTTTGTATTGATAATATTTTTTTAAACATAACGTTATGCCCGTGTTCCTCGAAGACTTAGGCAGTAGTGTAATGTAACATCTATACTTTGTCTATTATTGTAATAAAGGGCGATTATTCTATTTCCATATACCGGGCACAACCCACCCACACAGGTACCTTTTTTCTTTTACAGAGCGACTTAAATAATGTTTTTAAAACCAATTTGGCATTAATAAACAAACATGCCATCTGAAAAACATTCTGCTTCAGTTAAATGCCAACATGAAAATAAACTACAACTTTTCGACTACGGTCCGCAAAAAATTAAAGGACAAGAGCAGTCACTCGTTTCGTTGCCTTTGGGCAAAATTGTGACGTCATATGCACAAGCGAGTATTTATTTATGAATCCAATGTAGAGATGAAGCTGTAAAATCTGCCCAGAGATACGTGCACCGAATGCCAAGAGAAATAAATAAAATTGAAACGTATGTTTGTTATTCGAGAATGTACGGTTATATGCGGTTTTTCTGTTGACTTGTTTGGGGGCTAAACAAAGTATTGTCTGATTTTATTATTGTGTTTTAAAAATCTTCTTATCTTGTGTCGAGACACATACGGGTAAACATAGCCAGACAGTAACCTTGGAAATGGTACTCAGTGCGTAAAGTATGAAGAATCCTTATTATCATGGTAATATAAAATTGTTGTGACACTACTTATATTGTTTCGTGTGAAGATACTGTTTAATAAGAAAGTGTTGAAGTTACAATAAATGCACATTTTTTTTTTGCTACTGTGGCAAAAATATCTGTTCCGGAACTAAATTGAGATTGGGAGCGATTGAGATTGTTCGTTATTTTTGTAACTTCGACATTTACGGATTGTTGGATCACGTCAGAATATAAAATAGACTAGTTTCGCAGTACTTTTCAGTTATTAAAAAAGTTTTATGCAGTCACCAACTGTCATTGCGAAAACTGCATGATTGTTGAATGGAGTATTGTTTTTTAATCCTGTTGTCGTGTCTTCTTACTTCTTTAAACTAAAATTCAGAAGTTATCTACCTTATCTAAAAGGTAGGGCAAAAGTAATTTCATAATGTGAATATGCCATAATTTTTGCAAGTGGCGTCATAATGTCATCCTGATTTGATACATAGGTACTCGTATGTTGTAGACAGATAAAGAATTAGTTGACAATACAATGGAGCGATATACACAATTACACAGCTTAGGCAACGATGGAGATTTTAAAACACCAATTTATTTTTCGACTTTATGTCATAAATTCATAAAATAAACCATATAAGTAAATAATCTTTCTATAAAAATAGACCCCATTAAAAAAAAAAAAACAACCAATTGGCAGCGAATTCACATTATGGCATTATTTTTGCTCCACCTTGTACTTAAGTACTGTCAATATCTGCTTTATGTAATATGTATGAAAATAAAATGTGTTACCATTAAAATGTAATTTTCCTTAAAAAAAAAAAAAACAAATGCTGTACATTGTACGACGTCCTCCTCTATAATAGCTGCTAAGGCATCAAACAAGCAGCAATAATGGAAGCAACATCTTATAAAATATACATTAAAGTAGGTACAATATTTACATAGGTACTCACTGGAGCAGTCGTCTACCTCGTATAAAATAATGAAAGTTCCTGAGTAACGGTTACCTTCCCCGTAAAAGTGAATTTTCATCATAAACGCACCGGTGGATATTAGGCACAATTGAGGCGCACACACTTAGCTCCATTTATCACACCTTTATCGTACGTTACGTAAAAATTGCGTACCTACATACAGACATCGCGAACAATCCCCTCTTATTCTCTCCTAGCAGCCTACTTGTCTTTATTTTCCCTTTAAATAAAGAAAGTTGTTTATCTAACTAATCCTTACAAATCTTCATCGCTTTACTTCTAAAACAGACCAAAGCCCTTCGCCTGAAAGGGGTCTGCAACTCCGCTTTTTTTCATTGAAGCTTTGCCACTATTTTAAATCGTTACGAAGTTTTCACATTTTTCTTTTTGCTTCAGCTGTAGCAATTTATTAGATTTTCTAGTGAGTTGAACCGGTAAATCTTTGAAAGACTTTAGTCTATTAAAATTCTTGAGAAATCAATTTCAGGCGAAACAGATTGCTTGTACTAAGAATTAGCATATTATCGTGCCTCTGGCATCTACTAGTTGGTATTATCGCTAGAACAATATTCTCGGCGTCAAAGAGGCGATACGCGGCACGCCACAGGGTGTGTTCTATCGAGATTGCAGCCACTGAATATTAATACGCATCGGCATAACAAACTATTTGCAACGCAATCGAATTACGAAACACCCTCTTGTATCAATATTGACGGTGCAAATGAATTCGACAGGTCCGAAACATGTATTTGTTTTTTATTTAAAAGTATGTAGGTAAAGGGGATGTTTGGTGCTTTCAGCCCTCGGTTTTATTTATCTATTTGGGCGTATGATTGCATGGTATTTAAATGTTCAACCAAAAAATTACGTATACGACACGGAAAACATATATGAGGACAATCGTGTAGGTACATTACTCGTATATGATTGTATTTTAGCCAGCATGAGTAGTGTTGTAAATAATGGTAAAACCATAACACGATTATCCACTTTTAAATCGTAATAATGAACCTGCTTGGAAATATGCCTACTACTAAAAAATCATCGGTATTTCAGCTTGCATTCAAGCTTCTTTTATTTTCGCATGATCGTCTTCCGACGTCTTCGCAGGATAATGCAAGATCAGGAATTGATTCTGTATATATGTTCGAGCATTTAACCAAGTAACATGGGAAAAAGGTAGAAAGATGATGATATTTCCGAGAATTTATATTTAGTTTACGTTTAGTCTGATGTATAAATACAAAATAGAAATTAAAGGAAAATTGGTAGAGCGCAGAATTCATGGCTAGTCGGTCCACAAACTTCACGAAGTCTGGAGTAGCAAACTAAAAAGGATTAGTTTAAAAGCCTTGCCGCATTGTACGCGCAGCGAAAGCGTAACTTGTAAGCGCACCGATAGACCGCAACCATAGAAATGTAAAAAACAGGAGAAGTGGCAAGGGGGCGTGTCTGTGTCCACGTGCCATGAGCAACATGGGCCTATACTCGGGAAATGGCCGACTCCGCGAACTAGTGCGCTTTCGACCGTGATCGTGATAAAATATAAAAATGCCGAGTTGTTCAGTGGTTTCCTGTAAAAACCGAAGTCAAAATAAAAACTTCGTATCTCATGCAATCACTTAACATATGTAAGTAAAAGTATTGTACTGTATTTGTCTTTAAAATCATAAAAAAGCAACAAATGGTAAAATATTTCTTACTTTTACTACGTTAGTTTTGTTTTCAAATATCGTAGCGGCTGTACTATTTTTGCAGCAAATACATTGCTCCTTAACCACTACCTAAGTATGTCGCTAAGTGACTGGACAAGCAATGTAAAAATTACAAAACGATACTTTATTTTTGCGGAGCGTCGCATAGTACGGCCGCTGTGTCTTGCGGCGAGATAGTGTTGTGGTTGTGAAGTTCCATTAACGTAAGCTATCGACATTATCAACTACCGGGCATATCTCCTTCTTTCATATATCTATGACCGCAACGTACCGCATGGCATAGCACTCCAACGCAACGTAGGTACACCGCATCAATGTGCAGTGCACATAACAAGACTTCTTTGGGAAGTCAGTGTATCGCTCCTATTTACATTCTCTTAATAAAATTAGTTTTCTATTTAACGGTACTGTAAAACTTATTTTTCATTATCTATATTTATGTCCAATCTATTAACAAGTAACTTTTGCCTTTATCTATATAAGGTCCCATTAAAATAGATGGACAAACTTTTAGAAATCATTCAGACCACCAAAATAAGGACGATGGTAAAAAAAATAAATAAGAAAAACGCATTAGATACTTACAAGAAAAATAATCAGCTAACCAAAATACACTAATGTGCCGGCAATTTATTATTTTAGGTCTAAATAAAATCACTTTAATCAGTGATTTTTTTGCTTGGATATCTATTTTAATGGGACCCTGTATACAGGGTGAAATTGAATACATGCGACAAATCGAAATGGGAGATTGTACTCATCATTATGAACAACTTTTACTATGGGGACCAAACCTGAAATCACGAAAAAAAAAATCAGCTGTTCCCTACATTTATGTTCGCATAACTCGTGAAAATGTAGGGAACAGCTGATTTTTTTTTCGTGATTTCAGGTTTGGTCCCCATAGTAAAAGTTGTTCATAATGATGAGTACAATCTCCCATTTCGATTTGTCGCATGTTTTCAATTTCAACCTGTATAGCATAAACATCACAAACCACGTCAACACAAAGTAAAAGCAAGTAAATAAAGAGGAAAGGCAAGTAAAACAACGATATCATGATATTTCATTACTTAAAACTGTATCAAATAAACAAGCATGACCTGTTTGAAATGCAACGTACAATATTAATTAAAGTCAGAAAGACGTGAAGCATACGCAACAATATTTAACTGAAACAAGAGTCGTCGCGTAAAATATTCATGAATATAAAACTGTTTTTTGTACATTTTCCGTAGAACTCGGTACCGCATTCATAGGTTTGTAAGTCGCGTTATATATCCAAAAGCCTTTTTTCCCGTTCCCTTAACGGCCCGGGCAGACACAAGCGTCAGTTAGACTTTTTATTTTTGAACACTCAGACTGAATCCTGTGGATGTTTTGATAGTGTATTTTTTTATGCGACAAATAATTCTTTTCGTTTAAAAGTTTGCAAACCGTTTGAAAAATGGCTTAGCGCATGATGTATGTGTGTTGTGATACTGAAAAATTGGGGATGTTTGACGAATGGTTTTTTTTTGTTGCGTGTGGGTTTGTTAGCGGAGTGGATATTCAATTACTGTAGCCACAGTAGGTTGGAGTTAGGTACGTGACGATATAAAAGTATTTTTATAACTCAAAGCTTACCAGTACAATTTAAGTAACACGGTAAAGGGTTTTTCAGCAATCAGTTACTTTTATTCGCCTTGAATATCATTTTAAAAATTGTCAAAATCGGAGTTAAAGAAGCTAAAGTAAAGTATTTAAAGAAAGCCCACAATTTTTTCAACAGTTTTGCCTATTTAAGTCATTATGTGTTAGGCCACACATGATCATTCCAGTATCAACGGCTCTGAAGATCACCCGAGGTATTCTTATCTCCTAGTACCTACTTGTGTGTTTGTTCCTAGTATTTATGTTATGAATATCACTGTATGTTTAAATAGATTAATATGTTTATGTGCATACAAAAGATTATCATCAATATACTGAGAAGGCACAGTCATTATATTAATCTCTTTAAATTTGTCTCAGAGGGAGTGTCTGGGACTTAATTTATAAATGGAACGAATTGCCCTTTTTTGTACAATAAAATAATTAAATATATACTAAATACTTAATTATTACCATCAAAAGCAGATTACTGCTCCAATACCAGATTAACAAAGGATATAATCATATTGCCACACGAAAATGCAATCTACAGCACGAGTGAAATGTAATGTATTCATTCATCCCGCATGTAATAGGTATTAATCGTTTGAAGAGCTTCGAATATATTTTCCGCGGTTTAATCAACCAATAAATGGAAAATGTTGATTTCAATACGGGTTACGGGAATCATTTGAAAATGCTACTCTTAAAGCCATGTTTATAAATCTAAATAAGGTTTGAATATTACTTCTCAATGTAATGTTGAACCTAAAGGTAAAATAAATTTGGAGACGGTTCTCGTAAGTAGGCTCATCTATCTTAATGACTTTCATACGGCTCGCGTACACCTGATCTACGACGAACCTTGTTCGTCGGTCGTCTGCCGAACTTGGCCGATTTAACCCAAACATATGTAAAAGAAAGATTCACGTCTAGATTTTAGTTATCGGACGTCATCGGAAAATGTCGGATAAAGCGGGTAGGCCGGTGACGGAGTAAGTGTACGCCTCGCGATAGGATATGATATTTTTTATTTTAAACAAATTAATTTATCAATTCGGGTAAAGCATTTAATTCAGTTTAAACGTTGTTGTGTTACAACACCAAATAAAAATAGCTTATGAAAATACCAAAATAAACTTGCAAAATTAAAACAAAACCTAACCTAACCCTGAAGCTAAAGTTTCCTAATTAGGGCTACTCGTACTCGTACCAATCGTATTTACGAATCCGAAGAAGAGAAAGAAATATAGAAACAAAACACGAAACGAATTATAACCAAACAACATCGACATCGTATAGAACGCGATAAAATAGGTAGTTAATGCAAATATAACACAAGTAGGTACTTAAGTCATTACCTAACAACAGTGATTTCCATTTCTGAAAATTAAATGGACTTGCAAATCTTATATCAATGCCCAAGCTAAAAGAAGAACAACAAAAAAAAAAGAAAGATACAAGACATAGAAGAATTGAAAACCAAAAGCATTATGTAGAACGCGTTAATACGGACAGTTGATGCAAATTCAACACACGCACGTGATACGTTAAATGATTTCCATTGACTAGGTATAGAACTGGCTAATATCAGCGACAACTCTGAAAGAAAAATCTAAAAACAAAACAAAGAAAGAATCAAAACACGAAACAATTGCAAAACGCACGACATCATGTAGAACGCGTTAATACAGACAGTTGATGCAAATTCAACACACGTACATGGATCGTTATCTACGACGATTTCAATCTGGGATACCGCAGATGGTGTTTACGGCCGCATGCAGTTTACGTGGAAATTGCATGCGCGCGACGCATTAGCGACTACCCGCAAATTACGAGCGCAATCTCCGACGAATCTGCGACCACTTTCATAATATTTGTCGACTTTATAGCCTCGTACGGAGTTTTATGCGAAAACTTTTAATAGCGAAATTGGTTTGTTGTGTAATGTGGTTAGAATTTTAATGAGTTGGTCCAGAGAATTTATATAAGTGTTAGTATTAACAAAAACACACGCTTCTACGAAACAAGGTAAAATTCCGTTGATATTTATAACTGAAAAAAGTATGCAATGTTGTTTTTTTTTTTCAGTGGCAACCATTAACCCATGTGTGCCTACTAGAAAGAAGCCGTTTGCATGTAAGCGCTCAACGGTTTTCACGATTAATTTCGTGTTGCTTCGAGTGTACTTCTCTGATGAACAATCGCTAGTTTTTATGATGTTGTGAGCAGGTAATATGAGTTCATTGTGCTCTGAAAACTCTAATTTCAGTCCTACCTTGAAATAAATTCCCCCAAATAATACAGGTGTCCAAATAAAAAACAACCATTTTCTTTTTCTTATTAGTCATTAATATTGTCCCACTGCTGGGCAAAGGGCTCCCTAGTCTCCTTTCACGTCTCTCTGTACAGAGTTGCAACCGATTTAAAGACACAAAAACCCAAACTTATCACAAAGATCGACAAAGCAACAAAAGGCTAAGAAAGATGCCATCTTTTTTAAAAAATAACAAAATACACGCACCGAAAAGGCGAACACAATACCTCACATAAACCTCCTTACACATCATCGCAAACCATTTTTCAGAAGGTAAATCCCGAACGGGTATCGCGACTAGATGTCTGTAGGCCTTATTAATGGCCTCACCTACCTGACTGAGACGGATGGCAGGTACTGACCTGACGTTGACCTTGCGTACCCTATTTATTCCAGGCCAATTTACCTTTGTTTTTATTGTGTTATCTTTGACGGTAGCATGTCCTTTCCTTTGTTGGAGAGGCTAACAAATAGGCGAGTGATTATCGTCGAGTAGGCGCTTTCTTTGATTCTTGTTTTTATTGTTTCCTTTATTAAAGTGTTGTAGATAATGTTGCAGGTTGGTTGGATTGTTCTTGCCAATTTCGTTTTGTTATTTCGTTGTTAATTGAGGAGTCTGATTTTGGATAAACGAAACTGACTACCGTGATTTTTGGATGTTTAGACTAGGAACTTAGATATTGAAATTGGATTTGGATAATTGAAACAAACTTTAGAAAATCAAATTGGCTCAAGTAAAATGTAAAAACAATATCTACTAAAAATATATTTCTAGCGATGAAAGCGCTGTTTTCCTACCTGTGTGTACTGCGGTCAGGTTTAAATATTTAATATCCAATCACGTCCTACAGCTTTATCTTATAACCGGGGAATGTAGCCGAATCTGTTTATTAAATGAACACAAGCCATTAACATATTCCGGGTACATACACCCTTAAAAACGAATACATACATAACTAGAATAATAAAGAACAAAACTACGTTGCTTTCTGCCTGAGGTAACGAAATAATGATCGACAGAAGACTCACTCGAAAATGTTTTACCAATTTTAAATGCCATATGAACAAAAAAAAAGGTACCGGAGACATGTTTTGTCATGTTCTGAAACTGATAACAAGACTCTTTTAAACCAGTTCCTTTCATAGCTTGATATGCTGCTGTCACCAAGCCAGAAAAGATAGCAAAAATCAAAAGATATAAAAAAATCTACAAATTCAGTGATGGCTTATGGATAAGATGCGCAAACTGAAACCATGAATTCAGCGCATGTTTCTAGACCCCCTAAGGTAGGCTAGGTATTGCCCTTTTCTTTCTTTCTTATTCTTTTTTTGTTCTATAGTACATACTGAATCCATGCTAACAGGTTGCGCGTCAATGTACCTGCCACCCTATATTTTTATTTATCCATTTATTTCAGGCATCAAGGCCCATATAAAACACATAAAATACAATATCAATATAACTTAAAATTACTATAAATACATACTACATTATAATTACACAAAAAAACTAACGCACACGAAGTGTCTGCGTCGTGTTTCGCTGACTGGTGTCATGTAGCCGGCCACGAAACCGGCGCGGCGGTACACAACACCCTTACCTTATTATAGTCTTTACCGTAGGTATCTGGTGATAGTGAACCAGACTAATTTTGACTCTGACTCTGATGACTAGCAAAGCCAAATTTGCTCTTGAAAACTCGACCACGCCGGTTGCGCTTGTAATTACGACTCTGGAAATAAAATAAGATCACTATAACCATAAACCCCCATCAAAATTTTTGGTAGGATTGTGACTAAATGATCTCGCTTTGATTTTTAACTGGTTGTTTGAATTACAGAAGCAATTAAAAAGCCATTGTAACTCGCGTGGATCCACGTTCGCCGCATACGAAGAGTTAAGTTGGACCTTCTGAGTATCCTTTTAGTATGTCGGCTTAGTTTCGTTATTTAATTATTCCGCTTCTAATCCAATCCCTGAAGCGATTTAATTCAGAAATCCCTACGAGTCCCTATTAATTTACTGAATGTTTGGGATAGCTAATTACTTCAATGTAGCTAGTAATTGCCTTCTATTGTGTAGTTTTGTTTCTCTTTATCTCTTCTTCCTGCGTTGCTTTATTACTATTATAATTATTCGGCAAACAAATACCGTTTTATTGATATTGTTTGTAGAATCTAAGTAGGTTATTTATGAGATAGGATAACTATACAATATTTAAGCTTTAAAATATTTGATTTACTTAGAAATTGATGGACAAAAATGATTGTAAAATGAGAGTTAGATATATAATTTATAGTCACTTTTCGTGTTTGGATTTTGATGCGGTTTTTACGATAATTTAGCGAATAAATAAAATAATAAATATTAAAATTACATATAACACGGTTATAGGTATCGATGTTTTGTCAAGTCGTAAAAACGTTTTTCTTTGCATGAAGATTGAGCCACTATCTAAATAAATGCTCTTCGTGCACAAAATCGCATGTTCATCGCTCGGTACAAATATTTGTATGGCCTACAGATATTTGTCCGCGTGTTACGGCGTGTAAGATGGTAGTAACTGCTCCCACAATATGCATAGAGCAAATGGTGGGCTTCTTAACTCAAGAAAGTGAGGTGCAGAAGATATTAAAATAAGTTTAGCACTGTTAGGTGAACATTTCAGTTTATACAGATATACTTTAACTAAAAAGATATCTCTGCACAAAAATAAAATCAATAAATCAGATTTTAAAATAATTTTCTAGGTTAATTTAATATGAACTTGCTGATGTAAATGGGTATGAGGTAATTTCATCATAATTCTGTTAATTAAATCATACAAATGAAACGAAACAAAAATGTACTAATCATTCAATAACAATTGAACATCGTTTCAAGTGCTAAAGCTACACGTACACAATCGACCCGTACCTTACCAACAAATAGGTTCACACTACACAGACTCCATACGCTTCAAAGCACCCGACAGTATTGGAAACAAGCCGTATACGGAACCCAGCTATCTAGTACCACAAAATACACAGATACAGAAGGCCGGCTTCATACAACGAGCAAAAACGCAAGCAAGCATAGACATGCTTCACGTACAGCGAGTGCAAGTGCACTCGCAACTGGTTTTTCGGCAAGATGGCCCGCGAAATTCAATTTTTTCTTACAAGTTTTGCGTTTTGCAGGTTGTACGTTGATCTAAATATGTTTGGCGGCCATAACAAATAATTATTTAAATAATTATAATCATCTATACATCTCTAAGTTCATAATTACCCTATTGAATGACTATCTCATGAAATGATGACATTTAAGGCTAATTAATTAATTAAGGAGTTGTATTGCTGATTCTAATGAATATAATTCTGTAAAGCCATATTTGTTACGGTCGTGAATCATACTTTAATCAACATACAACATGACACTGACCGGCAACTTGCGAAAAACATAAGTAAATTTGAATTTCGCGGGCTACCTTTGCGCATAAAGATCGCCGTACGTCCGCGTCTATGTACGCATGCGCCTGTTTTTGGTCGTTGTTTGGAGCTAGCCTTCTGTACATTATTCTTTTTATTTGGTGCTAGTACTCCCGTCACTACCCAATTGTGACAATATTCTGTCTGCAATATGCCTTCCAAAATAGGATTGCATACGCAATACAGTTTCTGTTTTAGACAATAATACTCTCACAGGTATATTTTGACTAGAATATACGGGAGTTTGAGATGTGGTGAATTGTTTGGTTGGATGAAGATAATTTAGTTCGGACCAATTATAAGTGACTGGCTTTTTGCCGCGGGTTCGCCTGCCTGGATGTCGAAAATTATCCTACGGGAACGTAATACCGAGATAAATAGTATACTAAGTCCTAAGGCAGGTCATGGTCTACCAGTGTGCCTTTGATCGCAATCCGATCAGCAGCCATTAAGGTAAAAAGACAACAGACAAACAGACAGACGAAGTTACTTTCGCATTTATAATATTAGTAGGAATGGATTAGTGGAATAGAGTTGGCTATTTAAGTAGTAAGTCTCTTGTATAGTGTTCTAGCTTCCTAAAATGCATTAGCACATTTTGTTACTTTCGGTGTGAAACATCCATTGGGGCGCCTCGGGGGTAAGACTGACTTGTACGTCGTGATGGCAAACGACATGACGCTTTCCTATGCCATCATTATGCCCCCTTTCCGCTGCCGCTCTTTTCTATTTTCCACAGCCGGGCGTCGCGTGACAGCCATATTTTTTTAGTACTTTTTCTATTTTAAGTCATTGACGGCCACCGCGAACACACGGTGTCCGCCAACAATAGATTTTCTATTGTGTCTGTTGTCTGAGAGTGAACGTGTTAAGGAACAATACTGTTTTTTTTTACAATATTCAGGTATTATAAACTCTAGAGTTGAGAGTAGGTAAAGCTATGCTGATGTTACTAAAAATAAGTTAATATTGGGCTTGGATTAATATATTTTAATTTTGTCAATTAGAATTCAGTACTTTTATTTTTTAAGTTGTAAAAATAAACGTCTAAACTGCCAAAAATTGTCATCCGTAAAAGGAAAGTCTAGCATAATGCTACTACTATGAAACCAAAAATGGTAGTGGCCAAAAAATGGAACAAACATATTCAAAATGGCTGCCTAATTTCTCTCTGTGCGGCTCTAACCACTTAATAGAATGATCGAAGCTAGAAAAAAACTATGCACACCAACTGTGACTGCACAATTTCTTGCTTGTTTTGTTACAATTGAATCCAACTGTCAACATTAAGTTCATTTGTTTGCAGTTACCGCACGGATAGTTCAGGAGTTGCGATTAACAACACAACTACAGAGATAACGTTCGCATATTCGTGCCAAAACTTGGTTTTCATACAAAGTTAGTCCTGCAACGCTAATCCGATGAAAGAATAACACTGGATTTATCATGCTGCGCGAGTTCTGAAAGTGGAATGAGTTCCCGAGTTAGCAACTAATAAATTGGATGGTTGTAATTAATTTTAGTATTAACGTTTCTACTTATCGTAAAAGTTATGTTTTAATAGTCACGAGTCATAATAGCTACGGCGCTACGACGTAGACGGCGCTACGGCGTAGCGGGCGCTACGCCGCGCCGCGTTGCTACACCGTCGTAGCCGAAAATCAAGAAAGCGACACTTTCGTTATCTTGTTATCATTTAATTGCACTTTTGGGGGTTATGTTATTTCTTTTGATTCCACTAAACAAACATGCATCAAAATGTGCTTTTTACTGTAGCTTTCAGTTGGTTGATTGGTGACGATCTAATCACAAATCATTTTAATCAGGAAATAATCCATTACAGGGCGAGGCTTATACTTAAAACATTTTATTTTTTAACTGTAGCTACGTACAACCGTAAAATCCATTTAACGTTTGTATTTTCACATTCAAACGCAGCTGCGTTTATTAAACTAGCTAGTTTAATAGAATATTCCGCGGATTAACTTGTACATAGCGGATAAAAAATGCTGACGGTGACGAGAAACAAATGGAAATCAATGTTCGAAACAAAGCGTGATTTGCATCGTTGTGAAATAATTTTTTCCCGACTACGGCGAAGCAAAAAGGAGGGTTATGATTTTGACCGGTATGTATGTATGTATGCATGTATGTATGCATGTTCATCTGTTCCCTCATAAGTTCATAACTTCTAAACTACTTGTCATAATTGGACGTATCGTTGGAAGCGTCTTGATCGTCCGCTGGTTATAGGCTATGTGACTTCACATTGAATATGGCGCCCTCTAGCAGACATAAAGTCATGATCTAAAAAAAAATCATGTAGTGTTGGATATCAAATGAAAGGGCTTAATTAGCACATTTCAAAAATATAAATATTACTGAAATAAGGCCCAAAATAATTAAATAAAAATAAGTTTAAAAAACTAAAACCCGACTACCGAAAAGGATGAAACAAGAAAGAACCAACCCGTGGTCGCATGCTACCATAGCTTTTAATATAATATGTTAGTACAGCGGCATGCGACCACGGGAAAGTACTTTCTTATTTCATCCTTTTCAGTAGTCGGGTTTTAAATACAACTGAACAAGCACTACTTAAATCAAGTACATTATTAATCAGTACATTTTATTATTGATTATAATCTTTAACTTCTTTCATTCATTATATGGCATCGACTTCATAGGTTATCTACATAATTATATGAATGTAAACATATTTGCTGCTGAATGAGGCTGTGGAATGCTGCACTGGTTGACGTCATCACGTCGACGCCGGCTCTCGCTGAAAACCAGTGCACTGGTTCTGTCTAATATAATATTTTGCATTTTAATTCGTTGTGTAATTATTATTTTGTTACTGGTTTTATGTTGAGCGATGGCTGTTTTACGTGGATGTAACGCATATTTTCCCCTGACTGTGTGTCTTTTTCTTTATGCGTCATGTTTCGTGCAAATAAATCTAATTTCTTTATTTCTTCTTTCATGTCGCCACCAACTCAGACCATCGTAGTCGACAACTGAACATAGGCCTGTCCCAAATGGCACCACAATGCTCATTCTCCGCGTTCCGCATACAGTCTGACCTACACCCTAATCGCGTAACACAGTATCAATCATAATCTAAATCATTTTGAAGTATATTACTAATCCATTGCTTCATTTGTTCGAAAAATTTGTCCTTTCAACAACGTAAATTACGCAATGAATGTTATTGAGCTGTCAAAATGAAACTCATTGATACTGATAGTGTGTTACGCAATTACCCCGCTCGCCGCCATTTTAAAGTGGTCGGTCCATCTAGCTATCCCACGCTATTCATGGTAATTCGCGGCCACCATCAAAGACTGGACTGGAGTCTTTGATGTATTGAGTCAATACATTTGGTAACTGTGTATGCTATACCGGAAACTCCAGTTCTTTTCCTAGTAAAATCATTCCGGATCTTACTCTTCAAAGAAAAAATAATAAAATATTTACAGGACAAGAATTTACAAGAGTATGCTTCGATGGTTTGATCAAGTTGAGCGGATGAATGGAAGGCGACTATCAAAAGGAATGTACAGACGCCAGCACACCAAGCTACTACAATCTGTCAAATTTCTTTAATAGATTCTCAACTTTATCGCTAAAGCATAAGGTTCAAAGTTGATTAAGAAAATTTGACAGTTTCGGGTAGCTTGATGTGCTGGCGTCTGTACAAGGCCGATGTGAGTGGGTCGCCGGGAGGGGACGCCTCAGAAGGTCATATACTGACCTTATGGTAATGTTCTTTAAAAAGGTCAGGTACGTTGTACTCGCAGCCGGCGCGGCGGCGTGCGTACATGAGCAGATGTATGAGCGTAAATGAAGCAAAATAGTTATGTAAAGAGCCGAGCAAGTGGCGTGATTTTAAGGGTCCCCGAAACGATTGCAAAATTTACTGTCAATGTTTTGTGTGTACAATGTCAATCGCTTCAATTGCATTTTGTAGACGATCATATTGCGCATCAATGTGTATCAATCACGAAAAACATTGACAATTTTAATTAAAAAAGAAAGAAAGAAAAAAAAACGTTTATTTGCGGTGAACATGACGCAAAAATAAGCATAAACACACAAATAAAATGAAAAAGAAGGTAAGGGAAACATGGGAATTGATCGTTTCGAGGACCCTTTATGTATATATTTATTTATACAGCCGAAACCGTGTCGAAAAGCTAGTGCCTTTCCATTGCTATTCCATACCGCAAGTAAGTAGTTAAACATTACAAAGTTCTACCTAACCAAACTCGAAGTTTTAGTGACGAATACGGCAAACTCGATATTTTGATATCAAGTTGGATACGTGCTGCAGTATATACGAGCATAAATATTCCGTTAATATAAATATTAATTTCATGATATTGACTGCCTTAAAATTTCAGTAAAATATGTATGATGTATTACCCAGTATCTGTGTTACACTGGGATTATGAATACGCGTTGAACAAAATACTTTATATTTTAATTCGTAGACTAATTATTATTTTGTCACTGGATGAAAATGTTAATATAACATTAATTAAATTAATGTTAGTGTACAGTATTACCCCGCTTTACTCGACCCCGTTAAGCGTGGTTTCACTATAACGCGGACTTCAAATTTCGCGTTAAAATGTCTCGCATTACGCGAATTTCTTACTTAAGAATGTGTATGAACATAATGTAAGTACATAGTCATTGACTTCTCTTTGGTCGCGGGAATCCCCGCTTTCTCTGAACGTTCTGATTGAAGAATTGGGGATTCCTCGTCTTACGACTTTGTTCTATGGGGATTCCCTCATCTGTTTCGTTTGTTCTATAATATGTTTATCTCGGCTGGCAGTCGTGTTTCTTGGAGATACATAATACATAATGTAACACTACGTTAAAAATGCCGCCTAAGAAAAAAAGAGCGTAACTTTGGAATTGAAGATAAAGGTGTTAATCGTACACCCCGATATACTTACGCGAATTTCACTTAACGCGATTTTTTCCAGAACGTATCCCTCGCGTAAAGCGGGTATTACTAGGTATATATCATTTTTATTTTACGAAGCGACGCGCGCGTTACCTGTGGTTACGTGCACAAACACGCTGTGAATGTAAGCGCAGGAGCTCTCGGTACCGTCCGAGACAAAGGCGAAGTCAAGAAAGTGTGTGTGTGAGTGCTGACTCGTCTTCACGCACATATCGTCACTCACATCACTAAAAGTCCTCTCTCATTGTTTAGCTAATTTGAGTTAGGACCAACTACATTTTTCTATTCGTGATTCTTTACATTTTGTTGCCTTTCAAAATGGTTATATTTTGAGATCCAAATAACATAGAGGTGCGACGGTTAGTGAAAAATGTAGTCGTCCTAACTCAAATCAGCTAAAAAATTAGAAAAATGAGATAGGACTTTTAGTCATGCGAGCGACGATATTTACAGCATTTCTGCACACGTGGTTAAAATAAGTAAAGCACGCATCGCTTTGTGACAAAAATACTGTAAAATAAATTAAATTTGAATTGTCTTAGTATGTTGATGAGGGTGTTATGTTTTAGGTTGCACCTATTTGTCCTCATTAATTAATTACAACAGCTTGAGTATGAAACTAAAAAAAGTAGCCAATTTCATGATCATTATATATCTACCAACTAATTTGAAATTGGTTTGTATTTTATAGGTAGAAAATGAAAATAAGGCTACTAACTTATTTTTATCCTTATTGGAATCATTTTCCGATAACACGTTTCACTGTACAATGCGGCTGAGTGATTGGCTCTCCTGCATCACGGATGGAAGGTTCAATCCACGCACGGAACAAATTGCTGGTCGCTGTCAGGGTATTTATTTTGCTTGAAAGATTTGTGCCTGTAATCGCACCCACGATTTTTTTAAGAGAAACTTCTTTAGGCGCGTTGAGCGAATTTTGGTAGGGGAAAATGTTATTTTTGCTCGCTTTACTGACATGTTAACAGTATATCTGGAGCTATATTATATGACGACGATATGACTATTATTATATGACGTGTTGTGATGGCTAATAGTGAAAGAGAATAATATATATGTATTATAGTACCTTTTGTCCACGGCTTTGCCCGCGTGGACGTCGGTTTACCGGGATAAAAAGTATGTGTTAATCCAGCTTATCTGTGCCAAATTTCATCCAAATCCACTCAACTGTTTGTACGTGATTGAAGTAACAAACGTTCAAACATAGGTACTAACTTTCACATTTATAATATTAGTAGGATATTCCCTACCCCACTCACTAGATCTTGATCGATAGAAAATGTGATCAGCCGCCGCCACTTGACAGTTTTTCACTAGCAGATCACAATGTGCAACTGAATTAATGCATAATATTATGAAAGTTGTTTGTTCAGAACCGTTCACTGAGTCGATTTCGGTCATATTTAATACACATATTGTTTTATCCCAAAAAAAATTAAAGCTACGTAAATTACAGACACAATTCCACTGTACAGTCAAAACAAATCAAAATGGACGAAGTACGCGCATGCGAATGTGTGCATAAATAGCTTTGTAATGTGACCACAATTTTCTGCCACAAACAGTGGTATAACCAATTTAATGAATTTGAATTTTGGGACATGTTTTATAAATAAACCTCTACAGTCGATTCCACCGTCGTTCACAGCCTACAGGAATGTACGAAACAACTTTACTAATTAACACTACTGTAGTAAGAGAGTACGTACTGCTCACGACGTGCAAGATAATGGAAAATGTTGAGACGATAGCGCCGCAATTCCAGAACTAATGATTTGGCGCCATTGACTTAATGCGGTTTCTAACTTGCCTGAATGTTGCCGGATTTGGTTAAATTACTTCTTCCACTAACATTTGTTTAATCATTGTGAAGTTAGAACGAAGTTTTCAATTGTTTGTGAGAAAGTTCTTGTGGAATTGGGGTTGAAGTTTTCATTGTAGACTTTATTTAAAGCTGGGGTAACTTTATCGGTGATTGGTACTTGAGGTTACAACGGTAAAAAGTCTGAAGGGGTTGGCACATCTATTCGACAAACGTCGATCAATGTTAAGAATCGACGTGAGTAGATCGATTTATGGTCGGATATTCAGGCTTCGGCTCTGCTTAGGCACCGGTCCCCCACAGTACCTATTTTTCTTTAGCCGGTTGAATGCCGTAATTACAGACACAATTAAAAAGCCATTGTGTCTCGCGTGGATCCACGTTTAAGCATACGAAGGGTTAAGCCCATGGCTTGAGAGCAAAGGTGGTCCCTTACGAGTTGAAGTTCGTGGGTTTGAACCGAGGCAGTCGCTTTACTTTTTGTAATTTTCATCATCACTGCTTTCAGAACGGTGACGGAAAACAACGTGAGGAAACCGGCATATCGTAGAACCAAAAATTTGATGACATGTGACATCTACTAACCCGCACTGGGCCCGCGTGGTAGATTATTAGTCCACTCCCTCTTGAAGAGAGGAAGTCTTTGTCCCAGTAGTGGGAACTTTATAGGCTTACTAGCTTTTGCCCGCGACTTCGTCCGCGTATATGTCGGTTATCGCGGACGCAGACGAAGTCGAAGTCGAATAAAAAGTAGCCTATGTCCTTTGTTGGGGTTCACACTTACCCTGTACCAAATTTCACACAAATCGGTTCAGTAGTTTAGGCGTGAAGAAAAGACAGACAGACAGAGTTACTTTCGCATTTATAATATTAGTTAGGATTAGGATTATGTTTAAGCCCATGGCTGGACAATATTTTTTTTTATTTCATTATCATATTGTGGTGAGAAAATCAATAAATTAACATTATAGTGAAATCGACTAAAGCCGTCGGCTGATCTCGTTTTCTATCTATCAAAGTGATCTAGTGAGTGTGGTAATACCCGAAATTATCAGTCTTCCCAAGTTTAATCCAGCACCTTTATAAGTCGGTAACTAGTTTATAATAATAGGGAGCAGTGGTGGTCCAGTGGTATCGTCCCGACTTACGAGTTGTGGACTTTTGGGACGATACCAACGCAGGCAGGCACTTTACTTTGTGTAGGTATTTCATTTCATCACCACTGCCCCTAAAACAATGAAAGAAAACTTCGTGATGAAACTGGCATGTCCTAGAACCAAAATGAAGACATGTGACGTCTACTAACCCGCACTGAGGACCGCGTGGTTTATGGCTCCATCTCACAGAGAGGAGGCTTGTGTCCTAGCAGTGGGAACGTTATAGGCGGATTATGCATACTACAATTACTATGATACCTTTACCGTTATTTTATGTAGAAAACAAATTAAGCTAGGGCAAAAGAGTAAATCGAATCAAATAAAACTATTCTGTACTAACTAAGTTACATGCTCATTAAGCGAAGTAATGGGATCACCGCCTGTAATAGAATCGGCACTGTCATTTACTCGTGGTCATTACAGAGCCTCTCTCGCCTTAATAAGAGGACCGGCTGTTATAAGACTGGGAATTAAAGTAAATAACGTCGTTACTTTGATTTTATTCTTTGAATTTTCTTGTTTCTTGAAGGTTCAAATTAAGAAACTGTTTTTTTTTTTACTTGTTTGAAGACTGTCATATTCGCTGTTTAGATAATATAAACATTGACATTACATCACGCCTGTATTCCCCCAAAGTGTTAGGCAGAAGTGTACCCAGACCCCTGTTTAGTTATTATATTGAACTAGCTGCGCCCCGCGGTTTCACCCGCATAAGTTTCGATCCCGTGGGAATATTGGGATAAAAATTAACCTACATATTATAATCCAGGGTGACGGCTACCTCCATACAAAATTTTATCAAAATTGGTCCAGCCGTTTGAGCGCGAAGAAGTAACAAACATATAAACACACACACACTCACAATCTTTCGCCTTTATAATATTAGTGTGATAGGTAATACGGACCCACAACTCACAACTCCACGTCAATACCCGAATTTAGCGGACGAAAATATTGAAAAAAAAATCGAAAAAAAAACAATTCGATGAATTCTATTGAGAACGCAACTGCCCATCCCGTAATAAATGAACGTCCAAACGTCATTCAAAAGCTCTGTAATAAAAAAGACAAAACAAAAAAACTAACTGAATTCAAACCGCTTCCATTAGTATTCCAGGAACTAGAAAATCCACTGCTATATTGACATATTTTCAATTTACTACAGGTGATGTTAGGTCATGTTAACATCATTCGGGAGATGCCAAAGCCAGCACAGGATATCTGTTGTTACTGATGCATTTCCTCAGAAAACCTAACAGCCCCCATTCAAGGAATACAAGGCGTGCTACACACTTGTTCGGGTTGGCACATTCGATGCAGCTGACAAGAAAGCAGCAGTGAATGCTTCTGCGAATCACGCACCCCCGGCCATAGGTAAAGTTGAAACACCGCGGTGGTTTTAGCCGGTAAGAGTCATGCCCCTCTGTCCCCCCCACGATGGAGGAAGTCCATGAGGATTTCCACCGCACAACAAAAAAGAAAAAAGGCCCAAAGCAATTACTACCTACATACATACGAGTACATTTATTTGAGTTTGCCGCCCGGCTGTGCAACCCGAACATGTTCAGCACACCTATAGTAAAAGTGCGCAGTGCTGCACACCCCCACCCTATTTCAAGTTAAACAAATATCAACTTTATTTCAATGACAATTAAGTTGATTTCAGAGTGACTAGCACTATTGTAAAAATTATAAAAATTGTTGAAGTTGTAGCGTAAACTGAACTTTATTGTGTAGGAATTAAATTGATTTTTCCATTAATTCATATTTGTTTACATTTTTGGCAAATAAATCGCGAACGCAGGATAAGTACTTACGTTTATTTGATTTTGCCGCCCGGCTGTGCCACCCGGACAATTTCAGCACACCTAATATGGTTAGGACGTTAACCGAGTGATTGCTGTCGGAAGGAGGCCACCATAACCACTTTCTTCTCCCCTAAAGTATCCATATTATCGTCATCATCATCATCCACAGCTCGACATCACCGATTACTGATTACTGAGCATAAGCTTGTCTTTTCTAGTGCCAATTTCCACGCTCCTGTGTCAGCCTCATCCAGGTTCTACCCGCGATACTTCATCTGCCAGTCCTTGGACGCTACTTGGTCACTGCCTTACTCCACTTGCCATCACTGCGCCTTGCCATTTGAGTTCTATAACTCGTTTTCCGATATCGAAAACCTTCCAGGGGATATCCGCTCAACTGCCGCGAAATCTCCTATAGATCGGTAACAATAGAAAAAGTACATAATTGTGTCTAAGTAGTGACAGTTGAGCTACTACAAACTGTTTATAAGGTAGGTATAATAATAGCCTTGGAACATTGAAATGGTTTTAATGTGCGTTCATTTCACGCATCAGGCTTTTTAATCTTTTAATGGCTCTTGACAGCATTTTTCATCATGATAGGCTTTGTACGCAAATGAAATACCTACACGGATTTTTACTTTAATTAAATTTTTTATTGAAATTACGCTCTATCTCTGTAAGAACGTCATTCGTTTGAGTTTTATGTGGCCATAAATTATTGCATTTGATGAGATTTTTTATTAAAATCTCTTTTTAGTAACTTTTTATTAAAATGCAATTCGGTTTTATTGCCTAACAGCTCACTGTTCAAATTGTGAAACTATATGTAAAAATATAAGAGGATTTCTTACTGTAAAAATTCAGTGAAATCATTCGAGTTAGATATAATTAATTTAATTAAACATGGTTTAACACGAACTACTTACTTACTTCTGGCTGCGCTGCTGGGGAGTTTGTTGCGCCACTTCTTCTTCCCAGCTAAAGCACTAGGAAGTGGTGAAGGGCAGGCGTTTTGGGACTGTCTTAATACGTTCAAAAAGTGCTGATTCTCGCTTGATTTGAACAAAGGACTTTTGGTTTGATTTCGAATAAGTTTTCTTTTGTTTACCTATGTATATCTACAAACGCGTGCTAGATCTTCAGTGGCAAAAACTAGTTGTGCAACAGTTTAAACAGAATCTCTAGGACTTAGCTAGAATTATTTTAAAATAATAAAACTTTACAATTTAAGATTATCCGTTTTATGCCCAACCCCCTAGTTTTAAGTGCTTCCCACAATCTCGAATACAAGCAAGGCTATCAACATTGTAACAACAATCACGTCCAGTTTTATCACCATCCGAACTACGAGACATAATGAAGATATATCAAGCATCATAAACGGGCTCCTATTCATACATTATGGTACTCAACGGATTAAAATTACTTTTTAATGTGGTTCTGTTATCTCAAATGAGATAACACTGTTACGATACGTTAAAACAAACATTTAAAACCTTTCAAAAGCCTCTTTAGGTTTATCTTTTGAATTATTTGGAGGTTAGTTTTAGTTGTGTGGTTTAGTTGGATTTTGTTTATGATGTACCATTTATGTTATCTTATAGTTGGTGGATGCGGGTTGCGGTTTATTGTAAAAGTTGATACAGTTATAGTAGTTTTATCTCACGATGCGACACGCTACATGTAAAAAGAATATTGTAAGATTATGTTAGTACATATTCTATTAAGTATAAAAAACCGTAAAAAAACTACTTTACTAAAACTTAATTTTTAATTACGTGTATATTTTCAATTTTGTACAAACTGGTAGGTGTTATAAAAACAGAACATACCTAATTAAGTAAGTAGGTACTTTTGTTTCCAATTTGTACTTTCGATTATTATTGGAACAATAATTTTAAACAATCCTGCTAAGAAGCCCTTTCTAATGCCTAGAACCTGTTTAACAATTATTGTCTTAAAAACAAGCTTGCTTCATTTAACTCGTTTGTAAGTTAAGATTTGATAAATAGAATGTTAGACAACACTATTCTGTTTTTATAACACCTACCAGTTTGTACAAAATTTAAAATAGTTGCGTTAAAAATTAAGTTTTAGTCATGTAGTTTTTGTTATGGTATTTTACAATAGAATTTGTACTTAATATTATGCTGCCAGTCTTCTGGGCACGTTTCCGAATGACAGCGATGCGGATGAGTACTTCGACGTTTAAGTGTCCTTTGGTTTTTTATTTTTTATTTATTTGTATAGTAGGTTAGTTAGTCTTTTCTTTTAGTATCTAGTGTATATAGTTATATTGTAATTATGTGTGTATATTATAATTATGTTTTTACATGTTGTTTACAAAAATCTTATTTCCTTGTGTAGTTACATAAAGAAAAGCGCTACGCCCATACACACTAGAATAAAAAAGAAAAATATTAATGTAATATCCCGAAACCACACTATCTGTAATCCCTACAGTTATTTGCACAAGAAAAACACCAATATTTGAACAAATAAGCTGTGTATTCCACTTTTCCTGTTCACGTAATTGCTACTTCGTTGCTATAGGTACCTACATTTGTGGGTAGTTTTACTTTTTGTGAATTGTTTTTGTGGCCACACGAGCGGCTGTGTTTACAGAAGGTACCTAAGTGGATTAGTTGGTTACCCCTGGCTTGCAGTATTGATTAATTGGCACCATTTTAGGGTTCCATAGAAACGGGTTTTGTCAAAGGAAGATTAGACAAAATGACAGATTGTAGAAAGATTTCTACCGTCGTATCATGGCGACGAAGAGAAGAAATGTTTCTATTCTTCAGTCGACAAAAGTCTACAATGTGACAACCAATTTTTTTCTACTTTTGACACTTGGGGGTAGAAACATTTCTTCGCAACAAGTGTCAAATGGACACACACATTGGACTTAGACAAAAATCTATATTGATTTCACTTTAGACATTGGCAGAATAGTCGACATCGGCTTTGCTTGCCATTTATTAAAAATAGAATAGAATATATTGATTTTAAAATTTGCTCATCTTTACTATGGAATGTTTATTACTGTGTCTTTGTCTTCATAGAAACGGGAGTCTACGTGTCGCCCCGTGCTCGGGCAGAAGAGATGTCAAGATTGATAGAAAGAACTTTGTCCATTCTTGGTAGAATAGAGATAGAATTGGTAATGCTGCGCGAGCTGGACAGTCCCTCGTTATTTCTTTGGTCAGTCAGCCTCGCTATTTTTTTGCTAGTCACTGGCTATATTTTTACTATGTCTTGAGGTTCTTGTATAGGGTCGCAGGGACATCGACGTACAAACTGTAACTATGTATACAACACATGTTTCTAGACCCCCTAGCGTAGACATTTTTTTCCTGTTATAAAAAAATCTGCTAATTTATATAAAAGTGTAATACCTATACGGTCAAAATGTATGAAACAGCAATTTTTTTTTAAATAACTGCCAAAAAAATTTAAAGCCGGGACATTCAGAATCTTGTTCTGAATGCATGTACGTAACACACTATCAGTAGCAATGGCTTTCATTTTACAGTTCAATTACTTATTTTATGATTAGTAATATCCTTCAAAATAATACACTCAGGATGCTGGTTGCGTATCGATGTCCTTCCACTCTGTACACTTAGGTTGCTGCTTGTACACGAGAAAAAGGAACAGATGGATTTTGCACCATGTTTCGACTATTATTACAACAGTGTAGGTACTTATTTCAAGGTAATCTTCTTTTCTCTTTTAAGAGAACTTTAAAATATTTTAACGTAAACGCATAATTGGCTGATGTCAGTTCTAATATAACAGAATAGTAGTCAACTTGTAGTCTTTATATTAATGACATCCACACACACACACTATGTTGAGCGATCAAATCAGCACAAAATTCAAAATTCACAAACCATTAATAAATTCGCACTGTCCATTATAATTCTAAAGCGCGCGAAAATAAGCGCTGGCATTGATATTAAACCTCTATTGACTGCAAAATCCGGAAAATTCAAAATGGCGGCCTTAACAAAGTGAAGAGGGGCTTTAAAAATCCCGTCATTTCCCCTTAAATAGGATTACTGGGAATACAAAGGACATTATATACGTAGGTATACAGTATAATGTAACGTTACTGATGATACAAAATGAGGTTCGGTGATGCGAGTGACGGATTTTGGAAGGCCCGAATATCCGGCCGAGCTTAGGTGCCACCCCACCGACGCCGACGTAGGACAATGACGTTGGCCAATAAACGCGCTGGCTTAAATAGGGGCTCACATAATTAATGAGTACATATTTTGCGGATTTGAATTCTCGTTAGTGTGTATACCTACACACAACTGACACGCGTCGACGACAGAGGTAACTGCAACAGTCGACGGGTGTCGGCGGCGGCTGTCGACAATATCACATAATTAGCCTATAACGTTCCCACTGCTGGGACATAAGCCTCCTCTCAGTGAGAGGGAGTGGGCCATAATCTATCACACGGGCCCAGTGCGGGTTGGTAGATGTCACATGTCTTCGATTTTTTTGTTCTAGGCATGCCGGTTTCCACACGATGTTTTCCTTCACCGTTTACAATATGCTGTCGACAACATGCTGCTCCTGTATTTGAGCACCGTACCTAAATAAACACTTTGACACGTTGTCGACGGCAGCCGCCGACTTGTCGACGATTGCAGTTGGCTCAGTCATCCACGAGTGTCGCTCGTGTGTATAATATGCACACTTAGGCAAAATTCTGGACATCTGAAACCGAGAACTGGATATTTGATTTCAACTGCAATTTATATTCGAATAGAGCCAGAAGCGCTTTAGTTGTAGCTCCCAAGTACTGTTACTATCTACAATCCAAGTACTGCTGAAGATAAAATTGGATTAAATCGATAACCGGAGTTTCAACAGTCGGTAGCAGCCGAAGGGTGTGTTGCCGCATGCAGGTGAGTAATATAAAGATAACTTGATGCCTCTGTCTGTGTGTCCACCCCTTTAGTTTTCCGTTTTTCCCTTTAATCTTTTATTGGATTTGTCTGGTAAAAATCCGTTGCGAATATACAGCTGTAACTGAATCTGTCACTCGCGAACTAGCATCTACCTAAGCCCCTACCTAGATTTTGCCTTTATATTTGAAGAGGAATTATTGTCGTAAAAAAATATAAGTTACCAAACAGCATTTTAGTTAAAGCAAAAATAATCTTAATACGCTCAAAACGTTTTGTTCTACAAAATTTATATTAAAGTTTTTAGTCACTCATTTAAATTACTAGCACAGGTATAGTTTTATCGAATAGTTTTATTGTACGAAATAAAGCATATTCATATTATGAATAATTACCTACATAGCTCATTAACCATTTAATTACATTTTTGTTATCATACCTATGCGAAATAAAGCGAACATCAGTAGAATATTTTTGAACTTATAGTACCTGTAAATCCATTGTTGTAATGATATGTTCATTTTAATATAAATATTTTATCCGACCATAACATTCACTTTAATTGTACAGTCAGCATCAAAAGTCGAAAATCTTAGTTATTGAACAAAATATTTGTTCAAAATTGCAGCAGAAGTACAATTTTTAGAATTCTTTGCTATTATGTGAGAAGCTAAAAAGCAGTATTGAAAAAAATTGTTGTCAATCTAGCAACATGTAAAAATGACACCTACTACAACCTATGTAATAACTGAGTTAATAGGTTTTTCCAAGTAATAATAATGGCAATTCATGGAATCGGGTAACGGGGAAGTTATGAGCAGTGGTGGCCAAGTGGTATCGACCGCGACTTACGAGGTAGGTCGTAGGTTCGAACCCAGACAGGTGTAAATTATTTCATCACCACTGCTCTCAAAACGGTGAAGGAAAACATCGTGAGGAAACCGACATGTCCTAGAACCAAAAATTCGAAGACATGTGACATCTGCCAACCCGCACTGGACCCGCGTGGTGGATTGCGGCCCACTCCCTTTTACCGAGAGGAGGCCTGTGTCCTAGCAGTGGGAACATTATAGGCTGATTATGTTCTGTATGTATGTATGGAATCGGGTCAACCGGCATACATATTACCTACATAATCAACTGATCATTTTAATCAAAACTTTAAAACTAACTACAAAAACAAAAATAAATGCACCTTAAGGCATATACTCGTAAACATGGCGTTTTTTATTGGCGCGTTACATGTAACGTACAGACGCCAGCACATCAAGCTACCCGAAACTGTCAAATTTTCCTAATCAACTTAGAACCTTATGCCTTAGCGATGAAGTTGCAAATCTATTAAAGAAATTTGACAGATTGTAGTAGCTTGATGTGCTGGCATATGTACGTTGCCTACGCGTCGAATGGCGCGTTTTCTGCCTTGAAAAACCAGCGCTACAGTGGCGCCGACGAGAGATGCGTTCTTGATACCTGTCAGATTCATACAAACGAATACGTGTAATACGTGTTTTGCGAATTTAATACTTATTAGCTACTATAATAAAATTGTCGCATTGTCATCAGGAATGCAATTTCTCGACGGACAGACTGTAGTAGTTGCAGTTACAGAGGATACGCGAGGGAAATAGCCGTGAGCTATTGTGCATAGGCCATTACCGTCGTTTATGTGGCTGAACCATCTAAAATTATGAACAGTGTTTATTTACGTACGAACCCAATAACCTATTATCAGTTAAAGACAGCGCTACTGATGGTAGCCAGAATAATTATTAACTGCCAGTATCATAAATAATCCTACAGATCGCTACTCATTTATAGATTATTGGGACGTTAAAACCAGAGATAGATAGGTTTTTCTACCTCCAGTATGCCATGATGGTGCTAGATAGGTAATTGGGTTCAGCCGTTAATGAAATACAAATATACAAGTATTAGTGCCTGTATTGGCTGTATAATTACCCAAACAATATTTACAACGAGCACTGATCACTTCCAAAGACTACAATATTCGAGTCCATGCAAGCCAAACTGTAAGGGCGCTGTAATGTTAGTAATCCTAGCGAAACTATCAGAGCAAGTACTCGGCCAGTAGTTATCCAACTTTGCCCAGCACCTATACACTGTTCTGAACTAACTTTAGCTTATTCAGGAAGGCGGAACTTCGTTGTCCAGTTCGGGATAAAAGAAAAATAGAAAGTGTTCGACTGTTTTTCCTGCAGGTAAAGGTGGAATTCGAATTATAATCAAAGCTGGATACGGTTCATTCTTCTCTTGCAACAGGACAAACTAGAATAATAAATGTAGGGGTATGTGGTAAACATAATATTATTATAACCCGTCCTCAAGGTGTTACGGGCCTGATCAGGGAACGCCAGACGTAGGTACATTCATCTAAGTGTCACCACTCAGGGAAGTTATTTTTACCCCAAGAGACGAACTTAAAACTACTTAAGGAAAATACGCAAGGGTAGCTTGTGTGGTAACGTGACGGGAAAGCTCAGTGATTCGTCAGCTTGTGACAACTTACACCCCTCCCGCACCGCGCAGCTACCTCAGGCAACGTCACAGTTGCGTGGTCGGCCTATAAAAAAGTGGCGATGGAATGTAATTATCTGAGATTACGAAAATTGCTTTAAGACACCATCAAAAATATTTATTTTTTACCTTCAGACGCCGTAAAACGAAAGCTAGCCAGGCGCAAACGTATGCTACACAGAGTGACGTCACGGAATTTATTATAGTGAACGGTTTCATTTAACATTGCGTTTTACACCATTTAAACGACGCAAAATGATTCCTTTGCCGCCTTCCCCGTTTAATGATACCAAGCACGTAGGCTTTAGCCGCACTCGACGCAACACGCACACCGGCACACGTAACAAAGTTTTAATCAACTGAATAAAATCCGTCTGTCTGGCAATCTAGCGCAAATCGAATCGGTACTGAAGTTGAGCCATATTACGCAGTCTGGCTTCAACCTAAATCCATAAATTGTGTGAGTGAAAAATTCCCTACAGATTACGAAAAAAGAGACATCAGAAATTGGAATTTTATTTTGTAAAAAAAAGTAGTAACGTTTTTCGTGATTATATTAGGGTTAGGTACTTATGTCCTAGAACCAAAAAATTCGAAGATGTGAACCAGCATTGGTCCCGCGTGGTAGATTACAGCTCACTTCTTCTCGAAGAGAGGAGGCCTGTGTTTTAGCAGTGGGAATATTATAGGCTGATTATGTATGTACCCGAAGGATGCCAACGGAACCCAATTACCTACTAAGGCTCCGCTGTCCGTCCGACCGTCTGTCTATCACAAGGCTGTGTCTTTTGCACTGAGTAATAAACTTGAAAGTTTCAAAGAGCGTGTACTGATATGGCCGCTATAACAAAATATTTAATCGCTTAATCCCCGCTAATGAGACACAATTGATTTTCTACTGTAATGGGCCGCTAGAGGCCCGCACCGGGACGGAGCGATTAAGGGGGTTGCCATACAAGAAACGTCTTAAAAAAAAAAAATTGTATTATCATATTGTACGGTGGTACGGAACCCTTCGTGTGGGAGTCTTTTTTCATCATAAGTTTTTTCTGTGATTCTAAATCTTGCTTAAATATGATCCAATTTTCGAGTTTTTGTTACATTAATAACTTGATATTATACCGTTACTATACTACCGAGACAATGAAACTGTAAAGTACTATTTTCCTACAATTTTGCCACCAGAACTCCTCATCTCTTGATTTACACTAACAAATAGTTTTGAGGGTCACTTAAATTCAAGACGAGTGCAATTGAAGATCGAGTCAACGAGTTTTCATACCCGTGTCACCCTTTTCAAATGGATGACATGCGCCCTTCAGGCACCCTTACTTCACACCCTACGGATCAAAGTGCCATAACACGATCTTCAAACTATGTAACGAATATATTCTGGTTTTAAGTTTTCTTCATTACAATTTTTTCTGAACTGACGTTTGGCATTTTAATTTTTACCTATGTATTGAAATAATTCGTGCCTTTTCGCAGCATTTATTTAGAAATCAAATCACCCACGTTTTCGGTCTGTTCAAGTACCTAATAATATCTATGCCAACGGTCTCGTAAGTCGGCCTTTTATGATTCTTAAAATGAAATAAATATTTAAGTAGTCCTTATAATGTTCTCGACTGAAAGATATAATGACGACACTCAAACATGTTTCCTTTTATTCGGGGAAAGCTTGATAAGATATTGAAAAGCATTGAAGGAACAGGATGCGACCGCTATCAATGGTACTACTAAATATTAATTAAAAAGCTTTTTGATTTTTTGTCCTGTAGCCTGGCACTATATTTTCATGAAATATTCAACACAGCCCGAAAGTCTGACAACCGGTCTTACCAAGGAGTATCGTCTTACCAGGAACTGGATTGTCAACATCAGAAAGGCAGTCGCTCCATGTAAAATACTGGTATTGAGCTGCATCCAGTTCGACTTGAAGCCCACCCCAACGTAGCTGGTAAAATGCTAGACAGATGATGAGTAGAGTTGAAGTAAAACAGCATTTTAAAAACTCTATTTTAACCACTGGTTTTTGAGGCCAGCACCATCAAACAGTATGATTTATTGAAACCGAAAACGAAAAAATATCCGTTCCAAAAAAAAAGCGGTCCAGTATTTCAGCACATCCAACGTATCCGCGGGTAAAAGCTTGTCACTGTGCGGGCGTTGATTTTCCTCTGACGCTGACGCCAGGCGCAGGCGACAAAAAATCCAATGTGTAAATTGCGATACCAATACCTTCATATACGTGATTTATATATACCTATACTACTAATAATAAAGCTGAAGAGTTTGTTTGTTTGAACGCGCTCATCTCTGGAACTAGCAGTCAGATTTGTTTTTTTTTTATTTGAAAGCTCAATTTTTGAGATAAGCCATAGGATATTCACCATCAAGCTAGAGCTGTAAGGAGCCGAGAAAAAATGAAAAAAGTCAGAGAGAACGCTAAGGGGCCATCTCCACAAGCGAGAGAATCACAGCGTAAGTCTCGCCGTGCAATCAAATTTTCGCCGCGATGATATCGCCGTGTGGAGACACGTTCTAAGAGAGTGTATAGAAATACGTGGCACGACGATAATATCGCCGCGATTCTCTCGCTCGTGGAGACGGCTCCTAAGTGAAAATGAAGTAATAGCGCGGGAAGGCATCGCATCGTCTGCCCGCGGTATTACTTCGTTTTCGCATAACGTTATTTCTAACTTTTTTCATTTTTGGCGATGGGGTGGGACGGGAAAACAAGAAATTTAACGTAGACAAGGTCTTGAGCAGAAGCTAGTAAAATATAAGAGACGACCACTGTAATAAAGTACTCGCCACAGTTTCTTTAATATTTAAATTGGAAACACGTAAAATACTATTGGAAATTATTATAGTCGAGAAATTCAGACATTCAGAGTCCCTATAGTCCCCAGTGGATATTTGTCGTTTAGGTAAATATTTCTGTAGCAAGCGATGGCGTTGGGACCAATTTTCCGTTCGTTCGAAATATTTACACATTACAAACTTACACCAGACGGTCGAAATTTCAATAACCAGCCCAACTTTAACAAAATATAGTAGTAACTGAAATTTATTGCAGCAACTTTTTCGTAGTTACCAGCATATGCTAACCATTTTATATGGGCTCCTGTATCCACCACTCGTTTTCCAATACAAAATTTTATTGGGAAATTCTATTTGAAATTCGTTTAAAGATGATATTTGTGCGAGTTTGAGCCGTATTATTATCATATTCAAATATTCAGATGTACTATGGAAATTGACTAAACGTATGAACATACACGAAGGTTTGCGGGTTTTCTCTGAGAACTGTGTTTGCATAGAATCAAAATTCAATAAGGAATTTATTTAAACCTATTTCCATAAGTATTCTAGTTTTTACCCGTAGTGATAACGTTTGAAGAAGAAATCATTCTCAATCTAAATATCTTTGATGAAAATTAGGCATAAATAATGAAGATTCAAAATGAAGTCTAGGCCTACGCAGACGTCAGAGGGACTCCATTACTCTTAGGCATGAACAATATTGATGTGATAGTTGTACGAGGCCGTTCGATCATTTAGATTTCATACATGTAATGCCCAAGACTAGGAAACATTGCTGACACATTAAGCCCGTATTTCCGATGATACATCACCGAGACCAAGTTGCCTAATTATGAAGGTACATGGATTCACCAACAAGAAGTCAAGGTGTACCATGTGGTATAAAAAAGTCAAAATCGACAGATTTGTCTAAAGGTAACAGAAGCAATTGTCTTTTTGTCGTCTCGACTGATTTTTGTACTGCCTTAAGCAAGAAACTCGAGGCCATTTGCCTTCAATTATTCTCTTGTACAGTTCAGCTCATGGTCGCGGTAAAATTATTAGCCAATCAGCAAGTTCTGGTATGGTAAACCCTCTTAGATCAGTGGTGGCCCAGTGGTAATGGCCCCGACTTCCGAGTCATGGATTCGAACCCATGCAGGCGCTTTACTTTGTGGAAATAATTTCATCACCATTATTCTCAAAACGGTGAAGGAAAACATCGTGAGGAACCCGACATGTCCTAGAACCAAAAATTCGAAGACATAATGACATCTACCAACCCGCACTTAGCCCGCGTGATAGATTAGAGCCCAGCAGTGGTAACATTGTAGGCTAATTATGTGTAACTGCCCAGAGTGTCGTGACGACTAAAAAAGTTTATATTGGACCATTGTCGTCGGTTCGAAAATGGCCATAAGTAGAAACTGAAACATTATGCAAAACAAACTATCTTTTTCGTAAGATACCTAAAATTTTCTCTCCACGTACCGTGTGCGAATCGTCAGGTGCGGAAACTTTCATCCGTATGTTTCTAAAGTAGGTATCAGTATCCGTGGCGAAAAGACTTCAGTACCTAATGTGTTTCGAAATAAAACTGCTATTTGTTTAGACTGTATGTTTTGTTGTTACCAAAAGATTTGCGGTTACCTTGGTTACAATCCGAGTGGCGGGGATTATTCTTGTTCGAGACATCACCAGAACGGAGCTCCCCCTTTTATAGTCGTGAACAAACGGTGGAGTTTCTTGCCCATTCTTCTCCATACGAAAACTACCTTTTGGAATGGGCGACTAGAATCAATTGTTTTACTATAATTTTTGACGTTCAAAAGTGCCTTTAGTGTGCCTAATTGAAATAAATGATTTGACTTTGACTTTGACGAAAAACTTTGACGTTTCTATCTACCGTCATCCAAAATATCAACGACATAAAAGGTGGATATCCGTTTGGAATATTTTCTATGTTTTGCTACATTATTCCTTAATATTTTAACTAGACTACTTTTACAGTAATATTTTATAAACATTACTATTTTATCAAGTTTTAACAGTAAAATGATAACAATACCTATAACTAGGATAATCTATTAAACGCAAGTCTAACCTATCAAAAACCGATTAATGAGGCACATATTAATTATACAGGTATTGATCGTGGCTCTATTGGGAGCCGGCGCGGCTCGTCTCTAAATGATATTTAGTTTGTAAAACAAAAAAAATTAGTAATCAGTCTGCAATTAATGTATTATGACGATAGGGCTTCTGAAAAATATATGGTAGAGGCTTAATGTATTTATGATACAAGAATACAAATTATATTTATGTTTACAAGCAAAGGTATTTTTATCTCACGAAGCGACGCGTGCTTTACTTGTGGTTATCAAGTGTACGGACGCCAGCACATCAAGCTACCCGTAACTGTCAAATTTTTCCCATCAACTTTGAACCTTATGCTTTAGCGATACAGTTGAAAATCTATTAAAGAAATTTGACGGATTGTAGTAGCTTGATGTGCTGGCGTCTGTACAAACGCGCTATGAGTGTGTGTGTGTTAGGCGCAGGAGCTCTCGTTACTATCTGAGAGAATGGCGAAGTCAAAAGTGTGTGTGTGTGTTATATGTGACGCTACTCTTCTTCACGCACACATTCACAGCGTGAATCACGCTTTAATGGGTACCTCAAGTAAAGCGCGCGTCGCTTCGTGAGATAAAAATACTGTACCTGTAGGTATGAATGTAAATCAATACGCTGTATATTGATTGAACCGTGTCACATAGGCTTGCCCGAAGTGTTTATTGGAGGCCTACGACAAGCTCTTAACGCGATCTATTTTAGGACCTAAACTGAACTGTTCTTCTAATTCGTACCATGACGTCAGTTTAACGATTCAGTTTAAGCCGTGCCATCTGCTGACAGCGATTGTCCCAAACTGAGTCGCAAGTTTTGGTTTCATTCATACTTGTTTGGTACCATGACGTCCATAGAGCAGCTCAAGCGATGCAGTTTAGGAAACTAAACTGAAATATCTTGTGTTTGAATCGTTTTTAATTAGATCATGGTAGGCCACCTGCTCTCTAAATACTCGGCCACTTTGTACAGCTCACAATATCAAAATGAATATTACACGTAAAATAAAGTAAATCCTGAAGTACCTGCTTGTATCCATAACATGATTAAAATAACGCTCATACCATGTCATAATAATTGGGCAATTTATTTTATGCATGGTATGCCTCTGGCAGTTTTTAATAAGTAAAGGTGAAATCAAATTGTTGTTTATTTTCTGTTAACTTATTGCATGTTTAAAGTTTAATAGGAACTACATTATAATCATGGATCTTTTAATGTTCATTGTGGTAATTTTTATGTGTCAGTCAACCTCAAAAAGATCGATCAGAATTAATTTGATTGTGTTCATGTTCCATAATATTGTATCAAGGTGTAGCTATAATTAATAACCCAATGTGTAGCTACTTAAATTTTTTGCTTATCATTTTATAGTGCCTCCATATTCATGTTTTATACACGCAGATACAGTAATGAAATATCTATTTACACTAGATACTAAAATAAATTACTAACTAACTTACTATGTGTAGTATTTTTGTGGCAACACATCAATATTATGGAAAATAGTTTGCATTCAATGAAATGAATTCTTCTATCGACAAGAATAACAATCAGCCTCAAATAGATATGGAAATATACCGATGTATACAAAAAATGACCAATAACTTTAAACACTTCATAACAAATAAGTATTCAATCGTTAATTATTAATTCAGCTAATCAGTTGGAACCATCATCATCTGCCTAGCCTTTTCCGAACTATGTTGGGGTCGGCTTCCAGTCTAACCGGATGCAGCTGAGTACCGGTATTTTACATGGAGCGACTGCCTATCTGACCTCCACAACCCACTTATTGAGTAATACGATACCCCTTGATAAGACAGGTTGTCAGACTTTGGGGCTTCTGACTACCCGTAACGACTGTCAAAGATCCACGAATGACAGCCGGGACCAACGGCTTAACGTGCTTTCCGAGGCACGGAGGAGTCTTGGTATGTAAAGATGGTCACCCATCCACGGACCAACCGTGGCAAGTGTAGCTTAACCTGATCGATCGACCCGTGCGGCTGTTATTACTTAGCCACAAGCCCCCTTGTCAGTCAGTTGGAACCGTGGCTAAGTAAATGTTTTCGTCACCCTGTCTAACACTGTTGTGACAACCCTAACAATAAACGTTCTTAGGCGTGAACCAACGATCGGCAACGGCGGCGACCTCTCGCGTCCGGCCCTGGTTCAAGCCATGGTCCGGGGCGAGAGGGAGTGGGAGGCGGTCACCTCCTTCTGCGAAGCAGTCATGCTAGCGAAGGAGGTGGCGGGACGGCTCAGGGAGAGAGCCGCACGCCTCAGCCGCCGCGGGAGACGCTACGGGCGTCGGGAGCCGCGTGACGACTCCCGGCCACCGTAGGCGCGGGCCTGCGGACGGAGAGTAATGGGTAGCTCTCCGTCCGATCAGGACCAGGCCCGTGCCGGACGGCGCGTATGTGTTCCACGCGCGCCTCAAAGAGATGTCAGCATAAAGGAAGGGGCCCGCCAGGGCCGAAGCCTGCCGGGGTAGCGGGATCGTCCGAAAGGGTTACCGCTGCCCCGGAACATAAAGGGCTAAGGAAGGAACACGGGTGGGTTTTAGTCAGTCAGAGTCTGACACTCCCTTCCGCTCCACCCAGAGCGGGAGGAGTCATTAGATGATTTCCCATCCAAAAAAAAAAAAAAAAAAGGCGTGAACCAAACGACTCAAACAGCTTTTATACCTCCTTAAACTGTTAAAAGAGCCTTTGACCGTACACGATGCATGTCTGATGTAACTTTGCTTTAGCACGTAAGAGTGAAAACAGCAAGGGTCTTAGTATACCGACACCGTAAAACGGACATTAAAGAGCGTGTTATACAACATGCGGAGGATAAGAGGGTTAGATGCACGTTCGACTTTCTTGGTAAGTGAAAATCGTTCGGAAAAGGCGATAAAATATAAGATCAGAGTCTATAGCTACAGAAAATGCTATTGCATAAAATTGTGGCAGTCAATTAAAAATACAGAAGCTTAATGTATTTTTGGAATGGATTCTATAAATGACTAACATCATGGTACTCTACCTGACTGTTCGTCCCATCAAGGTAAATGTTGTACTTGTCCCAGTAATTAACATTCTGTCCATTCTATTGTAAGAATAAATGTTTATAAATTACAAAATAAAAATAAATCTTTTTCTACTGTCTGTTTTAGATATAAAAACCTTATGCGAAGCCTTTTTTAAATACTTCAAACATTTACATTTTCCGTCAACGGCTCTTCTATATGCGAATTTGACTATTCAACCACAGTCAACATAACATAGAGTAGTCCATTGGGATATGTCACACCTGAAAGGTGTCTCAGTAATTTACTAGAAGATGGACGGTCTCTAAACATATGTATGTATTGCTTAATCCCTTAACACTAGGATTAGTACTAAAGCCAATACTCAGGTGATTAAAGCTTACTAAGTAATTGAGACGGCTGTGGACCTGTGGTCGAGGGAGCGGATATTGATTTAATGTTTGAGTAGATACGTAGATGTGTCAAAGGGGATTTCAGTGTTAGGAATACTAGGATATTAAACAATAATTATGTCCATTGAGTTTTGACGCGCCGTATAAGTACATTTTTCGGTGAACATATAATTATTATTTAACTTAAAACGAGTGTCAGAAACAGTATCATGTTTTAAATTCGTTTAGCGCTAAACGTATTCAGTGATTTGTGGTGTAAGTACGCCTTAGTGCACCGCTAAACCGTTAAAGAAACATTTTTCTACAAAATGTTTTGATTTTTATCTTACGTGATTTAGACTGAAAGTGATGTGCTTGTCAGTCAAGGCGCAGTTTTACAGGTATAAATGAAAGAAGACAAAAATCTTTGTTTGTAACAAACTACTTGTAGACAAAAACAAACAATAACATCGAGTGATTTCTTATGAGTTTACAAAGAGACCATCAGCAAAAGGCTAGTTCTAAGAAACAATAAATACAACATAATAAAGGCCATCTTTTATTCTACCTAACAAGAACATTGCTAAACATCAAAACCAGCATTTATGCTCAGATAAACAGACTGAGTGAGTTCAGTAGTTTCTAGTCCTTCTAGAAATGTCCTCAGAACCTTGCGACGGTAAAACTTTTGTCGTTTACGTCCGAGCCATTATTTTGTAATCGAGTCACGGACCGGATCGTACCGGGTCAAACAGGGGACGGTTTGTTATGACGTGAACAACGCTAATAGGAACAAATGCGTCTTTTCATTTGTTTAAGTAAAAGGGAAAAAAACCTTTCTCATTTATTTTTTTGAAGCTTTTTGTACAGCTACTTATTTAAATGGTACTTAGTTGTTATACGGATTTTCAATGGTTGGGATAAAATACGCTTGTTCAATATCCAAAATCAGGTACCAATGTAGAAAATCCTATTTATTAGAAAACCCTCTAGATTCTCGTGGAATCAAACTTAAATACTTTCTAATCCATTTTATGTTTTTTTTTATTTTTTCGATACACATAATCAGCCTATAATGTTCCCACTGCTGGGACACAGGCCTCCACTCTGTGAGAGGGAGTGGGCCGTAATCCACCACGTGGGCCCAGTTCGAATTTTTGGTTCTGGGACATGCCGGTTTCCTCACGATGTTTTCCTTCACCGTTTTGAGAGCAGTGGTGATGAAATAATTTACACAAAGTAAAGCGCCTGTCTGGGTTCGAACCTACGACCTACAAATCGTAAATCGCGGCCTTGACCGCTGGGCCACCACTGCTCTCTTTTTCGATATATGACGTTTATTTTTCACTTTTGGACAAATAAATTAGTTGTGTCGATTTTGCAGTCCACTAAATTTTCCATTACAGTAGGTATCGACATAAGTAATACCTGCCAGACTTTGCTATATTTAACAGATTACTTAAACATACACAGAACAAATAAAGTCGTTGCTCAGCAGTATTAACTTACAAAGCTAATACAGGCTATTCAATATACCATATTAGCTTTAACTTGGTGCTTACCTACACCGATGCCAGATACTTCAGTCTTAATACTCGTATATCTAAGACAAAGTTCGGGATGTGCTAACTTTGACATTCGATTCCGATGTAGGTACTAATAAGTGGAGCTTCGACAGTTCTAGTGTTTACTTAGGTTTGGTTATGTTTGATAAGGTGTCTTATGACTTTAGGAAATGAGGAGTCTTTTGCTTGAAATAATATACATCTTCTCTACTTCGACGGAAGATCCTTTGCTGTATTTATAGTTTTTTTTATTTTTTATAACAGCCTTAAGTTTTCATCAATCATTTTATTGATCAGGTTAAGCTATGCTTGCCGCAGTTTGTCTGTGGATGGGTGGCCATCTTTACTTAGGTACCAAGATCCATCTGTGCCTTGGAAAGCACGTTAAGCCGTTGGTCCCAGTTGTCATTTGTGGACCTTTGACAGTCGTTGCGGGTCGTCAGAACCTACAGTCTGACAACCAGTCTTACCAAGGGGTATCGTATTACACAGTAACTCGGTCGTGGAGATCGGATAGACAGTCGCTCCATGTAAAATACTGGTACACAGCTGCATCCTGCTAGACTGGAAGCCGACCCCAACATAGTTGGGAAAAGGCTAAGCAGCTGATGATGATTTATTTTCTTTCTTCTAGAGTCTAGCAGCTAGTGCTACGATTTACAGTCCGGCCGGTAAGAGGAATGTGTCCTTGACACCTGTCAGTTTCATAAAAACGAATGCGTGTTTTGCGAATTTGATCTCTAATACCTAAGGTCCGACCGCGGCAGATTTGCCAAAGATGTAAACAACAATGGCCGCTCGAAATTAAATAAAATCGATAAACAAGAGTATTTATTATAAGTAATGTTTGTTTTCGTCTAATTAAAAACTCTTGTTTATCGATTTTATTCAATTTCCAACGGCCATTGTTGTTTACATCTTTGGAAAATCTGCCGGGGTCGGACTTTACTAGAATTGTCGCACTGACGATGTCAGGAACGCATTCTCTCGACGGCCGGACTATTGTTGATATAGCACCGTTCACCTGTCCGTGAACAAAGAAAAACAAAATATTTACAAATCACCATGAATTATAATAGGTACACGGTGAAATCATTGTGACACAAACTTTTAGCATAGATTCAGTATATACATGATTTGTTTGAACATTGAGTACATAAATACTTACATAATAATGTTCATCGTGGGATTAAATGTTCTGAGCCTGACTCCAAAGTCAATAACAGTAAATTAATCATTAATTTCCGATTCCGTGCATTTACTTATTGGACAATACATTCATTTCTGTTTACAATTCACTTGTACGCTGGAGAGCTTAAACACGTTTATTCCCTTATTTTATAGCCCACAGTATTGTTTGGTGTAAAACAGTAGTATGGATTCTTTGAAGTCCATTCATCATTTTATAGCCCTGTTATATTTAAACTGAAACAATAGTCCTGAAAATAATTTAATGAAGGATAAAGATAATTCCTTTCATTATTTCAGGTACCGATCTTTGATACAATGTCGGAAACATTGTATTATTTTGTGCCTGTAAGTACCTACCTACATATAACAACTGAGGGCGTATTCTAATCCAAATTGATTACAAAAATATGAGAACCATTCAGAAAATAATTTCATAACCATCAGCAAAAGTGTTTGGACATAAAAACCAAACAAACAATAATTAAACAATCTGTCTCCTACTTACATTAATATTATATCAGTAACTACAACAATAGCGAGGATAATTACTAAAACCAATCAGCACTTAGCGTAATACGCGATCAATATTAATGCAAGAACATACACGTGTACATTTAAGCTAGAGCTAAGCATGTGTGAGATCGAGATATGTTTCTCTATTGAAATTTTTGCTTTGAGCTCCGGTTAATTAGCTGTTTCGTATTGCTTTTGATGGCAAATCAGCAGTACATTTCTGTGGAGTATTGAATCTTACTAACACTATTAATGTCAAATTAAATATGTTTGTTACTCGATCACGCAAAAACGTCTAAACGGATTTGAATGAAACTGGGCACACAGATAGTTTGTAACCTAGATTAACACATAGGATACTTTTTATCCCGATAATAATGTTCCCGTGGAAAAATTTTGACCTCCACGCGGGCGATGACGCGGGCAAAAGCTAGTGTTTTATAAGAAGCTTATATTGGTGCTTGTTAAGGATTACTTCACCTTTGAGAGTGGACATTCGACGATGAATGGCATTTTGAAATTCATTTTCATCATTTAGGTAATTGTTTTTGAAATGTGTGTGAATGTGAAATAAATCTTTAGTAGTCTTTTTGGGCTAGATTCAGTAACGTTTACGTATGTGATTATATTTTTGGATCACTGAGATGGAGAAACGGAATGTCACTTTGTATAGAAAGAGCTGTCTATTCTTCGTAGAAATAGAAAGCGTCATGCTAAGCCTTGACAGTAAAAAAGCTAATATTTTAGCTACATATTTTACTTTTATTGTGGCGAAATTTCAGAAGTGTCTTTGTCAGGTGTTTGTCCGACTTAGTTTAATTCGTGATAGTGTAAACACGTATAAAGTTAATTAAAACCTATAATTTGTTCTTTCATAAAATAGGTATACAATGAACCGTTTAACTTACAAACATGCCTCCCTCGCTGTACTTATTTCATAAAAAAATACTTCCTTTTAAATTAATTCTGATGTGAATACGTATAAAAATAAAACGTAATCCTTTTTAATCGAAGCCGTCAAGCTGTCAAGAAAGTGAATTAATGCTATAAATGATAGTTTCCAAGAAAACCTTTGGGGACTTAAAGCGCTGATTTCAAGAGTTTTGTCGAAGAGAAAATTTAAATACGACCCACGTCTGTATTCTCATTACTAAAATGAGAAAAAAAATGGAAAACGCACTAGAATACGAAACTGCCTAGCGTAACATTAAACAATGTTTTACCAATTCAAATAATTTCACTGCCGACACACACAAAAGTCGTACAAGTAAATGACATACGTACTCACATAATCCTTATCTTCCAAAATACTTTTTCATTCAAAAATCCTATAAACGTTTGATTCCAAATTGATTTGCTTGGAACAAAGGGGTCTCGAGCCGCAGAAATGAAAATACGATTTAGGTACGACCAGATAGCAATTTGTTGCGGCGCCATCTGATCTATTGGAAATTTGAATGGGTTCCCGCCGGTAATACACTCAACTCAATTGTTCAGTCAATACATATACAACAAAGGAATTAGTATAGGTTCACCGAAGAGATTTGGTTGTTACCGCAATATAAATACGAATGAACACGTTTGTGTGTTTTATGGTTCAGGTAATGTTCTAGTTAACTTTATAGACACGTAAGACACCTAAAGAACAAGAGAATGTATAGGTAGGTATCCTAAATATAGACCAACTTTAACTAGAGTCTCGATTGCTTCGTTGCATTGAATGAAAAATGCAACGAGCGCGCTACTGCTGAGTATGAGGTACTGGGTTCGATTCCCGGGTCGTGCAAAGTGTTATTAAAAAAAAATCCTTCTGGAATTTCTCAGCAGTAGCCCGAAGTCTATCTAGACTCAGTAACAAAACGATCACTGAATACCCACTAGAGCACTTGTAATGTGTCATTAACGCCGTAATAACTAGATTCCACGACACAGGGTAACCTAGTGTGGGGTGTAGCGCTACTTTTTTGCACTATTAACTAGCTGCGCCCCGCGATTTCACCCGCGTAAATGTCAATCCCGTGAGAATATCGGGATAAAAAGTATCCCATGTGTTATTCTGATGTATAAGCTATATTACTGTAAAGTTTCATCAAAATCCGTTTATTAGTTTTTGCGTGAAAGAGTAACAAACATCCTCACAAACTTTCGCATTTATAATATTAGTAGGAAGTAGGATAGTAGGACTAGTAGGATTATTTTTATTTTTTTATATTACTATCTTTTGTTTGTTGTGCTTAACATGTCATCAAAATGTGTCTAAATAAATTTATTATTATTATTTATTATCTATATTTGTGCCCGATTGATGGCAATAGGCTCAGCCACATGCAATAGAAGGCATTGCGTACTCGTATTACATGGGACTGAAACATAACTGGCGAAATGTGGGTGTACTATAGGTATCTCTGCCTAACCCTTCGAGCATTATAAGCGTGATGCTATGTGATATGTTTAGAATCCTTCAGTCTATCCGTAGTTCGCACCAGTCGCATAGTTTATGTATTAATGCAACTGTGAACAATTGAACATGCTCCCACTAATTATTTGTATACATTCTGATACTGCTGAAGCGTTTAATAATTAAATCTGAGCATTAGGTTTGCTACGAGTATATATTCATTTCAATTTACAAGCGAATGTTACCATCAAAACACAGATAACTCAATGCATATTTTGCCGTATTTCCTACAGTGGTTGAAATATCGTCAATTAGCTTCCCAAAAGGCGTCCTCAGTGAAATGTTGTGATATTATTTAGAAGTACGTATTCCAACAAGTTCTCCAGCTCTGAATAACTTTGCTTACAATTACGAAATAATTAAATGGTAGGCCACTCGAGCGTTGATAGTTTTGTTCAAATTGTAGATTTTAATTGGAAACAACACAAAGAAAGTACCTATTTCAATTAAAATTGAACCTCTTTGTTTTAAGGGCCTTCTGCAAAATGGCAAAATTTCAACAGAATTTGATATTACTTTCATCCTACGTACAGTTACTCAAGGTTTACTAATAGGTAACAGATAAGTTATTGGTAAAGGTAAAGTAAATTCGTGGCATCGAAAGTGTATCGAACGAATGTCTTGTGAAATAAACACGCTTTTTCCAGTAGGTATAAATATTTCGGTATTTATATACTTGCACACATACAAACTTGGTATATAGCAAAATTTAACCATTTTAATTAGGAACTCAATATACACGTCTTGAATATAACTTATTGGTTTCGAAACTCGAAGAGAACTAACTTGGAAACTAGGTGATGCGATGCTCCAAATATCATGTTTCCGTTCCGTTCCGTTAAAACACCAGTAGTTACATTACGGTAACTGTCAAAGCAGATACTTTTAACCAATTGAGGCAAATCATCTTTCAATTACATATTTAGTATTTAAAATCACTATATTTTTTAGGTAAACATTAGGTTATCATGACACTTGAAGATATTGCTCGAGTCGTAATCACATAATTTTTCGAACGCATCGTGAACACAATCACATCACACTAATATTATAAAGGCGACAGTTTGTGTGTGTGTGTTTGTTTATAATTACGTTTGTTACTTCTTCACGCTCACCAATGGCTGGACCAATTTTGATAAAATTTTGTATGGAGATAGCTGACACCCTGGCTTAACATATAGGCTACTTTTTATCCCAATTTTCATACGGGATCGACATTTATGCGGGTGAAACCGCGGGGCGCAGCTAGTTATGTAAATAAAAGTTCAACCCGAAAACCCGAAAAGAAATTCGAATTAAATATAACAAACCGAAATAAGATAAAAGGAGCCTATTCTTAGCCAAAACGCTAAGTTGATGTCCCATACAATACTTTGACACAGAACGATAATTTATCAATCAATGTCAATTTACCATCTCAAATCCAGCCGTTATGTCCTTGATCCATTACAGGCAAAGCACTTAAGATCAAGACTTCAGAAAGCACTAAAAACTTTCATAACAGCGTTAATCAAGTAGCCAATATTCTGACAAGAAAATGAATATGACTTGGTCAGCATAGTGACCGAACTCCGTCCAATATCATTTGCTATCCCCATTGTTAGTCAAGTGTAGTAACTAGAGATACTGGTAGTGCATTCAATGGCTCTGCAAATTTGCCTCCGTCGGACTGTAAGCATGATAAAATGCACACTCGAGGCGAATGGAGTCACTACACTATTATGCTGGGTTGCTTTATTATCAAGTAGTCGAGTGAACACTAAACAAGTATTTAATAACTTTAAAATTTCTGTCGGTTTAAAAGCGAGCCAATTAAGATGTGGGTACTTACCACCTTTATAATATACGCGCCGCACTATGTAGGTACCATTTTATTGAAACTTAGATGTGTCTTCTGGACATCCGTGTGTCACTAACGGGATGCAGCAGAATACCAGCGTCAGGTATTGTACCTGGCATATGCTGAGCTGGACTCCCATTTGGTGCAACTATGGGACACACACCGCCCAGTAGTGATCGACCGTTACAAATGTCATGCGAGGTGTCTATGGGTCAATTTATTTTTTTAATCTTTGTTCTTTTTTTTTTTTCTCTCTCACCTTTTTTGATGTTTTTTTAAATGCCTGTATTGTGTCCTTTGTTGCACTGAATAAACGGTTTATCTATCTATCTATCTATCTATTAGAAAGCTAGATAAATAGGCAACTACAGTGATATATCTTCACTGTTTGACGTTACAGACATTGAATGGGGCTTTGTTTACGAGAATGGTTGTTTGTTTACATTGTCTTTCATTATTTAGGTGGAAGAATAGCAATCTCTTTTTAAAGAGTTTTTGCTTCGAGAAAATTTTAAGTTAATTACTGGGGAAAGTTACACTTTGGAACTTCAAAATGGGGTCATCTCTGGATAGGCATTTAGTATATTTTATATCCGTGCGGGTCCGTTTTTGGCGCAACCTCGATGTTTTGCTTTACATCGGATAAAAGTTTGTATTGTCAACTCATCGCTGTCGCAATTAGGTACATAGTTCTAGATATATCTGATCTCAAAATCTTAATCTAATCTATAGTGAAATCTTTCATGCCCTGAAGATATTGAAATCAATTGATCACAAGCGCACTTGTTACAATATTTCCAAAAAATAAAACCCATGAAGCGGCAATAAAAAAGCACAAAGGACAGCGCCTAATTGAGCGTCGTCGAAAAAATTGAAACAATGTAAGTCGAAATACACAGAGAGTGAAAAGAAATACAAACAGTGAAATATGTTATTCATATATCAATACCGAGCAATTCTATGTTACTCTTCTTCCTCATAATTTCCTTGTACTCGTACCGTACCTCGGAATATTTTGTGAAAAGTCATTTGAAGAGGATCAAAGTTTCCCAATAAGCTTAAAAGCCTACAGTAAACGGTGCTATGGCCTGGTATTATTACGGAGTGCCTCATTAATAGGAAACGTTATGCATTTCTTTAGATAATTTTCTTTTAAGTATCTAAGCTACGCTATAAAAACACGTTTGTTCTTTGAATATTTTTTGTAGCCCATTTTAAATTTGGATGGCATTGTTGTATATATTTACAAAGACATTTTTCTATCTACATCTTTTTTTTCTAAATTACGTATCTAATTTAGTTAATTGCAACTATTTCTTTTGTTACATGCGCGGCTTCAATCGATATTCTTGGCGAAACTTCACAAAAAATACTTTAAAACCTTTTTTCTGTTCAAATTAATTAGAATGACGTCGCGTCGCAATAGACCAAAACTTAGAAAAAATACATGGAAAATGTTCTTAACTAGGCCTCATATCACATCTAAAAAGATCAAAACCTAACCTATTCTTCAATGAAGGAGGCGGGTTTAGACAATTTTTTGCACACCCCTATTTGATTCATCTCTCCCTCGTAAAACACTCCGGAACGTGCTGACTATACCGCCTTCCATCTTCACCGCTGACTGACTATAAGACAAAGAGTGTTTTTAAAAACTTCAGTCCGTATTCACAGAGTTTCTAGGCTAGAGATAAAACGCAACTTCTGTTGTAGTGTGACCGAGTTACCCGGTTGAAACAAAAGTATGCTTCACGGGACTTTATCTCTGCATCTACGTGCATCATAGTAAGAAAGCTATGCATTTAAAATTTTTAGTTTTACAAGGAATGTTGCTGTTGTTGGGAGAATTAAAACATTCTTAGTTTGTTTCTTAGGATAGATATTATGAATCTCAGTTCATTTGCAAAGGGTTTTCAATACTATATGTATAAATACGCTTTGACTTATAGGCATGATTGTTAATGAAGAAGATATTGTCATCAATTTCAATGACCTTAATTTGTTAAGATCAAAAGATAACTTTGAAGTAGATAGGTGAGCTATCCTATTACAGAAAGCCGTCAGAAACATGTTGGTACTCGTAGGTAGGTACTGTACTTGAAACTATACAAACTTGAAGTACCTACAGTAACTATCCCATTTTAGAGAGTTAGTAAGGCGAGTCAATAACTTCAGTGTCTGTTGATAACAACAACATGTAAGAGATATTAAATTTCCCGGGGCAGTATCCCGTCAATTTGTGGTTCTATAAACTACCAATAAAGGTGGGGACGTCCATGTCTTCATATTTCCAGTTACGGAAAAATTGCAAAGTAGCTTATGTTAGGGCGATATTAAACCCACACGATCTGTATAATTATGTAGCATCGAAGGCTTGACCGAGTCAGGATGATCGATAATTACGTGACAAAGGCGAATGTTGTTTATCGATCGATGTCGATTGTTATTTTATTTTTAAAAAATGAAGTAGAGGTTGTTTCATTATTCGTTGCTCTCATCTTTAAAGTCCATTTTATTTGTTTTATTTTCTTGTAAATTTCATAGAAAAGCGAAATTCTATTGTTTTGATGAATGTGAAAAAAAAAATTGGAAATGTTTATAGTACGTGTTAATTAGGTAGTAACATCGGGTTATTCATTTCTACGGAAAATACACCAACAATAAGCCGCTAAAAATAGAATATAATTTTGCTTATTTATACCGTTGTAAGCGAATTACAAAATCACCTATAACATTTCAGTTGAAATATGTAGGTAGCCATTTATATTCGCTTAGTAAAAACATTCAAATATAATTTTGGACAGGATGCCGGAAAAATTATTAGGAAGACTAAAAATATATTTCATTCTTTATTATTCCACTGTTTTGGGTTAAAACAAGGGGTTTTAAAATTACGGAACACGGCGATAAGGCAGTTTTTCTTTCCATAATAAAATTGGAGGAATTCACCGGATGCCTCGTTTGTATATTTGCAATGGCGCGTGGCTTTTGTTTTTTATTCATTTTGGCGCCCTCTTTTTCGGAAATTGCTAAGCATTTTTAAATTGATTATGACGTTTTAAATTTAATTTTGCTATAGGAGTTAAAACTTATGTTTTATTTTTAGCAGACTTCGAAGATAAGGTTTTTAATTTATCTTTTTTAGCCATACATTTGGATAAATGGGTGTTAAATTATATAATACTATCTGTGCCCCGCTGTTTTACCTGCATAAGTCTCGACCCCGTGGAAATATCGGGATAAAAGGTATCATATTATGTCCTAATCCAGGTTATGGTCTACCCATATGCCATATTTCATCCAAATCCGTTCAGCCGTTTTAGCGTGAGAGCGTAACAAACAAACACACAAACAATCAAATCTTTTCTCTTTATAATTAGTTTAGAAAACAGTGAGGTGACTGATCCATTCGGCGCGCCCGGGCAATGTTTCGCAACATTATTTGTTTAGAAAGAAACAATAAAAAACTAAAAAATAAATAAAACTGTCATCCTTCAAGCATTACTTACATTCAACCCTCGAAAAAGTCTTAACACATACTTGCGTAAATCTCGACAGAAAAAAAAAACAGTTTATTCTTCCCCATAATCAAGCGGAGTGGCGCACACAATTTTCGTATTATGCCAGGTTTACATTCTCATTCGGAGTTTTTCCGACTCCGAGAGCTAAGTAAATTTGCCTTTAACTAAGCTTCCTGCAAATCGGATATACTCATTCCTACGTGGTATTAAAACAACATTATCACATAGTAAGTAACCCTTCGGTAAATAAGCCAATACGAATGATATGGGTTCGACAAGGCCGGTTGAAACGTCCGATTGATTATTGGGATTGCAATCTTTTTTTGATTTGCGGGGATCAATGAATGATAGGACTTATTACCTTATTATTGTTTTTATAGTGGTCCGTAATATGAAAGAGTGTAACTTTATTATCTGGTTTCGGTAATGGTATCAATAAATACTTTTAGTCCCGCCCGTGTCTTCTGTCGCGGTAAAAAGATTAGACAGGAGCACATCGCTGCACTCTTAAGTCATAGCTTTAAGGGCGGTTTTCGTAGTGCGAGTATGACCACTGAGGTACGATGGATTGTACATCAAGCTATATATTTCCAATTTTAGCTGAACTCGCATTGCTGGCTTTTCCTTCAGCAACAATTCAGTTTGTACTGGAACTGTATAGCTTGATGTCCTCGTGCGTACTTGCTACGCCGTGTGAAACAAAAGTGATATTTGAAAAAAAATGCTAATAGTTAGAATATTCGATTATTTATTTTGAGCCTAAGCAATTTGCTTTAATCTCGGTAGGTAATCTGCATTAACTGTACCCCACCTACTGGCCGCAAGAATGAGCCAATTATTAATTACTACAAATTATTATGCACCTATAGGTACTCTAGACGCAAACCAGCACAATTATTGTAATAGTTATGGCTGTTGCCTGACGATTGAACGTATAAATCTCACGTTACGAGAGCGGAAGTTTATACGTTTAAATAAGGCTTTAATATTGCTACTCAAACAAGTTTAGCTAATTCACAATTATATCAAGTCTAGGAAAACGAGATGATAACTATTATTTATTTATTTATTGCTGAATAGGCTCTTGACCTAGATCACGCCTGATGGAAAACGATGGATGAGGTCTATGATGGAACGAGCGTGCCCAGAATATGCCTAAGGCTCTGGAACTCCCACGCATCGACGAAACACAGCTTGACGCCGGACTCGGTGGGACTTTTCATCGATAGCGGTTTTTGCTTTCACCATATTATAACGGTCGTCACTACAATGAATTTTATATTTTTTTCTCTTCTTTAAGTCTTTGAATTCAACAGAACATTGACCTTCTTAATAAAATTAAATACATCACTGTTTCTCTTATTCAAATAATTCTACACAGATCTAATAATACTTATGCTAAGTTAAAGTAAATCCAGATAATTAACGAGGCCTATTTAAAGCAGCTCACTGAAGCGTAACTAAATAATATGATTAATTAATACACTTTCCTTCTCCTTATAATAAGTTCGCTGCTAAGCGACCGGGACTCATGAATTTTACATTATAAACCTAACACAGTTGCGTACCTACGAGTTGAGTTAATCTTTTAAATCCAGGCTTCAAAATAGAATGAATTAATAAAGTTATTGTAGGTATATTAAAGGTCCGGGGCGAGATATTCGTCTCTTCGCACTAGTCCGTCGTATTAAAACAGGATTTTCGGTAAATATTTCAGAACTTTGTCGATGAGACTGTTTTGTTGCGAGAGCCTTCAACATAACATAACAACATGCCTGTAATCCTCGAAGGGTTAAGCAGAGGGCAGCACACCCACATTTACCCAGTTATGTGTAAGTCCAGAAATTCCTGATGGAAAAACCAACCCAATAACGCCTTCTCCGACATCAGAAATCGAGCCCATCATGTTTCTAGGTAAGGTGGGACGCCCTCAGGCTAGGTGGAGCGATGATCTTCGCAGGATAGCTGGTAGCAGCTGGATGAGAGTTGCTGAAAATCGAGTTGAATGGCGTGCAATAAGAGAGGCCTATGTCCAGCAGTGGACTACTATAGGCTGATGATGATGATGATGTTTCCATAAATTTATAGTTTTTCGCCAGAGATATCTTTCCTATTTACAAAGCCTGTGTGGTTGGGTATTTGAGCAGGTGCAAAGTTTGATTAATAGATTTTAGTTTTTGCCTCCCGTCTTACATGTATAATATTCAAATATTTGAAGTTTCATATGTTTGACATCAGCTTTACACAGTCTTAACTCAGTTTGCACATAGGCTTAATAAAGTAAATTAACGGATTTATGGTAAATTAAAAGCTAATGCCGAATTGCCGAGTTATTCGTCTTTTACAATAATCTCATCGCAATTTGACATCATTATAAGTATATGAAACTATTGTTTATTTAGACATCTCATTTATTTTGCTCTGAGTTACTCTGTGAAAAAGAGAAGTATTCATATTATAATTCCTAAGTATTTCATGAGTGCTAAAACGTTTTGTATTTCAATAACAAAATAAAACGCCCCTTTTGTTTGGAAGATCAAATCTTTCCTTTTGCTGTTATTGGTTTTCAGTAATGCTTCGTGGATCTTGCTTTTGTTTGTCGTATTTGAGTAGACATTTTGGACAAGCCATTATTTCGGTCTCTACTCTACTGTGTGAGCAGCGTTCTTGAAATCGCGAAATCGGCAGATATAGTTTTTTTTTTTGTAAACGGTCGGGATGAGATAGCGACATCAGAAGGCCAATTATCGTATTACGTTCAAATTCAAGTCGCAATCTCATCTCGGCGAGAATCAATGTCAAAAACTTCTCAAAAATGTAAGTAAATTATATCAATTATTATATTATTAGGTATGTATTTTTGACAAATTGAGACTGAAATTAATAGAATGCGAACGTTCTTAAAAATTCGGGAATTGCCCCTCAGGTTAAAGCATTCTATAATAAGCAGAGAAGGTTGCATAATATGCCACTTTTTCTAGTAATTGTAGAATAATGGCATTAATGAGATAATATGAATTTAGTATATGAAACATCATCATCATCAGCCTATAGCAGTCCACTGCTGGACATAGGCCCCTCCTATTGCACGCCATTCAACTCGATTTTCAGCAACTCTCATATTGCTGCTACCAGCCATCCTGCGAAGATCATCGCTCCACCTAGCCTGAGGGCGTCCCACCTTACCTAGAAACATGATGGGCTCGATTTCTGATGTCGGAGAAGGCGTTATTACGTTGGTTTTTCCATCAGGAATTTCTGGACTTACACATAACTGGGTAAATGTGGGTGTGCTGCCCTCTGCTTAACCCTTCGAGGATTACAGGCATGTTGTTATGTTATGTTGAAGGCTCTCGCAACAAAACAGTCTCATCGACAAAGTTCTGAAATATTTACCGAAAATCCTATTTTAATACGACGGACTAGTGCGAAGAGACGAATATCTCGCCCCGGACCTTTAATATACCTACAATAACTTTAATAATTCATTTTATTTAGAAGGCTGGATTTACAAGATTAACTCAACTCGTAGGTACGCAATTTTATTAGGTTTATAATGTAAAATTCATGAGTCCCGGTCGCTTAGCAGCGAACTTATTATAAGGAGAAGGAAAGTGTATTAATTAATCATAATATTTGGTTACGCATCGGCGAGCTTCAAATAGGCCTCGTTAATTATCTGGATTTACTCAAACTTAGCACAAGTATTAGGTATAGAATTATTTGAGTAAGAAAAACATTGAAGTATTTCAATTCAATTAAGAAGGTCAATGTTCTGTCAAAGTGCTGGTATTCAAGGATTTAAAGAAAAGAGAAAATTAAAAAAAATCAATGTATTGACGAGCGTTATTTGGTGTAGCCATAAAGTGCTATCGGTCAAAGTTATCACATAGTTTTCCATTACTTGACATGAATTAGCTAAACTCGATTGAGTAGCAATATAAAACCTTTATTTGAAGGTTCCGCTTTTATAATAAGGAATTTTTACCTTCAGTACCGAGGTTCTATAGTACCAAGATGTTTTCTAGCAAACCTACCTGCCTGCCTGATACAAGACCAGCCAATAGGCTCATGTCTATTGGGTATGATATATCTACAATAAGCCATATTATGGTTAAATTTAGTAATTGTCTTCAAAATTAACCTACTATGGCGTAGTCTGCAATTAAGACCAGTTTACTATCTTCAGGCAACAGCTAACCACAGCTATTGTACTGGTTTGCGTCTAGAGTACCAATCTATAGGTACCTAGTAATTTGTATTAGTTAATAATTGATTCTTACATAGGGCCAGTAGGTAGGTACAGTTAATACAGAATTGCTTATGCTCAAAATAAACAATTGAATGTTCGAAATAAATATCACTTTTGTTTCTGATGACACGTAGTAGCATGCACATCAGTTGTCGTGGTGGTAACGCTCGCACTACGAAACCCACTCTTAATGCTACGACTTAGAACGCTGTCAATGTCAAACTGTTAACACTGATGTGCTTTTTCAACCTTAATGACTAACTAAAAGAGACGCGAGACTAAAAGTATTTATTGAGACCAACACCAGATAAGAAAGTTACAATCTTTCATATTACGGACCACTACAAAAGCAATAAGGTAATAAGTCCTATCATCATTAATCCCCGCAAATCAAAAAAAGATTACAATCTCAATAATCAATCGGACATGTCATCCGGCCTGTCGAACCCATATCACTGTTGGCTTATTTGCCGAAGGGTTACTGTGTAATATGTTGTTTTAATACCACGTAGGAACGAGTATATCCGATTTGCAGGAAGCTTAGTTAATGGCAAATTTATTTATTTAATACTTTAAGCACAAATGTACAGAGGCGGACTTAATGCCATAGGCATTTTCTACCAGTCAACCTTAGGGTGATGCAGAGACAAACAGTGGTAGGTGCAATCCTGAACATTGAGGAATAAATATTTTAAATATAAACATACGCATAAACTTATTAAAACTATGAATATAATAAATAAATATACCTACATACTACATATCAATATAAGCATAAATAAATATACATAAATACACGAATATACTTACTAAAATAAAAAGAAATAAGACAAACAATGAGAAAATATTACCGTTGTGATGATACTGCCAGCTTCTTGCGAATGTGCTCACGAACCTTAACTTTAAAGGATAATCGGTTGGTTGCCATCCTGATTTCCTGGGGGAGCGCATTCCACAGAGAGATAGACTGAACGAAGAAGGAAGAGTGAATGAAGTCTGTGCGGTGAGTGGGACATTGGAGAAGACGATTGTGTGATGAACGCAGATTTCTATTGTGGTTGGCGCAAATGTATTGAAAGTTTAGCTCTTGGAGTCGGAAAAACTCCGAATGACAATGTAGTTATACTTCGATCTGGCATAATACGAAAATTGTGTGCGTCACTCCACTTGATTATGGGGAAGAATAAACTGGCCTTTTCTTATGTCGAGATTTACGCAAGTATGTGTAAAGACTTTTTCAAGGGTTGAATGCTTGAAGCATGACAGTTTTATTTATTTTGTCGGGTTTATTTTTGTTTCTTTCTAAACAAAGAATTTTGCGAATTATTGTCCGAGCGTCTCGATTGGAACAGGCACCTTGCTGTTTCGCTACATAACACCATTGGGTGTTCATTGGAACCTGAATGCATAGGTAAATACGATAAAATTGAAAGCCCTATTTTCGAAGTCTGCTAAAAATAGGTTAAACAGAAGTTTCAGCTCCCGGAGCAAAATTTAATTTAAAACTTCGTAATCTATTTAAAAATGCTTAGCAATTTCCGAAAACGGGGACGCAAAAATGAATAAAAAACAAAAGCTATGCGCCATTGCAAATATTACAAACGAGGCATCCGGTGAATCCCTCGCACTTGTATTATAGATAGAAAAACTGCCTTATCGCAGTGTTTCATAATTTTAAAACTCCTTGTAAAACAAGGGGTTTTAAAATTGCGGCCCAAAACAGCGGAATAATAAAGATTGATACAATACATATATAGCGAATATAAATGCCCACTTATTGCAGCTGAAATGATAAATTATTTTGTAATTCGCTCACTTGTGCAACGGTGTAAATAGTCGTAATTATGTTGTATTTTTTGTGGCTTATTATTGGAATATTTTACGTTAAAACAATTATCCGGTTGTATTAATTACCAAGTATTGAACATTATTTACGAATTCTGTATTTTTTCCGCGTACCGAATAAAGGATCCGCCTCATATTTCAATTCAATTTTATTTAATGTACTAAGGCTTTGTTTCTGTCGAATACAGTGATAATACTTACCATTTAGGTTATGGAGGATTTGGAGGCGATATGGTTTTGAATTCCTTGGGTAGGTATGTCCGAAAAAGCATGGGTGTCGTTTGCTGACGCCATGCCTCGATGCATGGCCGTTGTGCAAATGGCCGCCATCGCGATCCCAATTGCCCAAGGTGCATTCAAACTAAAAAAAAATATGGTGTATCAATGCATACTTCTTTACTTAATTATGGAGTATCGAAGTTAAAATTACTAAGATAGCTTAAATATAATAGGAAAACACACCACACTGTACAAAGAGTTATTACTTACTTAACATTGTTTTAATAAAATTGTAATATGGTTATACATTTTTAGTTGATGTATTTTTTTATTATAAGAGTAACGCTTATATATAGATATATTATATTTTTCTTTATTTTAGATACACACTATGTTCAGCTGGAATCACACTTATTTCGGAAAACTAGACTTACCCGATTTACAGTGGGACGTCATTACGTCATTCGAGAGGTAGTTGCTGAAAATCAGCGCTGTTGACGATAGGTTCGTCCGAAGTCACAGTATTCTGCTGAGCAACGACCTGTTCTTGCACAGATGCGACACACGAATTAATTGTCCTTATTCTTGTTGTTTGTTACAAAAGTAGTTATTTTTAAGCTTGAGTACGAGGCTTTTAACTACGTTGTATGTGTATATTTTATGTCTTTTTTATTTTATTTGTAATGTGCGTTTTGTTTGTGCAGAATAAACAATTTTGAAGTGAAAACTTTTTTAGCGGCGTTGTACACTTTATTTGTGATGGGTAAAAAATTTTAAACTCGCGTCAGGACACGTGACCTGATCGAAAATTCGTAAGACGGATGGAGAGTAGACAGCCGGCGCGGCGTAGGAGTATTCCCCTCTATTTCTACGGCGCGGCGAAAATGTATAACCGACACCGCTTCGGATGTGTTCGGCTGTCCTCGAGATGTAGTCGGTTTTAATGTATATCCGATATGTCAGTGAATGATGGCAAATTATTCTGTTTGTGTTTTGTTTTCACTTCTGTCGGCACTCCCGGAGTGCCACTGTTTTTTTTTCTTTCATATTTCTTTTCATATCCAGGAAATCAATTTTATTGAATATCATCTTCTATCAATTTGCCTCTCAGTATAAATAAAACAATAGAAATGAACGTATGAGATTAAAGCAACAATGACCAAAACAATATCAATCTCCAAATAAATAAAGATCGAAAACAATCGGACGTCCTAAGCTTTTATAAATAAGATTAGAATCCGAAGCCGATCGATGAAAACATTCGCCCTTATCACGTAAGTATCCTGACATCAATGCGGTCAAGCCTTCGATGCTACATTATATCGTGTGGGTGTAATATCACCCTAACATGGACTACTATGCAATTATTCCGCATCTGGAAACATGAAGACATGGACGCCACCTTTGTAGGTGGTTCGTAAAACCAGAAATTGACGGGATACTGCCCCGGGATATTTAATATCTCTTACATGTTGTTGTTATGAACAGACACTGAAGTTATTAGTATTGATTCGCCTTACTAACTCTCTAAAATGGGATAGTTACTGTAGGTACTTCAAGTTTTTATAGTTTCAAGTACAGTTACCTACCTACCTACTTACATGTTTCTGACGGCTTTCTATAACAGGATTGCTTGCCTATCTACTTCAAAGTTGTCTTTTGATCTTAATTCTTAATAAATGAAGGTGTTTCAAATTGATGAAAATATCTTGTTCAATATCAATCATGCCTATCCAAGCGCATTTATAGTATTGAAAACCCCTTGAAAATTAAATGAGACTTATAATACCTATCCCAAGAAATAAACTAAGAACGTTTTAATTATAAACAATCGTTATAATACCCAACAAAAGCAATAGGTATTCCTTGTAAAACAAAAAAAAATTAATGCATAGCTTTCTTACTATGCACGTAGATGCAGAGATAAAGTCCCATGAAGCATACTTTTACATACTTTGTTTTGTAAATTAGTTCATAAGATCTAATTGAACAGCAGAAAAGGGTTGAAATATTTTTTGTGAAGTTTCGCCAACAATATCGATTCAAATCAAATCAAAATATTTTATTTCACATAAACCTACACAGGCACTTATGAAACGTCAGAAGCTAGGTGCACGGTTCCAATTGGTCGTTTCCTATGGAGAAGAACCGGCAAGAAACACCACGGTTACTCTTTTAAAAATAATTGGTTTTTACGATGTATTCAAATAACAGTAGGTATGGGAGGACAGCGTAGGCCTGTCAACAAGTACTAGGTATTTGATAAAATAAAAAAATGGTCTACAGAAGTTGAAATTGCTCATGTAATGTAAAAGTAATAGTTGCAATTAACGAAATGACGTACTAGGTAATTTAGACAGAATATGTCTTTGTACTACACAACAGTGCCATCCAAATATAAAATGGTCAAAAATATTCAAAGAACAAAAGTATTTTTATACCGTAGCTTAGATACTTAAAAAAGCCATTTAAAAATATATATATCTAAAGAAATGCGTAACTAATGCATAGCGTTTCCTATTAATGAGGCACTCCGTAGTAATGCCAGGCCATAACACCGTTTACTGTAGGCTCTTAAGCTTATTGGAAAACTTTGATCCTCTTCTAATGACTTTTCACAAAATATTTCAAGGAAAGGTGCAAGGAAATTATGAGGAAGAAGAGTAACATAAAATTGCCCGGTATTGAAATATGAATAAAATATTTCACTGTTTGTAAAATATTTCTTTTCACTCCTTGTGTATTTCGATTAACATTGTTTCAATTTGTTCGACGACGCTCAATTAGGCGCTGTCCTTTGTGTTTTTTTATTGCCGCTTCATTGGTTTTATTTCTTGGAAATATTCTAACAAGTGCGCTTGTGATCTTTGTTGGCTTGATTTCAATATCTTCAAGGCATGAAGGATTTCCTGATCGAAGACATTTCAATACAGAATTGGTTTTGGAATCAGAACATTGTGACAGCGATGAGTTGACAATACAAACATTTATCCGAAGTAAAGCAAAACATCGAGGTTGCGCCAAAAAAGGACCATAAAACATCCTAAGTCCCTATCCAGAGATGACCTCATTTTGAAGTTCCAAAGTGTAACTTCCCTCAGTAATTGACTTAAAATTTTCTCGAAACAAAAACTCTCCAACAAGAGATTGCTATTCTTCCACCTAAATAATGAAAGACAATGTAAACAAACAACCATTCTCGTAAACAAAGCCCCATTCAATGTCTGTAACGTCAAACAGTGAAGATATATCACTGTAGTTGCCTATTTATCTAGCTTTCTAATAAAGCAAGCCAGCATAATAGTGTAGTGACTCCATTCGCCTCGAGTGTGCATTTTATCATGCTTACAGTCCGACGGAGGCAAATTTGCAGAGCCATTGAATGCACTACCAGCATCTCTAGTTACTACACTTGACTAACAATGGGGATGTCAAATGATATTGGACGGAGTTCGGTCACTATGCTGACCAAGTCATATTAATTTTCTTGTCAGAATATTGGCTACTTGAAAGACGCTGTTATGGAAGTTTAGTGCTTTCTGAGGTTTTGTTCTTAAGTATTTTTGTCTTTAATGGATCGGGGACAAAATGGCTGGATTTATGCTGACATATTTTTGACGTTGATTGATAAATTATATCGTTGTGGGTATTGGGTATTGGGTAGAACGTTGACTTCGCATTTTGGATAATAATAGATTCCTTATATATGTTATTTCAAATTCAACTCGGGTTTTCGAAAGTGCAGCTGTATTGCTGCATATACTTAATTGTGTTCACGACCCGTTCGAATTAAGGCGATACCAAAATAAATTGAGGGTTTTTTCGTAACCATTTGTTTCATTATTACAGCATGTATGGATTTAATTTTTGGTTATAATATGTTTATTGACTAACATTGATTAATACTCTGACTGAAGGAAAACGCAATCGGTATAAATTTTCTCGATAGAATTTAATTCCGAAAAGACCGCTAGTTTTTTATATTTTTTTCTGTAATTCTAAAATCCAAAGGCAAAAATTGCATTAACAATATGCGTGATAGGTAATTGAAAACTCTGGCTGAAAATATTTTTGATATATCTAATAGCGGGGCAATCTCGACTGGTAAAAGCTAAACCACAACTTTGAAGGTATAAAAATATTAGATGATATAGTTTTATTAAAAATGTAATGTATTGACGCTCCAGAGTCATTATCTGTGTATTATTTTTACAAACTCATATTAAAAAATATTCAATAGATAGGCTTAAAAATGTGTTTTTGTCAAAAAAGGCAAAAATAGTTGTAATTCCCCCTCCGTGGGGCAATTTCAACTATTAATTATAATTTCTCTTCTAGAGCTCTTAGCTTGATGTTAATCAGTTGCAGAGTTTTTTTATAGGGATGGTGATCTAAATTGAATCTTGTCATATATTCAGCTAGGCTCATTTTTGAATAAAAACACGTTAAAGGTTTAGGCGGGGTAATTTCGACTGCTACCCATAGTTAATAGTGATGGGATCGTAATAAAAAATAAGTCGATAGATACACCAATAAATAATTTTGGTCTGCTATCTACTAAAGGTACTATATCTACTCACTAATCATAAATCAAAACTTCATTTTAAGAAAGGAATATGTATTTAAAATAGAACCAGAGCACCCCTCGTCCTAAATCTACAATCGGTCATTATAAACGTTACGCAATTTTATAATTTAGGACCAAGATTCATCTGTCTTTTTTAGTTTTAAAACAGCAATTAATAATCTAACAAATATAAAAATTAACAAAAGTCATAATAAAAAGTAGGTAATCAACTTAAAAATAATCTTTGAATTCTTAAAAAGTACTGGTCGAATTGACAGGCACCTACTAATTATGTATTCAATTACAAACAAAGATTTTTGCTCTCTCTCTCTCTCTCTCTATAGTGGCGAACCATCGGCAATAAATTAATAAAGTAGTAAGAAATTGAAAAATCCCTCGAAATGCATCGATTTGAATCGTGTTGCGATCCTGCGAATAGAAAGATTACAATAATATAGCTACAAGTTAAATATTTGTAAAGTATTTACATCGACAAAACATATCGAAACATGCACATCACTAGTGTTTGTTCATTTCCATATAAAATCTGGTGGGGCAATTTCAACTGCAAAATAGTTGAAATTAGCCGCCATTACAATCCAGGTGGGGTTATTCAAACTCACACCAAAATGCTGTTAAAACGCAAGTTACAACAGAAAAAAATAGCTAAAAACATGAAATAGGCTTTAATTAAATGTCTTACCTTTGAAAATCTTCGAAAAACACTTTAATTACCACTTTTTTTCGCAAAAATGTGAGACACTAATTTGCACGTGCAAACATGAAAAAGAGAAGAAAACAAAATAGCCGTGTCGATCAAACAGTATTGGGTCTAGCAGTGTCATCTATGTAGAAATTATGAAATTGCTTTTGAGCTATCCGGCCATAGATGCCACTTATTCAAATAAAGTAAAATGTAGAAGTTATTACGATTAGTTGAAATTTCCCGCTGTCGAGATTGCCCCGCTGCACCTCATAGCTTAATTTATTTTTAAACAATTTTTATTTGATTTGGCGCTTATGTTGTTTTATTTTGGTTCCAGCGCAATATCGGGATAAAAACTAGCCCATGTCCCTTTCCCGGGACTCAAACTATCTCTATATCAAATTTCATCTAAATCGGTTCAGCGGTTTAAGCGTGAAGAGGTAACAGACAGACAGACAGATAGACACACTTTCGCATTTATAATATTAAGTATGTATTCCGATATGTAATAAGTTCGGCAATTTATGCATTGAGTTGGAATTCAAAAGCTGTATTTGATGGTAACATTCGCTTGTACATTGAAATGTATAACAAGCCTAATGCCCAGATTTAATTAATGAACGCATTCAGCGGAATCGGGATGCATACAAATAATTACTGGGAGCATGTTCAATTGTAGATACATATTCGCAGACAACGCGACTGGTGCCAACTATGGTACGGATAGACTGTATGGATTCTAGCTAAGCCGAATACATATCTTCACGCCTGTAACTCTCAAAGGGCACATAATGTGCCCTAACCCTTTGAGAGTTACATCCACATTTCGCCAGTTATGTTTTAGTCCCATGTAATATTTAATTTAATTTTTAATTATTATTTAGATTGTAATTGTTGTTATTATTATTTTTAAGCATGGATTACCAAAAAATATTGAATAACTATATTGTAAATAATATACTTTTTGGCTTTGTATTATTATGTTTAGCCATAAATGGTGCATGTTGTGTTAGCCTGTAAATAATTGTTCCACTTGTAAATGTACTATTAAGAAAATTATTTGTTAAATGTATTGTGTAAACAATTGTTGGCTAACCTAAATAAACAAATAGAGGACGAGCTTATTGCCATCAACCGGGCACAGATCCCAAAACTACTGAGAAATTTCAGATGGCAAAACCCAATAACACTTTGCGCGACCTGGGAATCGAACCCAAGACCTCATGCTCAGCAGTAGTGGTTGTGACCATTAGATCAACGCAACGAGGTAGTCAAAACTCTAGCTAAAGTTGGTCAATATTTAAGACACCTGTGTACCTACCTATACATGTTTTTGTTGACATTTGTTCTTGTTCTTTGTGTGTGTAATACTATGTGTTAGCGATGGTTTCCGGGGGCCCATTATTGAGTGTGCAAGTCACCCCCTGCCATTTTATCTGTTAATATTTTATTACCATTGGTCAGGCAGGGGACATAGTCCTTCCATAGTTCAAGGTAACCGATCTACTATAGCCACCCACACCCATAGCCTAATATATTTTGTTTCCATGTACTGCAATAGTCCTGCATCCACCGGGGGTTGTTTTTAGGTGCACTTGCATAGTGCATACAGGGTAAATCGTCGGTTGGTGCCTCCTCATCATTAAAAATTGTCTAAGGGGCCTCTGCGAGTTGGTTTAGGCCCCTGGTATGCCTTTCAAAGGTCCGGGACCTCAGGATCCTGAGATATGTCAAAGACAAAATATAATAACGTGGCTATAAAGTAACCCAGAACATTTCCTGTACCAATAAACACACATGACGTTATACAATTGTGTTCATTAGTATTTATATTGCGGTAACAACCAAATCTCTTCGATAAACCTATAATAATTCCTTTGTTGTATTGAATGAACATTTGAGTTGAGTGTATTACCGGCGGGAACCCATTCAAATTTCCAATAGATCAGATGGCGCCGCAACAAATTGCTATCTGGTCGTACCTAAATCGTATTTTCATTTCTGCGGCTCGAGACCCCTTTGTTCCAAGCAAATCAATTTGGAATCAAGCCTATGGAATTTACAGTATTTTTAAATGGAAAGGTGTTTTGAAAGTTAACGATTATATGAGTACGTGTGTCGTTTACTTGTGCGACTTTTATGTGACAGTGAAATGATTTGAATGGGTAAAAAATGTTTTAATAGCTAAAATGTTAGCTTTTTATTGTCAAATGAAATTTGGTCCAACAATATCATAATAACAAACTGTTAACGTCCACTGAATCCAGCCCAAAAAATACTACTGAAAATTAACTTCATATTCACACACATTTCACAAAAATTTCAATGAAAATTAATTTCATGATTCTCCACCATCACCGTCGATCAAAGTAAAGTAATCCTTAACAACCGACAATATAAGCTTCTTAACATACACTAGCTTTCCTCGCGGCTTCGCCCACGTGGAGGTCGTGAATAAAATTATCCCATGGGAATGTGCTACAGGGATAAAAAAGTATCCCTTGGGTTAATCCGGGTTATATATTTGTGTGCCAAATTTATCCATTAGTTTTGCCATTTTGCGTGATTGAGTAACAAACATCCAAGCAAGCATTCACATTTATAATATTACTAGCTTTTACCCGCGGCTGCGCCCGCGTGGAGGTCAGAAATTATCCCACGGGAACGTACTATCGGGATAAAAAGTATCCTATGTCCCATAACAATATGCAAAGTAATTTTAATCAAACTGGAATATCTCATGTTAAAACATTTTTTAAACACTATTTTTGTTTTGCCATCCTTGCCAAAATATTAAGATTTTGTGGGCTAGATACTCGTGAGCACATCACATACAATTATTTGCTCATGGGAAAAACAGGATTTTTCTAAATGTACGAGTCAGCCTATAGCAATCCACTGCTGGACATAGACCTCTCCTATTGCACGCCATTCAACTCAATTTTCGGCAACTGTCGTCCAGCTGCTACCAGCCATCCTGCGAAGATCGTCGCTACACCTAGCCTGAGGGCGTCCAACTTTACGTTTACCGATTCGCGGTCTCCTCTCAAGAACACGTCTACCCCAACGGTCATCGGTTCTACGGCTAATATAGCCGGCCTATTGCCACTTCAGCTTGTTTTGTGAGCTATGCTAAATGTGCACCTGTTACTTTTAGTGTTTGTCCTTGAGCCTTATTTATTGTCATCGCTAATGCTGCTCTCAGAGGGAACTGCACTCTTTTAAATTGGAATGGTAAATATGTCGGAATTATTGAAATACGGGAAGTCGAAACATTTTTTCCTATTGCTATTCCTGACATAATTATTGCTTTTACAATATTCCGCCCCAGGTGAGTAATTTGTAACGGTGTGCCAAGACAACTAACAACTTTTGAGATAATGAAGGCAATTGACACTCTCGTCAATTGCGATCAACGGAAGTTAGATTAAATACTCGATAGAGTAGATATTTAGAAAACACTCCACCGAGAAGCAAGACATCCTTTACCTCGTACTAAAAAAAAACCGATCGATGGAACCAGAACAGAACTTCGACCAGTTCGATCGTTTATTTTTTCCGAGAAATGTACAATCTAGGGACATAAGTCGAGTAGCACGGTAAGGATTGTTTTGCTGTGAACGCGCAGTACAAGCCGTACCCGTACCTAATATGTATGTATAAGTGTATTAACACAGAACGCACACCTCAGAATTTATACACTGGTGTCGAGCGAAACAAAAACATATCACTTTCTAATTACGTATGACCTTGGGCGGTTCATAGGATTGCTAAAATTGATAGTGTTTTAATAAGTTCAAATAGCTCATAGTGTAACGTATAGGATAAAGAAACACTAGGTTCTAGGTTCTAATCTCGATATGGGTTTTTTTTTTCTTTTCAACAATTTTATCTTCATCTGTTCTTTTATTATTCGATAAATTAATAAACGAGAATAATAATGTAATAATTGTTTTTATTATTATATAGTTAGTGAAATATGGGGTTAAGAATAAAAATCTTTTATAACTGATTACAAAATGTTTATTCGTTATAATTTTATAAAGTATAAATAAACTTCTAGTTTAGGACTTATTGTGGTTATAGCTTAAGTATTCATTTTCATTACGAAAAGAAGATTGAAACTAAACCTCAAAATAATCCTTATTACGAATATGCTACAATATAATTTTATTATTATTTACTATTTTTTATTTAATATACTTATATTTTTTTATTTTCTAATTCCTTGCTTTCCATCGCTGTATCGCAAAATATAAACGTTCTTGTTTATGATTTTCAATCAACTATGGTTTTTGAGCTGGTTTTTGTTTGCACGGCGAACGGTTCGTAAAGACGTGTCGAATAATAATTCGGCAAAATATCTCATTGGTATATAACCAGTCGCTTTCGACTGGCAAGGCTACCCTCTTCCTTATTTAGTGACCCTCCGACTCACAGAAGGTAATTTCTCTAAAACAAAAAAGAAGTACTGTTAGGCTACTAGCAAAATACGAATAAGTATTACCTATGATTTAGAAACAAAATTATAATGAAAAAAGAAATGTTACATATAGATAATCATCACTTAAAATCTAGGACTTCGAAATTATAATTTTTTTATCTATTTAGACCTTATAATACGTTTCAAAAAATAACTACAAGGATCAGCAGTTCTATTTTAATAAAATAAATGTTTGAAAAAATAATTAACTCATATTCATAATACTCACATTAAGTTCGGTTTCATAAGATATTTGTGTTATATTAAGTCCACTTTTACGCAGCGCAATCATATTCGCTTTAATTTCAATATTCTGCATTTTAAAAGGAACTACAACACGGCTAATAGATAGAACACAGACACACGTCGCCAATAAACAACCAACCAACAACGTTATAATATTTAATCGCGGTGAATGACTCGTATAACTTAACTGTCTACCTTATAATTTATTTATTTAGATATCTGTGGGTATAATCATAAAGTTTTACGAATTAAGCGCACAAGACGAACATGACAAGGAAATATAATTATAGTCAAAAGCGTGATTATTCGAAGTAATTATTAAAACATTAAAAAAACTATCATCGCGCGTGAGATTCGAACTCACGGATCGCTACGCCGAACGCACTTACCCAAATATGATAACCGCTAGGCTATCATGACATATACCGTAGCGGTTGAATTTATGAAATACAATCAGTTGCAAATGAATGTGAGTGTGTGTGTCTATAGTAAAGAAATGACTCATTAAAAGAAGGTCGTAAGTAAAACCAAAGTGTCAATCTATTGCTTTGTGAATTTGCTACTCCACTTATGTCCCTTACTGTACACAACGAAACGAAGAGAAGAACCAATTAAATTCAATAGTATTATTTGAAATATCTAAGAACGAACGTTTTTGTTTTGAAACGAACTTCCAACCTAACACGATCCTGATCCGTTGCATGAATGAGGGTCACTATCCTGCGGAAAGTCTTAACACCGCTATTCAGAAAATCGCGTCATTTGCACAACGCCTTCTATCGACCACACTGGTAAACCTAAACTCTCCGTTCCAAGCGATAGTAATAACTTTTGACCGAGTGGACCGATTTTAATGAAATAAAGACTATTATGTCACCTCCAGGTACGGACTATGTCTATATTTCCAATCCCTTAAATCTCTTGAATAGTCACACAAAAATGTCAATATTACATGTGAATTTTAAAATTATCCCCTATTTTACCCTCTTGAGGGATCATTTTAGAAAAACGATGAAATACGTAATTCATTATTTGTTACCAAAAGCATAAATTAGAATTTTCATATCCCTAACTTAAGAAATAACAGGTTTCCCATACAAACTTTCATCCCCTATGGCCCTTTAGGGATATTTTTAAGACTAAAAGTAGCCTATGTCCTTCCCCGGGTTGCAATCTATGTCTCTGCCAAATGTTATCGAAATCCGTTCAGAGGTTTAGGCGTGAAAAGATAACATACAGACAGACAGAGTTCCTTTCTAATTTATAATATTAAGTATGGATTAGTAGAATTCAATACTGCACAGAAATGTGCTAAGTACTGATTTGCCATCAAAAGCAATACGAAACAGCTAATTAACCGGAGCTCAAAGCATCAGGTATGAATGGAGGTATAATTTCAATAGAGAAACATATCTCGATCTCGATGTCACACATGCTTAGCTCCAGCTCAAACGTACACGTGTATGTTCGTGCATTAATATTGATCGCGTATTACGCTAAGTGCTGATTGGTTTTAGTAATTATCCTCGCTATTGTCGCAGTTACTGGTATAATATTAACGTAGGAGTGAGTTTGTATACTTATTGTTTGGCTGGCTTTCATATTTAAGCACTTCTGTTGAAGGTTATGAAATTATTTTCTCAATGGTTCTCATACTAAAAAAAAAAACAAATTGGATTAGAATACGCTCTCAGTTGTTCTAGGTAGGTACAGTGAGGAGTCTGACAGACCCCTCCACCCACCCCAGGGTGGTGGACATCCATGAGGATTTCCACACGAAAAAAAAAAAGGTATAGTGAGGGTCTGATGAGCTCTTCTAAGAAATCAAACAACGTTACGATTTCTTCACGTTTATTTTGACTGAACGTCGTTACATTTTCCCGGCTAAACTAACACTGTTTTATTCTAAACAAAAAAGCCTAATCAAATATTTGACACCTCGTTCTAAACTTGCTTGACTGTCCGAATGGAACCGGAGCTAAATTATTGCCAGCCTGCACTACATAAGGTTGACTTTAGCAGACAACCTTTACAGTACCTATAGGCACAAAATAATACAATATTACCGACATTGTATCAAAGATGGGCACCTAAAAACAGACATTGTTTGTAAAGTGAAAGGAATTATATCTTTATTCATTATTACTTACATTATTTTCAGGACTATTGTTTCAGTTTAAATATAACAGGGCTATAAAATGATGAATGGACTTCAAAGAATCCATAACACTGTTTTACACCAAACAATACTGTCTACTATAAAATAAGGGAATAAACGTTTTTAAGCTCTCCAGTGTACAAGTGAATTGTAAACAGAAATTAATTTACCGTTCAATAAGTAAATGCACCGAATCGGAAATTCTTTATTGTTATTGACTTCGGAGTGTGCTCAAAACATTTATTCCGCGATGTATAATTATTTATTTAGACTATTTATTTATTCATTTATTGCACAATGTACAATGTTACAAATGAAGACTAGACCTGACTAAAGCGTACTCGTATATGGCCCTGTTAGGCTAACATAAAAATAACATAACATTGATTAGGTACAATTACATTATTTACAAACAACTTTATTTCTTTATTTCTGTGCAAATAAAGAACTATTCTATTCTATTTATAAAATACACACAATCATAATCATTCTGCCGAAAAACGTCCATTGTTGGACATAGGCTTTCCCAAAGCATCGCCACAAAGACCGGTCTTGGTCCTTCCGCATCCAGCGGATTCCCGCGGTCCCAGGTCGTAGGTCCACCTAGGTCTGCCCATCTGCCTACAATATAGAGGCATGGGGAACAAGGTGTAACGTTCACTCATCCTCCATCGAAAAGGAAGGATCCTCCGACCTGACGGTTGTCGTGTCTGGTGGGCAAATGCCCGACGATTGAAATCGGGACGTTGTATATAAGGGGAACCGACCTAAATACTAATATTAACATAATTAGGAAAAACGAAAATTTTATTCAGCTTAGGGTAATTTAGGAACAGCTCACATGTGGTATTATGCTAGTCGCGCGGTAAACTCTGCTTGCGCGATGCAGGATTTTGCGTGACGTCAGTGTGATGCGTAGTTCACGTGGCATAAGCTATTACAAAATACATAGGTATAAACACAAAATAATTAAAAAAAATAAAGTATCGTCCTCATTTCCTAAAGTCATAAGACACCTTATCCAACATAACCAAACCTAAGTAAACACTAGAACTGTTGAAGCTACACTTATTAGTACATCGGAATCGAATGTCAAAGTTAGCACATCCCGAACATTGTCTTAGATATACGAGCACCAGTAAGCACCAAGTTAAAGCTAATATGGTATATTGAATAGCCTGTATTAGCTTTGTAAGTTAATACTGCTGAGCAACGACTTTTGTAGTTCTGTGTATGTCTAAGTAATCTGTTAAATGTAGGAAATTCTAACAGGTATTAGGTACCTACGTATGTCGGTACCTACTATAGTGGAAAATGTAGTGGACTATACCTATATTTTATTTGCTGATTAAAATTACCAAGTCATTGAAACAACTGATTTATTTTCCAAAAAGTAGAACTCAAACGTCATGTATATAGAAACATAAAGCCTATAAAAACGGTCACAAAACCTACTTTATAAAATATATAAATGAATAAGTATTAGTTTGATTCCACAAAAATCCAGGGAGTTTTCTAATAAATTGGTGTTTTTTTACTTACCTTATTTTGGATATTACGTAACGTATTTTTTTCAAACCATTGAAAATCCGTGCAACAACTAAGTACCTACCATTTAGATAAGTAGCTGTTCAAAAAAAGTAATGTGAGTTTTTTTTCACAGTGTCCCCTTTTGCTTAAATAAATGAAAAGACGCATTTGTTCCTATTAGCATTGTCCACGTCATAACAAACTGTCCCTGGTTTGACCCGGTACGATCCGGTTCGTGACTCGATTACAAAAGAATCGCTCGGACGTAAACGACAAAAGTTTCCCGTCACACGGTTCAGAGGACATTTCTAGAAAGACTAGAAACTACTGAATTCACTTAGCCTGTTTATCTGAGCATAAATGCTGGCTTTCATGTTTAGCAATGTTCTCGTTAGATAGAATAAACGATGGCCTTTATATATTATATTTATTGTTTCTTAGAACTAGGCTTTTGCTGTTGGTCAATAACATTTCCATAAGAAATCACTCGATGTTATTGTTTGTTTTTTCAGCAAGTAGTTTGTTACAAACACAGATTTTTGTCTTCTTTCATCTAGGTATACTTACAAAACTGCGCCTTGACTGATAAACACACCACTTTCAGTCTAAATCACGTAAGGTTCTAGACATTTTGTAGAAAAATGTTTCTTTCAATACACACTTTCGCGAAATTCAAATTTTCTTAAGTTTTTTGCAATTTGCATGGCAGTGTCAGGTTGTATGTTGTACAAAATATGATTCGCGAGCGTAATAGTATGTATTTACATAATAATAATAATTAAAATCATCAATACAACCCTCCAAGTTCATAATTATAATCCTATTGAATTACTATTTCATGAAATATCAATCAATAGGATTATAAGACGAACTTAGAGGGGTGTATTGATGAATTTAATAATAATTCTGTAAAGTCATATTTGTTACGATCGCGAATCATATTTTAATCGACATACACTGACCTTCAAATTGCAAAAAACTTCAGAAAATTTGAATTTCGCGGGCTACCTAGCGCATCCCGCTTAAGGGTTCAGCGGTGCGCTGAGGCATACTTGCACCACAAATCACTGAATACGAATTCAAAACATAATTTGGTTTCTGTCAATTGTTTGAAGTTGACAGGGCAGAATGATGTTTTAAATAATGTTAATCTTCCTAATTTTTCTGAGTCGAAGTTTGAATTTAAACGAGGCATAATTACCGTGGAGCAGTAGTGGCTTACAGCATCTGCCTCAACTTACGAGTTGTTGGTTTGGAGTTCGAACCCAGGCAGTCACTTTTCTTTATGTATTTAATTTCATCACCACTGTTCTCAAAACGGTGAAGGAAAACATCATGTGAAAACCGACATGTCATTGAACCAAAAAAATCGAAGACATGTGGCATCTACCAACCTGCACTGGGCCCGCGTGGTGGATTACGGCTCACTCCCTCTCATTGAGAGGAGGCCTGTATCCCAGCAGTGGGAACATTAAAGGCTGATTATGCTACGGATATCAAGGCTTGTCCAAAATGTTTATTCGAATACGAAAAACAAAGGCAAGATCCCAGAGGCATTACAGTGAATTATTTAAACATTAAGTGATATAATTTACCGCAAAACGATGAAATATTTAAACTTCCAAAGCGTTTTATTTCGTTATTGAAATACGAAACGCTTCACCACTCATAAAATACTTAGGAATTATAATATGAATACTTATACTCTTTGTCACAGAGTAACTCAGAGCAAGATAAATGAGATGTCTAAATAACAAACAGTTTCAAATAGAATGATGTCAAATTGCGGTGAGATTATTGTAAAAGACGGATTTTACCATAAATCCATTAATTTACTTTAGTAAGGCTGTGTGCAGACAGAGTTAAGACTGTATAAAGCTGATATCAAACATATGAAACTTCAAATATTTAAGCTAGCCTCACAATGCCATCTGTCCAGTCGGGAATTCGGGACTGACGCTTTATATTTCTCTCCCGTTCTAATATATTGTCATCGGATTTACAAAGGTATCCAGTATTTTATCTATTAGATTTACGTGCCAATAATATCGCATTGAGGATTTCAAAACCTTCCATTGTAGTCCATTGGCGCGATTCGCACAAATCTTCGAGGTTCACAACACCACAATGGGCATTCCAATATAAATGTATATCTGCTATCCGAGTGCATTCCATAAAGATACATATCGAAATACAGGGTGGGCCAAAAAGTTTTGCACTTTTGAAACATGAATAAAAATAAAATTACAAATGTTACTTTGTTGATAATTTATTCAACGTAACTAACATCTAATGCAATTTATTTCTTAAAAATAACATCGTCGACATGTGCTCCGTCTCGTCATTGGCACTCCTGCAATCGGCTACGCAGATTTTGGAAAACTCGCTGACACATGCTACGGGGAATCGCGACTATCCCCTCATGGATGTTTTGTGTTAATTTTGATATTGTCATCGGTTTATTATGGTAGACTCGACTTTTCAGGTATCCCCCCACAAGAAAAAATCACAAAGTGTAAGGTCTGGGTTCCTCGGAGACCATGGGATATCACCTCTGGGAGAAATAAATTTGTTCGGAAACATTTCTTTGACTACCGGTATAGTCACGTTTGACGTATGGCATGTTTGTAATCGTTTGGTTTCATCTCCTGCACAATTTGAAGCCTGTATGGGTGCAGTTTAAGGTCCAGATGCAAAATTTGCCACAGACTAGTTCTAAGTATTGTCAGAACCGCCGAACTCTAACGCGTAGATAATTCTGGATCGTTCCTTACGGAAATTTCAACCAGCTGAATGTTTTCATTGCTTCTTCTTGAACGTGGTCGCCCTGTTTGTTTAATATTTGTTGTGAAACCAGTTTGCCCGAACTTCTCGATCCAAGCTTTGATTAAATTAACACTTGGACACTCACTTACACGGCGTAATCCGTGTTCAATTCTAAACAGGCGTCGTACAGTAACGAAGGAATCATTGTTTTAGTAAAAAAAAAAAAACGAAAAGCACGCTGTTGTTCCGTGAACCGCTCCATCGTGAGTAAAATTGCATTAAGTGATGCATATTTTCCAGCCAACCGCGCGCCCTTCTGTCAAACGGTTTTCGAGATATTCAGTTTTGCTATTTGCAAAAACTTTTGGCCCACCCTGTACAACACCGTATGCGGAAAAATATTTCGAATGGGAACGCAAAGCTGCTGTGCACGACTGTACGAAAAGGATTATCTTCGAATAGATTTTTAAAATATTTGCAGTTTAGAGCGCTGGACATTCCTGCGTTTGTTTTTATTGGATGAAAACTAGCCAGTTAGTACAGTTATGAACAGCAGACTGAAGTGTAAAGTCAAAATTGAACAACGTTGTGAAGGAGACACACTTAGGTTCGTCTACTCTGTACGAGCTCATAGACTTACCTTTTCATCATGAGTTCAGGACGTCATAAATCCTGTACCTACACACCTTATATGTACAATTATTGACCACTTTTGAGAAAAACTCCCAGTTAATTGAAACATTACTAAGGTTGAAAATATCGAACTGTCACATTGGTATTACAGAAAAAATATACCTAGACGGTTTATGATGTGCAAGTGATAGGTATATTCTACCTTAATGCTCGTACACACGATCGACACGCGTCAACGAAAGAGGCAACTCAACGCGTGTCGGCGGCAGACGTCGGCGCTTCGGCGGCTGGCCATCGATAATGTGCCGCTCGACACTCGTGTCATTTGAGTACGGTGCTCTAATACACGAGAGCGGCATGTTGTCGACGGCAGCCGTAGACGTGTCGACGGCTGCTGTTGCACCTGCCGTTGACGCCTGCCGCTCGTGTATGCACGCTTAGGGTGGTAAATCAATTACTAATAATTGTAAGACGACTATAATTTCGGTAATGACCATCACTATTTTCTATATCTAGTGTTAATAACAGTGCCAGAACATAAGGTTCCATTTCCGGGCAAAGGCCGAGAGCAAAGCAATTACGTATTGCCACTTTAATCACGGAAAGGTTTTAAATGTCCTACTAACGGTGAACCTACGGGACTACGGATGCGAGTAGACGTTTTAATTAGGACAGGTATTAGGAAAACTCATTTAGAAAGATGAATACGCCGGACGGAACCTAAGGTGGATCACACACTACAACGCGCCATGCGACTGGGTGCAGATAACGCGAACCCGCGCGTGATTTTTTTCATACAAATTCAATAAAAATTTGTGGTTTTATGGCGCGTTGGAGTGTGTGATCCGCCTAAGCTTGATCTTGTTTCTTTTATTGTCATAGATTGGTCTACGTATCTATATTCAATTCATTAATGTTCATTCGAATGACAAGATAACATGTTGGTTGTTTCAAACTTTTGCAACGTTTATGATAATATGCTTTCATATGAAAGGTCTACCCTTTTATTCATAAACGTAGCTTAAAGTTAAGTAGTGATTAGCGAATGTTTAACCATACATTTATGTATGATGTTTGAACGTCACTGAACTTGAATCATCGTTTATAAATAAATAGGTTTAAATCAGATGATACGTGCTTATTTTATTTTGGAGCCAACATGCATGACATAATTTCAAAAGCCCAAGAAGATCTCAATGTCCTATTCGAATGGTTCAAATATAATTTATTAACCATAAATATTTCTAAAACTTGTTACGTTATCTTTAAAGCTAAGAATAAAAAAATTCCGCAGCACGACACACTAACTATTGATAACATCCCACTAGATCAGAAAACCTGCGAAAAGTACCTTGGCTTGAGAATAGATCATTACTTAACATGGCACAATCAAATAGACCATATTAAAAATAAACTATCGGCGCTTACAGGATCACTTCATAGTATAAACCAGTGCATACCCAAAAATATACGTTATACTATTTATAATTCTCTCATTAAGTCACATCTGCTATATCTCATAGAAATTTGGGGAAGTGCCGGAAAAACGAAGTTACAAGAACTACAAAGAGTGCAAAATAAGGTCATAAAGATATTGTTTCGCTATCCATACCTAACACGAACTAGTAAAATTTTTGAAGAAACAAAACTGATGAATATCAAACAACTCTACACATATAATACTTGCGTTCTGATTAGAAAAATTATAGACAAGACCATCCACACTAACTTATCATTTACCACAAAATCTCAAATTACTAAACGCAGTCTTCGTCGACCAAGTCTACTTGTTTTGCCAAGAACACGCACTAATTACGCTAGAAAGAGTATTACATATGAAGGAGCACAACTATTTAATAATCTACCCTCATATATAAAAAGTGTTAGCTCTCTCAGCAGTTTCAAGTCTCGGCTATCCAAACACATAATTGAAAACTGGCTTGACTAACGTCCTCCAATGAATTTTAATGGTTGAGAGTTGAACTGCTGAATGAGTATAGAATAATTTTTATATAATATTATACATATACTTTGGTGACGGTTACCTAAAATAAGTTTACTATATGTTATTTGTCTGTTCTCATGTAAGTGGCTTTTTGTCTTTATGAGAATAAATAAATAAATCCCTTAAATATTGGCAATTCTTACAATATGTACGTATCACACCGGATATTATGAAATGCTTTGAAAAAGAATACGGCTTTACATAACTTTTTATTGCATGTCTTATCATTTCGAAAACTACAAAATATTTTATAAGAACATTCTTCATCATTTCTTTTACTTTACTGAAATGGTGGAGCGGTACACAGTTTTGCATGATGTTGGTAATTGAATATTGCAAGTACAAGCAGGATCGTTCTGCAACGAAACAGAGTCCCGACAGGATCCTCTTTGCTATGTGCTCATATGTCGGTACAGCCAACAAAAGAGATAAGTATGCAGGATCGTCGGATATATTTGAAGTTTAATAAGAAACTGATGGATGTTCTGGAATAAAATTTAATTTTATTAATAGAAAACAAACAGCTCTTTTATCAAATTAAATTTTAGTCTACAACATCCATCGGTTTCTTACTAAAGTTCAACTATATCCGACGAACCTGCATACTTATCTCTTTTGTTGACTGTACATACAGGCAGTATGTAGCCTCTTCAGTTTTAATGCGTTGGTACTTGGTACCTCTTTTGTTTCAAAATGTATCTCCTTTCATAACGGAACGAACTAATCAATACCTGACTGCCCATGGAACAGTCAGGTAGAAAAGTCAATTAACACTGTTAAGTACCTACTTTTACATCTATATCTATACAAATGTATACTCCGAAATCCGATATCTATATCTTCTTCTTCTATACATTTTCTATTCTATTCAATATCTATACATATAACAAATCTGTAGACGAGGCGTTTCTGTACATTGAAAATATTTCCAAAAAAAAGTTGGGGTGTTAAAGGATAACCAATAGATGCCATTTCATAATATTTTTGAATTTTTGTCTGTTTGTCGGTTTGTGTGTTTGGATGTGAGAGATTAACTGTTTGAACAGGTTCCACGTAAAAAGCACCAAACCAATATGGTTAATTTTTATACTCAAATAATTATAGTGTAGAACTAGCAGTAATGATTAAGTTTTGTCTCATCGCAATCGCTTCACTCTGTCAAAAGATATAATCAATTAAAAGTATTCTAGAACAACTTTTCATTACGAAATAATAAAAAAAAACATTTTTTTTTATTGGACTAGAGAACCAAAACAAAACTCAAGACGAAAAAAATATAAATTAATTAGAAACTTATCTTAAAACTATAGAATTATATATTATTATCCTCTATCCTCCAGGTCTTACAAACTGAACACGTAGAAAGTAACAATCGTGTTGCGAGTCAATTAATGAACTACTATTAACTGAATTACTTTACAACTAGTAGGTACTGTTGTTGGGAACGCGTTCTCACGGACAGTGAGGGCTTCGTTTTATGCTAGTGTGAATTAGTGTGCCATTTGCTTTGTCTTGTCGTGTAATTAATTGTCATTTACGATTAGTTTATAGTATGATTTAGGAGAACTTGTGACTGTAGTGTTGAACTGTATCTTGCTTGTGCTTTTAACAGGAGGGAATCAAGCAAAATAGCCTATTTTCAATTAGATTTTTCATGAAATTCATACGACTTAGGTATAAAATAAAAATAATATGAGTAACTACATAATATTTCCAAACCTTTGCTGGAACAGAAACACAAAATATTAAAATATTCTTGATACAAAAACATCACGATGTTACCTCTAATTTGCACGTATTTTCGTTTTATACAAGACTTATACTAATGACTATTGGGATAAAAAATGTATGATTATTATTTGGCAAGGCTGTAAAAATCTGACCGTGAAAACTTAGGCGAAGTGATCTTGAAGTGAGCTGTCATTCCCCCCGATGCAAGAGATTGACACTATTGACAGCTCACTTCAAGCTCCACTTAAGTTTTAACGGTAAGATTTTACAGAACGGGTTGGCAGCAGTGACAGTTCAGAACCTCATTCAAATAAGAGTACAAAACTCGACAGCTGACTCACACTTGACACTTTACTAATTTCGTTGCAGGTTTAGCACGACTGAGCATCATTGAAAAGTATGAGCCTTAAAGTCGACCGAAAAATCAGTTTTAGGTAGAAAATATTTCAAGTCCAATAATTTTGTACAAAGACAAAAATCCTAAGCTTTTGATAGACGGAAAGAGGCCGACACAGATGCTATAATAATAGAGTTCTGCACCCTTTGAGTCTCGAAAAAAAGGTTAGGGAACCCTACCTAAAAATTTCCTAAAAAAATCCAGTCAATCAGTATCCTAAAAAATATAACATTTTATATTTTTAGGATACTGTAACCGTAGTAAGTTTAATCACCTACGCAGTATTTTTTGGCAGGAAATTATTACCACGCGTGGTCGTTTGGGCAATTAAGAGTGCGCAGTCAGCCTCTCGACCCCTAGGAGTGGGCGCCTTGACACCCGCAAAAAACACTTTGTGGCGTCAGCGAATGTGGCGGCTAGCCATGGGTATTTTTGGTACTCGTGGCTGGGAATATATTTTAAAACACACTGACTTGGGTGCTGATAAAAAATGAGTAAGGTTTTACTTTTCTGCATGCGGTTTTTAATAAATGGGTTTTGATGACGTAGGGTCAATTACTAAGGCAATTTTATGGGATTCTTATTTAGACAACTGCCAACTTAAAAGTTAACGATATACCTACTTAGTTTTCGAGTTACGGCATGTTGTTTTGAAAACATTGGTTTTGATGACGTAAGGTCAATTAAGTACTAGGAAAATTATAAGAAGGTTCTTATTTAGACAATTGGCAACTTGAAAGTAAACGATATCTTAGGTGAAGTAAGATGATTTACGTTAAATAGAGAAATGAATGACTAAGTACTAGCTAGCCAATTTCAGAACAAAATTTTGAAAAATCCAGTGTCTTTTAAGTAAACAAGCAACCAATATCACTACATTCAATCAGTTACTATCTCTGAGTTATTATTCTGATTGAGATAGGTAAAATCTAGCAAAGCTTACTCAATACTACATTACAAAGTAGCACTAATAAAACCCATTTGAGTTTGAAAATATAAAAAATGGAATGAGTCCCGCCTGCTTCCAACTTTTATTTAATTTAAAATGGGCTTGTTTTTAGTTTTTCAGTTTTTTTTTTGACTTAAGTATCTTACCGCAGTCGGGTTTTTTAGTTTTTTTCATTTTGTTTATTTAGTGTTTTTTACGATTTATCACTTCGAATTACTTTTAACCATATAAGTTGTTTATATTTTTGTAATCACCTTTTAAAACCCTTCATTTTGATATCCCACTCGATGGTATTAGAAGAAAAAAAATCGAACTCCACAATATGGCACCCCAACTCCGCCATTTTACTTTGTTTTTTATTTTAATGTAGCCAGTGATACTCGCGCTACCAATACAAATCTAAAGAAGTATAATTTATCCATATCCGTTTATTCGTTTAGGAGTTAAGAGGGAACAAAGAAACGGACATACATACATAAATATAGCCTTCCTTTTGGGCTTCGCCACAGTCGGGTAAAAATACGGATTGCACGTTTTTAGAATTAGTTTTTTTGCTTTGTCAATTTTCTTTGTCCAAAAGCTTTTATTACAATCCCAGTTAAGGGCTGAAACCCTAGGCCTTTCTACAAGCATAATATATAAGGCACTTGAGGGAATTTCTACATTATTCGTATCCATTAAAGGGTTAGTAAAAATTTAAACAACAGAAACTATTTTCTTCTTTCGAACCCTTTTACGCACTTATGCTATCTAGATCAATCCTTTTTCACATGAAACGGGGTTTTGAGGGTACAAAAATGGGAATAATAAGGCTGTTTTTAGGGTTCTGCTGCAAAATGGCAAAAATGGTGCCCGGTTTTTACCCGACTGTGGCGAAGCCCAAAAGGAGGGTTATTATGCTCAGTTTTCTTTTATAACACAAAAAATTATGTAAATGAGAAATTTAACTTCGATTTCGTTACACGTTAGCAGCAAGTTTAACGTATGTAATGTTTCTGTTAATTACAAAGACACAATTACATTTGGAATTTTGGTTCGCCACGCGACGACACGTAAGCGGTAAACTGTACATATAAGGTGCTATAAAAATATCTGCCACGGCTTCAATGGGAGACAGTATTCTGTATACAGATTACAATAGTAAAGATACATTATTGATCTTATGTCATAAATTTTTTCATACAAAAAAATGTGCGTATAAATTTGAATTGATTTAGTTGCATGAAACCGTCCCGTAGTAATTAGCTGTTGCCGCACCATCATTTTATTTCGCAAAATGTGGCGAAGCGACACATCGCGCGTAGTTTGTGAACCACGTAATGCAGAATAGAGTAAATATTTATTTAATTACTTTATTTTCTCAAATCGATTTAACTATTCCGGGGTACAAAATTTCTTCACTACTGTAATCTATATACAATATACTGTTTCCCATTGAAGCCGTGGCAGATATTTTTATAGCACCTTATATGTATTTTCCATACAATACCGCGTTCCGAATCAAGGGCGGATAAACGGCAAATCTCGCATCAGAGTTTGTCGACAGGAAATTAAAGTTCAGGATTTCAACCGCACGCGGAACCTAACATCATTTTTTTGTAAAATATTCAAACGTTAACTCGCTTTATTCTTAAAAAAAAAAACGTTACGTTTGATTTTTTTTGTTTGTGTAAAGGTTTTTCGTGAATATTTCGAGTTGCTCTGAACGGGTGAGTGTTATACTTATGACCCGTTTTTTAACAGAATAGCTACGGGTAGGTATGTGCTCTTTTTACAAAGATTTCTATGTGAAAGGTTCATTTGTTAGCTCAATTTTTTTTTGTGTTTATCTACCACAATGACCATTATTATTGAGCTGAACATTGGAGGTGCTTTACAAACAAGGTATAGTAAAAGTGCGCAGTGCTGCACACTCCCACCCTATTTCAAGGTAAACAAATATCAACTTTATTTCAATGACAATTAAGTTGATTTCAGAGTGACTAGCACTATTGAAAATGTTATAAAAATATTTGAAGTTGTAGCGTAAACTGAACTTTATTGTGTAGAAATTAAAGTTATTTTTCCATTAAATCATATATTTTTTTTTACACTTTTGGCAAATAAATCGCGAACGCAGATTTGATATAATAAACAGACGCGCAAACTGTAACCATAAATATGATTCTAGAAAAATTCAGCTATTTCATAGAAAAGTGATTACGTGGTCAAAATTAATAGAACAGCGAATAATTTTGATAACGACGAAAAATTTTCAGAATATTGTTTCTACCTACTGAATCCATGGTAACAGGTTGCGCGTCCATGTCCCTGCCACTCTATACATAATTTCGCAGACGGATCGACGAATCCGCTGTTGTATATAACCACTAGCCGTTTTACAAAACAGCTCCGTTAGGTAAAACAGCTGAATGACTTCTAGCGACTTTACATAATTACTGAACGTTAACACGCAGAATTGCTTAAACGTCACAGTCACAGTTCTAATCTAACCTAAACCAATTGGTCAGTTAGCTTAGTTATTGCGTCCAATTCGGCATAAGAAGCCACACCGAGCGCTTATTGTAACTACAGATAAGCCATTCTGCATTACGTCTAAACGTCGGTAGCAGGTTTGTAAAACGTCGTGCAATGACAATCCAGCTGAACGTTGTTCAGTTGTTTTACATAACGGAGCTGTTTTGTAAAACAATTAGCGGTTTTGTAAAACAGCGGATTCTACAATCCGTCTGTGACATATACACATGTATATTATTGAACGCAGGGGTAACCCTAACTAAGAATAGCTGGCCCCGTTCTAAGGGTGTCGTAAGAAGCAACTAAGGGATTTATATAAGTAGTCGGTTGGACGGCAGCGACAAGTTAATGTAATCTCGTAATCTCCTTAGTCCGGCGCTTTCTAATGAAGACGCGTCCACTTCCCTAGAGAACTAATAAGGGAAGAATTTGTCATGTTTGTCATCCGCGGCATTAATTTGAACAATGATTAATGTTCGTTTCACAAATACACATCTCTTTATTCCAAATAAACAGAGGAGAGATTAATTCGTCCCCGGATGGGCCCAATGTTATATGACAACAATAAAGGAAATTTCAAATTGTACATAAATCATACGGTGTAACGTTACAAATTTGTCATGCCACGGTTGGCAGTGCGACGCGGGCAATAATTAATGAACCCATCCTGAAACAAGTAATTATGAAGAGGGTCATTTTTTTATCGTCATATACGCGTTTGTCTACCCCTGCAATATGGCTGCCGATGCCGCATCTTGTCTACGAAGCGTTCATTTACATAAACATACAATCAGAATAACAAAAGACGCTCTGATGAAAACTCATTGTCATAATTTTTCGCTGTCTGCGCGCCAAAGTATCTTGATGTTAGTTGAAACGTTGCGAATAATATACCCAGTATGAATACTCTGAATAATATGAAATATTGTGCACGCAAATAATTTTAATAGAATTTGATGAAATACATTGTTGTTTACGTAGTACTTTATTTAAGGCTGGGTTTTTTCATCTGGAATTTCTTAATAGCAGCCCGGATTCTGGATTTGTGCCCAATTGATGCCTAAAGGCTCGCCCCCTATTACATCATGGGACTTAAACGTAACTAACGAAATGTGGAATAACAGACGCCAAGCACATCAAGCTACCCAAAACTGTGAAATTTTTCCAATCAACTTTGAACCTTATGCTTTAGCGATAAAGTTGAAAATCTATTGAATAAATTGACACATTGTAGTAGCTTGATGTGCTGGCGTCTGTACCTACCATAGGTGACCCTTTGCTTTACCTTTCGAGGATTACCGGCATGATGACATGTTATGTTTATTTAAGACATTCAATTTAGGATATTGCGTATTGAATCGTTGTTGATTTAAATATCCATTTAGCACTAATCGAAACCGATGTAATCTATATGGATGTAGATTAAAATAATAATTAAATGACTCAATAAATATTTAATTGCACTCGTGTCAGTGAATTGAATGATAGCTGACACGTTATTACGAAAAGTTAATGGAGTTTGTTCATTTTCCAATAAATATCTCCGGTGGGGTGTATTCATTATTGAGTGACTCAGGTCCGGGATCATACGTCACGCAGATAGCCAATTAGCGTCGAGAACATTAAGCGTACACGTCGCGAATAAAAACCACTTTTTGTTATTACTTTATTTAAATATTAATGAATGTTTTAACTTTATGAACGAGGAAATGCTTTTTGTTTTGCCTTAATCGCTATGCTCAATTTGATTGGTTAAGGAAAGTCGTTTGTCGTAATTTGAGATGAGTGAAAAATTATGTATCATCTCAAAATACTTTTTAAACAATATTCGACTAGAAATATGCATCATACCTTCATTGCAAAAATATAAACAATGGAAAATGTACAAAATACAGATACATAGTTACAGACTTATACGCATTTCAATTTTGATAGCTAAATAACTAAATTTTGCATAAAATATGCTTCGTCGGAACAAATTCAAAGTCAAATCATTTATTTCAATTAGGCACACTAAAGGCACGTTTGAACGTCAAAAATTATAATAAAAGGAATTGATTCTAGTCGCCCATTCCAAAATGTAAAGGAATAAAAGTGAAATCTGGTTGTTGTTTTATGTTTCCACTAGTTTCTACCCGTGACTTCGTCCGCGTGACATTCCTTGTTCCACCGACCCACCCCCTCGCATCGCATCGCCTGCCCGCAATCTTACTTCGTTTTCGCTGACCGTTCTTTGTTCTAACCTGACTTTTTTGTTATTTGCTTGGCTCCTTAGAATCTTATCGTGATGTTAAGTAGCCTATAGCGTTATTCAAGAAATGGGCTTTCAAATGTAAACATATTTTTTCAAATCCGTTTGATAGTTCCAGAGATTAGCACGTTCAAACAAACAAACAAACTCTTCAGCGTTGTTATTAGTTTAGGTATTTACTTATAGATAAATACAAAACCTTTTGCTTCCCCAATTAAAATGTCTTCCTCATTCACAAAATATTCCATTCCAAAGCTCATAAACATAGGATTATTTGATATTTCCTCATAAATAAAGGAGCAATTACTCATATTTCCATATAAGCCAAAGGTATACAAATTAGGTACGTTAACGCCAAAGCCAGGTTTTACTGAAACGCCGTGTCTGATGAAGGCATCCCCGGCATCCCCGCGCTTAGTGTATAAGCTGACAGAAGGATTAAAGACGTGCGCTTGGGATACTAACTTACCAACATTCACGTTTGTTGTTAGCGTTGTGTTGAAAGTATTTAGGCACGTACACATTTACATTTAACCGAGGAAAACATTTTTGAATTTCGTTACCATATTTTGTTCCGCAGTAAGCCAACTGGTACACAAGAATCACTCAGAATTTCTGAGGTACCTAGTTAGGTACAGTCCGGGAAGTTAATTGTTTAGCAATTTCACACACTACACCAAGTTGCCGTGTTATAACCATATCATTATCATACAGGTATCAAAGGATGTCAGTTATAATTTGAATTTCCGGACAATTTTCGCAAGTAGGTAGTGAATTTGCTAAACAATCAATTTTCTGACTGTACCTACACATAAAAATGAAAAACCATGGTCAGAGGATCATCCGAAAATACGAATACATTTCTCATTTTCTGTAATAAAAACTTGGGTACGATTAATATTACAAAAGTCCCCGAACATAATCCCTCACACAATCCCATAATGAAATGTCACCTCCCCCGCCTGTATGTGAAATGTCACATTATTGTAAAACATAAATCCTCTAAACACGAATTACGCATTACGTCATCAGATAAGACATACCTACGGTTGAACATTAAAACCCTTCACAATGTTCCAAACCTCGCAACAGCTAATTATGTTGAGTATTGTTGGATTTTGATCTTTACTGCAATGTTCTTAAGGGCCATAGGGGTTGTATATGTAAGTTCTTCATGCGAAGCGAAGGCTCGCGACATAATTGCGACTGTACCCGGAAGTTAATTGCGTGTTCGTTGTCAAGCCGCTGGTTGGGATGATTCAAGCCTCGGATCATAGAAATAAGGGAGATAAGACGGGAAGGCTTTACATACTTTCGTAATTATGTATCCCGAGTGGATGTGGGATGTGATAAAAATGTATTGTCGCTTACAATCAAGATCGCTACGCTGAAGCCGCTGAATTGTCAAAGTTGCGGCACAGGTGAGTGTAAATTATAAACCTGGAAAATTAAGGTGAATGCGCAGTGGTAGACCGCGAAATTCAAATTTTCTTACGTTTTTTGCAATTTGCAGGCCAGTGTCAGGTTGTATCTTGATCAAAATTTGATTCGCGACAATAACAGGTACCTACGTATTTATAGAATTATAATCATTAGAATCTAATACATCTTTCTAAGTTAGATTTGTACCACTAAGTAGTTTTCCATAAGAGATTTGTTGTCGTGGTACAAATCTAACTTAGAAAGATGTATTAATGATTCGAATGATTATAATTCAGTAAATACGTACCTGTTATAGTCGCGAATCAACTTTTGATCAAAATACAACCTGACACTGATCTGAAAATTGCGAAAAACGTAAGAAAATTTGAATTTCGCGGGCTACCCTGGCACTTCCCCCTTAACACTCTGCGTCAGTTTATCATATTGTTAATTTTCATACGAATGTCTCAACCGTCCCACTGCCGACGCGAAAGCGACTAACTATCAATGATTTTCTCACTCAAGAAACGTACAAAAGATTGAGGTCCCGTGTAAGTAACAGAGATACGAGTACATAAAGAGGATAAATCCTTTTATTAAACTGATACACAATTGTATTTTTATTCAAATTGTAAAATAAGCAAATAATAACTAACACCTAATTAATTGATGATAAAAATAAAATCCTAACTTAACTAAAACTATACAGACACTAAAATATATCGTCGATACATTATATTATTAGTTGATCGCTGACTGGAGGCCTACCACAAGCTTTTAACGCGATCCATTTTAGGACCTAAACTGAACTGTTCTTCTAATTCGTACCATGACGTCAGTTTAACGATTCAGTTTAGGCCGTGCCATCTGCTGACAGCGATTGTCCCAAACTGAGTCGCAAGTTTTGGTTTCATCCATCCTTGTTTGGTACCATGACGTCCATAGAGCAGCTCAAGCGATGCAGTTTAGGAACCTAAACTGAAATGTCTTGTTTTTTTTTAATCGTTTTTAATTAGATCATGGTAGGCCACCTGTTCACACCGCCGCGCGCCGCGCCGGCGAGTACTCTTTTTTCGCAGCGACAAGAGCTATCAAATAGAGTAGGTACTCGCTCAGTGATGCTCGCTTGACGGGCAGAACACTGGCTGAGTGACTAACGATTGGTACATACGCATACCAGCGAGTCATACCGCTTGTCGTCGTCGCGCATTCGCTGCTCGTTGCTCGCCAACTAGTTTTTAGTTGCTAACTCTACTCGCTTCTTGTTAATCGCCGGCGGTGGGGCAGGTGCCCAAGAATGACAATTGTAATTTGATTATACGGACAGTTTAAGTTGGTATTCATTTTAATGGGTGATGCGCTATCTCACCAAGTTCCAAGTTCCCCAAAATGATGTTTCATTCATTCATTCCCGAAGTCCCCAAAATATTAGATTTATAAGTATTTGTGAAGTTCACACTTGACCAATCCTCGTACTAACGTGTCCAAAAGTGTTAGAATAAAATAAAATCAGTACCTAGTTCAAATTAACCTTATTTTTGAAGATATATTTTCTCTATGCACCTATTTAAAATATGTGATATGTGTTTTTAGTTATTTTCCAGGGTGTGTTAGGGATGTATCCAGGGGGTGAGTCAAGAATGTATCCAAGTTATTCTAGGGAAAATTTGTAGTATGTACTATCTTTGACAATCACAGCTTGTACGTTCAGGTAACAGAAACATTAATCAACCTTAAAACTAAACTATTTATCTTTGAAAATAAATTGCAATGTGAAGATTACGTTTACCCCATTGGTTTGGTTCTCTCAAGTAATAACAAATAACATTAAGCAATACGAGTACGTACGTAAGCATTGATTCGGTGACTGTACCATTCACGATTTCGGTCAAGATAGAGTTGTACAACTTTTAGTTAATAATAAAAACTTTGGGGAACTTGGGGAGATAAAGCATCACCCAATTTAATAAACAATGAATTAATAGAAGTAGTTTTTAAAAGCAATGATGATTTTGTTTTTTTATTTTTATTTCATGATTACCACTGTTTGCATCTGCATCACCCAAAGGTTGACTGGTAGAAAATGTCTATGATATTAAGTCCGCCTCTGTACATTTATGTGCTTGAAGTATTAAATAAATAAAAAAAATTGTTGGGTCGGGGGACCCCCGGCAGGAACGAAGTTCAACAAAAATCCATTATTTAAAAATGACGAAAAATTGTGCAGTGACCACACTATCGGCTTCAGCACTCTCGAAGTCTCGAAAACCATGAAAACAACACCCATAATGAAAAAAATTGAAAATTTTCGCAGCCGCCATCTTGGATTATCATACTGACCTTACTATCGGCTTCAGCACCCTCAAAAACCATGAAAACGATACAAATGCCGAAACATTTTAAAATGTTTGCAGCCGCCTTCTTGGATTTTCATTTTGACCTCACTATCGTACATTTTTCGTTTAGTGTGATCGCAATAATGAAGCTAGCCAAACATGTTACGGTATAGCAGAGAGGTTTTAACTTTGAAACATATCTGAAATGGCTTGGCTTATGTAAGATTGTTGTCCGTAGGCGCACCATGTAGGAGAAACGCGTAAACGTAAGCCATAGCTTTTTCTTAAATAAAATAAAACTTACTCAAATTTATCTTTCGCCTTAAATTTTGCATAATAATTATAACGATATCAGTAAATGTGAAGACAATATGAAAATAATGAAAGCCCCTGAGTTTAATTAAATTTAATATTCAATACTAATATAACAAAATTAAAATTTATACAAAGATCTAAGTTGATTACAAACGTGAAATAATGGCATCATCAATTTAGATTTCATTGCAAGCGGGGTAAAAAAGTGTATCAAACATTTATAAATACAAAATTAAGGCCTTATTATTCACGACAGGTTCATTAATATTGTAATGGATGTAAAAGTTTTCAAGTGGAAATCCTCGTGCCCTTTTCTTTTCAAATGTTTAATGGATCCCACTCTCTTCATACTCGCATACTTTTTAAGAATTTTGTTATGCCACTTTTAACATTAGTTGAAATATTGTGGAGAGATTCCTGGTAAGACCTGAATATTATTTTAACACGCTTTAATTAGCTTCACCTCTAACTAACTAACAAACAACGTAATAAAATCTTAGAAGTAAAAAACTGTCGTATCAAAATATAATTTTGTATGTATACGTATATACCTAGTTAAGCACCGCAAAGCAACCTTGTGAAGGCCGCAGGAACTCGTTGGATGCGAGAAGCACAAACCGGTGGAAGTGAATGTGCTTGGGGAGGCCTATGTCCAGCATTGGACGTCTTTCGGCTGAAATGATGATGAGGATACCTAGATCGGATGACAAAACTATAATTTGGTATCTTGGAGCTGATCTGATGATAGAGCTAGGAGGTGAATAGGGAACCCTCCAGTGGCTATTATTAAACCCCTTGAGTTTGGCTCATATTATTTATTTTGACAGGTCCAATAGATTGGATAAACGTGTTTCTTAGTTTTCTAAGCTACGTTTTTTTAAGGGTTTGATTGAGAAACATATTATGAAATACAGAATGTTGACTAAAAAACTGATGGTTGTATTAGGTAGGTATAGAAACTGTTGTGTAAGCAAAGCATACAATAAAACTTTTGTTTGCTCACGGAGTTAACAAAATGTAATCATCAAAAAATGTTTAAGTATAAAGTAAGTATAAAACTGTAATATTTTTCGTAGTTACCCTTTGATTTCAAGAGGCTTTATTTTATCGGTACCTTGGCTGAACAAAGTAATAAATGATCTATTAAAAACATGAATCAAAAATCAAAATCCTGGAAACCCAAAGGATGATCCGACCTCCTAGTCATCAAAGTTGGCAGTGCAGCCTTTGGCATGATAGATATCCTTCTACTCCGGGCAGAGCTTCTTGCACTGCTTTCAACTCGAGCACCCGGCATTATCGAGAAGCGCCTGTAATCAACGCCCGATAAGATTAATTGGTTAAGAGCACAAATTAGACAGACGCAGAAGGTTGATACATCGAGCGAAAACTGAGTATACGTAGGTACCTACAGAAAAGCCAATGACCAAAATTGCTGTAGTTATCTCGGCGGTTACAAACGAAACTTTAATGTTTTTTGGCAGTAAAGCTTAAAAAAAAATCCAAGGCGAGTTAAATCAGTTTATACAGGCTGTTTTTTGGGAATGGGTCATTAAATCCGAACGAAACGGTGGAAAAGAGTACTGTGATCAAAGGAACTGTAGACTTGATTATAGAGGAAAAAAAAACTGCATTTTTTGTTTTATTTTCGTTAATAACCTTATATTGTACTTGCCTCATATTTTTTAAAGTTATATGAATAGAGTCAGGTATAGGTAACCATGAAAAAAAAAGACAACGCTGCTCTATACATTTTGGTTTTTCGAACCTTTTTAAACTATCTCAATTGAGTGTCAGTTGCGAGTGCACTTACACTCACTGTAAGTGAAGCGTGTTGTGAAGGTCGGCTTCATTCAACGAGCGAAATGCAAGTACAACCGTTCGCACTAAGTTTGACGTTGACCGTCAGCAAAACTAACAAATATTGAGAAAACTGAATAAGTAGTATTCTCACGCGTATGCAATGACGTTGCTTATGGTACTGGGTGGGCGACTCAGCGCTTCTGTGGGCGGTTGGGGGGAGCGGACGCTCATTTCACGGACCGCGAAATACGGGTTGTACTCGTATGTACGTTTTGGTTCGTTGAATGAAGCCGACCTTCTGTGCCTATCTGTTCTGTGTGTGGGCCTGTCATGAGCGACATAATATGAGGCCGTTTCATGGTTTCTGAGAATAGTTCACGTGTGTATGTAAGCAGATAATTGTCAATTAGTGGTAACGGCTTGATCGGTGATTTAGTGGCGTAGATTTGGAGATCTGATTCGTATGTCTTAAGATTTCAACTAATGATGAATGATTTTAGTTACGTTGTAATCAAAGGCTTACAAGCTTGATAAAAGCATTAAGTAACTTTTGTATTGTACTCATCTACATATACAGACTGGCCCATCTATAGTGGTCCATTTGTTTTTGACTCTAGGACATTTCAGTAATTTATCTAATACTATGTATATCTGTACTGTGCTCGGAATTTTAGATCTGTTTAGAGTTTTATTCGAGTTAAGTATTTTGTTTTACATGCACGCGTTTCTATGTTAGACAGTGTTGTGTAGCGTCACCGTGGCCGTTCAACTTGTACAAGGACATTTGTGTGACAGAGCTAGTAATCCATTTGAAAAGAGGGTGTGGGTTGAGAGGATTGACGATGAATGAGTTGCCTGTCAAAAGTCTTCTCTACGCAGATGATCAAGTTCTACTTGAATCGTCAGCAGAATATTTGCAAGACGAGACTGTGATGGATGAAGCATATAAGATGAAAGAATAAATGAAAATGTGAAACTGAATAAGATGAAGGTCATATTGTTTGAAAGAGAAAAAGATTTATCGGTGTGTGATGTAAAAATACCTAAACGATAAGAGTGTGGAGCAAGTGAGTTCGTATATTTGGGGAGTCTGTTTACAAGGGACGGAAATATTGACGAAGATGTGGAAAAGAGAGTGAATGCGGAAAATAAAGTGAAATGGTGCAACACATGCTATTATGACCAAACAGTTGATGTCCAAGAAGGCTCGACTGGCTGTTGACCGTACTGTGAACAGCCACTGGTGCCGACGCTTATCAATCAATTAAGTCTTTATTTGTAAACGTAGGTTCCAACAGTGTGCAAGATATTACAATGGCTTGTGTGTAAGATGTTACAATGCTTATGTATGGAAGTGAATGTTGGGTGTGGCAAATTAAGCATGAAAGTAAAATAAATTGCTGTGGAAATGCGTTCTCTGCGAAGCATATTAATATGTGGTGTGACTATGAATGATAGGCTGAGGATGATGTTTTAAGGCAACGGCAACGGTGCGGTTTAAAAGACGATGGAGTGACAAAAATTTAAAATATACATAAAGATGTAAACAACAATATGGCTGCTCGAAATTGAATAAAATGGATAGACCTACAAGAACATTTATTTTAAGTAATGTTTGTTTTCGCCTAGTTAGCTCGGAGATTTTGAAGAAAACAATTACTTAAAATAAATGTTCTTGTATATCGATTTTATTCAATTTCCAGCAGCCATTGTTGTTTACATCTTCGGCAAATTTAGCGCAGCCGGACCTTAGGTAGTTTGGTCATGTTGAGAGGATGAATGAAAGGCGGCTAACAAAAGGTATTTACCTAGGACCTTATTGATGATGTTCTTCAGAAAGGTCAGGTGCGAGTACTCGACTGGTGTGCGTGACCAGACTGACGTATGAACATAAACGAGGCAAAATAAGTAAGTACCTATGTAAGATCGTAGGTAGCAGGTGGCGTTTTGTAGGTTCTGCCTACTCCCATATGAAGAAGGCGTGAGTTTATGTATGTATGTAGTTCTATGACAAATAAAACTATTTTTCTTTTCTTTATTTGTTAGTGATTTTGCACTTTTGAAGAAAACGATTAGATAGTCTGTTCCATTTAACATTACCTTATAGAGTACTAGATAATTTATATTTACCTGGACGCAGGTATGAGAGACATCCGTTTGAACAAATGTCTGGCCGCAGATCGTAAGTCATCGTCTTGCATCAAGCTGACCAGGTCCTTCTCGCGTTTCTCGAGAGGAGCATCTGTAGCGAGCACTTCGCCTTCCAATGATACGTTCACGCACTGGTAAAGTAATTATTCATCACAGCCTGTTTTTTGCCATAAACGGACGTCTCACAAAAGCAAAGTCATTCATGATTTAAATAGAAAAAAGAAATATAAGTCCCCAAAATGCACTTTTATATTTTCCTCCGAGGTATTTCGTAAACAAAAATAGGGGCATAAAATTCACTGCACTGAAATTAGGTTGAAGTTTTAAAAATGTTAAGCGTTTTCTTTTATTTTCTGATACTTTCGGACTTGCCGGCTTAGGGCCGCCATGTAGCACTTAGCTTATCAAAAGCGAATTACGAGAGGATTTTAGGATTTTGAGCACCAAAGCTTTTCTGTCCTTTTTGTTGTCGTTCAGACCGATGTATATCGATGTTCTTTTTAGATTCTAAATGGATTACACGACATACATTAACTTCAAAAATGCTAGACCATTATAATAATAAGCTTGTCTTCTTACAACGAACCTAGTTAGACATTTCAAAAACAAAAAGCCACGCTTCAAAACCACAAAGCTTTATTAGCTAGAAACCATAACAAAATAGCCGTCTAACTGCCTTTAAATGTCCAACAATATTCTCTCCGCTATGAAATTAAGTACTAAGCAATGTTCTATAAAGTACTTAAAGTTTTAAGGCGCTTACAGTGTCATAGAAGTCGGCAACTTCATGGTATCCGTAGGAGCGAGCAAGCCCCGCTGCTTCCAGAAGAACTGCACGAGATTCAGGCCGGTTGTTCTGCAGGAGATGACAGCGAGCCAGTAGGAATAGGGCGTTTAGAAGCCATGGACGCTGATTGGATGAGCGAGCCTCTGTTGGATTTAGAATGTGTTAAAATGTAAATGTGACGTATAAAAAAAGTTTTACGCTTTTTATATCGAGATTTTTAGGACCGTATTATAATAATAATATCGCTTATTGCGGATCACATATAAAAATACACACAATCCATAAGTATAGAATTAATAACAACAACTTGAAAAACCATGTTAGTAAAACTCACAAACTAAGATAATAACAACTAATAAGTACGTGGCTCAACACATGTCGGCACGTGCCTCTGCACTCAGTTGCCTAATAAAGGGGCTGTCCACCTTGTCAAACAATGTCTTCAGAATGCTGTTGGGGCTTCCGCGCAACCCACCCATAATTGACGCCGCCCTCTTTCTAAATAAAAATAAAATAAAATGATAATATTTTTTTAAATAATATGTGTTATACAATTATCTCAAGAACAAATAAAGCGATTTGACATGTTTTCTATTTATATACAAAAGCTGGCAAATCTCAATTTTTATACCTCAGTTAAAAGTTATCTAAAGATTGAAAAGTCGGCCCTTAAAATAATTTCCTAATAATCCACCAACTTCGGATTATATACGTTTAAAAAAAATGACAGTGCTACGTAGGTAGGTATTGCTTTTTTTTTTTTTTTTTTGTGGATGGGAAATCATCTAATGACTCCTCCCGCTCTGGGTGGAGCGGAAGGGAGTGTCAGACTCTTACTGACTAAAACCCACCCGTGTTCCTTCCTTAGCCCTTTATGTTCCGGGGCAGCGGTAACCCTTTCGGACGATCCCGCTACCCCGGCAGGCTTCGGCCCTGGCAGGCCCCTTCCTTTATGCTGACATCTCTTTGAGGCGCGCGTGGAACACATACGCGCCGTCCGGCACGGGCCTGGTCCTGATCGGACGGAGAGCTACCCATTACTCTCCGTCCGCAGGCCCGCGCCTACGGTGGCCGGGAGTCGTCACACGGCCCCCGACGCCCGTAGCGTCTCCCGCGGCGGCTGAGGCGTGCGACTCTCTCCCTGAGCCGTCCCGCCACCTCCTTCGCTAGCATGACTGCTTCGCAGAAGGAGGTGACCGCCTCCCACTCCCTCTCGCCCCGGACCATGGCTTGAACCAGGGCCGGACGCGAGAGGTCGCCGCCGTTGCCGATCGCCTCTACGAGGACACGGCGGTGCTCCGCCCAAGCTGGGCAGACCTCCACCGTATGCTCCACCGTGTCCTCTGGGCGATCCTCGCAATGGTGACACCCGGGCGTCTCCTCCCGCCTGATGATGTGCAGGAACCTCCCGAAACATCCGTGTCCGGTGAGGACCTGCGTCAGGCGGTAGGTGAGAACGCCGTGACGCCTCTCTAGCCACTCCTTAAAGAGGGGTCTTATCGCCACTAACGTGGCGTGCCCTGCGCTGGGTTGCAAAAGTCGCTCTCTCCATGCCACCATGAGATCGCGCCGGAGGTCCGTCCGCTCCGCCGCTATTTGCCACGGAAGCGGAGTTTCCCCCCGGCGTAGTGCCTCCGCGCGCCACTCATACAGGCGCGCGAGGACTGTCGCCTCCAGATCCCATGGCGGCATTCCGGCAAGGAGGCTTGCCGCCTCGCCCGAGATCGTGCGGTAGCCCCGGATCAGCCTTACGGCTACCACCTTTTGGGGCGCGTTCAGGTAGTGGGCGGCTCGCAGCCGCAGTGAACGCGCCCACACCGGGGCCCCATATAGGGCCATGGACCGCACGACCCCCGCGTAAAGTCTCCGGCAGGAGGCGTTTGGCCCCCTCAGGTTGGGCAAGAGCCGCTTGAAGGCGGCCCCGGTCCGTTCCAGTTTGGGGGCCAAACGTCGAAAATGTTCGACGAAGTTCCACCGGCTGTCGAGGACGAGACCCAGGTATTTCATTGTTGCCTCGACGCCGGTGTGAACCCCTCCTACCATCAGTTGGAATCCCGATGGTGGCCCGTTCCGGAGCCCATGAAAAGACATGGCCCCGGACTTGTGCAATGCCACCTCGAGACCCAACCGCCGGATCCTCTCCACGACTATCGCAACCCCTCGTGTCATTGCGTCGGCCGCCGCCTGATGCGACCTCCCCTGCGCCAGGACCAGCGTGTCGTCAGCGTAGCAAACCACGCTGACGCCATCAGGGAGGTCGGCCCGCAGCACCCAGTCGTAACCGATGTCCCACAGGAGCGGCCCCAGAACCGATCCCTGTGGGATACCGCACGACATCTCTCGCCGGTTCCAGTTCCCGTCGCGACCAGGGTAGATGACGGCTCTGTCCGTCAAATACGCCCCGACTATTCGACGGAGGTAGGTCGGCACCCGGTGATACCGGAGTGCCTCCCCAATGCAGCTCCAAGGCAGGGTATTAAACGCGTTGGCGATGTCGAGTGACACCGCCACGACGACCCCACCCTGGGACACCGCGTCCCCCGTCGTGAGGGCTCTCACGCGCATGATGGCGTCCACCGTCGAGCGCCCCTTGCGGAAGCCAAACTGGCTGTCCGCAAGATCCGGCCCTGTCCTCCCCAGGTAGGTAGGTATTGCTTAAGTGTTTAAATATGTTTACACAAGAAATTTCCTACTAGTACGAACAAGTCAAATATGGTAACAGATGTATCGAAGCATTCATCTCCTTCGAAATTACTATATTGTATCCAAACCTAATAATATCTAAAGTGGTGTATTTCAAAAGCAAAGCTTTCGAATCAATTCAAAGTCACGAAGCGCCCCATAATTTGTCCTACCCACTGCAGCCAGTATCGAATCAAGAACAAAGTTGTGACAGGTCACTCGTAGTTAGAATAAGCAATGCTGTCCAGGATGTTACTGTCTACGAGGTCAGAATATATCGAATCATTGAATCGAATAATTAATTGCTTAACTGGTTTGCCCTTTCCGGATGTTCACTATTATTAATTAAACATAATGCACCACAACACACTCTGTTTACAACACCATATCAGTTATTAATAAAACTCTCATGTAAAATTCTCGATGTATTAAAAATAAATAAATCTCGTATTCTTGTGTGTATAATGTTGCGAAGTTATTCATTACTTTAATGCTCTCGGCGTAGACCTGCGATTTCGGGCTTGAGCTGCGTTTCAATCTACTTACTGTATACGAATGGGTTTCACGTATGCTACCAAGCATCCCGTACTTTCGAACTCTCGTCTATGCTAACACGAATTTAGAATCTATACAAAGTGAATTATCTAAAGTGAATAAAAAGAAAACGACTGCAGGTCCGGACAGGGGCCTTTGAGTCAATATTTCCGAAGGAAGTCAAATAATTTAAGAATAAAAAGACATTCGTTCGATCGCAGGAGGCTAATTTATTTCCTCGAATCAACGACCCGTTCACTGGCCTATAAATTCTTGAGGCACGAGTATTTTAGTGCTAACAAAGTGATAAACTCCGTTCTACTGAAAGTGTCTCAACTTACCGGTTTGACATTTGGAAGCGTAGACTCTGGCTTTTAAAGGTTGCTTAGTGTCAACATTGAGACGAGCCAGTTCGTGCAACAAGTAACATCGTTCTGAAGCTCGTGTGCTCAAGGACAGCGAACGCTCCAGGGTGCGGATTCGAACCCTGGGGATAAACTAGTATTAGATTCCACGGAGTAACAACACAATTTAGGACCCGACACACTCAGACCGTCTTTATGCAGGATCAACTGCTCCGCAAATCAATTAATTCTCTACAGTTGATACTAAAATATATGATATAACTGAACAACCTACTCCGTACGGTTCATTGCCACACTAAGCCATTTCCCATCGAACTTTATTATTGGAGGATTATATTTAAAAACATTGAATTTATTCAAGAGACTTAATGGACAGTTTCACAGACAGCAAAAACAAAAATAGTGTTGTGACCGATTTATATCTCTGGAAAAATCATAGCGAAGCACTCTACTAATAGGTTAATCAAACGAGTTTCAAAGCAACTAAATTTTGTAACACGACCATCCCTATTATTTTCTTTCCTGAGAATTATGATGTTGATAAAAATACGTGAGTATAATAAAAATCTCTCTCTGTAGTCGGTCCCTCATGTCTGAGGATCGTGGTCAGCTTCCGAGTTGCATCTCGAGCGGATGATCCATCTTCACCGGTTTTTAAAGATTATCCACATTCGGAAAACCACATATTTATTATTTCTTTTTGATGACAGGTTATCTAAAGGCATATAAAGGAAAAGAGAAGCCACCACGGACATTAAATTACATAAAACGTTAGGGTGGGAATACTGCTGGCTAAGCTGCGTCGCAGATAAAAGGTCGAATTAATTAAAGAAAGCTAGGTCAAGGCAAAGTTACGTAATCCCTAGTCTATCTAGTTTCCATAAAGCACACTAGGTCTCTCGTAACATATTATGTAACGAGAGACCTAGTGTGCTTTAATTTATTCAAGTAGGTACTAGATTTTAAGGTCGAGATAGTTTACGTAAATAACGTAACGTAACTACTTATAAGATTAACTTTAAATGGGCTTCGCTGGGCATTTGACATGCTAATACCCTTTTTTACTAACACTGCAATGCTTTTGGATTTTCACCGCTCGGAGTTAAAAATCCAACAATGCGCTAAGTATCATATTGGTCAATGGATCGTCTTAGTGACGCGTAGTGTAAGTGAAAACGGGCATACGTGCCTATTCCTTTATCTGGATTGGTCTTAAAGAAAAACTCAATAGCATCCTTCAACAACAAATTCCTAACCTGCGGCTATTAAGACAACTACATGTATAACTGGAATACTGAAATTACTTAGCGTCTCGAGGCGGTGCGGGCGGGCGCACTCGCAGCACGGAGTCGCGACTCGGTTCCCGCGAAACCGACATACCCAGAAGAATAAACGCTCTTCGTTCCCGATCCGACTCGCTCATACTTTCTCGAACACGTTTCTGAACATAAAATAAGAGAGATTTTTCACGCTCTACGTGACTTGGCAAACAAGCTCTATTAAACTTCCCAGCTTCGTAATGCCCATGGCTACACAATTTATAATAAAATACAGAAATGAACCTACCTGGTCCAGGAAAGCGTTCCCAACTATATCGTGAAGCTTTTGCAGAAATTTATCTTTTCCCGGTAATAAGTTGGCGGGTTTTCTTGTTATTTGTTCCATTCCGAACTCGGCTTGTTCTAAACACTTGGCGGTGTCTCGTTCTTCGTAAATGGATTGAGTTGTCTGTATGAGGCGACGTGCGTCGGTTGCGTGTTGAAGTTGCGTGTGCGTCAATTGCTCTTTCCGTGCGCGTGACAGGCGAGCTCGAGCGGCTGCCTCTAACGCACGAGCAGCGTACAGCGGTCTGCGCTCACGTAGGACATCCTAATACATATTAAATAAACGATCAAGACTTACAAAGCTCACATTAAAAAAAGCGGAATCATAATGTGTTCCAGCCTTTAAGACGACGTGACAGGCTTACGCAATTTAAATGATAATATCTGTCTGAAAAAATGGACAAGGCGAAAACACAGACAAAATATTTTGTATAAAATACTGGAATATAATACCCAGCTGTCGTGTCCATTTTGTTCCAAAAATTGCCGTTATTATTCAATTATTCAAAAGCTTACAGTTATGCAACGAATTTTGTGTACCTCGAATCAACTATAGGGTTAGATTTCAATCTGAACAAGTGCTATAAATTTCAATTTAGCTGGCCGTTTATAAAGAATAGCGGCGTGGTATGTATATATTTTATGGGTCAACGGGTCAGAGGTTAATTTTATAAAGTTAAAATAGTGTGAGCGTACTTGTCGTTTCTCCAAATCGGCGAGAGCTTTATTGGCCAATTCCTGCAGTTTTTGCGATCCTTGTTTATTGGCAGAGACCAATCGTTCGTCCTTACATAAGGCAGTTAAGAAATATTTGTCATGTGCCATTCGCTCCAAATATTTCGAAGCCATTAAACGGGAGATTTGTTCGGCTCTCTGTTTTTCCGCGCGGGATATTTCTTGGACCTAGAATTACGGTTATTGCCAACATATTTTTTATTTCTCGTTGTAAACAAAGACGTATCTGCACTTTAGTAAACGAGATATAGACGTTCTTTATACGGAAGTAGTAAAATAAATCTTTTAGAATATTTATTACCAACATAATAATTTATTTGAAAAAATTGTGTATTGCCGGTAGTTGCGAGCGTGGTTTATAATAATGTATCAAACATATTCTAACTACTGCTGAGTTGTATATTCTCGTCAAACCCAATATTATGATGGCAGATGCTGTAATTCACTATAGTACCTTCAACTTTTTTAATATTTCCTTTTAAACGCCAGACTTTTCACGCAACTACACAACATAACAACCACCGTTTATCATAATAAATATCCAGCATCAAAAACAACAAATTAGTTTGTCGTACTTTGGTCATTAAATTCATAGCAGCCAGCTGTTATAAAATATGACTAAAGTTCTGAACCTGTTGTTCCTTTTGCGGTTGCATACGTCCATGATGCACCAGGACTTTAGGAGCATCTTCGTTTATGGACTCCCTCTTAATCTCCACGTTGCTTAGCAACGACACAGCTGTTTGCAACACTTTGCTCGCCGTCTTCCCGGCACATTCTCGCACCTAATAACATTTGCAGTAAATTAGTGAGTGTTGTAACTTGATCTTAAATTGTGTCGTGTCATGAACTAAATGATACAGGGGGCGCTTTAAGTTAGTTAGGGTAACAGATGGACTAAGTGAAAGACGTTTGGTACCTACTTAGTTGTGTTTAGAAGAGGCGTAATTGCTTTCCTAGCGGTAATCTGTCAAAGACATAAAATATCGCGAAAGAGGGAATCTTTTTCGTCTTCATACACACTGTAACTCACATATAACACCATGACTATAGGTATTCCTCTAAAAATACAGGCAGAGGTGTATTATCAGTACACCCACATCTTGCAACTTACGTATCAAGTCCCATGTAATAGGGGGCGAGTCTATTGTCATTTACAAGGCACAACTCCAGATTCAGAAAAACCTTATTCAAATAAAACAAAAAACAGTTTTCTTTTATTCATCTTCGTACCTAATTCTCTGAATTGAGGTAGATCATTACCAACACTTCTGAATAGTCATAACACCGTCCCAAAAAAGTTTTAACCTGCTGAAAAGGCCTGGCTATTTGTTTTTTAGAGAAAAATTCCTTTCCTACGTTTTGGTGTGAAAACATTCCATTAGAAGATAGCTGAATAGCATGAAAAGTTGGTTATTTTTTTAGACGGCCCTAAGCGAGTCTCTCGGACGTTTTCCTAAAAAACAAATTGAAAGCGGGGCGACTCAAAAGCGGGGCGGGGCGTCTCTAGATTATTTTATCAGACGATTTAATATTGGCATTCGGAATGTTTTTACTAAACGGTCTGCTGACTTAAATTTTAGATTGCTGGACGCACTTGTAGATATTAAATGCTATCGTAGGTTCTACGAGAAGGGCAAAATAAATAGACAATGATTACATTTAGAAGTCATTAATACCTATAAGATATAGTTCACGATTTGAGTGTAGTTTGGACAGATGCAATAACATTCTACAAAAAAAATTATGCCTTTCGATCACGGGTCTATTCTACTAAAACAATGACATGTTCTAATTTTATCATGTTTAGACAACTTCGTCAAATAATTTGAATAAGTATGTAAAATATATTACCGTTTCTTCAGCACATCTTGCGCATTCAGCAAAATCCGGTGGGAACCGTCTCATACGCTGTCCCCGATGCGCCAGGACCAAGGAACGTTCGAACGCGCATTTTTCGTATTCCGTCTGAGCACGAATTTGTAAGGCCCTTGAATTTTTAGGTTCCAATGCTGAGAAGAAAATTTATATTTATTTAGGAGGTTAAAAATATATACACTGACTGGATAAACTTCTAAAACAAAATAACGAACAAATTAAAAATATAATATCCTAACCTAACTAAAACTGTTAACAAACTTAAACATGGCGTCGAAAAATTTCTCCGCATAGCTGTCGACTGGTATTGTACCAAAGAGACTGGGAAGAAAATTGGATATTATAATTTGCATATGTATCTTCCACAAAACATAATCACTCATACGGAAAATCTGCCTATCTAAGTATAATATAAAAATTATTCTCACTGCTGGAACTCAGGCTTCTCTGTGAGTTTAGTTTGTTGGTTTGGCTTACATTAATTCATCCATTGGTATATGCCAGGCATTTTAATTAAACAGAGATTCCTCCTAATTAAATTTTATGTCCTCTAGTGTCAAAGTCTTTAAACGAAACTTTGAAATATAATATGTACTGCATGTAAGATGCAGTAAATATTATATTTCAAAATTTCGAGCAAGAAGAGAGCGACATACGGCCGACGTAAATTACATTATTAAATCCGATAAATATACAGTGAAATATGCTTTCATATGCCCACAATGTATTAGGTAAATACGGAAATAAAAAAATCGAAGTAGGTACTTTTGTAAAACAAAAGCAATGCAGGTAAATTAGGTTTTTAAGGGCTCTGCTTGTGGACCGGCTGAAAGTGCAATTTGCTGTGCCGAGGTTGCTGGATGAGGCTGAGCATGTGTGTATGCGAGGTCACTGCATACTAGTGGTCAGGATACCCATTGAAGCCGTGGGTGATGGCTGGCTGGCTGACTCGCCGCTCTAAAGCTTGCGGGAGTGATGATGTCGTCGAGTTGATGATGACGTCAAAGTTCACTCATTCTCCATAGAAAAGGGAGGATCCTCCGACCAGACGAGTGTCGTCTCTGGCGGGCAACTGCTTTATGATTCATGCCGGGCCGTTGTATATAATTATGCTAGTTGCGCGGTAAACTCTGCTTGCAAGATGCTGGATTTGGCGTAACGTCATTATGACGTGGAGTTCACAATGTGGCGTTGTAGATACCGCTACAAAATAAAGAGCAATAGAAGGTAAATTGCCTTAGCTTTTACCCGCACTTTTAAAACTTTCAAGCTAAGTATATGAAAATTTCATGACCTACATCGAGAAAAATCTTTGCTTTACAACTTCTAAGTGCGAACTTCATATAAACCTTTATTGGCCATTGTTTGCACTAACTGTTAATATAGGTACATAGTTAATGTGTAGTCTGTACCGGCTGCCTGCGCCGCGTCTGCCAAAGCGCCGCTGTAATGTGTTGATTTCGCCCGAACCAAACTTCGCCCGAGCAACGAGCGAACGTCAGAAGGCTGTAAATAAAATAACTGTTTTAGTCGCTGCCGGCTGGAGTGTGTACGTTTTTATAGTCAAAAACATGTTTAAATATGTACGTGTTATATGCGGATGAACGAATAAACAGACAGATATTAGGTGGCTTTAGTCTTCCAATTTTATGTAAGTACTTGAATTTATGTGGGCGTTCACATAGAATAATCAAACCAAAGTGTATCTCAAAATTGAGGGCGCGGTCCTGGAGTTGTCGGTCCGAAGACATAATTGATATTTGGTTAAATTGAATAATTATAGGGATACACTGTATTCGTTTGGAAACATACTGAAATAATAACAAATAATAATCATCATCTGCCTAGCCTTTACCCAACTATGTTGGGGTCGGCTTCCAGTCTAACCGGATGCAGCTGAATACCAGTATTTTACATGAAGCGACTGCCTATCTGACCTCCACAACCCAGTTACTGGGTAATACGATACCCCTTGGTAAGACTGGTTGTCAGATTTTCGGGCTTCTGATGACCCGTAACGACTGTCAAAGATCCACGAATGACAGCCGGGACCAACGGCTTAATGTGCTTTCCGAGGCACGGAGGGGTATTGGTATGTAAAGGTGGTCACCCATCCACGGACCAACCGCGGCAAACGTAGCTTAACTAATCGATGGACCCGTGCGGCTGATATTACTTAGCCACAAGCCCCTCAATAACAAATAATAATAAAAAATAGAAACCTTTTAGGTATCGAGCTACTACTTATAATTATATAATTAACTCAAAAATTATACGCTTTGCGATAGCATACATTATTTTATCAAACACTAGCTGACCCGTGCCCACTTCGTTGGGCGGTAAACATTTATTATGGCTAAATTATGTTCTCGCGCTTTGGCTAGCGAGCCTCTGCGAGCGCTCAGCGCTAGACTCCCTATCCCTTGTTGCAGAAACATGCTGGACGCTGCCTTAAATTACTGAGACGCTGCGCTGATGATTTTCAAGAGCAGACTCTTTCGTACGGCGCGGCGTACTCGAGCTGCTCTTGTCTGGGATGTCTGACAGGAAAGTTGTGATTTCTTTTTAGGCATGATAAACAATAAACAATCGCTGAAACTGTCCGATATCCCAAAAACAGAAATACCACAGCTTCGAACTCGAAGAATGAGAACGAAAACGAAGTAGTATTTGTGTTTTAAGAAACCGAGCATCCAAAACAATTTAAAGACCAACAACATCCAACCAACTGAGTACAACTCACCTACCTAACGACGGAAGTTAAATCATAACTGGAGAGGGTCATTAATCCGCGGAAAATCTTAACACCGCCATTCAGAAAAATGACGTAATTAAACAATGCCATCTATGGGTAAACGGATAAAACGTCCGTACAAAGCATGTTCTTATGCGGTTCGTGAATGGACGGCGGCATTTTGCGATTTAGTCATTTTATATTATCTTCGAAACTATTTAACCAATTGACATACTGTTTTGGGCAAATCGTATCTCTACGATATTCTTGTGATCATAATAATATTTTTTTCGATAAGGTTTAATACTTTGTTGCTTAAAAAATCGTCCAAAGGTAAGTACGTCGAAAAATACTTTTTTTAACACATAAAAGCTACTATATCTGCTAAAATATAAAAGATAGAAATATGGTGTCGCGGACTTTTTTGTAGAACTATTCAAAGCGGACCAGGTTGCCATACATTGTTTTCAATTATATACAACTGTTAAGGCAGCGCATGCAAATAACTCTGTTGTAAGAGCTATTTTTTTCCGCCTGGCTAGACAAAAATTGAGATAATTCGGCTAATATGCATGATATCTTTATAATTTATAGCCTATAGCACTCACGAATAATGTAGCTTTCTACCAGTGAAAGAATTTTTAAAATTGGTTCATTACTTCCGGAGATTACCCCCTACATACAAACTTACAAACTTACAAACTTACAAACAATTTTACCTCTTTATAATATTATTATTATTATTATTATTATATTATATTATATTATATATTATATTATATTATTATTATTATTATTTTTGGTAAACAAGTTTTGTTTCTTAGCTCTTTGGCTAGTTTAAGCTACATTAACGGGCCTAAGCCAAGTCAATGTAGCGTGTGTGGTGAATTTTTATCACGAAGAGTTATTGTTAGGAGGAGAGATTTCATTTTCCTCAATTTGCAAGAACTTTCTCACTATTCTACAGGTGTTTATAATTGCGGCTTTTTGAAGTGTTATGTAAATTGAGTCTTTCAGGTCTATTAGTTTGAGGCTGTGGTGGAGGTGATTGGGTATGACACCCGTCGTGGAGACAACAATGGGTACTACGTACACTTTTTCTTGTCTCCAAATTCTGGTTACTTCGTCCTTCAGTTCAGCGTATTTACTGATTTTCTCACCTATAGTTTTTTGTAAATTATGTGTATTAGGGACTGCAATGTCTATTAGGTATGTAATGTTGTTAACTTTATCTTTAAGGGTTATATCTGGTCTATTATAGTGAACGGTCCTGTCGGTTAGTATGGCGCGATCGTAGTAGAGTTTGTGTGTGGTACTTTCTAGAACTGTTTGTGGTACGTACTTGTAATAAGGAGTGTTTGTGTCTTGTATGAGTTTATATTTGAGTGCTAGTTTTTGATGGATGACATTTGCTACCTGATTGTGTCTGTGTGTATAGTCTGTTTGTGTGAGTGTTGTGCATGCCCCTGTTATGTGTTGTATAGTCTCCGGTTGGCTGTGACATTTGCGGCATTTATCGTTTATTATCGTTGGGTCTTTTATAATGAATTTCCTGTAGTTTTTAGTATTTATGATCTGATCCTGTATTGCAATAATAAATCCCTCGGTTTCTGGAAATAAGTTGCCGATTTTAAGCCATTTATTAGATGCTATTGTATCTATATGAGATTGTTCTAGGTCATGGGGGTGCCGTCCATGCAACACTTTCTTTTTCCAGTCTTCTAACTTTTGCTTATGTGGGTCTTCATCGCCAGTGTGTTGTATATCTATCTGTTCGTGTAGGTTAAGTGGGGTGTAACTGATATCGTTCATAACTACGGCTTTATGAATGTTGCTTGTGTGTGATTTAGAATGAAAAAATGTTCTTAGCTTGGCTATCTGTTTCTGCCAGAGATGATGGACATCTATAAGGCCTCTCCCTCCGTATTGCCGTTTGATCGTCAGTCTTTCTATTGCAGATTTTGGGTGTAGGTTATTGTGTTTAGTAAGTGTGGTACGTGTTGTTCTCTCTATTTGTTGTATGTCAGTTTTGGACCATTTGATCACTCCAAACGAGTATGTTAATATCGGGAGTGCGTAGGTGTTCAGCGCTTTTATTAAATGTTTTCCGGAGAGTTGGGTTTTACATACTGCGACCACTCTTCTTTTGTATTCTGAGTTTAATGTGTATTTTATTGTGGAATGATCTAGTCCTTTGAGTTGCTTGTACCCTAAATATTTATATAAATCTGTTGGTTCCATTGCTGTGATTGTGTCTGTATTGTTAATAGGATAGTCACCCGGCTTTATTTTACCTCTTATTATATGAACAGTTTTGCATTTATCTAAACCAAATTGCATGTTAATGTCTTTACTAAATTCTGTCGTGATATCTATTAATTTTTTCATCTCTTTTTCGGATTTTGAGTATAATTTAATGTCATCCATATAAATAAGATGTGAGATAATAGTTTCTTCTGTGGCATGTTTTAGGGAATATCCGGCTTGGCTGCGATGTAGTAAGTCGGACAGAGGGTTCAGAGCGAGACAAAACCATAAAGGACTCAAAGAATCACCCTGATAAATACCCTTCTTTATGGATATCTGCCGAGTTGTGATAGCGTTGTTTTGGTAATTTAATTGGAGTGTAGTTCTCCAACGGGCCATGATATCCTGTAAGAAGTCTATTATTTTTGAATTTATTTTATATATATGTAGTATTTGAATTAACCAGGAGTGTGGAATACTGTCGAATGCTTTTTTATAATCTATGTATGTGCAGTGTAGATTTCTATGTTTTGTGGCGGCATGTTTGTGGATTATTGAATCTATAACTAGTTGTTCCTTACACCCCATGTGCCCCCTTCTGCATCCCTTTTGTTCCTCTGATATTATGTTATGATGTTCTATATGTTTATTGATTTTTCTAGTGATTGCTGCCGTTAGGATCTTGTATATTGTGGGTAGGCATGTAATTGGTCTGTATTGAGATGGTTGTGGCGAGTACTGTGCTTTTGGTAACATGTAGGTTATTCCTGTAGCAATAAATTCTGGAATGTTTTGTTTCCCTAAGATGATTTGTGTTAAATTTTTAGCTAAGACTTTGTGTAATGACTCTAATTTCTTATACCAATAATTATGAATTTTATCAATACCAGGGGATTTCCAATTGTGTAGTCTCGCTGTAACACAAGTTATATCAGACTCAGTTAACTCAACGAATTCCATTTCTTCTAATGAACTCCATTTTGTTTCTTCGTCTATTATCCAATTAGAATTTTTATTGTGTTGCACTTGCTCTTCCCATATTCCAGACCAAAATGTTTCTAGTTGTTCTGTTGTTGGTAATTCTACGTTGTTTTCGGTTGTCCGTGTATTAGTGTCAGTTTGTGCTGTCTGTAAATTTCTGTAAAAGTTCTTTTCGTTTGTGGCAAACAAGGAGTTATCATTTTTTCGTTCTTGTGCTTTCTTATATCTTCTCAACCGGTGAACTTTTAAGGCTAATTTCTGTTTCAATGTATCTAAGAATTCTTCCGATTTTCTATTGTCGTTTTCATGTCTCGTGTGGGTAGCCATGTTTTTAAATATTGCTTCTACTCTCTTAACTACTTTGTTTGATCTATTGTTATTAATGTACTGAGTTAGTCTACCGCAATCTGCTCTAAGTTTTTCTATATCTTTTTCAAGCCTCTGCTGCCATGCTGGTTTATTAATATTTTTTTGTCTTGAATTGCCTGTGTATTCTGTGATTTTAAAATTAAGTTCTTCGGAAATTACTAACGCTGTGCAATATATCAGAGTATGAATATCTATTAGGCGAGTTTCTTCGCTAATATATTGTTGGAGAATATTTTGATTAAATAAATGAACGAGTTGAGATAGTTTTGGTGTATACCTAAGTTTGGGCAGTCTTGGTCGAGCTGCCGGGTCCATACCGGAATATTGAGTGAGAGCTGTTTTAAATTTATCGTGTATTTCTTGAATATGTGTATCTGTTGACTGATTTATATTAATGTCAGCTAAGGTCTCAATTTCATTTTCTAACATTACGGTTATACTTTCGGTTTGCGTGGATGTATGCGTGGTTTGTGAATACGCTTGTGATTGAAAGTATGGTTGAGATTGTGTGATAGGTTCTGTTTGACTGCATGGTTGTTCCTGTTCATTATATGCGGTTGTGTTTTGTGTTAATGCGATAGTGATTTCGCCCGCAGTATTTTCTGATTCTCCTTGTAGTTGTGTACGTACTTCTTCTTTTAACTGGTTTATTACGTCTTGCGACAAGAGTTTATTCCTAACTATTATTCTTCTTTGATCTGAAATCCTTTGTTCTGTAACGGTAATCTCTGGGTATTTACGTGTAAAAAGTTCATGTAGCTGTTTTCTGTAAGTGGTCAGGTCGGTCTCTAATTTAGTGATGTATAGGTAAGTTCGCATGATGAATAGGTTTACTTCTTTGCTCCATCTCATGCGAACTCTTGCTTTTCCAGCCTTGGTGGACGCGGGTAAGAAGGTAGATACCTCCCGCGTAACATTCAAGGTTGAAGTGGGTTGAACTGAATTGAAACTAGTAATAGGGGGTGATGATGATATGGAAGGTGACGATGGTACGCATGGTGTTGATGGCCTAGAAGGTGTATATGATACTGTGCTTGGACTATACGGTTCTACAGGGGTGTTTGTCCTGTCCGTCAGTCTGTCACCATCGTCAGTGATATCGGCTGTAGCATCTTTGTCGGTGGGAGCCCGCCTGCTCAACTCCTCACCGCTGACGGTTCGCATGCTGAGACACTCAGCGTCAGCTCCAAGTGCGCCCCGGCGATCGCCCCCGGGCAGCGGTCCTAAACGTTTTCTTTTTGAACGAGTCTCCATTTTTAAGTGGGTTTCCAGAGCCACGTTAGCCACGCCAGTAATTTCTCATTCGTGTGTCCGCCCCCCACGTGATTAGATGGTCAATCAGGACGTGTGGTTGTTTAGGGGGCATATTATTTATTATTATTATTATTATTAGTATTAGTATAGACTAGTATAGACTACACCAATAAGGACTTCACACATTTACAAAAAACGGAAATATCACAAAATAAATATTTTACGATTCTAAGGAAAAACATGACCACCTCCCGTTACCGTTAACAATAATGTTATAAAAGATCAAATGTTTTATAAATGTGTGTGTGATGATTGTTTTTGTGTTATCTTCACTTCACATAACCTTTAAAAAATAAATAATCATCATTTTACTTATTGAACCATAAAACTGACAATGAGCGTTCATCCCGCGCGGGCTGGCAACGTCGCATTTCTAGTTTTTTTTCGTGAATATTTTATTAAATTTCAGGCAAGTACTAGATTAATCTTAAAAAATATATTTAATCGTAATAAGTATAAGTACTGCCAATAGAAAATAATTGATAACATGTAAATTTTTATGATTAAAAAACTGTAAAAAAAATAGCATACAGACTTATAAATACCAACGATCTAGTAGTTGGCTGAAAAAATAATTACTTTGGTTTAATTTTAATAAAACAATCACGAAAACCATTAGAAATACGACGTTACCAGCCCGCGCGTGGTGAACGCCACTGCTGTTATGTTAAATTGCCAAAAATCCAAATAATTGAATTAGTTATTTTATTGTGTCAGGCTATCCAAAGAATGGCTCTCGAACATTAGTGATGCCATGGGAACCGCATAGGTGGCAGCACCTGTCGTCGGCACAATAGACGCAGCACGTCGAGTGTTTAACAATCAACGAGCCTGATTGCTTGACACTATTTGACGTCAATTAACTGTCTTTGTTTACATCACAAAGGACCAAAGGGGTCCGTTGTGATAATTAAATAAAGATAATTGTTATAAATCGAATGCACACTTCCAAATGTTTATTGATTTTCATCAGCTTTATTTTTGTAATCCTATCAGAAAGATGAGTTTTTACGGATAAACTATTTTTAGGCGTTATAAATATGTATGTATAATAGTAAAATGTGTTTGTAAGTTCAAGTAAGCCAACTATTTGAATTCTTAGAAACTTTAGTATGATCAACAAAGTTACACCTCTGATTTGTTTCAAACGAGAAGGTGGGATCGGGAGGAACGCGCTTGTAGTTCGAAACATATATTTGTTTGTTGTTTGTTAGCTTATTTGGTACCTTAAACACACATACGATACAGGAACGATTTATACATGTTGTGTCTGTGTCAGATAGGAAATGTCGACTCCACCTATCTTATCCGTTTTTTTATATGACTTTTAAAAGTGATTCCGATATCTTATGTACAGAATACACAATTTTATTTAATTTCTTTGTTTTTTCTACGTCAAAATGTTTCTAAATTCTGTGACGTAAAAAACTTTCTTGTAAAAGTACGCACGGCTACCTACATACACGTCAAGCTATTCATAACCAGTATAAGCTGACTTCTGATTGTGCGAAAAACCCGTACAATGCGAGGTCAGTTAAAACTGGAAATGTATAGCTTGAGGTGTGTAGAAGAAGCTTTATAAACACAAAACCGCAATCTAGTCACGCAGAAATAAAATAAAGACGATAGGATCGCGAGTCCCATGTTTGAATTAGAACTTGGAGATATCCAAGCAAACATTATCAATGAATTGGTGCGTCTAATTGCATGTTTACTGGTTTGAAATACAATCTCAAGTTGTTTGTTTTTAACTCACATTCCATCGGAGAGCTTCATTGTACGCTTGTGTGGAGTTCTCGAAGAGTTCCAAGCGCTGTAAGTAATTGCTGGAAAAACAAGTCAGTTAGAAACGTTAGAATAGCATTGCGATTGTTTTGAAGTATAGTAAATCAACGATGAATATATGTGAGGGAAAGTTGGATTGTTTATTTGTTGGTTCGGTTCATTTAATGAGGCTTTAGGTAAATAAATAGTGCCCTGCGCTCAACTCGGATAACTCCTGTTTTTTGGGTGCGTTTCCAGAATGCGCGGGTTCCCACACCATGAAAAACTATCAAACTACTAGCTAAACAAATATTTGCTCCGTAACCACAAATCGAACTATTACCTAACTTTAACTCGGTTTCTCATTATATTCATTTAAACGTAATGTATGTCATTAAGTCTTTCGGCGAAAACTTTAATAAGTTACATCAAAATAATTGATTATTACTGTAAAGTTTCATATAAGTATAAACTTAGCACATTAAGGCCGCGCTGCGGTTTTATAAACTTTCAGCACATCATTATTCTACGCCAAATTCTGGCTAACACAGTGATTTGGCACTAATTTTAACTGTTCATGCCATTAAAGATGATACGTATGGTGGTTATGAGCAGCATAAGTAACTATGTCAATTCTGTCCAAAACCACAGGGCATTAACGTATGAGCCTGAGGTTAGTGCTGTATCCAGGCCCTATTATTTAGAGCACTGCATTTCCAGGATGACCAGTACAACCACAAAGTTGTATATAAGTTATCCACAACCGACGTGTAAAACAGCAGAAAAAGTCATAAAAAGAAAATACCTTTGGAACCTTTTTTTAATTAACTCGATGCTAAATGAAGTTAATCAATCATTGTCTACGCAATATAACCTGAATTGGCAGGTGAAGGCTCTAGAGGCCCTCCGTTACGGATACCGGGACGGATAATAGGGCCGATCAATGACACTCTATGACTTCATTTTATGAGGGATCCTGATCAGTCTACCGTGGGCCGTTCAAGTTGAGCCCCCGTTTCTATACTGCTGAAAGTAGGTGTTATGAACTCGATGTCATCTCGTAATTTATCTTAAGTGAATAAATGCGACACAGAATGACGCTCAAAGGAGCTGTATTAAAACAGGTACATACATTTTTTTTTTTATGTTTTTGCACAGACGCCAGCACATTAAGCTACCCGAAACTTTCAAATTTTCCCAATCAACTTTGAACCCTAAGCTTGAGCGATAAAGTTGAAAATCTATTAAATAAATTTGACAGATTATAGTAGCTTGATGTGCTGGCGTCTGTACAACCTATTTTATCTAAACAGCTGCTGTTTAATATTATAGCATCGCGTTACATTGTTGCTCACCTGAGGCAGAGGGGTCGAGTAAATTACTAAAATAAACAACAATATCAAATATACAATTATTTGTTACTACATTCCAAAGTGCGAAATTTTAACATTGTTTGTTTAACATACCCTCTTTCTCGGAACACGTTCACCGCGTTACATATGGGTCTCTCTTCCGCCTCTAATTTCGTCTTCATGCTGCTCAGATTTCCCTTTGTCTCTTCTAAGATACATACACTCGCACTTCATAACTACACCGACTGTTTTTCGTCGCAATTCCGAATTCCCGAATAAATCTAGGTGACCTCGATTCCCTCAAGTATATCAAATTTGGGGTTGGCGACGACGATCCCGAATTATGATATTCGTGGAATTAAAATTTAGTATCTGTTATTATCTTTACGACAGAATTTATGAGGGATAAAAATGATGTTAAATCCGAATAGCTCCGGGAATCCGATTCAGAATAAAATATTAATTTTGAATACTTAAAATTGAAGTGCACTTTTAGCCAGCAATAACTTGGTACTATTTAAACGCAAGGATGATCTACTAACCCCCGGTTTCTAAAAACTTCATTAAATTTCTGATCAATAAATCTCTTCGTATTGTAGTTTATCAAAGTATCAGCCTAGCTAGAAGATAAGTCTTCATCTAGTATTTATGTTTTCGCCCTATGAATGAATTTCTAAAGCAAATCAAATCATTTGACTCCAGATTTGGCAGCATATTAATTAATTAAATAGTATTCAAATATTAGGTTACTGCAAATATTAGGCCCTTTAACACGGCATAGTTTATTTGCGGTACGACGTATAAACCGCGCCGTAGAAAAATGTGTTTATCGACAAGCTTCCATAGTAATCCATATAACACTGACTACCATGCCTACACACGGCGAACAAACCGTAGTTGCAAGAAAAACGTGTGTGTACAAAGGGCCTTAGATTGTTTAAAATAATTAAAAAAAAAATAACTAGAAATACGCGTGAAAGAATCTTTCGCTCAGAAGAATAGATCAGCTTAGATAGATGTTTTCTACTAGAATTCCTATGTTTAACACAAAAGAGACACAGATAAGAAAGTGCCAGCAACACTGGTAAATGTACAAACATCAAACTGTAACGTTTGTCTGAAAACGAACCGTTCACAGACAAATGTAAAGTTTTATTGTTATTCATCTCAGTCGTAAAATATCTATGGCGGCCATTTTCTTGTCTTTGAAGACGAAAACTACGGGAAGTATTAAAAGTCTTTCGCTAAGAACTTTAAACTTGCATCTCTGAATCTGGAACTTCGTTTACGAGAAGATTTTAATGTTTGTGAAGCTGGACTTGTTTTTCGCTAACATTTTGATACGTATATTTTTATGAAATATCTCTTTAGATTTGCATGTGACTGATATATCTAGGTCGCAGCCAACTGGTTTAATTTGCCATTTACTTAACCGCCTAGCCTTTTAACTAAATGGTGGCGGCCGTTCAACTAACGGTCTGAATGATATTCAATTATAGTTTAGGTTGGAACTGTAACCAATCACGCGCGAGCCGAATTGGTCGCAGTAACTAAGCCTGGGCAACCCGACCATTTGGTCCCATTTGGTCCCTAACCTAACCCATTTGGGTTATGTTTCTGTGATCAACCGCGTGCGAATCCAGAGAGCGAAGCCAGGCGAGCACTATACTTCCAAAGGCCAGGCGGTTAACTAAACGGCTTTAACCAGTTGGTTGCGACACGTATATCATGTATCTAAACTTTTATTTTATAGTAAAAAGGAAAAGCTAGAAACGATAAAACAAGGACCTGTGACCTAGGAACTTTGACTTTATTAAATTATAAATTTATCTTGTTCTGTAGAAGAGATGTTTGAGTGTACATTTTGAACAATAATTTTGTATGACGTAAATAATAATCTCAATTGTTAAAACATTTTCTTTGATTGTATTGACAAAATTTTTTTATGAAAAATAAATTCTCTTTCACTCCCGCTATAATAAGAACATCAAAAAGATAGCCTCTCGTCCGCTGGTCCCACTAACTTGAATTTTATATTTTCAAGACCGTAACTTTCGGGAAATCAAAAGCCCATCTTTATAATATTGGCAACGCGTCACAAAATTTTACAGCATATGTCTTGGGCCATTTAATACTCCATGAGCCACATACAATGTCCATCGTTTACCTTTTATAACTTATTGGACATAAAGAATAATATTGAAAAGACCTAAAAATATATGGAAGATCTTTCTTTATGAGTAGTACTTATGGGATTCGATCGCGGTCTATAGTATAGAGCTTTAGGCTTTGAATTGATAGGAGAACGTGTTTCCTTTGAAATATCAATGAAGGTCTACACTCTACATGATAAAGAAAAGATTCTAAGAAAAATATGATATGAGCTACGCGGTTGCTACGGCGTAGCAGAATAGCTACGTTTTCGTAGCGGAAAGTTTACGAAAAGATAAAAATAATCTTTGCTATGATTTTTTGTTTTCTTTGATCACTTTATTGTTTAATAAAGTTATGCATGCAGCATTAGTAATGCGTCCTAGGTTTGCTGACGATGAATGAAGGACCGCCCCACTTTGAATCAACTTCTTATATTCAAAACGTTACGTGTGAAACACTTTTAGTACTTAACTATCTAGGACGTTCTTTGATCATGTAGAAAAGTCAGAACACCGAGCGATCTTCGCTCTCCTGAAAAGTTGTCGGTACATACGAGTACGTCACACAGCTATGAAATTGCGAAACATGAAAAGTCGCTCTGTATAAGTTCCGTTGCACTTAGAGCCGATGTAGATATGTGTATGTTGAGTTTTTATTACTCACGCAAGTTGTAATATCTTATAGTACTACTTTATGTTCATATTTTACGTAGCTACCAACTTTTTGCTTTAACATTGAATGGAAATAGACAATGATAAATGGTAAATGGTTTTATTTCTGTAAGTAGGTTTGTAGAAACACTTTTACCCGTCAATTTCAAATAATACAATACACATTAGCTATACATAAAACGCGGTGTGAATTACTCTTAAACCTGAGCGTTGTTAACTAGCACTGTTTTGAGTTAGACAATTATATTACGATTACATTACTAGCACTATATCAGGACCGTTAAAATAAATGGGTGGCCAGTGGCTACATCTTTTTTTCTAGCTGTTGGCTATCACGACATATCTCTGACCAACACAAAACACACTCAATCCAGCTGAAATATACAAACAATCAACTTAGCCTATCGCAGTCCACTGCTGAACATAGACCACTCTCATGCTGCGCCACAATGCCCTACAATATACAACATTATAAAATAGGCGTGTCCTCGGCTAGATACAAAGGACTACCTAAATAATATTTTGCGACGAAATACTAAATTTAAAAAACTATAATAACGTATTTTCTTGTTTAGGTGTTTTTATTTTATTCAGTTTAAAAAAATGCGTATTTAATCCAAATAATATGGGACAGTTCCTTTTACTGTTTTGTTAATATTAATGTATTTGGTATCCGTTTCATTTTTTATCCCTATTTGGTGTTGTTAGGTGTTGTTGGTGTTGTTGTTGCTAGATGATGTACATATTTTTATGAGTGAAAGCATTATTTGAGATTAAATGTTGGTGGTTACATTTATGTCACTCTTTTTCGAAGAAAAATTTAAGTATCTTGCAAATTGTATTAACTCAAAACCACTCAGCTAGGATCTCAGGTAACTCCGAGACTTTGTCGCTATTATTTATTTTAAAGGATTATCCCTAATAAATACTAAAAAGTTTTTTGTAGAAGTAAGCACGTATTTTCCCAATAAAAGTGTTTTTAAATCTAGGCCTGAATGTACTTTTAGAAAGTATTGACTAAGTAGGTGGAGGTACCCTTGTTTAAAAAAGTTTGTATACTGTTGCCATGTCCACAAAATATATCAAAGAAGACATAAAGAGGTCATTACGCCGCTGTACCAAGACTTTGTAGGCAATACAACATGCTGGCTAAAACTACAGAGTTAGATATTAGCCAATCTCTTGTTAAATATAAGAAATGCCTTAAAAATTTATTGTGAATGTTTTATTTTTTTCTTCTTTTCTTTATTTATGTTAATGTTAGTTATTTTATTATTCTATGTTTTAATATTTTACAGAATTTATTATTTTTATGTTCCCTGTCAAACTGTTTTCCTTTATTATGTATTAGGTATTTAATTTGTTAGCTTAGTTGTCAATTTTATTGTGCATGCTGTGGTCTCCTGTAATTGAAAGAGTACACCTACCAAATACTTTATCGTCCATTAACTATACAATGTTTAGTGTATATATTTTGTTGGAGAACCTAAACTAAATAAATAAATAAATAACTGTCTTATTCATTCCTTTTTCGCTAATAGACTTAAAATAATAAGATGTATAGATAGTGCCATCCACGAAGACGCGCCCGACTCTTCTTACTAATCGCTAGTGGTTATCGCTAGTTAATTACACACTAATACATACATACACACTAATTCCCCACTAATAAGTAATTACTGTGTAACTCTAAGTAGTCAGTGCTGTGTATCAAAAAACTAAAACACTAGCGGAGTGTTGCCAACTTACTGTAAGCGATTAGGATGAAGAGTGGGGCGCGTCTTGGTGGATGGCGCTATCTGTACATGTACTTATTTTTTTTTTTTTTTTATTTATTTATTTAACCACAATTATAACACCTTTACAGAATCCTCCAAAGCGATGTTTTAAGTCACAATGTCTATTCGTTTACAAAAATGAAATAAAATAAAATCACCTGCCATGTAAGCGAAATTGCACATGGCTTGAATCAATCATTGAAAAACATCTGATATTATAATATCAGACCTTTTTCAATAATTAATTGTGCCTTTTGAATAAATTTCGACAGGTTTTGCCCAAATATATCCTCCGATACTGTACTAATGTTAATAATACGTGCGGCTCGTGACATAGGGGCAAACTTGAGTAGGTTTGTCCTAGCCGCTGGCACTTCTAACAGAGCGGGGCGGCGGCGCGCACCTACGCATCCGTCCGGCGCGCGCAGTCGCAGCGCTGCCAGCACCTCCGGGTGGTGCAGCAACCCTAGCAGTACGCTCGCCACGTACTTGACCAGGGCGACGTCCCTTCTTACTGCCAGCCTGGTGTACCCGACCATGCCCAGGACGAACAGACTCGGGTACATCAGGGGATAAAAGGGATAAACCCCGTACTGCTTATGGTAAAGAAATCTAGCAAATTTGTTTTGAATTTTTTCCAACATGAGGCTGTATTTCCCTTCATGCGGATTCCAAATTATTGCACTTGTTTCTAGGTGGCTCCTCACAAGTGCATTGTATAAAACTTTAACAGCTGCAGTATCGGTAAAATCCTTACACTGTCTCAGGATGAAACCAAGATTTCTGAAAGCCCTGCCGCACATCTCAACTATGTGTTTGCGGAACGTCAGCTCAGAAACCATCTGTACTCCCAGGTCTCGTACAAGTGAGACGCGCGGCATAACTTCGCTGTCCATCTCGTACTGATGCTGTAATGGAGTACGCGCCCGGCTATAGCTCATCACACAACACTTTTTAATATTAAAATGCAGCTTGTTGGATTTACTCCATTCGACTACGTTATCAATGTCAGACTGGAGCCGATTACAGTCTGCAGTGTCCTCAACATTTAGGAATAATTTTAAATCATCTGCAAACAGTAGACACTTCGCCTCTTTCACAACTGCAGGCAGATCATTAATTATTAAAATGAATTCCAAAGGTCCAATATTACTCCCTTGATTTACACCAGAGAACGTGTAATAAGGTCTGGATTCATGTCCCCCAAACTCGACGTACTGTCGGCGCTCGCCAAGGTAACTAGCAAAGAACTTAAGCAAGTGTGGTGTGAATCCCATAGCAGAGAGTTTGCACAAAAGTACATCGTTATCCACGGTGTCAAAAGCTTTCCGGAAGTCAAAATACGCCACATCCACCTGCCCTCCGGCATCAATGACGGGCGACAGAAAGTTAACAAATGACAACAATTTACCCCCCGTACTACGACCCGGCCGAAAGCCATGTTGAGCGTCTGACAGTTGTGAGCTCACTTGAGTATAAATACTATTATGCAACACAGATTCAAATACCTTCGCGAACGCCGACAGCACCGCTACCGGTCGGTATCCACTCACGTCGGTGCCTGCCCCCCCTTTAGGGACTGGGATAACTCGCGTGATTTTCCACTCGTCCGGGTAGTGACTCTCCCGCAAACACAAGCCGAAAACGTGCAACAAGGGCTCCTCAAAAACCATGCGACAATCTTTAACAATATAAGGTGGTATGCCGTCCTGACCTACTGAGCGTTTGGGCTTTTTTTATATAAAGAAGGCAGGGGAAAAATCATAGGGCATCAAAAATTCGTCTACATCACTATCAACAGGAAAAGTGCCCATTGCCACGTTGTGTGGCAATGCTGATATTTTGGCCAAAAATAAGCCAGTCATACACACAAAGAACTCCAAAGCAGAATCTCTATTAATTTTTAAAGTCCGAATGGAAGTTCCGGAGATAAGCGCGTTCAAACAAACAAACTCAGTTTCATTATTAGTATAGATAGTATGGGGTCAAACTCAAACTCAACCCAAAGCATTTATTTCAATTAAACCATTTACAGGCACTTTTGAATTGTCAAGAAGTCGGTCAGTCAGAAAATATGAAGCTAGTTACCCATTACAAAGCGTAGGTACCTATGGAGAAGAATGGGCAAGAAACTCCATGGACACTCTTTTAAATTATATTTTTACAAAAATATTACTTACATAATTAATCTTGAATTTAGAATTATATGTGAGAAGAAAAGATTCGGCCAAATGTGTAACAAACAACATTTTCCACGGAATACACATATAAAATAATAATCTTTACAAACCATGATATTTAAACTACAATAACATTTCTCGTGTTAAATAATAAAACAAAAGTTAAAGCAAACAAAGCGAAACCTCAGAAGGCATGCAAATCTTAATTAAAATGGCTGTTGACTAAGTATTTTAATATTAGCCTTCCTATAACCGCATACTCGAATATAGTTTGAGACACAAGCTGAATGCAACTAAGTTTCACAAGAAGAGCTTGGGCGTCCATATTAATGTATATAACCAACACATTTTCGACGACAGAGTAAATTATAATGAAGCTTGCTTCAAGCGAAACTCCCCAATTTATGTTTCTACATCGCTATGATAAGAAAATCTTGTGTTATTTACTGTTCGGTACTGTAACTATAATTGTTTTGAGAGTAAGCTCCTTGTAAATATACTCTTCCTAAAAATTACTTTAGACTAACCGATTTTTGATGTCAAACAGCATATACAACTCCGTTCTCAGTTATTTTACTTCTGACAGCAGCAACCGAATAGCAACCTTATAGCAACGAAAATAAAGATAATTATGAAGTTGACAGACTTGGCAATGGCAGCAACCCAATAGCAACCTTATTAACACGACTATAAAGATGACTGTGATTTTGACTGTGATGCAAATTCATATGTAAAATAACTATGAACGGACTGTGCCGGTTTAAAGGTACTTACAGCGCTACAAGGTACTTTTGGCGCATGGGTAAAATCAGAATTAACGCCGACATCTTGTTTTTTCACGACATTTCTAAGAAATTAATATGTACTTTTTATTATACAAAAAATTGCACAAATGTTTAACAACAGCGCCCCCCCGTCAATGTAATTCGAGCGCCAAAAGATCCTTCTAGCAATGAACGGGCAGATACTGAGATACACAACTTTGTCTAAGACCCTTTTTACACGGCACGGTATCACTACGGTACCGTGGTACCGCATATACCGCGCCGTAAAAAAAACGTGTTCGTCAACAAGCTTCTATAGTGATATATACAACACTGACGCCAGTGACTACATACGGTGAATAAACCGTAGTTTTTTACAGCATGAAAAACGTGTGTGTACAAGGCCCTAAAACTTGGTAATTCAGTTGTCAAACTGCGTTAGTAAACGCTTCAGTCGTTCCAACATCCTTTTTTGCCAACACATTTGATGGAACATCAATTCATCACATCGAGCTGAAGCCTAAGCAGTGAATTCTAATTTATTTATTTAAAAAGGTAACATTATTCTATAATTACCTTCTACCACCCCAGTTCCGCGAAAGCAAACGCATAATAGATGTTATTTTGTGTCCCGAGTTGAATTCCAAAGAACGCTTTGCGATCGTAACAGAATAATTAATTCAATTTAATTCATATTTAAATACCGGAATAACGTTAAGTAAAGTAACATTTGAATTTGAAATGAAACGTAAAACCTTTTCCAAGCAATTAGAGACTTGAAATTACGTAAACGATTCATTTGGAACGATAAACATAGAGAGTAATAATATCCAGGTAAAGTTGTAAGTGGTTTAAAAAAATAAATTGCAATACTTTCATTTAAGTTTACGGGTAAGGTCGAACGTTTGCCAAGTTTCCTTGTTAAGCGGAAAGAATTAAGTTCTGAATTCTCAAGAGAAAGCATGTTGAGGTACAAGATGAAGATTGCTGATTAGGACGCGCCCTTTTGACCGTCATTCCGTGATAAAGGCAGCATAATGAGCGCTTGGGTCGAAACCGACCCTCACGCAAGCCACACACTTATTTACGCTATCCTACATAAATAAAAAACTTGCCTTTGAAAGTCTTACGTTTATTTTTATTCCTACTCAATACATCAAAAGTCTGTGCTCGTTTTATTGAATTCTGTATCTCAGCGAGGCCTTATCTCAACTTCTGAAGTTTGATAAAATCGTATTTGAATATAAAGTAGACCAAATTTAATGACGGCGAATTTTTGCACTTCGAAAATTGGAAAAGAATTTGATATTACAGCGCAGCGAATTTTTATTAAGCTAAGTTACTTCATTATTACAAAAAAGTTGTGATGGTTTCATAAAATACTATTTTATGTAAACAAATGATACTTATTACAATTTTAAATCATCAATGTTGAATTTTTTACAAACATTATGTTATGATGATAAGATGTATTTTCCAACTGCGGAAAACATCTAGGTCTCTGTGACCTTATTTTAAAGTCAAGTTTATTATGACCTCTCTATTTCTGCAAGCTAATAAAAGAAAAACCTTTTGTTAAGTTTAAAAAGAATGTTTCTTACTCGGGAATCTTGGAACACAATGAATAGAATAGCTATTTGAAGTTATATTCCTGTACTTAATGCTATGCAAACTTTTAGAGACAAGATTCGTTCGAGCTTTGGCTTGTGTCCAAAACTGCCTTCATTCCTCCCTCTTACTTGGTTCCCAAGACAAACTAACAATTAAGTTGTCACATAAACTACAATGATTATGTAACCGACAGCATTATCTGTATAGAATGTTATAGGCTTAGTTAACGAACCATATGAGGTGCCTCAACTTTGGCCTATACCTGCCTACGCTAAATGAAACTGGAAGGTCAAAGGTCTAAAGGTTTTTGATGACACCGGAACCTATAATAAACATAAAACAATAATAAATTACTGGTGACCTTTATATTGAAGCTGATATGATCCGTTGTTTCGCGATTTTTCCGTGAAAATCATCAACGACCTCCTCTTTGTCACATGTGGATTTTGTGACATACTCGTAAATAGAACAGTTCAAGGTTCCATCAACACGATCTACGTCTTATATACCTACAAAAGGTATTGAACGGTATATTTTCATTCCGTCTGATTCGAGAAAAAGAAACAGCTGTACTATTTGTTCCATCACTTCGCTTTACCGAACATTAGGTTAGGCTTCAGACAATGTAAGATCCAGGAAATACCAATAGTTCCTCATTCGAGGTACAATTACCCACAACACTTCTACCATCTTGGTACACGCTCACTCACATTAATGTGGCTTTAGCCTACCGCAGCGATAACATATTACCCATTTCGAGGTATTTTGTTACGTATAAATTTTCGCTTGGTAACTTTTCAGGACAGAACGCACCTGGGTATTGTTTGCTGTGGTAGGTATAGGTGTGATAAACGATCGTCTTCGAGTTTGGAATCAACTTTGTGTTTGTGTTTTGTATATTACGTTTTGTAGAAGATTTCCCATATATCGAGTGTATCGAGCGTTTGTGTGTGTTGTGATTTCGTCTGGAATTTTTGTTTGTAGTTAAAATCATTTAGCAGTGACTTCCATACTGAAATAAGATAGAAAACTATATATTAGATATTTGATTTTTTAGAGCTTTTGTTTATTAAATATACATAATCAGCCTATAATGTTCCTACTGCTGGGACATAGGCCTCCTCTCGGTGAGAGGGAGTGGGCCGTAATCCACCACTTGGGTCCACTGCGGGTTGGTAGATGTCACATGTCTTCGAATTTTTGGTTCTTGGACATGACGGTTTCCCCACGATGTTTTCCTTCACCGTTTTGAGAGTAGTGGTGATGGAATAATTTACTTAAAAGTAAAGCGCCTGTCTGGGTTCGAACCTACGACCTACAACACGTAAGTTGCGACCGTTAAGTATTTAAAAGTGAAATATTGTTCAGCCTTCGTATGCGGCAAATGCAGAAGCACCACTTCAGATTTTTTTGGATGTCATCGTAAAATTACATAAGACACAAATCACATAATTGACTACCAAGTAATCTACATCCACCCAAAATTACGAGTATTTTAATTCGTATAGGTATATATTCTACAAGTCAATACCCAGAAAGATGATCTAACATAATAACACAGGTGACCGCTAAAAGGCTCAGTTACACAATACGTCTAAAGCTGAAAAAAAAAAGCCAATTAAACCGCGCTATTAATTTTACCGTTTTCCCGCGCCGTTATCTATTGAGTTACGAGCAATTTCGATATCAATTTATCAGCACCAGTAAATTCAAACTGATATTGCTTTGCAGATTTATTAAGCGCTTAACGCGAGGGGGACTCCCATGGAATACTGAAAATTGATAAGGATACCATTTAGAGAACATTTTTTTAATCATCATTTGGTTTACGCTTAAAGGGGAAAGAAGAGGTAAGTAAGGAGTTAGGTGACTGTGCTAAGGTAATCCGCGAAATTCAAATATACTTACGTTTTTGCAATTTGCAGATCAGTTGTCACAACAACAACAAACAAATATGGATTTACAGTTTTTTATTTCTGGATGGGCCCGCTCTCGACCTCGATCACGCCTGATGGAAAGCGATGGACGAGGTCTATGATGGAACGAGCGTGCCCAGAAGATGCCTAAGGCACTGGAACTCTCTACAACTGGAGGGTGGTTGCAATCCAGGCGGGCGTTAGACCTACCACCGCAAGGGCAGAATTGGCTAGTCAAATAAGGTGTTAGGTGTGACTGTCCAGGATGCGCCGAGCGCTCGGCTCAGTTGAGTAACTGGTGGAACAAACTGGTGGAGGCTTCTTCATGCATCCCAATTTATAATCATTAGAATCGGCAATATTTAATATCATATTTATATCAACATATAACCTGATACAGGTTGGTATCAAATTGCAAAAAAACGTAAGAAAAGACTTTCACCTTAAGTTCAAGCAAATATCCCGCAATATTATTTTATTCAACGAACACTTACATTATAACTAAACGCCTAAGGACTGTCCCTAACAATGAAAACGAACCTGAATATATATATATTTTAATATTTTTATGTTAAAATCCATCCTTTTTACCATTAGGCAACAAAAAATCTATTCAAAATTATTTCAAAATGAAAACCTCAATTTACCAAACAGACAAAAGAATAAAGGGATCATATAATTAAACCTACAAAATAAGTAGGTGCTTGTTGCTTTTAGCCCCGAATGTAAGGTTTCTAATAATATACCTTACAACCCTTTTAAGTGTAACTAAGTAAAGACAGCGTAGTCTAAAAGGGCCGAGGCTGAATAGTGAGCATTTGTCCGGTCCGGCGCGGCGGCGTGAAAGGGACCCATCGGCCGGACGTAAAGTGATGTTTTAAGAGGGTGCGTTCTGAAAGTTGGCGACGTCGCAAATAGTTGTAATTTTTTTCTCTATTTTGATTAATATAACAATATTACAAAATAAAATTACATATGAAATATTGCGCTGTAGTACACTGAATTAGGTGCTGTAACAGTTTTAAGTGTAAAAAGCATTTGTAGATTCCCATTTTTTTTTTTTACCTAAATCTATACATATAATAAGTCTGAAATAAAATATCAAATATTGCCGTTCATAACCAACCTTGAGTTCTCTACAGAGCAATATTTCTATAAATTAATCGAAACAGTGTAAATATTTGACAGCTATTTGCGACGTTCTCAACTTTCAGAATGCACCCTCTTAAAGAGCTATAAAACTAAGTACTTGTTTGAACTATATATATCTTTAAAAACATTGAAGTTCAATAGGGTAATAGTGACCCGGAATGTTTTAATCTCGAACGGATCCTACCTGCGCTTCGAGCACTTTAGTTGGATAGACGATAAGCCTCCTTCCTAAAGTTTGGCAACATACAGCGCTGCGCTGCAAGTATGAGTGTAATATGTATCTGTTTATACTTACTAAGTTACGTACCCGAAGGATTTATACCTTGTTTGCGTAATAATGGGTTCGGAAACAGTATGCTGAAATTAACTATGTTAGTAGAACTATGGAAGCTAGACTATGTCGGGTGATAGCAAGCGTTGCCTTTCGGATTGCTATCTATTCCTTGAAAACGGGGGTGTAAAGATAAGAGATAATACTTTGAGATTGGGAAATACATCGGGCAAAGAAATGTGGGATGTAACCCGAGTGATCGGATCAGAGATTTGCATACGCAACGCCTGAGGACCTTAAGATGGTGCCTCAATCCAAATGGAGTGAGTCTTTGTAATAAAATAGTAGGCACTGGTTTTAACGAACAGTTTGATGAAAATTTTGCTTGAATATTAATAATATTACCTATTTTATATTTTTGTATGTTATCAATCAATCAACCCAGCCTATCGCAGGCCACTCCTGGACATAGGCCTCTCCCAGGCTGCGCCACAACACCCTGTCCTCCGCCTTCCACATCCAGTCTGCCCCAGGCACCTTCTTAAGGTTCCGTCCATCTAGCTGGGGGGCGTCCCAAGCTACGCTCGCCGATACGCGGTCTCCACTGCAGCTTAGTTTAGTCCTATCAAATTAATCAGCACCTGACACTACTCAATACAAGTTTATAAATAATTAAAAACTTGTCTACTAAAATTACGACAATTTACGTCAGGCGCTGATTAATTTGACAGGACTAAACTAAAATTTATCTTCTGTCCATTTCTTAATGAAGTAGAAAGAAAAAGATGCACTGAACATAAATTAGTTTAGTTTGTGAGCAACAAAATCGGGACCATTATCTTATTTATTCCCAGGCGTAACTCATAACTTCTTGGCGTGTCGATGGCAATCTATACAGACAAAACAGAATTGGGCTACAAGCTTGGCACCTTCAACAGCGTCCAACACCTCCTGTAGCGTGTAGACAACAGAACACGATATTAAGTTCCCTATTGTTTGTGGGACAGCACAGGACCTGAGGAAGTGGAGATTAATCATAACTAAAATATACTATTAACTTATTATTATACAAGCATTGTATACAGATTGAGAGAGCTACAATTTATCAAAACATGCTTTAACAAACGGCTTACTGTACAAAACTGAAGCGCTACTAAGCTTTGCTGTTTTATCTAAAAGCATACCACTTTATCTCAACCACTTCAGTAAGCTCAGAAGACAGAAAATGTTGTACGAAAACTGTCCAGTACCTACCTAAGATAACAACGCCAACACCATGTGTGTAATACCAAATCCTAAGCAAACAAAGCCGACAAAATCTAATAGAGTAATAATAATATGCTCGCCTACAAATTCTAATGAAAGCATTTGCTTGTTTGCGGTGTGAAGCGAGACTTGAATAAAATTATCAGAAAGTCAGCCGCCCCACCATCGTCAATTTCTTGATATCAAGCCAAGTTGCTGAGTAAGGAGTAATTGCATAAATTAGCGCGGGCACACGATCAAAGGAGCCAAATGGGGGTACCGAGTGCCGCAGCAGGCTATACTCACCCTACTGAAGCGTTCCTCACGATATAACAGCCGTTGAGTAATTATATTGATATCAGACTACTGACCCGAACACATCGCTTAGAAGTGTGAAGGCATCTCGCTAAGGGAATTTGTATGTATATATACAAAATAAATAAAATTAATGTGTCTGTTTGCAATATCAAAATAACAGTTTTTTACTAAATGCATATGAAAGTATATACGGTACTTATAGAATAAAATTTTTAATATTTGTCTGTCTGTTTGTTCCGGCTAATCTTCGAAAAGGCAAGACCCATTTTGACGGAACTTTCACTGGCAGATAGTTGATGTTATAAGAAGTAGCATAAGCTGCTTTTCTTTTTTCAGAAGAAGAAAAAAAGAAGAAGTCAAGAGACTCGTTATTGTTTTCCGACTTCCACGCGAACGAAGTCGCGGGCTCAGCTAGTTAATACATATATGATTGCTTCGTTGGTCTAGTGGTTGCAAACGCTACTGCATGAGGTCTCGATTCCCAGGTTGGGTAAATTCTTATTGGATTTTTCCATTAAAAAATTCGCAGTAGTAGCCCGGAATTTGGTTTAGTACCCCGGTTGATGGCAATTGGGTCGCCCCCTATCAAATGGGGCTTACACATAACTGGCGAAATGTGGGTGTACTATAGGTACACCTCTGGCTAACCCTTCGCAGATTACAGGCGTGATGTTATGTCTGTATTCACGTTATGGATCGCCACCCCCTTTCACTTGATTAATTCTGGTGACCACATTTATGGCTGAGCGGTATTCCAATGGGCTCGAGATGCGCCGGTGCCGTTCAAATCAATATAATTCCGATTATTGTGACCGCATTCTTGACTTCTTAATTGGGTTGTGTTGAGGACGTGCTGTCCACTCACCTGCCTTTGTGTTCTTGACGTGGGAAACAAGGAGTTGAAGCAGAGATATCTACGAGTATTGAATAATTTCCATATACATATTAACCATCAAATGATTCCATCGGAATATAGTTAAGTACGGTTGTGTAAGGTTCTGTTTAAGAGACGCCAGAAAAATATACATCATCCTTTTTCGTTCAAAATGTTAGTATTTTGGGGTTGGTAAGTTTATGGTTCCCTCCCTCTCACCTAGAGGAGGCCTGTGCCCCAGCAGTGGGAACATTATAGCCTGATTATGAAGTTTATGGTTAAAACATTCATTGCTTAAAAATAAGGTAAAACTTTTACAAATAAAACGGAAAAGTTTTGAGGATTCGCCCTATGGGAAATTAGACTTGAACAAAAAAAGTAAAAAAAATGAAAGTTTGAGGCAGTTCCAGAAATTATCTAGTTACCTTGGCATCGTGAACTAAAGTTGAACCTGAGCTAAACCGTAAAGGCTTGAAGTTCACTTGATACCAGTAATTCAATTTGCCAACAAGGTTTACATACATTGTGGACCAAGTCCTCATGTCATAGTTTTGGGTTAAAGCGACACAACTTTGCGTATTTCTTGATGGAATTTATTTGGCAGACAACGGGACGCCAACACTGTATTTCATTTTAACTCAATTTTTCTTGAGTTTGCTAAACAAGGATTTTATTATCTTTACAATCTTTTCGCCGGAAACAATTGAGAGAGATTGAAGTTGGAGCCTTTATATTTTAATAAAATAAATTAGTTTGGTTTGTTTGTCACAAATATTATCTGTGTCTGTGTGTGTGTGTTGTGTGAGGCTTCAGCGTAGCCTATTTATTATACTTATCTATACAAATAATAAAGCTGATGAGTTTGTTTTTTTGAATGCGCTAATCTCAGGAACTACCAGTCGGATTAAAAAAAAAATGCATTTAATGGACCAAGTCTTGAGGAAAGCTATAGGCTATTTAAGATCACAGATCACGCTAGAATCCTTAGGAGTCGAGTTGCAAATAAAAAAACATAAGAAAGAACGCTTAGTGAAAATGAAGTAGAGCGCGGGCGGGCGATGCGCAGCGATGTGGTGGGGCAGGGTCCGAAATTTCAAGCGGACAAAGTCACCGGCAAAGATTAGTTATTAATAATAGTAAGAAGGTGATTTTGTCCCCCTAACGCAAGTTATTCTTATGCATCCTATTTTCACTTTAGTTTACAACGTACCGTGGCACTAAAAAGCTCACATTTCAATTATATTTGGAAGAAAAAGATGGTGCGATGACACCAAATAAATTGGGATAAGGGCAGGAGAATGATGATGTTGATGTTACTTCTTAATCAAAATTAGGTGTATGTTTAATTATACAATTAATGTTCACTGCAGCGTATTGTAATGGCGTCTGTAAAAGAACTCGTCAACTTGTTTGCCGAGGACTCGTCAACTTGTTTGCCGAACAAGCGCGGGGTAATGAAAATATTTCATTACTGTGTGCCGACCAGCAGGGTAATTGCGTAACACACTATCAGTAGCAATGGGTTTCATTTTGACAGTTGAACAACATTCATTGCTTTATTTACGTTGTTGAGCAAAGAGTTTTCGAACATATGGAGCAATAACTTAGCAATATGCTTCAAAATGATTCAAATTGAGAGTAATCGTAACACACTATCCGTAACAATGGGTTTCATTTTGACAGTTGAACAACATTCATTGCGTTATTTACGTTGTTGAGCAAAGAGTTTTCGAACATATGGAGCAATAACTTAGCAATATGCTTCAAAATGATTCAAATTGAGAGTAATCGTAACACACTATCCGTAACAATGGGTTTCATTTTGACAGTTGAACAACATTCATTGCGTTATTTACGCTGTTGAGCAAAGTTTTCGAACATATGAAGCAATTGAATCTTAACATCCTTCAAAATTATTCAGATTGAGATTGATAGTGGGTTACGCAATTTTTGGCTGGCTGATAACTGACGAGGTTATGGTCTTTGTTCCACTAGCTTCTTTGGCACTGTAACCCTAGTATGCATTGTTGATAATGTATGAGCTATCCATTTAAGTATCAAATTCCCGGAGTATGAGTTTCTCTGGTGACACGTAGCCCGATATTTACAAAGGTCGCAATATGCTGTAATATCGTTTTTTGATCTTAAACTTGCACTAGTCGACGGCTCGAACTCGTTGATGGTTGTGGCTAAACTAAATAAATTAATTAATTAAACTTTGCATGCAACTATGAGTTTATTTATTTATTAATTTAGTTTTATTTATTTAGTACTAGCAGCGCCCCGCGATTTCACCCACATAAGTGTCGATCCCGTGGGAATATCGGGATAAAAATTATCCTATGTCCTTTCCCGGGACTCAAACTATCTCTATACCAAATTTCATCTAAATCGGTTCAGGGATTTAAGCGTGAAGAGGTAACAGACAGACGCACTTTCGCATTTAAAATATTAGTATGGATTTATTTATTTCGTTTTTATTTATTTGTTTAGTGAAATACGATGATTTATAACGAAAACGAACGTTGAATTTCAATAAAAGACCTTATGGCGCATATATCTACGCCCATTTGTATTTAAAGGGATCAATGCTATAAAAATATTGTAGGATGTACAAAAATATATTAGTTCTACGTATTTTTTATTCACTTGGAAGTTTAAAAACAGGAATCTGAAAACAGCCCTCTTTCAATTTGTCTTGGAAAAAACTTCGCAGTAAACAAAATATATTTGGAAATTGGTCCTTACAGTTCAAGATTTATTTTACTCAGATCAAAGTGGAATCTTAATATTTTACAGGTAATTTTCTATAGGTCTTGAATACGAAGTATCTTTTTCAGCCTCGTCTGAATAAATCAAAGTTGAAGTAAACCTTCAAAGGTACTTTTTAGACCCGTCAAAGCCATTTATGCTAATATAACCTGTATTACCAACGCTGTGCGTCGAGAAAAAAAAATTAAAAAATGCTAAACTTAAATTGCGATAATGTGACAAAGACTGCAAAGCATTAGTTGGATAATTTTAAAACAGTTTGGAATAGTTTGGATAGTATCAAAAACTACGGTAAACAAAATTATTTTGATAACACTAAAACCCACAGCATAATTATTAGCCTATAACAATGTTCGCACTGCTGGGACACAGGCCTCCTCTCGGTGAGAGGGAGTGGGCCGTAAGCCACCACGCGGGCCAGCGGGCTGGTAGATGGCACATGTCTCCGAATTTTTGGTTCTAGGGCATGCTGGTTTTCTCACGATATTTTCCTTCACCGTTTTGAGAGCAGCGGTGATAAAATAATTTACACAAGGTAAAGGGACTGTTTGGGTTCGAACCTACAATTCGTAAGTCGCATTCGTTCATCGTAGTAATCAATCCAAAAATATTCCCTTTTGTATTAGGGTGTACCCATTTTTCATTTCAGCCGTTCAAGACCTAAAATACTATTTACCTCACACCCTGTACATCATCATCTGTTAAATGATCAGTCATCTCTTTAAAAAACAACTGTCAGAATTGTTCTTGTCGCATTTATCATTGTCCAAAAGAGCGATTCCTTAATGGTACATTCCTTGCAGTTTTCTCAATTAATTAATTTTCAAGACAGCTGTTTCCTAACAGTTTTGTTCTTTGTTGTAGTCTTGTTAAAACGGAATTGTATCAGTAGTGGAATGCGGGTAATCTCTTCATGCCGTTTCGTTTTTGTTTTGTAATGTTTTGGTTTGCTAGGAAAGTAGTTCAATCACACTAATATTATAAAGGCAAAAGTTTGTAAGTGTGTGTGTGTGTTTATATGTTTGTTACTTCTTCACGCTCAAACGGCTGGACCAGTTTTAATAAAATTTTGTATGGAGGTAGCTGGACACCCTGGATTAACATAGGTATAGGCTACTTTTTATCCCGATATTCCCACGGGATCGACATTTACGCGGGTGAAACCGCGGGGCGCAGCTAGTCATATTATAATGGCTATTTGATATTAAGGTGGGTATCACACTGTACCGAACACTGATCCGGCGTGCGGTGTCGCGGTTTTTCAATTTGTCTGTAGATCGCACGGAGATGCGGTTTCAGTGTTATACCCTGCAGTTTTTGTATACAAATCAAGATTCTATTGACAAAGTTAAAAACCACAGCACCGCACACTTGAGCGGTGTCCGGGCAGTGTGAGAACCGCCAAAGGTGTCCAAAAACGCTCATTATTTGAACAGCCGTTATTGTGTGACCCTCAACGCCTTCTTAGGAAACCAAAGTTTTAAAGAAAGAAAGTAAATACATTCATTTAGCACAGACTAAAAGACACACACACCACACCAGATACATACATCAGATAAAAAAAAAAAAAAAAAAAAAAAAAACTGACAAAAAAAAAACAAAATGATGAAATGGCTCTTAGGTACATCTTAGGTACCAAGAATGTCTTTTTATCGTAAGGGTCGCTCACAAACCCAGGTGCTACGAGTACCTACTTACCTACAGGCAACCAGACTATAGAAAAAAGGCCACACAAATATTATTTTGATAAGTGCGGAAACGAACCATCCGATATCGAACACATTTTCTACCCATCTCAGTCACACCTCAAAAGAAGACGGTTTTAAATAGTTTGTACCACTATATAAATATAACTCGATACTATCGATACTAGGTTTGTATTCGATAGATTAAATCAAATACTTGGTTACAATGAACTTCCCTTCTGTAACTGAAGTGGCTCTTTGTACACTTTTTTCTTGCCATGAAAAACTACGGTTTATTCGTCGTGTATGGCACGGTCGTCGGTATTGGATGGATCATTATGGAAGTTTGTTCACAGACACTTTTTTTACGTACTGTAAAGAAACCGTGCCGTGTACAAAGGGCCTAACACCGGTGTGTTCCTTGTTTTCTAATCACATCTTGGATACTATGTACGTCATTTTGATCCCATCTCTGGACGGGCTCTTCACCAGTCTCTATTAAGTGTTACCTTGACTTTGTACTGTGTTTGTGATTATGAGAGAACAATAAAGAATATGTGTTATTGTAGGTTATATTGACTGACAGTGGCGTGTATTGGTTTTCAGAATAGGTAGGTACTAGGCCGGGTCTAGTCTAGGCAAACGCGGTCACTAATCAGAAAAAAAAATTGAGGTCAAAAGTGTGGTTATTTGAGTAGGCATGCCTACTTAAGGGTGATAAATTGCGAAGGTCGAACGTCATGGTATTACGCGTGAGACGTACGTATTTTTAATTTTGTCGTATTAACTTGAACGAGTAAAGACCAATGGCAATGTGCGAATAGTACGGGAGCCGAGTAGGCCGTCCGGCGACAGCCTACTGCCGCGTGTTTGTATGAAGATTTTGTTTTTTTGTTAGGTATGATAATTTAGTGAGTTTCTTAATGGTAGGGCACACACACTAAAATGTAATTGACCGGCTTATGTTGATATATCGAGGTAGGCACTGCTTATATGCCTATATGCAATGCACGCCACTGTTGACTGGTGACGGTATTCAGTCTCAGATTTAACTGAAGGCAATATAGGGCGAGGTTATTGCCAATTAGGCAGAATTCCAAATACCAGTTCCAATAGCAGTTTGGGATGTTCTGAGATACGATAAAAAAAAGCTTGAATTAAAGTCCGTAAATCTTAAAAGGTTAATATTATTGTTTCCAGTTAAAAATTAAACCAAACCTCAAAACCCGACTTTACTTTGTTCTCTGTATAATCAACATTAATTAATTAATATCAGGTCGCAACAGACCGAGAGAAGAAAATATAATTATATTTTTACTGAATTATAAATACGCAGAGAATAACCAACGTTATTGCTACAGTATTTTGGACCACATTCATTAGGATGTGTGTCAATACTGAAAGTATGTTTTTTCGTTCCATTCCAGGTAAAAGCTTTTCCTAATATTCGGGGCTCATGGCTCGCAAATATGTTATTGCTCGGCGGGTAGGTAAATGTTTTGCCATCGCTCACGGGCCTGCATGTAAACGATACTTATGGCATATTGGTAAAATACATTAGCCTCCTAATGTATTAGATTGTCAAGGAACAAATATGTTTTGAGGTGTTTATCTTTGTTTTAGATAGCGGGGACACGAGATAGGAATTGCTGGGTAACGGATAAAGTAGAGTCTATTAGCAACTTATACTGTCAAATTACATTTAAAATATCCACAATTAGATAAATAACTATATTATAATTTGACTCTCAAAACGGTGAAGGAAAACATAGTGAGGAAACCGGCATGTCCTAGAACCAAAAATTCGAAGACATGATGTGACATTTACCAACCCGCACTGGGCCCGCGTGGTAGATTACGGCCTACTCCCTCTCACAGAGAGGAGGCCTGTGTCCCAGCAGTGAGAACATTATAGGCTGATTATGTATGTATAATCTGGCGGTAAGGGTTCATGCTAAGTCTTAAACATCTACTTTCCGTAGTAGATACTTCACAGACTTTTCTGTATCGGTAAATTCATTAAGCATTTACCTCTCCTTAAATATAAAAATGTCCAGAAAAAATCCAGCACAATATCCTTTTCAACAGAAATTCAGTACCCTATTCTACATTTACGTATCCCAACAAAATACCCAGTTACACAAATTCATCGCAAACAAAAATATATTTGACATGTTCACTGAAAACGTTCTTATCTAACCACAGAATCCAATCTGTGGGTATGCCGAGATTGAAATCGTGTAAACATAAAGTGAAACGAATGTACACAAGCAGCTTCGTGCGAGTGCGATATATAGGATGACAACTAAATGGCTCGGTACACAGAACACGGAATCACTACCCCAGCGCTGTCTAGAGACGGCAGTACAACTAATTCGTTTCTAATCCGTCTGAGCAAAAGTTTTAATAAACTGAAAAGTGAACTTGATTTGGACATTTTCAATAACAGTGCTTCTCTTTACGGAGAAGCAACTGTTTGCGTCTAAATGATTTTAGTATGTATTAGTAAATCGTGTACTATTTATTTCCTAGTTTTTTTTTTTTTTTGTGTTAAGGTGTTACGACCCACTGACCGAAATTTTTAAATGGCCTTCAATTGTGTGGTTTAAGAACAGTTTACGAGTATATTATCTACAAGTTTCCCGAAAAAATTAAAATTCGTGACGCCGAAAGCGCTTTAAAAACGTATAATCCTTTATTTCGGACTACAAGTACCTACTTACAATCCATATAAAGTATTAGTAACAATGACTTAAAAACTATGTTAGTAAACTTTTACAACTATAACAACTAAAAATTACGTGGCCCAACACACGCACGTGTCTCCGTACCTGCCTCATAAAAAGGGTGTCCACGTTGTCTAATAAAGTTTTTAGGATGCTGTTGAAACTTCCGTCTAACCTACCCGTTATTGTCGCAGTTCCCTTCCTCATATTGCCATTAAGATCGTCAACACGGCTTCCGCGAACATTTGCGAAGCGCTGCAGAAGCGCGGAAGCCCCATCAACATCCTAAATCCATTATTATACTGCGCAGATATTGTAGGCTTCGAGCACACAACTTCTGTCATGGACCGTTATTTAAAATCCTCTCTTTTTATTCGTCACTAGCTTCTGCCCGCGACTTCGTCCGCTTGAAATTTCTTGTTCGCCCGTTCCACCGCGTCGCATAGCATCGCCCGTCCACGCTATAACTTTGTTTTCACTTAGCGTTATTTCTGTCTTCCGTTCTTTTTGATCGGCTCCTTACCTACCTTTCCTACCTTCCTCGAGACAATTCTCGAAGCCAATGCCTATAAAAAGCAAAAAGGTTTTTTTCTCAAATCCGACTGGTATTTCTAGAGATTAGCGCATTCAAACGAACAAAAAATAAACCCTTCAGCTTTATTATTAGTATAGATTATTGAATTGATTGTACGGAAGGTGTCGACAATGCCACCTCCAGCAATAGCCGCCAAAGCGTATCCGAGATCTGTGGCTCGATACAACAAGATACAAGTTACCGATACTATCAGAATTGTTTCTCTTGAAACCGTTTGTTTTTGTGTAAAAGTTTTTGTTTACGAACGTAAGTGTAAAGTCTACTTGCCGTTACATTTTTGTTTCTTAAATTTTTTTATTTATTTTTTTTATTTTATTATTTATGTACACACAGTAAAATACATAAAGAAATGACATAATTAAGATATGAGTACAAAGGTACTGCTTATTTCTTAAGAAATTTCTTCCAGCAGACCTGCGAAAGGAGAAGTAAAAAAGAAATGTAGACAATAGTGTGTGAGAACAAGAAGAGAAAAATATGAATGTGTGAAGCCTAAAACTAAAATATTAAATAAACCTACACATATAATGCAAACAAATTAACATAAGTATACTTAAATAAATACATAATGCTATAATATATAAACATATATATATATATATATACTCACAGTATAGAGGAAAGGTAATGCTCTTTTAATCGACACTTAAATAGAGAAATAGATTTTAAATCACGAATGCTAGGCGGAAGTGAGTTCCACAATCTTACAGCATGAACAGAGAAGGAATAAGAATAGTAGCTTGTTTTATGAGGATGAGATTTAAGGAGGGATCTTAGGTGTGATCTACATGGTGCATCGCTAGAGCGAGCGTAAGAAAAACGCTCACGCAGGTAGGAAGGATAAGACGGGTTGTGTAAGATGTTGAAGAGGAGACATAAAATCCGAGTATTCCTGCGAAGGCGGATAGGGAGCCACTTGAGTTCCTTGCGAAGGTGAGAAACATGGTCATACTTTCGAAGACCGAAAACAAAGCGAATGCACAGGTTTTGCAAGCGCTCAAGCTTGTTTAATAGCTCCTCAGTAGCATCCAGGTAGCAGGCGTCGGCATAATCTATAATCGGCTGAATAAGTGTTTGTGCCAAAGAAATTACAGTCTTCAAGGGCAGAAGACTCTGAAGGCATTTCAGCGAATGAAAGGAGAAATGTACCTTTCGGCTGACTTCATTGACCTGAGGACGCCACGAAAGGTTGGAGTCAATAACTACACCTAGATCTTTGGCGGTTTCAGTATAGTCAATGCGAACACCATCGAGATATAAGGGCATCAGAGATGTAACATCAGCCGCATTTCGAACGAATCTGCTGCCTATGACCATGGCCTGGGATTTAGTTGGGTTAATTTGCAAACCAAATGACTTAGCCCATTCGCTGATGCAAGCCAGGTCATGATTCATTGCAGCAATTGCAGAACCCGCGTTAGCTACAGTAAAATGTCGATAAAGCTGCAAGTCATCTGCATAGAGATGAAAACTAGAGGAGATTACTCTTGTAACAAAGTTTATGAAAATTGAAAAAAGAAGAGGAGAGAGAACGCTACCCTGAGGAACACCCTCAGTGAGGCTACACCAGTCAGAGAAGGACTCCTCCAGGCGAACACACTGAGAGCGCCCCCGAAGATAAGAACTGAACCAGGCTAAAGTGGATGAAGAGAAATTGATAGATTTGAGGAAACCTAGTAAAATGTCGAAATCCACTGAGTTGAAGGCGCTACTGAAGTCAAGCAGTACAAGAACAGTAAGCGACAATTTTGTTTTGTGTTTCGTTCCGCTGTTCCCCAGAGGTATCCACAGGTATCGTGATTTTTATTTTGATGTTTTTTAAAACTTGTATTTACTTATACCTATTATTATAGTAGACTAGCTAATGCGATGCAATCTCTTTTTTTTTTTTTTTTGTTAGGAACCTACTTCGGCTTGCACACAAAAACTTAAAATTTTCTTCACAATCGGTCGGGCCATTTTCGAGTTTTTGCGAGACTAACGAACGGCAATTGATTTATATATAAGAATAAGTAATAATTTACATAGGTATAAAACTCTTAGGTTTATCGCTGAATAAAATGTTACGCCTGAAAACTGTTATTGACTATTTGGGATTTGTTTAGGTACTGAGTAGCGGAGGTTTTTACAAGCGGCTCCTACGTAAGTATCTATAAAAATCACGCTTATACTTTCAAATTAGTGTTATGACTTGCGCACACCGTTTTGTCTATTTAGGGCTGATTTTTCAATCAAACTTTATTCGAGGAATAATTTTGAAACAAACGTCAATATTATTACTCGAATAAAAGTTATCTGGAGATGGAAAAATAAGCCCTTATTGAAACATTTTGAAAGTGTTGGGTAAAAATAAACTTTTAAATTATTATATACTAGCTTCTGCCCGCGACTTCGTCTGCGTTAAATTTCTTGTTCCCCTGACCCACTCCGGCGCTTAGCGTTCTTTCTGACTTTTTTCTTTTTGCTTGGCTCCTAAGGGTCATACCGTGATGTTGAACAGCCTACAGGTTTCTTTGAGAATTGGGCTATCAATTGAAAAATATTTTTTCTAATCAGACCGGGAGTTTCAGAGTTTAGCGCGTTCAAAAAACAAGCTCTTCAGTATCAGTTCCGTATAGATAGATATTGAAAATAATTTAGTAATCAATACCTGAGTATTTACTGCTAATCAGATTCTTATGTAAACGCGCCAGCCACAAATACTAAAACCCATATCAGACGCTTGACTTTTCGTTAATTTTTACCTTTCATTCAGCATCTCTCACTCCAAGTGAAACTTCTGAACACAAAATGAATCAAAAGTGAACAATAAATTCATTAGTGAACGGATCCTAGCGCGTGTGTTGATGGTGGTGGCGCGTGTATAGATCATTCGGTTCCCTACAAAATGGCTGAGCTGAATGGTGCTGATCCACGCGTCATGTTCGGAAACCGGCGCCGTCGGTTGAGATTAGCCATCTCTTAACTGCCAGGGCTTATTTTTAATCTTATACATATTTTGAATTGTTTCTTAATTTTTTTTTTTTTTACATTGTTCTTACCCAGTATTTTGTATTATCTTGATTTCAGAGTTTCCCAGGAATTTCATGCCCGTTCTTCTCCTCAGAGATCTACGTTTTGAAATGGGCAACTAGCTTCAACTTCCTGACTAACTGACCGACTCTTTGACAATTCAAATGTGCCTGTAAATGGTTTAAAATGAAATAAATGCTTTGAGTTTGAGTTAGATTTCGGCGCTCGGCATGTTTCACTCGCATAGAATAATCGGAAAATAAAATGTAAGGAGCGGATCATCCATTCATTCCTGTATAATTTTGTCGGTGTCGTGTGAATGTGTAATGACACAAAAATTAAAGTTTATGCAATGAACCATTCACTCGAGTGAAGCGTCTGATATACATAAATATGGATCCATGCAGACACAAGATGTAATCACGCAGTTCCTTTTTACAAACATTATAAGTATGTCACTCCATACTGTTTGTTGTCTCCTGTATATTCTGAGATAGCTTAATGCTGACGACGTGGACTTTGTAGCGTAGTAGTGGCGACCGGTAATTCATTTATTACCCGAGCAAGATGACTGGCCCTGTATTTATTGATCGACATGCCCTGAATAATCCCTTTTGCCTAGCATTCTCTCAAGCTAGGAATAGCAAAAATACTTTCTGAAGATAAAAATACACCTACGGCATACCAAATAGTTTAATTTCTCTTATAGAAATACGTTATTATATATTTAGTTTCAAAATAGAGAAATTCTCTAAATACTACATTTTTTTATCCAAACTCAGTCTAGATCTTAGCCCTATTTGTTTCCCTTGGTCTAAGCCACTAGTACTGAATTAAACTGTTAGGTTTAGCAAGAAAACAACATTCCCCACAACTTCTTTGCACAGCAAACAGTCCTTCTCAAATAACGTAGTGTGACGTAAATCGGTTGGAAAACAGAACTAAACTGGTAGCACTACCGCAGTGTAGCGAGATTGACAAGCTGCTAGTTTCGCTACATAATTAAAATCACTATACCAGGCTGTGTGCATGCCTATGCGGAAATAGAAAAAAAGGGTTCGTACTCGTATAAAAATCATAAAACTCACTTTTTTGCTTTACACCAACCATTCCAGTCACGTATATCAACGAGATCACGTACTTCTTTTGTTTTTTTTTTTTTTTTTTTGCGAAGACCTAATCTGTGATTTTTGTTCTGTATACTCGCAACACATGCTCTTGATATATTGCTAGTTCTTGAGTGAGGCCGTAAAAAATAAATAACTATAAAAAATTGATGTATGAATGTGACTTAGGTTTATGTTCTTGATTATTCTGCGATCGTAGTAAGTCGTAAATATTGCGATTTTCTTTTCTTTTTTTGACTGACCTGATACCTAAGACCTTTTCCGTAAGCTACCCAGCATCAAGTCGATAAAAAACCTACAATAGGGGGACAATAGAGCCACGTTTGTCGGGACGAGGTATCAGAAAAACCCATTTCCCGAGTCGCCTTTCATAACGCGATCAGAATTCGTACAAGTTTAATACCAAAAAAAGGACAGCCCCTTTCGAAATTCACCCTTTTTACCCAATTAGTATTACATAAACCGTTCAAAGAAGCCATTGAAACTTGTTTTTTCTTACAGTTTACCGCCTCAGTGATGAGAATTTTGGTATTTGTTTGGGTCCCAGTAGACGAAGTAAAGCAAATAGCGTTGTTTATTGAAGGTGGCAGAGTTTGCGGAGAGATCAGTCTTACGACCGTCAAGCTAAGGGCCCTTCGACCTTTCCGAGAGCTTTCTTTACCCGGGATGTTTGTCCAGCACGAATAATTACAAATCATTGCAAAGGCTTTCAGAGTAAGACGGGTGAAATTGAACGCGAAGGAAACGGTGATAGTGATGGTTTAGGCACAAAATTATGTTGGTGTAGATATTTATAAAGATGGTATAAAATGTTTTGCAGCAAAAGAGAAACTTAGGTAGCAGTGGCGTGCATTGCATATAAGCAGTGCCTACCTCGATATATCAACATAAGTATGTCAATTACATTTTAGTGTGTGTGCCCCACAATTAAGAAACTCACTAAATTATCATACCTAACAAAAAACAAAATTTTCAACCAAACACGCGCGGCAGTAGGCAGTCGCCGGACGGCCTACTCGGCTCCCGTACTATTCGCACATTGTCATTGGTCTTTAGTCGTTCAAGTTAATACGACAAAATTAGTAGTACCATGACGTTTGACCTTCGCAATTTATCACCCTCAAGTAGGAATGCCTACTCAAATAACCGCACTTTTGACCTCACTTTTTTTTCTGATTAGTGACCGCGTTTGCCTAGACTAGACCCAGCCTAGTGACTACCTATTCTGAAAACCAGTGCACGCCCCTGTTAGGTAGGTATTAATTAGTAAGTCTAAAGTGGGAATGGAAAAGTTAAATGGGGTCAATCGCCTCATACGAAGCCAGTATTCGCCAAGCTGGTCGAAATTAGCGATAATTTCAGATGTACAGACGCCAGCACATCAAACTACTACAATCTGTCAAATTTCTTTAATAGATTTTCAACTTTACTGCTAAAGTATAAGGTTCAAAGTTGATTGGGAAAATTTGACAGTTTCGGGTAGCTTGATGTACTGGCGTCTGTACTTAACTCGTAAGGGTGGTAATCGGCAGCTTACAAAAATTATAAAGGTTTTTTTAATTAGCCATTAATGTCCCACTGCTGGGCAAAGACCTCCCTACTCTCTTTGCACTTTTATTCTATGAAAAGAATAGGGCCGGGAAATGCAATCTCCATTTTCACCAAACCACTGACGAAAAAACATAGTGTTATTAATAAATCGATGGAAGTAACCATACCCTGAATAAAAGTACCCTATATTTAGAATTAGAAAGGTCAACAGGAAAACAGAACCAAATAATAATAACCACACCACACACTCCAATGTTATTCATAATAACAAAGATAATATTAACACAGGAAAGTGAATATAATGAGTATTTCTTTCCCCGACTATTATGATAATGATGATGACCCACGCACTAATCACGACAGCTAATGGATAATATCTCGTTTGTATCCCTTTCAGTAATTTATGTTTCTATGATGAAGTACTCGTATATCCTACTAATATTATAAATGCGAAAGTTTGTGAGGATGTTTGTTACTCTTTCACGAAAAAACTAATGAACGGATTTTGATGAAACTTTACAGTAATATAGCTTATACATCAGAATAATACATAGGATACTTTTTATCCCGATATTCTCACGGGATCGACATTTACGCGGGTGAAACCGCGGGGCGCAGCTAGTACTTATATACTTTGGTAATCACAGGAAAACGTTATATAAATAAAATTTTGAAGGTTTAAGGTAGGTGTATAAAGTTGTATCTTATATCACCCCAACTGTTTATGTCTGGTTACTAAGACCAGCCCAAATGCTAAACATAATGTAGGTCTCCTAAGGGCCGCTGTAATTACCATTTCTCGTTTAATGGTACAAAACAAACATACCTAAACCTGTATAAAGACTATATAAATAAATTATTTAAAGGTTAAATGAATAATTTCCAACGTAGATCTTTACACACATTTTACAGTTTTCATGTAATTAGTTAGTATTTACCTAGGTACTACGTAAGGTAGGACGGCCTCAGGCTAGATGGAGTGACGATCTTCGCAGGGGGCTGGTATCAGCTAGATGGAGAGTTGCCGAGAATCGAGGTAAATGGCGTGCAATTGGAGAGGTCTATGTCCAGAAGTGGAGTGCTGTAGGCTGATGATGATGATGACCTGGGTACTTCTTTGGACCCACAAAAGGTTGTTGCTGCCTTGTAATCCCAGCATGTCTCCCACACGCTGACGATGTCAAATAGCAACCTACATTAAATTCAAAAATGTCAATGGATACTTTTAACTTACGACATTCTGCTTCACATCATTTTGTTCCGAGATAACATACCTACCTAATAACACACTACTTAGTTTTGTTAAACTTTTTTGCACCTATAATCACTCATTTTGTCACTTATTTACTTTTTAATATGTGTGTATGTTTATGTTTGTAGATTGGCACAGTGTCGGTAAATTGTGAATCTCGAAATACATACCTGTTTTTTTTTAATTTATCTTTAGTGTCGTATTTGTCTTTTAGTTATATTTAGTTCGGCGTATCATTTTACAGTGCGTTCTGTTTGGCACTGAATAATTAATGATTCATCTATGTAGCAATCTACTCAAACATGCTTCAATATTATTCTTCGCCAGACGGAAACAAGATAATTCTTTACATAACTAGCGTCCCACTCAGCCCCACGAAAATGTATTGTACTGCGGTGTTCCAAATATTTTGTATCTCCAGCACATAAAATCCTTTCAGCCCTAAAGTTCTATTCTGGAGATTGTATAGAAACATTGTGAAACGACTCACAAGATAGGCGAATATTTTAGGTCACCCAAAAAAATGAAGATGAAAAATCGCAAATAAGATTTTGCCAGAAAAGCAAAACAAAGAAACGACATTTCTTTGTTATTGAATTAATTCAAATTGTTTGTCCACTCTAAGTCAAGGACGAAAAATGCCAAAAAGTGTGAGAATTTATTCTCATTTAAAATTGCACTGTGACAGTCGTGAGAGCTTTAATTAATTTTAATCCGTTTCTTTCCTTTCCTGCACATTTTTCTAATTAGATTTTTAAAGAATTTAAAGTAAACGCATTCTTGTGTTTTTGTAGGCTCATCACAGAATTTTAGCAAATTAAATCTATTTTCTTTGTTAAAATTCCAACAAATCATCGTCAACCTTAGCTTAACGACTCAATCGATCATGATGTCAGTTAGGCATAATGATAATTTATCATCTGTAAGCACACTTTGCAAAATGGCACGGCGCGGTGGCGACGTAATGTTCCGTCCCGACCACCTTAGTATAAAATTTGAATTTAAGATTTATTATGTAAACGAGGATTAAACAATATTATATTTACAAACAGCCATATTGAGGTTATATTTACATTACCTAAGTGATCATTGTTACTAAGTAAAGTCATTAATCGTATAGCACGTGCCTCATTTTAGCAGTTTCCCTTTTTGAAGCAGGAAAAAATGAGGCACTTTATTTTCGTGAAGTTTTTACTTCACTTCCAAATGGCAGTCATATTTCGTATGCATATGTCGACGTGGGAAAACACAACATGCTCCCGACAAATTATCTGGGAACTTGTTCATAGTGTTGCCAACCGACTCTTGGGGATGAAAAATGACAGAGCTTCGCCTCAAATCCCCACACTCACACATTCTAGAATAACGCAGTATTCTAGAATTATGTTCTTGAAAAAAAATAGTGACTACGATTTATCGGAGAGATCTGAATAATTGTTACAGATAATCTTAGTGTTATAAGTAGGTATTTTGTGATCAATTTTGAACTTCCTAATATTACGCGTCGAAGATTTTATGCATCTGAGGATTCGAATAGTTTCAAACAATATATGAGAACATTAATTTATAGTATTTATCCAACTTAATGAACGGTGAAATCTTTAAAGATAGCTCACGAGGGAGCAGTTAAAGAAAACTTCAAAAACACTTCCCTAAATAGTTTGTAAAGGTAGAGAATAAAACAAAAGTTTTACTGGAGAAGTTTATTTTTAACGTTTGTTCATATATTGAGATTTCCGAGACCCGTAAAGTTTACTTTACCAGTTCAAAGTTACACATCTAGCTTTTTATATGGCGAAAACAGAAACTATTGAGAGCACTACTTATGCGATAACAGACAACAATTGGAGAGTTAATTACATGCGCACTTGTTAAGAGTTCTATAGGCAATGACTATACAATTTTCGGACTTAGGCATAAACAATGAAGCGCCTTTATATTTATTAGCACAATTAAATGTTCATTCAGCTACAGTCACTGGGGCTTACACATCGACGCAACGTTCTAGCCTAGTTGTCTTCATAAAAAGATCGAATGCCGGCGCCACCCTTGTTGGTCCCGTTTTTATCTACAAAAAATAAGTCCCTTTACAGTTCATTGGCTTAATCTACTGTTTCATTACGCACTATCTCACAGCCGATACCGCGACCACCACGTTTCTTCTACTCTTACTTTTATTTAGTTTTACGATTCTATAACTGAATTTGTGTTTCTCATGATATTCAATACTATTATTATCCCCTCTTCCATTTATATCTTCTTTTGTGTCGGCTATCTTTAATTTTCCTTTTATTTTGATCCATCTGTCGTTCTTCCAGTCGTATTTTCTGCCCATTGCTAATAGGATGTCTTCAAATTTAGGCCAAGGTGAATTTATTGAACTAGGTTTATTAGGCTTATCATTGTTTAAGGCTTCATATTTAATAGTACTGTGTTCATTGATTGAATGTTTCGAAGGCATTTCATTAGTCATATCACTAGTGTTGGCGTATAAAAAATTCCTTTCAACTTTATCGATGTGTTCATCATTCCCCGTTTCTTTTTTACGCTCCAGTATATTTGTTACATGTTTGTAGTGTATTCTATCAACATTATTCCCCTTGTATCGCTCCTCTGGATATTCATCGTAAAAGCTTTCTATCTCGCGCTCAATTTTTTCTGTAAAGGAAATTGAAATAATGTCAGACACACTTTTTGCAAGCAATTGTTAGGGAAAGGGGAGAAGTTTTAAAAGGAACAAATTTTTATGACATCGTTTGTAAACAGTTTTGTTTTCTTGGTGCTCCTGCCATGAATAAAATGGACTTTTAACGAATTGAAGTGAAAGATGACGATGTCAGTTTATTTTAGAATGTCTGTTTTTAAATAACAGAAAACATTGTCTATCTAACGACTGACTCTCTAAAGGATAATAAAGAAATATTTAAAAGTGAATCATGTCGTGACACAAGCAAAATATGGTGCAAGATAAACAATTTATATGCAAATACGGCTTCAACCTAGACTTGCTTTTTTAAACTAGAATAGTTATGTGCAGTAATTGCAATTTGCATTCGTTATAAAATAAAACAGTACAGCAGTGCTGCTCGAAGTTAGGTTATAAATTCATGTGTTGAATTTACGTAATTCAGTCACTCTATGCTTTGCGTTGTCAACACTTATATAGGTATTTAACTGTACTATATCGACACCAATTCCAACACAGACAAAACTGATAATCGCTACTAAAAGTTTATCGGAGGAATGCTTATCGAGAGTAGACAGGTATCGTCATTAACACACTGTCTCACTGTGTCACGACGACAGATAATCATCATTCAAAGAAACGTTGCTTTTGTATACTGTTTAGAAAAATCTCATCATCATGATCTCATCATCATTGCTATATAGCCATGACACGACGGTAGTCCACGATAATTTTACAAAACGATTTTATATTTATCAACCTCTTCAATCGTCACGACACAATCCACTGGGAACAGTCGTCAAACGATAACAAAATCGTCAGTGGGAACTGTGCTTCAGTATGTTTTACTGTGTTAAACAAAACTCAACCTTACAGACATCATTTATTATTTCGTAAAGAATCTTACCTGCCATCGTTTTGTACAGTTCAATATCATGTCGAAGCTTTTCTTTGTCCCTTTCTTTCCAATGCCCATCACCTTGATCTGTGGGAAATAAATGAAAGATATATTTCTACTCTGATAGTAATTTCGGTATGAATAGAAACCCCTCAAAGGTTGGATCGGAATGATCTCGTTTTTATTGTAGATATTGATAGAAATTTCGATTGATGTTTTGCCCGGCAGCACTGATGTATTTTCAGATTTTTTCCCGTTTCTTTGTATTTCGGTGTTGTAGTAAATAATCAATCTGGGATTTATTTATTAAGTAAGTACGCGAGGTTCTGATTCTGGGAAACTTGTTGTAGAAGAGAGTATTTAGAAATACAACCTTATTCTACAGATCACTTTATGATTATTGGGAGAATAAAGGACAGAGATTCCTTTTGCAATAAAATGTTGTTTGAAGTACAGTAATATTACTATCAATATGTATACCTACGTTAAAGTAGCTTCTATTTATGGTCAGGTAGATACTGAAAATTAACTTACCAATGCATACTATGAAGATAAAGAGAAAGGATGAATATTCCATTATATGCCTATACATCAGCCTTCTAATGATGCCTTCAGACCTGAAACAATATGAACTTAATTAATTGGGCGGAAAAATATGCTCACGTTTGCAATGATCGAGATCTACTCTTTTCGCGTCTGTCTGTAAAACCGCTTATGTAGTTCTTCTAAACTATATAATTTTAAGAATTGATTCCGCGAGGTTTAAACTTAAACATAACAAAGATATCTCGATTTTTTTTTTTCAAGTCGTAAAAGCCCAAGCAGGGGCGGGTTGCTACTAGCATATCAATCGTTTGAGTTTATCAGATTTTTTTTTCTTAACTGAAATAAGTGAAACATTCATGTACAACGAAAAAACAAATTTAAAATGAGACCGTGCATTTGCCGCTTTAAAAATATTTAAGCACAAATATGTTAAAAACTACGCGCAACTTCCTGCTGGATATTTGTAAACTTTCAGTTGCTTTTGCGCAAAAGCATGCCGAGATTTCAGCGTGGAAAAATTAGGAAAGTATGTGCAGAGTTTTTGTCAGCTCCGTAACGAAATGTATGCAAAAAGAATAGTTGGTCACAAACGTTGCCCCGTATCCCCAAAGAGTTAGGCTGAGTTAAGCCTTTGTGTGGGAACAATTTTCAACAAAACAGTCATCGCTGTTATCGTGTAGCCATCGATAAATTTTGTATAGGCAACATTTGTGTCTAAATTAACACCCGGTTTTTTAACTTAGATTTTTTTCTTTTATCGATGTAGGTAGACGGTTATTTAATTTACATAATTTAAAAGCTAATAGTCCTAAAATAATAATATATACAAATAAATAAAAAGAGGGAGAAATTACAAAGGCCATCAAAAAATGCATCCGTTATCAATAGGAAAACTGCACAAAGGGCTGGCAGCATTGCCACGTTGTATGGCAATGCTGATTCTTTGGCCAAAAAATAGGCCAGCTCTCTGGTCACGTGAACAGTCTGTAGAGATTTTTTTTTTACTAGCCTGCGCTGTGCCACTCCATTTTTCGCGAGCCTGCGCGTCCTCCTTAAAGATTTTGACGGAACCTATCCAGCACGTATTCTGCCACGACCCCGCCTCACTGTATTTAATTTAATTTGTTTTTGTTTCTAGTTGATAAGACGTATTACTCTATTGAAGATTTTTTAAATGACAAATTATGATACAATTCTAATAATATTATGTTCCTTTGACATGCATGTAAAATTTAATTTAATTGACATTTATTTAACCTAACTTACTTTTGAATTACTGTTTAATCTTGAATTTTTTTATGATATAAGTAATACAAGAATTAATATTTGTACACCAATTTCATTGGTAGAACATAGAGCACGACTACAATAATTTGTATATTTAAGACCTTTGATTGATTGATTGACTGTCTCAGGGCACCAATTCCGCGCTATTTGGGCCCACAGTTGCTATGGCTATGCGGCTGATATGTCCTGCCCAGTCCCATTTAAGTTGAGCAGCCTTTAGAGCCACGTCAACTATCTTTGTTTTGGAGCGCAGTATTGTGTTTCGAACAAAATGAAATTTTATTTATATCTCCAACAAAATATTCAGCTACATCTGGTCAGACTGGAAGCCGACCCCAACATAGTTGGGAAAAGGCTAGGCAGATGGTGATTTCCGACAAAATAATTTATACGTAGGTATTTATGCTTTACTTGATGTCGTAAAACTATCGAATTTTTCAGTAGTAGGTATTCACTAGTTACGCGTAAAAAAATAAGTTTATTCTAGCAATCCTCATGAATTGAAAAGTGTTCTAAACCTAGATATTGATACAATACACCCGGTTTTTGAATTGAGACTTTGAAGTTGATCACTTGTCAAACTCTACTATAGCATTATTTAAAGTGATTCCTTCAAAGTAGCCCGCAAAATTCAACATTCCTTACGTTTTTGTAAAGAAGTTTCGAATTTCGCGGCCTTTACCTTAAGTAATGCTAGAGTTTGACAAGTTTCCAACTTCAAATTTTTATTCAGAAACCGGGGGTATGTTCTTATGGGTATACTCGTTAATTTATGAGGACTGGTATAACACCAATTTTATGACGCGTTGTCAATCCCATTGAAAAATTCTATAGTTTTGCGACATCAAGCAAGCGTAAGCATTATCACGTTGATAAAGATAGCCATGTATTTAATCGAATCTCTACTGAGTCCCATTTTGCGCTCCTAATAATATTATTGAACACTCTAATATAATGATTGCGCCTCTTTTTGTGAAACACAGATAATTCCCATTTTGGGGTCCCAAATAGCCAAGATTAATGAGTTTTTAGAGGATCATGAAAGATTAATATCTTTGTGGGGAATATTTAATTGATTCTCTACCTAGGAGATATAAAATCATATCCGTAAAGGGTTTAAGTTATCTATGGCACAGAAGCAAGGCTGTCTCTTAATTTGTATGTGTGTCGTAAACAGGGTCCCGGGGATTAGGTCAAGAGGAAGGGCTTCATTTTATGTCCTGAACCTTTCTCATCCATGTGCGTGCGACGTGATAGCTCATATAACCCGTTGAGTTCGGTGTTTATATAAAAGGGGTTAAGAAATAATTATGCTCCAAAGTAAGACATAAATGATCTGTTAGAAGTTTCTTGACATCTGGTAAAATAAAATTACATATAAGTAGCAAAACTAGTAGGTATGCTAAGACACTACATCACTTTGTCGTGTTATAGTCATTTCATACAACTGTCAAATAATGAAGTTGTGATTTGAATATACGGAAAATTTGAGTAGGCAGTCAATTTGCTTAGCAAGTAATTTCTCTGACTTTATATTACTAAAGTGATTACTCGCAAAATGAATGCCATCTATACTGTGACGTTTTTTCACCAATCATTTTCATCGAGGACATTGAACTTTCCCTTTTTTAACAGAATCCACTGCTGGACTCGATCCTTAGTTTTGATCAAGTCGTTTCACGTCAACCCTTATCAAACTAGACTCCTTTCTTAATAATATTTTCACGGTTTTGTTCTGAGCGAAATGAAGGCACAAAATAAGTAACCCGGAACCTACGACGAATTGATAAATTGTACTGAACCAAAATTCCTATCAAAATGTACTTATTTGTAACAAAAAATAAATAACATAACGCTAGTATTTCCCAAAGGGCTAGTCAGAGGTGTGAATTACATACAAATTTTGAAAATATTGACGAACTACAGTGATAAAAAGTATACTGTGGTCTCATGGTCTTATGGTACCAGGTAATGTTCTATGTGTCCCAAATTAGATTTCGAAATCCGTTCAGCCGTTAAAGCGTGAAAGCACGTGGTAAATGATAAACGGGCTTGTTCGAGAAAAGTGATTAGAGATAGAAGTCAATTTAGAGAAGCTACTTTGCAATTATAGTCCATTGTAGTTTATCAATAAGCAAACCAGGGAGTGTAAAGCAGCGTTACAGAATAAATATATTTATAATTACTGGTGGTTACTCCAGGTGGTTACAGCACGCGCGTTGGCGCGAGCAATGGTGGCCCAGTGGTAATGTTGTACGTCGTGGGTTTAATCCGAGGAAAGCGTTTTACTTTATGTAACTCATTTCATCACCATTGCTCTCAAAGCGGTGAAGGAAAACATCGTGAGGAAACCGGCATGTCATAGAACCAAAAATTTGAAGACGTGTGACATCTACCAACCCGCACTGGGCCCGCGTGGTGGATTACAGCCCACACCCTCTCGAAGAGGGGTGGCCTGTGCCCCAGCAGTGGGAACATTATAATCAGCCTATAATGTTGCTTACTCCAGCTAGTTTGGGAAAGTAGCTCAAGCAATGAGAATCTTACAGAAAGTAGATAGCCCTAGGCATTTTTGCACATATTATATACGTAGTGACAAATAGAAATGGAGAAATATCCTGTTCCACCTACGCAACCCCTGCTAAAATATGTCCTAAAACGATAAGGTATTGTTCTATTTTAGGATACCCTTTGATGATTTTTTTTGAGAAATGTAAAAGCAAATATAAATAATTACCTATGTATAATCGCATTATATTTAAATATACAATGTGTCCGGTCATGGACAAGCGATACTCTAGGTAGTTACTTATGTAGCAAATATTCTAGTACAATAATTCACTATATTATACACACTAGGGTCTAATCCACTTCCCCGCTATTTGGCAGCCATTTTCCTTTTTTTTTGGTTGAGGTATACTCTACGCGTGTACAAAAAAGTCATATCTCTCAAAGTTTTGGTCCTACTGAGATAAAAGTAAGCTTATTCGGGGGGCAACAATATTTTCTATCATTTATATTGCGTTCCAACGTGTTCACATTTTCGTAACATAAAAAAAAACTAAACTCCAAAATAAATATCAAAAAATTATGCCAATCAACAAATTATTGTAAATTACTGCAAAAACAACCCCTGTGGCCCTTTTTATTTTTTTCCTAGATCGACAGGTTTTGAGCTAAGCTAAAATACAAAATTATATTAAGATTAATAGTTGTTATATAAGTAGGTACATAGAATATCGCTAGTCCATTACCGGACACATTGATCCACTTTTGAAAGTCGAAAGAATGAAAATAAACAGAACTCTAGAACCCAAATTGTGCGAAGAAGCTTTTCAAATTCTAGCATTGTCGAATTTTTCAAGAAAAAATCTAACTTATTTTCCAGGTTTCTCGACGACATTGCCCGCATAAATGAAATTTATGGAATTCTGCGCCCGGGGGAAAGTTGAACGATGTGGTGACTTTTTAATTTGTTCAAGGCTTTTTTTCTCTCAGCTCTTATTAAAATACGTTTCGTCTAATATACGGTGTTATTATCTACACCTGCTGCCGTAATTATTTGCATATTTACATTTTTACGCTGTGTCTGTCTCCTTTAGAAATATTCCGGGATTAAATTGTGATATTTTTGTGTCTACTTTCGTTACTTATAGGTATCTTATTTTGTGATTTTACGTTAATTTGTCTTGATAAAATATTAACTTAAAACACGAACTGCTTATTTCCACCATTGCAGAGTACCTACAAGAAAAAATAGGTACCTACTGATATAATAAATTATGAATAGGTACATATAAAAAACAAAATATATATTTTTTTATATTGATTACAAAATGATTGGCTTCATAAACAATTTATCATCACTTATAATCACCTAAAATGGAGTGTGTCCGAAGATGGACGATGCCGCCGAGTTCGGCGTAAGAGATGGTGAGATGACCTGAACACGTACCGCGGGGGCTGGTTAGAGGTGGCGCGGGAAAAGAGTTCCTGGAAGAATTGGGGGAGGCCTGTGCCCAGCAGTGGGACAGTACAGACTAGCAAAAAATGGGCTCCAAAAGGCAGCTACACAATTTACTACAAGTCAATGATCGCCGTTTGTTGATATTAGCGATCGAAACAACGCTGCCACGTAGTTACCTTCTTAATATAATACCATTCTTCATTAGTAACTCCATCTATAGGTAGGTACAGACGCCAGCACATTAAGCTACTAAAATCTGTCAAATTTCTTTAAAATATTTTCAACTTTATCGCTGAAGCATAAGGTTCAAAGTTGATTGGGAAAATTTGACAGTTTCGGGTAGCTTGATGTGCTGGCGTCTGTACTTAGTTTAAAACAAAGTGTCTTTTCGACTCTGTCTGTGTGACCGCTTACAGTGCGGCTGACGAGAGAATGCGGTCTTGACACCTGTCAGTTTCACACAAATACGTGTTTTGTGAATTTGATCTTTATTAACTACTATAATTGTCGCGCTGACAGGTTTCAGGAACGCATTTTCCCGACGGCTGAACGGTAGTTCTTCTAAACTACACAATCAATTTTGATGATGATCGTTTTTAGATAATGTTCACTCATCCTCCATAGAAAGGGGAGGATCCTCCGACCAGACGGGTGTCGTGTCTGGCGGGTAACTGCCCGATGATTCATGTCGGGCCGTTGTATCCAAGCTAGTTGCGCGGTAAACTCTGCTTGCGAGATGCAGGATTTTGCGTGACGTCAGTATAACGCGTCGTTCGCATGCGGCGTTGTAGATACCGCTACATGTTTAATACATATTAATATTTAATTTAGATAATAGCACAGACATCTCTGTTTTTGTCATGTCGCCACACCAATAGGTACTCCAGCACCCTAATTGCGTAATACACTATCAATCACATTCAGAATCATTTTGAAGGGTATTGCTAATTCATTGCATCATTATGGTCGAAAAATGTGTCTACTTTACAACATTAATAACGCTATGAATGTGGTGGAACTTTCATAATGAAAACCACAAGCAGGCGGGTCGCTAGTATAGATAGTTTTACGGAGGCAAAATGATGATAATTAAATTTTTGTTTTTTTGTTCATTGCGATTCAATGCATTTATTTGAGAGAGTCGTGTGAAAGAAGAATGTTCCTACTAGGTATATTATTAATCGAGAGATTTATATTATAACATAAATCTCTCGATTCAATATTAAAATGCATCCAGACAGAGCGAGGGTTGCGCCATATATTTTTTTTAATATATTTAATACTTCAGCCTGAGGCAGCCGTTAAATGCGTCGCATACCATTCGAAGCACACGCATTGTAATGTCTGGACGCACCTTTAGATCTAATCATGTTTCAAATTTAGTTTTAAAACGAGAATCATGACTCGAGCATGAGCTTCGGGTATAGAATACGTGTTTACGTGTTTCTATTTACGTTCCGAACAAGCTACAAGTGTGGGTTGAATTTACATAAATTGCAAACACACGCCATTGCAAGAAAATTACATTGACAGCGGCTAAATGGCGTAGTAATAAAAGCGATTTTCGCAGTTCAAATGTTGCTGATGTGTTAGACTGTATCAGTATTAAAAACTGTATGATAAGTTACACCGACTTTTTAAAAATGTTGCCACTTCTTTTAAACTCGTATAAAAAGTCGCATTAGTTCGCACGTCAAGTAAAAAGTTCGTGCTAAAATGTAAACGGTCATTAGTTCTAGATTACGGCCGACACGTGTGTAAACTGCTCGCAAAGAGCCGTCTAGACGAAACTCAAATGTCTAGACTTGTTTGTGATTTAGAGAAAAAGGTAGGAAGTGTGAAGTTCAAATAGAAATTGGCGGCTTGATTGTTCAGTGGTTGAGCACTTGATCTTACTTATTTATTAATATAGCAATTGCAATTTTTTTGTGATTTCTGTGTTACGGTTCGGCAACTTGATTCTCGCAATAAACTGAATATTGTATTAGTATTTGTGTCTATAAGGTTTTGTTTTAATTATTGTATATGAGCTGAACTCTCACTAATGAGACACAATTACTTTTTCTATCGAACTTAATAAGCTTACCTAAAAGACGAGGGGATATAAGTACTTTGTAGTAATTTATGTTTAAGTATATCAGAATGTGCGTCCATTCGTGCAGAATAAACCATTTTTCTTTCTTTTATAATACATATTTTTCTTCTCGCTAGTGGATATCCAAGTATGGAGCAGCTTTTAAAAATCAGAAAAAAAATAGAACGCGTATTTAAATCTCTTTGTTGAAAATCCTATACAGAATAAGAGAATAGCTATTATATTCGATGCAATTTATTTAGATTTCCGCTTCATTGAGTTTGTTGTTAGCAAAGCGTTGAGTTTTAGGGAAACAAAACCTATTTGAATGACGGCATTGTGGTATGGCTCATCAAATGCCATACTCCAAGTTCAATTTACTGCCACTGCAAGGCATCAGTAACATCCACCGAGGAAATTCCTTACGCATTGCACCCATCAATTCACAGTGAAGTTATTCACAATCTAGGAAGTCTAATCAGTGGATTAGATCTCAAGGCTTGATTTGTTTTATAAAAAAGGACTTGTCTAATGAACTATAATGTGTATCTGAAATACGAGTAATAGCTATTCTATATAGGATTTTTAACAAAGAGATTTAGGTAAATACGCGTTCTATTTTTTATTTCTGATTTTTTAAAGTTTGTTCAGAATCGTTTACTAAATCGATTTCTGTAATTTTTTAATACCTATAGGTAATTTTTTTATTCCGAAAATAATTAAAACTACGTAAATTACAGCCACACTTCCGCTGTAGAGTCAAAAGAAACCAAAATTAACGAAGTAGCTACTACGCTAGACCCTTATACGTGTGCGACTATGTGCATGCGCAGATTTGTAACGTGACCTCAATTTTTTCCCACAATCATTACAACAAATATAATAAACAAACAAGGTTTTATACATTATAATAAAAACTCAGTGCATGTATTATGATTATAACATCATAATATTCTAATTGGGGTGTTTGGTAGTGTGCGGTACTCGTACGTATCTCAAATATCTGAATATCTCTTTGGTAAACTAAAGGAGTCTTGGCAGACAAACAGCCAGATGGGTAGATTACAATCTGAAGATATCGGGTAAGACCTGGTTAAGACTCCCACAGACCAGGGAAGAATGGCACACAAGGGAATGGCCTTTACTCAGCAGTGGTTGGCACAAGGCTGCCAAGAATAATGGAACTGCATGACGTTTATCAATGTCCACCTCATACCCACTCTAATTGTGCTGCCTTGAAAATGACCAATATTTTTTTTTGTCAGAGATTTATTTGGCATAACACACTTGGCATAATCTTCTTTAAACGAATATTTTCAAGGCATAAAAATTATTTAACATAATTATTGTTAACCACAAAAATTAATAACATGAATTATCTAAATAATAACTCTTACCTAATTAATTAATAAAAATTAAATCCTAACTTAACTAAAACGATACACAAACTAAAATATAGCGTGGAAAAATGCATCCGCATCGCTGTCGATTGGTAATGTACCCAAGATACTGGATGGCGGCATTACCGCGTTGTATTATTGTTTGGCTGAACGTTTATATGCCCGAATTTACAATGGCATACTTTTAATGTGCAGACCTGCTCTAAAACCACAAAGCACTAAACAGTAGGTAATATAAAACACCCAGTCAAATAGATTTATTTATGTATGCCTTAAATATCTAAGTAGCTAGTATGAACCCAAAAAACTAAAAACAAAATACCAAAACTTATGAGTACCTACTTACTCCACCGCTACTTAAAATTTAAAACAGATATACAAGACTTATCTACTAAATCAAAAACACTTTCGAACAAACTTCTAACATAAACTATCTACTTAGGGGAAAACATTCCAACATTGTTTTTAACAACAATCAGGGCGAACGAGAAAGTTAAATTATACCCTTATCAGCGAACATTATCAAAACGATTTATTGATAAATATTTCAGTATTCCCGTTAACGAGTGTAAAGGCATGTTCTATAGGTACATATTTACAAAATGCTGTAAAAGACATACATTTTTAAATCAGGTAAGTATTTTTGTATCTGGAATGATCTACCTCGTTTCTCCAGTCGTATTTGCGACTGCAAACGACTTCTGAACGTGGAGTACTAAGATCCTCAAATCAAGTAAAGTGTTATTTGATTTCGCTATTATCTCAGTAGCAGCAAGTAGGTAATTTGGCTTTTAGGCTCGAATTCACAAATGAGCCATATTCATTACATGAGCCATATAACTAATCATTTTTGTGTGTCTGTGTACACCTCCGCCTACCTTCTCCGGGAATAAAGGCTTGATGTTATGATTTTTTTTATTACCTTGATTGATGGCTTAAAGGCAAAAGTAATAAATCACACTTTTTCGCCCCGCAATAATTTGGTTAGTTTTATTTTATGGCTGGCGATTTTGAAACCAATTATGGTAGAGGTGTATAATAAAGAAAATTAAATCCCATACTAGAGGAATCTATGTATACGCTATATAGGTATCTACCCAGATAAAATAATTATATATATTTATATGATTAATCCTAGCTTGTGTTAAAACAACACAGTCATGATCTCTGTGCCTATCATAAAAATTCGATTAGCCGAATATCAAAATATCATTGAGTTATCATCTTCACAGAGTTTCACATACATAATATTAGTTATGACATAACATTATCCCGAGATACCTAATCAGCATTATGTACTCGTTAAGTCTACTGCAGCAAACATTTATTAGCTACATCATTTAACAGATAATAAGATACAGATGTCCATTATCAAGATGTTACCAAAATAATTAAATTATTCTCATCATCAATTTACCATACATAGATCAAAATATAAGGACCAGTCACTCAATCTTGAAATATAAATAGGTCTATTTATCTGCAAATCTAGCTATCAAATAACTGGATATTGGCACCCCTGTGTTTTTGCCTGTCTATAATAAAACAGGGACTTGGCTATACCATTCCATTTCAATAAATCATATAATAATATATTTTTGTATAATTTCAACTTATTTCCACTTGAAGTATACACAAGAAACTTCTTTACTGTATTTACATATTTCAACTGTATTTTTAAGACTTCCATTAATTGAGGACTGCACATAACTTTAATTCAAAACAAAAACCTTTCCTAACGAAACGTATGCAAATTCAAAATTAACCCACAAACCTTTATTTACACGCACTTCCAAATGCGGATTTTAAACAAACTCTTCCCAGTTTGATTGCGAACTCAAAATAAACCGAACTTTAATTTTCAGTCACAAAACTTTGTTCTTCTCCGTAACGAACGTTTTTGACGCAAACGAGAAGCGTGCTCCTTCGCTCAAGGCTCGAACCCAACTGACTACGCGCCTGTTCGGCGTTCGCGAACTTCATTTACCATAGGCTTTCCACCAACCCCTCGTGATTCATCCTCGTATCTGTTACATTGACCGCTAACTACTAAAGACAGGCTTTTCATAACAGTGAGAAGCCAGTAATGGATATAATCTAACATAATGTTTACAGAATTTGGTTGGTTTTTATAGTGAAGATGCGGGTCGGTTCCCATCACCCCAACGCTCCCTCGGCACCGTACTTAAACTTGTATTGCATGTCTGTAAGGTAGGCTTTTCAATCAGACACGTTGCCCTTTGAATTTAAATTGTATTGGATGTTTTTGTTAGTTTTTCTTGTTAATCAATTTCTATTCAGAGACTTAATTAACTCCACCTGGCTGCTCGCTATAGCCACAAAACTGGACTGCAGTTTATTTCACATAATTGAATTGCTGTTTTAGATTCAAAGCTTTTGTCTGGTTCTACTGTTCAAACGTTGAAATAATCATGCAAAAACAGTTTCAGAATATCTTTTGTTCTTATTGAAAGACATTCTTAATGAATAAGATCATTAAATGGTTTACTATTTCATTTCAAATGAAATAAAGTTAAACAAAAAAATTGCGGTTCATTCATTAAAATGGAACGTTCGAAACTGCTCATTTCACGAGTCGAGTAAGTATTAAAGCATTGAATAAACATTCATTAGGACCTTTGTTCTGACGTAGTTAATCTGTTCTTTTATTTTATCGTCTGGCCTTTATTAGGTTTGTACTCAGATTGTGCTGAACAAAATCATTGGGAAGGTTTTCGTTTACAAAAATGTCCATTAGAACAATCCTCCTCAAATTCTATCTAAGACGTTGTCTTTTGCGTTACTTTTGTGGTTCCATTAGGCCCACACACATAGGTGCGACGCGATTTATTTTTACGACTTTCATATTGTTGTTAGCTTTTCATTGCTATACAGTACAATAGAGGAGCGAAAATGGCCTCATACTTTGCAATAAAGCTGTGTGCCAGTAAAATGTGGTTGGCTAATGGGAGAAAGTAGCTTCCTGGCATACTTCTTGGCCAAGATTGTGTACCAGGTTTTTTTGTGGTTAGCGTGAGCACACTTTAGCTGTCACGGTAACTATTACGTGGGGTAAATGGTGGTGCTTTTAAATCCGCAATTATTGTTTTTTTTCGAAATTATTCCGAAATTACAAGGAAATTTATTTCAATCGCCATTGACAGATTTTAACTATCCTAAAAATAAGCTTTTATACACCTCAAACTTTTTTGCAAACGAAATATATTAGGTAGGTCCTTACGAATTTTTTTTAGCCCTGTAATTCTTGATGGAGAGAAGTGGAAAGACAGAAGGGGGAGGTCTTTGTTCTACCGAGGGTCAACTCGGAGTTTTAAATAGGTAGTAACAATAAAATGTACAAAACAGGTCTTAAATTATCACAGTAAGCAGTTTTCATTTAGCGCCCTTTTACAGACGTTGCAAATTAGGGTGGTAATTATTTAAGTTACTTTTAGGACGATTTTGTATTTAGGTAGTACCTTTACCGAATGCAGTCATAAAACACAGTTAAGTACTGACATTTGGGCTTTATCGATGCTGATGAATAATTATATAATTAATTTATACAAAATAATTATTTTAAAAGAGTAACAGTGGAGTTTCTTGGAATCCCATTCTTCTCCATACAAAACTTTTAAGGGGCATCTAGAATCAATTCTATTTTTTTTTTTTAATTTTTGACGTTCAAAAGTGCCTCATATGAGCCTATTTCAAATAAATGATTTGACTTGGACTTTGTCTTGTAACGATAATTGGCCGTTTTAGTAAAGTATCGTAGTGTCGTAACTTTTTACGATTTTTACTGTGAAAATGTGTGTATTGTTATTATTATGAATTGATGAGTCAATGGTACTCGTACTTGAATTAAATTGTATTATTATAATACCACTATCTACCGCGCGTCCAACTATCGCGCCTATATTTGTCACAGCCCTTTTTCTGGGGTCATGTAGTGTGCATCTCTTGTGATTGAAAGTATCTTCTTGTGGTGTAAGAAGTAAATTGAATTAACTAAGATAGTTACCATGTTTCTTCAACCGAGGTAATCAGTTATAATTTTCAAAATAAATAAAACAGTCGAACCGCATCCCAATATTGCATCGCGTCATAAAAATCGCGCTTATGTGTCACAGCCCTTTCTCGCATGTCGTCGGGTTATGTACCGTGTCCTCTCTCTTGTCTCTCTCATGAAATAAATAACAGTATCGTAGCACCGCGCGTCCAACTATTGCAATATTGCGTCCGTGTATACCGGACGATGTATCGCGACTATGTTTCACAGCTCTTTCAGCTTCTTTTTCTTGTTTGATGCAGTGTCCTCTCTCTTGTGATTGAATATAAGATTGACAGTACGTAATTATTTAAATTCAATATAATGCAATTATATCTTTATCGCGCCTAAGTGTCGGCGGCTTATGTACTGTGTTTTCTCTCTTGTAAATGAATATAAGTTGAAGAGGTATGTATTTAAATAACTTATAGCGCAAACTGTGAGTTTGTCCTTATCCAATTTCATTAAGCGTTTTTCATAAAATAGATAAATAACAAACTATCGCAATATTGTGTCGTGTGTATACCGGACGGTATAAATCGCGCCTATGTGTGGTAGCCCTTCCTCGCGGCTCGCGGGTCGTCGGCTTATGTGCCGGGTCCTCTCTCTTGATTGAAGACCTTCATGCGTGTACGGAAATATTCTTCAAGAGAAAATGCTCCAGTTTCGTAAGCTTTCAACAGATTGACATTTGAGGTCCCTTTTGTAGTCATTTTGTTGAAGCAGGTTGTTATTTTTGGAGGTAGGTTTTAAGTACGTTTGGCTTTTGTTAAACATAACTGCTACGGAATTAAGAAGTCTTTATTTTTACCATTGAGTAAATGATTGCACGCACAATAAAAGCTATTTACAGTCAATTTAAATAATTGGCCCTCAAAATAAACAATTGTATGCAATGTAATTAAATTCAATCACATTATGTGTATAATTGCGCATTCCTACGGCACAGCACTGTGTAACCAGACTCGTAATAAATAAAGCAAATCCCGGCATTGAAAAATGTTTGCATGCTGATTCGGGAATGGAATAAAAATGCAAAAACATGTAATCCTCGACTTCTCGTATTTTTTACTCGTATTGCGGTTTATCTCTTTCATTGCGGTATTAAAGGAAATGACTAGCAACTTTGCTATAATTATTTATAAACATAGCAGACAGCATTCGTTTTAGTGAATTAAAAATCAGTTTAAAAAGTGAAGTATTTTTTACTACGTGGTTGTCGGTCTGAAATGTGGCAAACGACCTCAGCTTGCTACGAAATGTCTACGCTTATCGCGTTACGTCGCTCGTAGAGATGTGTAGCGGTGCGCTACGCGTTATCCTGTCAACGATCAACGCTGATTTTGCCTGGCCTTGAAGAGTGAAATATTACGTTTTATTCTGTTAAGTAAATAAGCGAGAATTTATAAATCTTCCCTGAAAAATATCAACAAGGCTCATTGATCTGAGATAACCATTATCAGAGTCATTGAAAACGGATATTTCTCCCAGAAAATATTGTCCGATCGTCTTACGAAAAGCTATTTTCGTAAATCGTTAATCAGCCGACCGTGCGGAAAACTGATAAGGCAGACCGTTCGCCAATTAAGTTAATGGTGATTCTTTTTGGACCTTGACACAAATGGCTAGTTTATGCGACAAGGGCTTAAAGGGCACATATGTATGTCGCCAAACTTGATACCAATTGATTGAATTTGTTATACTTTATGTTCCTTTGTCATGAAAGAAAAGATAATCAACACAGCGTTTGTATACAAAGAGTTAAATGATTTGAGAGAATTGCTTTTATAGGCACTGTTTTAGAGCAGAAGTGACCGTTTTGCTAGCTAAATAGTTTAATGTTATAATTGTCTGCTTGGTACACAAAGGCATTTGGGTGAAAATAAAGCAGTAATTTTTGGGATGGAATAACATTAACCGGTCAAGAGCGAGTTACGAGTATGTTCGGGAGGGCGCCCACGGGCAACTTAGTTGCCCAGCAGCCTTTTGTCTTTGTCGCTGTCTCCTCGCCGAGATTTGGACAATGTGCACACGGGAGCAACAGCAACGCTACTTTTTTGTTAAATTTTCGGTTGAGCAGCAACTGCTTGTCGGCAACTTTTTTGTCGCCCTGCACGCTCTTGCATTGCAACCAGTAGATGGATGACAGTTGCGTCCAAACCCGCGGACAAAAAAGTCACTGAGCTGTCGCGTCGCTATATGCGCGCACATCCATACAAACCCGTAGACTTGATGTGAGAGACAAATTAGTTGCGGAGACAAAAGTTGTTCGTGGGCGCTCTCGCTAAACTCATCGTGAAATTAAGAGAGCCTTTAAAACAGTGATTTATATCGCTGCTTTAAATATTACAGTAGCATTTTTGAATGAAGATTAACCTTTAAATATTAATTAGTGTAGAACTAGGGAGTGTGACTAGTGGAGAAATTGCATAATACACTAACTGAACAGTAGAAAAGATTTTCATTTTTACAGTTAAAAAAAATTCATTGCGTTATTTACATCGTTGAGCGGACAAATTTTTCGAACATATGAAGCAATATCCTTCAAAATTATTCAGATTGTGATTGATAAGTCTGTTACGCAATTGAGGTGCTGATTTATAAACTTAAACGAAGCAAAAGGAGTATGTAAGGATCTTAGCAGGTGTTCTGTAGTCTCTGCCTAGCCTCATGGGAGGAAGGCGTGAATTGATGTAGGTAGTGTTGAACTACTTAAAATACCTACACCATAAAGGTCTATTCAAACCTAAGCAGTATTCGCTGCCAAGACATTATAATATCTCTTGTAGGTTTCACACTTTGCAGCCCAAAACAAACAACATTCCATTTTCAGGTCTCAATTACTCAAGTTTGTTGGAAATAATTCTTTATTAGCATCATGTTCACCTCTAAAAGGGTCTGACGTGGCAATAAAAGTGTCCGTTTGTAATACCCTTATCAAGTTCATCATAAGTTCCAGTTTTATTATGAGGCGTTTAAAAATTCTGCTCAACTGTTATGTAAAATTGAACTTTTTCAGAACTGTATTAAGCACATTATAAAGTGTAGCAGGGAAACTGTAACGCAAACTGTAACCATGAATTCTTCTTATCGTCACTGGATAGGAGAAAATGCTAAAGCGCCATTTGGGTCAAAATGAGTAATATAATATATCGTTGGATTCAACGATAGCCACAATCCACAGAGACACAAGCCACAGAGACAATATGAGCCAATTAAAATTGACTCAGATTTGATCTTGAAACCTAAACAGATCGACGCAGAAAAAAAAATCTAACCCAACGATATATTATATAACTCATTTTCGCCTAAATGGCGCTTTACGATTTTCTCCTTTCCAGTGACGATAATTATGATTCTAGACTCCCTAGCGTAGAAACTATACGTCGGTTATCAAAAAATAAAATCTGCTGTATCATATAAAACCTACACGGTCAAAATGTATGGAACAGCTATTTTTTGTTTTTAATAATCGACAAAAAGAGTCGTTACTTATAATATGTAAACTGATGGTACCTGTCCTGTATTTCCTTTAACGTCCCAAGAGACACAAACATTATTGCCTTAATCTATATAAATATATAACATATAATGACAAGAGCATTGAGCATAATATTGATGTGGTCGAAAGTCGATGTCATGGTCACGTATACTTGGTTCATCAAGAATCCAAAGTAAGAGAAACTCACATCAGATCTGTAATTATATCTAGTAACTACTGTATTAAAATCAAAGATGCATACGTAGAAATAAAAAGAAGATGAAACTCCCCAACCTCCTTCTCTTCTTTCCTCTACTCTACTCTATCTCTTCTCAGTCTGGATGATTAAGCAATTAATAGATGAAATTATTTATTCTGTAAATAGGATATCGGAATCACTTTTACACGGTATATTATTTTTTTTAAATATAAGCAAGATGGAGTTGACATTTCCTCATCTGATTACCCCTGAGAGGAAATAGCGAAACAAAATCAAGAGTCAAAGTCTCTTTTAAAGTCCAGACATAATCTTGGTCAGATCATGTTAAGACAATGTAGATGAGTGCCTGAAATGGTCTGAATAGCACTGAATCATCAAAACACTTAGTTATTTTTACCATCAAACCATTAATAATAAGCGAGAAATATTGAATAACGCTTCACAAATCATCTTAGTTACTACGATAAAAATAAAGTATGGAACGCGCACATAAGTTAAGGATATTTATTAGAATGTCAGTCGAAAGCGCGGTGCTCGATATTTTCCATTAGGGACTGTAGTTTATGTCCTCTGTGACAGGTAACGCTCCCAATCGCCCTTTTCTGAGCAATACACAGAATATATGATTAATCTCTCTGATCCGAGAGTAAAATAAAATACGTGATGTCTTATTTTTTATATCTCTTAAGACGTAAGGAGTTGTGGAGACAAAGTAAAATTTGAGCTCACTAATTACATCACTAATAAATCCTAATTACGTCACTTTATATTTAGGTATACAGGATGGTAGGAACATCGACGCGCAACGTTTTCCATGGATTCCGTACATGATTCTAAAACCGCCGTTAAATTTTTTCGAGTTTTACGTACCATCATAATAATATGTTTTTTTTTCATCGGCGAGGCCTGTATTCGTCAGAAAATTTTAACACTGCGCGCTGCGGTGTAGAATATTGCAGTTTTAGGCCAGCGCCATCTTGACCGATAGTGGAATTAATGTAACTTTTGTTGATGATTTCTGAAAAAGTGTGCTATTTAGAGACGTCGTTTTATTTTCTCTGTAATCTTTACATAAACTTCTATCAGTTAGAGTAATTTCAGATTTTTCTCTATGCAAACTTCGGAGATAGGGGGAACGGTATTGTTTTTTAATTTTTCATCACAAGTCGAAAACTATGCGGCCTAAAAAAAATTAAAAAATGTTTGAGAATGTGCAAAGTGCGCTCTTTCATAATTATAATACCCCACATGCCCTAGTAGCCCCACTTCGAATTTTTCAGACCCCCTTTCAGTCCCTGTTGCAAAAAGGATTTATAGGTATATTTTTATTTTTTTCTTATTTGCAAAATAGTTGGGCAAACGTCATCTAAAACTATTCCAGTTGATAGCATTAGTAGTACTTGAGATATCCAGCTGTGACAGATGGATAGACAGACAGACTGAGTCGCACCATAAGGTTTCCTTTTTACTATTTTGGTACGGAACCCTAAAAACAGCCGTTTCGTAGAAAAGTGCAATACCTACGCAGGCAAAATGCATTTTTTTTTATAACCAACGAGAAATTTAGGTTGCGCGTCGATGCCACCTTGTATACAACTATACAAGTTAACCTCGTTACCATTAACCTCAGCATTTATAAAAATAATAAGCAGTAGGTACTCACAAAGCGATTGGTAGCAATAAAACCACTAGGTACTTGGGTATTATAGTCAAACCATTCAAAAGTAAGTTCCCTATAAACCGTGACCGCAAGTACTTGCTCGCTAAGCCATAAAAGCAGTAATAGTACAGTCCAACTTTACCGTTCCTCTTCTCAGTTCCAATGAACGTGCTGGTTTTAATTAAAACCAAAGTCGGAATGAAAAAGTCTGAACGGCTCCTTGCTGCGCCGTCATTAGAGCCGCCCTCGTTCCAATCTGAATCCGATACCAGACCGTGATACAAGAAACTTTAAAACAAGTACAATTCATTAGGCTTGCTATAAAGGCATCGGTAAATCGGGCGTTAAGAAACGCCTGTTCGGAAACTCGTTTCCAACTTATTGAAACTGAGTTCTGGAATCAATTCGAATGAGTGTTTTACACTTTCCATGGGTTCGAACGGAATAAAAAGGGGTTCTATTTGCCAATTATTCAAATGGGCGTCTGCAATTCTAAAAGGATAAAAATGTAACACGATTCTGTAAATATTCCGACGCGATCTGAATTAGAATGAGTCCCAAAAGGATTTTGGGCCAAAAGCATCGAATTTACTTATGCTAATCTTACGTCACCCTCAGGATAAAAGTCTGTTTCGGCACTAATTAACTTACAATGAACGGTGTTGTATATTTTATAAAACAAAGACACTTTTGGGGGTAGGCTTTGTTTTGACAAGGTTGTTACTGTCAGTAATATTTTGAACCCATTGTGTTCTAAATCAGATCAGCGTTTTCGCTCCACAGTGAAATACTACTACAGTACAAAGGAAATAGTTATCAATTCTGTAAGGTATCTTCGCACGAAACGGCGGCGCCTCTGATTTCTATGAAAATATTCAGTGTTTTTTTTTTTTTTACTTTGACCGGCCTGCAGGAACCAAAACAGTTATTCAGTAATAAAAAGACCATCGATTATTAAAAACACTTTAGTTGACCCTACACTGGAACTTCGTAATACAAATATATCTATTTTTGTACAGTATTTTTTTTTACTTGTACATAAAGTAAGTATAAATTAACAATAAGTGTTAACAGCACACTAAGAGCTTCCTCTTAACCGGGCGGCGCAAACATTAGTCTAGTACAAATCGGTTCGCAAATGCCAGTCATTAAAAACTAATAAACAAGATGTTTGCTCACGCCGACGAATCTAATATCGTACCGTATTATTTTAAGAAACTTCTATCTCAACGCCATTTATCATGATTTCAAATTAAAACAAATTAATGTTGAGATATAATTATAAATGATTAAATTTAGATCTTGTTTAAACTGTTTTGTTTCCAGATATTACTGCAATTTCAAATGAACAGCAAAACTTATAATCCTGTCTTTGGCATTAGAGTGATATTCATGTCTATAGTGTTTCCCATAACATCACGCATGTATTCCCCGAAGGATAGGGCAGATGTGTACCTCACTTTCCATTAGTTTAGAGTAAGTCCCATTTAACAGGAACGAGATTGCCATCAACTGGGCACAAATCCAGACTCCGGGCTGCTACTGAGAAGTTCCAGATGGAAAGACCCCAATAACACTTTACCTGACGCGGGGATAGAACCCAGGACCTCATATTCAGCTCATGCTCAAAATAATCAATCCCGATTCAATGTTATACGAGTATGTATAGCGTTTCGACAGGGTGAGGTTGTAAGGTGTCTATGCGGTAATATAATAACCTTAAATATTTCGCACCCTCTGAGGCCACGGACACGAAGTCAGCGATTGCGGGGCGGGCGGCGGCTCGAAGCCAGCGGGCAGATCGCGCGGCGCTAGAGCGGCATAGTGTTGTGTTATGAGAAATTAGTGTTTTTGTTCGCGAACGAAATGTCTAAACAGCGACGACAACATCTTTTTGATACAACATTTTGAAACGTCGGTCGTTAAAAAAGCAAAAAAATAAAAGGTACAACACTACGTCAATGCAGACTAATGCACACCGCTCGTACGCCGCTTCCCACGCCGCAGCCGCACCGCGCCGTCGCCGTTTCCTTAGAGGCCAGTTCCATATGCATTGAAACGCGCCGCCGTCAACGCTGCGCCGCGCCGCGCCCGCTGACTTCGTGTCCGTAACCTAAAAGGTGGCTGGAACCTGGCTAAATAGAATTTTGTCTTTAGCCTCGGCGGGTAAATGATAACGTTTTACCTACCCAATATAAGTTCATTACATAAAACCATTTAGCCATGCAGGGATCGAAGAACCGATAATTAACCGGTTACACAAAACGTATCACATCACATTTTACGGTTATGGATACCTGGACGTTGCGGTTACGGTTAATCGAGACCAATGTTGAAACTAGCGTAGAATATCCTAATTAATTGTTATAATAATATAAGTGAATACTTTACCTCGACCCCGGCAATGAAAGTAATAAATACGATCCTTAATTTTACTTTATACGTTCGAGAAGCAAGGTGCATTCGCTTTTGCAGCATGTTTAGATTAGAGGTACCTTCTATACAGGGTCACATTAAATTAGCTAGCGAAACTCCGCAGACGGGTCAATATCTCGACACGATAAGACAGATCTTATTAACCAACTTCAAAAAAAAAGGAGGAGGTTCTCAATTCGAATGTTTATGTATTTTTTGGTCAACTCACACTTCAAGTAACAACAATAGCAAAATAATCATATGTTTTTATTTTGTCGTGTTTAGATATCGATATCCGTCAAGTATGAATAGTTTCGATTGCTATTTTAATTTAATACTTTATAAATCGTTTGTTATTCTTGTTCTTATATTATCTATCGATTCCAAAAAGTTCAAACATGTTTGGCCCAAAATTCAACTGCCCGAACTCCGCTCACCGACGCAGACATAATAAGATCATCAAGTGCACTAGTGTTAGGACATGCGGCGCAGGGTAGAAGATGGGCCATTGTCCGTGGGGAGATGCCGCATACGAAGATCTAAGCCGTCCATCTGTGGAGATTGTCTTCGCTCCGGCCAACTGGGTTCGAAGTCAATTTAGAGATTTCCAATTCGGCTATGGGTAATTCTAATGTTTTTGTAATTTTTTTACTAAGTAGCATAAAATAATACCTATAAAAAAACGTTTACTAATGTCGTGATTAGCTCGTGCTTCGGAGTTAGCACGCAGTCGGATGGCCGAATGTCGTGATATCATTGATTTAATAAAAAAAACATGCATTATTTTAATACTACATTATAATATCCACTGTGGCAACACTGTAAAAGTACAGACGCCAGCACATCAAGCTACCCCAATCTGTCAAATTTTCCCAATCAACTTTGAAGCATAAGCTTCAGCGATAAAGTTGAAAATCTATTAAAGAAATTTGACAGATTTTAGTAACTTGATGTGCTGGCGTCTGTACAAATTATTAATGTTATAACAAATTTTTAAATGTATTTCCACTATGGCAGCTAAATGTAGGTATTATTCTACTTTGGCAACACTTGAAAATAACGGTTATGATATTATCGTTATTTCTGGGTGGGGCAAACGTCGTTTTAAATGGTAAAATGTAGTGCAAAGCTAGTCGTTTTTGGATTGTGAAAGAGTACAGTTGTGCGATTAAAAAGTACCAGCAAGGAAAGGGTGTTTTTCTTTATACTAAGTTAAAATAAACCTTTCAGTAACAGGTCACCTTCCTTCTCCATCATCAGTCCATCAGATCAGCTAAAAGGTACTGCAAGGTCCAAATTTTTGGCCCATTCCAATTTGGTAGAATTGATCTCAAGATTTGACGGAGGAAACAACATAAATAAAACACCCACATTTCATCAGTTAGACACGACTTCTTGACTACTACAAACTATAATAGCTGTGAATCTAGAACACTCCCGCCATGTTCTAGGCGAGACTAAGGTATCAATTACCGATAGTGGCTTCTACTCGACTGATTGTTTAGTGACTAATGTTAGTAATGTGTTTGCGGACCCAAATTACTTGCGTCTCTGATTGCTTTCGACGGGTAATGTTAGTAAATTTAGGTAGGTACTGATTTGTTACACATTAAAGCAATGAAACACTCAGGTTTTTTTTGACGTGATAACGTCTTATAAATCGATGAACGCCGACTGCACGCACTAAAAAGGATGATTCATTGTCACGTTCTGCCTGAGCCGAGCGTGCAAGCGAGAGCGCGGAACATAGATAGCGACAGAGAGGCATGTTTTCTTATGACGTTATCACGTAAAATTATCGTCCGTAAACCGACTTTACAGACAAACATTTTTTTTAGTTCGTTCCTAGATCATCACCTCCCTAGCCTTTTCCCAACTACACACATCAAAAGTGTCTAGGGATCAAGCATTTTTATGCGGATTTCTTGAGATTGAGATGTGGCTTTGTAATAAATTTATGATTTTATAAATTTATATGGATCCTTTTTGGTGCATTTCATAATTTGAATCAGGAACTGTGAATCAAATTCGAGTAAAAGATGAAAATCAGCTGTCAATATTTTCCCTATAAAAACATACAACGCATTGAAGACATAATTAGTGCTACTGTTTCCCTACTACTGATTAAAACCAACGTTATTATGGAGCGGCGACGTCATTTAAGCAGGGAAGAAATGCTCAGAGCCGTGGGAATGATAGAAGCTGGTTCCCGGCAACGTACTGTGGCTTTAGCTCTGAATACAAGTCAGAGTGTTATCAGTCGACTTTGGACACGTTACCGAAGCACTGGTACCATGGCTGAGCGCCATGGAGGACGGTATCGCTGCACCACACGGAGACAAGACCGATACATTCAAATCTTAACTCGAAGAGCTCCAACAATAACCGCCATGATGTTAGCCGTGAGGCTTCATCACTCTTCAGGGAACTTAATTAGCGACCAAACAGTCAGAAACCGCTTGCATGAAGTGAACCTTCATTCCCGAAGACCGCTACGGGTACCACCTATAGCAATGCACAATCGTAGGATTCGATATCAATGGGCTCTTGAACACAGAAATTGGGCAGAAGAACAATGGCGTTTCGTGTGCTTTTCTGATGAGTCTCGTTTTGGTATGAGACCGGATACAAGATGTATACGACACTGGAGAACCCCTGGACGCCAACAGCGATTAAAATCCTGCCAGGAAGTCCATCCTTATAGTGGTGGAACCATCATGGTATGGGCGGGTATTTGGATCGGCGGAAGAACTGAGTTGATTTGGATCAGAGGCAACCTCAACGCTCAAATTTATGCTGAGACGATTGTATCAGACTTCATCGTTCCTCTACAAGTGCAAATCGGTCCCTTATTTCAGTTAATGCATGATAATGCACGACCGCACACCGCAAGAGTTGTAAGACAGACTCTCGCCGCAGCTAACATCAATGTCCTGCCCTGGCCTGCTCAGTCGCCAGACTTGAACCCGATTGAGCATGCATGGGATATGCTACAGAGAAGAGCTCTGCCGAATATGGAGGGTATCCAGTCGCAAGAAGACCTTTTTTTGTTGTTGCAACGAACATGGGCTGCCATTCCACAGCGTGATTTGGATGAACTCATTTTGAGTATGCCAAACCGATGTTCTTGTGTTGTTAGTGTTCGCGGTAGAAACACGGATTATTAATTGTTTAAGTTACCCAATAAAATTTTAAAGAAAACTGTTATTTCAGTCCTTTTTTCGAACTTTTGTGTTAGTGGTTCAAATGTCAAAAATCCCTTTATTAGGAAAATGGCAAATTTCTTTATTAATGCAAAGGTGACTTGGTTTATCGTTAGTGTGACAAACGAAAACACTTTATTTGATGAATCCTTAAAGAAAATTTTAATTAATATCAATCAGGAGAAAAGTTATTGCAAAAATATATGTTGATCCCTAGACACTTTTGATGTGTGTAGTTGGCTTCTTTAATCCCAGATAATCGGCTTACACGTGTAATGTCGTTGAATAAAAGAATCACAATCCTGTAGTTTATCTACGTATTTTCGTGTGCGTCACACAAAGAAAATGTTGTTAATTTCCAACATTTTTGTTTTTAGTCAAGTATTTTTTTTAAACTTGAAAAAGAAACAGGACAAAATCTAATCAGCATAAAAACATCTGGCAACAAAGGAAAACAAATCTTCGTAAAGTATCCGCATCCATTCGGATATCCGGAAAATATAATAGAGCTAAGCGAAGAAGGCCAAAAAAATATGAATGATGGTTCCACCTTATCTCTACGAACCTCGTTTGCTGGTACAGATGTCCGTAATCCATCATAACACCATTTCCAAGACGATGTTTTGTTACAACTTTAAATAAAAAGGACAGACACAAAGAGTTTCCTGTAACGTGACACAAAGTAAAAATATAAAGAAAAGAAAGAAAAATAGGTTTACATACACGTACAGGTTAGAATACTTGATGTGAAGCAATTAATTTTACAACAATATTATTTTATTGTGCTTGGGGGAGGCCTATGTCCAGCAGTGGACGTCTTTCGGCTGAAATGATGAAGATGATGATGATTATTTTACAGTAGTGCCGAAGTTATTATTCCTACTGCATGAAAATAAAAAAGAAATAAATTAACGATGTTTTTAGCTAATACCTAAATGAAAAAGATAATAAATAGAAATATAGAAATCTGACATAAATTACTATTATTTTAAATTTTTTTGCGGGGTGCAACTAGTAAATAATAAAGCCTTAAATATAGCATGAGTTGTGTAACGCCTGCCAAAGATGTCGCCACTGCAGTGTCAGCCAGCCAGCCAACCGCCATGACGTCACATCCTACCACGAGGCCTAAGTGGGAGGGTGTGACAGTTTGCCGCCAAGCCAGCCAGCCAGTTATTTTAAAAGCGAGTTGCGCCTTGCATGAGGGTCATTATTATTTGTAAAATCAAGGAAATATAAGTGATTGCGTTTATTCCGTTTTTTTAATTATTTCCACGTCTATCTCAGTGTTATAATTCAGAAGTGTGATCCACGCAAAATGAAACGACGAATCTATTGTGAAGAAGATGAAAGTGCCGATTCTGACCGTGATGAAATACCTTCATGCAACACCGAAGCCAACTCACCGCCTGCAAGAAAAATTTTGAAGACTCTTCTTACTCGTGAAGTGGAAAAAGCATTTCAAGACCTACAAAACGAAGTCCCTACCCTAGTGCCATTGAAACAGCAGCGCGCGTCAGCCTTGATTCCGGAGTTTGACCCGGATAGCGAGGAATGTACGATAACAGCTTGGTTGAAGAAGATAGAACAACTGGGTGAAATTTACGGATGGGATGAAAAAACAAAATCTTTCTACCTACAAGACAAGCTGCGGGGCCAGGCGAGGAAATGGTATAACCGTCTCGAAGAGTATGATTTTTCATGGGAACAGTGGAAGCAAATGCTGCTACGCGCCTTCCCGAAGCACCGGGATTATGCAGGTATTTTAGAAGAGATGCTCAATCGAAAAAAAATACACTCTGAAAGCATGACTAAGTACTATCAGGAAAAGGTTGCGTTATGCTTCAGATGCAAGCTTTCGGATAATGCAACCATCTCCTGTATAATACGTGGTTTACCTGCCGGACTGCAGTCGAATGCAAGAGCCTTTCAGTGCGAACGTCCAGACGAACTCTACGAAGGATTTCTCTGCGCTCTCGATGACTACCGACCGCACTCTTATGATCAACGTGCAACACAAAAGGATATGGGGCGACCAGCTGAGAAGAAGTCAGGACCTGTCAACCCCGACATTGTGCCCTGCCCTCGCTGTAAGAAAACGGGACACTTAGTACGTGACTGTCCCCAACCAGACCAGCGTAGCTGCTTCAAATGCGGTATACAAGGTCATATCGCCACGAGATGTCCTTCCAATTCAAAAGCCAGTGAAGCTAGTGCTATCAAGGATATTAAACTACTGCTGAACTATAGTGATATTTATAAAAAAACTGCAAAAGTGAATGGTGCTTTTGTGAAATCTTACATTGACACCGGCAGCCAGGTGAATGTACTTAATATTCAAATTGCAAAACTGCTGGAGTTAGAAGTCACACCAACAACCATCGCGCTCAAAGGGTTCTCAGGTGCGCTGGTTACCAGCCGTGGGGAAGTGAAGTTCCGCCTTGAAATCGACGGGTTGGACATATGCTGCAAAGCTCACTTGACCGATATTGACATGAACGACATAAACCTCCTCATTGGTCAGCCAGTGATAAATAGCGACGGAGTCTCTCTAGTTGTACAAAATGGAACAGCCGTGTTACAAAAAGCCTCTGATTTTCCGTGTGAAGTGGACGTGTCAGAAGAATCTAGTCGTTTCGCAGTCAAGACCGTTTCAAATGAATGTTTGCCTCCAGGAATATCGATCATCAAAGTTAGCATAACCGGGAACACTGAAGGAAACAACGTGGTGACTCCAGTACGCCACTATGAGCTCCAAGACGTCTCCTACTCAATCCCTGCAACTGTGCTTAGCGGAAGCACCGGCTACCTGAAGATCATCAACAGTGGAGGAAAGGATGTTAACTGGAAGGAGGGCACCATTTTGCTGCGTGCTGAAAGCTGCAGGGATATTCAGGTCAGTGTCACTGCCAGTAATTGCCTATTGCTTGACAAAATTTGCCTTTTATCTGCCAAAATAGCCTTATATCTGCTAAAAATATACTCGGTGCCAGTATAGCCTCTAGTAGTAATCATGCCATAGGGGGGACAGATATAGATAAAATTAACGTAGGGCCCATAGGAACAGTAGAGCACAAAAAAATAATAGAACTTTTATCACAATTCGGCGACTGTTTCGCAGCTAGCACTCAAGAGTTAGGATGTACCGATCTCGTAAAAATGCCTATTAAGCTTACAACCGACCAGCCTGTATTTCGTCGTCCCTATAGACTTTCTCATACGGAACAAGAAATTGTCAAATCAAAAATTTCTGACTTGCTTAGTGCCGGTATTATTAAAGAATCTCAATCGAGCTACGCGTCCCCAGTAGTGCTAGTTAAAAAGAAAAATGGAGATAGTAGATTATGTGTTGATTACCGTGCGCTCAATGCCATCACGGTTCGCGACAGATATCCGCTGCCTAATATTGACGATCAGGTGTCGAAGTTAGCCGGTATGAATTACTTTACCAGTCTAGATCTAGCCCAAGGTTATCATCAATTATTGATTTTACCAGAAGATACTCATAAGACTGCGTTCGTAATACCTCAAGGTCATTACGAATACAATCGGGTACCGTTTGGCCTCGCGAATGCCCCATCTGTATTTATGCGCCTGATAAATAAAATCATAAACTCCATAAATAACCCTAGTGATTTTAAATCATCGTCATCAAATCAACAAAATCCGGAAATATTAGCTTTCTTAGATGATTTACTATTGCCATCTGTTGACGTACCGACGGGTATTGAATTATTAAAAAAGGTTCTCGTTAAATTACGATTCGAAAATTTAAAGCTAAATATAAAAAAATGTTCATTTTTAAAAAACACTATCACTTACCTCGGTCACGAAATATCCCCGGGTAGCATTCAACCGGGTGAATTGAAGTTATCAGCTGTTTCACAATTTCCGACACCGCGTAATGTTCATGAGATTAGACAGTTCATTGGTTTATGTAGTTACTTTCGTAAATTTATAGCCAAATTTGCATTGATAGCACGCCCACTCACGGAACTGACGAAGAAAAATGCAATTTGGGCTTGGGATGAAACCCAGTCCACAAGTTTTTGTGAATTAAAGCAAAAACTTTGTAGTAAACCGTTGTTAGCAATTTACGATCCAAAACTGACTACCGAAATTCACACGGATGCTTGCAAGTTAGGAATTGCGGGTATGTTACTACAAAAACAAAACGATGACAGTTTGCGTCCTGTTATGTATTTTAGCCGCGTCACTAGTCGGGAAGAAAGTGTGTACCATAGTTACGAACTGGAAACTTTGGCTGTAGTAGAATCTTTACGTAGGTTTCGGGTTTACATAGTAGGTAAACAAGTACGGGTAGTGACAGATTGTACCGCCGTTCGTGACACATTAACAAAACGCGATCTCATTCCGCGTATTGCTCGGTGGTGGTTACAAATTCAGGACTACGATATATCTATCGATTATAGGCCCGGTGAGCGTATGCAGCACGTAGATGCATTAAGTAGAAATCCTGTACAAACATTTAATGTTGACCGTTTAGATATAATGGATTGGTTTGCTACCGTCCAAAACGAGGATGAAAAATTGAAACATATCATAGATTTGCTAAAAGGCGGTTGTAAGGATAGTGATATAGTAAATAATTACGCGTGGAATAATGAGAGACTTTATCGTAAAACCCTGAATGGCAACCGCTTAGTTGTCCCGGGATTAGCTAGGTGGAAAATATTACAAAAACACCACGACGATATAGGTCATGTAGGTCTAAAGCGATGTACTGAGGCCATTAAGAATATATTCTGGTTTCCCAAAATGTCGCGCTTCATAAAGAAGTATGTATCATCATGTCTGCATTGTGCTTACGGAAAAGGTGAATATGGCAAGAGGGAAGGCAAACTTCACCCCATACCAAAGCCTAATGAGCCGATGCGAATGGTCCATATTGACCACCTAGGACCGTTCACTCGTACTAAAAAGGGGTATCAATACATGTTCGTGATGACTGACGCCTTCTCTAAATTTGTGGTAGCTGAACCAGCTCGTACTGTAAACTCTGTGGAAACCATTCGACTTTTGAAAAAGATATTTAGTTTGTTTGGGTACCCTGAACGAGTGATTTCTGATCATGGCAAAGCCTTCACGAGCAGGTATTTTAAAAGATTTGCTACTGAAAAACAATTCAGGCATACACTAAACGCTATAGCATGTCCCAGAGCAAACGGTCAGGTCGAACGCACCAACCGTACCATATTGGATGCTCTACGGACCACTGAACCCAGTGATGCTTCTCATAATTGGGATAACAGCTTACCTGACGTCATTTGGGGTATAAATAATACGGTTAATGCAACTACAGGATATAAGCCGTACGATCTAATGTTTGCTCAAACTGGTAGGTCCGTGTGTGATGTTTCCATTCCCAATCAGGTATCAGAATCTGTTCAGTCTAGGCGTTCTAATGCTCGTAAACGTATTCAGGTAGCTAGTACAAGAATGAAGCAGAATTACGATAAAAGACGTAAAAATAGTACCATTTATAAAATAGGTGACTATGTATTATGGCGACAAGCACCAACCAACAGCGTTGGCAAAGTGAACTCTAAGTTAGATGACGTATATTCTGGCCCGTATGTCGTGATTAAAGTTTTAGGTAACGATCGGTATAGGATTAGAAGTATTAAGGGACTCAGAGGATATAAACAGTTTATCGGTCTAGTATCAGCCGACGCTATTCGCCCATATAAGAGTATAGCACCCATGTCCGATAGTGCAAGTAGTACTGACGAGCAGGTGGAAACAGAAGATCTAATAGATCTGCTTGAGAGTTGATCTGGGGCCAGGGGTTCCTTCGTCTCATGCTATGTTGATTGTGTGACTAATCGTGCTTTGTGTTCCCATTGCGGGAGCAATGCTTACAGGATGGCCGAATGTAACGCCTGCCAAAGATGTCGCCACTGCAGTGTCAGCCAGCCAGCCAACCGCCATGACGTCACATCCTACCACGAGGCCTAAGTGGGAGGGTGTGACAGTTTGCCGCCAAGCCAGCCAGCCAGTTATTTTAAAAGCGAGTTGCGCCTTGCATGAGGGTCATTATTATTTGTAAAATCAAGGAAATATAAGTGATTGCGTTTATTCCGTTTTTTTAATTATTTCCACGTCTATCTCAGTGTTATAGTTGATAAATGGAAAAAAGTCAAATCAGGTAAACATACATTATATTATCTGTCTTAAAGTTGATAATTAGCAGAAATACCAGCTATGAGAAAATTGTTATATGATACATTTTTTTCGGTCTAGCTCTCATTCACTAAGCAAAGTATCACGAGCGACAAAGAACTTCGGTCCAATAACCATAAAAGAAGTTAGAATGTACCAAACAGAGATAGGTACTTATAAATAAACGCCTATTACAGTCGTTTTCCTAGAAAATCACTGAAAATAAATGTGCGAAAATAATAATAATTACGAAAATGACAACAATTCACGTGTTGAATTAATTTGTACTCCACTAATTAGTCTATTTTTCTATTTTTGTTTCGTTAACTGGGTACACGGTCTCGTGAAATTGCCGACTTTGAATTTTCTTACCCTTACGTACAACTTCGTCATTTTAATGTAAAAAATATAGGTACGTTACTACGTGTGTAATGAATGTGCTTGTAATTTGAAATTGATGGAAATATACATGATGCTAGGTACCTACTCGTACCTTCCATATCCGAACGCTGTAGGTAATTTCCAACAAAGCTGTTTCCACGAAACAACTCTTCAACTTACCTTGCACTTAGCACTTTTGAAATTTAACAAATTGCTAAGTTTAAACATTTCGCAATTATGTTTACTCCTCCGGAATGTTTTGTTGAACAAGGGCTCCAATTCATGTTAATTTGATTAATCAACAAACTTCCATTGAATATTGAACTAAGTACTTACCTACTACTAATTACAAATACGAGATATTAACTAGGGGTAAGTTTTTCCTCTTATCGATACCTAACTAACATAACATCACGCCTCAGCAGAGGCAGGCAGAGGTGTACCCATAGTACACCCATAATACCTAACTGTAACCATTTTTGTATTACGATGTTTCTATGTTGTTATTAAACAATAAATATCTTTTATTATATTTTGTTCTACGTCAAAAACAATGACGACAGTATTTTTTTAACATCTTGTATACATCCATGCATTATAATGTCGTAGGAAAAGTTTAATGAAAATAGTCACAAAGTAGTAGAATGGAGTGTTTCGCCGGAAGAAATTGCAAACTACTTTTCTACAGCTTCATAAGTCTGCAGTCTACCCATTACTTGTATTGCAAGAAATATACATTCAAAGAAGAAAAAGTGGAACTGCTAAACAATCGTTCGGTACTGCAGTTTTTATTTATGAACTACAGTTTTACAACAACACTTTGTAACTTAATGAAGTAATAAATAAAGTACCTAAGTAGCTATTAAACGCGATATTTTGACGATCAAAGTTTGTATTGCCACTTTAATTGGGTACCTTTACTTCGGCCAAAGTAAATAAAGGACAACATCTGCACGAAACGGTAAATGAAGTGTAGGACGCCCTTCAGTTAGATAGATTGACGACCTGACTTAGTGTAAAAGACAGAGGGCTCTTTGATAATGCAATATGGACAAAGTGTTACGAAAAAAATGATGTGATAAGTGCTAAGGCAACGTTGCGGTTTAAAAGAACATGTAGTGATAAAAATTGATAGATATGCTTAGATATTGATAAATGATAGGCGACTAGTAGATTGTTGCATCGAGCGCAAAGTGAGTTATTAATGCACGAGTATTATCTATGTTGGTGCCGAGCGCATGCGAGGGCAATATATTAACACGTGTGCATAAATTACTCACTTTAGCAAGGTGCGTAATCTGATTTTCTTTCGACTACCAATCTACCTACCGTCATAAAATATACCTACTCAAAATAAAAACTCAAGTTAATGAAAACAAAGTTCAATTCATCTTCTCCTCAAACATTCAAAACTTACAATTGTTTTTTCAAAATTGGTTTAGCCGTTTGTGCGTGAAGAAGTAACAAACATACCTCACAAACTTTCGCTTTTATAATATTAGTGTGATTGTGTAGCAGGTGCCGTTCTGTAGTTTCTTTCCCATGACGGTGGGATGGGAAGAAGGCGTGAGTTTACGTACAGTCAACAAAAGAGATAAGTATCCAGGATCGTAGGATATAGTTGAAGCTTAGTAAGAAACCGATGGATGGAATAAAAATTTTCAAATTTTAGTGGACAACATCCATCGGTTTCCTGCATACTTATCTCTTTTGTTGACTGTACCTATGTGTAATGAGAATTGCAATATAGTTCATTTTAGTAACATTCTGCATTGTCAATCAAATCATAGTTTAAACATTGGAAGCAATTCTTTGCATCATTTTATTGCAAACAACAAAGAGTTCGCAGAATTTTAGGAATCTACAAACATTCAGCATCACTCCTGAACACAAAAACTTTTGGTTTCGTAAACATAACTCTATTGGCACAAAGTGCGTGAAAGAGAAGTCTAGAATTTATTTGTAAGTTGTTGTTAAGAATACAAAGCGTACACAACTCCACAAGTGAAGTGACACCAATAGGACAAATTCACACACATACACGTAACTATGGTGAGAAAGGTTTTACTCTCTAATCCGATTACAGGCAGAAGAAGCGTGAATTAGTCACACTATGCGATCGGGGAGCGTTCCCTACTTTCCCCTAGAGAGTAGACCGCGGCTTAACTAACGTGTTGTATTAAATTTGCTACAAACCAGATGCTCAGCCCTTTGAGAATACGTAAACCTCGTAGTTCCGTTCCGTGAGCGTTTGTTTACGAATTTTGTTGCTGTTTCGCCAAAATGGAAGCCGCGGAAGAATGTACCTATGTAAGTGATTGTGGTTGAAATAAAACTGTGTACCGGTAAAACGGGGTGAATAGGGATGCAGGGGTGAATTGGGACGAAACTTTAAAATGGATTTTAACGTTGATGTACCTAATAAAGTTTTTTGCCAACAAAGACACTTAATCGTTAATTATCTATACATATAATAAAATCGTAGGAAAGTCAAAACTGTACATTGAATATTTTTTAAAAAGAATACTTGGGGCGTGATCTACAATCGATTTCGAAGCCGAAAATATAGTTTTTAGAATTTTTGTCTGTTTGTCTGATTGTCTGTATGTATGTCCGGGCTAATCTCAAAAAGTGCTGTATGGATTTACATCAAATTTTGCATGAATATTACTAAGAGGTCGGGTCAACATATAGGCTACATATTATCACGCTATCACCTACGGGGGAGGAGCTGTGAATCTTTATTTTTCTTACGCATTCTGTGACAGCGTGTAATCTAACGATGCATATTTAAATGTTGTTTTTGAGTAAGCCATGCTATTATCTAGCTTTACTCTATAAAAACTACGCCATTTAAGTAACTTGGGCAGAGAAACATAGTTTAATGTATGTTAGTAGTATAAAGAAAAATTTGAAGCAGCGCCATCTATTAGATTTCATAAAAATCAAATCAAGTTACATGTTAACACTTTTTGGAAATTCATAATTTAAATTTGATCATGTTGGCGAGGTTAGTAGTTAGTTATTCTTAAAATTCATAGATGGTAATGTGCATTTTCTTCATAAAAGTTGTATCGTATAGTTCGTTTTGACAAATTCAAGGTCCAACAAAACCCTCAAAATCTTGAGCAGAGTTGAGGAAGACAATAAAAAAAAAAATGCAGTGTTAAGTATTACAAAAAAGTTATGTTCATTGATGATGATCATTTCTTCATCAATTTCATGTTGTTAGTACAAAATAAACATTGACTGTTAATACTTTTGTTCGGTATTTATCTGTGTGATTATTGCTTGGTAATTAATATATTTTCATGTCGTATACCTAATTATAAACTTAAATGTGATGTAAAACGTCACCTTCTCGACGGTGACCAAAATTGGGATGACACCCTCGCGGAGGCGAGCGTCAGTGACAGTCCCAGCCGCATGCGTCATCTGTTCGCCGTCATCTTGGTGTTTTGCGGAGTCGCGAACCCGGTAGCTTTGTGGGAGAAGTATCGCCATCATCTGTCTGAAGATTTTCTACGAGCTTTGAGGCGTGCTACTGGAGACGAAGTCGAAGTAACTGATGAACGCGTGCTGAACACCTGTCTCAGTTCACTTCAAGATGTGGTCATTTCTATCGGCGGCAATCCACTGATCGAATATGGGTTACAAGCTCCCCAATCATCACCGCATCAAGACCGTGGAAATCGGGAGTATAACGCAGAGACAAATTACGATCCGGGCGAAATGAACACCATACGAAATGACCATTTCGCTTTGTTCTTTTCAGAGCAAAAACAAATTTATGACACCGTCCTTGAAAGCATTGGGCAAAACCAGGGTAAAATGTTTTTCTTGGATGCTCCTGGTGGAACAGGAAAAACATTTGTTACCACTGGCATACTTGCAGAGGTCAGTAGGTAAGGCAAAATTGCTATTGCTGTAGCGTCGTCGGGAATCGCTGCCACACTGCTTCCGAGTGGCAAGACAGCACATGCCATGTTTAAAATTCCCATCGATTTAGAGAGCGCCGAAACGCCTGTTTGTGGTGTGTCACGTAACAGCGACAAGGGACACGTGCTCAAGGATTGCTCTCTGATCGTATGGGATGAGTGTACGATGGCCAATAGGAAGGCAGTTGAGGCCGTGGACAGAATCCTGCAGGACATGTGCAGGAACGAACATTTGATGGGTGGTGTCACAGTTCTGTTCAGTGGCGATTTCCGGCAAAAGCTTCCCGTGGTGACGCGGGAATCGAGGGCTGACGAGGTGAATGCGTCGTTGAAACGATCTACGTTGTGGTCACGAGTTCGTACGCTGCGTTTGACCATTAATATGAGAGCTTGACTCGGCGGCAATGCACGTGCTCAAGAATTCTTCGATGTCCTTCTAAGTCTTGGCGAAGGCACTCTACCAGAAGAGGGAGGTGGACAGGTGGTGCTTCCAGAGTCTCTCGGTAGAGTGGTATCCAGCTTAGAAGAACTCATTCGCTGTGTGTACATCAGTCGTATACCGCACCAGCAGAATTCTTGGGTGTGTGAGCGGGCCATTTTGACGCCCAAAAATGATCAGGCTGCAGCAATTAACGAATGCATTCTCTCGGAAATTGAGGGGAATGAAGTGGTCTACACCTCGATAAACACTGTTATCGAGCAAGATGACGCCACACATTATCCCGTGGGATTTCTGAACTCCCTGTCAGCAAGTTGACTTCCAGCGCATACCATCAAGCTAAAGGTCGGCCCGATTATGCTTCTTCGGAACCTATCTCCTCCGAAGTTTTGTAACGGGACCCGCCTTAAAGTCATCTCGCTCCACAGACACACCATTGAGGCGGAAATTCTTACGGGTTGTGGCGTCGGCGAGGCAGTATTTATACCACGCATTCCCCTCATACCTCATAACTTCCCGTTCCAGTTCAAGCGCGTACAGTTCCCCGTGAGTGTTTGCTTCGCGATGAACATCAATAAGTCGCAGGGGCAGACACTGAGGGCAGCGGGTGTCGACCTCAGGACGATTTGCTTCTCACACGGGCAATTGTACGTCGCTTGCTCCCGCGTCACCAGTCCTGACTCTCTTTACATTTTGGCTCCTGGCAGCATAACTACCAACGTAGTTTATAGGAAAGTGTTGTAAGGTATGATACCTTTGCACGTATTTTTACTCTTTTGTGTCCTGGAATGTATTCCTGCATTATTTTCTCTATTTCCTTAAGTCACATCTTATGACTGAACTCAGCAGGAAACCCATATAACTCTCTTCACTTGCTTCACTTGCAAAAAAAACTTATATTTAATGCTATTTTAAAAGTTGTTTACTTATAATGCTATAGCGACACTGGCATCTTAGGTATTTTTGGTGCTGTAGAGCCTTCACGCAGACGACGTCGCGGGCAGCAGCTAGTAATATAATAAACACATTAGAGTCATTTTTGGCAAAAAAAAACAATTATTTCTATGTTAAAATCCATTTTAAATTTTCGTCCCGATTCACCCCTGCATCCCTATTCACCCCGTTTTACGGTACGTACTTTGAATGTAGATATGAGTATGATAATGTAAACTTTGTTTCTAGATTGTAATAAAATATAAACGGAAAATTAGCCCAGCTAGGTTAACTAAAGAAAATAAACAAATTGAAAATAACAAAATTAGTAAACTGATGAGAATGCTGAAAGCTTTTCTACGTCCCCCTATTAATGCAAGTAACTTTGTTACAAATAAAGCGCGGTTCGTATGTCGACGTGTTCAAATATAGTTCTGTAACTACGGCTCTCTCAATACCTATTGGTAATTGCATACTCGTGTCGCTTTTTAAAAAAGGGTTCGTTCGAACGAGTAAAACAGAAATCCGCTTTGTATTTTTGGTGTGAAAACGAAGTTTGAATATAGATTGACATTCGGTTTGTGGTTCCGTTGAAATGATTCGACGCGACAGGGGCTAACGAGAAACATCAGACCACTTCGAACGAAATTCAATTACCCTTTGGAATCGAGGGGCCACTTATTGTTTTCGATTTTTGTCATCGTGTTTATTGACTTTGTAGGTGCTCTGTCAATGTTTTACGATACAGTTTTGACAATACCGTGTCTAGAACACTCGAAGTACCTACGATTGGTTTAATAAGGTACTAGGTCCACATGATAAATGTCGGATCCAGGATATAAGATACGTACCTAAGCCAAATTAACTACTGAGCCCATATAACAGTACCTACATAAACGAAATAAGGAGTGGGTTGAAAATAACCACATAAAAGGGTAATAAGTTTGCTCGATTTCCTATGGTAGGTTTAATAAAAAAACAACATTTTCCACAAAACAATGATCAAGTTAAAATATTTCACTACTTAATCTCCTCATATAACTATGACAACATGAAAATACACGTGCCGAAAGAGAAGTTATGCTTCACTTTGTAGTATTTTTTTTTTGGACGTCACTTGCTTCTTATTTTTGTAAAAAAAGGTATTTTTTCACTTATTAGTTGTGTTACCTACTACCTACCCTACACGAATTCGTATACACTACTTGTTATGTAAATAACAGTGACAGAAAGTTCATCATCAACATACACTAAGTGAAAAAAATCGTATTATTTAAAATTATTTAAGAAGCTAATATAAAAACCACTCATCAGAACTTGACCAAATTTATATAGGACCACCTCAGGAGTATCTGGACCCTTTCAAATAAAAAATAATTATTAAAATCGGTTCATAAACAAAGAAGTAATACCCGAACATAATTCTATTTAAAATGTATATAATTATATTTACAGATGAACCCTTTTTGAAGTCGGTTAAAATATGGTACCACACGACAGCAATGCGACGTGACGGGTCAACATAAATGTTGCTCGGTTGTATAGTGTAGCTTTCCATCATTAGTGGGCTAATTGTTGCTGATTAGCGCTGAAAAGTGGTCTGCGGTGGCACGTTATTGTTACAGAAAAATAAATTGAAAAATCTGCTTCATAATTATCGCCCATTACGGAAAATCTTTCTTCGCTCGTTTGGTGTTTGAAAGTCATCATTACCTGTGCCTAGGCTTTTCCCAACTATTTTGGCGTTGGCTTCCAGTCCACAGCTAAATACTAGTATTTTACATGGAGCGACTGCCTATCTGACCTCCACATACCAGTTACTGGGCAATACGATTTTTTGGCAAGACTAGTTGTCAGACTTTCGGGCTTCTGACCCGTAACGACTGTCAAAGATCCACGCGTGACAGCTGGTCTCAATGGCATAACGTGCTATCCGAGGCACGGAGGGGACTTGGTGTATAAAGATGGTCACCCTTCACGGACCAACCGCGGCTAGCGTAGCTTAACCTAATCGCTCGATCCGTGTGGCTGTTTTTATTTAGCCACAAGCCCCTTGGCGTTTGAAAGTGATTTCTGAAAATCGCCATATCTCTTACGTTTTTGCATGTAATTCATACTATTACTTATTAGAAAATGTGAAAGTATCACTATCGGTCTTTACGTTTTCACGACTAAACCTCTGAATCGACTTCGATGAAATGTAACCTTTACCACATTTCATCAAACTCGGTTCAGAGGATAAGATACTTAGCTTGAAGCTTTGAGAAAGGTTTAAAATTCGAAATCCACGTGGACGAAGTCGCGTGCAAAAGTTGGTAGGTACATACCTATATCTAAATGTGTCTATTCCTATACCTATACAAACACAAACTGAGCCTAAACACACAGAATCATCCATCATTGCTTTAAGCCGACTCCTCAAAACCACTGCTAATGCACAAGTTAACACCACATGAGATGTAACTTTAATATACGACTAGGTTCTGCCTGCGACTTCGCTTGGAACTCATAAGAAACCACAATATCTATACTAATATATTAAATCATCTGAGCAGCGCGGGATGGTACCTTCGTTGACATAGGCATGCTCAGTTCGGCTCTTCTCGATTCTCGTCGGACTGCATCGCCCGCTCGCGCTATTACCTACTTCGTTTTCGCTTAACGTTATTTTTGACATTTTTGCTTTACGCTTGTCTCTTAAGAGTCTAGCGTGATTATAAATAATAACCTATAACCTTTCTTAAGAATTGGACTATAAAGTGCAAAAAGAAATTTTTCAAATCTGACTATTTACTCCAGAGATTTGCGCGTTTAAACAAACTATTCAGCTTTATTATACAGTAAGTATTATAACAGCTGTTATGTTTTGTGATTACATTCGTTAGTCTCTAATAGCGTCATATCACTGTCATTTGAATTCATTGTGGATCAGCGCGGGTTGAGTTAAAAATGGCTGTCATTACGTATAAAAGTCGACGTAACATCACATATTGATTTAGGATTTGCCTGGCTTAAGGTGAGTCTAGATTAAGTGTTATGTTATAAAACGTATGTTGTACAAGGTGGAGTCAACAATGCGACTATAAATTTAACTGCGTATATCTGCCGGCCGGTCTCAGTCAGCATACAAAAATTCAATCAAATATATCCAATAGTTTAGTGACTATAGTTAGTCAAACTCCCTCTCATCATAGTCCACCATCATCATAGTGTCACTTTTATTTCGATACCTATGTATGTTTTTTCTTTTGTTTTTATAACGGCACCTTCTTTTATATTATGTTCAATTGGTTATCATCTAATTTTGTACTGTTGTGTGTTGTGCTGTCTTTTGTGTGCGCCAAATAAATGGTTTATCTATCTATCTATCTCTCACTGAGAGGAGGCCTGTGTCCCAGCAGTGGGAACATTATAGGCTGATTATGATGCTAAAACTGACCATGATTATAACATACGGGTATGTTATACATATACCTAGTATGGACTTACTTTTATAAATCTAAGGCCCTTGGAGGTTTTGATAAATTTACCTACACTATCCACAAAAAAGATTCAAAAAACAATTCAAAAAGAAAGAAACTCAAAAAGACACAAAAATATTTTTAACCATCATTCAATGATAATTTGAATCTTTATTTACTTTTGCTCTCGAACTTGTGCAAATCTTCTCAATCAATTTAAATTCGTACATAGTAGCTACATATTATACTCTTTAAACGTTGATTAGAGTTAAATAAGATTAGCGACTGTTTAACCATACATTTTTGACGTCTCTTAACTTTAAGCCGCGTTTATAAATAGACCTCTTTATGTCATGTGAGGGCAGAATCCAATTCTTTCACATGTACCAAATCACACAACCTAGGCTTAAAAATATTTCGCTAAATCGGCACCCTCTAAAGAAATATGAATAATTATCATCAGTCTCGAAACGCTGACGTGCTCCCAAAACTAATTGCGGGCGTTTCTTCTAGAATGATGACTGTAGTTCGTTTTACTTTTATACACTTAAACGATGTCATTAATTAAAAGTTAGGTGATTAGCGCCAAATAAGCTATTCAAGGCGACGAACACCGAACCCTTTGTCAACCGAGTCTGAGGAAACTTTCTGTAAATTGATTCATTTATTATGCTTTATTCTTAAGTCAAGCGGTAATTTATCGATTATCTGCTTTTGCAATTATTCGAGGCGCTTCTAGGGTTGGTAAGGGGAAATAGTGTCGTCACTTTTAAAATTCTTTCATATTTTATTCGATTCTTATAATTGAATATTCGGATAATATCGAAATTCATTCGCCTTATTAAAACACAATGTGCATAATTTTCCCGCTGCTGGAACACAGGCCTCCTCTCTTCGAGAGGGAGTGGGCTGTAATCTACTACGCAAGCCCAGTGCGGGTTTGTATGACATGTCTTCGAATTTTTGATTCTAAGACATGCCGGTTTCCTCACGATGTTTCCTTTATCGTTTTGAGAGCAGTGGTGATGAAAATATTTACACAAAGTAAACTGCCTTGCTGGATTCGAACCCACGAACTCGCGGCCGTTATCACTGGGGAAAATACAATGTATTAAAATGATAATAATATTATACTGCTACATTTTTTTTTTACGAATCAGCTCTGATTAATTTGATAACATAACGTTTACCATACCAATTGTATCGATACTCGTACATAATTTTAATCGAATCAACCCTATCCCTAGAATTCAGAAGTGGCCTCCTTGTTACTAAGACAACGAACCGTAACTAAGCGTACTTTGGAAGAGCGCTGCTATATAATCTAATAATAGTATACCTATCGAAATCAAGTGAAGAATAAGTCAAGCTCTTTTAGGGTAATTCAGGTTTATTGGAAATGCCAAGTGCTTGCATTCTGTTACAATTTGATCCAAGAACTTCAATTAGGTATTTAGGTATTTTATTAGATTTTTAGCTAGTGGTTGTTTACAAGAATTTTGGAAAAGTAAGTTCTATTTGAACAGTCTAAAGTTATGTAGATACTTGATAAAGTTGGGCCTTTAAATATGAATGTCCACTACTTAGATAACTTCTGAAACGGGTTGCATCTTGCAGTCGGAAAGGTTGTAAAAATAATCGAACTAAAAGTACAGCTTTTAGTTCGTTTATTTTTACATACTTTAAAAACGTTTACAAAAGTAAATCGTTAATTATTTTCATAAAACCCTCTTGAAATATTTTACAGCAAGTCTTTTAGTTTGAGAATCCATTGCAGCTGCACTTTAAAAAAAAACTACATTATGTGTACACAACAAGAGTTTGCCTACCTCTTACTAAAGTATGATACCCGTGCATAATTTACCATGATTCGATCGTTAAGAGAAGCTGCCATGTAATATCTACTTAACTTTGGAACCAGGAAGGCCTATCAATTAGCCGGTCTATTGACGCGAAAAAACTGCCTCCCCTTATAAAGGTCCTCTCACAAAATTTTGAGAACATTTATTTACGTAATTTTCATTATTTTAATGACGACATTTCATTTTATGTTTTCTACCGAATTCAAATTAACAAGATGTATTTTTTAGGCCCAAGCCTATTTTGCTTGTAGGAATAATGCTTTCACCTCTGAAAATTGTTTTAAATTAATGTTTTAAGTAGGTTTTTAATAAGTGCAAAGTATAATTTCTGAAAATAGGTTTTTTTGGTAGCGAATTTCGAAATGCCTTGGATAATATAAAGTACCTACTGTTTTTAAATAATCGGTTTTGTACAATCTTTGCTGTGCCAGACAGGGTCCACAATAATCATATCTATGTAAAACCTACAACCTAAGTTCATATTGTGGAATGCAGAAAATATATTATTGAGTAAGCAAAATAATGTGATGATTTCACTTTTATATTTTATAATAAAATAATGAAAAATAATTAAATTAAAAACAATCCTAACTAATATTATTAATGCGAAAGTAAGTTTGTTTGTTACCTTTTCACGCCTAAACCACTGAACCGATCATCCTGAAATTTTGAAATTATACATTGTCAGAAACGGACATAGGGCACCTTTCATCCCGAAAAAAAGTGCTGTTCGCAACGTGGCTATTGAACTTTGTCACATTATTTAATTCTGAGGCGGTACAAAGTTCGCCGGGTCAGCTAGTCTTCAATAAAAATGAACTAAAAAGAAACTAAAATAAATGTAAGTGATATATATACATTTGAAAAGTTTGAGGCACTGTTGTATAACTGTATTGTAAAAACTACTTAATCAACACACACGAGTTCTACATTAATCAATTCAAAAATGTTAACTAACATAATATAATATAACACCAAAGTTTTCAATTAAGTAACTTTGTGAAATAAATATAATCTTTTGCGGACCTACCCGCAAAAGATTCTATTCGCATTCCCACACACACTCACATTAAGTTGAGTAAAAATACCTAACGGTCTAAATATCGTGCCTACAAGAACTGGTGTCTAAAGGGCTATAAAATATGAAGTTCAACAACTATTACTAGAAAATAGCGAGTGAGAGCCCGACGTCAAAACAAACTTGGATCGTTTGTGGTTCGCGATAGTGAGACAGATGGTGCCACCAAGATAGTTTCGAGAAGGCTCGTCTTCTTAATGCGTCAAGAAAGTCTCAAGTAATTTCACTGAGGAGTGAAGAACTCTTCACTAACCTTCAGTTTCGTAAGTAGCCTTTTGGAGATGTATTACTAAAAGTTTGGATGTTTTATAGCGCAAGTGTAGTCTGTCTAGTTAGATGAAACGAGGTCTCTAGGTATATAGACATATTGATCTAGAATTTTGTTAGGTATACGTGGATTATTAACAGGTAAATATTATCCACCTTCTATAAACGGGTGCCATACAACTGTACTCAGATTACAGCAACTTTTAAAGAAAAAAATAAAACATCATATCAACGACACCAATTAGTGTGCATAAACACGAGCGAGCGAAACGCGTCGACGACAGAGGCAACTGCAACCGCCGACGCGTCGGCGACTGCCGCCGACAACATGCCTCTCGCGTTCGTGAGTACACTCAGTAGTACATGCCGCTCGCGTTAGTGAGTACACTCAGTAGTACATGCCGCTCGCATTCGTGAGTACACTCAGTAGTACATGCCACTCGCGTTAGTGAGTACACTCATTAGTACATGCCGCTTGCGTTAGTGAGTACACTCAGTAGTACATGCCGCTTGCGTTAGTGAGTACACTCAGTAGTACATGCCGCTTGCTTTAGTGAGTACACTCAGTAGCACATGCCGCTCGCGTTCGTGAGTACACTCGGTAGTAGTAGTCTCTAGTCTCAGAGCTCAAATACTCTATCGTCGATGAGTGTGGCTCGTGTGTATGCAGTTCTGCACACAATTGATGTTTTTGATATTATGATGTTTTTTTCTTTTAACTTGATGTTCGAAATACATTATTAGCAATACAGTCTTATTGAAACAAACACTTTGACTTTGAGTTACCATCACCAACTCCGTAGACAGTTTCCTTTCATTCCTCCACAAACGAACACTTATCTCCTACAATGTTTCCCTCACATCAAAAGCAACAGCAATAATAATTTACACGACACGTAACGCTCACGATACGGAACACATAACGAGTATAACAATAACCATAATAACGTGAGTGTTCATTGTGGTGTACAGATAGCACAAATTGGTGCAAATTTACAAAAGAAACAAGCATACTGTACACGCAACGGTAGTATACAGGGTGTATAAAATTTTGCGACATTGTTACGGGACTTTGCAGTCTCGCTTTTGTGTTTTTTTTTTCAGTGGGTAATGGGCTATTGTATAGCCTTGTGTTATGAAGAAGTTTAGTCCAAGTTGGTGATATAGCAGGTGGGGTATACAAAGGCAATTGTGAGCACTTTGAGACACAGAAAATTTAATCTCGATCAAAATTCGGGCACAGATTTTTCTCTTCGCGTTTGTACATTTTACATCAATAAGCTTTCAGGTAGTCCCATCAAATAAATTGTTGCTAAATGCTTCCGATTGTTACAGCAATAATTTCTAACAACAATCTTCCCTTGACTAGAGAATGACATACAACCACCGTTTCCATAATTTTCATGCATAAACACAAGATACCTCTCACCGAGAGGAGGCCTGTGTCCCAGCAGTTCCACATTATAGGCTGATTATGTATGTATGATATGTAAACATAAAATAAAACTTGACCTCCAGTTTACATCGAAATACCCTAGTAACATATACGAATTCATCAATAAATAACGTTAGTACGTCATAGTGATTTATTACCTGCAAAATTCCACCCACGAGGCGGTCACGGTTTTACGTGGTACGCATGACGTCATTTCAAGGTATCCCTACATTTCCAGAATAACCTGACCTGTCATTCTACAGCCAGAGAAATTAATCTACTAGGAAGTGGTGAAGGGCGGGCGTTTTGGGGGACTGTCTTATGTAATTTGGACGTTCGAAAAGGTCTCATTCTCAGCTTAATTTGAATAAATGACTTTTGATTTCTGAATCGTTTATCAAATATAGTAATATCCATTTTATACAACAGTCCAAGAATGATAGTTATTAATTGGTAAAGAATTGATTTCCTTGACTTTACTGAAAGCTACGGTTTCTTAGAAGAGCGGTGGCCACCACATAGCGTCTGCAATTCCCCGGCGAATGACGTCACTGAAACGTTATTTATTAAAGTTAATTGGGGTGTTTTCCTATAGAGCGCTTTTTGACACCGTGGGTGGTAAAGTCAAACCGCGCTGCCTGCCATCGTTTTCATGACAGCCGTCACTTCCGTCGTTATGTGCCGGCCAGCAATTAGCATTCTTCTAGGAAACCTTAGTTTTAGCATATACAAAGCGAGATCAGCTTATACTGGTAAGTATAGCTTGATAACTTATCATGTGTACTCCGCAGCCCCAAGGTATCGGCCAAATAAGGCGTTCGAGGAATTCTCTCGGGTCCAGCGTACCGACATGCCTCGCATGACAAAATAATGAAGCGTTGTGAATGATACCGACGAGGTGGTAGCCAACATTGGCCCATAGGATTATTTAGTGTTTTAATTTAAAGTTCATATAAACACTTTTCACTATAAACGTTCTTTTCAGGGGTTTTTTATTTTCAGTAATTACAATTATTGTTGAATCATTCGATTGATTGATTGGTTGATCAGGTACCTACAGTTGTAAATCGACCTAATCTTACAAGTTGATTGAATCAACATGCATAACTAGCAGAAGTTTGATTCTGTAAGACACGCTACTATATTGTATGTAAGTTTCATCGGTTTCATCTTAAGTAAAAAATATTTGTAAGTAGTTGTTCTTATTGAGAGCTTCCTACACACAAGATTTAATCGTACACCTCATAAAATATAGGTAGATACCGATAAACACACGAAGTTTTGATCTCGCTAACCCAAAATGCTAGCGATTTCTTTCTGAGATTAATAAGGGACCCGACCTATTTAATATTTCAACAAAATACATCCCCACGTTCATACGATATACATTGGAGTAAAGTCACGTAGACAAGCAGTTTATCTTCGTTATAGTGATACACGAACAGGAGGGAAACCCAGCAATCATGGTGTGGTATATTTTAAATAAGGTCCTTTTAAATATTATACAGCGAGGGTATCTTTTGGCAGTCCGGTAAAGTAAGCAAGTGTTATGAATTTTTAAAGCACAAAAGTGCTTCAGGCTCTTTTGTAAGTGGAAAACTGTTCTTTAGACATTAACTACTCTGTAGATTGAAAAGTAAGTTAAACCTGCGGTCCTAGATATGTCTATGGTCTAGTTTGAAGAAAAAAAAAGAACAATAAATCACCTCAGGAAAAACTTAGCTTGTTTTAGCTACTACAACAATTATTGTAATTATAATAAACAACTACAAAGTACAAAAGTAATTGTATTTATTATTTTGTAAAGTAATCAGAAATATATAGTACTAATAAAAAAGCTAAAGAGTTTGTTTTTTTGCTTGTTTGTTTGAACGCGCTAATCTCTGGATCTGTCACTCGGATTTGAAAAAATATTTTTGCATTTGATAGCCCATTTTTTAAAGAAGACTATAGGCTAATTAACATCACGCTAAGATCCTTAGGAGCAGAGTAAAAAGAAAAAACTCAGAAAGAACGCTAAGCGATAACGAAGTAATAGCGCGGGCAGGCGATGCGATGCGACGGGATGGGTCAAGGGAACAAGAAATTTTACGCAGACGAAGTCGCGGGCAGAAGCTAGTAATTAATATAATTCCTTTTCGTTTTTCATAGGTCCAGACAGATTTTCTAAATCATTTCCCACAATCGGTATTAACAATTTGCGACAAACAGCTGAACAACTAGATTTCAACGTTGAAGCTAAAACGATATCATATTTTCTACACGTAAAATACATTTATAAGAACAACCATTTCTCTTTTCGATCAAGTGAAACGGTAATCCAAGAAAAACGGGCAAAAAATATTCGGGACCCAATACCATTAAGTGTGCCCAGACATGTTGCGACGCATCGGCTATTTATTGGATCATGAATTAGTAAAGTTGTAAACTGGGGCGGCCACAGCTGGGAGCAAAGAGATAGTTTTCGAAGGTTGCCGCCCTGCTTTTTTACCCTGACTGGATCCAACCCGTGTGACATATGGCGGTACTTATCCCTCCAAACTACGGTATATTTCCGAGATCCAATTCAAGGATTGAAATAAAGACTCGTCGCCAATGTATCATTCATAATGGAATCACTCGGCAGAGTTAGTCGTCATCGTACAAATTTTCACTTGACAATTTGGGATAAGGGTCAGTTCACACTGTGTATAATTAGATAACTGTTGTTCGGTCGAGTAATCTTCTACAGAGTGACGGCCAAGACATCAAAGGGGTGCCGTTATCGACTACAACCACACTTAGCAATTCTTGGCACATAAAGAATATCCGGATTTACGTACCTACCGGTGGTCCTATGCTTAGCAAGCTATAGAGTAAAACGTTTCATATTATTATCTAATACATAAACTCTTCCCATAGGAGTATGCAAAAACTACAGAACGCTATCTGTTACGATTCTTTTAGCTTCATTTACGTTCATACATCTGAAGGCCAATTCTCGTAAAAACGTTCAAAATCTAGTCGCAATCGAAATCAATGTCAAAAACATGTCAAAAATTTAGGGAATTTAGAGGTGTTTTTGGCAGATTGAGACTATGAACGTTCTGCGAGTACTAAGAACCCGACTTTTTTACCAATATAATATGTCCTTCTAGGGCGTCCCCTCCATTTATATATAATTCCCAAACAATACATAATCGAAATAATCAGTTCCTTAATCAATACCTCCAATAAGTTCTACGTCATAAAGAAATTAAGGGCAAAAATTATTATTATGTATTATCCAAGAGATAATACAAAATTATGTAAGAAAACATAACAAGGTATCCTCTCAAGGTGCTCCGCCTTCTACTCTTGTTTAATAAATTAATTAATTAACCGTATACATGCATGCATTTATATTAGTTAATTCTTACTAGTCATATCCCGTGCGACAGTAGCTACAGTTCTACAAAGGGGACTAACCATTATTTCGGCTTTAAAGGCACTTTAATTGTAGGTACCTAGTAGTATAATAAGTCTGTGGTCTAATGGGTATGACCAACTAGTAACTTGTAAAATACTTTTTTGGTTGAGGTAGTTGTAAATGACAAGAAAGAAAAAAAGAAAGAAAACTTTTGTATTTGGGACACACACAGCTAGGATATGCAAAAAGTAAAAAAAAATGGAGCATTTAAAACTAACAAAGATAAAAAAAGAATAAAGCTATACTTTAGATAATGTATGTAATTTTTACAATAAAAATATAATACACAAGTTTTTAAGTACCTAATATTAATATCATTAAATATATACTTACGCATAAATTATATATTTAAATATTAGAATATAAAATAATTTTACGACTTGACTAGATTTTTTTTTGAATTCATTATATTTAAATAATCAAGTAATCAAATACAAAATCAATACATCATTGAACAAGTAAGTTTACCAATGATAAATTTACTACGAAATTAAAATTGCCAGTATATTTACTTACATAATTTCACTCCGCACATAACACCAATAATTTGCGTACGTATCTCGTCTGCTCGACGTCCGCATGTCATTGCAGGGAGTCAGCAGAATATCAGCATCAAGTATATTTGCCTGACACATGCCGAGATGGACTCCCATTTGGTGCAACCTTGAGACGCACACCACAATTTGTATATTCGTAATTTGATTTAAAATGTGTCATAGTCATAGCGTCACTTTATTTCATTAAAATATGTTTTTCTTTAATTTTTGTAAATTGGCACCTTGTCTTCTTCTTTATTTAGGTACATGTTATTTATTATTTATTAATTTACTAAGGCACTAAGTCCCAATATACAAATCACAAATATATAAAATTCATTCAATTCATTTTCATACAAAATTCAGTAGAACATTAAAATAAAATACATTAACATTCAATAAAATCATTATAACAAAAATATTAAAATTGAATAGACATTATAATTAAATAAGTAATACACAATTTAATTGTGCTTCTGTGTTTTTTTTATTTCTTTTGTGTGCGCTAAATAAATGCTATATTTATGTATCTGTATATATATGTGTCTGTTTGTTTTGTGCCAATATACTTATTTTATTTTTATTTATTTTATTTTTTATCTATCTATCTATCTTTTGTGTGCAATATATAAATTAATTATTTATCTATCTAAACTCCGTTAGATTCGGTCGCAGCGTAGCCTACGCATTATTATTCAAATACTAAGCAACGAATTACAAAAAACAATAACTTCTAAACAGACATAAAAACATCAGGCTTACAAATTGCAAGACGAAAGCATAATACTATGTTCCAATCTTAGAAACACAATATAAAATCTAGATTTACAATATAAAATCCTAGGATCCAATATTTTCTCTTCAATAATGTCGTGTCGTCATTCGGGTTGTCACTCCGTGCCATATTGGATGTGACAGTTTTATTGAAACAATGTGAACCAGACAGATTTTATCTGATATCTCTTTTGCATTTGAGGAGTTTGAAGGCGAGATTTTTAATACACAGAAGTTATTAACCGACTTCAAAAATAGATTGAAAAGGATTCTTTGTTCATGTGTACCTATATATATTTTTTGTATGCTCATCGAAATTTTCATCAATTATATGGACCGATTTTGTATTTTTTTTTTTTGTTTGAAAGCGGAGCTGGTCCTATATACATTTTGTGTCAGCTTCAACAATACGTATTTAATCCATTTGATGTATTTTAATGATGTTATAAAACTTCCTGTCACCTTCCAGTTGTTTGCATCGAATATAAATGGTATACGAATTTGTTTAGGTACCACAACCAAATAATAAAAAACTTATTACAAAAATAAACAACCGCCCTCCAAACAAAACGGATTTGGATGAGTTTTGGTACACATAGTATATAACCTGAATTAACACATGGATTTTTTAATCCCGTAGTATCTACGTTCCCGTGGGATATCTCACGATAACCATGTGAGCGAAGAAGCGGACAAAAACTAGTCGTCAATAAATGAGTTGTGGTTTATACGACTAAGTTGTTTTGGACGCTAATGGTTTCTTGGAAGTGGTAATTGTTTCAGTTTACTTACTTCCTAAAATGTTGCCAAGTCATTTAAATGTTTTTTTAATATACTAGATAGCCCCAGAAAAATATAAATCTTCGAACAGTAAGTACAGACAAGAAAAGAAAGAAAATACGTTTATTTGCGGTTAACATCACGCAGAACACAAACAAAAAAGAACAAGTTAAAGGAAAATATGCGTTATATCCACGCAAAACGGCCATCGCTCAGCATAATGCTACGACTATGCGAGACAGAATCCCAGCGCTGCTACAGTGAAAGTGTTATATCCATGTAAAATCAGGATAAAACAATAATGACCTCATTAAGGTGGGCTTGGTTTCGAATATGCTCAGATATAAGTACCCAGTTGGCAAAGAAATATATTATTTTCTCAAACATGCTTGGAAATGTGAGCATTATTTTGACAACTTTCTTCGAGATAAATCAAAATTGCTGTATTGGCCAAATACATGCGAGCAGTCGTGGCCGGCAAAAGTTGTATGAAATTCCATTTATGTGTCGTGGTTTAGCGGCCAAATAAATTACATAGTAAAAGCATATCTGTCGTGTAATTAAAAAATGGAACGATCGTTTACTCCGAAACATGGCAACCAAGGAGGTAACTTATCAAAGGTTTTATTTCAATTTTGAACTGGCTTGCAAACAGATAGCTGTTTATTGAAAAAAAAAAAAACAAATGAAGACTAACGTGGGAGAAATTATTGTTGTTCATTGTTCGTCGTTTTATTTTTTAAGTAATTGTATTTGACAAAAAAGTTCTGTCTAGGTATTCAATTCAAGCGATTGCAGGTTTTTATAGGTTTTTTTTTACCCAAATTGTGATAAATGAACGTTAGCTCGTATTGTACGATCACGGTCATAAGTGGAGTGGCACGGTAAGGATTGTTTTGCTGTGAACACGCAGTACAAGCCGTAACCGTACCTAATATGTGTGTATAAGTGTATTAACACAGAACGCACACCTCAGAATTTATACACTGGTGTCGAGCGAAACAAAAACATATCACTTTCTAATTACGTATGACCTTGGGCGGTTCATACGATTGCTAAAATTGACAGCGTTTTAATAAGTTCAAATAGCTCATAGTGTAACGTATAGGATAAAGAAACACTAGGTTCTAGGTTCCAATCTCGATATGAGTTTTTTTTTTTTCTTTTCAACAATTATCTTCATCTGTTCTTTTATTATTCGATAAATTAATAAACGGGAATAATAATGTAATAATTGTTTTTATTATTATATAGTTAGTGAAATATGGGGTTAAGAATAAAAATCTTTTATAAGTGATTACAAAATGTTTATTCGTTATAATTTTATAAAGTATAAATAAACTTCTAGTTTAGGACTTATTGTGGTTATAGCTTAAGTATTCATTTTCATTACGAAAAGAAGATTGAAACTAAACCTCAAAATAATCCTTATTACGAATATGCTACAATATAATTTTATTATTATTTACAATTTTTTATTTAATATATTTTTTTATTTTCTAATTCCTTGCTTTCCATCGCTGTATCGCAAAATGTAAACGTTCTTGTTTATGATTTTCAATCAACTATGGTTTTTGAGCTGGTTTTCGTTTGCACGGCGAACGGTTCGTAAAGACGTGTCGAATAATAATTCGGCAATATATCTCGTTGGTATATAACCAGTCGCTTTCGACTGGCAAGGCTACCCTCTTCCTTATTGAGTGACCCTCCGACTCACAGAAGGTAATTTCTCTAAAACAAAAAAGAAGTACTCTTAGGCTACTAGCAAAATACGAATAAGTAAGTATTACCTACGATTTAGAAACAAAATTATAATGAAAATAGAAATGTTACATATAACTATAATAATCATCATTTAAAATCTAGGACTTCGAAATTATAATTTTTTCATCTATTTAGACCTTATAATACGTTTCAAAAAAATAACTACAAAAATCAGCAGTTCTATTTTAATAAAATAAATGTTTGAAAAAATAATTAAAACATATTTATAATACTCACATTCAGTTCGGTTTCATAAGATATTTGTGTTATATTAAGTCCACTTTTATGCAGCGCAATCATAATTCGCTTTCGTTTCAATATTCTGTATTTTAAAAGGAACTACAACACGGCTAATAGATAGAACACAGACACACGTCGCTATCCCACAATAAACAACCAACCAACAACGTTCTATTTAATCGCGGTGAATGACTCGTATAACTTAACTGTGTCTACCTTATAATTTATTTATTTAGATATCTGTGGGTATAATCATAAAGTTTTACGAATTAAACGCACAAGACTTATAGTCAAAAGCGTGATTATTCAAAGTAGTTATTAAAACATTAAAAAAACTATCATCGCGCGTGAGATTTGAACTCACGCATCGCTACGCAGAACGCACTTACCCAGATATGATAACCGCTAGGCTATCATGCCATATACCGTAGCGGTTGAATTTATGAAATACAATCAGTTGCAAATGAATGTGAGTGTGTGTGTCTATAGTAGAGAAATGACTCATTAAAAGAAGGTCGTAAGTAAAACCAAAGTGTCAATCTATTGCTTTGTGAATTTGCTACTCCACTTATGTCCCTTACCGTACCTACCTAAATTCATAAAACTTCACAATGAAAAACTTCCAGTGGAGGTATGTACCTCCATGAGCAGTTTTTCAGTGTGACGTTCAACAAAAGGGATAGATATGCGGGCAAAGGTACTTTTTCTACCTACTGCTTGACTCATATTGTGCGTGTTTCTTTGCAATTACTCTTTTAGAATAGAATAGAATATATTTATTTGCTTTAAAACATGGTACATTAAGGTCTTATAAATAAAGTGATGATCTTACATGTTTCGCCATGGACTGGCATGCAAATATTTAACGCATTAATTTGTTAAAATTAATACATTTTTAATAACATTGGTTATTAGGGTTTCGTATCTATTTGAATACAGAAGAATAATAGGTATATAAAGTACTTAATATAATTATAAAACTCAGCATCATATCTTATATTTATCGTCTATTTTTTTCTCAAAAAATTCTTTTACACTATAAAAACAATTATCAATAAGCCATTTGTGTAGTTTTGATTTAAAGCGTTTTAGAGGGAGTTCCCTTATTTCTTTTGGAATATTGTTGAATATTTTTATTGCCGTGATAAAGCTATTCTTATGACATAATGTGCTTTGATGTGAAGGAATTATTAGCCGTGTTGGGTCTCGACGGGTATATTTTGAATGTAAGTCGCATGTTATAAAAAATGTAGAGTGCTCTTTAACAAATACACCAGCTTGCATTATGAAAAGACCTGTTAAGGTTAGAATTTTATTTTTTTTATAGAGAGGTCTGCAGGATGTTAAAGGACTGATACCACAGATTGCTCTTAGACATTTTTTCTGTACTAGGAAGGCATCATTAATATTCGTCGAGTTCCCCCAGAGTAGCAGCCCATATCTGAGTAAAGAGGAAACATATCCATGGTAAGCAGTAAGTGCAACGGCTTCACTCGCGGTACATCTTAAACGTTTAAGAGCAAATACAAATTTATTTAAATATTGGGTGCGTAGAGCAAATTATTAGGTATGTTTGTTTTTTGCCTGCTGACCAAAATTTTTGGCGACTGTACATAGACGCATGCCCCGTGAATCAGCGTGGTGTGTATCTATTTATATTAATTACAACGGCACATTACTGTTATCAGATTAGATTAGCTTTAGTGTTACAACTACTTTGATAAACACGACATGAATAGTACTATTGATATTGTTATCAGCTGTTGCATCTATTTTAGGCTTACCTATTGCGTAACTGAACACAAGTTTAATTAAATCGTGAACTAAATGACTGAATTTAGTTCAGGATTTAATTAATCATGTGCCTGTAAACCTTATCAATTTAAGAAGTAAATACTTTGATTTCGAATGTTCAGAAAACAGACATTCTTGAACAATGTTTAATTATAAAGTAAGTATATAATATTTTAACTCATTATTATGGAATACCTACTATTAGTAACTTGTTTCGAAATATTAATTTATACACATAAAAAGATCAACGACAGCAAAACAAAACAAATACAAACGCAGAATGCACAAAATGCTATCACAGCACACTATCCGAAAAACCGTCAATAAAAATAGCATTTTCGGCACTAAAAAGTGAAACAGCTGTTCAGAAACGGCGCTCAGTACTCCTAACGAGCGTTGAATCCATTAATTATCAAAACAGAAAGGTTTTTGCTCAAAGAGCCGGTAACTGAAGACCGCAATTAAGTACAGGGAATAAATAAATTTAAAACGGCGTATCGCCAGGAAACATAATCTGTGCTTGATTAATGACACCCTAGGAGACCTTCAGATGTCTTGAGGAAAGGGTGGCTGCTGCCATCTTGGATTAAACTAGCTGTTGCACGCGACTTCGTTCGCATAATCTTCAACTCTCTAGATGTATTAAAAATGCATTGTCTTCAAAACAGAATCATTAGGTAAAATTTCAACTCCATAGGATGCGAGGAAATGGTTTTAATCCATCTTGCAAGATTTGACCAATACATACTTAGGGCGGGTTGTTTCACGTCCACTTGACGCACATGTATACGGAAAAAATGGCGCTACCTATCGTCAAACCAAAAAAAGCGTTGTTTCAAAATACAAGTACAAAATTATGGCCTTACTGTACGACAAATAATAACGAGTTCGTAATCGTTATTATTTGACGTACCTACGTACGAGTATGTTACGTTAACTAACCGTTTCAGACAACCGGCCCTTACTAACTGTCAAGGCAAGTAAAATAAAAGCTTGTAAAAAGTATTTAATATTTTTACATAGGAACATTTAGGTATGTAGGGCCTTAAATAAATCCAAAACATCTTTATAGCTTCAGCAGTATACGAACTTACTATTACTATTATTCTATCTTTCAATACTTAACGTACAGACGCCAGCACATCAAGCTACCCGAAACTGTCAAATTTTCCCAATGAGCTTTGAACCTTATATTTCAGCGATAAAGTTGAAACTCTATTAACGAAATTTGACAGATTGTAGTAGCCTGATGTGCTGGCGTCTGTACTTGACCTTTACTGATTTCTCCGAGAAGACTGCCTTTTTCTGACAACTTACAGAGCCTCTGCCATTTTCCCGCTTACCCCACGTTCGCACAGACGTCAAAATATTGCGGCGGGATATTATCGCGCACTGGATTTTCAACTTTCGGTGTTTAGCCGAGTGTTGAGAATCCAAAAGAGCGCATCCCAGTGCGTCGAAAAACACACTGCTGGATTTCAACACTTGGCGCTAAGCTGTGCGTTGAAAATCCTGTGCACGAAAACAATTGCCGCGATAAAAACGAGTTAAGCCGTGATTTTTTTTAGTGCTCAAACACACGAGCGGCATGAAACAACTGCAGCCGTCGACACGTCTACGGCTGCCGTCGATAACGTGCCACTCCTAGATATTTGAGTGTAGTGCCGAAATACACGGGCGGCACCTTGTCAAAGACAGCCGCCGACGCATCGACGGCGGCCGGCGATTCTCATCGACGGCTGCAGTTGTGCCGTTTTGACTTGTGCCGCTCGTGTATATGAACACTTACTAGCTTCCGTTAAAATACCAGCACAATGGTTTTAACAGAAAATAAAATATAACTAAGTAACTATACCTATAATTTTTCTATATAACAACAGGTACTTTGTACAAAATATTACATATTACCCGTCCCTAATAAGATAACGGAACGTGTGTAAGAAAGATGGTTTCATTTAGACGCAGCGCAAGATAAAACGCGTAGTAGAGTGTAATAACAGGCAACCATCTGGCAATATCTACCTCTTAGCTCTCTGATTACAAACAAAACATTAATTATGTTTTTGCTTCCAAAGATACTGGAGTATTTTACGTGCCCCCGTTTTTCGGGGAAATAAATGTTTGTAATAAGTCTGCGGTACGCTCGTGCTTATAATTGTTTGTATAGGTGTCAGGCAATATCTTTGGATACAATCTATAATTTACGAGGCCTCGTTGGTGGCTCCTGCGCGGATCGATCATGGTTTTACTTTTGGGGTGTCACCGTCAAAATAGCTTTGGATTTTTTTACAAAAGAAGACCTCGCCATTGCAATCGGCATACCTGTACGTACATGTCAGTAGCCATGACCAATCAAAGACTCGTATTTATACCTACTCGTCAGGGTTTTAAAAATATTAGCAACACGTGACTATCATTTAGGGAAGGGACGTGGTCTGCATTAAGAAAACACTCTTTTCTAGTTAATACTTTTTAAGCACACATCTTTCACAATCCTCAAGTTCCATTTAAAATTACTTTTGCACATCCATAAATAACGATAATATCATAACTGTTATTTCTAAGTGTTGTCAAAATAGAATAACACATTCAGTTGCCATAATGAAAATGCATTTAGAAGTTTGTTACAATATTAGTAATTTGAACTTTGACAGTGTTGCCACAGTGGATATTATAATTTGGTACTTATTAAATTTTTTTTTTTATTAAATCAAGTAATACACGACACTCGTATGCCTACAATTATATAATTCATCCCCACTTATTTATTTTTATCAACATTTTCCAGCTAGTAATCGCACTTATAACTCTCGAATTATTCTAATAACGTGAGAGCTTTTTTTTTTAGTTCACAGATTGGTCCCCGGCCAGCGGGGTAATTGCGTAGCACACTAACCGTAGCAATGGCTTTCATTTTGACAGTTAAACAACATTCATTACGTTATTTACGTTGTTGAGCAAACAAATTGCTCAAACATATAAAGGAATGGATTAGCAATAGCCTTCAAAATGATTCTGATTGTCATTGATAGTGTGTTACTCAATAAGAGTGCTGGTTTTAATATAAGTCCAAGCCGGGAACACAGCGAGTATCTGATGAAACTGAAAGCTACCTCCTCCAAAATAGTGAGCAAATTACGTCACAGCAGTCATCCTTCACTAGTATCTGATCCTAGAACAAGAGTTTTTGGTAATCCGTCACAGAGATATAGCCTTTATAGCCACTTTGTTAGGGTTTGTTGACAAAAACATAGCAATTATATGCCTGAGCGTAATTTATTGATAGTCAAATTAACAGAGATATCTTCAATGACATTTTTATGGGTTTTCTTAACTTTACTGTGGATCTTTAGTGACTTGAAGCTTGTATACATCAATATCTTAATATTCTTATTGTTATTTTAGCACTAGTATTATCAGCTTATAACATTAAAACTGCTATTTCTTTGCCTAAAGACTAAAGACGCGTAATTGGATGATTGATTAAATTGCACATTTTGCTTGTGTTCACACATTCATGTTCATATAATTATCGATGCAAGGCCGGTTTAAAACAAATTTAGTAAACCAATCCGTTTAAAACGAAAACATCCGTTTAAAACCAAAACAAACCATTTTTTCGATTTAAAACGGTTGGTGTCGGTGACTATGTTTTTCTTAATTAAGTATAACTACATTTTCTTGATTTTACCGAGGTAGGGATATGACGGAGTACCTATAAACTGTGTAAAGATTTTTTAAATGTGTGATATACTGATATTGATATACTTAGCGGGTTTAGTTCTAGTTGGTCCGTCCGACCAAGCGTAGATATTACCTACCTAAGTTATAAAAACTCTATTGATAAGTTAAAAACTCTGTGTTGGTAAATAAACATTTTTTTTTCATTGTTATCAAACGATATAAATGATCAATTTTATTCGGTTTAAAACCAAACTCTTGTTGACGTCGTCACTCGTGACTCGACGCAACGTTGCCAGCTCGCCTACCCTACACACACATGCACGTATTATAAATATAGTAAATAAGTATAGGTAGGTATACCTACACACTTAAGTTTTCGTGTAGTAGGTAATGTAGGTAGGCACTTTCTATTGAGTTTCTATAAACTAATTAAAACGAAACATGACGTCAGGAGATCAAATATTTCCCACAGTGAAGTGTAAAACACAGTGCCTTTATTTTTGTAGGCGGGTTTTCAACCGTTTAAAACGATTTATTTGGGGTTTAAAACGGCAACATTTTATTTAAAGCGTTTTAAATCGGTTGTTTTACATCTGTATATAAAATGATCGTTTCGTAACTAGAGCTTTTACGACGGCAGTAGGAAAAAAATACTAAAAGCGATAAACGAGTGTATTCAGTGTCCGATCCGACTGAGTAAATTGACGCTTTCCCTAGACAACCTGATAACAACCACTCCAAATTGAAATGCCAATCACTGCGTTACCAGGAACACATACAACTCAGATTATAGTCAGCACTCACATTGTTATACCTATTTGTTGGCCTATATAGGGCAAATTGGACATAGTCCTTATTTTGTGTATAGAAAACAGGACCACCATTATAATAGTGAAACAAATGGCCCGGGTTACCCTAATGTGAAACATTTGTATTTAAAAACAAAATAAAATTACTGAACCCTTTTTTGAGCTTGGCGGCGGCTGTAAGCCGAGCAACTTGCCGGCTTTGGCGAGAGTTAATTACATAGGGAAAAAAAATATAATTAATAGACGCTAATATTCTTAGCCCCGCAACATCTCAAAGTTGAACTTTATGAATAAAAATACAAGTTTTGCTTTTCCTTGCCCAGCACAAGAGCTTTTTATACTTACCGTGAGGAATCTCGTTTAAATATTCAATTATACAAGTAGTTTGTTTAAATAAACTGCAGAGAACTGCAAAGGGAAAAGTTTTAACTCGGCTCTTTTTAATGGCCGGCTCAGTCTGCGGAACTGGACGATCTTAGTCAATTATCTAAATCATTGAAGAAGTAATAATCTTTCATTCATTTCAAATTTCAGTCGGTCGACGTTAATCTGCAAGAGAGCATTCAGCAGAATGAAAATCGAGTCGTCATTGAGGGAGGGATTTCATTATATTTTAATCTGATTTTTACCCGAGCGTTTGATTCTGACAAAGGCTTTATGAAAAACGTATTGAGTTTAATAAAGGCTGAATGTTAATTAAAACAAATCAGTCGTTAATCTGTAACGAGATCTTTAGAGAGTGGCGTCTATTCACGTTCCTTAGTGAAGCACTTAATTAAGAAGTTAGTTTGCACACAGGAAATTTGTTGCTAAGGCACTTAGGCATAAATCTTTAATTATACTAGGGAGGTTGAGATAGTGTGTGTTAGTGCAAGTGTTCAACACTTTAATTTACATAGCTGAACAGGCATTGTGTCCTTTGTCTGCCTGCTTAAAAATAGATAGGTACTAGCTACTACTCGTATAAAGATATATTTTTGGCATAAAGCTAGATGCCATTTGCCTTTTAAATATCAAAGGGCTAGTGAATGTTATAGGTAATCTATATATGGATAGTCTCCTTACTCGACACATGACATGGATGACATGGTTCGAGACTCATAAAATAGTAATGGACCATTTACAATTTTAACTTTCTAGTTGACTCGACAGATGTTGTACTGTCCAAACCACATTTCATACAAAAATCCCATTGAAAAAAGGACGTTCAGTTTTCCTGAATTTCAACATTTTCCGGGTAATGTTTTCCAATGTTCGTTTTCATAAAAACCTAGTTCGGAATATATTAAGATTTTTTTTTAAACAAGAAATTGCTAATAATTAAATCGGTCTGCCATTCTCAAATGATGCGCTTACCAACGAACAGCATTTCATTTTTATTTATTTAGATACAGATAGATAGGTGTGTTTAAAGGCTATCCCAAAGGATTTATACTCCATGTGTGTGATGTGCATTAGAAAGTAACGGCCATATAACGACAGTTACTCGTATTGTGTAATCTTGTCAAAGTGAGGTGCATTTTGGAATTATTTTAAAATATAAATGGTTATTAGATTATAATCATTTATTCATTTGCGAATATGAGTACAAAAGAAAAGGTCTCATACAAAAAATAGTGTCCATTAGCCATATCCTACCCTAAGGCATGCAATTTTACAAATACACAGGTACCTATTTACGAAACTAGAATTTAACAATAAAAGATATTAGCTTTGTATTTCTACCGATTGGGTCCCACTAAAAGCACGACGCCATTGCGGCAGGCCGAGACGAAGATGGCAGGACGAGCTTGATTCCTAGCGAAAGGACTGGCAAAAGACAGAATTGCGTGGAAAAGGGAGAGGGAGGCCTCTGTCCTACAGTGGGTCAATACAGCCTAGTTAGTATTTATCGTGAAATAACTGAGTTATATGGAAATAACGAAAGGGTTATAAGTTATAACCGTTATTTTTCTAATTTTATAATAAACGGAGTAAAGGTACCTAATGATACAAAGAATATTCAACCAAAAGTCCCTACAAAACCAAACTGAAAAACAAAAGCTTGCTATCTCGGAATTAAACGGAAGAAAATTCAAAACGGATGATATTAGAATAATATAACTTTATAGCAACTTTGTTAACAAGATCATTACCAGCCTATCGTAAATCACACGCCATTTTCAAAGCAAAGGGAAGCGCGATAAAGCGTCCTCGCTTTTCTTGCGAGTAAATTACCATACATTACTATAGTATTATTGCGTTTAAAAAGATCTTGTCGGCTTGATTTGTGTTGCTGCAGGAGATAGGCTGAAAATGAGCGTTAAGGCTACGATATATCAACCAGTCCTTTTACAAATGACTGTGAATTCAGTATATTTATATATATTCACTTCTCATGCTCTAAAAGCTCGTCTTTATGTTGTGCGTAGGCGACATAAAGTCACTTTTTATGTTATAGTGCATAAAGTATTTTTTTTTTTCTAAGACTAAGATAATCAGCCAGACGCACAATAAAACTTCACAGATTAAAGTCGTTATTTATTTCATTTGCTTTAATTTATACCACTTCCGTGTTTTCTATCGATATTAATTTCATAAAATCAGATGAAATAGTTGTCATTTATTATTTAAAAACGCAAAGAAACGTTTTTATGACTCGGCAGTATGAAGTACCCAAATCGAATGACACATGCTGAAATTTAAAAAAAACTTTAAAAGTTTCGTGGCGAGAATTAGCTATGCTCTTCTTCAATTTTGTAACATTTTTGATTAATTATATACTTTATGCCTGTTTCATTTTCTCGCAATCGAAGTGAAACTCTGCAGTTTAAAACTCGGGCATAAACGAGCCATTTTACCCCTCGACTTAAATATCCACCCTCACCTGCGCGTGCGGCTCGGGTCGATATAAACGTCTCGGGGTAAAATGGCTTCTTTCATGCACTAGTTATACAATCTACTATTATTTGGGCCCGGACCCGAGCTTCACCTAGTTTCTCCACCTGGGTGAAGTGCGAGGACTAGGGTCCCGTGCTCAAACTGATGATCAGTACAGTCAATTTAACCATTTATGTACACACATTATTTATGTATAAACCGACAAGAAAAAAAAGAAATAGGTACAAAGATGATGCATATTTCTAAAGAAATCTCTTTCTGCAAACCTGCGGTTGGAAAGTAGATAAAGAGATGTAGACAGCGCGTGTAAGAGTAAAAGAGAAAATAAAATACATAAAATCAAAAACAGTTCATTGAATAAAAAATAAACAAAAAATATTTATTTAGTTGAACGAATTCCTCTTATGTTAGTAAATGAATGGTTTTACTAACAATTTATAAATTCTAACAATACGTCATGAGACCCAAAGGGCAAGTACCAATGGAATCCGGACAAGTGCCAATTCTCACTTTTGAATGTACTTTCTAAATTATCACTGACATCGGTGAAGGAAAAAATCGCGAGGAAACCTAGGAATTATAATTAGTATAAATCTGCAATCGCCCATATACGTTGCGCCAGCGTGGTGAGCAATGCGCATGCCTTCTCTGTGTGAGAAGAGGCATTTGCCTTGCAGTGGGACAATAATAGGCTGGCATTGTTATTTATTATTACTACAATTTAAAATCATAATATCTGTAAGTACTTACAAACAGTCATACCTATACCTAATACAAAAAGACTTTGGCGAAGGGCACGTGTAGGGTTTTCGACGCATCACTACGGAGTGCTACAAAGTGCTACGGACTAGTACGTAGTGCCACGGAGTGCGACAGAGTGCTACGGAGTGCTATGTGGTGCTACGAAGTGCTACGGAGTGCTACGAAGTGCGGCGGAGTGCGACGGACTGCTACGCGGTGCTAAGCTTTGCAATCGATATCAGGTTTTGCGAAAACAGTTGCTTCAACCAATAACTTAAAACAATGATGACTTAAAACAAGTCTCGTCTGCTACAAAAGCGATAGAGGTATTCTTGGAAAGCTCTAGAATAAATCTGGCGTTCTAGGCAATCCGACTCGTTTAAAAGTGCAGAATCTTATATACAAAATGTAAATTGAAGCTTTGTTAAACCAAACGTGACCATATACACGTTTCATTGGAGTGGTAACGTTTGCTTTTACAGAGCTTTCCAGTAAAAATACCGGAATGTAAATTCACGGTTTTTTACCGCTAACTCTTTGTCAAAATATCAAATTCTAAATGTAAGTAGTTCCATCCCGGCCAATTACTTTAAACGGGTCTCATTGTCGCCGGCCGCTATCTCGTCTGATAGATGACCGCAGTCCCCAGTGTGACGCCCCTAATCTTCTCAATTCCCGATCCTAAAGGGTTCACCACAATCCAAACGGGAGCAATTTAGAATAATTTATTCCGTGCGAACTTCAATATTTTCATATTTTCGCCTATAAAGGTGGTCTGTGCCAATTTTATAGCTCATAAATTTCGATGATAACCCCTTTGTTTGTGGGTACTTTGCCGGATTAACGAGTGCTATTGACAATTTGTATAACGAAGCTCTCAAGAAAATTGGCTGTAATTTATTATTGGATGTTGAAGATCGGCGGGCGGTGGGGTGGATTTAATCAATTTACTTAATAGAATTTATTGTGTTTTTATAAACATTCTGATAATATTAAAGGCTTTATTGTGGTTTATTTTTGATTACGTTTGTAAATTGAATTACACAATGACTACAAAGGCTTTCGTATTTCTTTGTTAGTGACAAAGTTAACTGCGTTCACAAAAACTGTTCGTGCTCCTTAACGTACATTTTCAGCTTTTTCGTATAAGCTTAATCAGCCTATAATAATCCCACTGTTGGGACACAGGCCTCCACTTTCTGTGGGAGGGAGTGGACCATAACCCACCACGCGGGCCCAGTGCGGGTTGGTGGATGTCACATGTCTTCGCTATATTTGGCTCTAGGACATTCCGGTTTCCTCACGATGTTTTCCTTCACCGTTTTGAAAATAGTGGTGATGAAATAATTTACACAATGTAAAGTGCCTGCTTTCGAACCCGCGACTTACACTCGTAAGTCGCGGCCGTAACCACTGGACCACCACTGCTCTAAAATGTGTAGATAATGTTTGACATGACAAGACAAATCACCTGTACACTCCTATTAGATAATAATATACCACTTCGAAGAACGTTCTTCTAACATTAATTGTCCAGGTAATAAAGTCCTCCAGACCGTATTTCGGCCACGGCGGCCAATCTCAACGAAGACTAGCCTTCGGCGCGGGAGATATTATAGTGCACAAGTGTGCGTGCAGACACAGGTGCACACCGTGCACTCCCTTTTCCCTTACTCTCATATGTTGATGGGATGGCAATCCGACACGATCGGAGAGAGATCAGGCGCAGGACCGACGTCGGGTGGAGGGGAGGGGTGTCCTGGTAATAATAATGGCATGGATCACGTCTTAATTGGGGATTAAAATCAATCAGCAATCGCTTAAATGCTCAGACTTACCTACGGCTTTGCAGCTAATACATAGGTATTATGAAAATGAAAAATGGCTTATTATTTTAACAAGTAAACCTTAACAACTTATTGAAGCCTCTTTTTAAGCAGATAAGCCTGTGTTCGGAGACTCAGCTCTACCATAACTTAAATAAGTATATTTTACTTGTTTTATATAAATGTATATAGGTAAAATAAATAATATTATGTAAATACCTATACATAATCTCATATTGCCAACAGTGAACCAATGAGTATTAAATCATAACGCTCGCTCAATGCGATAGGTACTTATTTTTATTTGCACCGACGCGACGCGACGCGACGCCGACGACGCTGTATAGTTCAACCTGTCAGAAATAAATAAAAAGCGGCCAAGTGTGAGACGAATTCGCACACGAAGGGTTCCACCGTACAATAGTCTATACTACATATTCCAACCAGAGCAAAAAATTCTGTTCGGCTTTTATTTTTATATTTGTTGTAAAAGCGATCATAGTCGTACACAGTTTGTGTAAATTTCAAGGATCTACCTACTATGGTACAAAGATACAGTAGCGTGACAGTGTTGTATAGGTAACAGACAGATGGACGGACAACGGAGCCTTAGTATTAGGGTCTCGTTGGCACCCTAATAACTAACTAGGAAAACTAAATAAAACTCCATTTCACCTGATGATCGAACCCAAACCCTCAACCAGCTGCCTTGCTTACGAACACTAGACCAATGGAGACAGAGCACAGTTACTAAGCTGTTTCGGGCGTTTCTTCTGTAAATATATAAGAGAGCCCTTTCTTGTTATTCGAGGCGTCGGTCTAAAACATTCGAGATAATCCGGTAGCCCTCAATGTGAAAATTTAATTAAAATGAAAATGCCTAGCGAGGCTAAATATTCGTGGTGCGTCAAAGTATGTTTCATTATACAGTCTAAAACTTAATTTTAGTACGGTATCTGAGAAAGCGTCACTATAGGCAATAGATAGGTAGGGGAATTTGCAAATTCTCTACATTAGGACTACAAGTAGTTTAAAAAGAATATGTAGGTACAGGCGCCAGTATATCAAGCAACTACAATCTGTCAAATTTCTTTAAAAGATTTTCAACTTTATCGCTAAAGCATAAGGTTCAAAGTTGATTGGGAAAATTTGACAGTCTCGGGTAGCTTGATGTTCTGGCGTCTGTACCTACAACGAGTATGGTAGAAGGAGTATGTAAGAATCGTATAAGAATCGTAGCAGGTGGCGTTCTGTAGTTTCTGTCTACCCCAATGGAAAGAAAGCGTGAGTTTACGTATGCATTGTGTGCGTGTGTGTAAGTACAGACGCCAGCACATCTAGCTACTACAGTCTCTCGAATTTCTTTAATAGATTTTCAACTTTATCGCTAAAACATAAGGCTCAATGTTGTTTGGGAAAATTTAATAGTTTCTGGTAGCTTGATGTGCTGGCGTCTGTACAATGCCCCCATTTCTATGGGATGCTTAGCTATCAAAACATAAATGATGTCTACATCTTTCCATCATGACCAATATGATCTTGATAAGGTAATCTAAAATATTAATATAAACAGTATTTAAACCAAGTTATGTAAATCCATACAACCATAAAAAATGAGCTTGACTCCAATAACAGAAGGCCAAATCTCGTAATTTAAAACGTTCAAAATCTAGTCGCAGTCTCATCTCAGCGACAAACAAATGTCAATTTGTAGGGAAATTAGAGGTAATTTTGACAGATCGAGACTGAGATCACACAAGACACACTGAGAGAACAAGCCTGCCGGGGTAGCGGGATCGTCCGAAAGGGTTACCGCTGCCCCGGAACATAAAGGGCTAAGGAAGGAACACGGGTGGGTTTTAGTCAGTAAGAGTCTGACACTCCCTTCCGCTCCACCCAGAGCGGGAGGAGTCATTAGATGATTTCCCATCCAAAAAAAAAAAAAAGACTGAGATCAGACTGTGAAGGTTCTTAAAATGACTAGAATTGCCCCTCTGAAACAATGAAAAACACAATTTTTTTTTATTAATAAAAATGGTTGTTAGAAGTTCTAAGATGTCCTTCACAATTTTATTCTGAAATTAAATTCGCAATGTCTGTAGAAATGGCAAAATGCAGTTTAAAACGGGAGGAATCTTATTAAGGTGCCTCTAAGGGAACATCGACTAGGCTAGCGTGACAAGAAATTTTTCATTAAACTGTCTCCATTCAGTTTTCATTGAAGAAAACGCTGTTCTAGAAACAATATTATTTATCCACGTTTCTATTTTTATATTTATTGTTGATTTTCATAAACAGGACATACTTTTTTTTTGAGGGGTGGGTAATCATCAAATGACCCCTCCCGCTCTGGATGGAGCGGAAGGAAGTGTCAGACTCTTACTGACTAAAACCCACCCGTGTTCCTTCCTTAGCCCTTTATGTTCCGGGGCAGTGGTGACCCTTTCGGACAATCCCGCTGACCAACAGGACATGCTTCAGGAGACACGAAAGTTCTATCGGTTTTAGAAAAGGGATGAAAAAACTTTTGGGTTAAGTTTCTTTTTTGTTGATTCCAAATCATCTGGCTTAAACTACGGTTTGTATAACAGGCGTCATGAAAATCTGTAAAATTCACAATTATTTGACATTAAAGTATCAAAAATCACTGTATTTTTTTTGGCTTCACAATGTTCGTGCGTTTAGCCAGTGTCACTTTGTTCTGTATTTGGACATTACGGCCGCATGTGGCGGTCATCGCACTTCAAGGAAACCGTAGTTTTAGTAATGACACCAATATTATGTTTATCAATCGGTGCTCCGAATGTTGAACACCACAGAGTATCTATCAGATTGTATGTACTATTGACTGAACACATCATCATCAAAGTCATCGGGTACATTAACATAACGAACGGTTTCCTGCCAAACTTCAATGCACGAGATTATTATCTAGGTAGGTACTTTCACGATCTGATAAATAATGGTCATTCCCGTACTCTGCTTTAAAACAAAAATTAAAACACCTGTTCGTGTATTATCGCATTTAGCGATATTCTCGCAACCCATTTAGATCGAAAGCCAATGTGTGCTATTAGATTAATGGAGGTAATTCAATTTTATAACGTACCCGAGTACGTACGAACCGCCGAGGAAGAACGAACTTAATTAACCTCCTTATGAATTATTCGCTCTTGCAGCGGTAGAGCTCGCCAATCCGGAGTTTTAATTATATAAAAGTTAGCCTGAAACAGATTTTCAAGGAAATAGCTTTAAAGTTTATTGTTCAGCCGATCCAAATAGAAAATGGGGATACGTTTTTTGTTCTATTTTTAACGTTGCTTTCTAAAGAATCTACCTACCGATTTATTGAAGTGTAAAGTGGCTTCACGAATTTTTTTTGTATTTTTTTTTATGTATACTGTCCCACTGTTGGGAATTCATACTCATTTTATATATTTGAAAGTAACTCTGTCTGTGTATGTTACCTTTTCATGCCTAAAGCACGGAACCGATTTCGATCAAATTTGGCAAGGAGAAAGATTGCATCCTGGAAAAGGACATAGACTATTTTGTCCCGGTAGCAAGTTCCCCAGGGATTTCCGAAATCCACACGGGCGACGCCGAGGATTGAAGCTTAACTTAGTTATATATAAATTAAAACCTAAAAACTAAAACAAAAACGTCAACTAAAAAGGTATAAACAAGACATCGTCACAAAATAAAATCGGTTTTCGTATAACCGGAGTCACACGTCTTTAAGGAATAAATCGAAGAGATTACGAACTATAAGTGAGCTCAACTGCACTGCAGCGTAGCAACCAGAAATTATCTTGCTGATTCAAAACGTTCCATCTATGATCATCGCAGCAGCAAATGGAAACATAAACCCTCAGGGTAATTATGTAAAACAGTATCAGTAGCAACGACTTTCATTTTGACGGTTCAACAACATTCATTGCTTTATTTACGTTTTTGAGCAGACAAATTTTTCGAACATATAAAGCAATGGATTATCAACATCCTTCAAAATTATTCAAATTGTCATTAAAAGTGTGTTACGCAATTAGGGTACAGTATCTAGTATCTACTGAAAAACTCCAAAACGTAAAGCACGTACACGGCGTTTATTAATGTCGCTTTTTATTCACAAATGTTGTTAGTCCGTCAGAGGGCAGAGTCGTATGCACAGAATTCTGATGGCGAACATTTGCATTGCAGATACGTAGGAACAACGCTATCTAGCCGCGTACCGCACACACGACAGGATTTAGCACTCGCAGATTATAGTAGCAAATTACCATGGAACCTAAACAACATGCTGGGTCGTTACCGTAAAATGGCTTTAAAACTATTTGCATAATTGACTGCGGTGTGGCTGTTATTTGTTAAGTTTTAAAAATATGATCGGATGTCATTGGCTTTCACGTAATGATTCCTGTTCATAATAGGAAAGAGTTTTCAAGATGCTAACTGAAATCAGCTTATCCTGTAGGCTGGGACACAGGCCTCCTCTCAGTGAGAGAGAGTTTGAGATGCAACGGTACCCCAGTAATCCAGAGACTGAGATGTAAAGTCAGGGAAAAAAAGCCAGGGAAAATTATTTTGTTGAGCAAATTGACTATATCTACCAACTTAAACTGTCCATGTATTTCGTATTGAAAACATAACTGTCAGTCTTTGTGTGAAATGGTTATAAATGATAAATGATTTTATTTCTGTAAGTAGGTTTGCACAAACACTTTTACACGTCAATCATATTTTAAAAACTAGATGAGGTCGGCGTTTCCTATCTGATAAACCCTCATCTGTTTGTCAAGCTTATTAAGTTCGGTAACAATAGAAAAAGTATGTCTCATTAGAGACAGGAGCTCATAACACGGCAAATTGACGTAGGGTGTCAATTTGCTCAACAATGAATTCCACTGACTGTGTATGGGTGGGTTAAAGGCAAGTGATAATTATTAATAACAATTATTTATTCATGATAATTCTCCCACACAATCGTAATAAGCATAATTACCTACTAAACCGACAGATGTGACAAAAATGAATTGTAATAAAAAAAACATAATTGTGCCAAAACATATATTTCATTCAGGCAAATGATTTCCCCATTGAAGCCTTCGCTGGTGGCGGTAATTTAATCAATAGGTTTAGACCATTAAAATGTTCCATAGGCAAGCAGACTGCGTTCCTATTTGAAAGTCTATAGGTATGTGTGACTATATGCATATTTATGACGCTACCCTAGGAGCAAAATAACTGGACCGAATTCGATGGAAGAGATATCTATCTCTTCATTGGAACGACGGACGCTTGAATTATGTATTTTTCGATACTTGCGGTTCTAGTTTTCCAAGTTCTATCTAAGATTATAAATAGGTAAAGTACAATATGAATGAGCATAGTTCCACCGATCTGACCGAAAGTATTCCAAAGCTGTTTAATAAAAAAAAATATTAGTAGTAGTTTATCTTCGTGCACGTATGTTCGTGACAAATATATTTTGACAATAAACCTATTTTTCTTTCTTCTCCTTTGTTTCTATTCGTATAGCTAATTTGGGATTTACTTAGTAAATACTTAGTAGGAATTTACAAAATACCATATACTTAAAATAAAATCGTAGCTTTGCCTTATACTTTACAAAAATATTACTGATTTTTCAATCGACAGATAATTTTTATTCGTGGAATAAAATTGACGTCTGACAGTTTTTGTATGAAATAATTGTCAATAATTCAAAATTATTCCTTTGATAAAATTATCTGGCGTTGGAAAAATCAGCCCCTAATCAAACATTATGCGGCACCTACAAATAATTTTAACTTACCACTCCATAAACCATAATACCAAAAGCTTGTGAAGATAATTACACAATATTTATCAATCTGTAGTTTATAAGACGGGTATCACATCTCCGCCGCGAAACCATAGCAGCGAAACCACAGGAGTTCCGCCACGAGAGCCGTTCCACGTGGTGCAGTGCGGCGCCGCACCGCTCTTAATTTTGTACTGACTGTCGTAGAGAAGGGCAAGCCAACACTCTTTTCGTCGCCGCTGCGGGACCGCGACGCCGGCCGTTGTATTAACGTTGCGACGAGATATTTTGCGAACGGCTCATACACCTCCGCGCTGCGGTGCCACGTTTATTTCGGACGTATCTGTGGCAAACGACAAGAAAACTTTTTTTTTATATAAATAAAATGGTTGGAAAAACCATTTACTAAGTCGAAAGCGACGACAATTTGCTCCAATTGCTGCAATTTAACTGAATCTCATGAGGTTCCGTTACTTGAATCGCTAGATAATGTAGAAATGTTTCTTAGCGGAATTCGTTAAGGGTTTCCCATTATTATTTTCGCGGCGGAGGTGTGTTACTGCCCTAAACAAAGCACTGTCGTAAACATTTTCTGTGGTCGCCACAAGAAGCTTCTTTGCTCAGATGGGACTCTTCAGGAGATGTACCCACCACAGACTGACCTACGTTCTTATACTAATACCTTCACCTTCTTTCACGCTAAGCTGATTACTTGCTCAACAAAAAGCTTTGTTTACCATTCCTTTGGTTGTTTCAGACCTTTGCCTATTGCGGGTATTTAAGAAGATAAGTAGTCGTAAGGAGATTACGAACGGAGTGTTAAAGTTTTCTTTATCTAAACTTATTAAGTGTCTAGAGCAGAATTTACATTACGAAACTGGTTGTGCAAAATTGGATTCATGACATCATAAAACGGCTTAATGGTCGATTCGCACGAATTTGATCGCCCGAAACATTATTTTTTCTACAGGCGACTCGCACGAAGTTAATTTATTTGTAAATTTAATGCAATGAAGTTCAGAAAAAAGTACTCGTTGTTGTCGTCTCGCCTACAAATAAATTAACTTTGCGCGAGTCGCCTATAGAAAAAATAATATTATTTAAAAGTGACGAGATTGCACTTTTCGGGTGAGTGAATTCGTCCGAATCGACTAATAATCCCATAAAACTAATGCATGCCTGATGAAATTATCTATTTACATGTAAAAAAAATCAGTAACACTAATGTCATGAAACTAATTTTGCGTGACTAGTTTCATATTGTCAATTCGGCTAAGTTATTCTATCTTAGTAGAGAAATTGTCTTTTTTTTTAGGGTGGGAAATCATAAAATGGCTCCTCCCGCTCTGGGTGGAGCGGAAGAGAGTGTCAGACTCTTACTGACTAAAACCCACCCGTGTTCCTTCCTTAGCCCTTTATGTTACTTTTTTTAACGGTAACCCTTTTGACAATCCCGCTACTAGAGAAATTGTCTAAGGTACGAATTCAGGGTTACGCCAACGCTTGGGAAAGGTACAGACGCCAGCACATCAAGCTACCCGAAACTGTCAAACTTTCCCAATCAAGTTTGAACCTTATACTTTAGCGATAAAGTTGAAAATCTATTAAAGAAATTTGACAGATTGTAGTAGCTTGATGTGCTAGCATCTGTACACACACATAGATACATAAACTCACGCCTTCTTCCCATAGAGTTAGGCGAAAACTACGGTAAGACGGGCGTCAGCAGATGTCACTTGTGGAAAAGACCCAATACGGGTAAAGTTTGTCTTTTAGTCCGTCATTATAAGGCACAATAAAATTTGGAAATCCATTTCCACATCAATCAACATACGTCGTACCACTGTTTTGTCCATATATTTTTTCAACAGTCTCTGTCCGAGGTGTGATTTCAGGTTACGCTTGGAAAAATTATGACTTATGTAAAAAGTACCAATCATGTTATAAGTTTGTATTTTAGTCCGTCATCATAAGGTAGGTACAATAACATTTGGAAATTCCATGTCCATATCAATCAACATAACCTCGTACCACTGCTTTGTCTACGTACATATTTTTAAAACACTCTCCTTTTATCGTTCAACCTTTTCTCAAACATAATAAACATTTCAAGAACAAGGCAACACCAAACACTACCGTAGCTCGATCACTGGACAAGAAATTTATCGTCGAGAATAAAATTTATTGTATTCAAAAATCGTTCTCCGTTCGTAAAATAAATCACGGGATTAAAAAGCTAAAAACGGCAAGGGGGCCGGGTTAGCTATATATTATCATGGTGGAAGGTTGATCGCCTATCGAGAAACAGGAATAAACTGTAGAAGATGTCTGGTGGCGCCATCTGTTGTCGTCGTGACTGATTTATTAAGTGAACAGGGGTCTTTTTAGGTGCACTAAAGTGCACGCAATAATGTGGTTTGGGAATAAAAGATTTCTGTAATATGTTAAAAATGTATTTAAGTTCAAACTAGTAAAAAGCTTCTATTTAAATCCAGATAGGATTTCTTTTAAAATGTTATATTAGGTCGGGGAAAATGTTTTTTCGTATTTTATAGATATGACGTTGTAGTAAAATCTCTTTGGCTGTATCTGGCTGGTATTGATACCATTAAATAGATGACATTTTAAAAAAGAAAAATAAAAAGTAAAAACAATTTCCCGCCACTTTTCAATTGTTTTTCTTTCTGCCAAAATGAGTGAATTTAACGAAGAAATTCGATACATTTTGAAATTGTATAAAAAATACGAAAAAAGTTCCCCAAACTATTATAATGAACAGTATCACACATCAAAGAATGCTACTAGATGGACGGAGATCATTCTAATTCCAAGGATCACGTCCAAACACGCTTTAATCTTACTTTCATCAGAAGAAACCCTATAATTCTTTATTTGGTAATGTCTCACGAAGGGAAAGTTATACGAAAACCTAATCTTCTTTATTGTTAGAAGAATAAGGCCTCAAGATGGGAGAAGACTTTTGAGAGTACAACACGCACGCTACAAGTACCTACGCACCTAATCATTTACCCTCCGCGATATTAGTGTAGGTCCCGTAATTCATTCTTGCATGCGTCCAACATAAATTGAACCTTACATACCTTTCTTCAGAATATAAATTCCAATGACACTCGTATATCAACTTCCACTGGTGTGGTGCCTCTGTTTCGGAAACTATAACCAAGTTACAGTCTCTTTTTATTGTGACTGTGTACTGTGTAAAGAAAAACAACCAGCCACAACAATTTGTGCCATTTCTCGAACAACGGCAATCCGCTGTTCGAGAAATGGCAATAAAGTATTGAATTTATACCAGAGAACCGATCTCCATCTTGTGTTTACTGTTTGACAATAATATTATATGGGCATAAAAAGTATTGTATTAGCTTTCGTACGATAAGTTTTTTTACTGCCCACTTATAATAAAGCGAACAAAAGAGCGCCCGAACTTCTAGACTGAAAAATGAGCCGTTAGCCATTCGAACAACAAACAACTTTTTCGCGATCGTTCAAAAGTTGTGAACTTCTCCAAATATTGAGCATTATTCTTGGGCATAACAAGTGAAGTTAGGCCAGGTATCCCGCAAGAACTTGAAACATGGATTGAAGAGCAATTTTGTAAATCGCTTCAACGAATACGTATGGTTCGTAACTTGGAAAGTTTGCTCGGATGGTGCTTTAATGCCCATTTAGGTAGAAATTGATCGCTTACGTTCGTGTTGAGGAGCTGAGATTCAAATAAATAGGCCTTAAAATGCAAGTTGGTGTGAAAGAAAATCCATTACGCCTTAAGTGGTGGTAACAAGATCGGCCCCGAGGTCAATAAAGGGGATCCAAGCGTTTATGGTGCAATGAGGAGGACCATTTGAATGAAAATACATTTCATGACCATCCTATCCGGCTGTAAGCAGTAAAATCATGTCGTTGCTATCTTTATTAGGGTTTTTATGACCTCCAAACGGTATAGTCAGAATACACTACAGTCAGGACAAAGAATTATAGAAAGAATCCACAGTGGATCATGAATTAATCTTTTTGCATACTACTGCTCGTATCTTAATTGTTTTATCTTACATTCGAGTCTATAGCATTAGCCTTCTCTCTGATCTTAAAATGAGTAATCACAAGCTTGGGCATGTATCATGAGGGTCTGGGTTTGATTACCAGGCATTGTTATTGGGATTTATGGCGACAGGTTCATCCCGTATCACATGGGGGCTATCTCAGGATCCACGACGTCCTTCGTCGAGCATTGGGTGGACAAAAGCTAATCTAAAATGAGTATCCCAGTTCTTTTTGAGGTGAATGGCATGCCGACCGCTCGCAGGCCATGTTTTGCCCTTTATGAAAACACCGATACCTAACGAGGTGTCTTCATAGAACAAAATAAATCGCCACTTACGTAATTACGTAACTTACATTGAAATTAAGAAATTATTTATTTTTAACTTTAGGAATATTGATAAAATAAACTAAGGAAAAGAAAAAACAAAGAAAATGCGTTTATTTGCGGTAAACATGATGCAAAGAAATAACACAAAAAATATCATTAACGCAAAATGGCCACCGCTTACCATATGCGAGACAGAGCCCCAGCGTTGGTTTTTTTTTAGTGACAGCCCGCGTTATGTGATGAATGACGAAGAGAAAAAATTTCAAAGAACCTGCTTTTCAATAAACCGCGCGGATAGAAAAAAAACGGACAGCTTCTCACGTTTAAATTAAGAAAGATTTATTTCCAACTTTGGATATCTTGATCATGTAAAGTTTCTTCGTATTAAGCGTGCCTGCGAATTAGGGTTAGACGAAATTCGCGAAATTAACTAATCGAACAAAGTTAGCAGCCATATTTTGAAGTGGGTATGGTAGCGTAGCAGAAACGTTAATGTTTTTGAAGTAGTAATACCTAAAGAAAATTAGTTAGTACTTATACCGTGATAGTTCTCGTAATTTTGTTAATGTATATTATTAAAATTGATAGAAAGATTGATAGTTAGTCGCTCATATAAAATACTGGTATTCAGCTGCATCCGGTTAGACTGGAATCCGCCCCCGACTATTATATTCGGCGGATTGTAAACTGATTGATATTATTAAAATTGAATGTTTCGATGTTATCATTTACAACAAACAGTAAATCAGATATGTATCATGTTGATTTTTAATCATTTACTGGAAATAGGATTTGAATTTTATTTTCAACAAGCTCTTATCAAAACGTGGATCAGTAATCCACACACGCGGTAGGCAGATGTAAATAAATGTCTCTGTTCCTCTGTTTACTCTGTCTGACCATAAAGAATTAATCAAACTGAACCGAACTAAAAGAAGAAAAAAACGTTTATTGGCATTATAGAAAAAGAATACGTCCTTAAAACTATAAAAACAGAACAACTATTGTTATTGCCCAAAAGGGTAATAATAGAACTAAAGAAGGGGAACTAATGGTGCACGCAGTTTAAACAGGGCTCAATGTCTCGAAAGAACTAGAATGGAAAGATACAACGGCCGGTTGCAGTAAACAGATTAGTTTTGCTACAAAGATAAAAGAGATAGCAGAATTAAAAGTAAAACAAAGTTAAAGTTAGAAAAAGGTTTTACATATCCAGGTTTTATGCTGAGCGGTCGCCATTTTGCGTAGATGTGACGCATGTATTTCCCCAAAATATGTATTTTTTTGTCTTCTTTATATGCGTCATGTTTACCGCAAATAAACGTATTTTCTTTCTTTATTTCATTTTCCTAGCCCTACCGGAACCTAGGTATCTGTTAACACGGGGAAAACGGATGCACCACGGTTAAGTGAGCATACAGCAAACTGAAAATTGTGCTCAACCCATTCACCTCATTACACGAGCCATCGCAACAAACATTTGCATACATTTACAGTAAAGATGATATAATATTTAAACAACATTATATTAGCATATTGCGAGAGCCGGCTATAGAAATTAAATCTGAATGTAAATCCCGGTAATATCATTTAACGGCGTGTGCTGGCCTAGCCTTTTTCCAGACAGTCCCTTTTTATGTTTTAACTTGAATGTGATACGACGGCCAAGTCCACCATTATTAAAATAACCCAGGGGCTAAAAGGATAATTAAATTGTGAAAATGTTTTCCACGTTATTCTGAGAATTGTTTTATTTTCAGGAATAAAGGACTGTTCAAAATGAGGCGAATCCCGTGCGGGACGTGTGACGCGACCGCGCGCGTCTATTTTTTCAATAATTTGGATGTCACGCGACTAATCACGTAAGTTATATTTAACAAGTTAGTTGACACAATCGGCGCGAGTGAATTTGGTTTATCCTGCATTCCGCGCGGGATTCGCCTCGGTTTTATCAGAGCTTAAACGATTTTTGTTTATATATGGTCCTGTTAAATTCCGGGATATCCTAGAGTTTTATTATTGTACCTATTGTAGTTAAATGCATCATAATCATCATAACTTTCAAACTCAATTCTTATTTAAATAAAAGCTGTTTTTCTTTTATTTTTTACACTGAACTACCTATACACCAGCCTCAGAATACAGAACAAACTACTAGCTATTTTATATAGGTACGGTATGAACACAGAACACGAGCAGCTTCAGAAGTACCTACATAATGATACTATACAAACAGTTTTGGTGACTACCGAGATCACGACTAAACTCTTATTAGTCGTCATTTCATACTTCTCTAAGTATGGATGAAAAAGACATGTTGCGCCCGCGCCGACCCCAAATAAATTGGGATAAGGGCGGGAGAATGATGATGATGACAAACAGTTTTGCACGCTGATACAAAATGTAAAGAAAGACTTTTTTTTAATCCAAGTAAAAATGTCAGCAAATTAAATTAGCTAAGATAGTCCCAACAAACTGAGCCTTGCATAAAATCTTTGCTTAATCCGAGCTCTAAAATAAAGCTCCCTCTAAGCCTTTTATGAGCAGCCATGTATTTCTTAAAACAATTAATGTCGTTCCATAGCTGCGTCAAGGCTCTCGCAGACAGGCACGACGCGACGGTGCGACGCGATTCTGGTAGACCAATTTCCATGAAGTTTTCATAGAAATTGTTCTGCTAGAGTCGCGTCGTGCCAGTCTGTGGGAGCCTTAATGGTTGGAGAAGTTTTCTCAAAGGCTTACCATGGATGTCGTTTCCTTAAAGGATTAGCCAAACTACTTTGTTACTGTTGCTCGACTGTGATATTTGTCGGCACAGCGTTGTTGCTTAATTAATAAAAGGATAGAGGATTAGCCCTATTACCTACTCTTGTTTTTATTCAGCGTTTGTATACGAACTGACGACGGCGCCATGACAGTGTAACTAAGCGCAATGCTAACAATTATAAAGAGCTCTAAGATAAACATAAAACCTTATCTGTCGCTCAGTTGATTGCGTGACCAACCGGACCCCAGGTACCAGAAGTACGTCATTGGTTGCACCGGCATAATTATGTCGCACGGGTTGATCATCAGGTTGAGCTAGCTTGCCGCGGTTAGTCCGTGGATGGGTTACCATCTTTACATACCAAGACCCCTCCGTGCCTCGGAAGGGCCCGTGTGTCATTCGTGGATTTTTGACAGTCGTTACGTGTCGTCAAAAACCCGAAATTCGGACAACCAGTCTTACCAAGGGATATAGTATTACCCAGTAACTGGGCTGTGAAGGTCAGAAAACCAGCCGCTCTATGTGCAGTACTGTTATTCGGGTGCATCTGGTTGGACTGGAATTCGGGAAGGGGCTGGGCAGTTGATGGTCTCGGTGAAATGTTGTCCTAATAGGTACTTACCATTTTCAAAACTGCAGGATAGTATGAAAAGACAGTTTAAATCTTTAGAAATGTTAACGGGATCCTTTTTAGCACCTTCAACAATACAAGTAATAAAAACAAACTTGTATCATAATTCAAAGGGACCAGTCCCTCCCTGAATAACAATGTGATGAAATTTATTACTCAATGAACAGTAGATTTATATTTCTCCTGGAAGATCCCGGGAGGGAACTTTCAAAACTCTCCAAAATGATTTGCGGACTCAGATGAATGTTGGGTCAAAGAAATATCCGTCGGTCTTGGGTTTTAATTTTTCTTTGTTTATTTACAAAGTTAATTTAAAAATCTACAATCATAAATTATTTAAAATATATCTACACACTTTCATTAAATTATACTTATTAGTAACAGGCTCTTGACGGATCTAGGAAATAATCAAGAAGCTCTTCGTCGTAAATCTTCTCTGTCTCGTCATTATAATTCAATGCTTCACAAACACGACACAAATGGTAAGATTTTGTTCCAAAGTATCCATGCTCATTGACTATTTTGAAATGATTCCTCCACATATGCATAGTAAAAATTAGTTCAGTACTATCCGCTAAAGTGTTCATATCCTTTGCGAGTGATTCTATATTTGTTTCCTCGTCAGCGTGTAGATAGGAATTTGGTGGCAGAAGGCTCGTGACGTCTTCGATTGTAGGACCGAAAATGACTGGTATAGCTCCTTTTGAATAAGCATGGTAAAACACCTTCTCGGTCAAGTATTGGAAACAACTTGTATTTTCTAATACTAAATAAAATATATAATCTGCAATTGGGTCGCAATCTAATGTAAAATGTCCAGGGCAACTGAAATAAAATATAATTTTGGTTTGAAATATTTTATAGGTTACAGTTCCAGACAGTTATTAAAAAAAATTGTAGCTTTTATTATGTCACATTTACTGACAAAAGATTTCATATCATTTTAAACTAGCTGTGCCCGCGACGTCGTTCACGTGCATGTCGGAAAACAAAATGGATTTCATGGTATGGAGTAACGAAGGCTACTTTTGTTTTTCTAAAATAAAGTAAGCCTAATTTACTCCTTATAACACCAGCTATCAGCCAGTGAAAGTCCCATCAAAATCGGTCCAACTCCAACCGTCTCGGAGATTATCCGGAACAAACAGACAGACAGATAAAATAAAAAATAAAAATTTAAGTGCCGTATTTACTTTCATAAGCATTTAGTAAAAATCTGTGATTTTGACAAACTACTGGTATTTATTTGGTATTATACATATAATTGGTGATTAAAAACCTTTTGTATACCACAAATTTATCACCCCCACCACCACCTTGAGTGTGTAACGTTTGACATAATAACAAAAATTCTAATGACCTAATTTCATTTAATATACTTTTCTTTAATATAACGATGAAATTAAATAATGAATTATTGATATATGTAATTTCATTTTCCCTAATTTTATATGGTATAATGGACATTTTCTATAATGCACATTTGAATTAATATTCATTTAGTATATTTATATATTCAAAATGTATAAGTAACGTTTAACATAATTTAGAATCGTCTACTTGTTTTTGTATATTTTTACAAAACAGATTAGATTTTAAACGCCTGCCATTTTCGCTAGGTTAGGTTAGAACAGTGACCATTAACGCGCTAAGGCGAGCGAGTGAAGCGAGCGACGAGCGTGCCGCGGCAGCGGCTGTTGTTCAATCATTTGGGTTAGATGAAGTTATAACACTATGATGTTTCCTGATATTACTTACTTATTCATTACAGAAAATTAGTAAAAATAAAAATTAGCTCAACTGAACGTTTTATAAAAAGAGCATTATCCAAATTGGCGATTATATGTAATGAACGTTATACAAACTGTTATTAGAGCAACAGAAGGTTATATGAAATACTATCTTCTGCCCGCGACTTCGTCCGCGTGAAATTCGTACTTTCCTCGGAAATTTTCGAAAATGTATGTATGATTTTTATCATTTATTTAGATAAGTATTCGGGCCAATTTTTAAGTTTATAGATCAAAGGAATCAGATTTTTCAAATAAACTGTATCCCCGCTTTCACCCCACAGGGGTGGAATTTCGAAATTTTTTTTGGGATGTGATCATTACTTGACTCTAAAATGTATTTATACGAATTTTCGAGTTAATCAAGCCACGCAGTAAAATCATCCCCTTAAACTTTATTACTTACCCTTTTCCACCTTGGTAAGAGTCGATTTTTGAAAAATCCTAAAACACATACTTTTTTTGTTTTAGTAGTACCGAGTTTCGAGTTAATCCGACAGCCGGTTACATATTTTTCTAACAATCAACTTTGTCACCCCTAACACCTCTGGAAGGGTTTTATTTTTAAACTAAAGGTGACAATCTTTATTATTTACTAAGCCAAATGTTGACAAGTTTAAGTTTATTAACCAAATGAATAATATTTTTCATATAAACTGTATTCCCGCTTTTCACCCCCACAGGGGTGGAATTTCGAAAAATTGTTTGGGATGTGTACTTGACTCAAAGATTATATATACGAATTTTTGAGTTAATCAAACCACACAGTAAAATCATTCCCTGTATAATTAACTACCCCTTTTCACCCCGTTAAGGGTAGATTTTCGAAAAACCCTGATACACGTTATTCTTTATTTTTGGTCTTAAGTATAAATACCGTGTTTCCAGGTAATCGGACCACGCGTTAAAATTCTTCCATACAAATTTTGACACCCCCCAATCCGCCTTAAGGCGGTAGTATAGAAAAATGAAAAATGCCAAACTTCATAATTTACTTAGATAAGTATTCGTGCCAAGTTTCAAGGTAATTAACTCAAGGAATAAGATTTTTCATATAAAAAAAATCCCCCTTTTCACCCCCTTAAAGGTTGAATTTCCAAAAACCCGTTCTTCTTGGATAGGTACCTACTCTTCACAAAGAACACACCCTCACATATTCATGTCCCTAGGACCAGCGGTTTAGGCTGTGCGTTGATATCTCAGTCAGGTCATTGAATTTTATATAGATAACATGCGATCACATGAAATTAGGTTTATAGCATATGAAAATCATATCATGTGAACGTTATTTCAAGTGATATTATACTAGATCTGTTATTATGCCATATAATTATTACACACCCCACCACCTTGCATCACCTTTGTACCTACTTTTATGTTTCTTTTTCTTGTCTGTTTATATAATTATGTGGTTATAACATAAATGGTAAAATAAATAAATAATTTCGGTTAATAACTTATTTCACACAGAATAAAATCGAATTAGGTAAGCAAGCATCGTACTTTACGGTTACCGATAATATCTTACCTCGTTTTATATATTTCTTGTTCCGAACACGCTCCATAAACATCAATTTCAACAAATTTACTTAACTTTTCCAAAAAGTCGTTTCTAGCTTTGACACCACAATTTGACATTAGTACTGCGGCTATTCTGCCGCGGCGATGTTTTCTTCTCCAGTTTGGAATCATTTCAGCAAGATCATGCAAGGACTTATATTCTGTATTTACAGGCGCATCTAGTGGAATCACTCGACCGTATGGAACAGGCACGTCCGCATCGGTCCTGAAAAATAAATGATAATGTTTTAGTGGGAAAAATATCATCCGTCGTCCATTACTCATGTGAGACTCGAAGAGAGAGAAGGGGTTCGGAAAAAATCACGAAATGTCACAGGGGGCGGGGGGGAGTAGTTGGATATCACGTGTAGGTATTTATTTTTTCGTTGAACGCGCAGTTCCTAAACTGAAAAAAATTAAATATTAATGTTGTTCACATGATTACACCTTTCCTTTATTATTTTTGTGCCCGTCAGAACAACCTGCAACCTTAATGTCTGTCTAGACATTTTTATCGCGCTGCTTATTTTTCAGAATTAAATTAGATTATACCTGAATTTAAACATAAAATATTTTTTTTTTTTTTAAGATACTTTGTACCAAAAAATACACGGGGTTTTTGGGTGTGGGTTACTCTAAAATCTTGCCGCGTACGAGTATCACCAGGGTGCAGGGGAAGGGGGTAAAGAGTTGTGTAAAAACGTGATTAATGGACGCCCCTAAGATGCGCACAGGCACGCACTACCTCATACCTGTTCGGCTTTGTGCGATCGGCTAAGGATTTCACAAGACATTCCCGATGAACATTAACCGATTGCCGTATTTAGTTACAACTTACAATAATGTGCAAACATCATTATTGTAAGTTGTATCATGTTGTTGTTGTATTCATTACACACAAACTCACTCATTCTTCCCTTGGTAGTAGGCAGAAACTACAGAATGCCACCTGCTTCGATCCTGACATACTCCTTTTGTTTCGTTTACGTTCAAACGTCCAGTCATACACGCATGCTGGTTGCGAGTACACGCACCAGAAGTTTCTGAAGAACATCACAAATAAGTTCACTATAATTATGTCCTTCTAGGGCATGCCCTCACGGCGTTTCCACTCACATCTGCCTTGTAATTGTTGCAAATACCTTTTATATTATATTAATTATAAACAGGGTTACGAATATTTCGCAACTAAAAAGTCAAATATCCCATAAATATGTATAAACTCAAAACTCAAAATTTCGCTTTTATTCGCAAAAAAAAAAAATTAAAATCACGGATAAATTATTTGCATAATCATTCCAGAAACTAACTATTGAAAAAAAATTGCTAAAAGCTAACATTGTGGCACAATTGTGGTTTCTATTTCGGTCATTTATGCCAATATTGTACCTAGATACTAAAATATCTTCTAGCGTCTACACTGTTGACTGGGCTGCATATGGAGGCTTTGTATAGATGCATTTGCAAATCTAGAGTAGCTCCATTTTGTCACCACTAAAATCTGTAGGACGAAGACGGGAGTTTATTGTTGAATAATAATTGAACTAGTACAATTACTTAGCAGCTGCCCATGGAAATGAGCATATCCATAGCTAAGAGTTCATCCTGTGGTATCTCTTTGAAGAATGGTAAAATATAGGTTTAAAAAATGTACCTATTTCTTCAAAATTGCGTGGCAAAGTATAGAAAGCACAATATTTCGGACTAGTTAGTAAATTTTGCATGTATCGCTATTTAGTGAATTTCGCATTTGTCGCATCTATTTCTTAAAAACGAAAATAACGTATCCCTGATTATAAAACAATGTTTAACAAGCAGCGTGCTATGATATGATGACTAAGTAACAATTTAGTTGTTACTTTGATGTTGGTGTAGTCTTTAACAAATAAGAACTTAAAAAATAAACCTACCGATAAGTCATAGACCAATTGAATACATTATAAAGACTGTCCAAGCTAGGTTTTTGTTTCGCCAATGAAAATGCATTCTTAGGAGACTCGTCGTTTATAAATATCCATCTTTGTGTCCGGTTTCTATTTTTGACTTTAGGTACAACTCCTCTCTGCAAATGTACTAGGACAGCATCTGCTGTACCTATCAAGCTCTCATTGCCAGAAAAAATACAGTTTTTCACACTGCACTCTTCTAGTAACTTACTTTCTTTGTCTCTGTAAATAGAATAAAAATCCATGATTAGATATGATGTAGATATCATATTTTCTTAAATTCATTTACTGACAGTAGACAACACACGGCTACGATAATAAAATAAAACAACAGACTTCTAAAAAAACACTTCATAGTGAAAAATTACTTTAATTTCGATAGTCCGTGTCTTTGGTTTTGTATTTTCGTTTTTTGCCACCGACATCCGAAATTAAACTTATTTTTCACTTTGTAGTTTTTTTTTGGAAGTCAGTTATTTTTTTTTTTTGTTATAAACTTTTTATTTTCACTTTTTAGTTGTGGAACCTACCCCACACAAATTCGTATGTCATTTCCTAAGTAAATAAGAGTGACAGGAAATTATTATTATAACATCATCAACAGGTAGAAAAAATACGTATTATTGAAGCTAGCTCTAAAACCACTCATCAGACCTTGACCAAATTTATATGGGACCCATTTTTGTATACCTTTTCAAATAAAATAAATTTTCAAATCGAGTTATACCTATATTATGACGGAAGAGGTAAGAAATAAAAAAAATACAAACGAATTAAGAACCTCCTCCTTTTTTTGAAGTCGGTTAAAAACAAAGAGACACTCAAGCATCAAAGTACTCTTCCACATAGTTGTCATCCGCAAAAGTATGATAAATTATTTAACATCTGTTTCACATCTGTTCACACAATACTTAGATAATCATAAAATATACATGATTCATAATATAACAGTGTTCCATTCAGTTATATAACTAACCTTGGATGATGAATGGAAGTATTTCATATAATTTAAACAGTTTAGGAGTAAATAGCAGTCACACATTTTCACGAGGCTCAAACATAAATTAAAAACATAAAAAAATAAAAGAGAATAATGGTCAAATTGTCCTTCTGTCTGCGAATTACTACAAACTGCCATCAGTAATGTGCCAGGCATGGCTCCTCTCAATCCCATTCTTGGTATTCCCTTGTGTTTATAAGGGACGCCTATCAAATCAAATCAAATCAAAAATCATTTATTCAAACTAGGCTGAGAATCAGCATTTTTCGAACGTCAAAATTACTAAAGACAGTCCCCCAAAACGCCCCCTTCACCAATTCCTAGTGCTTTCGCTGGGGAGAAGAAGTAGCGCAACAAACTCCCCAGCAGGAGCCTATGTTCAGCAGCTCATCGATTGGCTGAAGGGCAACACCGGAGACAGGAAGCACAGCAGTCAGCTTCAAAAATATGTCTCTACTTATACATCGACAAAAATAATTTGCATTCATACATACGCTTACGTTTTCTTCCCATGGCGATAGGTAGTAACTACACAACGTCACCTGTTACGATCCTCACATATTCCAAGAATTCATTTAATTGTCATCATCTGCCTAGCCTTTTTCCAACTATCTTGAGGTCGGCTTCCAGTCTAACGGGATGCAGCTGAATACCAGCATTTTACATAGAGCGACTGCCTATCCGACCTCCACAAACCAGTTACTGGGTAATTACGCTACCCCTTGGTAAGACTGGTTGTCCGACTTTCGGGCTTCTGACAACCCGTAACGACTGTCAAAACTCCACGAATGACAGCCGGGACCAACGGCTTAACGTGCTTTCCGAGGCATGGAGGGTTCTCGGTATGTATAGTCACCCATCCACAGAACAACCGCGGCAAGCGTAGCTTAACCTGATCGATCGTCCTGTGCGGCTGTTATTATTTAGCCATGGGCCTCTCAATTCCTTTAATTGTCTCCAATCTTTATTCCATAATGTTGCATTCATGTGTAGCCACAAAACATTACACATTGCGTAGCCGTACATTGATTCAGTATAATGAATGGATGATTGGCAACATTGCTCGCAGAACAGATGGCAGATGGGGCGGAAAGGTTCTGTAGTGGCCACCGCGTACAGGAAGACGTAGCGTTAGAAGGCCTCTCACAAGGTGGACCGACCGTGTGAAGGCCGCAGGAATCCGCTGAATGCGGGTAGCACAGAACCGGTCGAAGTAGCGGTGCTTGGGCGAGGCCCATGTAGTGGACGTCTTTTAGATGAAATTATAATGATGACAGTATCATGGAACACAAATTGTAAACAATCAAATGATTTCACGTCGATGTATAGGTACATCTTTTTGAGGCTGATTCTAAAATATCTGCGCGCCAATATTTTATCAGTGTTGGACTAGCCTCTCATCTGACACAACATGGGCTTGTATTATCAATACCAGCAACAACCATAACCAGAGGAAGTATCCGAATTTACTTGTTAAAACAAAAAAAAAACGCTTTCATTTGTAACGCACAAAAAAAAACAAAAAATCCTATTGTTACTTATTATGTTATAGCTGTAGGTCACTGTGAGTACAGTCACGAGCATAACTGAAATAAATAAATTTATTTTTAAATAAAAATTGCAACGTTGAGAAAAGATCTAAGTCTAATTAGTATGTTTCGAAAACTCTATTTTCGCAACACCATGAAATATATAAGGTCTATCCATTCATATACCATTGGTAGGTATTCATCATTACGAACCACTTTTACTAAGGGATCAAACCAGAAATCGCGAAAAAAAATCAGCTGTTCCCTACATTTATGTTCGCATAACTCGTCCAAAATGTATGGAACAGCAGATTTTTGCGATTTTACGTTTTGTCCTATAGTAAAAGTTGTTCATAATGATGAGTACAATGACCCCTTCAGATATTTCGTGTATGAATAGATAGACCATATACGAGTATATCAATGCTTTAGGAGAAATTTGATTTTGAATATTGCTTGAGTGAGTGTAAGATATTTCTGCTCGTGACTGTACTTACGATTTGCATAATCTGGTTATGCATGGCCGCATGAATGATACACATTACACGCATAAAGCGTATACGATACGACAGAATCATACGTGAGTGGCGTTTCAAAACGAGGATTCGTTCTACGGATTAGGTACCTAAGGTCGACCACACATCACTGGTAAACATTCGACATTAAAAGCCCCTTTATGTCGTAGCAGTAAGGGTCATCTTCGCAATGCAAGTGTTACCACTGGTTTGTGGTTGACTGTACCTACTAAAGCATCTTGCTTTTGAAGTTAAAAGCAGCGAATTGTTCATGGATAGAGATATTTCGAAAACTTGAAGTTTGAAGTCTGCATACTTCCGAAACAAATAGGTATAAAGGTTTAATATATACCTACATCGTACAATATCTTAGATAAGTAAAATTGTAAAATATTGAATTTAACCTATATGTTCAGTTCAGGCACCTAGGGCCGTATTATGACGTAATTTTTCCAGTGTAAGAGAGAGACGAAGCTATAGAAGGCCGATAGCACCATCTCTTATTGGCAGTGGAATAATGATGACGTTAATCCTACTATCCTATCCTACTATAGATAATCCTACTATCCTACTAATATTATAAACGCGAAAGTTTGCGAGGATGGATGGATGTTTGTTACTCTTTCACGCAAAAACTACTAAACGGATTTTGATGAAACTTAACAGTAATATAGCTTATACATCAGAATAAGCGCGCCCGCACACGGCATACTTTTTGTAGGTCCAACAATCGGTCAGATTATTTCGCCCTATGTTATTTAGACCGACTTTTTGTAGGACGTGTGTATTGCACTATTGCCATCAGTACGTTCTACTTTTCTCCTACAAAAATTGGTCTCCGATTATCGGACGTGGGCGGGCAGCCTAAAACACAGGATACTTTTTATCCCGATATTCCCACGGGATCGACACTTATGCAGTATGCTGGTGAAACCGCGGGGCACTGCTAGTACTTTATAATATGGCCCCAGCACCGATTATAATGGTACATTTTGTAGACAACCTATAAAGCAAATATATTTTCCCCGCGCATGTTATAACCTTTAAAATAATATGCTCGAGTTACCTACATCAGAATCAGACACCGTCTTTTAACGCTTTAATACTTAAAGTAAATACTTAACAAACCATCATTCTGACAAGGTCAGGTATCAAATCAGCTGATCCAATATAACGAAAAATAAAGGCAGACGGACTAATATGACCTCGCCAACGAAGTTATAAGATTACCTTGGTACCTATTAGGCAATGTCCCGCCGGGGTGTGAGGGATGAGCGGGCGGAAGAGTTGCTGGCAGCAATATGACTCATCTTTCGAGCAAAAGCACAAAAAAGACAGGTCAAGTCCGTAAGTCTTAATAGTTAAGTAGTCTTAGTAGTGAGTCTTGTAGTCTTAGAAGTCTAGGCAGTCTTTTTTTTTTGTGTATGGGAAATCATCTCCCGCTCCGGGTGGAGCGGAAGGGAGTGTCAGACTCTTACTGACTAAAACCCACCCGTGTTCCTTCCTTAGCCCTTCATGTTCCGGGGTAGCGGTAACCCTTTCAAACGATCCCGCTACTCCGGCAGGCTTCGGCCCTAAGGGGCCCCTTCTTTTATGCTGACATCTCTTTGAGGCGCGCGTGGAACACATACACGCCGTCCGGCACGGGCCTGGTCCTGATCGGACAGGCAGTCTTACACACAATTTATTCCAACGCAAACATCTTAAAATGCTTGTTGGTGTGGAAAGTAGCTGCTGTCTAAGTACGTAATACCTGTAGTTGCAGTTTATCAAGTCAAAAGTGTTTTTATTTCATCTTTGCCGATGGAATGAAGGAGCCTGTCCTTCACTTCTACCTACTACCTATTCCTTAAGGCCTTATTGTGCATGCTACTTTTGGAATTAGCTATGGGTGATTTCACAACAACATAATATCACGCTTGTAATCCTAATCCCCGGTGTTTTTCCAGTATTGGCATCGTCCTTCGGTGACTCTATTCGTTCTTATTCTTCGCAAAGTCACCATTACAGCAAATGCTACGATGCTGCATCGCAGTTAGCTGACTCGCTTTGAGAGTGGTATCCAAACTTACGTGCTTTCTATTTGTTGATCTTGTACCAATAGCGTAGCTCTAGCTGTCTCAAGCTTCAGAAACGGTTATTCCATTTATTCGTCCTAATAAATCCACCCTAAGGTGGATACGCGAAAACGCATGTCTGAAAATCCACCCTCTAAGCCTTTAAATTCCGTTTATCCTACTAGGCCTAGGGTGGATTCTCGGCATGCGTTTCCGCGTATCCACCTTAGGGTGGATTTTTTGGGGTGACTAAACGGAATAACCCTTCGGAAACTGACTTAATCGTTAATCGCCGATATTAAAAGCAGTATGTGTGCTTGCCAGGTTATAGGAGTTCTACGGACACAAAAATCACGTTAGTCAATAAGTAGTTATATGTACTCATACCCTGGCTTTCCAAAATTAAAAACGTGTCGTCTCTTGAGCCAATCCCAATATTTCCACACGAGGACCACAAATTTTCTGTTTGCATTGGGATTAGGTTCAGGAATTTCCTCCTGACCAAATAATATTCCACCTAATTTTGAGACGGGTGGTACCTGAAAAATGAAAAAATATTTTTAATTGTCTATTTAATTCTTAATCGGTATGCTGACTTAATTATTTCCGTAGGTTACATGTGCATCATACTAGTTGCACATCTCACATAAATACAGCAAGGACATCGACGCGAAACCAGAAGGCCAACCTGTAATTGAAAACGTTCAAAATCTAGTCACTATCTCATCTCAGCGACAATCAATGTCAAAAATGTAGGGATTTTAGAGGTATTTTTCCAGAACCTCAAAAATAGAATAGAGGTATTTTTGACAGATTGAGACTGAGATCAGACTGGGAACGTTACGTTCATTACGAGAACTGCCCCTCTGTTACTATGGATTCAGCACATGATTCTGAACCCGCTTTTTTTTTTTTTGTGGATGGGAAATCATCTAATGACTCCTCCCGCTCTGGTTGGAGCGGAAGGGAGTGTCAGACTGCCCCCTGAAATAAACTTTTCATTTATTTTGATCACGTAGTTATATATTATAGCACTTTTCTGTGAAACAGCCGATTTTTTTTATAACCAACAAACTACGCTAGGGGATTTAGAATCATATATGTTGAATTCATGTTTACAGTTTGAGCGTCGATGTCCTTGTCACTATGTATAAAAAAATATGGGTAGGTGTGTAAGTAAGATATCAATCTGCTGAGCCTTTTCCCAACTATGTTGGGGTCAGCTTCTAGTCTAACCTGTTGCAGTTGAACACCAATATTTTACATGGACCAACTGCCTACCTATCTGACCTCTTCAAACCAGTTACTGGAAAATACGATAAGTACCTCTTTGTTAAGACTGGTTGTTGGACGTTTTACGACTTTTGTCTAACTACCCGTCACGGGTTGCAAAGGTCTTTGAAAGACAGCTGAGACCAACAGTTAAATTTGCTTTCCGTGGCACGGAGGGGTCTCGATATGTAATGAATGGACACCCATCGACGGGCCGACCGCGGTAAGCGTAGCTTAACCTTCGTTCGACCCGTGCGGCTGCTATTATTTAGCTACAAGCCCCTCCGAGGTGAGCAAGACGTATTCATTTATTACCGCGTCCAGTGATGAAAATGAAAATGGAAACTCACAAGTCTAGATATGAGTATATGATCCGTTGAGCCAAAGAACCTACCTACTTCATCAATCTTATCATCAATTTTTAATAACCGTGGATTAACAATTAACGTCTTGATCAAAGAGCTAACAGCTACACGATCCTACCAGAGGAGCAATTCTAATCTCTGTCACAATCAATCTGTCAAAAATACAATCAATTTACATACGATTTTGACAAATTTCTGACATTAGTTGTCGCTGAGATGAATTTGCGATTTGAATATGAACGTTTTTTAAGTACGAAAATTGGCCTTCTGATTACACGTAGGTACAGTCGCCATCAGATATATTGTAGCAGACAAGGTGACCAAATACTTCTGAACAATTTAAAATGTCAATAAGTTCCATACACTACAAATTACCATTAATATCTGAACATTCATTACTTCATTCATATCTGAGCAGATGCTTGTCAATAATTTCTATACAAACAACTAACCAAAAATATCTGAACACTTACAACGTCAAGTGTATCTACGCAGACAAACACTGAGCTTACCTAACGCTGAGCTTGACGTTATAATTGTAAGTGTTCAGATATTTTTGGTTAGTTGTTTGTATAGAAATTATTGACAAGCATCTGCTCAGATATTAATGAAGTAATGAATGTTCAGATATTAATGGTAACTTGTAGTGTATGGAACTTATTGACATTTTAAATTGTTCAGAAGTATTTGGTCACCTTGTCTGCTACAATATATCTGATGGCGACTGTACGTACCTAAATAAAGTCCGACCGAATTACGTTTTAGGTTTTCGGCTATTTCAAAAACACATTTTCGGTGTGACTCTACATTTTATTGGTGATACTTAAATGATTTCATTTCTGTAAGTAGGTTTGTAAAAACACTTTTACACGTCAATCATATTTTATAAACTAGATGAGGTTGGCGTTTTCTATCTGACTATTCTGAGAAGAAAGACCGAAACAAACTCAGAGGTCACAGTCTCTTTAAAAGTCCTGACTTAATCTTGGTCAAATCATGTGATGACCATGTAGATTGAGGAATTTGAGGAAAGAATCACAGAGATTGAGTGGACCGTCCAGTCAGTGCACGCTTTTTGTGTTAGTATTTGTGTAGCCCAACTCAAACAAGTAGATCAATTTTAAAAAGTAATGAACATCCTTTGCACCTTGTTTGTGGAAAATTTGGCTTTAAACTGCTGCTGTTCAACATAGCTGGAAATATATTGGAAAGATAGAGACTACTTACGTCTGATTTTTTTTTGTTCTGTAATTTTATTTATGAATTGAACCGAACACTTACTGGCATTTGTAGTTACGGATGAATATTATTATCATCAAAATATTGAACTACTTACAGTGTGCTACCGCGATAATCATGACACTGCTTGGAATGGCACATATCATAACACATTGCTCCATATCAAGCTATACATTTTCAGTTTTATAGACACACATTATAATTATAGGTTCTTCATACTTACATGTGAAGACAGCATATACTGGAAATGTATAGCTTGATACGTCGTCGCGAGTACTTATATGTAGTCCAGACTGTACTGTGTATTGGAGGGGCTCGTGGCTAAGTAGTAACAGCCGCACAGGTCGATCGATCAGGTTAAGCTACGCTTGCCGCGGTTGGTCTGTGGATGGGTGACCATCTTTACATACCGAGACCCCTCCGTGCCTCGGAAAGCACGTTAAGCCGTTGGTCCCGGCTGTCATTCGTGGATCTTTGACAGTCGTTACGGGTAGTCAGAAGCCTGAAAGTCTGACAACCAGTCTTACCAAGGGGTATCGTATTACCCAGTAACTGGGTTGTGGAGGTCAGATAGGCAGTCGCTCCATGTAAAATACTGGTATTCAGCTGCATCCGGTTAGACTGGAAGCCGACCCCAAGATAGTTGGGAGAAAAGGCTAGGCTGATGATGACTGTACTGTGTATTATAGTGTGGAATAAACTTCCTACTATTTTAAGGATTGGAACTAGAATTAGGGAACTGCTAACAACTAAGTAAGAACAATACTCGCAGACGAGTCGTGAGAAGAGCATCTTTCTAAACAAACAACATGAGCCCAGAGATTCACACAATTCTCTTAATTGTATTGGGCGATACACGAAAGGTATTCAATAACAATGTATTCATTAAACAGTTTAATTAACTTGTGAACTAATACAATATAAGGCTCCCGCAGACAGGCGTGACGCGACGACGGTGCGACGCGATTCTGGTAGGTAGAACAATTTTCAAGAAGTTTTCATAGAAATTGGTCTACTACAGTCGCGTCGCCGCTATCTGTGGGAGCTTTGATACGAATAAGGCGTAAGTTGGTACCTACATCATAGGTGTACGTTACGGCGTACAGATAACATGAAACTTTTTCTGAATTTCAGTAGGCTTATTTTTAATCTTATATTTTGAATTGTTTCTTCATTTGTGTTTTTTTTTACATTGTTCTCACATATAGAAGCAACAAGAATAATGTACCCAGGATTTTGTAATATCTTGATTAAAAAATTATATTATATTGATTATTATTATTAGTTTATTTATATTGATTTATTATATTATATTGATTAATTTAAAAGAGTGTCCATGGAGTTTCTTGCCCGTTCTTCTCCATAGAGATCTACGTTTTGTAATGGACATCTAGCTTCAACTTTCTGACTAACTGACCGACTATTTAATTTTGACAATTCAAAAGTACCTGTACATGGTTTAATTGAAATAAATGCTTTGAGTTTGAGTTGAGACGGCCACAACATTGTAAATCTAAAGGTTGACCCGCTATAAGCCTGATGATGATAGCAAACCCACATTTTTAATGCCCTTCTGTAATATCTCTGACATCTGCGATATCAGAGGGATCATAGATGTGTTGCCATACGGAGACAAAGCTGACAATATTATACTTCTTATGTGCGAGGTCCATTCTTTCCAAACCGGGATAGAACACCATTGCTTGGAAACCGAAGTAATAGGAACTTCCACGGTCGAGCTTCTTACCAAATCAACTTCTTCATTTCTTCTACTTTTTTTTTTGAGGTTGGGAATTCATCAAATGACTCCTCCCGCTCTGGGTGGAGCGGAAGGGTGTGTCAGACTCTTACTGACTAAAACCCACCCGTGTTCCTTCTTTAGCCCTTTATGTTCCGGGGCAGCGGTAACCCTTTCAAACAAAACCCCGCAAAAAAAAAAATGTGGAACGCTTCACGATTTTGCGGGTCATCCTTGCGCAGGGGCCATGCTAATCTTGTCTGTAACGTTCCAATTTTAGTATATGTACTGCTGAAGCAAGTACGTTACCTACCTACTCGTATAATTTGATTCTAAGGCCTGTGTTCACCAACACTGCAAACACCGGTTAGGTATTTAAATATTTGGTTTATGTCCCGAAGGAAATTTTAAATGTAGAAGATTAAATATTTAATCAGTTGTTTTAAATGTTGGTGAACACAAGACTAATACGTCATTTACCAACTGGTCGCAATACAGGTTGTACGTACGAAGCATTGTTTATAGACGAACACTTGAGCCAGATAATTTCACACATTATCAGTAAGTACAAAAACCATATGCAAATTAGCACAAGAAAAAGAGTACAATGTTACACTTTACGTAGTCTGGAAAAATATTTTAAATTGATTCTAGATTGTTGAACCTGTATTTGTCATGAAGTTGCAGTAACCAGTTCCATTATTTTTTAGGGTTCAGTAGATAAAAAACAAAGGGTCTGTACATTGAGGCTGTTTGTCTCTCTGACTTCTATTGATATCGACATGTTTCACATAGGTAGTTGCAAAATTCATTGGCCTACATCGATGCGGTGATAAAAAAAATTGTTTTAGTATATTTTTTTAATGGAGCATTTCAAGTTATCGACGAATAGCTCCTATGCTTGTAAACCCAACTGTCTGATACAAATTAGTTACAAGAAAAAAGACAGTTACAGAAATAATTAGGTATATAGGTTCAAATGTAATTAGCTAGCGAAACTCCGCAGACGTGATGCGTATCGACATCATAATCGGCATTTGCCTAGTCTTTTCCCAACTATGTTGGGGTCGGCTTCCAGTCTAACTGGATGCAGCTGAATACTAGTATTTTACATGGAGCGACTGCCTATCTGACCTCCACAACCCAGTTACTGGGTAATACGATACCCCTTGGTGAGACTGGTTGTCAGACTTTCGAGCTTCTGACTACGTGTTATTATTATATTTGTTAAAGTATGCGAAACCCGGTGGACACGAGCCTGACTATCAATTTGACGAGTTTACGGGTGTTAACTAATTATAACAGACCTGTTGTGTTAGGTTCCGCCTAAGAACAACACCCCCAAATCCTATGCCACCCCTTTGATTATATGGTCACTGGCCGGATATATAAGGCTTAGAACCGATGACCATGGGAGAAACCGTGGTCTTGAGTAGAGACCGTACAACCGGTGAGTGACCTCAGGACAGGTGGAGCGACGATCATCGCGGGGTGGTTGGTACCAGCTGGATGAGAGTGACCTAGTACCGAGTTCAATGGTGAGCGATAGGAGAGACCGCTAGAGATGAGCAGAGTACTGTTATAGAGTGACGAGGATGATGAATATGAAATATGCGGTTGACACAGAACAGCACAGCTGGCGCAACTAACTTAGGCTTCTAGGCTGCGAGCTCGCGGGTTGGATAGCCTCACGGACCAAAAATATTTTAAAGATTGTGGTACAAATAATTTAGTCCCGGCTCTGTGTGTGGATCATGTGAGATTTATATCCATGAACGCAGCTAAGATTTAGGACAAATTCTTAATGCCGTCGGAGCCTATAACGTATGTAGATACTTAAATGTTACCTACTTAGTTTTATTACTTCATAATGAAGGTTGATTTGATTATTATAAACTTAATATTTACTAGCTACCAATCGTGAGTCGTGACGGGACGTTATCCGTTACCTACTTTTTGCGTTAGACGTGCAGACATGAGATCATCTAAGAATACTTACATCACATACTTGTGTTATAGGTATTATAATACTGGCTATTATCTCGATTACCTAACATTAAACCTTTTCCTTATCGGTAAACTACTTTTATGACCGTGAATGATACTATTTTGCATCTTCACAATGATAATAATAATATCCACGGGCCCATGATTATTGAGTGTTCCTGCCATTTTGTCCGTGTATAACATTGGTCAGGCAGGGGAACCTAGTTCTTCTATACTTCAAGGTAACCAATCCACTAAAGCCACCCAAAACCTACATAGCCCAATAAGTTTTGTTTCCATGTTCTGCAATTTTCCTGCACCAACCTGGGGTTGTCCTTGGATGCACTTGCTTAGTGCATACAGGCATAGTAGTCGGTTGGAGCCTGATTCCATTTAAAATTATCTAAGGTGCCCCTGCGAGTTGCTTTCGGCTCCTCGTACGCGTTCCAGAGGACGAGACCCCATAGTTCCGAAACATGTAAGAATATTAATATTCTAACACAGGGATTTTAGGATGAGACTTTTCTGCAGATTATGAAGGTTCTTGCAGTCCTGTCCTACAACCAGAAATAAAAACCCGAATCAGTTATTTTAATGAATTCTTGCCTTTTTAGAGCTTGATTCGATAAATGTAGGAATAGGAACACGCGAACTGGTTAGGTAATGGTTAGGATTGCCGAGTAGTTCGGTTTTCTTTTAATTTCCACACAGAAATTGGACCCGGCTAAGGTTCTGCCAAAGTAGGCACAGAATAACAACAACATATCGCCGTAACATTTCCGATGATTCGGACTAATGTAAGTCAAGTTAGAGTTATTCGCGCTAGCGTCTGCTGGGATCAAGTCATTCAGGTTGGTGTTATTCCTGGCTGAATATATAACGTCCTTTAGGGGCACATAGATGTTAAGCATCCGATGTTTGCGTGTGAGCACGAAGATCTGACAACAACACAATCTTCTGCCGAGAACGATCCGAACTTAAGGTCTGTTCTAAAAGTACCTAGGTACCTGAGGAAAGTGTAAACAAACCCTCCTCAGGTTACATTCTTGCGCAATCTATGCGCATCTCGCGGTATGTTTAGGATGTCTCAACTTCATATTTCACCACTTTTTCCAACAATTATTGATAAATGATAAATGATTTATTTCTGTAAGTAGGTTTGTACAAACACTTTTACACGTCAATCATATTTTTTTAAAGCTAGATGAGTTCGGCGTTTCCTATCTGACTACTCTGAGAAGAAAGGCCGAAACAAACTCAGAGGTCACAGTCTCTTTTAAAGTCCAGACAAAATCTTGGTCAGATCATGTGAAGACTATGTAGATTGGTGTCTGAAATGGTCTATTGAGAACCACACAAATTGAGCGGACCTGTCCAGTCAGTGCACGCATTTGTCAAAAATCGTGCAGCTCAACTCAGAACTTGAGGAGCTCAACGATTCGACGAACAATACCAAAGAAAGGACATTTATGTAGGTACCTACTCAACTGCCAGATCAATATTAAAACTAACAGAGAAAGAAAAAAAACTATACATTTTGTATAAAATATTCATCAATGTCAATACCTAAGTACCTACCTACTTACATAAAATAAAATAAAAAACATTTATTTATGTGCAAGCATTAAAATGTAATGACACAGTAGGTATTAACTTATTAAGGCATAAAATATGTACCTAAATAATAATGGTATTATTATTTTTATGTATTTACATACCTCGGGGCCATGGGGTCCAGGCCGGTCTTTTGGAAGAAGCGTACGAAGGGCCGAAGCATTTTTATGAAATGAGGCACCACCACCAACAGACGATTATCCCTATTCGCACTTGCATAGTGCGCCCAATATTATTATCAGCCTGTTATGTCCAAAGCAGGCGTCCTACTGTCTTTCCACTTCTCTCTGTTTAAAGCTGCTAAGGACCTTCTTGTTGAAGGAATCCAGCTCATCCAATACTGGTATAATTAGATTAGGTTTTATAGATACTTAGATACATTTATATAAAAGTTTACATGTACTTATTTAGAGCCAAATATCACTCGTAAATACTCACCATTCGAAGTGATAAAAAATCTTCCACGGATGCAACATGCCATCTGTTCATCAATTCTTTTCGATGATTCGCTTTAAGCTGGGTCGAGAGATGTTGAATATCGAGCAAATAAGATCCAAGGGGAATCATCATGCATAATATACATGCAATTAAGAAAATAAACGCTTTCATTGAAGTTAGCTTTCTTCGTATTATTACCAGGATCATGGTGATAATCTTAGTCCTTGATATTTTTATTCAGTATACCTACTACATTACCGCATTTTCACTGAAATTAATTATTTCTGAATAACTGACACAGAACGTTTGTTCGTAATGTTAAATTGGGTTAATATAACTGAAAAATCCTTATTGGTTTTCATTACAGAACTTATATCCTTCTATCACTAAAACACAGTTTTCCCTCATAATTGGTTTTAATCCGATACGCTCATCTATTGTAATGATTCATTAAAACATGAATTAGCCTTTAAAACGTTAACTACAGGTAGTTTACTTTTCGATAATACGAACTGTGGCACTGCTTATCACAAAACACCGTTTAAGTCACAATACTGGATACGTTTATCACTAACGCCTTAGTCGAACGTATTGACTGGCGTAACTACATGAGCTAAGCAACCATACTACAAGGTATCATGTGCGTGGATGACATGAAATATTGCGCGCCTCTGTTATAACATACCCGCCGTACAATGTTAACAAAATGTAAACTTGCAGTGGTCGAACAATGGTGTTGAAATCAGTTAAAATTGACCGAGGACGACCTTTCTATGATAGAGATTATTTATAAAACAATTATCTATTGTTGTAAAGGTAATGGCAGGTTTTAGATAACGTGGAAATGGAAACATTGATAATGTTTAATCTATAGGCCGACCGCTTAACTGATATGAGACGTTGCATGAGGTAGCAGCGCGGTGCGGGAGGGGTGTGGTGACGTAATGCGAGAGCTGTGCGCGTGATTCGTCAACTTGTGACAACTATCACCCTTCCCGCACCGCGCAGCCACCTCAGGCAACGCAACGTCTCAGTTAAGCGGTCGGCCTGTAGTCTTATTCTATTGGTGGGGAGAAAGTGTGGTAAATATCAACTTAGGTAGGTATAGATACCTATCTACTTACTTTTTTTTTTTTTTTTGGATGGGAAATCATCTAATGACTCCTCCCGCTCTGGGTGGAGCGGAAGGGAGTGTCAGTCTCTTACTGACTAAAACCCACCCGTGTTCCTTCCTTAGCCCTTTATGTTCCGGGGCAGCGGTAACCCTTTCGGACGATCCCGCTACCCCGGCAGGCTTCAGCCCTGGCGGGCCCCTTCCTTTATGCTGACATCTCTTTGAGGCGCGCGTGGAACACATACGCGCCGTCCGGCACGGGCCTGGTCCTGATCGGGCGGAGAGCTACCCGCATTACTCTCCGTCCGCAGGCCCGCACCTACGGTGGCCGGGAGTCGTCACGCGGCTCCCGACGCCCGTAGCGTCTCCCGCGGCGGCTGAGGCGTGAGGCTCTCTCCCTGAGCCGTCCCGCCACCTCCTTCGCTAGCATGACTGCTTCGCAGAAGGAGGTGACCGCCTCCCATTCCCTCTCGCCCCGGACCACGGTTTGAACCAGGGCCGGACGCGAGAGGTCGCCGCCGTTGCCGATCGCCTCTACGAGGACACGGCGGTGCTCCGCCCAAGCGGGGCAGACCTCCACCGTATCCTCTGGGCGATCCTCGCAATGATGACACCCGGGCGTCTCCTCCCGCCTGATGATGTGCAGGAACCTCCCGAAACATCCGTGTCCGGTGAGGACCTGCGTCAGGCGGTAGGTGAGAACGCCGTGACGCCTCTCTAGCCACTCCTCAAAGAGGGGTCTTATCGCCACTATCGTGGCGTGCCCTACCTATCTACTTACTTAAGACCGGAAACTTAGTAGGTAATTAATAAAATTTTATTCACTTAAAATAAAGTAGGTAATGAAGTTGACGTTGTTTTACGATTGTACAGGTTTAATATGTTGTAGTTAAACGTACGTATTATTCGTACAGGAAAATACACACGAAAGTAGATAGGAACTATTATGAAAGGTAGCTAGGCTTCTTTGATAATAGTTCCTCGGGAATGTGTCCTTACAGGAATGGCACAGGGAGGATCTTGAGATGGTATCCCCCAACTGATTATGACCACATGGAGTGAGAATTCTACACTACCAGACTTCCAATCTCTTCCCCGGGGGTCCAATGAAGGTTAAAAAAATGTTGATAAGGCAGTGGCGTAGCGTGGCGTGGGTGTCAGCCGCCCGGGGCGGAAGAAAATTTTGCCACCCTCTTATTTAGGTATTTCAATTTAAAAGACCATAATATACAGTAATTCTAAAGAACTTTTCAGCAAGAACAGGCATCATTATTGTGTAGTACACGTTACAAAAAAAAAAGTAATTTATCTATAATAATCACATCTAGGTAATACAAAAATTCTTACACGTGCCACGATTACATTGATATAACATTTATAGAACATTTATAGAACATTTATAATTATACCTTGACAATCATTAAGATTAAGTTATTAGCAAATTCAATATAAAACGCAAATCGACTTCCAATTAAAACTACGACGATACTGTTAATATTTTTATATTTTTGTTGAAAACGAATATACTTGTTAGAATTAAAACAAAACTTCTGTCTTTAACTAAAACTTTATTCGTCTACTTTTTTAAGTGCAAAGTCTTTTATTGCACTATCAATGTCTAAAGCATCACACACCTCTTGCTCAATAGACAAGATAGCCAGATTGGTAGCCTTAAAGTAGATACTCATTGTTAATCTTAAATCATTTTTGATCAATTTCAATTTTCAGGTGTAGGTGCGACAAAAATATGAAATGGTTCAAATATAATTACAAGATATTATTATTATTTATTGTGAAAACTTGCCACCCCCTAAAGGTGCCGCCCGGGGCGCGCCGCCCCTGCCGCCCCTATACTACGCTACGCCATCGCCACTGCAGCTGGCACTCACTACTACTTAGGTATGTCAAGTTTAGATCTCGGCAATGAATACACTACGTTCGTCATTTATCAGCCCGCATGGGTCTAATAGACCGGTTCGCTACAATAATAGGTTTGTGCCGATAATGCTTTAGACACCAGTTTTGAAAACGACTTGAGGTAGGTATAGGTAGGCATGTTGTCATTAGCGCGCAGCTTATCTAGAGTCCGGCCGCGCTAAATTTGCCAAAGATGTAAACAACAATGGCCACCCGAAATTGAATAAAATCAATATACTTACAAGAATATTTATTTTAAGTAATGTTCTTGTATATCGATTTTATTCAATTTCGAGCGACCATTTTGTTTACATCTTTGGCAAAAGCGCGGCCGGACACCTTCCAATAGACAAATCCATATATTACCATAATATATATCTAGGTATATATGGTTGCCATGAATCATTGTAACTTGGGACCTACCCGACCTTGGAATAGAACTCAGGACTCAATGCTCAACTGCCATCAATTTATATCTGTGAAGTGAAACTTCAGGCGGCGATTCGATAAATAAATAATAAATAATTTGTACGAAAATTGAGAGTGAAAAGGACGCGTCACGTTTCTGTCTATAATAGTTAGCTCGGAGATTTCGACAAAAACTAACATTACTTAAAATAAAAACTCTTGTTTATCGATTTTATTCAATTTTGAGTGGCCATTGTTGTTTACATCTTTGGTAAATTTGGCGCGGTCGAACCGTAAGTACTTAGTTTTTTATCACCTTTAGCCTACCTAAGAAAGAGCAGCGTCTTCTAACACAGGCATGAGGAAAGACAGGAACACGGATGTTTCGGGAGGTTCCTGCACATCATCAGGCGGGAAGAGACGCCCGGGTATCACCATTGCGAGGATCGCCCAGAGGACACGGTGGAGCATATGGTGGAGGTCTGCCCCGCTTGGGCGGAGCACCGCCGTGTCCTCGTAGAGGCGATCGGCAACGGCGGCGACCTCTCGCGTCCGGCCCTGGTTCAAGCCATGGTCCGGGGCGAGAGGGAATGGGAGGCAGTCACCTCCTTCTGCGAAGCAGTCATGCTAGCGAAGGAGGTGGCGGGACGGCTCAGGGAGAGAGCCTCACGCCTCAGCCGCCGCGGGAGACGCTACGGGCGTCGGGGGCCGCGTGACGAGTCCTGGCCACCGTAGGCGCGGGCCTGCGGACGGAGAGTATATGGGTAGCTCTCCGTCCGACCAGGACCAGGCCCGTGCCGGACGGCGCGTATGTGTTCCACGCGCTCCTCTAAGAGATGTCAGCATTAAGGAAGGCCGGGGTAGCGGGATCGTCCGAAAGGGTTACCGCTGCCCCGGAACATAAAGGGCTAAGGAAGGAACACGGGTGGGTTTTAGTCAGTAAGAGTCTGACACTCCCTTCCGCTCCACCCAGAGCGGGAGAGGAGTCATTAGATGATTTCCCATCCAAAAAAAAAAAAAAAACCATTACAACCACGAAATACTTGTTACCACTTTCACTTACCGGAAACGGCCCCACAACGTCAAGGGCCATCCTCTCCCATGGTGCCTCTACTACGAGTCTGAGGTCCCTTTGCAGCTGCACAACTTGTACATTTGCGACACCAGTCCTCGACATCATCCCGACAGTGGACCCAGTAAAACAGTTCTCGTATGTTCAGTAGAGTCCGTTTTACTCCCAGATGACCTCCTGAACAACCATTATGGTGCAGCTGTAGAACGTCCGGTACTTGAGCTTTAGGGACAACCATTTGCAAATGACAGCTGTCCCCCCGAGCATTTTCCCATTTACGGCACAGGACTCCATCCTGAATCACCAAGCTGTCCCATTGGGCCCAATAGCTTTTTGTGATCGAACTCATCGCTGAGACGTCGCTCCATCTGGGCTTAGGTGCACTGGCCTTCATCCACTCTAGAATGGGCTTGACGTCTGAATCTTCCTGCTGTGCACGTTGTAGCCTTTCCTTTCACTCGTTGCTGAGGTCTGTCTTGAGCATCCTCACAGGTACGACTTCTCTAGTACAATGCTTGCAGTCTTCAGGACAAGGTCTTCTTGATAATGCATCTGCGTTGGCATGAGCTTTTCCGCCATGGGTTTGTGTGATCGAAATCCTTGGGGCTCTTTGAACATCAGCCAGCACCCGCCCCACAGTCCTGGCTATTACTCGTTTTCCCTGCTGCTGCTGGGCGGTGCTGTTAGCCCCACTACCCTTTGGATACCAGCCATCTTCTCTTTCTGCAGTTCGCTTAGGGCAACTGGATCGAAGGTGGCCCCTTTCCCCACAGCCGTTGCACCTAGGGCTGTATCCTTTATTGCGGTCGCGAACTGTAGCCGCTGCAACCTCCCTGACGCGATGGGAACGATAATCCTGCCGCACAGCTTCCACCTCCAGAGCATGGGCCAAGGCATCCTTAAGCGTCCCGTGGTGACCGAGCCTTACAGCAGCTTCTAACTTCGAGGTCGCGGATGCCATCGATGAATACCTGCACCAAGTTCCCATCAATAAGCGCAGGTACAGACTGGTATGCTTTCCGAACCAGCTTCTCCACTTCAAGGGCCCACTGCTGCAGGTTTTCGTTACTAAGTTGCACGCGATCCTTGAGCTGTGCACGAAACACGTGTTCCAAGTGAGCGTCGCCATACCGAGCCTCCAATGCCTCAAGGAGCTGCTCGTAAGTCACTTCCTACCGAGAGCTTCTAGAACAGTTAACGCCTGGTCGCGCAGGCCTAGGATGAGGGCAGTCATGGCCTGACTTTTATTCCACCCGTTCGCTTTCATGACAGCCTCAAACTGGATCTTGTAGGCCGACCAGGAAGAAGTTCCGTCGAACGGTGGTACTTTGAATCCACGTAGCGAAGGTGTTGTAGCTACGGGAGCTGCGATTCCATCCCCAAGATTAGGGTAATCCAGCGTTTTCTTTACGTCAGCCATCACGGTTTTCTTCACGTCAGCAATCACGTTGTCAAGCCGATTATTCACTTGGTCGATTCGGGTTTCAGCTTCCGACATGCGGTTTTCATGTTGGACAACCGTATCCTTCACCTCCTTGATGTCTTTCCCGAAGGTAGCGTGAAATCCTTCATAAGGAGCATCTGCTCTTCATGGCGGCGCGCCTGCTCCTCCTTATCCCGCTGGAGCTGTTCTTCCAACCGACGGTTCCTCTTGTCGGTCGCGGTCGGCCTATAGATTAAACATTATCAATGTTTCCATTTCCACGTTATCTAAAACCTGCCATTACCTTTACAACAATAGATAATTGTTTTATAAATAATCTCTATCATAGAAAGGTCGTCCTCGGTCAATTTAAGTGTTACATGGACTTTTTATTACTGGTAGCAATATAATAAGTCCATTGATAGTTCTTACATATAATGAACATTCAATGACTAATAAAACCTATGGACTTGTCATACCTACAAAATTAGCGTGATACCTACAAAAATCGGGAACTTAAGATGGCCGCCTTTCGTAGGGTTGTAACTGCGAGCAACATGCGCAACTGATATCGACATTATTTAACCTACATGAATTTCTTTTCTATTAATTATTTAAATTTTTCGAATTAGCCTCGTAATGTAATGCAGCTGAAGTGACAAGAATTTTAGAAGTTGTGGGTGCTTTCTTGGTTTTATAAGACCTTGTAACTTGTCACCTTTCTCAAGCTTCATTTAATATCAGAAGGCCAATATTCTCGTAATATATTTACCTACTTACTACAGGTGTAGAGTATTGTTCATAGGAGCTTACACACTAACCAGAACCAGGAGACTTATGATGTCGTGACTGGCAACAAAATATTATTATTTATTTCCTACCCCGTTGGTCTAGTGGTCGCAAGACCGATTGCTAAGTGTGGGGTCCTAGGTTCAATACTCGAGTCGAACTTCGATTATTAATTATTACTTTTGTTATTACATAATGGCATTTAAATAATACTAGATTGCTAAAAAAATACATAGTTGCGGTCATCTATTCGACTATATTTAACAGAATATATACAAAAACCATTGAGATCGCGAATCGGCAAATGTCTTGCTTAACTTGGCTTGAGACAAAGTATAAACAATCACCACAACCAAAACTAGGTAATGAAAAATTCGAAACACACACACAACAGCTCCTCTTTATTACACAAGAAGATCATACAATTTTTGTCAAAATTATATGATCATAAAATAGCAGGGTTATCATCCATTGCAAGGCTATTAATGGACACTTATGGATTATAATCGATAATAACTCAAAGCATCCGACTATTTACCGAACACTAGCAATCAACCGTTTGACAGCACATCTACCACAAAACTCGGCAACATAGAGGAAAAACCCCGGCACTCAACATGGCGACCGATCACGCATAGAAATGATTTTGACGTCACACAAAAGTGTTGCCAAATTTAGTATTTGACAAACATTTGACGTCTCTCTTTTCATATGCAGCTCTTGATTAGTTAAAAAGAAACAAAACGCTTTATGACATGTGTGAGTCGATATGACAGATATTTGTATAACTATTATGTCTATAGTAGAATATGCCGTCTCCATAGTTTTCCCAACTCAGTGTGAACATTACTTAAAGGCGTTCTACACGATCCAGACCGACCGCCGACAGAGGTGACCTTGGTCGGATCAACCAACTTTTGTATTCGTTCTACACGGTCGGTGGTTGACACCAACTTGTCAATTCCGTCCGGTGTTCACAGCGTAAAGACGTATCAATATGGCTCCTTGCCTTTCAAAGCAACGGAAGGTCGGTTTGGCAATAACTTTTTTATGCTTGAATGAAGAAGAAAAATTAATTATTAATAAAAATTAAATAAACATTTTTTTATTCTTATCTTTATATAAATTAGATTCAATGTCCCAAAGACATGATAAATCTATACTAATATAATAAAGAAGAAAAATTTGTTTGTTTGTTTGTAATGAATAGGCTCAAAAACTACTGGACCGATTTAAAAAATTCTTTCACCATTCGAAAGCTACATTATCCACGAGTAACATAGGCAAAATTTTATTTTGGAAAAAAAATAGGGTTCCGTAAGAAATTTGGGTTTTTTGGACACTAGGTGTAAAAAATCAACCAGAAAAGTTACTTATTTTGCGTACGCTGCCTAAACTATAAAAGATAGAACCATAAAATGTTCAAATTAATTGTAGATCTTATAAATATCTACAAAAAAGTACGCAACACACTATACCTATCTATGTCGAGTGAGGCACAACAACCATTTTTTTATTTAAAAATCTTGAATTTTTTTTGGACTACATTTAAACGCATTTATTTTACTCATGCTATTAATCCTTATCAAAATAAATTATTTCATCACTAAGTTCAGTTTATGTAGATAATATTTGGTCTTTGAATGATTAAAATTGGACGTTTGGTTTTGTTAAACATATAAATATAAAAATATAATAAGCTTTGAATTTTCAAAAAATATTCATTGTACACCTACAGATTCGGTCGATTTACTCCTTAATTATATGTATAGAAAAAAATTGTCGGTAAATAAGTTTACAAAATCAAAAATCAAGTCATAATATAACTATTTACATCACATCCATGATCTGTATAGTATTATAAAGTTTTCATAATTTTCGCAAAGTTTAAAAAATTCATCTTCTTACTTCTATTTTTTTTTTTTTTTTTAATTTGTATCTTTATGGGTTATTTTGATTTCCTTTTGAGATACGCAATCCTGTCACAAATCCGAAATCTACGCGGACGAAGTCGCGGGCAGAAGCTAGTCAGTGTATAAAGATATAAATTCGGTCAGAACCTCTCGTTCGCGGGGTTCGTTTTCTGAATCCATCGCTGTGACACGCAATGACGTGCGCCCATATTGACTGACAAACGCACACTGAAGCTCTCCCGTCGGCCGACAGCGTTCTAGACGGTTGGTACCGACCACGGACGCAGCCTGTCGCGATGGATGCGCTGCCGACCAAGGTTGTCCAAAGGTCGTTTGACCCCGCCCATATTTGGTCGGCGGACCAACGTCTACACGGTAGATTTTCACACCAACTGGACCAAGGTCACCTCTGTCGGCGGTCGGTCTGGATCGTGTAGAACGCCTTTTACTCTATGCCATAAGATACCGGGTCTGTGGCACAAGTCTTTGACATAACACGTCACGCTGGAAAATTATCAGTGAAATGTCAAAACAAACAAAAAGTCAGGACAAAAAATTACAGTTTTACGACGAACATAGAATAAGTAAGTACTTGTTGGATCAGTTGTTCTTTAAAAACTCGGAATTTATCGTAAAATGAACTTGTGAATGATCTATCTTGGTAATAAACTAAACAAACGGGTGCAAGTGAACCGTTTTATCTATAAAGGTAAGAAATCTTGATGTCGTACTTAAAAAGTAACAGATCGTAACATGAAATGATTACCTATGTGCAGTGAAATAAAGTGCACCGCATCTATTAATTAATAAAAAATAACGTAATCAAGCACAAAGTCAACTAATTAGATGTTGAAGTTAAGATCGAGCTCGCCTACTTAGGTTATAATAAATAAAGACAATAAATATGTTTTTAGAAATACAATCATGATCTATAGTAGTGTTTGATGATGAATGAGTCACCGTTCCCATAAATATTTCCATGAGGCAAGTAAATGTATGGACAGGGACAGAAAGCACATTGTGACAATCTTATTCATGTCTAATTTTTTTCTTATCACTAATTTACTTACATAATTACTTGCCCCCATGATCAAAGGTCCATTTAATTTGAAATTATGATGCAATGTTTATGTATTTCAGACTAAAATGGCTACAGAGCACTCCAGTTTAATACAACAAGTGGAAAATTTTGAAACACTTCCCGAATCAGTTACGTTGCAAAATGAGGATGACCCGAATGTTGAGAGAGCTGTCGAGGCTATAGTGAAGGTATCTCCAGTGCAAATACAGCAGGAGTATTATGAAAACTTAGGGGACTGCGACTGGGTGAAGTAAGTATGCTTTGAATTGCTGAAGTATAATATAATAAAATAGTGTAAAATTATTTTACATTAATTGGTTGAATGCCATAATTGCTGACACAAGTAAAATTGTGTCTCGCATGGATCCAAGTTACAGAATACAAAGGGTTAAGGGTCAGATTGGAACCATTAAAGATGGCAAGTTACACCATTTATAACTCAAGAACAGCTGGACCGATTATTATGATCTTTGATTTGTTGTATTTGTCTCCGCCCTGAGGAGCAGAATAACTATTTAAATGTGGGAAAATTTTACTTAAAAAATAATAATGAACATAATTCATTTTCTCAAACATTTTTTTTTTTTATTGAGCTGAGGCACTACGAAGTTCTCTAGGTCAGCTTATCAGCTATACTCCATTTATTATAACATTAGAAAAAAGAGGCTCACAGAAGCAGGAGTAATCCTGCTTCTGCGAGCCTCTTTTTTGAAACCTTTTATTTTCAAGTTAAATTCAAACAAAATTAATAAATAATTTATGTACTTTTTTTGTAAGTAACAATATATGGCATACAATAAAGCGTATTCTATCTATCTACTCGTCACGATGCTTGGATAAGTACATGAAATGAAACAATTTTTAGCAACAATCAGTTTGTTAAAAACAACTTTATCACAATAGCATGTCCATATTGATGCCTTAGTTCACAATTGCACTAACTACGAAATTTACATTTTTGAGGAGAGAACTTTAAAGTTTTTAAAAGTTTAGACGAGAACAGTAGAAAATCCAAGTAAAATAACAAAAAAATATGCATCTATTCATAAGACTAGTCCTTTTACTCCATCATATCTCAATATTGTAATATTAGTTTAAATGTAACCTTTTAAAAAAAAGTAATAATTGAAAATTTTGTAGTTATTCCAATAGTGAACTAAGGCATCGATATTATGTTTTCAACAAACCAAACAAATACGACACAAAACACCTCTTAACAATTTAGTCACTGCTCAAAGTCAAAGTCAAATCATTTATTTCAAATAGGCACATTAAGGCGCGACTTGTCGAAATTTTTCCATACACACTTCGGGAGAATATTACTCCACTGTTTGACATTGTACATCCAAAGTTAAACATTGTATCGTTTTGTCTTATTATTAATTGTGTCTGTACGGAAACAGAATAGTAAAATAATAAGCCATTAAAAAGTTATGAGCCAACAAAGTTTCGTTTTTCTTGCTAATTTTAACGTAACTTTGGATGTAAATAAGTAATAAAATATGGACAAAATCTTCAAAACAAAAACCGTACCGACAAAGTTCAATTATCGAAGAGTTCAATAAGCTTTATTTGTAATTGACTTATGCAGTGGTTTTTTCATAAAACTCGATTTTCCAAAGGACGTTTCGTAATTTTTACGCGCACGTTTTACTATGGAATGATCGTGCCTTTCACTCAATAATGTTCCCCCCGGCGCGGTGCGGGGGGAGACGCTCACGCACACATGCACAATATCTCACGCGCGTTACGAACTATTTCGATTCGACTCAGTCTGCTGCTGCGGCCTACGTCGTTCGTACGTATGTAGACTAAACTCCCGTGCACTATAAATTATTATTATCATTCGCACGTAAACACTACATTGACCCCTGGCTTGAACTTTGGATTTCGATACTACCTACATTATCTGTTTGACTTCGCACTACAATTTGGACTCTGTATTTTCATTTGAAATCGGAATTGTTGGTTTGAGTGGACGCTGTGTCAGTGAAGTTGTGTTGGTTGATTGAAGGACTACAACTAAACAAAGGGTAAGTCGTACAATTTCTTAGAACTAACCTATTTCGGTAGGGACCTCCTCGAGCATATTTTTTGTTATAATATAACTAGCTTCTGCCCGCGACTTCGTCCGTGTGAAATTTTTTGTTCCCCCGAACCACCGCGTCGCATCGCATCGCCTGTCTGCGCTATTACTACTCAACTCCTAAGGGTCCTAGTAGCCTATAGCTAGCTAAGACTTGGTGCTCGGGGTTTGGCGACAGGCGCGGGAACGGCGCGCGGCCGGCGGCAATGAGAATGTAAACACAAGCGTGCGGCGCGGCGCGGCGCGGTGTTTTGTGTAGGTAGGTAGGTACCTACACAAGGAGGTACCCTATCATAGGCACAAATTATTATGTGACTGTTTATAGTTTAGTAATTCTTTATTAATAATTATTATAAAGACGAAAAAAACTTTTTGTGCTATCCTAAACCCACTGAATCGCAGGCAAAAGCTAGTACAAAAAAAGGTATATGTATAAATACATTACTTTTATAAAATAAATAAATAATAGTGTGTAGGTATATTACTTTATTATTACAGGGTCAAATTAAATTAGCCAGCGAAACTCTGCCGACGTGATGGGTATCGTTATCTAAACATGATAAAATAAAAATCAAAAATATTTTATGTATTTTTTGAGGGTCAACGACCGCTTCTAGAGTTGTTACTTGAAGTATAAGATAGAAAATCTGTTTTCTTTTGTTTTATCGTATTGAGTAATCGATACCAATCACGTCTGTGAAGTTTACATAAAAAAAACTGTATATTTAAACTTATATTTACAAGTGCCTCCTACACTGTGCGGTAGTGCGGTCGTTGACTCCGCTAAAAAGTCATCTATACTAATATTATAAAGAGGTAAAATTTGTTTGTAAGTTTGTATGTAGGGGGTAATCTCTGGAACTACCAGTCGGATTTCAAAAATTCTTTTTGCGTTTGATAGCCCAATTTTTGAGGAAGGCTATTTAACATCACGCTAGCACCCTTAGGAGCCGAGCAAAATGAAAAAAAGTCAGAACGAAAGCGAAAACGAAGTAGTAGTGCGGTCAGGCGATGCGATGCGACGAGTGGGTTGGGGGAAACAGAAATTTCACGCGGACGAAGTCGCGGGCTGAAGCTAGTCAAATATATTTTTTTTGTTTTATCATGGTTAGATATCGATACCCATCAAGTCTGCGGAGTTTCGCTTGCTAATTTAATTTGACACTGTATATATATAATTTTGTTTTTTTTTCTTGGAACAGATCCAAAAGAGAATTGACGAACGGGAAGAAAAGGGTGCCTAAAACTAAGTGCCCATCGCAAGAAGAAGTTCAAAAGAACATTGAGGGGATGTTTCTTGAATACAGAAAATATTCCTCCTGGACTGGATACGTCCCAACCGTAAGTATTATTTTGAGTGTATAATTGACATATTAGGTAACGACCTAATATGTCAATTATACACTGATAACGACCACTACCTCAAATTCACGTAGACCAAAATTAAACATTTTTGAAGTGGTTTTTTAACTGGGTCAGATTATTGTGAGGATGGGTACCCGTACTGGGATGGTGTGTGGTTGGATTGGTCTTGTAATTGTCTTCACTTATATAATCTATATTTTTTTCAGATCGACACTAGAGTCATTCGAGCAGAATATCTGTCAAGCAGAAGTACAGACGCCAGCACATCAACCTACTACAATCTGTCAAATTTCTTTAATCAAATTTCAACTTTATTGCTAAAGCATAAGGTTCAAAATTGATTGGGAAAATTTTACAGTTTCGGGTAGGTTGATGTGCTGGCGTCTGTACATAAAGCAATCTCTGCACAATTCAAAATGTTCCTGGAGTAAATGAACAGATTAGTTCCGGTATTCCTCATGTACTGACCACACCCTAATCGTAAGTATTTTCATAGGTATATCTACTACCATAGTTATGCTATCACTTAGGTTAATTCCCTTTTTGTTATGTTTAATATAATTTCCGTTAATGTTACCCATGTTGTTTTTAGATCACCTCGAGAGTCATTTAAACAAATCGTCGTTCAAGCACAAGTACAATGAAACAACCAGTTCACGGTGGAAAAATGTATACTTGTAGAAAATGATTCTTGCGTACAGACTGGCTCCGGAGATTAGCGTCAGGACCCCTGGACCAATAGAGATATTTGATGTTTAGAAAATACCAAAATTTACTACCTTTTTGCTACTATTTGATACCTATCTTCAAATATTTAGTACCTCAACTGACAGCGAAAAAACACGTAAAGAAAGTGGTCAGACATTCTGACATCAGGACGTCTGGACCATTTTTTTTTTCACAGTTCGAGACAACATAACTAATTTATATCTTTGTAAATATTTACTACCTTTTTAGTACCTCAACATATATTTTTTTCAATTTTTTTTGGCATTCCAGGCAAATGCTACGCATGAAAGATTGGGCCAATAGAGATATTTGATGTTTAGAAAATACCAAAATTTACTACCTTTTTGCTACTATTTGATACCTATCTTCAAATATTTAGTACCACAACTGACAGCGAAAAAACACGTAAAGAAAGTGGTCAGACATTCTGACATCAGGACGTCTGGACCATTTTTTTTTTCACAGTTCGAGACAACATAACTAATTTATATCTTTGTAAATATTTACTACCTTTTTAGTACCTCAACATATATTTTTTTCATTTTTTTTTGGCATCACAGAAAAATGCTACGCAAGAAAGAAACTTTGTTAGTTATGTATATTCTCCCTCATACACACACAACACACAACAACACAGAACAACACATACAAACACACAAACAAACATTACAGAATAAGCAATAACGTTATGTTCGCATAACTCATCAAAATGTAGGGAGCAGCTGATTTTATTTTCGCGATTTCAGGTTTGGTCCCATAGTAAAAGTTGTTCATAATGATGAGTACAATGACCCCTTAAGAGGTCCAGAACGACTTAAATTTAACCTTGTATTATGAATATTAAAGTTTGTAAATTTGTTTGTTTTTGTTTCTCTAAATCTTGTTACATTCTGTAATCTTCTTGTTATTGTTTTAAGTTTTTTATCACCTCCCTCCATATACCGTAAGTACAAATAATGTTATTAAGGGGGAACCTTCACGGTAGCCCGCGAAATTCAAATTTTCGTACGTTTTTTGCAATTTGCAAGATGTCATGAAATCCTGACATTTGATAGCAATACTAACATAGGGATTTGTATTACTGATTGTAATGATTATAATGATGTAAGTACATATTTTTTACAGTCGCGAGTCGCGTAAACGTCGCGAATGATTCGCGACGTTTACGTTTCGTTGTCGTTTACGTTTTTTTGCAATTTGCAGCTCAGTGTCTAGACACTGAGTCTGCAATGTTACGACGATATGTCTAGTAGAGTTACTATAAGTTGTAAGAACATGACTGCTCATTGTTTAATATACGCCAAGAAATATTAATTATTTATCATTCATCAATAACATCATGTACACTACAAGTTTCCAGTATAAGCTGATCTAGCATTCTATAGGATTTCCTTACAATAAGAGGTCAGCATAAACTGGATATTTATAGCTTGATATGTAGCCTACAATTCTAATTATTAAAATTATTTTCTATATTAGAGTGTATGATTTCTAATCCACAATGCAAATGTATCTATATCCTAAAAATATAAGCTTTATGTGGCAAATTAAATGTCTATTATAACAAAAAAAATCATTCATGCGTAGCATTTTTCTGGAATGCCAAAAATATTTGAAAAAAATATATGTTGAGGTACTAAAAAGGTAGTAAATATTTACAAAGATATAAATTAGTTATGTTGTCTCGAACTATGGAAAAAAAAAATGGTCCAGACGTCCTGATGTCAGAATGTCTGACCACTTTCTTTACGTGTTTTTTCGCTGTCAGTTGAGGTACTAAATATTTGAAGATAGGTATCAAATAGTAGCAAAAAGGTAGTAAATTTTGGTATTTTCTAAACATCAAATATCTCTATTGGTCCAGGGGTCCTGACGCTAACGCTCCGGAGTCATTCCAACTCAATTTTTTTGTGTCCGGTGCCCTATTATACAACCCACTTCAGAAAGTGAGTTAAAATTTGGTCCGTAGCTACGTTTAGTCCATGAGCGTCTGTCACCACGACGGTCATACATGGTACACCTTGACTAAAATTTTTATTTTCCAAAGCAGGTCGCCTTTCTTCTGCACCTGCTTCCAACATAAGCTGTAACGCTATGTCTTTTTGGAAATGGCTAATCTTTGATTATTTTTTACATAATAAATTTTGCTCATATTAGGCATATTTAAACTAGCACAAACCTTATCAAGCTGGCTCCATCCATTGCCAGTTAGTGAAATACCCTCTACCCTCACATTTAATTAATAGGGATCTCTTTAGATTCTTTATTAGACTCCCTGAGATTTGATCTTTTCTATTTTGTTGCACAAATTGCTTTTGAAAATAAAATTGTAAATCCTAATTCTTTTTTCTTTCATAAATTCTAAATGCTGAAAATTACATTCAAATGGATCATGTCTAATATTTTTCAATTGTTGAAATAGATAAGCAATACTCACTATCCTATTTCTTTCTAAAGTTGCACAATCACAATAAATTGTCGGTTCTAAAAGAGAAAAAGAATAATTTTCTTACAAGTACCGTGCGTACACGAGCTAATATAATTTGACGTGCCTGTATACCGCCTTACTGCATACCTACCGCGAAGACCGACGCGAGGACGACGATCGGATATCACCGCCCGCGCCGGCGCCGGCGCGTCCCCTGCGCACGGATTGCGCCCCTCGGACGCCCTCGCCAGTCCGCTACAAACCTCAACGCCAAATGCATGCCATTTCTTTCTTTCTTTCACGCCGCGCATTTTAGTTATTAGTGTTTTAAATCTATTGTTATTATTAGTGATAATAAACATTTATATTTTATTTTATAGTAGTGTTTCATTAATAGGTATACGGTATACCTACCTAAACCTACCCTAACACACTACAAAATCACCCTTATACTCGTAATAATGGAGTAAGCAACTGACAACCCTTGTAGCAATCTACCGCTACTCACTCAACGTTACGAGTTTGATACCTACTACCTACATACTACATACCTATTACTTATGATGTGCGCTCGCGACACCGTAGGTACACTAATCATACGCTCAGGGTTTATCATTAATTTATACCTACCAGGTGATTTGACAGTAGTCATGAATACGAACAACTTTCATTATGGGACCAACCCTGAAATATGAAAAAAAGTCAGCTGGCAGGCAAGGTTGGCCTCATAATAAAAGTTGTTTATATTGATGCATACTTTCATCACGTAAAGCATAAAACGGCGGCAGTGGGTGTTTTGTGCGTAAAGTATGTCCCATCATCCGACGACATTATTTTCTAAAAAAAATCCTGCTGTATATTACCTACTTGGTTCATTGATTCATTCTATTTACTTGCGAAATAATTTCATTCAATTTTCTGTAGGTAGGTAAACAGACGCCAGCACATCAACCTACCCGAAACTGTCAGATTTCCCCAATCAATTTTGAACCTTAGCCTTCAGCAATAAAGTTGAAAATTTATTAAAGAAATTTGACAGATTGTAGTAGGTTGATGTGCTGGCGTCTGTACAATAGGTAGATGTCCCCAGATAACAAAAAAGACGTATGTCCCTACATGATGTACGGAGTCGGCGACTTGCCACGGATGTAATAGGTTCACGTAGGTTCTAGGTTAGGTACCTAGGCTGTTCATTTATTACGTAATACAATTTTACCACTTTCTGTCCCCCTCCCCTACGTAACAAAAAAAAGACTTGGATGAACCCCCTCCCCCCTTTTTAATCTTACGTAAGATCAGTATCTACCAAAATTGCATAGAAAAGTACCTAGCAAAAAATGAAAAACTTAATTTTTGTTTACTTTTGTGATCTACTAAGAACAGTCTAGACCCCTCTCACCCCCACGTAAGAAAAAATAAGACTTGTTATAACCCCCTCCCCCCTCAAATCGTCTTACGTAATAAATGAACATAACATCATGTGGGATTATCATAGTTTACCCAATAGAATATTATTATACTTATCTGCATACCTAGTAGGTACATAATACATACATAATCAGCGTATAATGTTCCCACTGCTGGGACACAAGGCCTCCTTTCTGTGAGAGGGAGTGGGCCGTAATCCAACACGCGGGCCCCGTGCGGGTTGGTAGATGTCACATGTCTTCGAATTTTTGGTTCTAGGACATGCCGATTTCCTCACGATGTTTTCCTTCACCATTTTTGAGAGCAGTGGTGATGAAACAATTTACACAAAGTAAAGCTCCTGTCTGGATTCGAACATACGACCTACAACTCGTAAGTCGCGGCCGATACCACTGGGCCACCACTGCTCTCTCTAGTAGGTAACTAGGTACCTACTGTTATAATTACTTACCCCACCAAAAATAACAAACCGTCTTGTGTCGTGGGCACTAAAATGTAGGTAAGTACCTACCTACCTTAGCGTACGTCTGCGAGTAGGTATCTATGTAGGTACTACGTTGTCCGTGTTACTTGTCATGAAATTCATAAAACTCTAGAACTTACTCAAATTATTATAAATTCGTTTGTAAAAAACACTAGATTTTTAAACGGTTTATTTAGATAAAAATAATTATGTGTCAAACTCAAGAATCAAGATTGTTTAGGTACCTAATATTTTGGGTATTGATAAAAAAAATAAGACAGGTAAATAATTTTGAAAACAATATAGGTAGTCAACTATAATGATAATAATTACAATTTTAGTATTATCTAATAGGTACGACATAAACAGTAGGTAATAATATCACTCGCCCGACCGACTGCGCTGCGCGTCGGGCGAGCGATGACTGTTTGTGTGGAGCGATGAATGGCGGTGCATGTCAAAGAGAATGTAAACACTAGCGTTATTGTGCATGTGTGCATCGTCTAACGTGTCGTTTCAGTTCGGAACGGTGTTTGTGAGTGTGAACTAGATGTTGTGTGTGTAGACTATCGTCTAACTGCTCTTCACTGATACTATCTCTGTCAGACACGATGCCGGGTGAGACAGCGTGCTTTTTGGCCACGCCCACCTTCGAGTTCGAGCTCGCGAAGTGTTGGCTCTTAAAGGCACTTTTGAACGTCAAAAATTACAATAGAATATAATCATAAACCGGCAAAATAAAAAAACACGTGCTGCCACAACTTATGAAGGGAATAAGTAACATTTTAGATTTGGTAGAGTTATAGTGACATGAAAAACGTTCCCGGTACTGTCCGCCCCTGCTTCTTTTAGATTTTAAACATTGACACAACAATATTTTATGTAAAAACTAAATAGGTAATATTGAATGAAAGCCTTGTAATTTCAGAAGGTAGATGGGTTGAATAAGTACATTTAAGTGTGACTGCTGTTATTTAAATTGATTATATTTAACTCCACATCAATCTTGACTGTAATAATGTTAAAAAATTAAAAATAATATGTTCATGTATTGATTGGTTATAGTTTTTTTAATCAGGTATGAAAAAAGCAATAGAAACTATTTGCTTCAAAATGTAGCATTTGCACTCTTTGGTGGTCCAAGCTGTGAAGGGGAATTATCAGATGTTGTTGGTGATCAGAATGCACACCTTGAAGGTTACACAACCAGGCAGAAGGAACAAGTCATGAGAGTTTATGAAAAATTGTGTGAACAAAGTAAGTATCTTGCATTATAATATAATATCTTGTACTTACCTTTTAATTTTGTTACTCTGCTACATGACTTTATTTCCTTGTTAAATTCCCCCTTTGATTGTAATTGATAGTATTCAAAAGAGTCATCTTTCTTTTTATTTCTTACATTCAGTTGGCCATGCTGACAATACAGGGAGGAGAGGGGGTGGAACGGGGTACTGCATTTTCAACCGTTATTATTAACATTAAGTACACATTTTTTCTAGGTAAATTTTCACACAATGATGATGACATAGTAATGTCCGTACTTCTCATTGTGTGCGCTAAACCGAAACCAGTGAAATTCTATCAGATGCAGCCATCAAACTACTGGTTAGACCTTCATGAGAAGACGGACAGTGACATATGGTGTACTGCTGTATTCAGAGTTAGGAGGTGTATACCTACTACAGTTGGCAGTAAGTATTAGCTAAGTACAGACGCCAGCACATCAACCTACTACAATCTGTCAGATTTCTGTAATAGATTTTCAACTTTATCGCTAAAGCATAAGGTTCAATGTTGATTGGGAAAATTTGACAGTTAGGTGTAGGTTGATGTGCTGGCGTCTGTACATAAAACTATACTTTTTTTGCGTGCTTAAATAATATAATACGGGCTGGTGTCCGCAACTCGCACGTCCATGCGCGTATTTTGCGTACGGACCTGCGGATTTTGCGTGCTTAACTTTGTTGTGCTTTCATGAACTAGTTTAAAGTGATAGAAAAAAATATCATCATCGTCAGCAGCCTATAGCAGTCCACTGCTGGACATAGGCCTCTCCTATTGCCCGCCACTCAACTCGATTTTTGGCAAATTAACAAAATTATAATAAATGAAAATTCTTTTAAACCAAGGTTTCGTTTGCATTTATTTAATTGTTATTTTTTTTATTGTTTTTAGTGAAATCCTGCCGCGTTTACGTTGATGAAAACGCACGCGTTTATCAAAACTGGGATTCATATTTGGTAAACAATACTCTGCCAAAATGTGTTATCATTGCGCCTGAAAACGGTGAATACACTGGAACTCTTCTTGAGGTAACTAATCATTTTTGTGATAGGCCATACCTAGTTAGAATTAGAGAAAACTGGTCAACTACATTTTTGGTTGTATGAATTTGCTCATAGTTTAGAATTGAACCTAATCTTTTTTTGCACCTGTTAGTATGGAACATAGAACTAACCCCGCAAAGATACGTTGTATCAATCAATTGAAGGAAATAAAAAACGTATATAAATATATTGTCCCATTGCAACAGGTCTCTAGCCACACAGAAAGCTTTATTACATACATGCATAGTTAGATTTCAGGCTTAAAATTATAATAACTCTATTTCAGACAATAAATCCATTACAGACATTCATCAATTTATACGTTTAATAATTTTATATCAATTATTACAGGGCGAAGAATCTTTCGCTGTAAAACTGACGGTAGCGCCATCACCAACGTTGGGAATAAAGGCGCGAGTGCTTAGTTCAGTGGACTCAGCGACTACAATAGCGTCTATAGGCGCCATCGGCGTGATCGGTGTAGCGGCGTTCACGCCCGTGGCGCCGGTAGTACTGGCCGGCGCCGCCGTCGCTACCGTGGCCACCGGCGTGTACGGCTTCGTACGATCCTCGCTCCATTTGCACGATAGACGCGTTCATGAACAAGTAAGCAAACAATAATTAAGTCTCTAAGTCACTATCTGCTGAATTTATATACTTGATTCTGTTAGTAGTTTTACTCTCTACTCTAATACCTACATTTTCCAGTCCATTAGCCCAACGGATGCCGAAGCCCGCGGCAGCTGGCTGAACATAGCGGCGTCGAGCGTGGGCCTGGCCGCCGGCGCCGCCAGCTCGCTGCTGTCGCGCTCTGCCGCCGCCGGCACCAACATGACCAAAGTAGGTATAGTCTGTTTCAAAAGTATTTGGTGGAAATGTAAACAAACCCTGTCCAGGTTAAATTCTTACGCAATCACTCACTAAAATATATTAGTTACAAATTCATCTGTATTTAGAAGGTATCAACATTATTATGTCACCACTTTTTTCAACAATAAAATTATTGTTTGAATAACATTATTAAATTGTAATTGAAAAAACATCGATGTAAATCGAGGTCAAATTAAAAACATCTTTAAAGTGATAGTTTCGTGTTAAAGTATTCAAATGATCAAATCGATGCACTCAATTTGTAAATGGCACTACAAATTGGTATCCACACCTGTGGTCAGTTTCAAAAGTATATGATTAAAATGTAAACAAATTGATCATTACTTTTGAAACAGATCATAATCACCAGTATCATAGCCTAGCATCGAATCAGTGACGTCACTACTGATAACATCGCAGCGTCAAGCATGGGCCGACAAAGTCCCGCAGAAAGCTACTGCCCTTTTACTTGAAGAAACCTCTAGAGGTCGTCTTTGCATCTGGGGCTAGGTGAACCCGCGTTGATGCCGCGTAAACGTTGCGATGAGGTCGCATCGATAATATAATTACATAGAAACTATGATCGCAGTGACGCAGCGTTTACGGTTGAGGAACGTATACACTTCACTTACAACTGTCATACTTCTTGGCAAACAGAAGCATCTTTCTGCTGAAGTGTTTTAACCGAGTAGAATTTACTCACTCCCATGCCATATTTATCACACCACTGAATTAATTAATAAACAAGCTTATTATTATAGACAGGACAGGCGCTGACAGTGTCGGTGGAGGTGTTACGTCACGCAAACATGCTCACAGGAGGAGCGGGCGTCGTCCACAGCTTGTTTCACATTATACTGAAGGTGCGTATCGCCATATCGTAGTGAAACTTCATTGTGCTAAACCATATCCCCTTTGTTTTTGATAAAATTAGCGTGGCTGACTGCCCAGAAGCGGCATCGAGCTATTTATTTTCAACTTTATTTCAAGAAAGATAAAGTTGATAATTTTTTGCCTGTATAAACCGTGCTTTCATGCGCTAAATGTGCGCCGGTCGGTGGTCTCAAAAGTATTTCTTTCACATAAGTAGACCTTTAAGGGGACTACAGGACCTAAACGCAAAAAAACGCAAGTTTTGTAATGCTTAAAAGTATAATTAAGATCGACTACAGTAAACAAAATCTGAAAAACATATATGATTTTCTTCAGGATGTATGCTAGGTAAATAGTGTGCTGAAAACATAATACAACTAATTTGATACGATAGCAAACAATCATGAAGATACCTCTAAAAACTTTCTTTTCACAATAAAAACCATACTAATATACTTATATACAATCTTTCTGATTTATTGTCAGATTATTCTACAAGCAACATATTAAAGCACTAGTGTTTTAATTTTTTAGTTAGTTTTAGTGAATAGATAATTGCTTCATATTTTGCAATAAATTATCAGCGTTGCGCGTTGTGTCATCGCGCTTCTCTTCTTTTCTATGCAGTCCGACAGTGACCGCGCTTTAGGTCATAAATAGTAAGTGACAACAGAATGAGACTTAAAATGGCGACGTAAAATTGAGTGAAGGAATAACATATCTAGCGCATACAACCCAAATCTCTTCAAAGTGGGAGTGAACAGGCTTCTTCTGGATAAGTTCGCTCCATCGTCGACTTTGTCTCTGTCACCTTTGACCTAGACTAGAGTCCCATTTCAAGTCCATTTCAAATAAAAAATAAAAAAAATTGAGCATTGGATCATTTGTTTTACAGATAGTGCAATCCACGAAGACGCGCCCCACTCTTTTTCCTAATCGTAATATCGCTAGTTAATTCCGCTATTGTTTTGTTTTTTCGATACACGCTAATTACCCACTAAGTAATAAGTAATTAGTGTGTATCGAAAAAACTAAAACACTAGCGGAATGTTGCACACTTTTAGTGTAAGAGATTATATACGAAATATTTTAGAGGTGGATTTCAGTGTTGTTCCTAACCGAGACCGCTTTTGTTGTAACGTATATTTCAAGATGGCTATAAAAGGGATGTTTACTAATATTAAAAATATGCATACAAATATTGGCATTTCAAAAAAATACTTGGTAGTAAATCATCATTATCATCATCTGCCTAGCCTAGACTAAAACAACTTGTTAGTAAAAATCTAGGTACTTATTTAAAAAAAAAAAACTACAAAATAGATAAAAACATGGCGAAGCGTTCCTCGAAATTTTAATTTATCTTGTATTTTGTCGAAACCTCCTTTTAACAATATCCCTTTCTCTTTAGTATCGCAATCACGGAGAAAAGCCGACGAAGCTAGAACTGTTCCAATTCGCGTCGGCGACTCTGTTCTTCTGTCATGCTGTGGTGTCGAACCGGACCGCGCAGAGTATTATCGAGGATGCTCAGGCTAAAGCTATCAACGAGTATCGCTCTACACTGAGGAGTAATAGACACAGGTCAGTAACAAATGTATTTTTAAATCAATATTATTGTAATAAAACTATAATATAGTTATACAAGGATCTTCAAACTCCTAGCCAAAATGAAAATTTACGATGCCATCTTATCGGTGCCCTGTCAGTTTACCAAAAATGAATTTACAAATTTTTACTTGACAAGCAACGATTGGCAAAAACATGATTTGTTATTTCATCATTACACAACAAGTTTGCCAAATAATTCACTTTACAAAATAATTACCCGATAAACTTTTCTTTAATAACGTGTTATTTGACAAACAATTCATTTTATCTTATAAAAAAACGTTTGGGATAAAAACGTTTTACATATTGACTTATTATTACGTAATTTCCCAAAAATGAAACTCATTCTTTCATCGACTTGCACTAATAGAAAAAAGAGGCTATTTTTAGTGGGCTACCCGGAACCGAACTAGTTAGATTAGGTTAATTATTTAAAACAAAATTGTTAGGTTAGGGTAGGATAAAACTGTGACCCCTACGCACGAGCCGAGCGAGCGAAGCGAGCGGTGCCGCGGCAGCGGCCGGCGAGTGCCAGAAACGACTAGATTATATAGAAAAAAATACTTGCCTGTAAATTATTTGACCCAAATGGAAAATACCGTCATGATCACTTTGTGTCTGGTTTAGAAAATCTTTACATAGTATAAAACAAAGTAGCTCCCGCTGTCTGTAAGCTTAGATCTTTTAAACTACGCAACAGATTTCAATGCAGTCACTAGTATATTATAAAATGATAGTTTGTATAAACGTGATTTTTTCAAAAGAAATGTATAAATGATTAAATATCATCCGAAACATTTGTAAAGAGAAGCATTTGCCAAATAAATGTTTGTAAAGCGAGTGTTTATAAAATAAAATATTTGCGGAATGAGTTGTTTGTGAAATAAATAGAATACGAAACGTTGGTTGTAAACTAAAAATTTGTCAATGGAGTTTTGGTAAAACATTAGTGAACCCATCTTATCTCTTCTTTATAATTTCACAAAACTTATCACAAATGTTTACCAACATCACCCAAAAGATGCATGTAGCGCTGTAGTGATTTTTACAACGGTCAGTCTAAGAAGTAATAGTTACCATTAACACTATGATGCACCAGAAAGTCCTTTAATTTTTTTTTTATTCTAGAAAAATGTTCGACAAGATCAGCGCTGAATCAAGGAGGATACAAGGCGCAGTGCAGGGCAACACTGAAGTCATCAGAGGCATACAGAACATCTTTGACAAAGACCAATATTTCGCCGACGTACTCCGCATTAACAAAGACCTCAACCAACACAAGCTCAGAATATCCATGACATCCGATGGACGAGTCAACTTAAACGCTCAACATAAGTTCAACCCTGGAGAGCTGTATAACCTCGGAAAGGAAGGCAGGGCACAGCTGTTCAGTAATCTTGGCCCTGCTTCAGTTAATAGCAACAACGTGCCAACTCGGATAGTACCCTCCACGAATGCCGTCGCCAGCTATATCGAAGGCGAGGAAGAAAATAATACGTTGGTCGGAATTCATCCGGGAGAAATACTAAGAATCGGTTCCCTTCTCGTTCGAGTCAGCGCATCCGGCGCCGAAAATGTGGCTCTCATGCTAGAAAATTTAAGTCAAGATGTTTATGCCAATTTAATGACAATATCTTTCAACGTGTTGTCTAAACTCGTACCTGAAGATATCGCTAGACTTAGGCTGCTGAGCCCTGAAGAAGATCTGATCGTCCAAATAGTCAAGTTCGTGTTCAATTACATGAAACACCAAAGACCGCTCGGCGACGCAAGTAGAGAGAATGACAATGGCATTACGATAGTTTTAAAAGAATTCTTCCAAGAAGGCGTGGTTCGTCAGGAAACGATCTTGTATTTGAAGGATCGTTTGCTCGGCTGGGTCGACGGCGAAATGGATCGTAGGAGCTTAGAGTTCCCAAACAAGAAGTCAATTGTTTGTGAAACTTGTAGAGGCATTAGGTATGCTTAAAAATTTAATATTTTTGTGGTCTATATTTATCAAGAAAAGTTTTTTTATAAATATTCTTAGCATTAGCTTCGCTGACGTTAGAAGTAGGTAAATAGTTATTATGGACACAAGATACTTCGTAAACCGCTGTGATCTAGGTATACTTGCTATTATGGTATACTTCGATAGATTCTATCCTTACTCATAATTATTATTGTAAACACTCACCAAGGGGCATTATCATGAGGAAAATTATTGCATTAGACTGAATATAATATATAAGGTCCCATTAAAATAGATGGACAAACTTTTGGGATGGGAAATCAATCAGACCACCAAAATAAGGACGATGGTAAGAACAATATTATAAGAAAAACGCGTTAGATACTTACAAGAAAAATAATCACCTAACGAAAATACACTAATGTCGGCAATTTATTATTTTAGGTCAATATAAAATCACTTTAATCAGTGTTTTTTTTTGTTTTTTGCGTGGATATCTTTGGTTAGACGTACTGAGTGCTGTGTTGAAACTTGTCCATTTTAATGGGACCCTGTATATTTCGAAAAATGAATATTGAAATACAAATAATATTAAGCAGTCCTTTAATAAACTATAGTGACTGTTGTCATAAATAGCAAGTAATCCCAGTTTCAATAACGATTCGATTAAGATCCCGAAACTGAAGAAAGTCATCAATATGGACTGACCCATTCTCTTACCATTATCCCAATTTATTTGGGGTCGGCGCAACATGTCTTTTTCTTCCATACTTCCAGACGTATCAGTCGTCATCTCGGTACTTAGTCACCCCCTTTCTAGCCATATCATCTTTTAAACAGTCCATCCACATTCATACTCAAAACTTTTCTTACGACTTTTTCCTTACTCCTCCACATTATCCGTAGAAGTAATTTAAAAAATAATAATAAGTACATATCAAAATTGTCCAAATATTTAGTAAAAGCTAAGAGAATAAGGCTTCTTTTGTAAAAACAGTTTTTTTTATCAAATTTCAGTTCCGATTTATATTAGAAAAGATATTTGAATTAACATGTGATAAATTATGCACTGTGATAACACACCAGTGATTGCTTAGTCATAGATTATTGTAATAACTAAAATTGCACAGAATATAGTGCCTTTTAGATTGTGAAAAATCTCATGATTGGAAATGTTTAATATAATATGTATTTACACGCAAAGAGTAGATTTTAACCTGTTATTAGAGTAAGCTGCATATTGAACTATGTGTAAATATTAAATATTGTTATATAAAACAATAAACTGTTTCAATTATTTTGACCTCGATTCGAGTGTTATCGCTATCATCGGCATGATTTCATCATTGAACATAGATAATATTTTATTTTCCTTTACATAGCTACCTACTAAAAAAGTGGTTACTTTTAATCAGGCGAAAACGTCAGAGAAGCCCGCGAAATTCAAATTTTCTAACATTTTTGCCATTTCCAGGTATCGGGATGTATGTTGATTGATCTAAATATGTTTCGTGGGCTACCTTAGCGCATCCACCCTGATAGACAATTCCTTATTGTACCTACACAAAAAGGAAAAGGACAAAAACCTCAGTTCTCGTGTAGGTACTTCCCCAGTTCTAAATTGTAAATATTTTGACTGATGCTCTAAAAAATTTATTGGTTTTTAATTTTGTAAGTAAAATTTATGAAATGAACCTCAAGATCTTTTTGGGCTTCTTATCATCGTTTTTTTTTTAAATAAATGTCTTGTTTAATTTCTGGCCTTTTCTCACAGTTGGTCGCAGTAACTAATCTAGGTTACCGACCAAACGGATTAGGTTAGGTTAGAACTGTTACCAAAGACGCGCGAGCCGAGCGAGCGAAGGGAGCAGTGCTGCAGCAGCGGTGGGCGAGCGCTACATCTAAGTTGGTCCCAGTTACTTGGCTATTTAGTATTTTAGTACCCAAAAATAGGGGTGTATACTATGGGTACCCCTCTGCCTAATATTTCGGGGAAAACAAGGCGTGTTTCAAACACAAAGTGGCGCGTTCATTATATTCGAGTGTTTAATAAATTTTTTAGGAAAGCAATACTTAACTATGGGAATTATTTGAGGTTCGATTAAATTCAGTCGTTCTAAATGTTTAAAAATAAAAAGATTAAGAAAAAAATCGACCGAGAAACTATAAAAAACAATATCTAAGTAAAACATGAATATCAGTAATGGCAAGAGGCTATACCATTCTTTAACCTAAAACACTGGCCAAATTGAAGCGAGCAAGCGGGTTACAATGGAAATTTGCCCGCGCCGATTGTATCAACTTGTATGATGTATGTTCAGACGCCAGCACATCAACCTACTACAATCTGTCAGGTTTCTGTAATAGATTTTCAACTTTATCGCTAAAGCATAAGGTTCAATGTTGATTGGGAAAATTTGACAGTTAGGTGTAGGTTGATGTGCTGGCGTCTGTACCTGTAGAGGTGTTCAACCTGGCACGAATAGCCGAGCCGTGTGACTTGCTACTAATAAAACAATCGACGCCAACAATCGTGTCCGGCTCGCTCATTCGCTTCAGTTTGGACAGAGCTTGAAATGGGAATCCCTGAATCGCTGAATCCCTGAATCCCTGAATCCTGAAAACAATCAATGGTCTAGAGCAGTTTTCTGTGGAACCTGGCAACCCTGCTATCGTGAAATTTGTCTATGGTCGGTGATTTTCTTTTTGCATAGTCTCTAGTGTGCCGATTGCATATCCTTCAACAAGACCGGCGAATGCTTGGTTAATTGCATTGCATTCTGCAGTGGTGCGTCTAGATGACAGGTTGTGTTACTGGATTATTGTTTTTTCTTTAAATTTATTACAAGGTATTTATTCTATGATTATTACTAAATAATTATATTTTATTGTTTGAAGCTGTGTAACACGCATTGTAATTGGTTGTTGCGAATCGTGTGCGAATAATAGCCCACTGAGTGAACTGATAACACACGTTGTGAACTTGTGAATGATGTACAGACGCCAGCACATCAACCTACCCCAAACTGTCAAATTTCTTTGATAGATTTTCAACTTTACTACAAAGAAATAAGATTCATATTCAATTGGGAAATTATGACAGATTGGGGTAGCTTGATGTGCTGGCCTCTGTACTTAATTTTATTCGTTCAATTACTGTTTTCGTTCTTTTTTTGTTTCTTTCTTCTACTAATTTAGTTATAAAGTTAACAAGCTCTGAATCTCAGATCTGTCTTGAGGGAGCAGATTTGCCTGCCGATAGTTATCTCATTTAACTAAAATGTATTTATGCAACTCTGTATCAATCGGATGCGCTCGGTGGCGGGCGGCGGCGGCGGCGCCTGGGCCATGCCAGTTTTAATTTTAACTTGTTTATTCATTGTTTAAATATAAATGTGTATATTATTCTAGGTACTTACGTTAGAGCTAATTTTAGCCGCTGAATGTTTTGGAATTCAAACTAATAAGAAAATGTATTTGTGTTATAATCTTTTGTATTCTAACTGTACTTATTGGGAATTATTTAATTAAGTATTTAATCGTTAGTATTGCTTGTTTAGAACTTGTCTTTTCAAGTACCTATTGGTAATGTTTTATAGTTAGGAAAAGGAAAATAAAAGTGTTATTTTAAGTATGATTCGATTCTATGACTAAATTATGTCCATAAAGGTTCATTTGACCAGAGTCAGCGGTCAGATAGCATCTGTCTGGCATTACCTATTGCTGAAATGAACCTATTGCCAGTAGCCAGGTTCTGTGGTAGCCAGTAGGTTCATTTCAGCCGCAATAGGCTATTGGGCGCAGCCGTGAGGCACACAATATGATCCTACATAATATGAATTTTATGTTACTTTTAATTTTGTTCAAATATCTTCCTTGGTAGGTACTGTGTCTAATAAACGTTTTTTCTTTCCTTTATTCTATATTATTTGACTATTGATTGTTTTTCAGTCGTCATCAAGATGGAAGACCCAAACAAACGTCATGACATGACCGCGGTCGATATACAACAGGAGTATTATGAGACAATTGGCGATGCTGACTGGGAATTGTAAGCTTATCCACACATACCCTTATTAATACCAAGTACCTACCTACGTCACTATTTTTTCTTTTAAATCGACGGACTCGCTTCAGAACTATTCGTTATTCTGTGCTTCAGATTAGCTTTGCCGGGTAGATGACCTGGAGTTGTAGACCGCGAAATTCAAATTTTCTTACGTTTTTTGCAATTTGCAGGTCAGTGTCAGGTTGTATCTTGATCAAAATATGATTCGCGACTATAATAGATATGTATTTACAGAATTAGAATCATTAATACATCTTTCTAAGTTTGATTTCTACCATAAGAACAAATCTCGTATGGAAAAGTGATTATGGTAGAAATCTAACTTAAGAGATATATTAATGATTCTGATGACTATAATTCTGTAAATAGGTACATATCTATTATAGTCGTGAATCATATTTTGATCAAGTAACAACCTGATATTCTGACACTGACCTGATAATTGCTAAAAACGTAAGAAAAATTGAATTTCGCGGGCTACGACTGCGCATTCACCTTGGCAAAACAGCTATCTGTTTCGGGACTATATAGATAATTCCACTACTTCAGTTGGTCGTGAAAAGAATTAGGTATCTAGAAACGTTGTCATATCACTTTACAGATAACAAATTGCAGACAAGTATACCTATGCCTACTTACAAACTACTGAGTAGGTAGGTATTTAGGTACCTCTTTACATAATTATATTATAATCTGTGAATACTGTACATACATAATCTGGCTGCCCCAGTGACCGACAGACACAATAAAAACACAAAAAACATAACTGTAGGTACCTACTGTCTACTAGGGCAAGATTCACAGATCACAGTCCATACATTGACTTTACTTTCGTAAATAAAGTACCTACCTACCTAAGCGTCTCATGCAAATGTGCACTTTATTTTTATAATGTTAGGGTTTTCCCCCCACAATCGCGTTATTATCGGCCGATATTACAACAAATTAATAAATGACTTACCTATGACTTATGATAATATCGGATATGTTGCGATTTCTGTTTTCAGCAGTGGCGAAGGCACCATAGCCATACAACTCGATTCCCACCGGCTTCGCTTCGAAAATTCAGAACATAACCACTCTATAGTCAATTGATCATTTAAATTTTCTTTTGGCATTTATTTTTTGCTCCGGCCTACCTCTGTCATAAATTCACCCTTCGCCACTGGTTTTCAGTACAATTTGTATTAGGATGGCAACGAAGTGACACACTGCTGCGATAATAATGACGGAATAGAAGTAGGACGCTTGCGTTCCTCCGTCCTGTGATATTCCGATATGAGTTCTTAGAACATTTTCGATCTTACACACGTAGCGTAGTAACGTGTAGTTCGTGCGGAGGGGGGCTGTACCTAGAGTAAGTTACACGGACACGTTAGAAATATCGGACGATAAAAACGCAGCTGTATGGCAAGGAATCAGGATGCATTATCGCAATAACGCATTCTGTATTATCGACCGATAATAATGCACCTGTGGGGAAGAGCCCTTAAGTCCATATTCGTATGAAACGTTTGCTCACGTTTGCGAGCATTAGGTATATGCATAAAAATACGGTTCACATTGGTATGAAACGGTTGCTGGATCGTAGTATCGCGAATGCGAGAGGTAGATCATTTAGGTCCTTTATAGAATAGGTACAGGATTGGAACTGACACGACATAGTTCCTATAGACTATAGACTTATAAATTGACGCAGGCGGAGGATTTAAAATGCAGACAGCATTTTTTATCATTTAAAATTGTTCGTCTGGGGCGGAACCGGGAAAAGCACTTTTATTGAAATCAGATAAATATAATCACGATATTAATTTATATCAATTAATATTTATTGTCAAAACTAGAAAGTAAGCTGATTAAAAGTTTACGCCAACAAGACTCGACAAAAAACTACAATTTGGATTACATTTCCCGAAGTGACAATCTAAGTAGGTAATACGACGGGCTGGTGTCTGAACCGTGGTACACTACTAAAATGATACTTACATAATTGTTTGTACAGAGGCTAGCACATCAAGCTACCCCAATCTGTCAAATTTTCCCAATTGAATATGAACCTTATTCCTTTGTAGTAAAGTTGAAAATCTATGAAAGAAATTTGACAAATTGGGGTAGCTTGATGTGCTGGCCTCTGTACAACATTTGAAGGCTACAAAAATCTATACAAAGAAAAATGAGGCCTGTATCTTAAGAGACAGTGTTCGGTTCGGCGAGATGGTTGCGAAAGTGAAATAGTGTCGATCTGCCTATCTATCATGGTGAATAATGTTACTTATTTGTAAATTATTAAACATTTCTGTTTTTTTATTCCTGTAGTTTTTATTGAATTGAATAATTTTATACCTATTGTGCTGTTTGTGTGTGTGTATTTTGAACTCTATTGTAGTTGTGACTCGGTTTATTATTTTAACATAAAAAAAAATAAAACAGCTCCAGCTTTTTGCTAGTCTGTCTGCGTTCTCTTGTTCTAACGGATAATGACATTGAATTAAATTTTTTACCTATATTCTGCAGGTACGAGAAAAAAGACAGAAGATTTCTACTACAAAAGGTAGCCGTGGCCCTTTGTGGGCCGCCTAGCAACGAGGGAAATTTGATGGACTGCGTGAAAGGCAACGATAATGGACTGAAGCTACAGGGGTACGAAGCTCGCGACGAAGACACGTGTATGAAAGTGTTTAACAAGATTCTGGAACAAGGTACCAATTTAATTAATAACTGCGATCCGGCTAGCGCGGAGCGGAGTATTTGAACTTTAAAATATTGATGCACCAATTACATAATGCTCATAACATCACGCCTGCTTTCCTCGCAGGTTTAGGCAGAGATGGCCTAAGTACACCCACATTTCGCCAGTTATGTTTGAATCCCATGTATTAGGGGGCGAGCCTATTGCCATCAATCGGGCACAAATCTAGACTCCGAGATGCTATTGAGTAATGGAATGCGAAATATGTGATGGAAAAACGCTATTACTCTGGCCGACCTGGGAATCGTACCCAGGACCTCATGCTCGGCAGTAGCGCCTGCGACCACTAAACCAAAGAGTCAATAGATGCATTAATTCTATTGTAAAAATGCAATTTTCTTTGCTTTTACATTGACATTCTGATTACCTACTTAAAATTAATGCCTACAGACATCGAACGTTAAATTTAAGCTTCTCGTGAACTAACCTCGTCTGTTTTTTTTTTCAGCAAAATATTCACACAACGGTGAAAATTTAATCATTTCCGTCCTCCGAGTTGCGTGTGTCATTCCAAGCCGAGAGATAGGGTTTTTCGAAATAACTCCAAAAGATTATTGGTGCAATCTTCATAAGAAAAAAGGGGCATCTGTCCATATTTTAGTATTTCATGTGTTCAGTATAAGGAAATGTATTTCAATGAATCCTACAGGTGAGTTTACCTACGAACATTAGTCTTCACAAAAAAAATATTATTATAATTATTAAACACAAACAGTCATCCAGCGCAGACACGAAAACTAAAACTAGAGACTAAAGGTTCTTCCCAGATAGGTAGATATAAGAGCCAGTGGCGAAGGTACCATACAACACGATTCCCACCGGCTTCCCTTCGAAAAATCAGAACATAGCCACTCTATAGTCAATTCATCATTGAAATTTTATTTTGGCAATTTCTTTTTGCTCTGCCTACCTCTGTCATAAATTCACCCTTCGCCACTGATAAGAGCTCATATACAATGTGTAACTTAAAGCACATTATGACAGTAGTTTGTTCAGAATCGTTTACTGAATCGATTTCTGTAATTTTTTATAAGTAGGTATAGGTAATTTTTTATCCCAAAAATAATGAAAACTACGTAAATTACAGTCACACTTCCGCAGTACAGTCAAAACAAACCAAAATGGACAAACCACCTAAGCTAGACTCTTTTGCTTATGCGACTGCGTGCGTGCGTATTAGATCTGTAATGTGACCACAATTTTCTCCCACAATTAGCCTAACCATTTTAATATATAAACAATGTTTTATACATAATTGTAAAAAGTCAGTGTATGTATTATGATTATAATATAACATTCTATTTGGGGTGTTTTATGGTGTGCGTTAATTCCGGGACATGTTGTATAACACGAGCGGCACGTTGCAGTTGCCTCTGCCGGTGGCAACGTGCTGCTCGTGGTGGCAACTGCAACCATCGACACTCGCCGGCGGCAGCCGTAGACGCGTCGACGGCTGCAGTTGCTTCTACCGTTGGCAACATGCCGCTCGTGTATATGAACAATAATTAGGACCATCCATTGCAGAAAGGCTCTACCTGATATGATTTAAGTATAAATAGTATAAAACAAAATCGCTTTTCCTGTCTGTTTTGTGTGACTGCTTAGTTCTTCTCAAGTGGATTACATAATTGCTTTTGATGATGATTAATAGTTACTGCGACCAATTCGGCTCGCGCGTGGTTGCTGCCAAACTATTTACCTAACTGCCCATTCCAACATTTTTTTTCATCACCTCGTCATCCTATTGCCTAAGCATCAGCCAGCCAGTTCTCTAAATGTTGTATTAGACGTATCGGCTACTTATAATCATTAATCAGGGTGTTCGGCAGAACGTTGAACACACGAAAATGTCAGATAGGTAGATGGGGTCGTCTGCTACCTACCCATCCCAAAAAATATTACTCAGGCCCCTTAGTTTTTTTTTTAATTTTTTTTTATTACCGAAATTTATGAGTTTTAAAACTTTGAAGACCTAACTTTATGTAGGATTGACGAAACTGGCAACACTTTTTTTGTTTTTGTCTCGACTATTGGTAGATTCATTTAAAATTATTGTTTGCTGCAAATAGTAACTAGACAAAAAGTTATAAGCCATCAAACATTAAAAAAAGGGATAAAACGTGAGTTTGAGCTTTTCTTTGCATTACATTAAAAAAACTAATCTAAAAAAAATTAAGACTTAGGATTTCATAGAGACATCCTTGGTGTATGGCCTTTCGAACGGTATGTAATTTGATGAATTAAAAAAAACAATATAAAAAAAAAACTGGGGCCTAGGTATTTTTTTTGGACTGGGTAGTTAGCAGACGACTTCACCTATCTGCCATTTTCGTGTGTTCAACGTTCTGCTGAACACCATGTATACTTATCATATACAACTACTACAATAATGTAGTTAGTATGTATTGAGTATCATTCAGACCGCTAGTTAAACGGCGCCGTTTAATGAAAAGGCTAGGCTGTTAACTGAAAGGCTAATTAAGCTACTTGGCTGCGACATTACGTTAAACTGTTATTCCGTTAAAATTGCAGTGAAGGGATGCAAAGTATTCATAGACCATGATGCGAGAGTATATGAAACCTGGAGCGACTATCTAACTGAAAACAAACTACCGAAATGTGTGATGGTGGTTCCCCAAAATGGAGAGTATACAGGAAGGATTGTTAAGGTAAGCAAGTCAGTTCTAGGACGATTCGGGAATCCCAACAACCGGGGAACCCAAGTGACAAAAATAATCTGCTAATACTAACACGGGCCTACTAAATTCAGGAATAGAAAGAGATCTGGCGGTTCTAAAGGTTATTTTGCCAAAGAATAGAATCATCGACCTAATATTATCGGAGGCTCATCAAATCGTCAAAGTTTATTCAGTTCAACTAAAGATATTATAAGTCTACTTCTTTTCTATAAACAGTCTAATACATGCCTTGAGAACCGCATGATCAAATATCTGCTTACCGCAAGTTTTCTTAGCATTCTCGTAGTTATTCACTTAAAGTTTAGTGGTATCTACATAAATCACAGCCTAAGGTTAATTTCACGGCGAAACGACTTGCGTCCAGTCCAGCGACACGTGCGCACATCCCCTGTTTCCGTCCGTCACTCCGCAACTAGCGTCTCAGTGACTTGTAGCATGCGCTTAACAACTTCTTTCATTTTTTTTGACCGCAGTCACTGTCTCAAGATGCCTGTCGCTTGAGCGTGTAGCTCGTGGCCTCAGATTAAATAATTTTATAATTATTGTTCGTCCACAGGACGGAGAAATGCCGAAAGTGAATTTGACCATAAAAGCGTCGCCAGAGCTGGGTCCTGCTGCGCAGGTGATTAATGTCGTTGACAACGTAAGCACAGGTATGAGTCCTTTGGAACGCTTTTTTTTAAAGGAACAGGAAGCAGTTATATTATAAGAACTTACAACTACCAACTACCTAACGTTTATTCAGTCGATGAAAGAGTTACGCAGGCAAAAGTATTCACATTTCTACTAGGTACGTCATCAATGTTCATTATTATTCTGGGCCCATTAACAATTGAAACTTAAAACATAAGTATTTGAAATTCTGTTGCCAAAGACATGACTAAGTACTACACCAGTGGCACTGAAAATTTGCACTTTAAAGCTTAATATTGCGCAAACGGATCCCTGTATCGAAAAATAGATTACACACACCCGCTTTAATTTTGAACGACCTTTCCAACGACACGACACTCCATTGGAAAGACGAGAAAAAAAGCATCCCCACTTTACGTGTGGCCTGAAAACCTTTTATATTTTTCAAATTTTGTATTACCACTTTGTCATCGTGATTAATATGTATACCTACCCATGCCAAATTACAGCTTTCTAGTACTAAGAGTCTCTGAGCTAAGCCGCGGACGGACAGACAGACGAACGGACATGGAAAAATTATAAGGATTCCTTCATAACTTCTGAACCCTAAAAACAATGCATATCCATTCGATAAATAATATTAGTTCCAGCAACAGGTTCCAAACATTATTGCGGCCTGTACGACAATGTTTGTAGTAGGTATAGCACCTGTTTCCTCACATTGAGCAGTCAATTTTAACGGAAATTCATATAAAGTTGCATACGTCACAAGCCATTGTACAGTCCCATCATTGTAAGAACACTGACATTGGTTTAATGTAGTTGCAAGTTAATACATGTCCCGGAATTAATGCACACCAGCAAAAACCCCAAATATAATATTATTTTATAATCATAATGCATACACTGAATTTTTACTATTATGTATAAAACATAGTTTATTTATTATATTACTTGGAATGATTGTGGGAGAAAATTGTGGCCACATTACAAATCTACGCACCTACAAGTCGCACACGTATAAGGGTCTAGCGTAGTAGATACCTACTTCGTCCATTTTGGTTTGTTTTGACTGCACAGTGGAAGTGTGACTGTAATTTACATATTTATATGCCTTCTCTGTATGAGAAGAAGCCTTGGGCCTTGGCCCTGCAGTGGGTCAATAAGGTGGTAAATTTAATTAATTAATGACATCTCAGAAATTCGGCTTTTACAGTGGCGAATGTGGGCGCCTTGGTAGCTGTCGTGGGAGCGGCGTTCGCGACCCCTGTCGTGGCACCAGTGATGATCACGACAGCCATAGGTGTAGCATCTGTCTCCGGAATATACAGCATCGGAAGATCCATCGGGACTTTAGTTGATAGAGCTCAACATGAACAGGTATGAGTATTTCTTTTTAAGGTTCTGTACCCAAAGGGGGGTCGTTAGGGGTCGTCGGGTCTTGCTAAGGTCTGCTTGCACCACAAATGACTAAATACATTACTAATTATATTTAGCGCTAAATAAATTTAAGACATCGTTATATGTCTGCCAATCGTTTGAAAATGACAGAGACAGAATAATGTTTTAAATACTTACGTTTAACGCGAATTGTACTTATGTACTAACTAGCTTCTTCCCGCGACTTCGTCCGCGTGAAATTTCACCCCCCCCCCATTCACCCCCTTAGGGGATGAATTTTGAAAAATCCTTTCTTAATGCACCCCTAGACCTCATAAGGAACGTACGTGCCAAATTTGGAATCTCTAGACCCAGCGGTTTGGGCTGTGCGTTGATATGTCAGTCAGTCAGTTCTCCTTTTATATATATAGATTTGTGGTGCAAGTGTGATTAAGTCTGCGCCTTTCGTCTGTCGGTCTGTCATAGGGCTAGCCAGATGTTCCACATAATAATCAGTGCAACTAAGTCCGCAATCATGGCAAATAAAAATTTAAAAAGTCTCCCCGTACAAGATACCTCAACACAAATCTTTTCTGTTTTCAGGGTTTCGATTATAAACGATGAAATGAAATCTATAGACGATCACTATTAATTTGTCCGTCAGTAACACAGTTTTTTATTTCGGCTCTATCTTCAAAAGGGTAACGAGAAACTTAAGGCGGATCACACACTATATACAACGCGCCACGGACGTAAATAACGCGCCCCTGGCGTGATTTTTTACATATGTACAAATTCAATAAAAAGGCGCTCCCGCGCAAGGAATATGGCTCCGTTTCCCGCGCCCCGTCGCATGGTGCGTTGTAATGTGTGATCTGCCTAATCGGATTAAAGTGTAACAACAACAAATGGTGGTGCGCAAGTCCGACTATTACTAAGCCAACGCCGTTTATCTTACTGGCCACAGTGCTGAATTTTTCTATTTTGTTATCACAATTCAGTAGCAATAGAGCGTCTTGCGACAGCGACTAAAGTGAAAATAAATTAAAGAAGTTGTTAAGAGCCTGCCAGGAGCAGTGGTGGTCTAGTGGTAACGGCTCCGACTTACAAGTGTAGGTCGTGGGTTCGAACAGGCAGGCTCTCTACTTTCTGTAAATAATTTCATCACCACTGGTCTCAAAACGGTGAAGGAAAACGTCTTGAGGAAACCGGCATGTCCTAGAACCAAAATTTCGAAGACCTGTGACATCTACCAACCCGCACTGGGCCCGCGTGATAGATTACAGCTCACTAACTCGCTAAGAGAGGAGGCCTGTATCCCAGCAGTGGGAACATTATAGGCTGATATGCAACAGCCTGTCACGAGCCTCCGCGACGCGACTGCGGTGCGAAGAACGGAAACAAGTGACGAGCGCGCGTGCTGCTTGACGCAAGTCGCATAGCTCGAGGCTGTGAACGGGTCTGACACGATTGATGAGTATCAGATATTTTATATTTTTGTTTCAGAGTATCGGCTTGCAGGACATGGAAGCCCGCTCTAGCTGGATAAATATAATGGTATCCACCGTCGGTTTATCCTTCACTACAGCAGGGAAATTATTAACGTGGGCTGCTACGTCCGGCAGAAATGTCAAGGTAAGGATCAAGAAATTCTTGAAAGTACGGACATTTCATTATGACCAGTGATAGGAATAGGTAGTGCCTATTTACCTAAACTTCGAAGAATAGAGACAAGAAACGGAGACTTCCTTAGGACTACATTTATTCCGGGACATCTGTCCCGAAATTCGGGACAACACTTAAATACATTAAAAAAATATGTTATTTGGAAAAAGTAATTCGTCTATATTTACCTAAAGTTTGCGACTAGACATAATATAATAAATAACATACACAGTCGTTACAACCATAAAATTTTCTGAGTTTTTTTTTTAGAGAACATTTTGTAAATGACTTGTTGATCGTAATACACAATAAATCACAATGTTTGTATAAGGAGCCGTACACGTTTCGAAGTAAATATCTCCTTTTTAGCTCACTCTCGGCTACGTTTAATGAGATTTCTAAAGTTCAAGTGTTAATTGATTTTTAGTGCCTAATTATAATGTTGTATGTATTTATAGTATTTTTAAGTTATATTAATATTGTATTTTATGTGTTTTATATGGGCCTTGATGCCTGAAATAAATGGATAAATAAATAAATAATTAAAAAAAAAAGACATTTTGACTTTAAAATAATAAAACGGTAATTTTTATCATTTTAGCATTCTCCAAGTAGGAAGAATTTATCATTAAAAAAAAAGGTATTTGTATTTTATCTTAATGAAATATATTTTCTAAAGTATATTTAAAAATGTGCATGATATTAAAATAATGGCCGTCTCACATTGTTTAGTAACACACTTAAACTTTAAAAATCTTTAAAAAAAGAAAAGATAAAAATAAAGATTTAAAAAAATGTAGTCCTAAGGAAGTCTCCGTTTCTTGTCTCTGTTCTTCGAAGTTTAGGCAAATAGGCACTACCTATTCCTATCACTGATTATGACACATGAAAACCGACAGTCCCACACCCCGAACATCTACATCGTGTAACAGAATAAACGCAAGTCCTGAAAGTAGTTGTTCTTAATTGACTACAGAATTGATTTCAGTAACTTTTAAAATACCTAGGTATTTTTTTCAAAAATTGTCTTAGCCATGTTGACCGCCGATTGACCGAAAGCAAATTAAATCCTATTTCAAAGCAATAAGACTCAATTTTAAATGCATAAAATAATGCTAGGGTTAACACGATTTTATAATACTAACTAAATATCATTATTATGAAAATCGTGTCAATTGACCTAAAAAAAAAGTTTTGATCATTAAATTATGCTTTTAGCTCAATATTCTAATTGGGGTGTATGAGGTCTTGCGTTAATTATGTTACATATTATATAAAGTGATTATTAAATCTAAACTAATATTATAATGAGGTAAAAAAATTGTTTGTTGGTAAGAAGTTCTGATCCGTATACAAAAGTTCTATCACAGATAGAAAGCTATTGCCGAGTGCCACAGTATATATTTATAGTAAACTTGACTTCTACGCAGACGAAGTCGCGGGCTGAAGCTAGTTGTTTATAAATTAACAAATAATAGGTATTCCTAATGCAGACTTAATGCAATTAACAAATTACTTTCACAGATCCTGATGAGCGCGTTGGACTTTTTGAAGTTTACGAATCTTGCAACAGGATTCATAGGAGTTGCCAACGGGTTGGGTGACATGATTTACAAGGTTTGTAGTACAGTCAGCAAAAGAGTTAGGTATACAGGCAACAATAAGTATTCATCTTCCTACTACTGTGTCATGAATATACTTAGTTGTAAATAATCCGTTTTATACCAAATACAACCCGTATTAATTATTTAAAACCACGACCACGTGGACCGTACATGATTACGTATTACTTAAAAAATTAAGGCTAATTAAAATCATTCACCATTTTAAACGTTTACACTTGTACTTCTTTTTTAGGATTAGACAGACAGAAATTAATTTTGATACACGTATTTATTAAAATATACTTTTTAAAAATATATTGTAGCTAAGTATCATTAAAAAATAATCTGATAAGGTATTTACTCAGCCGCTGCATATTTTTAGAATGTATATATTTTTTTATTTTAATTGCCTTTGATATATTCTAAATCAGGTGTGGTTTGTGTGAAGCCTCAGTGCATTATATTAAAAAAAAAAACATTATTAAACCGTTAAAGACAACTTGGGTTATCCTAAATATCTATAGAGTTAACAGCTAGTTCAGGGTTAATTTAAAAAATCATCTTGTGCCGCCAAGAGTCTGAGGCAAACCTAGGGTTAAACTTTTAAATATTTAACCCCGATATGGGAGAGTTAATTCGCTAAACTTTAGGTTAGTGTTTATTATTATTAATGTATTTAAATTTGAACAAAAAAAAGTCAAAATAAATTGTCGTTATGAGGTACCGTACCGCTGATAACTTAATTTGTATTGTTTGACGTTGTAGTAAGTGAACATTCAGTACTATATCAGCAGGCAATATGTTTATGAGCTCATATAAAAATAGATACAAATTAGATATCAAAAACTTGGGAAATATTCGTAATGTAGTGTAAAAGAGATGGATATACAATTTCCGTTCATTGTTCGTTTATTAATTTTGGTCCGATTACATAAAGAGCACCGACATTGCAAATCTATTTTATGTTTCGTCGATTGTACTGCCATGTTCCCAACTCAAAAATAACACAAATGTCTGGTTAACTAACTCGGTGTTACTTTTTAGTGGCGCAAAGCGTAATAAGAGTTAAAATGTTAATTACTTAACTCCGAGTTTACAATCTCACATTTGAGTTAAATGAATAATCATTTAACTTCAAACGTTCAAAATCCGTTTTGCATCTATAGTGATGAATAATGATGTAAAAAAACTTCACTACTCACAACATATATACACATACAGAACATTACAACACATTACATTCCGAACATTGTTCTAAAGTAGGTACATAACTGACAGTTAGCTGCCTGCATACTTATCTCTTTATTTCACTGTACCACTCACGTAGATTTCAACAGTTGTATTTCTTCTTAAGTAGCTGTCAAACAATTGCTATCGTTTTTTTTAAATTTTCAGTTCGTTAAGTACGGAGAGACTCCAACAACCGTTGAAGTGTTCCAGTTCACCACATCTGCCCTGTTCCTTGGGATTGGTGTGATGTCTAACCAGACCGCGCAGGAAATCGTTAAGGATGCGCAAGCTAACAAAATAAATGAAATCAGGGACTCATTGTCCAGTAACAATAAAAGGTAAGAAACATAATCGCTTCTGCTGGTCTATTCTGTAAAAATCTTACTGTGAAAATCTGTCATTCTACCAGCGTTGCTATTCTGTAAAAAGGTCACCGTGGGTTACCACGGTCACTTCACCTAAGTTGTTAGGTGAATCGACTACAAGTGAGCTGTCATTCCACCTGATGCAAGCGATTAACCCTATTGACAGCTCACTTTAAGCTCACTTCACCTATGTTTTCACGGTGAGATTTTTACAGAACAGACCGGCTGTTATCATGGTTTTGTTGTTAAGAAACTTTGGTAGGTCAGGCATCCTGCATGTATGTATCCTGCATATATTGTATGTACAGTCGCACGAGCTATTTGGTACACAGTCAGCTAATTTGCAACTATTTTTAAACAATAGTGTAAGTGAGCTGAGTAGTCAAATCTTTTACATTACCTACTGTCTTAAGTTTACCACGCCGGATTAAAAAGTTAAGCAAAATAAAATGTTTCGAACTGTGTCCATACTGGATTGTGAAATCAAACACTTTGTGTAACATATGTCGTATAAACACGGTAAACACGTAAAATCGATACACTAATATAATATTATAACAGTACTGTCACGGGAAGGGAACTATTTAAGTAGAACAAAACCGTTAGAAGAAAACGCGTGCCGGTCAGAGCTCGGGCACGCGCGGCGGTTCTTGACGTGTATGATTACGACATATGTTACACAAAGTGTTTGATTTCACAATCCAGTATGGACAGTTACGAAAATGGCGCCCAACGTGGGGCCGAATGACACAGTTTCGAAAATGAATAATATTTTTGACTATTTACCAAATAGCTTGTTCGATTGTACCAACCGTCCTACGCTGTATAGTCTTCAACTTAATTAAAGATAAATATAATATTATTTACTTAATAGTATTTCAATCTTAACTTTCAGGAGAATATTCGATAAAATCACAGCTGAAACCCGAAGAGTAAAGGGCACCATAGATGGCAACACTGATGTCATAAGAGCTCTTAAAACGATTGAAAATAAAGATGATTTTTTCGGAAAATTAAAAAATATGAATAAATCATTCAACAAAAATAAAGTAAGGATATCATTGGCTTCAGATGGCAAAGTCTTAATAAACAATCAACACTCAGCTAATATTAATAAAATGTATCGGATGGGACCGGCGGGCCGCAATGAACTACTTACAAGATATGGACCTGCCAACGTGACCACTAAAAATGCTCCTACAAGAATATATTCATCCGACCAGGTCGCCGGCTCCTCAAAAGTATCAGCGAAAGACTTGGTATTATGTAATATTCGCCCTGAAGAGATTATAAAAATCTCGGCATTTATTATGCATCTGAGCGCGGCCGATCAAGATTTCATTCTAGAGTTACTATCGACCCTAAGTCAAGTGTTACATGATGCGTTTTTGTTAATCTGTACTGAGCTTATAATTTCATTTATACCTTCAGAATTAGACTACTTGAATGAGTTTGTGCCGGACTGGAAGAGGCGCTTGGTATCCTTTGTATTTCAGTATTTAAAGTCGAAAATAGTCGACGATGAAAAGGACAGTCTGTTCATGGCTACCCTTAAATCTTACATACGCGATGGCAGAATTAACAAAGAAACATTATTGAAACTGAAGGAAAAAGTAATGGATTACTTTGAAAATGTGAAGAGAGAAAGATATGCTCATAACAGAACTTGGGATGAGGGGGATGAATACATGCGCGATTATCTTAGCGGCTTCAAAACACTGCGAGTTGGACAAGAGCTTGTTGTTGGGCCACATACAATCCTGGTGAAACAAACCTCTGTAGATAACTTTGAAAAGTGGCTTATAAACTATTCTCAAGAAAAATGCGATATGTTTATGGTACTATGCTTTAAAATCATAGAAACTTTAAGTAAAGACGAGGTTCGCCGTTTAAATGCTATAAATCCAGATGAAGATATATTGATGAGGGTTTCTATTTACTTACTGGATAGATTTGAGGATTATATTACGGTAACACCAACTGTCGACGAGTGTATGGTTATTTCATTGAAATCGGAAATTATTAAGTGGTGTGATCGTCAGCGGGTTAGACGACAATACACTTGTGTAAAATGCAAGGGTATAAGATTTTGTCCAAATAAGTAAGATACCTAATAATTTTTTAAGCTATTGCATAGCTTTTATCTTGGGCTTTGAGCGCGGCGACCGAATGAAGAAATTCCGTAACGAAAATAAACCTAACACCCCCCACTCCGACCGGCACAGCGGTGCAGCGTTGAAAGCCGTGCATTGTCTAACGTCGTATCAGTTCGGCAGACTTCGGCACGGTGTTTGTGTGCGTGCGACTAGACGTATGCTATGCAATAGCTTTACCGCGGCAGTCCCCGAGTGCCACACGTATTTTTTTTTTTTATTGCTAAATGGGTGTGCTCTTGCTCTTGGTAGGTACCAACGTCTTATGCGTTATATGTAGGTGTTTTATTTGTTTATTTTCACTTAAAGACACAAACATCTGTGTAGCCCTGGCTCTTCTTGTACTAGGAGTTCCGGTATCACAAGAGCCAATTAAGTTAACATTCTTAGTTACAACTGGAATTCGACCTCCAACATAGTTGGGAAGTTTTTTTTTGTTAGTTTATACATTTAATTTAATTTTTTAATTTAATTAAATTTCTACATTTATATCAGATGTAATTTATACGGTGTGCATAATAAAGATTAGCCTATTCTACTCTAATAAATGGCATGAGATATAAATCAAATAGGTTTTTAAGAAGATACTTAGAAGATTGACTGAATTGATTGATTGATTGAGGGGCCTGTGGCTAAATAATAACAGCCGGACAAGTCGATCGATCAGGTTAAGCTACGCTTGCCGCGGTTGTTCTGTGGATGGGTGACCATCTTTACATACCGAGGCCCCTCCGTGCCTCGAAAAGCACGTTAAGGCGTTGGTCCCGGCTGTCATTCGTGGATCTTTGACAGTCGTTACGGGTAGTCAGAAGCCCGAAAGTCTGACAACCAAGGGGTATCGTATTACCCAGTAACTGGGTTGTGGAGGACAGATAGACAGTCGCTCCATGTAAAATACTGGTATTCAGCTGCATCCGGTTAGACTGGAAGCCGACCCCAACATACGAATAGTTGGGAAAAGGCTAGGCAGATGATGACGACTTAGAAAATTGACATATTCATTGCAGTGCCTTAATTTAGCATAAGTATTTTTTATGCGAAACTATGTATGTTTATAATGTAAATTCCTTTTCATAAAAGAAGTCAAGTGGCAATACGTGGATTTCACACAGCTTTTTACCTGATTGTGCCTCACTCTCAAAAGCACTGTGATCTTTATTGCCATTGCAATAAGGTTGCTAACTTGCTACCATTGATTAGTCTGGAAATAATAGTGATCTTTATTTTCGTGACCTTAAGGTTGCTATTGGTTTGCTGCTGTCAGGTATAAAATTACTATCAAAGGACGGTAATACGTTAGAGATAACTACAGTCCGTTCGGTTATTTTACGTCTGACAGCATCAACCTTATTGTAACGAGAATAAAGATCACTGTGATATTGACAGACTTGCTAGTGGCAGTAAGCCAAAAGCAACCTTATTGTCACGAGAACAAAGATCACTTTGATTTTGACAGTGATGCAATATCAGAGGTAAACTAACTGAGAATGGGCTTTGAGGTTGTCAAACATTAGGCTGACACTCCACAAAATGTCTCTTCTCCGCTCAACATTCATAAGCGTTGAGCGGAAAAGAGCCTATTGATAAATTTTTCTCCGCTCCGCCTCGGTGGAGAGTCAACCTTACGACTACTGCTATAGTGCAGGATCTGCATGCTTTCTTTCGTGAAACTGTGATCGCAATAAAGTTGATATTGATGTTAGCCGCGTCTTAGATAATTAATTCAAGAGTGGTGGAGATTGGTTTAACCGTTTAAGCTTATTTTTTAGCAAAATATTTTGTTTAACCTGAATATTAGGTGTGGGTAATATTTTTTTTTTTAGTCAAGCATCAATATTTTTTTTAAACCATTTTTTTTTTGTTATTGGTTACTTACGTATTTAGTGATTATTTTTTATTATTAATATGCCTTCTTACATAAATGATTCAAAATGTTCCTCGAATCAAACTTTTTTTTTTTTCAAAACAAATTTCTTAGGAATGTTAAGAAGGTATACTTATTACTCTTGATACAAAAATGGCGCAATTCAAGATATATTTTTTTAAACATGAATGACCTGGCCAACTTGTGCTTCTAATATAATGATTGTTTTAATACGTATTTATGTATCATGAAATGTAGTAAATAGGTAATTGTTGTAAGTCCTATGCAATAATGTGTTTTTACAATAATATACTTACATTGTTTTAACAGAATACACATTGTTTCTCTTATCTCCTAGACAACGTTTCTTCCGTTACTACTACACTATGTTGTTACTAAGTAACACATACACATACTGCAACGCAACATGTTCCAGCAACACAGTGAGGGCGCCCACGAGCAATTGTGTCTGTCGCTGTCTTTTCACCGAGATTTGAACGATTCGCACACGGGAGCGACAGCCAACGCTACTTCTTCGTAAAATTTGTGGTTGGCCGGCAATTTTTTTCTCGCCGTGCGCGTACCTGCGTTGCAACCAACAGATGGGCGACAATTGCGTCCCTGGCCTGTCTCCCAAACCCGCGGACAAAAAAGTGGGTATTTTCTCGTGGTCCTACTATTTTGTCCTACCAGTAGGTCCACGAGGGTATGTTATTGCTGTTGGTCCTACTGAAGTTTAAAAACTAAAATGTACCTCCTGTATAAAGGAATTGACTGGATAGGTGTGGGGCGTGTCTCAGTTTCAGTCTTCATACTGCCTTCTCTTTATATCTTAGAAAGCATTTTGTATGTTCGCAAAAACTTAGGACTTTTCAAAATAAGAAGCGATTTCCATAATAAGTATAAATACACAGAAATTGTGATACCTAACTAAAACAAGCTAGTCCTTTTTCTTATAAACAGTATCCGCTTTTATAACAAGTTGCCAAAGCCAAAGTGGCATGTTGGTATACCTAAATGATTTTTTTTTTCTCATTGATAATAATACAGATACAAATTACGATATTGATTAAGTAAATGGTTTATTAACAAAATAAAAAAAAAAACATTTCATTAATATTTTATAATGAAGTACCTACCTACTTGATAACATTCTAAAATCTCAATTAGAATGAATTCATGGTGTTAATAAAACAACCGGTAATTTTTTATTAGATAAATTATAATGGTATAATAGAAATAGGATATTGGTCAAAAAGAAGTAATATGTCATCAACGATATTTTTAAAAAGAGGTATGTACTAAAAGTGATGTTGACTCACTAAGAAAGCAGTACTTATGAAGACTGAAACTGAGACACGCCCCACACCTATCCAGTCAATTCCTTTATACAGGAGGTACATTTTAGTTTCTAAACTTCAGTAGGACCAACAGCAATAACATACCCTCGTGGACCTACTGGTAGGACAAAATAGTAGGACCACGAGAAAATACCCCGCGTCACTACATGTGCGCACTTTCATACAAACACGTTAACTTGATGTGAGAAACAAATTAGTTGCGGAGACAAAAGTTGCTGCAACAATGTTGACACCCATGAGTAAGCACAAGACCATCCGTTATATGCTCGGAACAGAGATAGCGGTGCGTAGATCGTTGCATCGCACCCGAGCGCCGAGGTACAATACGGCCTATACGGCTGGTCTGAACAAGTTTCTCTCAACCCCCCAAACTTTCGCGGAAGTATTACTCTCTCACTCACACTCTCCTCGCGTCACCGTTTGGTTTCTAAATAAAACTTAAGGTTAAGTTAAAACCTTTTCAAAAACAAGCTTTTAATTAACTCTTAAGTAGGTACAAAATATAATTTACGTAAACATAGAATTAAAATTAAATATAATATTATTGAATAAGTTTTATTTTGTACCTACTTTTAGTTTCATTAAATTAAAAGCTCTCTATCTACAAGTTTCGTAGATTTTAAAGAAAAGTCTTGTAAAAATTGTTTTAGATAAGCGATTTATAAATACAAAAAGATATGTGTGTGTATGATGAAACATTATTATTTTATTCTGGCATTGCACGTATCCGAATTTCTTTTTCTCGTTCCTCAGCCGTCTGGGGTGGATTATACTCGAAAAATTTCGCTATGAAGTACCTGTAGCAAATAATATGATTGATTAGTACCTACATAGCTACTTAATGATTCACCCGGCTGGCCCATATGGTCCTATAACCTACCAGACTAGAATCTCAACGGTGATAAGCAGAGCAGCGGCGGCGGTCTGCGCAACGACCCGGCCCGGTTCAGCCGAGCCGCGGAGCAGTGCAGCAAGCATGGCATCGCTGGCATCCGACGCCGTCTCTAAAGCGGCCACCAGCAGCGCTGGAGCTGCCAACCAACGAGCTCCTCGACGCCACCACGATTGCTTCGACAGAAATACACGGTCAAATGAAATTAACGGGCGCAACTTCACAGATGTGATGGGTATTAAAAAAACTAATAAAAGGATAATAGAAAAAAGAATACGATTGTTTATTTTGTCTAAAGGAGTAACCACCAGGTTAGAAAATAACTTTTAGGCGCGGCGCACATTGGCGGCACGGCACGGCAGGGAATCCTTCGGCATCTCTACATGTAAGCGCACACTGGCGGTAACTATGCCGTGGCATCCTTAAGTAGGTATGCCGCGACGTCCTTCAGCATACCAAAGCGTCCATAGGCATGCCATAGCGTCCTTAGACACCGTGCTTGCGCCTATATTTTTTCACAATAGTCTTATCTCTTCTTCAAAACGGTCTTAACGTAAGCTTGTTGTAAGTGTCAACGCGTCATACTGACGTCACGCAAATCCTGCATCTCGCAAGCAGAGTTTACCGCGCAACTAGCATAGATACAACGGCCCGAAATGAATCATTGGGCAGTTGCCCGCCAGACACAACACCCGTCTGGTCGGAGGATCCTCCCTTTTCTATAGAGTATGAGTGAACTTTACACCCTGTTCCTCATACTTCTATAAGTGTGTGTATAATGGTAGATTGGGACCTAGTGCTCATAGCAGTTCTTGCTGAAGAAGAAGCTAAGCTAATGAAGTTACGTACGGGGCCGCAGTATTCGGGCGGGCGCTGTCTTGCAGCGGTATCCCGAAGACTGCCAAAGCGTTCCGAGGGATGCTGAAGCATTCCAAAGGCTGCCGACATGGCATATATGCCTAAGCATACTGCGGTATTGTTTTAGTACTTACGACCGTTAACATTAAAATTTCAACTTTATTTCCATACTATTAAGTTATATTATTATTCGTCGCCTAAAAATACCTTGCCATGCCGTGCCGCCAATGGGCGCCGGGCCAATAAAAGCAAAAACAAGTCATACCTAAGTCTTGTTTCAGTTTGAACGACGCGTCTCAACACCGCATCGAACTTAATTCGACAAGTGTTGTGATACGTGGCCAGCTTAAGCCGAATCCACGTCGATTAAGTGTGGTCACTCCCTAAACTCAGTATTTCTAGTAACTAAAAACAGTGGTTTCTGTGGCTATACATTAGGTATTTGTGGAGAAAGTAACAGGGACCAGTTAAACCCCTATCTACACTACACGATATTTAGGGTCTGATATTTACCGAGGTGATGTGTTTTTTTTTTATAGGGACCCTTCCTCCCTTTCTCTTATTCCACCATCCCTATTTAGAGAACGGGTCCCTGAATATCGCGTAGTGTAATAAGGCTTTTAGAACCCTAAATTAAAATTTAAATAATATACCTTAGACATAACAGCGACTAATAAAAGCAATGAAGTTGTTGCGGTGACAAATGCACTGAGCTTCCCATAACCCATCACAAGTCGAATTGTTGGTTTTGTAATTCTGTAACATGAGTAGGTATATGGAACATTATTCAATAGTCTGCTGTGGCCTGTGGCGGCATCTACATGCGAACTACTACTAACATCTATATGGTGCATATTGGTACGTAGCTGCATCCGGTGAGACTGGAAGCCGACCCGAATATAGTTGGAAAAAAAGACTAGGCTATATGTATATGTAAAGGTATGTGGTACCTCCTAGCGAAGCTAACGTTGTTGAGTTTCTGTGCGACCTCATCGTCGTCCAACTCCAGTTCGACCGGCTGGGACGCAAAGGCGCATGCCGACATGGACACGCCAAGAAGCGCAACCAGCAATGCCCGCAACTTTATTTTAAGACTTTCCGAATTCTCGCTGTTGATGTGGGTTAGCTGCAAAACATTCTAGGATAGAGAATTGAGTAAGATATATTCTATGCAATTTTTTATTACGGCAAGCAAAGCCGATGTCGTCCATTCTACCAATGTCTAAAGTGAATTGAAAAAGCAAGAGAAACTCTTTACTGAACAGTATTTAATAGTAGTATAAATAATAGTATTTATCCATCAATTATTTTCCCTAGAAAATAATTTTATTGTCATCAATAATTTTGTTGCGGTTTTCACAGACATTTTATGATACCCCGTCATGATTATTCTTACTCTGGATTTGTACACATAATTTCAGCCGAAAGACGTCCACTGCTGGAAATAGGCCTCCTCCAAGCACACCTCCACTTCGACCGGTTTTGTGCTTCTCGCATCCAACGAGTTCTTGCGGCCTTCACATGGTCGTCGGTCCATCTTGTGGGAGGCCTTCCAACGCTACGTCTTCCGGTACGCGGTCGCCACTCCAGAACCTTTTGGCCCCATCGGCCATCTGTTCTGCGAGCAATGTGCCCTGCCCACTGCCACTTAAGTTTTGAATTTGTACACAGTTGGTGGCAATAGGCTCGCCTCTATTATGTGATACTCTAACATTACAGGCTAAATATGGGAGTTACTCTGCCCAACCCTTGGAGAAATACAGGAGAATCATAATTTTATAATTATGGCTGGCGTGTATAATCAGCCTATAATGTTCCCACTGCTGGGACACAGGCCTCCTCACGGTGAGAGGCAGTGCCTATTACTGTTCTAATTTTTGTGGACCATCAATGTTCCGTCAAATTACACAACGGTAATTTAGTTCAAAAATCCCATTTATTCTACGAATAAACAAACAGGAGATAGGCAAGAAGTTTTCTAAAGCAGATAAACTTACAACATTCGCGTGATTCTCATGCTTGAGCCTAAGCAGATTCAAGAAAGCATTACTCTCCGTTTCCATGCTGTTTCATTTCAATCACTGTAAATCATTCTGGTAGTTGTCACGGAAAAACTATTCTAATGAAGATACATTCCATGAGTAACCACACGAATTTTCTCGCCAAATGGAGTGTATTAAACTTTATTAATACATAATGCAGCGCATTTAAAAGTAAGAATTGGTAAATGACAGCCGGCTATGGAATGTTCATTGCAATGTCATTGTCAAAATAAATTATTTTTAATAAAAATAAGTATTTTATCAAAACTAAAACACAAGTAGGGCCCTTACCGATTTATTCCTAAAGAAATGTTTAAAAGGTCTCCTACCTGTAATGCTTCCGCGGTCGAAGGCTCGCTCTCGCTCCCTTACGTAAGAGCGTTTTATTTCCAGCTTTGAAAAAAGGGCCACATTATCAGAATAACCTCTATGATAGAAAATTAAGTATGTGATTCAAGATTAGCATACAGGACATTTGTCTCCATACAACATTACAAAGTAAGGTAATGACCGGTAGAGTAGAAAAGTGGAATTAATTATTGAGTGCTAGCGATAAGGGTAGCTACCAAAATCATCATGGTTGACAAACCCACTGAAGTCATTACATTACAGTGTTCTTAGCTGGAGGAAGCAGATGAAGATGTGCTTCCTTTGGTGCTGTCCACTTCCTGTCTGTATCAAAACTTGATGTGCCTTATCAACGACCCCATATTGTGCCTATACAATGGTACCTAAGTCATTCATTTCCGATATCGTCTATAAGAGTGAAGTCCGTGTGGCATCAGGCATCTACTTATTATTAAAATAACAGTACCTACAAAGATTCAATTGAAACAGATGTAGCAAGCTTCGAATAACATACACCGAATCACAAATTCACAACCAATGGCATATACAACAAATTTAGTAAAATAAGTTTAAAATAATTGCAATAGCTTATAATATGTTAGTACAGCGGCATGCGGCCACAGGAAGGTACTTTCGTTCTTGTTTCATCCTTTTCAGTAGTCGGGTTTTTGTTTTTAAACTTATTTTTTATTTAATTATTTTGTGGTTTATTTCAGTAATATTTATATTTTTGAAATGTGTTAATTAAGCCCTTTCATTATGATACCCAACACGACATGATACTTACATTTTTTTTTTTATAATGTAGTATATCCGATAAAGGGCGCCATATTCAATTTAATGTGACGTCTCATAGCCTATAACTAGCGGACGATTAAGACGCTTCCAACGATACCTTATTTATCTAATTATGACAAGAAGTTTAGAAGTTATGAGGGAACAGATGAACATACATACATACCAGTCAAAATCATAACACTCCTTTTTGCTTCGCCGTAGTCGGGTAAAAATAAGTACATTATTTACATTGACCGTCAAAAACACAATTTAATTAAATACTGCGCAAAAAATGTACATGTAAGTACGTAAATAACCAATCATAAGTCACATATACATAGGTATTTTCGAAATACACAGAATTCTTGGAGCCAATTAAACATCATCAGGATGATGGCAGGTATTTTGTGGCTCAGCTTGCCGATAGCCTTCGTGTTGATAGAGACCAACAGCATGAGAGCATTGAGAATCTTCACAATGACCACGAGTAACTGACCAGCGAGATGTGGAATAAATAGAGATGGATTTTCCTGTAATGATTAAAATAACTGTAAATTATATATCTATGGTTCGTACAGTCACCGCACGTAGTAACACTTTGCCCTTGCACTGGCCTGTCGTGGTACGGAGTTTCAATAGAAAAATAGGATAGCGTATGCTGGTTTTGTTACCACTAATGTGCGGCCTACTGTACACATGTATGCCCTCGACTGTAAATACAATATCATCATCGTCATCATTATCCTGCCTTTATCCCAATTTATTTGGGGTCAGCGCAACATGTCTTTTTCTTCCATATTTCTCTATAAGTCGTCATCTCGACAATCACCCCCTTTCTAATCATATCATCATTCACACAGTCCAACCATCGTTTCTTTGGTATTCCTCAATAATGGATCAGAAAAATTTAATGGTATTATTAAGGTAACTTATAAAAATTGTCCGGTCTGGCTTTTTAAATTTCCTCTCGCATCGGTCGAATTATAATTGTTTCTCACTTCCCCAGTGAGAAACAATTATAATTAGAATGACGTAAGCAGGTGATGTACAAGATCGGAGAAAATGCACCATGCACATTTAAATATGTACCGTCATGCATCCGAACATCAGACAAGCATATTGCACCAATCCCATTGAAGTAGCGATGATCTTCAAATCGTGAACCAGCATGAAGTTTATAATATCATCTCGGACATCTGAGTCTGATCGCACATGGCGTTCGTGTTCGGGGAAAGGTGATTCTCCCAGATGTTTCCTCAAATGATGAGCACTTATAATCTGCAACGGGTATAAATTGAAGTAAAATCCACGCTAATTAATACCTGGCACTTACCTATTAATGTTGTGTATAAAGAAATCTGCTTCATAAAAGTCTTTTAAATCTACATAATAAAATCATAAGTCCATTAATTCCCTGACAGACAACGCACAGCCTAAACTGCTGGGTCTAGAAAAATGAAATTTTGCACAAGATTTCCTTGTCTAACGAAACTAAGCATTAGTGTTTAGTTATAAGGAAGAATTCTTGAAAATTGTTTTCTTAACCTTCTTTATTTTTTCCTTTTTCTTTTCTTTCTTTCTCTTTGTTCTTTAAAAGGGGTTAAGTAGGGGATGAAATTTTCTATGTAGTTTTTCAATCTTTGCCGATGGGAAATTCCATCGGGCACTCGGCTTCTTCAATCTAAGGTACAAAATAAAAACTTACAAATCCCAGGGCTCCATAAATGTATGTGTAGTAAATGCTCATGCTAAATGTTGGGTGATGGCAGAACATGCGTGTTCGTCCCAGGTAAGGTTTTAATATAGGAGCCAAAACCAAGTTGAACGGAAGCTTCATCGTTAATATCTGTAGTCTAGCAGTGGATTTATTTCTGTTATTAACATAATTAATGAACTATAAATTTTTACAACATTGTTTATATGTCATAATCACAAAGGGTACTTCTCTTCTTAGTCTGTGCAATCTTTCAGTCTATCAAAAAGTACTCTGTGGCAATCTCAGTCAATCAAAAAGTACTCTGTGGTGCAATTGGGTGCAATCAATCACAGTATTTCTCTCCTTAGTCTGTGCACAGTATGCAACTGTCAAGTTAAGTATCAAAAGAGTTCAAAGAGTATGATAATTACTCATTGAACCTTTTTGGGACTATTTCATCCAACCAAAATTGTACAATTATTATTTTCTTTCTATTCTTTCCTCAAAATAATCGTCAAGCTACGGTAGCGCTACGTGGGTTCTACGTTGGTGCTACGGTGCTACGGCTACGCGCTGTCCGACGCTACGGACCTGCCGAATTTCGGTCGCATAATTTCGGTTGATGTGTTGCGCCGATGTTATAATTTCATTATTTTTGGTGTCTAGTGGCCGCAAGCGTGTTTGTTAAGTGTTTTTTAGGAAGAGAAATGCCGTGATGGTATCGCCTCCCATCCACGAGGTTGTGGGATAACAATTTGACAACAAAAAAATTGATCCCACCCCAGCTTTCGTTACTTAGTAAATATTTGCAAATTTTTATTTTGTGGTTGTGTTGCCATGCACGAGTGCAGTGGGAAAATTATAGGCTAAGGCTGCGTTACCACTTGAACTCAAACTCAAAGCATTTATTTCCATTAAATCATTTACAGGCACTTTTGAATTGTCAAGAAGTCGGTCAGTCAAAAAATATGAAGCTAGTTGCCCATTCCAAAGCGTAGGTACCTATGGAGAAGAACAGGCAAGAAACTCCATGGATATTCTTTTAAATTATTATTTTTACAAAAAAGTAGGTAACGAGTTTAATGCGTGTTCATAGATCTATGAATGTATGTATCTGTGTATGTTTTAGTATAGTAGCTCAAAAACAACTGAACAGATTTTATCAAAATTCGTCTTTCAAGAAGTGTCTTAACCATAGATATAGAATTTCCGTAGATTGGGCATGAGAGTGAATGAGAGCTCCCGCTTTAACGGAACTTTGCTGTGTTAGAAAGAGAGAGAAAGTGACGATGTTAACAGGGCCAAACACGTATTTGCTACCGGCCCATACCGGCCCCGGTGACTGTTTACGTGAGCGTTTCGGCAATTATTTAAGCGAACTAGAGTGATAACCTGTGATTAAATAACCATAATACGATGGTTTCTTGTGCAGTACCAGGATGTGAATCTTCCAAAAAGAAAAACCCCCAGGATTACTCGTTTCACCAGTAAGTTTACAATGTGTTTTAATCGTTATTTCTGCATTAACAATGCACTAATAAGCCGGCTATAAGCAAAATATGATGAGAACATTATTATACTTACGATTTAGATGAATTAGCATGCCTAAAACCACCGTATTTAAGAAATAACAAATAGAGAAATACGAAGGAGTTATAACTTCACTTTTTAGTGATGCGATAGCCTAATTTTTGTTGATATCGACAGCTAAGATAGGTAGCTTCATACAAATGCATAATCTTAGAAAAATAGATTATATTTAAGTACTTATTGTAACAAACAAAATATACTTAGATCAATGGTTTTTGGTCTCGTTTGATTGTTGACATTACCAATCTACGGAAATTCTATATCTATGGTCTTAACAGTGTTTATCTAAATATATAAAAGAAGAAACTGACTGACTGACTGACTGACATATTAACGCACAGCCCACAGAGTACTTTTTGATATGGCACAGCCCAAACCGCTGAGTCTAGAGATTCCTCCAAATTGATGACGTCTAGGGGTGCACCACAGAGTACCTACTTTTTGAAAGAGTGCACTAAGAAAGGATTTTTCAAAATGCACGCCCTAAGGGCTCAAACACATAGACACGTTACGACGACGTAACGTGCAACCGTGACGTGAAAATCGACGTCGAGCAACGTTAAAAATCCACGTCATGATAATCCACGTCACGACAACGCAACGTGCCACGGTATTGAAGATGTTTTGTCCCATAGTACGCGACGCTCCTGAACTAGGGTTATTAAGTGATCGACTTCAGTGTCGTCCGTCATCTTTTAATATTGAATAATAAATGCGGGACAGCTGCAGGAGTGCATCGTGAGATTTTACGTCACGACGTGCCGTGCAACGTGGCACGTTGCGTTGTCGTAACGTGATTATTCACGTTGCTCGACGTTGATTTCCACGTCATGGCACCGTGACGTGGACTTCCACGTCACGTTGCTGTGCCGTGGCACGTTGCGTCGTCGTAACGTGTTTATGTGTTTCGAGCCCTTAGGGGGTGAATGGGAGAAGGTGAAATTTCACGCGGACGAGGTCACGGGAAGAAGCTAGTGACCTATAATTAATTATGTACAATTAAAACAATACCTTGTTAAAGTAAGAACATTTTAATATTAACATTGTCTAAATGAGTACATTTTTCCATACTTGCTGAGTGAAACAATTGAAAAAACAAGAAATAGAAGAATACTAATTAACATTAACGAAAAACAAGAAATTAAAACTAAAGTAAATAAATATTGTTGCAGTATGTGTCTTCCTTAGATGTTATTGAGCATTGTAATAAATATGAATCTTGTATGGCTAATTTAGGCTGCATACGATGACAACAATGATCAGAGATCAAATGTCCTAAAAATGGATGCATTCTCGAAGAAGCTGACATAAACATTCCTTCAGAATCGATAGAGATAAGATGAACCCCACTGTTTCCGTATGTTCCAGGTTTTCCACAAATTTCTATCCAAAAATCGTAAAACTCCACTTGAGACGTATCGGATTTATTCATTTCAGTTTGAAATTTAGATTGATTTAATGCCTCCGTTTTGTTTATGCCGTTAGCTACACTGCTATTGTTAATTTCCAAGACTTTAAAATCATCATTTATAGTGAGTTTTAATCTCTCTAGATTGACGTCGGAGTTGGGCAAAGTTTGATATTCGTTCTTCTTCAAATCTGTATCGTTTGTCGAATTTATAGCTTCTAAATAAACATTAGAAATAGTTTCAGATTTATTATTGTTATCGTTTATCGGCGCAGCAATCTCCCGTTTGTTTCTGTTTGTACGAATCAAAGGTTCGTTTTGAGATACAATCTTCTCGGTAGTAATTTGAGGAAAAGGAAAGCTTTTTGTTAAGAATGTTCTTGTCTCGTTCATAATTTGATGCATTAAACCATAGAATATTGTGAAAATTTCATTTTCTTCGTCACGGTCAATTTTTTTTAGAGCATTCTTGTATTCTTCAACTTGAATACCATCATTATGTTGTTTTAATATAGCGGAAATCCTACGATCAACGCATTTGCGATTATTATAATTGTTGTTGAAATTATTCAAGTCCATGGCCACTCCTCCGCTTTGCCAGACTGAGAAAACTCCCGCGTAAAACGTTATGTATGCAAGGGGTATAGTTCTCCACTTGTACTTCAGCGGTGTCATCGCCATGTACTTACTTAAGGACATAATTGTAACGTTTACGTTTTGATATCTGGTTTCAAAGTCTGCAATATCTCGTTTACCGTTATCAACAATTTTAGAGAAAGGATATACATTGCCGGCAGAGTATGGAATCAGTTTATTGATAAATCTAGCATGCCTCGGGCCTCGGAATGCAGTTTGGAGCGAGTCATCCTCAAGAAAGAATACGTGGAAATGGAGTGAGGGATACTGTACGGCCATGTCCGAGAGATAATCAACGTACAGCATGAAAGGAGCAAAGCTGCCTCGTTGAACGATTTGATGGTAGTAGACATCGCTTGCGGGTTTAAAAGAGTTGCATTTTATTATCAAAATAGGCTTTCTTCGATATGCCTCTAAACCCAATGTATAAAACACGAGGAAGGATATTCCCAACAGGATCAAAGTCATCCAGCATGCAGAGATGTATTCTGAAAAAATAATAAATGTAAGTATAATATTTACCACGTTATCACTGTCTTTGAACATCGAGCCTTTGGTTAGAGTAGTGCTAGGTATACTGTCTTTGGGTTCGATCACACGTACCACCATCGCACCGCAACCACAATCACACGGTCACACCATAACCATAACCACATCAGAACGACAACACGTGGATGGCTGCTAATTACCCGTCTACGGCGAAGCAAAAAGGAGGGTTATGATTTTCCCTGGTTCAAGCCATGGTCCGGGGCGAGAGGGAGTGGGAAGCGGTCACCTCCTTCTGCGAAGCAGTCATGCTAGCGAAGGAGGTGGCGGGACGGCTCAGGGAGAGAGCCTCACGCCTCAGCCGCCGCGGGAGACGCTACGGGCGTCGGGAGCCGCGTGACGACTCCCGGCCACCGTAGGTGCGGGCCTGCGGACGGAGAGTAATGGGTAGCTCTCCGCCCGATCAGGACCAGGCCCGTGCCGGACGGCGCGTATGTGTTCCACGCGCGCCTCAAAGAGATGTCAGCATAAAGGAAGGGGCCCGCCAGGGCCGAAGCCTGCCGGGGTAGCGGGATCGTCCGAAAGGGTTACCGCTGCCCCGGAACATAAAGGGCTAATGAAGGAACACGGGTGGGTTTTAGTCAGTAAGAGTCTGATGCCCGTTTTCACCATCGTTCCTTAAATTTAGGGAGACCTTAAGAAATTTTAAGTGTTAGTTTCGTTTTCACCATCACCTAAGGGACACTTATGGTCCTAAAACATATGGGTAAGGGGCTGATTTAAGGAGTCTCTTATGTTAAGAGACTCTTAGTTAAGGAGTGTTTGAGGGAACGATGGTGAAAACGGGCATGACACTCCCTTCCGCTCCACCCATAGCGGGACGAGTCATTACATGATTTCCCATCCAAAAAAAAAAAAAAGGGTTATGATTTTGACCGGTATTTTTGAATGTATGTTCATCTGTTCCCTCATAACTTCTAAACTACTTGTCATAATTTGAGGTATCGTTGGAAGCGTCTTGATCGTCCGCTAGTTATAGGCTACGTGACGTCACATTAATATATGAATATGGTGCCCTCTAGCGAACATAAAGTCAAGACCAAAAAACTTTTTTTTTTCATCATCTCGTGCTTGGTATCAAATGAAAGTGCTTAATTAGCACATTTCAAATATATATATATATATATTGTCAGCTGTTGCTCACGGCTTTGCTTGCATGTACCTGATAATTAGGAATAATTTCTATAAAATCACGCCTCGGATTTTAGCCAAACATATTTATGTCTAAGTTTGGTATATTACCGAGGTACAAGTAAAACAATAAAACCGAAGCAAAAAAAAAAAATAAAGCGGCTCTACAAATACTTTATGACGAAATTATAATCCCAAGATAGGTAATTTGAATAAAAAATAAATTCAAAAACTAAAACCCGACTACTGAAAAATCACGCTCTAAAAAGTAAGAAAAAATAAGTTTAAAAACTAAAACTCTACTACTGAAAAGGATGAAACAAGACAGTACCTTCCCGTGGTCTCGCATGCCGCTGTACTAACATACTTATAAGCTATGGTAGCGCGACCACGGGAAGGTACTTTCTTGTTTGTATGCAAATGAATAGTTAATTCACACGTGCCCAATTTAGCCGTAAAATCAACCGTGTGGGCAATACTGACCACATCAAGGCCACGTCGCAGCCACGTCGCAGCCACAACGCAACCACCAGCGACACCGCGCACTATCGGCCGGCCACTTCGCAAACAACTACTAGCGACAACGCAACTACCAGAAGTTGCAGCGACACTATCACACGTAACCACTGCTTGCCCACACTTTGTCGCTGCGATGTGATGAGGTTGTGGTACGTACACACGAGCCCTTTTAGAGCCAGTGTTGCCGGTAGGTAGGATGTAGTCATTGTGAATGTGAATTTGAATTTGAGAGTCCAGAATAGCAGCAGTTCTACTAAGTATAGTCATCATTACTAGCAGCCAGTCATATTTTATAAACTTTCTGTGCAGGTGTCATATAATGAGTCTAGGGTGACCTCGAGAGAAAAAGCATTTTCAGCTTACATACTTACAAACTGCGATCACAAATCTTTCTGCCAAACATTATCAGTCATAGTAGTTACCGGTCATTATTGGCCGCACTTTAGTTAGTCACCGCGACAAACCCAAATGAGTGTTTCACGCATGAAAACCAGCCGTAACTGCCTTTATGGTGCGAGATATGTATCCAAAAATAACTGATATTTGACATTCATCATGAAGGCTAGTGCATATTAGAGCTGCAGCGAGTTGCAGCGCATCGCATTCCAATACAAAACAGCCCGGCGCGGCCCGCCTTTATTCTTCAATGTTTCATACAAAATACGAAAGTGATGTAGGAGGATTTCTGCGTTACAGTTAATCCCCATTATATTGGGCATTAGCCTGAAGTTAACATTATGACATTATAACTGTGTCAGTGAGCGCTAAATTTTGGGCCAAAAATCAATTAATCAATCAACTTTATTTTCTCACCACAATATACATATTTTACATTGGTCAGATTCGACAATGACACATAGTTCACGTGAGTATATATTGTGGAAGACTGGTGCCTAAGCTAGGCTCGTGGCCTGTGTTTCAGGATACCAGGATCCCACCTCTTTACATTATAATTTCATAAAGATGTTCAAACTTTTTGCCATCGATACGCTAAGAAGAGGAAGTTGACATAACTTTAAAATAACGATTTTCTAATGCCAAATAGCAGATGGATAAGTACAAACAAATCTTAGAATTGCTTACCAGGCCAGCGGACAATCCATGATTGCTTAGGGGAACAAGTGACCCCCCAGCCGGGGGTGACGAGTGTTGGGGATGGCTGTTGATGGACCCCGCCATCCCCACCGCCTCCATCCACCTTCAGCAGTGGATACTGTTCATCACGTTTTATCTGTGGAGCACTCTCCACCATAATTATTGTCCTGTAAGTGAAGTATTACTTTTATTGATAACTTAAATAAGTGGTTTTGAACTGTGAAACGTCATCAGTTGATCTAGATTAATTCCTATCATTTGATCCAGAGATTAAAATCGATTTGATCTTGAAGATCGTAAAGTGAGAGTGAACAGGCTTCTTCTGGATAAGCTCGCTCCATCGTCGACTTTGTCTCTGTCACCTTTGACCTAGACTAGAGTCAAGAGCAAGTCCATATCAAATAAAAAAAAAAAAAAACTGCTCCAAGTAAGATTTGTGTATGTATGTAGGTACCTATGTTTGTATGTATGTTTGTCCACGCATTTCTCCGTAACTATTAATCGGATCGTGACCATTTTTTTATTGGCTTTCTTTTACTTCAACTTGGGGAGCAGTGCAAGTTTCATCAAAATCGATTCAGTAATTTTCAAGATATGGACTAATACGTGTAAGTGTGACGGTCTGGCTTATTGATACGAGCTACGGGTGTAGTGTCAAAGCGAAAACATCTCAAAACCTTGGTCAAATTCTAGTGCAATATTTACAACAAAATTATTACCTACTTACAAGCAAATATTCCAGTTTTTACTTAAAACTAAAAATTACGAAATACTACTTATATATATAATATTACTTTTTAGTACTTAATAAAAAAAAATTAAATCGTCTTAAAAAAAATTTACTCAAAATTATGAAATAACTTTAATTTCGGAAGTCGGCGGCAAAAAACTAAAACTAAAATACAGCTGATCCCAAGACACCGACTTCCGAAATTAAAGTTATTTCATAATTTTGAGTTAATTTTTTTTAAGTCGATTTAATTTTTTTTAATTACTTTTTTTATAGACTAGTGACAATACTGGTGTAAGTATGTCTATTTGACGGTGGACGCCATCATGCGCGTGAGAGCCCTCACGACGGGGGACGCGGTGTCCCGGGGTGGGGTCGTCGTGGCGGTGTCACTCGACATTGCCAACGCGTTTAATACCCTGCCTTGGAGCTGCATTGGGGAGGCACTCCGGTATCACCGGGTGCCGACCTACCTCCGTCGAATAGTCGGGGCGTATTTGACGGACAGAGCCGTCATCTACCCCGATCGCGACGGGAACTGGAACCGGCGAGAGATGTCGTGCGGCGTCCCACAGGGATCGGTTCTGGGGCCGCTCCTGTGGGACATCGGTTACGACTGGGTGCTGCGGGCCGACCTCCCTGATGGCGTCAGCGTGGTTTGCTACGCTGACGACACGCTGGTCCTGGCGCAGGGGAGGTCGCATCAGGCGGCGGCCGACGCAATGACACGAGGGGTTGCGATAGTCGTGGAGAGGATCCGGCGGTTGGGTCTCGAGGTGGCACTGCACAAGTCCAGGGCCATGTCTTTTCATGGGCTCCGGAACGGGCCACCATCGGGATTCCAACTGATGGTAGGAGGGGTTCACATCGGCGTCGAGGCAACGATGAAATACCTGGGTCTCGTCCTCGACAGCCGGTGGAACTTCGTCGAACATTTTCGACGTTTGGCCCCCAAACTGGAACGGACCGGGGCCGCCTTCAAGCGGCTCTTGCCCAACCTGAGGGGGCCAAACGCCTCCTGCCGGAGGCTTTACGCGGGGGTCGTGCGGTCCATGGCCCTATATGGGGCCCGGTGTGGGCGCGTTCACTGCGGCTGCGAGCCGCCCACTACCTGAACGCGCCCCAAAAGGTGGTAGCCGTAAGGCTGATCCGGGGCTACCGCACGATCTCGGGCGAGGCGGCAAGCCTCCTTGCCGGAATGCCGCCATGGGATCTGGAGGCGATAGTCCTCGCGCGCCTGTATGAGTGGCGCGCGGAGGCACTACGCCGGGGGGAAACTCCGCTTCCGCGGCAAATAGCGGCGGAGCGGACGGACTTCCGGCGCGATCTCATGGTGGTATGGAAGGAGCGACTTTCGCAACCCAGCGCAGGGCACGCCACGATAGTGGCGATAAGGCCCCTCTTTGAGGAGTGGCTAGAGAGGCGTCACGGCGTTCTCACCTACCGCCTGACGCAGGTCCTCACCGGACACGGATGTTTCGGGAGGTTCCTGCATATCATCAGGCGGGAGGAGACGCCCGGGTGTCACGATTGCGAGGATCGCCCAGAGGACACGGTGGAGCATACGGTGGAGGTCTGCCCCGCTTGGGCGGAGCACCGCCGTGTCCTTGTAGAGGCGATCGGCAACGGCGGCGACCTCTCGCGTCCGGCCCTGGTTCAAGCCATGGTCCGGGGCGAGAGGGAGTGGGAGGCGGTCACCTCCTTCTGCGAAGCAGTCATGCTAGCGAAGGAGGTGGCGGGACGGCTCAGGGAGAGAGCCGCACGCCTCAGCCGCCGCGGGAGACGCTACGGGCGTCGGGAGCCGCGTGACGACTCCCGGCCACCGTAGGCGCGGGCCTGCGGACGGAGAGTAATGGGTAGCTCTCCGTCCGATCAGGACCAGGCCCGTGCCGGACGGCGCGTATGTGTTCCACGCGCGCCTCAAAGAGATGTCAGCATAAAGGAAGGGGCCCGCCAGGGCCGAAGCCTGCCGGGGTAGCGGGATCGTCCGAAAGGGTTACCGTTGCCCCGGAACATAAAGGGCTAAGGAAGGAACACGGGTGGGTTTTAGTCAGTAAGAGTCTGACACTCCCTTCCGCTCCACCCAGAGCGGGAGGAGTCATTAGATGATTTCCCATCCACAAAAAAAAAAAAAAAAAAAAAAGTATGTCTATTTTATACTTGATATAAATGGAATCAAAATACTTACGATAGCGTCTGCTATAGAATATCTATTAGTTTAGGTTTATTCATTTAAAACTTCGATTTATCAACGTAAGTATGTGAAAATTTGAAACCGGGAGAACGACATTTGCAACAAATTTTGTACCTACTCATTCTAATTTTGAAATAAACGTCAATTTTGTTTTTATTTTGTGATTACTTACATGAGATTGAGTAAATACTCCTTGGTCGAAGTAAGATCGATTCATCATCATCTTTATTTCAGCCAAAACGCCAAAACACGTCCTCTCCGAAGTGACATATAAGTACTCTGTGGATCCAACACACGGCCCAATCGAATATTGTTCTCCTATTACGAAAAAGGTTCGGATTGGCTTTTTGGTTGTAGGTAATATTATTATACTCTTAATAAGTCCAACGGTCGGGACCATAGTCAATTTTCGAAAAGAGTGTCGGACCAAACGAAATGTAGCGCCAATGTTTTTATTACTCATTAATACTCATTTCGATATAATTATTGAACTGTTGAATTACAGAGTAAAATTATTTTTTATAGTAAGTAAATAGACTGTTCATTCAATATTTATATTATACCTAAGAACCATGGACCTATAATGCTAAGAACATTGTAATATTTCTCGAACAAACAATATATTTGTAGCTGGCATACAGATTGCTTTGCCGATTGTCAAAATCACAGAGTAGGTACTTTTTGATAGACTGAAAATAATAAAAAGAAAAAGGATAAAAAGTCAAAGGATGACAAGTAAACAAACAAGGGGAGAGATAGTGATTTTTATTATTGCAAAATTGAGAAAAAGTACTTTTAAACTCAAACCAAATCTCATCTGTCGCTATCACTATAGCGATAATCGTATGTCGGTCGTTTATCGTCAAGTGCTGACTGAAGTGTAAAGTGTTAAAGTCAAGTTACGAGATGTATACTACAAAAAACATGCTGAATATACTATAAACTACATAAATTATTCACTTTACGCGTGATAAAAGTGCCCCTTGCGCTTATCGCATGTTCGTTTTTTGGAAGTTTGGAAATGAACAAACATTCTGCAAGAGCAAGTCACCATGTCCAGACCGACAGAAGCACAAATTGATGCTCGAGATTTGGCCCAAGGCAACTTGAGGAGCATCGACGACGGTCGTACGCTGAATCATCGACTGTGGGAAGAAATTTGCACCACGCTGAATTCTATATTATTTTTAATTGTACTTGTAACAAATTGAAGATTAGTTCTAGTTGTTGAGTATTGTAAAAAATATATTTTATAAATTATTTTCTAATGATTGTATCAGTCTTTCTTTCTCTCTTTGTACCCTCCTCAAAGCATCTGTGGCAAATTTAGCAGGCTGATATGTCACCTGCCGGGAGTTCTCCGATTCAAAATCATCGTGGGTTAAATCCGGAGCACTCGCTCCGGCCCTTATGCACATATTATGCAAAACAGCAGGGTATAATTATTCTGCCTGATCTATCTGCATCCTAGTGCACCTCCCTCGCTGCCAAGAGACACCTCCATCAACCCCGTGACTATCCCATATGTGCGTTCAATGGTGGAGCGGGCACGCTGTTTACAATAAAAAAATCTAGAACATAAACCTTAAAAAATGATGTCCGTAAGGATTGAGGAGCCACATCCGATTTTTTAAATCTGATCTCACCATTATTTAGCAGCAATGTAGCTTATTTTGCAGCACGAATTCTAGATTTAGCAGCAAAAAGTTATTTTAATGCAAAAGTGGCTCCTCAATCTAAACGTCTGAATTGAGGAGCCACCTGGAACTCGTTAAGTAATAGATGAATATTTATGAAAATTTTGTATCATTTAGTAGCAATTTTGCATATTACCGTCTAAAAATTTAGCTTCTGTAGCGCTAAAATGAAAGAAAATACAATACTTTTAATATGGCTCCTCAATCTAAACTCAAGAGGTGAATTTCTATTGGATGTGAGCGATCAATTAATATATTCGACATATTGATCATTTAGTAGTTGTTGTGTTTGTTTTTGCAGTATAGGAGTAAAATAGTAAAACGAGAGTAAATTTTGTACATGAACGCATTTTCTTTGGCTCCTCAATCCTGACGTTCTAATTATATATATATTAGATATACATATATATTATATTTGTATAGCCTATATTATGAAAATAAAATCACGAATGAGTATAACCTGCTAAATGATCAATATGTCGAATATATTAATTGATCGCTCACATCCAATAGAAATTCACGTCTTGAGTTTAGATTGAGGAGCCATATTAAAAGTATTGTATTTTCTTTCATTTCAGCGCTACAGAAGCTAAATTTTTAGAAGGTAATATGCAAAATTGCTACTAAATGATACAAAATTTTCATAAATATTCATCTATTACTTAACGAGTTCCAGGTGGCTCCTCAATTCAGACGTTTAGATTGAGGAACCACTTTTGCATTAAAATAACTAGTGATATATTTTGCTGCTAAATCTAGAATTCGTGCTGCAAAATAGCCTTTATTCCCAGTAGTTCCATATAGCTAGTTCCACATGGAACTATTGCAACCTAAGAAAGTGAATGTTTTGTACCATTAGTTCCATGTAATTTTAAACTAGTTTTATAACCCGACATTTCTTTCATATGGAACTGCTGCAACTATATTTAGTTCCATGTGATTATAGTCGAGTTCCATATTGTATGTAAGTACTATTGCAACCTTACAATGTGAAGAATATTTTGTGCCATTTGTTCCACGTAATTTAACACCAGTTTTACTCAATCAACTTCATTTAGTTTCACAATAGCGATTATATATAAATATTACAATTAAAAAAATGACCCTTTTATCACGCACTAAAAATTAAAAAATAATTAAATTAAATAAGCTTTTACTTGTTACGATCATGCTAACCTTGCCAATATATTTTAACTTCATTGTAGAGTAAAGGCAAGCATATATTTTTTTATTCGGATGATAGATAGACTTATCACTTCTTTTATGTCCAATGACTAATTCAAAAAGATGTTTGATTCGGCTTTCACCCTTATCAGATATTGTTGTTTCGGTCCAAATTGTATGTATTTTCTCCGCTCTTCCTCTTTATGGAAGCAGCCACACCTTTTGGACAAATCATCATATTATTCGCAGTACTCTTACATCCATTTTAAATGTGGCTTTGGACGACCGCGCGGGGCTGCAACTGCAAGCCACACTACCGTTCGTATTCTTCTCAGCAAACCCTTTCATTTGATATTCATTATCATGGGAGTGAGAAAAAAACTAGTCCGCCATCTTTAGGAGTTGGCACCGATGAAAAGTGTAGGTATATCTTATTTTACTTCCCACTAGTTCCATACACGGAAATAGTGAGATGCAGTAGTTCCATGTGGAACTAGCTACATGGACTGGGAATAAAGGAGTGGAACTGCTGAATACTTCCCACTAGTTCCATACACGGAACTAGTGAGTTGCAGTAGTTCCATGTGGAACTAGCTACGTAGAACTACTGGGAATAAAGGAGTGGAACTGCTGAATACTTCCCACTAGTTCCATACACGGAACTAGTGAGTTGCAGTAGTTCCATGTGGAACTAGCTACGTGGAACTACTGGGAATAAAGGAGTGGAACTGCTGAATACTTCCCACTAGTTCCATACACGGAACTAGTGAGTTGCAGTAGTTCCATGTGGAACTAGCTACGTGGAACTACTGGGAATAAAGGAGTGGAACTGCTGAATACTTCCCACTAGTTCCATACACGGAACTAGTGAGTTGCAGTAGTTCCATGTGGAACTAGCTACGTGGAACTACTGGGAATAAAGGAGTGGAACTTCTGAATACTTCCCACTAGTTCCATACACGGAACTAGTGAGTTGCAGTAGTTCCATGTGGAACTAGCTACATGGAACTACTGGGAATAAAGGCAAAATAAGCTACATTGGTGCTAAATAATGGTGAGATCAGATTTTAAAAATCTGATGTGGCTCCTCAACCCTTACGGACATCTTTGTCATGCAGTGTGCAGTGGGAACATTTTAAGCTTGCTATACTGAGAGGTCAGTAGGTAATAAGTTTAATGCATGCTCATAGATCTATAAATGTATATGTCTGTGTATGTTTTAGTATTGTAGCTCAAAAACTGAACATATTTAAGAAGTGTCGTAACAGTTCATGACCTATAATTATGCACAATTAAAACAATGCCTTGTTAAAATAAGAACATTTTAATACTAAAATTGTCTAAATGAGTACATTTTTCCATGCTTGCCGAGTGAAACAATTGAAAAAAACAAGAAATAGAAGAATACTAATAAACATTAACGAAAACCAAGAAATTAAAGCTAAAGTAAATAAATATTGTTGCAGTAGGTGTCTTCCTTAAATATTACGGAGCATTGTGTCAAAAGTGTATCTTGAATGGCGTATTTAGGCTGCATACGTTGACAACCGGCAGAGATCAAGTGTCCTAAAAATGGATGCAGTCTCGAAGAAGCTGACACAAACATTCCGTTAGAGTCAATAGAGAGAAAATGAGTCCCACTATTTCCGTATTTTCCAGGTTTTCCAAACTCAGTTTTTGCATTTTGTCTAAAATCAGTGCGAATTAACTGTTCAGGCAACATGAAAGGCGCGACACCATCAGAAAACACGGAAAAATCGTAAAACAAAACTACTTGAGGAATATCAGATTTATTCATCATTTCAGTTTGAACTTTAGATTTATTTAATCCCTCCGTTTTGTTTATGCCGCTAGCTACACTGCTGTTGTTAGTTTCTAAGGCTTTAAAATCATCATTTATAGTGAGTTTTAATCTCTCTAGATTGACGTTGGAATTGGGCAAAGTTTGATATTCGTTCTTTTTCAAATCTGTATCGTTTGTCGAATTTATAGCTTCTATATAAACATTAGAAATAGTTTCAGATTTATTATTGTTATCGTTTATCGGCGCAGCAATCTCCCGTTTGTTTCTGTTTGTACGAATCAAAGGTTCGTTTTGAGATACAATCTTCTCGGTAGTAATTTGAGGAAAAGGAAAGCTTTTTGATAGTAATGTTCTTGTCTCGTTCAAAATTTGATGCATTAAACCATAGAATATTGTGAAAATTTCATTTTCTTCCTCACGGTCAATTTTGTTTAGAGCATTCGTGTATTCTTCAACTTGAATGCCATCATTATGTTGTTTTAATATAGCGGAAATCCTACGATCAACGCATTTGCGATTATTATAATTGTTGTTGAAATTATTCAAGTCCATGGCCACTCCTCCGTTTTGCCAGACTGAGAAAACTCCCGCGTAAAACGTTATGTATGCAAGGGGTATAGTTCTCCACTTGTACTTCAGCGGTGTCATCGCCATGTACTTACTTAAGGACATAATTGTAACGTTTACCTTTTGATATCTGGTTTCAAAATCTGCAATATCTCGTTTACCGTTATCATCAATTTTAGAGAAAGGATATACATTGCCGGCAGAGTATGGAATCAGTTTATTGATAAATCTAGCATGCCTCGGGCCTCGGAATGCAGTTCGGAGCGAGTCATCCACAAGAAAGAATACGTGGAAATGGAGTGAGGGATACTGTACGGCCATGTCCGAGAGATAATCCGCGTACAGCATGAAAGGAACAAAGCTGCCTCGTTGAACGATGTGATGGTAGTAGACATCGCTTGCGGGTTTAGAAGAGTTGCATTTTATAACCAAAATAGGCTTTCTTCGATATGCCTCTAAGCCCAATGTATAAAACACGAGGAAGGATATTCCCAACAGGATCAAAGTCGTCCAGCATGCCGAGATGTATTCTGAAAAAAGAATAAATTGTAAGTATAATAATATTTACCACGTTATCACTGTCTTTGAATATCGAGCCTTTGGTTAGAGTAGTGGTATACTGTCTTTGGGTTCGATAACACGTACCACCATCACACCACAACCACAATCACACCATAACCATAACCACATAATTTGTATGCAAATGAATAGTTAATTCACACGTGCCCAATTTAGCCGTAAAATTAACCGTGTGGTCGATACCGACCACATCAAGGCCACGTCGCAGCCACAACGCAACCACCAGCGACACCGCGCACTATCGGCCGGCCACTTCGCAAACAACTACTAGCGACAACGCAACTACCAGAAGTTGCAGCGACACTATCACACGTAACCACTGCTTGCCCACACTTTGTCGCTGCGATGTGATGAGGTTGTGGTACGTACACACGAGCCCTTTTAGAGCCAGTGTTGCCGGTAGGTAGGATGTAGTCATTGTGAATGTGAATTTGAATTTGAGAGTCCAGAATAGCTGCAGTTCTACTAAGTATAGTCATCATTACTAGCAGCCAGTCATATTTTATAAACTTTCTGTGCAGGTGTCATATAATGAGTCTAGGGTGACCTCGAGAGAAAAAGCATTTTCAGCTTACATACTTACAAACTGCGATCACAAATCTTTCTGCCAAACATTATCAGTCATAGTAGTTACCGGTCATTATTGGCCGCACTTTAGTTAGTCACCGCGACAAACCCAAATGAGTGTTTCACGCATGAAAACCAGCCGTAACTGCCTTTATAGTGCGAGATGTGTATCCAAAAACAACTGATATTTGACATTCATCATGAAGGCTAGTGCATATTAGAGCTGCAGCGGGCCGCAGCGCATCGCATTTCAATACAAAAAGCCCGGTGTGGCCCGCCTTTAGTCTGCGATGTTTCATACAAAATACGAAAATTTAGGAGGATTTCTGCGTTGCAGTGTGTACCCACATTAATTAGCGTAATGCCATTATGACTGTTAGTGAGCGGAGTTCACGCTGCTGAATTTTGGGCCAAAGATATTGGAACTTTTCGCCATTGATACGCTAAGAAGAAGACATAACTTTAAAATAACGATTTTATATTGCTAAATAGCAGACGGATAAGTACAGAGAAATCTTAAAATAACTAACCAGGCCAGCGGACAATCCAGGATTGCTTAGGGGAGCAAGTGACCCCCCAGCCGGGGGTGACGAGTGTTGGTGATGGCTGTTGATGGACCCCGCCGTCCCCACCGCCTCCATCCACCTTCAGCAGTGGATACTGTTCATCACGTTTTATCTGTGGAGCACGCTCCACCATATTGTCCTGGAAGTGGAGTATTACTTTTATTGATACCTTAAATAAGTGGTTTTGAACTGTGAAACGTCATCAGTAGATCTAGATTAATTCGTAAGTATGCCCGAAGTAAAGGTAAGAGCTGTTTTTTTATAGACTAGTGACAATACTGGAGTTTAAGTCTGTTTCATACTGGATATAAATGGAACCAAAATACTTACGTTAGCCTCCTATTAGTTTAGGTTTATTAATTTAAAACTCCGATTTATTTACGTATGTGAAAATTTGAAACCGGGAAAACGACATTAGCAACAAATTTTGTAGACATTCCAATTTTGAAATAAACGTCAATCAATTTTGTTTTTATTTTGTGATCTCTTTCATGTGATTGAGTAAATACTCCGCTATATATCGGTCGAAGTAAGATCGATTCGTCATCATCTTTATTTCAGCCAAAACATGTCCTCGCCTGGACATAGGCCTCCCCTAACCATTGCCACATCGACGATATCGATCCTGTGCTTCTCGCATCTAAAACGGATTGCCGATGGCCGAAAAGTTCTGTAATTGCTCCCATGTAGGTACCGAAAGGAGCAGCGTGTGTTGTGCAGGCCCGTCACAGAGTAGATCGATGATCGCTCATGATGATGATGATGAAGGTTGCAAAAATACACAAGGCGAGAAAAGATTTCATCATTTTTAACTTATAGTTTGACAGGTCTGTATTTCCATGTAGCTCTATCACAAACATACGCCGAAACAGATCATTTGTTTTTAACGAACAATAACAGAAGATTTTCATAACAATGTCATAATTCACCTTCACAAGTGCAAAGTCGGCAAAATTCAGTAACAATCATAACTGCAAGGCGAATGTACGTGAGACGAATCCGATGTTGAATCAACAAAATTATGGCGGAAAATATAAACGTGCCACCGTCACATAAAACATAGTAACTTACGTGCATATTCAGTTAAATGTAACTCATCGAGTGCCAGGAAGGAACACGCGCATCAGTGATTAAAATAACATCATATTTGACTACTGAAAACTATTACAAACAAGTGATTTTACTCAGGAAACACAAATGACGGTAGGTGTTTACATTTATTTTGTGATAACAAACTTTGATAATCATGCAACTCAAACGAAAAGTATTCAAAAGGTACCTGCAGAATGGTGCTACAGTTTTCATTAAACAAAATGGACCATATCATTATCATCTTCTCTATTCTCATGGATGTTGTAAAAAATAACGTGCATCTACATGTGCTAGTTTGTAGGTACTTACCAATTTATCAAGTTGATTATATGTAGTTCTTTCCTCAATGGCCTTGTACTTGCCAGTACTTGAAATAGACGAGCTACCTTAAACGTCAGTTTCATCATCATCATTTCAGCCGAAAGACGTCCACTGCTGGACATAGGCCTCATGATGTAAACATCAGTTTACATCATAATTTTGCCAGCAAATTATTTATTTTAAGAAACTGGTCGTCTACTTGTTGACTTGTCATAGGTATTTATTTTTATATTTATTTATTTATGCACAATTTTTTTATACTACGTTGACATCGTGGTGGGGCTTGCGCGCTCCAAACTCTGGGCCTGTGCCGGAAGAGTTTACTTCCCGGAATGGGTCTAAGGTGAGGAGCCAGACCAAGAGAGATACAGATACCCGCAGGGCAGCATGTGGCGAGCTGTTGGGCAGTAGTGACCCCAGGGACCCTATCTCCCGGGAGAAGTCTTGTTCCTCACCTCTGGCTTGCCTTTATTGGCCGGCTGGAGTGAAAAATGACGAGGAACAGAGCTCCCACCTCATTCTTGCCTTTATTGGCCGGCTTGAGTGGAGATTCGCAAGAGCAAACGTGCTCGGAGGAAGGAAGTATTCCAGTAAGATGCTGGTAGGGATGTAGACCGTACTTTCGGGATTGTCCTGATAGCCGTGGAATACCTCTCCACTCCTCATAAGCACCTCAGGACATATTGCCCCCTTGTCGCTACGTCACTATGTGCTAGCGACCGTTTCCGAGAGCCCATTATTGAGTGTGCAAATCACCCCCTGCCATTTTATCCGTGTATATATAAAACATTGATCAGGCAGGGGTCATAGTTCTTCCATAGTTCTTGGTTACCAGTCCACTTCAGCCACCCAAACCCATAGTCTAACTTTTTATTTTTCCATATCCTACAATAGTCTTACACCAACCGGGGGTTATCTTTGGGTGCACTTGCATAGTGCATACAGGGATAATCGTCGGATGGTGCCGCATTTCATTAAAATTTCCTAAGGGGCCTCTGCGAGTTGGCTTCGGTCTCTCGTACGCCTTCCAAAGGACCGGGACCCCATGGTCCCGAGATATATAAATTCAAAATATTATTATATAAAGCCGCAAGTAACAGTCACAATACCTCCATGTACTAATTAATATTAGAGTGAGAGCAGTGGTGGCCAAGTGGTAACGGCCGCGACTTACGAGTTGTAGGTCGTAGGTTCGAATCCAGACAGGCGCTTTACTTTGTGTAAATTATTTGATCACCACTGCTCTCAAAACGGTGAAGGAAAACATCGTGAGGAAACCGGCATGTTCTAGAACCAAAAATTCGAAGAGATGTGACTTCTGCCAACCCGCACTGGGCCCGCGTGGTGGATTACGGCCTACTCCCTCTCACTGAGAGGAGGCCTGTGTCCCAGCAGTGGGAACATTATAGGCTGATTTATGTTATATAATATTATATATTAGAGTGATATGATGAAAGAAACTATTTATAATTCGTTTCTAGATACACCCCTGGCTAACCATTCCAGGATTATAGACGTGATGTTATATTATGTGTTTTATATAGATTAGCATTAGATCGCTCTAACATTACCGAAAAATATCAAACACAACACTCAAATCAAAATTATTATCTATTTTATTTATAAATTTAATTCGGCCTCTTTCGTAAAACCAAAAACTTCATATGCCCTTAAAATTTTCGAGTAATCAATTCACAACAAACGTCATTTATAAATTAATCAAATTATTAAACATCTAGTAATTTTCAATTAGCTGTGAATAGTTCGTTGATTTCGTATTAGAACAGTACGATTTCTATTTTGTTTTGTTAATAGTAGAACCAATGGCAAGTGATGAGTGAGTACTACAAGGAGCAGCATCCATTGCTATGTGAGGAGATTTCAGAAGACGAACACTTCAGCCCTCGATATCATCGGAGGCTGCGACTTTCGAGCTATAGGGGCCGAGCCAGACCCAATCTGAAGGGAGCAGCTTCAATTATAACGCGTTGGCCAGGTACGCAGTCCAATAATTTATGGCATTTTATTTAGACCGTCGCGGTCATTCCCAATACTCTAGCTTGCCCTTGATCAGGTATAAGAAAGTATAGTAAATTTTTGACGTTGTTATCTGATCAGCAACCAATCGCCCATACATTTTTTTTTTGTCTTTTCAGATCACTGGTCATCTTTTCTAGCGTACTGGTGGATAGGACTCGGAATGATTAGTTTTACGGCGTTCATAGTTTATAACAGCCTGTTTGCATTTGCTATGTTACCGACTGCCGACCCAAAGTCTGCAAGTCTAATATTGACTAATACAAACGACAAATCATCACCCAAAACTTTACCTGACGTGTTTATGCATGTCTTTGTCAAACAATATGAAGATTTAGACTTTAATAAATACATGCCTTACATTAAAGAAATATCTAATAAATATGATAACATAAAATATAATTTAATCGTAGTGGCTAACGACACAAACTTAGGTTGGTTGAGTGCTGAAGAAAATAACGAAATAGCCATGAATTCACTTTGGAAAAAAGACCCCAAAAAGGAACCAACAAAATCTAACATTGCTATTGAATATGTAACTCTATCGGCCTACATGGAAAACTCTCCTTTAAAAAAGTATTGGAAGACATTACCTCATCATCTTATTGAGTTTTTAGCACGTTCTGTGTCCATTTGGGATAAAGGTGGAATAGCTTTTGATCCTATTATTTTGATCCCCAGAACACAGCATACTGTTTATAAAGAGAAATTATACAAACTACTTTCCAAGTATGTAGACATTAATACAACTGGCAGTGAGTTTAAAATTGTGAACAAACCCAACACGACTACAAAGAAAGAAAGGAAATTAAATAATATTCGGGACATAATTAATGCTTTGGAAAATGATGACGAAGATGTTAATGTTTTTTCCCAGCAAACTCTTACTGAGGCAGAAAACATGAGATCTATTGTAACAAGAAATCAACGCCACTTAACTACTGGTACAGACACCGCAGTAAAAAAAGAATTCGAAAAGAATACTGAGGCGTATAATCTAACACAAATTCGCCCTCATATAAATTCCTCAAGTGAAGGTAACACCACCGAAACAAGACACCATTTTAGGCTGAATAATAGTACTGAATCGGCCATCACTTTAGATGCCAGTCAGAATACCGCTAAGTTGAGTCTGCTACCTTTATTTTTAGAATTCATATTTCATACTAAACTTAATGTTAAACAAAACCCTACAGAGGCCGTGACAACTAACAGAACACGCAGGCGTGTGATAGAAGTACCCCAATCTGAGGATGTTAAAAGTTCCTTATCAACTCACGCTCTGCACACCATTGAAAAAAATATTGCTGATACCTACAGCCCAGTCATTATTTCAGCGGCAGGCATTTATAATAAATCAGAATATGCCAAGTCTATTACAGTGAACCCCAGTAAAGATACAGATGACAATTTGGAGAAAAATCGACTCACCATTGATTTAAGAGGGAAAATTATAGCAACTGATACAGCGTGCCATGCCTTTTTAGGTACTATATTTAGCAATGCAGTCCATCATAGTGAGGAAGAAAGTGTAACTGATTTTATAATTGCTGAACTGACAATTTTTTGTAAAGGACTTTTGTCTTCGTGTATGGGTATTGATTTGATTTTACTATAACTTTAATTATTGTTACTTATTTTAGGAATGTGTATTAAATTATTTTATTTTATGTATTGTTTTTTTTAAGACTTGCTTCGCTAGTACCAAATAAATATTGCGATAAGGGCAGGAGGATGATAATAATGGTTCGAAGTGTATTTCTTTCGATATTGTATTCTAGAGATGGTAGTGAAAAAAAACAACATTATTTGCAAATAATTTATTTCCTTGCTCGTTTAATATACATCACTTAATTACTAATAAAGTCGTGATTCAAATATTGCTTTTTTTTAATATAGTTAACAATATTTGGTTCACAAGTTTTCATTCTTCTTAATATTATGGCAGCAAGTATTGTTTGTAGAGAAAGTACTTAATAGACTAGATATTTCGTAAATCATAATAATATATAGTCACCCCCTGCCATTTTATCCGTGTATAAAAAGTAATTATAGATTCATTTTGTCGAGAAATAGATACAAATTCAGTATGACTTTCAGAAAAAAACATGATTACCACACACATTAACAAGTCTGAAGGGGTAGGCACAAATGTTGACGAGTTGATGACACTTCTTTTTTGCAAATTGCAGCTTTATAGTAGAGTTGTTAAAAAGCTATTTGTACATTCTCGTTACGTGTGGTAATTACTCACCAAATATTTATTTATACTTACTTTACTACATATTTAATACATATTGCACAAATGCACAGTATCTTGTATCACAAAGAAATGCCAGGGCTTACTTACATAGAACCTAATTTTACAACACTGCGTTTTCTACGATGGTGCTACATTTCTTCTTTCAATTGGTATCTCCCATCTTCCAGTCCAGTTGTTTTGTGAACGTTTGCAGTCTCTAACTCTATTCATTGGCTCACAACGTTTACTAATTGACCAATAAACGTAACCCGATGGACACTGATACACAAGACCTTTTAACTTATTTGTTTTGTCGGTTTTACATTTAAGGAAGGCTGGTGAACATTCACTGTCTTTTTCAAACGAAAAGTATCCGGCGCTTGGACATGCGTGACTTTCTTTGGTAACCACAAGCTGAAAGAGAAAATAAATTCATTAGCATTTGCCATAAGAATAATTAAATATAACTTGCCTAAAAGCAAAATAAAATTACTTACTGGTTCTTTGTAATTTCTGTCCAGTCTCTTAAATCTCCTTTTTTGAGCTATTTTCCCATCACACTTTTTGTCGGCTTTGCTTTCTTCCACGCAACGGGTTTGACTTTCATCGTAAATAGTGTTGTTGGGGCAAGTGAATACTGCAATTTTTACGTCATGTGTGTCGTCGTCTTCATCACATTGATAGAATAAGTTGCAGTATTTGGGATGTCTTTTGAATGATGTTGGGCATACAAACAATGATTGGTTTTCATCAGTCTCTGGACATTTCTTTTCTGATGTACTTTCATCAGTGCTACTTTCTGTTGTTGAGCTTTCGGTTGTTTGTTCTGTTGTCGACTGCTGTGTAGTGGATTGTTCAGTGGTTGTTCCTTCACTACTTGTTGATTCTTCGGTTGTACTTTGTTCAGATTGTTCAGTGGTAGTTGATTGTTTGGTCGTGCTTTGCTCGGTATTGGAAGATTCAGTAGTCGAAGTAGATTGTTCTGTCGTAGATTCACTAGTTGTAGATTGTTCTGTTGTAGTTTGCTCTGAAGTTGTAGATTGATCGGTAGTTGTAGGTGCTTGAGTCGTTTGTTCAGAGGTGGTAGGCGCTTGAGTTGTTTGCTCAGAAGTGGTTGATTGTTGTGTCGTGGTTTGTTCAGATGTGGTCGATTGTTGTGTCGTGGTTTGTTCAGATGTGGTCGATTGTTGTGTCGTGGTTTGTTCAGATGTCGTCGATTGTTCCGTCGTTGTTTGTTCTGAGGTGGTCGATTGTTGTGTAGTTGTCTGTTCAGATATAGTCGATTGCTGTGTGGTGGTTCGCTCTGAAGTTGTAGACTGTTGTGTAGTTGTGTGTTCCGAACTTGTAGACTGTTGAGTGGTGGTTTGCTCCGAAGTTGTAGACGATTGAGTCGTTGTTTGCTCAGAAGAAGAAGGTTGTTGTGTTGTTTGTTCAGAAGTAGTTGATTGTTGAGTGGTTTGTTCTGAAGTGGTAGATTGTTGAGTGGTTGGTTCTGAGGTGGTAGACTGTTGTGTCGTCTGTTCTGACGTAGTTGATTTTTGTGTAGTTGTTTGCTCAGAAGTTGTGGATTGCTGTGTCGTTGTTTGCTCGGGACTGGTCGACTGTTGAATAGTCGTTGGTTCAGAAGTGGTTAACTGTGTTGTTTGTTCAGTACTCAATTGCGTCGTGGATGTAGTTTGGATTGAAGTACTGTCTTGGGAACTTGTTGTTTCTTGCTGTGTTGTAGTTGTCCCTTCAGTTGCTGGTTGGTTTTCACTTTGCGATTGGGAACCACTACAATCTCGTGGTGGATATACTGACTCTTCATGATTACAAGTCTCAACAGCTGGATCCCATATAGTACCTTCACCACAATCAAAGTGATATACAGAGAATCGTTTACCATCGCCATCCCAGTCTACGCATCTATAAAATTTCTTACAGTCGTTAGGATTTGCAAAATAACCTGCTTTATCACAAGTAATGTTTTGATTTGCGGGTTTTTTTGAGCCATCTTCTTGAGAGCAATTTGATGAACCTTGTGAACTTTCTGTTGTAGTTTGAGATGACGGTGACGTTGATGATGAGGAATCATTGGATAACGAGGACTCACTGGTTGATGAAGACTCACCACTGGATGATGAACTAGCCGCTGTCGTTGATGTAGTACTTCCATCTTGATTTTGATTACAAGAAGGATTAACAACATCTTGTGGATGATTACAAGTAGTAACATCCTGATCCCATATTGTACCTTCTCCACACGTATAGTCATACTTCGTGTAGCCTCCTTTTCCATTGTCTACGCATCTATAAAACTTCTTGCAGTCTTGCGAATTTCCAAAGTAACCTTCACTGTCACACGTATCTTTATTGTCTGAAGTGGTGTCTTGATTAGATCCAGAAGCTGGTGTACTGGATGACGTTGAACTTGATGATGTTTCACCAGAAGACGTCGTACCAGAAGACGTTATACTAGAAGACGTCGTACTAGAAGACGTCGTACTAGAAGATGATGTACTAGAAGATTCTGTGGATGGACTGTTATCTTCGTCGTGCATTACAGGTTGTGTTTCACTAGCTCCATTACAAGTTTTGACTTGATCTATATGATTACAATTTTGTATTTCGGCGTCCCATGCTGTGCCATCACCACAGGTAAAATCATATTTCGTATATCCTCCTTGACCATTATCCACACATCTATAGAATTTTCTACAATCGTTCTCATTTCCGTAAAATCCTTCTGATGAGCAAACACCACTTCCTGATTGGGAAGGCTTGTCAGAATTGCCGTTATCATACTCATCTTCTTGTTTATCTATTGTCTGTGGTTCTAATGTAGAAGTACCGACTTCATTATTTTCGGTTGTTTGCTGATGCCCTTCTGTTAAAGGTTTATTCGTTGTTTGAGAACTGCAAATGGCTTCGCCATTATCGTGATCACATGCTTGTATATCTTGAACCCAAATTGTTCCTTCACCACAAGTGAATTCATATCTTGTATATCCTCCCTTATCGTTACTCACGCATCTAATGAATTTCTTGCAATCATTGGGATCTGCAAAGAATCCCTCAGATGAACATTGATAACTACTAGAGGTAGATGAAGTATCCGTTTTCTCTGTTGAATGTTGTATCTGTGTAGCCGTGGTTATAGAAATATCATTTCCAGGCTCTGGCTGGTTTTCTGTCGTTTGAGCAATTGGTGGGGAACCAGATGAACATTTTTTGTTACTCGATTCATGATTACATGCTTGTATTTCTTGATCCCAAACAGTTCCATCGCCACAAGTGAAATCATATTTAGTGTAACCTCCCTTTCCATTGTCTACACATCTATAAAACTTTTTACAATCATTCTGATCGCCATAAAATCCTTCTGATGTGCATGTTCCAGAGGAAGCAGATGGTTGTTGGGTTTGATGTTCATTGATGTTTCCTTCCGTTGACGAGCTAGACATACTCGTTGCTTCCGTATATATTTCATCATGTTCCGGTTGAGAGGTTTGTGTACTAGAACCACTTTCCTTTTCACCACAAGTTTTGTCGGATACGGCATGATCACATGACAATATTTCCTGACTCCAATAAGTACCTTCACCACAACTGAATTCATACTTAGTGAATCCACCACGACCATTTTCAACACATCTGTAAAACTTTTTACAATTCCTTTTATCACCCATGAAACCTTCTTTGGAACACGCTTCACTTGTTTCACTGTCTGGATAACTGCTGACCATCGAAGTGCTTGTTTTTTCAGTACTTTGAGGATATCCTTGTTCCTCGGTTTCCGTAGTTAACGTACCTTGTGTCGGACTTTCGCTGGATGGGTGCGCTGTATGGTTTCCAGTTTTACCACAATCTTTGACCGCCCAAGCATGATTACATGCTTCAATACTTTGGTCCCATAGTGTACCTTCACCACAGCTAAATTCATAACGAATGTATTTACCACTTCCATCATCAACGCATCGATAGAATTTTTTGCAATCATTTTTGTCTCCAATAAAACCACTGTTTATACAATTGTTGCCTTCACTTGGTTGTTTTGAACCTTCAGTTGTAGAATGAGTTGTTGTGCTTTGTGTAGTTATCGCGGAACCAGTATCGATGTTGGAAGGATAGCCATTATCAATTTCGTCACTCATGGTAGGATGATATTGCGTAGTAGTTTCATGTTGACTGGTAGAAGAATCGGCAGTACCACCACAGTTTTCTACTGCCCATGCATGATTACAAGCTTCGATTCTTTGATCCCATACGGTGCCTTCACCACAAGAAAATTCGTATTTTGTAAAGGATCCTTTTCCATTATCTACGCATCTATAGAATTTTTTACAGTCCTTTTGATCGCCCATAAAACCGCTCTTCGTGCAGTCATTACTAGTCATAGATACAGATTCTGTTATAGTTGAAGTACTGGATGTGGTGCTCGGCTGAAGTATAGATGAACCGGTACTTTGAGCAACCTCTGTTGTACTACTGTCGGCGACTTCATGAGTAGTTGTGGGCTTAACTTGAGTCGTAGATCCCTGATGGTCAACTGATGATCCACCACATTTTCCCACAGCCCAGGCATGATTACAAGCTTCGATCTTGGAATCCCATACTGTTCCTTCACCGCAAGTAAATTCATAACGAGTATAGCCTCCATTGCCGTTATCTACGCATCTGTAAAACCTTTTACAGTCATTTTCATCTCCCATAAAGCCACTAGATGTGCAAACAGTACCCATACTAGGTTTTTGGTTTGGTGGTTGTTTAGTCGTAGTCGTCGTAGTGAAATCATTGTTTGCAGATCCATAACCGGTATCATAGTCATCATTTTGTGTTGCATCCGATTCAGTAGGTGACGAAGTAACTATAGGACTTTGTGTATGGGCAGTGGAAAGAGTATTTTGTTGTTCTGTCGTTGTCTCTACTTTATTAATATCTGAAGATGCAGTACCACCACATCTTTTTACGGCCCAGGCGTGATTACATGCTTCTAGATCGGGATCCCAAACAGTACCTTCACCGCACTTAAAATCGTATTTTGTAAAGCTACCTCTACCGTTTTCGACACACCTATAAAATATTTTACAGTCATTTGCATCACCAATAAACCCACTTGATTGGCAATTCCCATTGGAGGGCGATTTTGCTGTAGTTGAACCCAAAGTTGTTGAACTCCAAGTGGTTGAACTCCAAGTTGTTGAGCTAGAAGTTGTTGAAGAAGATGTGGGGTTTTGATTTTGATGACCGTAACCACTATCTTCGTTATCTTCCGTATCAATAAGTTCCGAGGTCGAATGATGATTATCAGTTGATACTGTAGTGTAATAATTTTGTGTAGAGTGAGAAGTACTTAAAGCTGCTTGCGTAGTACTTGTTGTTTCTGCAGAACCTTTTCCTCCACAATCTTTAACAGCCCAAGCATGGTTACAGGCTTCAATGCTTTGATCCCAAACGGTTCCTTCACCACATGAAAATTCAAATTTAGTGTACCCGCCTCTCCCGTTATCAATACATCGATAGAACTTCTTGCAGTCATTTGTATCACCCATAAAACCTGACCTTTCACATCTGTTACCTTCCTGTGTACCGACATGACTCGTAGAAGAAGCTGTAGACGTTAAGAGTCTCACTGTTGTCGACTCATGAACCTGTACCTGCGTTTGACTTGTCTGCTGGGAATGATCGATCTGTAATTGTGTCTGTACACTTTTATTACTGTAATCAATTTGAGTCTGTGTCTGGCTTACCGCCGATCCATGACTTATTTGAGTCTGGTTTTGTTTAGCTTTTGTGTCTCCATTTTGATTTAACCGATCACCATAGTTTATTTGAGTTTGATTTTGTATTACTGATCCGTTACTTATTTGTGTTTGAGTCTGAGTCACTTTTGAGCCAAAACTTACTTGCAGCTGTTGTTGGATAGTTTTATCTGTAGAGCTGTCTTTTTGAGGAATTTCTGCGTTCGTTGTAAATTGGCTGTCCTGGTTACTTCTACCGCATCTACTTCTTTTTACTGCCCAAGCATGATTACAGCTTTGTGTGTCATCATCCCACACCGTTGATTCGCTACATGAAAACTCGAACCTAGTGTAAGTTCCCCTTTGATTACCCACGCACCTATAAAACGTTCGACAATTCTCGCTGTCACCCATGAATCCGTCTGAAGTACACAAATTATCTCGTGAGTTTGATTGAGGTATAGCGGACGTAGTTGGTAGAGAAGTGGTTTTGGATTCCATCGTAAATTGTTGATTCTGAGTTACTGAATTTTGTGGTAAGATCAACGGATTAACTGTATATTCCACATTAGTGTGACCCATCGTTGATCCCCATGGGAATGAACTAGTGAGTACTGTGGAAACTTCTGGTGTTTGACGCTTTGTTGAAGAGTGAGCCAGAATTGTTGAGCTAGACGCTGTCCAAGGATAAACAGTTGTGAACGTAGCCTTCGTGCCGGTTGGACTTTCTATACGAATAGGTTTATTTATTATTGGAGATGGTATCTCATTCTGTGTTCCCTCAATTTCATTATTATTTAGTCGATCAACTGCTGCGACTGGTGCCGGCGATAGACCTCCACATTCTGAGCGCTTTGTACTTCGAGGGTGATTACAGACTTCAGTTTCTGGATCATAAATAGTGCCAGGTCCACATTGAAACTGTAATAAAATAAATTTTGTTAGTATACTTAAACAGAACTACTTTGTTGCGACTATTAAGACAGAGCCTCAGTTTCAAAATTCATCACCTTACCCTGAACACTGTATATTTGCCACTTCCTGACTTCATGCAGCGGTAGAATACGGCGCAGTCGTGAGGATCCGCTTGGAAACCTTCGCCGGCACACAAGATGGGTTCAGGTCTTGTGCCCGAGTAAAGTTTAACTATTCTACCGGTGACTCGAGACTGTCGGCGTTCGTTTGACGTATCTGCAATTTTATTTTTTATTATTAGGTAAGTAATAAAAAGATTAATTTTCTTTATTTCGCATGCTACCTATAATGATAAATAATGTACGTTTTTTTTCAAATGTCGTGTAAGAAATATCGGTAATAGCTCCTGTTGATTAACCGTTAAAATACCCACCATTGCTACTATTGCCCGTTGCCTCAACAATGAAAACAAGAAGGACGATTGTATATAATTTACAAAACCTTCGTAATGTAATGTCCATTTTGTTTTTAATTTGGTGCTGGTGCCGGCTATAACTTGCAGAACATTTTTGCTGTTGCTACCTGGAACAAAAATAATGTTATTGTATGAAAAATTATGAATATTGTAAATTCATTAAAGGTGGTGCGCTGTTTGGTCACACTCTCATTTCCGTAATTTTTCCATGTGTCATCAAACGCAATGAATCATTTAACGTAGTAGAAAGATTTAACACGTATTAAAAAAGGAATTTTGCTTAATTAAACAAAGGTACATTTAATTCATTAGTCATTTAATATTGTTTCATAATTCTTACGTTTTTATTTATTTATTGGTGCACAATTTACTACCTTAAGTATACTGTTGACGTTACAATATTATAAGATATTATCAAAAAGGTAAATTAAAGTTTCGATTTACTAGTTATTTGGTTTCGAGAGAGCATTATCCTATTCCTTCTAATGTCGGCTTTTGAACCCAAATGCTTTTTACGTAAACCACGAATGGGTATAGATACTTTTACCGATTTTACTGCCATTACGCAAAACTACATCACGATACCATGGCAAAAGTTACCCATACATCTAATATTCTGCAGTGTTTTGTTTTTTAAATCTTATGTGAAGGAAGAAATCTATCTTCAGTACCTACCTACCACGGATATCGGATATCTATGGTACCTACGGAATCAATAGCAAGTTCATAAAATACGTGATATCGTGCTTGCAGGAATTGTTTTTGTAGCATGGGTATTACGTTGGCAGAGTAGAGCGTTATTTGTAAGTAGGTACTCTAAGAGAGAATTTCAGTATTGATGATGTATCAAAATTTAGTATTTCAATTCTGTTCATAGTAGGTACCTACTTAATTATTTAAATCTTATTAAATAGATCATCGTGCTGAATAAAACATTTAACTCGGAAGAGTCAAACTTCGGGGTGTTTGGTTTCTCAAAGGTTTGCATAACTATCCAACGATTGATTACAATTCACCCAAACCTTACACGGTAATGCCTCGGTAATCCCTCGATCATAGACATATTCCCACGATGTACAGCTAGGTACAGCTACACGTGTGTCAACTGTTATCGAAGGGGCTGACTAACGCGATAAAAAAGTGCTAATTAAAAAAAAATATGCCATCGATATTTATGAATCATAACTTAGACTCGGTAATCGTAAAATACATCAGGTACGGTCAACAAAAGAGATAAGTATGCAGGATCGTCGGATATAGTTGAAGTTTAGTAAGAAATCGATGGACGTACTCGAATAAAATTTAATTTTATTAATAGTAAACAAACAGCTCATTTATCGAAATAAATTTCAGTCGACAACATCCATCTGATCCTGCGTACTTATCTCTTTTGTTGACTGTACATGCTAGTTTTTAATTGGGACCTACGCAGTTATGTAGTTCATTTGCACGCATTCATCTTTTATGTTATTTGAAATTGCAAAGCAAGACTTTTAAATATAAAAATACAGCAACTGCCTGAGTTAACGATATTTTTATTCCCTATGCACACAATCCCATCCATCTTCTTTTCTTTTCTTTTTAATACTCTTTTGCTATAGCGTATATTCATATAGAAACGGAATGTATGTTTCAAGGTCCATGTAAATAGAGTCGCAAGAATTTTGATCTACGCTACGGGTACTGAAACATGTATAGGTACAGAGAAAGCCACTGAAATGAAGTACTTATTAGATAATACGTTAGATCCATTCATTCTTTTAGAAGAACTGACTGAAAGAACAGCCTAAACTGAAGATGACGAAGAAAATAATTGTGTCCCCTTAAGGTTCTACTATGTCGGCGCGGCGGCCCAGCCGGCGGGCATGCCGCCAACAAGCCCGGCGGCATTGCCGGCGGGTATTTGAGCTGCCGGGCATGCCGCACAAACTAGCTGCACAACTGAAATGATGCCGGCGCATGCCCGCTCGGCAAAAAACCGCCGGCTGTGCCGCCGGCATAGTGTGTAGGGGCCTTTAGAGGGTGGTCGATTTTGGGTTGTAAAATGCACAGTTGTTTTAAGGTGGTTATAGAAAAGCGTAAGTAAATGAATTGTATAATGAAATACGTACCTACTGGCTACTATGTTTGACATTGCATAAACCAGTCAATGGCGTGATATTGTGTGATCAGCAGGGCAATTGCGTAACACACTATCAATAGCAGTGGGTTTCATTTTGACAGTTTAACAACATTCATTTCGTTATTTACGTTGCTAAGCAAACACATTTTTCGAACATTTGAAGCAATGGATTAGCAATAAGCTTCAAAATGATTCAAATTGACAGTAATAGTGTGTTACGCAATTAGGGTGCAGTTATAAGGCCGTACACTTTGATAGTGCATTGTTGTTTTAAAATTAGCTGTAGTCATGCAACACATGAAAATGCGTACAGACAAAACATCAATAAATTCATCGTAGGTGCTGCTGTAGGTACTGACTAGGTACGGATAGGAGAATTGCATTACAATAAGGTCTTCAGTTCTTTCAGAGCTGTAATTACACAAAACTGAATAATTTAAAGATGGATCTATTGGCACTCTTGATTTTATTTAATAATAAACTGTGCCCGCGACTTCATTCGCATGTATGATTGAAAACAAATAGGATGTCATGGGTTTCATGGGCGCGGAACCCTATTTTTTTCTTCTAAAATAAAAGTAAGCCTTAGTTACTCCTTATAACACCATCTACCTGTAAAAGTCCCGTCAAAATCGGTCCAGCCGTTTCGGTGATTAGCCGGGACAAACAGAAAAAAGATAGAAAACAAATTTAGATAATTATGGTTTTTGTTATAGTACCGTATTTACTTTCATATGAATGTATTAAAAAGTCGTTATTTTAACATTAAAAACAAACACTTCAGTCTTTAATTTTATTTATTTGTGATTACTCACAACTTGGCAAACTCCAGTGCATCTTGTGAGGGAGTGCATAATATGCACTCCCTCACAAGATGCACTGGAGTTTACACGAGTTTAAACGTCATAGATACCTAGGTACTGTATATTATATATACATTACCTAGGTATATATGACGTTTAAACTACTACTGTGTGGAACGTTACTACATTACTACTGACTACGATCATGGGCGATAACCACAGATAACATATTTACCTTCTTATTGTTGCTATAATAATCTACTTACACTAATTTAGATAGAATTTTATTGGACATGGCTTTTAGAGATAGAGATTACACGCCATTTATAAACAGCAATAGATTGGACTTGACAAAGGTAGTGAGTTCGATCCTGCTGAATTATTTACAATGTAAAGAAAAATAACGTTTATTTGGAAACTGTTCGTGAAACACAAAGTACAAAGCAAAATGTGAAAATAATGTATTGCCTCACGGCTGCGCCACAAAGGTCCATTTCAGCAGCTAGGCAGATGCTGTCGGACGCTGGTTTCAGTTTCCTAATGAGCATTTACGTGAACCCCGTTTTAAATTTGGCTTTTAGTAATCCGACATGGTAGATTACGGCCCACTTCCTCTCACCGAGAGCAGGCTTGTGTCGCAGCAGTGGGAAAATTACTTATAGGCTGATTATGTTAATCTGACATAGAATATAACAGTAGAAATCGGCTAGTTTGCCTCATTTATTAGCTATCCGAGGGCCTATTTGCTTCCGGTTATAGTTATTTTATTTTATTTAAATTAGCTTAGGCAGATACAATCAGTTCTAAAAAAAATTCGTAATTGCTTTTGGTATCTGCTACCGATTGGTAACAGATGATTACAAAAAAAAATACCGTATTATTAGAAAATTCTGATTAAAAGAACAGTCATTGAAGAAGTAATACCACCTATAACTTTAATTCTCAGGCAACATTTATGAAAGCTACCATATAATTAAAGAACTTAATAGCAGCTAATCTCTGTAATATTTATTTACCGAGCATTTTTTATGAGAACACTTAACAAAAAAAGCGCTAAAGTAGCACGTTCGCTAGTACTCATTCTCAAAGAATTCCCAACGATTCCTCAGGCATTTTTCTAAAGGTCATAAGTGAATAACCAAGTAGCCTTCATAACAACAAATTGATCGTTGGACTGTAGTTCGTTGCCACTAATAATTATAACTCCTGAGTTGAAAATAAGGCAAAACGATGATACGGCGAGGGCGAGTTTCTTTTTCCATGGACTTGGGCACTGTTATTACGCGGCTGTGTGACGCGAGTTATGCAAAGCAAACGAGCTGAATAATCAGCGGTGGCGACAAAAAAAATGTGTCTACATAACTACATAATATGTATACTTAATTAGATTGTTATAAGTACGTGTAATCAATGTGGTTTATCTAGTTATGTGGATTATGTATAAATTGATGAAACATAACGTGAAATGTTACAACAGTTGAAACAAATTCGCCTTACAGTTCATGTCACATTGCAAAAATTAGGACAGGTAATTTGTGTTAAGTTTCACCAATTTCAATTATTTTACCCTATGTAAAATAATTGAAATAGCTTTTTGTCAAATTAGTATCTAGTATCTAGCTTTGCTTGTACGTAATCAGGCACAATCTAAAAGTCATCATCATCTCGCTAGCCTTTTCCCAACTATGTTGGGGTCGGCTTCCAGTCTTACCGAATGCATCTGAATACCAGTATTTTACATGAAGCGACTGCCTGTCTAACTTCACAACCCAGTTACTGGGTAATACGATTATACCCCTTGGCGTAGCTTCACAATCTAAAAGTATCCATCGAATATAGATTTTCATACAATCAGGGATCTAATCAACAGTGCGACTCACACACTGACCTAATTAAACGCCTTTCACATAAGCATAATAATATCTATAAAATGCAAATGCTAATAAACTTTTCCTTTCAAATGCTTGAGTAAATTGCATAGGCGACTTAAAATAACCGGTGCCAATACTTTATTGCAACGTATTGAAGGGCGCAATAATATAAAACTGGTTTCATGAAGATTCCCTTTCCAGCAGTTGTGGTGGGGCTGCATTCTTGCGGCTGCAACTCGATTGAGTCCCGATATTAATGTCTAGAAATAAATTGGCTAGCCAGTGTAAACTGTGTACGTTTATCGAGCTTTAAGTGTAAGTTAAGGCTACACCTGTTTTTTTATCGGGATTATGAAATTTTCATGCTTTGATGTAGCTTGCTGCTTTTCTTTCGATGTTGAAACAAAGAGTGAGTACTGTCTTTTTAACCGACTTCTAAAAACTTAAAAAAAAAGAACAACCGACTTCCGAAAAAAACACTACAAAGTGAAAAATAACTTTAATTTCGGAAGTCGGTGTCAAAAAACTAAAATGCGGAACCAACGACACCGACTTCCGAAATTAAATTTATTTTTCACTTTGTAGTGTTTTTTTTTTGGAAGTCGGTTGTTTTTTTTTTTTGTAAAAAAGTTTTTTTTACTTTTAAAGTTATTACCTACGAGTCAACCCACGCATCCTATCAAGGTACTATGTATCTTATGATTTAGCTGTGCTAGTGGCGGCACCCATGTGTAAGTAAGGTTCGAAGTCTTTTCAGGACTGTCGGCTGGGAACGTGAGTCAACAAATACAAGAGAAGGCATCCTAAATATTCGAAGGTAAATCTATATAGGGTGACTGGTAATTAGTGACCGATACTTAAACACGTGATTGTACTCATGATAACAAACAACTTTTACTATGGGACCAAACCTGAAATTGCTAAAAAAAAAATGTGCTATTTAGTCGTTTATGTTCGCCTAACTGGTCAAAATGTACTGAACAGCAGATTTTTTTTTTTCGCGATTTCAGGTTTGGTCCCATAGTAAAAGGTGTTTGTTATCATGAGTACCATTACGTGTTTAGGTATAGGTCACTAATTACCAGTCACCCTATATATTACCTTTTCACGCCTAAACCACTGAACAGATTTCTATAAAATTTGGTAAGGAGATAGATGGCATCTTAGGGAAAGACATAGGTTACTTTTTGTCCCAGTAGCACGTTCCCGTAGGATAATTTCCGACATCCAGGTGGGTGAAGCTGCAGGCAGAAGCTAGACCTATGGTTGGTGAACGCATCACGTGAGGTCGGCTGAGCCGATTTTTTTTTTTAAGATGTTCGTAATAGTAAGAATCATATTTTTAGAAAAAGGAAAATCGGTAAGGTTGCCCGGAAAATTTATTTTGGGCAGAAAATTGTCTGTGGGGTCCACTAGTAACAGATAATAATATAAGGTACCTAATCATAATGATAATATACACGAATACCCTCACTAAAATTAATCGAATAATGGTTCTAAAATGCTCTGAGTAGCAACGTTTTTTTTACTGGTATTTTCAGAACATAAAATATGCCATTGTAGCAGTGCAGACTAGGCTTTATATTCCAGATAAACAAAGGAACGTAGGTACTTCGTGGGATACAAGATTAACGCCAGCTTTGCGGTTGATGACCATCCTATCAGCATCTTGTGGTTAGAGGCAAAAAGGTAGCGTGCCTCATCGATTTCCTTTATTATTTCCTTAATATCCGAGCTATGGTCAGGATTCACAAGTCATCATCATTATCTGGTAACAGTTCAATGGCGTGCCTAATCACTTACTTAATCACTTAATTAATTACAATGTAGCTTAACTTATTAGTCACGTGCCGTATCCACAACTTCCCACATTGAACTTTTCACAACACACTGTTATTTTTGCTTTAGACACAACCATCCAGACTTCTAGAGGAAAAAATTAATACAAATCACTGCAGATTAAAAAGAATATTTACGATACGAATATAGAAATACAAGTGTCGATTGCAATCAATCGACACTGATCTACAGTATTATTACGAAGATCCTTCTGACGCTCAAACACACTACACTATTGAGTGTAGTGTGTTTGTCACGCGTCAGAATAATCTTCTTACGCGTAGCATAAATTGGAACTAATGCCGCCATCTTTTTTATTATCAATACAATCTTATAATACTATTACAGAAAATGCTTACTAATAACGTCCCGTACAATATCATTCAAGCGCCTTTCTTGATCAGAGGGGCTATTCTCGTAATTTTAAGAACGTTCAGTCTGATCTCAGGCTCAATCTGTCAAAAATATCTCTAATTTCCCTACATTTTTGACATTGATTGTCGCTGAGATGAGATTGCGACTAGATTTTTAACGTTTTTAATTATGGGAATTGGCCTCCTGATTAAAAGATCCTTGAAGCAATGTACATGGAATTGAATTCACATTACATCAATAATATAACCCGCTAAGTTTATACCAAGAAGTTGTGATAAGATTAAACTTTACAGAGTTAGGTAAACGTGGGGAATGCAAAAAAAAAATACAGGCTGTCCTACCGTAATTACAAGTCCATCCACAGTTATTTTAACTCTGACATAAACCTTATGTTGAAGAGAATAAAGGTCACCATGATGCAAAATCAGAGGTACCATAACTGTGAACTTAATACTGACAAAGCCTAACCACGGCCTAACCAACTAAACGTGTCAAACTGGAGAGCAAGGTAAGTCCATGGTTGCCCTCCGTCCCGTCATCCTCCGTCGTATGCGAAGAGTTACCTAATTAATGCATACAGGGGGGGCCGATTCTCTATGATAAAATGAACGAAACCGAGCGAAATGAACGCGGAATTCGCGTGATTAGCTAAGGAATTATCGTGATTTCGAAGTGAGGAATCGTTAGGTGGTCATAGTGAATTAGGGCCCAAGAATGCAACCCACACTGCTAGTGTTGTCTTCAAAATGAATGTCTGACAACAAAATGAGCGTGACATTAAAAGAAAAAGTATACCATGAAAATGTGTGTGGCATATAATAATATGTTTGTACTACCAATGAATGCGTAAAGATTACGATGCAACGACCTTGAACTTGCAGGTGCACGCTCTGATGCCAAGTCGGCCAACTTACTTTCCCAACAAGCCGAGTATCAAGCTAAAAATATATACTACGAGTTATAATGTCTACATACATACGAGAATAACTGTAAAATTACGAAGGGAGCACATAAACAGAAGGCGACCCTAACTAAATGAGCTAAGGACCGAGGATTCAAGATTTTTGCTGTGGACAGCGGTAGGCTGAAAATTTAGGCCGACACTTTTCGCTCCATGTAAAATACTGGTATTCAGCTGAATCCGGTTAGACTGGAAGCCGACCCCAACATAGGTAGTTGGGAAAAGGCAAGGGAGATGATGACTTTTCGAACACGACAGTCTCCTAACACTACCTAGTACTTTCGCTGGGAAGAAGTGGCGCAAAAAATTCCCCAGCGGCGCTGTTGTCTGTTCAGAAGCCGACACTATACTCTTTATTATATACACCATATAAATTACACTTACAGATATAAATATAGAAATTTTACATAATTTTACACAATCGTCGGTCTTATCGCTATGAGTGATATTTTAAAGGCAACAAAATGGATTAAAAAGGAGAAGGAGAGACACTACTGTAGGTAAATTGTGGTGTACCATTTACATGATACAATAAATGCATACATATTATACTAATCTATATAAATAATATACATATTGTATATAGAATAATAATCATGAAACAGGAGCAAAGAAAATATTTATTCTAGAATAGAATAGAATAATTTTTATTCATATGTTCACATATAAATTACATCATTACAAAGTTACATATTAATATTATGAAAAAAATATTAAACAATGCCTAAAATAAAATAAATCTAGTGTATAACTTATAGATATTGGTTAAAGGCCCAATTAATACAATAGCGACCTGCCTGTGTAGGTTTATTCAAACCTGTGTTTCAGGCCATGCTGAGTGCTTTAGTGGACTATTATGTTATTCTCATTATCTCATTCAGGATCAGGATTCATTTTGCAACCGATTAAGTCCTCCAAATAAACAAACATTCCTACAACTACAAGTAGGTACTAAATGCGTAATTTCGCTAGCGTAAATGAATAAATTCTGGCTGATGCAACTTGACCCGCAACAGCACCTTGTTTCTAGTCCACTGCCAAGGTTACGTCGACTACGGCTCGTATCGTGTTTACTCACTACTGCCGAAGCGGCTGGTTTCGCCACTTAACGATGTAACTGGCTCAGATAACTATGTGACAGAAGATTATCATGAGGTTAATTTAAGAGAGGGTGGATATGGGAGCTTCGATGAGCCTTCGTGTTCCTTCGGGAGTACGGAATCAAAAGCTCAAGCTCAGAACTGGTAAAGTAGGGTTAATCAATGAATTACACGATGTTTAGATCCAAAAGGTTTATGTACTAAACCGAGGATAAAAGCCATAGCTGCTGTCCCTTACGAGCGGAACGGATTTTTGCCATATTGCGCATTTACCGCTAGTGCAGTGAATGCCAAGGGCGGTGGTGAGTTTCGTGGCATACATGATTATTTGGATTACTTGCATGTCGTCAGAAACGCAAGTGGTCAAATACGCATTTCGCCAGAAAACGCATGTTGACAGAAACTCATCTCGTCAGATTCGCACTACGTCAAATACGCAGCTCGACAAACACGCAACTTGTCAGATGCGCGTCTCGACAGATACGCAACTCGACAGTCAATTAATAAATAGGATTTAAACGCTTGTAGTCAAACAAAGTAATCTATTTCTATTTTATCATAAAAAACTTAATATAAATGAATAAGGAAACCAATACCTCTAGTAAATAATTTTTTTTTTTGGGTGGGCAATTGTTAAATAACTTCTCCCGCTCTGGGCAGAGCGGGAGGGCATGTCAGACTTTTACTGACTAAAACCCACTCGTGTTCCTTCAGTTGCCTGTGCCAGAGGCCACGGTAACTCTTTCGAACAACCCGCGACCCTGGCAGGCATCGGCCCTAGCGGACCCTATTAGTTAGTGAAAGTAACAAAAATCGTAACAAATGTTGGAAGCACACTAGTCGTACCAGAACAGTGTAAGTCCATCAAAATCGTGCTTCTAGTATACGAGCACGGAGTAATTGCTGCTCCAGCAAAAAGACGCTACGCCACAGTCCACAGCTAAGCTACGCACGTGTAGGTAGATAGTTTCAGTTTGTATGAAATAGATGATATATCTGGGCTCATCCACTGCGACCCAGGGCTATGCTACGCACGAATGCCTGACTTTCAAGCACATGAACCGCGCAGCTAACGTGGGAAATCTTTGCACTTCCTACGTAGCAGTGGACGGTAGACTTAAAGTGGTAGTAAAAGAGATTTTTCATTCGTCTAAACAATGTAATCGACTCCAAGACCGGTTCAGTTCCACCGGATGTACCTCATTGAGCAAACAATTAGATCGTTGCATTTGCGACACAACTTGATGGCTGTCAATGGTGATTATGCATGTACTTACGCAATTAATTGATCAGATCAACAACGTAACTATTGAGATTTTTCCTTCCTCAGTTTTTATCGCTGAACTACTTCCTCCGCGGCGACAGGTGATGTCAGATTTGTATTTTTAGTATCAAAAGACTGCCCTTTGTAGGCTTAGTGATTCTGGCCTGAAATTTTACCTACCTAAGTAGGAGATGCGACTGGAAACCATGTTGTGATTTATATCTAATATACTAGGTTCTGCCCACGGCTTCGCCCGCGTTGATTGCAATATGCAAACGGAACAAACAGCCTATAAGTTACTCCATTACATCAGCTATCTGCCAGTGAAAGTCCCGTCAAAATCGGTCTAGCCGTTTCCGAGATAAGCCGAAACAAACAGACAGGCAGACAGAAAAAAATAAAAAAAAGTGTTTTTGTTATAAGTAGCGTATAAACTATCATAAATATGTATTTAGTTAAATGCTGTTATTTTGATATTATAAACGGACACTTCAATTGTATTTCTTTGTAAATATAGATTATTTTATTATCTATTAATTTGTATCATATTCAAAAGTTCAAACAAATAATACTAAAAATTACAAATAAGTACAAATAATAATGGATTGAAACTAAAACCCCATATCTCATCTAAAACGTACCAACAAATTCATACTTGATAATCTGAAATTCATAAAGCAACAGTTAATATCAAATTAAATATTTATACAATTATACACGTGCAAGCCATTGCAGTTATGTAATCCCCCACTACAATTATACAGCGAATAACCAATTTTGTTCAATTAAAAGTTTTCTGCGACCACAACACATGACTAACTGCTACATATTCAAGAAAATGAGTTCATAAAATAATTAATTATGTACATCAATTGTAATTAAATATCACACTACTGACCAACAGAATGATATACGCGGCACATTAAAATGAAGATAACATTACAATCTTGTTTTTTAGGGTTCCGTTCCCAAAGAGTGCTCACGGGACTCATTGCTAGGCCTACACCTTACCTACGCCCTCTGTCTGATATACTGTCCCTTCGTGACCCACTCAATAGTTTTAACCCAAGCTGGTTATATTAAATAAAATAATACATATTTATTGTTATTAGAAGTACGTATATGTTACGACATATGTATTACAATTAAAAACTTTTCCAACTATATTTCGGTATCGACTATTTAGTGCGAAGCATGAAGTTGCTTATTTATGCCAAAGAATCCAAGGTCGCCGCAAATGATGAACGATTTTATCCTTATGGGATAAACACGATAGCATTATTCGTTACGTTATGGTTTCGTTACGAATTATAACATTGTCTACCAACTTGCGATAACGATGTCGATTGACCACGTGACTTAACGCGGCTTATGTCGATCCCATACATTTTAGTCTTTTCGAACTTCGTTATCGTTTTTAAATTGTTACTTTGTCTAAGCCCCGTTCCTCTTCAAGTCGGTTTCTATATTTATTTTTAAGGTAAACTAGTGTTGAAAACCCAGTTTCACATTAAATTATAGGTTGTGACAAAAGGTATTAAAAAAGTTATTGCTTGATTAGCGAATTTTGTTTATTCTTGACGACAAGATATATTCAAAAATCTAATAGTGGTCTTGTCTCGAATCTATCTTTTAGTGCTGCAACCCGGTATTTTATTTTGATGGCCCGGTACCGGGTCGTGACCCACCAAATGGGAAACCCTGAACTAATAGGCAGTCAATTGAAACTTACAGAATATGTTTATTATCAACTGCAATGAGAGACGCCACTGTCAGTAACAAATGGTCTCTACTAACCACCTACCAACCTACAAAGATATATTAAAAATAAAAATAAACTTTTTTTCCTGCTCTATTTAATGGTATGGAATCCAACGAAGTACGAAGGTCTAACTCACACTTAACCGTTTTTTTTTTATCTTAACTGTATCATTATAAACAATTATTTTGTACGTGAGGAAGACGAGGCTGTAACGAGACTATTATGCATGAAAAACTTCCTGTAATGTTTTTATGATGTGATATCACAAAGGTGTTTTTTTTTTTTCACGATTATTTATAACATCGCACTAAATGGTAATGTTTATGTTCCAAATGCAGGCATGCATGAAACGAATATTTTTCACACAGGTGTTTATAATTGAACATGAAGCTTGAAAGTGACCGACAGTTAATGAAAACTATAATTTTGTTCTTTGGATATGTAACCTATTAATTTGAGCACCTATTGTATGTTTTCATTAACATTCAGATGAATATAATGCTATGGTATTTCAATGTATGCCCTCAAAACGAACGTGCTGTTGCTTTTCAAGAATACCTTTTGGAACGAAGTTCCTTATCGCGGCTTATGGTAGGTAGGAGTTGACTGATAAAAATTGTCACGCCAGCAAAGCGTTATGCTTTATACGTTAGTGCTATTAGTTATTCTGTGCCTCCATGCGACTTTCTCCCTCTCTCTGTCTCTTTCTATTATATTTATACGAGTGTGTGTGCGTGTGATTGTCTTGTAAGAACTTCGTTCCTGATGGGAGTCCTCCGACTGAACAGGTTTTTTTTACGTGATAACGTCTTATAAATCGATGAACGCCAGCTGCAGGCACAGAAAAGCATGACTATTTGTCACGTTCCGCCTGAGCCGAGCGTGCAAGCGAGAGCGCGGAACAAGCGATAGAAAGACACGATCGGCCTAAGCGTTCGGCTTGTGACGCATCTACCTGATGTTTTCTTATGATATTATCACGTAAAATTGTCGTCTTTAAACCGACTTTACAGACAACCAATTTTTAACTTGACTAGGTACTACTCTATTGTTAACTCTTATTCGTGTTGTTCTTTTTCAAAGAAAATTCCTTTAAAATAGCGTTTGTGTTTGCAAAAACTTCACAGGACCTTGGCTCGAATGGGTACTAGGAGACCATATCTGATAGACAAGTAAATTTTCCCTCGCAATCACGATTTTCATGCGGGTCGGCATGAACGATCATTATGATGACTTCACAGCGTCATTACCGACGGAATCCTGTCGGCAATTATCTTGGATACGTAACTAGTGTCATACTTATACATCTGTGCCGTTCCGGATATTATTTTTTAAGAGCCAAGATGAATATTTTTTACATAAGTACGAATAGGTATAAGGTACTTATAGGTAGATAGTTTGGTTCTATGACATGCCGGTTTCCTCACGAGGTTTTCCTTCACCGTTATGAGAGCAGTGGTGATAAAATTATTTACACAGAGTAAAGTGCCTGCCTGGGTTCGAACCCACGACCTAGAAGTCGTAAGTTGGGGCCGTTGCCACTAGGTCACCACTGATATAGTTTGATGGATGTTCTTTGGCTTTAGAGTATTTATTCAGGTGATCTCGAGTTACACACACACACCCTCACATACACACATAGTATCACGCCTGTAATCCCCGAAGAGTTAGGCAGAGGTGTACCTAAAGTACATCCACATTTCATCTCATCTCATTTTATTTCATCTAAATCAATGGTTATCATGCAGACAGTGGGCTTTACTTCGGCCTGCACCTTATGACGGTCGACCTTACACGTTGTCGATTGACATGCGTAGGTATAATATCACAGATAAAAATAAAAAAAACTATGAAATTCCTGTGGTGCCTTTATAGGTATTCGCTATTGAGTTTTGAATAGCTTGTTTGTATAATGAGCCTATATTTTTACCGACTTCAAAAAAAGGATGTTATCAATTCGACACGTATGTAATGTAATATTATTGTAACTGCAATATATTCACATTATGACAATCTGTTAGGACTTCCAAACAAATATACAAAATTTTATAGATGTATGTATCGCATTTCTCCGCAACTGTTAATCGGATCGTGACCATTTTTTTTATTGGCTTACATTTACTTCAACTTAGGGAACAGTGCAAGTTTCATCAAAATCGATTCAGTAATTTTCAAGATATGGACTATGGATTGTAAGTGTGACGGCCTGGCTTATTGATACGAGCTACGGGTGTAGCGTCAAAGGGAAAACATCTCAAAACCTTGGTCAAATTCTAGTGCAATATTTACACCAAAACTATTAACTAGGTATTACAAACAAATATTCCACTTTTTATTTAAAACTAAAAATTACGAAATAAAAAGAAATAAAAAAAAATTAAATCGACTTCAAAAGGAAATTCACTCAAAATTATGAAATAACTTTATTTCCGGAAGTCGATGGTAAAAAAACTAAAATACAGATCCTAAGACACTGACTTCCGAGGTTAAAGTTATTTCATAATTTTGAGTGAATTTCCTTTTGAAGACGTTTCGATTTTTTTAAAATTACTTTTTTTTTCTGAGCGGACAAGGCTAGGTGGAGAGTAAACGCAAAGCTCTCTCAACAGTAACTAGTCCTGCAATAAACCGACATCAGACAGCCTTATACAGCCTTCAGACAATACCTATAAATTCTAGCCATAATCACACCATTCTCCTAAACAATACAGGAGTTAAAGCACAATAAATCAATCCAGTACAAAATCATTTAGTTTGGCAACCCGCGTTACGGACTACGGCTCGTTGATGGTATCAGCCATCCGGCGATTCTGAAGTTTTATCGTTGCACAACGGTATCTACTGGAATCTATTCACTTTCTTATTGTTTTGTCTTAATTATATGGACTGTAAACGTTCAATGGCAAGCTGGGAGGTAAATAGATCAAGGTGTAAGGTCAAGTTGACTTCATTTGTATCAAAACAATGTTGGTGCTTACCTATTGAATTAGATCTGCAATCACAATATTACACTTAGCTACGGTCAGAAGCAATTTTGAAAATATTTTAGAAACCCCTTCTGGAAGAATACTCGTACCTAAGTAGGTAACCATTATATTTAAAAAAAATACCTGACAGCGAAAATAACCAAACAAGATATCTTGTTTCTATAAGTAATTCAATTTAATTCATGCATCTTCATTTTTAACTAAATTGTACCGCTTTATTAACGAGCCAAAATATGTATTATGACGGAATGACTAACTCTTCTAACAAAGATTAATTGCATATAATTTACAAAAACTCCCGTCCGTTTACTTTTTTTTAAAGGTAGATCTTTAAAAAAAAGTAAACTCAACCATAAAGTCACACAATTGTTTTTTATTATCACTTTATATTTAAACCCACGTTTATGTTAGAAAAACATCAATATTATGAGTTCATTGATATCCAATTTTTAATAATAAACGATAAAGTTTATTACGGCTAATTGCACCAAGAACTTGATTTTCTTTAGTTTTTTCAGTAATGTCGTTCACCTACGAGTATCAAGGATGACGTACTTACAAAACTATCTCGTGACGTATCGCAAGTTTAAAGTGTTCGTAATACATAAATGCTTATTTATGTCAGTTAAGTTAATTAATTCAAAGTAAGATTCAATAATTGTTTCATTGACATCAGTGAGCTAAAGCATCTTGAAGACTAAACTAAACGCTGAAACTTTCATGATTTCCTGATCATACATTCATTTACTAACTGTCTTATGTAAGGAAGTCAAAATCAATGTTCAGCTTAATTTCAGTGTGCTGGAAAGCAACTTAGTGCTCGATTTTTTTTGGTTTCTATCAGAATATTTTGGAGTATTATGAACAGTTAAAATTAAATTAGAAAAATTATAGGTATGTACAGTTAATATTAAACAGAAGCTTAATCACTCACATGTTTAACGTAAAAATAAATAATGTATCACGCGATTGTTTTTGCTAATCACCTTAATTTCAAATTGTGTCAAAGATAATGTCATAGTTTACAATAAACGGTATTATATTCTACAAAGTTTTATTGGAAAAAATGTCGTAAAACACTCCACAAACAGAATAAAAATTAATCAAGCACCGTTCACTCCGTCATTATGCCTCATCAATGAGTATGATGGAGAACTTGCCTTATATATTTTATAGTATAATTTTCATATAAAAGGTGATCATAAAAATTTCATACCAAAGGCAATTGACCTGAGGAATATTTCGGTCCTTTAGATCTAATAATATCATGCAATCATGGCACAAATTAAAATATTATTTTTTGTTACTTCCATACTTAGAAAAAAAGCAAATCCTACAATCCTTCTTTCAATCATGTATGAAACTCTAGAAATTGATCGTAATCCGTGCACAGCTATTAACTTTTTTAAGTTTGTATTAAAAGAACATTGATTTATGGTGATCAAAATTAATTACAGCAGTCAATTACACAGTTTCGAAACATTTTGATCTCCCATGTTTGCATATTTTTTACTTGCTTTTGGAAAGCTCTACATACAACATAACGAGTAGTGTATCCTAGTTCAATGACTTTCATCTCGTGGTGCGAAAAACAAAGAAAACTAAAAAATTGGCGATGATTTTATCTATCTTGACATGACACTAATTATTAGGTAGGTACGTGATTATTACATTAGAAAAACTTTATTTTTTTTATTTTCTTTTCAATTATTTTTGCTTGATCGTCTTAATCCCAATCTAGGTAGATATAAAGCTGAATGGATTTACCAGCATTACTAGCTAGTGGTATTTGGTATACTTACACCTGAAAAGTTCGTGATTTTTTAACTAATTTTAACTCTATTTGGTCCATTAAATCTTTATAGAATAAGTTGGGTTGTGAAGGTCAGATAGGCAGTCGCTCCATGTAAAATACTGGTATTGATTGCATCCGGTTAGACTGGAAGCCAATCCACAACCCAACGAAGTTAAGAAAAGGTTAGGCAGGTGATGACTACTGGTTTGCACCTATAGTATCTGGAGGATAAGTTACCTACCTGTATTTAAACCATACATACTCAACAAACTTTTTAATTCAAATAAAAACAAAAGCTTGCGGCCTTAAGTCACAACGGATTGTAAAGGTATGAACATAATGAACTTAGTTGGAACCATCTCATATCTTATACGTATACATCATACCTACATGGCTTACCCAGAATTTTCTGTAAACACCTTAACTGTAACAGTTTAAGACGTAATAAAACTAATACCATATGCGTTACATCCGTTGGTTACAATTATAAAACAAAGCGTTATTGTTAATATGAGGCTTAATTTGGTAGGACAAAAAACTGTAGTTGTTTCGCTCTCCTCATAAGAAACAAAACATCCTCATTTAGTACGAAGTCTGATAGCAATCTAGTGTAATTATATCTGGGGATTACAAAGCAGTTCAATGGCCGTGTCACAGCATAACAAAGAAAATATCTGACGAAGATATTTAAGCATAAATCAAGGACAATTTTGAACCCAGATTAACTTTGAAACAAAAATTATGTAAATCTTGGCCAATTTTAAGCTGGTAATTCGTGTGTTGTTTACAACATTTAGAAATAAGCACCTTTTTTACATGGAATACAGAAAATAATAAGCTTTTCCTCTGTGATCGACCGTTTGGGATGCGTATGGATAATAAGAGTCGTTAGATGTGAGCATATTATATCAAGTTTTTCTTAGAGATTGTTTAGAAATGAATCATGAAAACAATCTGCTATTTTAAGAAACCTACTTAAAAAATATCTGACTTCTGGGAGATTCTCTTGGAGGCATTTCAGAATCTGTAGTCAAAACACGAACATCAAGGTAAAGACACTGATATAATTGGGACAGAATAGATAGCTTGGCACAGAACACCTTATAACTATTATATTTTCAAACGGTATTATCTACATTAACCCGCCCCAGTGCCTGAGAGGCTGCATATTAATAGTGCACCACACCAGCACCCGAATTGCGTAACTCACTATCAATCTCAAACTGAATCATTTTGAAGGATATTGCTAGTCCATTACTTCATAAGTTCGAAAAATTTGTCTGCTCTACAACGTATATAACGCAATTAATGTTGTTGAACTGTCAAGATCAAAGCCATTGCTACTGGCGTTACATAATTAGCCCGCTGGTTGGATTCGAACTCACGAGGCTTCGACGTTTGTTGAGTGATTTTATGTTTCGCCAACTAAGGCTCTAGACAGACGGACCGCATTTCAACTGCATTCCAACCGCAAATTGCAGTTTGAATGAGTTGAGTTCTATTGCAGTCGTGTCAACTGCATTCAAACTGCATCCGAACTGCAATTTGCGGTTGGATTGCAGTCCGTCTGTCTAGAGCCTTACATCGCGCTACCGCCCAACACAACACAATAATATGTGGAAAATGTCGTGGGTTATACATTTAATCACTCTGTAGCTCATATTTTGTGTAATATTGTAATGTGTAACCGATTGTTTTCCCAAATAAATAAAATAAAATAAAACACTTAGTATAATCCGCCTATAATGTTCCCACTGCTGGGACACAGGCCTCCTCTCTTTTTGAGACGGAGTGGACCGTAATCCACCACGCAGGCCCAGTGCGGGTTGCTAGATGTCACGTTTTCGAATTTTTGTTTCTAGGACATGCCGGTTTCCTCACGATGTGTTCCTTCACCGTTTTTAGAGCAGTGGTGATGAAATTATTTACACTAAGTAAAGCGCCTGCTTGGATTCGATCCCACGAGTTGTAAATTGGTGCCGTTATCACTGGGGCACCGCAGCATTAGTTGCTAGCTAGTTCAGTTTGTACTTTACGACAATAAAAGAAGGGACTTAGGTAGGCCCAATACTTAAATAATATATACTGTTATTTAAAGCGAGACATTATGTAATTAAAGAGCTATCGACCGCTCTACATAACCTTCAACAATGTATTATATCATTTGTAAGGAAACAACTACTTTTTTTACAGTACTGAATAAAATTGTAAGTATTACTTAACAACATTCAGTTATGTAGTTTTTTATAAATAAACCAGATGTTGAATTAACTGACCAATTGCCGTCATTATTTTTTAACTGAAATGCTAATGATCTAATTATAAAATCAAAATGCATACTCTAGTTTTGTAACTTCACAATATTTTTATATGTCTTCCTCTTTAATTTACCTCGAGACGTATAGATTTGAATGATAGACGATTTTCGTGCATCTTGTCGAGAATAAGCAAAATAAAATCGTATTATATTTCATCTAGGTACACTTACGAGTCGTAGGTTTGAACCCAGACAGGCGCTTTACTTTGTGTAAGTTATTTCATCACCACCATTTTCAAAATATTGTGAGAAAACCGGTATGTCTTAGAACCCAAAATTCGAAGACATGTGACATCTACCAACCCGCACTAGGCCCGGGTCGTAAATTACGGCCCACACACACACAGAGAGAAGGGCTGTGTCTCAGCAGTGGGAACATTATAGGCGGTTTCTGTATTTTCTTTAGGTATGATTTACACGGTGCCAGGAACTGGGTTGTGGAGGTCAGATAGGCAGTCGCTCCATGTAAAATACTGGTATTCAGCTGCATCCGGTTAGACTGGAAGCCGACCCCAACATAGTTGGGAAAAGGCTAGGCAGATGATGATGATGATTTACACGGTGCCAGTTAATTGTCTGTGGTATACCATAAGTTGAAACAACAATAAAAGTTGCAACGTCAATGTTTAGATGCAAGTCAATTTTTGCTTCATTTTTGTTGTATGCAAGGCATTGCATCATTTAAATGGGGTTTAAGAATGAAAATGATACAACTACGATCTTCACAAATCCAAAAACAATTTGCAAAAAAAAATCTAATTTAAATTACTAGCTTCTGCCCGCAGCATGTTCCCCGACCCAGCCCGTCGCATCGCATAGCCTGCTTTAACTTTTTTTTTTCTTTTTGCTCGGCTCTTAAGGGTTCTATAGCTTTCCTCAAGAATTGAGCTATCAAATGCAAAAAGATTTTTTCAAATCTGCGTGGTAGTTCCAGAAATTAGTGCGTTCAAACAAACAAACAAACTCTTCAGCTTTATTATTAAGTAGTATAGATTTTTCGGTAGCCATAAATACTGCGGTTGTTACTCTTCTAAAGGTCAACAGTCATAGGAAAGAAAAGGACGATATTTAAAAGTAAAAAGATCGATAAAGTTATCTCGTCAATATTTCGCCAAATCATCTCTAACCATTGTTGTTAATAAGAACCTCAATACTGATCACTGATTCCTATCTATTGATGACGCACTCATTGAAACATGTATAGGTACAGTCAACAACAAAATAAGCGATGTTGTTTTATGGTTTCATTACGAATACAACCTTTAAATACTTACTTTAAATAAGTTATGTGGACTTTCCAGTACAATGATGAACATTATGTAGGCTTTTCCAATTGCTAGCCACTGAGTTTAGCAACTTTATTTTACTCTTGAAATTCCTTTAAAGTACTCTAAATACTGAAGCAAATTTTAGCAAATTTTACTCAAAGGAAACATTCCTTTATTTTTAAAAAGAAACAAAACTGCATTTAAATATTTTTGAAAATACGCTTGCCGTACCCGGGAACCGAACCGACTAAAATCCGGAAAAATAGCATTCTGTACTTGTATGGCACCAATAGGTAGGTATGCAGACTGTACTTTCACGATCAGCGCCAGCGCACCTTTATCTCGCATCGTTAGTCAGTAGTTCAGTACCCTGTCACCTGTGGTCTGTAGATCCCGTTCATTATTTTACTGTTACGCATTGTCCTTTGACAATTTGAATATTGGACTTTTTTAAAACAACAGAAGACGAACTAGCAGGGGTTCGAGAGGGTGGAGGGGGGTGGTTCAGGGGATCAGACCGGAATAAATCCATTTATCATGAGATAAATGCTACATTGTTTTATCTAAAATTCCAACATTCTGATTAATTGAATGTTCAAAGACGTAATAGATTTTATCTATTTGTTTAAAAAAAAACTATTTTTCGTTTTGGTATGATCTTTGCGCCGGACATTATCATGAAGGCTCTTTTAAATGAAATGAAGACGATGAGAATCGTACGACCAAACGATACATTTCCCTAACGATCCATTGTCGCCGGTCAGGCCAGAATCTATGAATCGGTACAACAATTTGTCGGAATTCTTGAACCGACAAAGAATGTAAGGTCTATTCAGATCCTTGTTTCCAATTGATGACTGTTATTTCTACATAAACAAATATCAAATATTTATGTAGTGTAAATTAAGTTGATTTTAGAATAACTAGTTCTATTGAAAAAGTCATTAAAAAATTAAACTTGTAGCGCAAACTGAAATTTATGTGTAGGTATCAAGGTTAATTTTCCAAAAATTAATATTTGTTTACATGTTTGGAAACTAAATTGCGAACGCAGATTAGGTATGACGGTCTCATTCATTGATGCCAAAAGGAAAACAAACTTCGCGTTTAGAATAGTAGCATAATATAGTGTTATTGAGGAAGATCAAACGGATTCTTGGCATTGAACTTGAGAGGGAACCCACTTGGCCGGCCCGCCAAATGTACCGAATACATTGTAATCTCTGTTTGCGGTTGGTACCGGTGCTAACACTTTGAATCCGTAAATATTCGTTGGCCGACTTTTTGAGTAAGTGATGGCGAACCTTTACAATGTTAACTTCTAAATTAACCTGTAAATACAGCAGTTATCAGAAAGGTGTGGGTGTGTCATATTTAAGGGTGTGGTACAGACCTTTGCACATAATATTTACATAATATAAGCTAACATTTAAAATAATATGTACATATATATGAAAAAATAAGCTAAAGAATCATAGGGCATCAAAAAAATTTTCCGCGTCGCTGTCAACAGGAACAGTGTCCAAAAGGCTGGCAGCATTGCCACGTTGTATGGCGATAAAACCTTTAAACTAAATAACTTTCTCCATGGGACCAAAATCGTAATGGCGAAAAAATAATCAGCCGTCCCGTACATTTCGGTCAAGTAGGTATTGAAGTTTTTTTTTTATGGGACAGTTGATATTTTTTTCACGTTGTATAAGAATCTTTCACTCTCATCGTTTCCCTACAACTGCGACAAATAAAATCTAAGAGGAAAATGCTTTAATCACCATGCCTGATAAACTGACAATAATAATATAAGTAAGCAGCCGCGGTATATTTTTATTAGGTACCAAAAAGGACGACCCTGCTGCGCTTTAGACTTTTCCAGTCCTCGAGGCAATTTTAAGGCTCCCGCAGACAAGTACGACGACGCGACTATGGTGGACAATTTCTATGAAAACTTAATGGAAATTGTTCTACTGGAGTAACGTCGCGTCTGTCTGCGGAGCCTTTATGGGATTGAACCATCAAATACCATCAGGACAAGGCATAATTTCTTACGAACACTTCCATCTCTCGTCCATTGACGTCGACACAATGGCCCGACATAACAACTTTACTTATTTAGATCATCTCATCAAAGAAATACTTTGCATAGGGAGCAAAAAATGGATTGGATTCAGATCGAGACATACAATCTATTCATGTGATGATTTCACAGATCAGATACAGGCTAAACGTATGTAAGTATTGTTTAATATTAAAGTCGAATTGTTGAGTGGTTATCGGGAATAATAAACGATTTACAAAGTGGGTATAGGTGTGGACTTATTCATCTTGGACTGATTAGATTAGGGGCTTCCTATGATCTTTTACAGCGGATCATCATAATTAGCCGTAATGTTCCCACTGCTGGGACACAGGCCTCTTCTTGGTGAGAGAGAGTGGGCCGTAATCCACCACGCGGGCCCAGTACGGGTTGGCAGATGTCACATGTCTTCGAATTTTTAGTTCTAGGACATTCCGGTTTCCTCACGATATTTTCCTTCACCGTCAGCGGATAATAAGAGGTAAACATTCAGTGGTGCTTAAAGAGCGTTTTCAGGAGCATACTTAATCCAAATTATTATTAAATGAGTGCAGACGAGTACTTTAATCATAATTTGCCAATTATAAGATACTTGCTAATGGCCAACAAGACTATAATTTATATATTTACTAATAATAAAGCTGAAGAGTTTGTTTATTTTTTTGATAGCCCAATTTTTGAGGAAGAAAAACATTCATAAAGAGCGCTAAGCGAAAACGAAGTAATAAACGCGGGCAGACGATGCGATGCGATAGGGTGGGTCAGGGAACAAGAAATTTCACGCGGACGAAGTCGCGTGCAGAAGCATTTTATAAATCTAAGTTTACATAAACATTTTACAAAAACGTCATATTTATTCAATTTGTCCAAAACCAATAAACTAGTTTCTGACGGATATTCGCACTTCTGAGTATTTGTTTGTCTAAGAACAGTTACAGCAAAAGTATGGGTCGAGAAACGTATAATATTACCTAGTACTTTTTGAATGCTCTATAACTGAATGATGTGTTAATTGGACAAATGTCAATATTTTACGGTACATTATCATGCACTGTAGAATAGGTTTTTATCATTATTTGTCTAACTGCTTTGACTTTAATCCAGGTTGAATAAAAAAAGTCCAAAATAGTCCATTTTGTTTTTTTTTTTTTACTGAACCAACAATTTTACTGGAGACAATTTTTGTTGATAATGAAAGCACGAAGTAAAAGGAGTAAGTAAGGAGGTCGTTGTACGAGGTGTTCGGTAGTTTCTGTCTACCCACTTGGAAAGAAGCCCATTTTATCACCCTATGTAAAATGTTCATTTATTTCTTAAATCCATATGGTGTAAATAATAAAGAGTATTCTATTCTATTTTAAGTAATCGTGAGTTTATGTGTGTATGAAAAAAAAGTTATCAAAAATGTTTAGTAAAAATATATTAAAATATTTATTTTACCTATTCACACTAGGTACTAAATTAAATGACTAACTAACTTACAATACAAATAAATACAAAAACAAAGGACACAGTACTCGTCCGCATCGCTGTCATCCGGAAACTTGCCCAGAAGACTGGCAGCATTGCCACGTTGAATGGCAATGCTAATTCTTTGGCCAAAGAACGACCCAGCCCTCTGGTCACGTGAAATGTCGACCAGCCAGCGAGAAATTTCCTTAAAAAGGAGACGCGCACTGTTTAAAAACAAAGCTGTAGTTACCCATAAGGGGTACGCCACTTGAGGGTCTCAGCAGCCGCAGCAGCGGCGCCAGCACAGCCCGCCGTGCTAGGAACATGAGATGGCGCAAGGGTATTAAAATATTATTTTGTTTTCTTAAAATATTTTCGAATCATGAAACGAATGTTGGGAGATACTTAATGTAATAAATAAACAGGCTAGGTGCAAGTTCAATGTGGTTCAGCAACACAGGATCGAACTGGTTTGCACTATTGACGACGTCCGATTACGTCTTGCAGGTTTTATTGTACGCTCCAACGAAAACATTGTACTTACCATCGACAAAAAAATAAATAATCTGCAGTACTTGTGTTATAAAATAAAATGGCTGAAGATAAAAGCAAGCCATCGGGAGGCCGATTAAAGATACGATTAATCATCTTTGATACTTGATATTTTGATTCGAAGTATAAATTCAAGTCTTAGATTGCATATTGATTATAACTTGATACTTTAATAACAGGTAATTTGTTGTATTACTGTTTATTGCAGTTGATGGTTATTGACGATTTATTTTGTACTACTAAGCTGCATTGGAGTCACGTGAAAACTTCGATGATGATCAATCGACGGACAATCGGGATAACTTCCTTTTTTCTTGTTGATGTTTTTATTTTTAAAACTAGCTTTTGCTCGCGGCTTCGCCCGCGTGATTGTCGGAATGTTTCCCATGGGAACGTACTACCGGGATTAAAAGTACCTTATGTGTTAATCCAGATTATAAACTATCTTTGTGCCATCCGTTTAATGGATTTGACGTTTTACAGTTCCTTTTATATGCCTATTTGAAATAAATGCTTTGGGAGATTTTTATATGAAACATTTTTTTGCTTTTGCGTCAAACTGGAACATCCATCCAGGCAAGCAGGGAAAAGGCCAAAAAATCTTCGTTACTATTTAATTATTAGGTATACTTCGATAATTTACTGCCTTAAGTCAGTATTAGTACATTATTTCTCGAATTAATCAAAATCCATTAATCCGTACATTGGTACCTATGGAACTCTACATTTGGACCTTTCAAATATCTTTGGGTTATCTTTAGAACTTTCCTAGTAAAATTCTACAAGGTCTCTTTTTAAGAGACAAGTAAATATAAAATGCTCAAGAATATCCCGGATGAAAATAAAAGAAAAAGATCGACAAATATGGCCTGTAAAAGATAAGTCCTGTTTGCAAAGAGTTTCTTGGACGAGGTATTCTATTTAATATTTTAATGTAAGCTGTTCTTGTAACAAGTTTCTTTTATTTCTGATACGAGTATTTACTTACGTATACATACATATATTATGTCTTATTTATAAATGCTACGCAACTATGTAGGTTTTATATTGCACTAGCTACGCCCCGCGGTTTCACCCGCATAAGTGTTGATCCCGTGGGAATGTCGGGACACAAAGTAGCCTATATGTTAATCCAGGGTGTCAGCTACCTCCATATAAAATTTTATCAAAATTGGTCCAGCCGTTTGAGCGTGAAGAAGTAACAAACATATAAACACACACACACACACACTCACAAACTTTCGCCTTTATAATATTAGTGTGATTAACTGACACCGATTAACACATCACAGAGGTGTGATTCATCCCTCACAGAGTAAATATGTGTTTTGAAATATGTACGACCTGATACATGAAGATTGTAGTCGAGTCACTGAAGGTACCTACAATTTCAGTAGTTTTGATAACTTTAATTGTAATCTGACACTCCCTTCCGCTCCACCCAGAGCGGGAGGAGTCATTTGATGATTTCCCATCCAAAAATATAATAACCTAACTATCGAAAGGACGTTCTTATGCTAAGAGTAGGTGGTGGTATTTAAACATATTATTATAAGTTTCGAATCGCAGAATGCAAGAAAAACAGCAGCTGTAAATATGCTTTAATTAAATCAGGAACAGGGATCTCTGCAGCGACATTAAAAATTGTTGGACAATAAACATTGGACCTCAGTGACAGTTAAAATGTCTGCCATAGGTATCTATGGGAAATTAGAACCGGTACTAAGATCTAGAGATAACTTAACATACGTGAATACATGAACCTACTTCTCTGTATCCGACAAAAACATTTTTTACAGCCCATCGGAATCGCAAAAGGGATCTTCTGTCCACCAATGATTGCAATTATGCACGACCACGTGTTAATCCACCGTCATTTTTATATCCGTCAAACAGATCTGAAGGTCAATTCCCGTAATTAAAAATCTTCAAATTCTAGTCGCAATTTCATCTCAGCGACAATCAATAAATAAAAATAAAGATATTTATTGGTACCAGTAAAAATAATCATTCACAATATTATTATTTCTAAATAAAAGGTACAGTTGGTGATACTGTTTCCCAAACTAAGCTATCGCTTGTATTTTGGGACACAGCGTTCAGCCGTGGATTATGTTACAATTTGATGTCTATAGGTACATTTGTTGTGAATGTGAATGTGAATAATCGTATATTTATTGTTATTTATATAAGGGTTATATTAAGGTGGAGGGGTGAGTGTCAAAAACTTGTAAAAAATGTAGGGAAATTAGAGGTATTTTTGACAGATTGAGACTGAAATCAGACGGGAATTGAAGGTAAGGTGGCTCAAAAGAATATTACTTATTACATCACAAGGCGATGTGATTTACAAAAAATTGTTGCATAATCATTTTTGTAATGTTTACGTGGTTTCAAGCAGACCACCATCATCCTTCTGCCTTTATACCAATTTATTTGGGGTCGGTACAGTATGGTACTTTATTAGCCGTCATCTTAGTGAGCCATTCTTTTCTAGCCCTATATCCCAGGTATCGTCATTCATTTAAACTAATATTACAAAGAGAAAAGATTAGATTTTTTGTATGTCTGTTACGCTTTCACGCTAAAACAACAGAACGGGTTTGGATCAAATTTGGCATATGGGTAGACCACATGACCTGAAGATAGACATAGGCTTTACTTTTCATCTTGGGTCGCAGAAGTTGCGGTCCACAGCTAGTACTAAAAAAAAAAAACGTGGTCCTCATTCCGCCGAATCACTTGTCCATCAAGGACAATGTCTCATTGCAATACTCCTCATTGCGGTTTTTTTGTCACCGGCACTACTTTCTAACTTTCATTTATAATGCTCACTCCTTCTCTTATCCATTCTTGTCACACCAACATACAACATTTTCACTATATTGACTCTTAATTCATTTGTTGGTGTAAACGCATCTTCATATCTAAGTGCTGATCGTCAATTGTTACTTGCACATCTATCATCAAGGTGGCATACATGATGATCCTGGTGCTATGACGAGGATACAAATGAGGCGAATCGATGGCGCTTATCACGTGCCTTCGTAATAGTCACACGATTACAGAGCGGGCTTCATAGAAGAGGTGTAACTGTCATTCGACAAACGATAGAGAGGACACGTTTTTAAAACTAATAATTATTATTTTGGTAAAGCTAGTTGGATAATATTTTTGTTATCACGATAGTGCGCTGTGCAAGAGCTTTACACGCGTACTTATAAAATTTAATGCGGTTATGCCAAAATCCTAATATTCTTTGGTACTAAAATAAGATTGAAGCTGTAACTAACGTCTGTGGTAACAGATAGCTTGTTTTTTTTGTTATTTGAATGGCTTCTCTACTATATCTTTGTGCCTCTTTGGGCACAAGTATAACAGTTAACTTGTTTGAGTATTTTTTTAATTTTTACATTTTGTTACTTTTTTGCTAAACTTATCGACGTTTTCGATCGCGTACTTTACCATTGTGTTAATCTATTACTGCAGATATTACAGGATGTTACACTATTTTTATGACTGCTACGGGTTTTTGTGGGCATTTTTTGCACGTCTGAACATTGCATTGTTCTAACAAGAAGAAATCAGTTACCGTACCATAATTATAAAATTATATACCCATAAGGGAGTAAGGAAGCTTATCTCTGGTCACTCACAAAATAGGAACAAAAATAGACAAAAAAGGTGATCATAGAAACTTAGCCAGGCTAGGTAAGTTTGTATGATCACCTTTTTTTATGGAAATGATGGAATGAATTAGCTCTTGATGTAAACCTCGGTTGATGGAAAGCACTGGATGAGGCCTACGATTGAAAAAACACAACTAGAAGATGCACAAAAAAGATGGCGTCCGGCCCAGAAGGAGATGATGAGCTATTAATTGAGCTGGTCTCTGATGGCCATTAACACATATAAGTAAAATGAGATAAAGGAAGACGTTGCTAGCAGTGGGACGTTATGGGCTAAAGCGACCAAAAATAAGAAGAATGATTAAATAAACTATTTAATTCATCTATTTAATTTGTGTATTAATTACCTGGGGTTCCTCGGAAGTCTGAAAGGTTATCCATGTTGTTTAAACAGTATATGAAAATATTTTACCAAAATATGAACAGGTAAAGACCATTCAATGAATACACAGACAATCTGACAAAAACAGCTGTAAAGAATACAGCTATTTTTTCAACTGAAATACGGTTCAATTAATAAAGACAAATTAAAAACAGGCAGTAGCGCATTTAAGTAAATAATGATAGAAAAACCAATGGAAATAATTTTACGCCACTGTCAGCATTCATTGTTTATCTCATCTGTAGTGATTAGGAATCTTATATAAGTAATTATATAACGTTTTATGACTCTTTTTATCTGCAATCAAGTTTCTTCGCAAGGGGATTCTCAATGAGAACCCTGTTGCAACCTATTTACCTAGTCTTTATGTAACTATTTTCCTTACCTAGTGTTTAATATAAATGGCAGGTTTTAATAAGTATACAAAATTATTTTTGACTATATCGAGTACCTAAGCAAAATTTTACAAAAAAAATACTTTATGGGGCTTACCGACTGAAACATTAGGTGTACCTACACCGACATTTGCCTACCCCTTCATTGATGTTAGGTGTAATGATGTTAAGTAAAGTAGGTACCTACGTATCTGTCTCAGAAATTAAATAGAGCAGCACCCTAATTGCGTAACACACTATCAACTACAGTCTGAATCATTTTGAAGGATATTGCTAATCCATTGCTTTATATGTTCGAATAATTTGTCTGCTCAAAAACGTAAATAACGCAATGAATGTTGCTGAACTGTCAAAACGAAAACCATTGCTACTGATAATGTGTTACGCAATTACCACACGAAAACCGCTAAATAGATAAAAGATTTGGAAAGAGGTATTTAGTAATCATTTCGCCATATGTTTAAGACCAGTAGGAGGCGAATAAAGAATAACAAATTCCAATAAACAAATAGTAGTTAAGGCATCCATTACAAGCAGTTTAGTTATCTAGCTAGTATACACCAGCGGTCACTATCGAAGTATCGATCGAATTAGCATGAGCCGTGCGCGGGCGCAACATATCGGCGAATCTTCTTACAAGCTCTGCGCTACACCGCTAACAATGTTGGCCTTACATAGGGTTACCATTTCAAAATTTGAAAAATCCTGACAAATGCCGGACGTTTGCAATATAATCCGGACTTTTTACTTGTCAATCTTTTGTACTTATTTAATATATTAAAAAACCCCTTCCGTCTGAAAAGTTCGGACGGTTGGTAACCCTGGCCTTATATCAACTACTGGATTTTTCTCTTCGATTAAATTTTAGCAATTTATTAGACAAGGACTTATTTATGTTAAGTATCACACTTTGTCTTGGAATCGTCGAAGTGTTGTATGGATAAGATTGTTTTTTTTGTTTATTCATCTGTTAGGATCCTATGTATTTACTGTCACTGTTACAATCGCTAGTTTTGAGGTATTCGGGGTGAAGTAAGGCGTTTTTAATGTATATAAACTAAAGTCTTCCCATAGGGGTAAGCAGAAACATATAACTCACATAGTCCTTAGTTTTGAGGTTGTAATCGCAAAGTAAGACTGTTTTTAAACAAGAAAGTGTCATAACGTATTTGACCTTAGTCAACTTTGGAAAAATGAATATTTAAACACAATAGTGAATAATATAAGAAAGAATTCAAAAATGACTAACAAAGAAAAATTGCTGAATGAGAAAGTTATTTAGATACATTTTGAATTATAGGTTGCAACTAAATAAATAAAAATATATAATAATTATAAATGTCCTTAGGTGACGTTAAATCCAGAAATTCTAATTTCAAACAAGAAATACCGTTGTGATGAAACCTCTATAGTCTTTGCCCAAATTGTTTTCGACCAGAAACATTATGCAATAAATCGCCTTTGCTACAAAACCCTTCGTCACGACCGATGCATGCATGCATAATGGAACACAGCCTACTCTTTCGAACAATTTTCAAATATCCTGCATGTCCTTTTACCTCCAATCACTTCTTAACGGGATATTGCGATAAGAATCGATGGTAAAAAGATACGTCAATTAAAATAAAATTATTGTATCGTTATTCGGGAGTATAAAATGTTTCCGTTAGCTGATAACGATTGTCCCTTATTTAGACTTCAACGAGCGATTGCACTTTGTGTATTTTTTTATATTATTTTTATTAAAAATATATTTTAATGAGGCTATGTTCCTTATTCGGTAAGTGCGTACTTATTATTGTTTATTTTTTTAAGTTACACGTTTATTTATACACATTTTATTTAATTAATGGCTTTTCACGTCCTCCATAAAGTTAAAACCAGCTTCCATCTGTACAATATAAACGTATTTAGATAAAATATTTTCACTGGTACTCACCCAAAAAATCCTTCACCACTATTCAGTAATATCACAGACACTGTAACGTTCAGTCTTATTCTGTTATAGAATAATCGGAACTAGCGTTAAATTTTAAAAAGGTCGTTCTCGAAGTGAGCTTCTCGGTTAGGAGTTGTAGTGAAAATGGCTAGTGTTCGTAGGGGCTGCAATCGTCCTTGCGTGGCAAGCAAGGTCTCAGCAAGGCTGTATAAGGCTGTGTGTGGATGCGCGACGCGGCTCCTCAGCCTCTTATACGTGCGTATGGGCAGCACACATGATACACTTGGCACTCTTATCGATACTATTAAACGCGTCATGATCATCCGTTGTGGGGGCTCCGGTAGTGTTTTGTTTTTTACGATTACTATTATACCTGTGTAAGTGAGTACATCTAAAGCGATCGCGATTAAATAGTGATTACCGATTCGGTGAGTGTGCACAGTCATCGCTAGTATGGGATTATAATGAGTTTGAATAACTTGTTGAGTTTTTTTTTGTAGTAAGGGCGCTTTGATCTATAGAGTTTCTTGGTGGAAAAGGTGTTTTGATCTATACCATGGAAGGCTAAGTTAGAACTTAAACGTGTTGTGTGTTATTTTTGATGACCAATGATTAAATTCCTTAGAAATTACTAGATGGAAATCCTATTCATTGAACTTCAATGGTTTTTTTATAGTTAACTGAAGAACAATGTGGGTATTTTGTACCACAATACAGTGTACATAAATAATAGACAGGTACGTATAAAATAATTATATTATTATAAATTAATTGCACGGTTATTTACCTAGAGGAAAAAGCTGCAAGTTTTTTGTTACATAATAGTAGGTAATTAAGTTCCCTGGTAGGTTTTAAGCTGCTGTAATACTCCCTGGATATTTATAGGAATAGAATAAACTATTGTTTATTTATGTATTTGTTTAACCATTTATGTTCACACATATAAACAGACAATAATAAAGGAACAGAAAAATACTTACAAAGGTGATTCTTATTTCTAAAAATGTCTCTTCCAGCACACCTGCGTTAGGAGAGTTTATAAAAAGAGATTTAGACAAGGTGTGTAAGAGTAGAAGGGATCACAAAATACAGAAAACCAAAACAATTCTCTTATTTAAATTTAAATTTTGTTCTTTCCGTCTTCTTTAAAAAAAAAACAGAATTTGTTAATATCAAACTGCACCAATTTCCAGTGATTTCTTTATATGGCAGTACGTTAAAATAGCCTCCACTAGTAGCGATACATAATTGCCATAATTATACGTTTGATGCACCCTAGGCAGCCCGCACCTTCATCTCCCTGTGTGGTTACTATTTTTACCACGAGTTTTTCTCATAATAGGTGAAGTAAGTAAACATAAACACCCAGCCCCGGTCGGTACAACTTCAGGTCATCAATATTGTGCTGAAATTGAACCTGGAATACGTACGTTGGGAAAATTCTAACCAATTAACCACTGCGCCTGTTAAATTATCATCTTTTAATCATATCGTTTCATGTTACTGATATCCCTGTCACTGCTAAAAATAATGTTAATGGTCATAAACTCAAAACTCAAACTAAAAGCATTTATTTCAATTAAACCATTTACAGGCACTTTAGAATTGTCAAGAATTCAGTCAGTAATAAAATATGAAGCTAGTTGCCCATTCCAAAGCGTAGGTACCTATGGAGAAGAACGGGCAAGATATAAATAATACTACTATAGTTATGACTTTTTTTTATGGATGGGAAATCATCTAATGACTCCTCCCGCTCTGGGCTTAGCGGAAGGGAGTGTCGCACTCTTACTGACTAAAACCCACCCGTGTTCCTTCCTTAGCCCTTTATGTTCCGGGCAGCGGTAACCCTTTCGGACAATCCCGCTGCCCTAATGTTATGACTATTGTATGCTTTGTAATGATCCCTCAAAATCATGAGTCAAATAATTCAGAATTGAACATTGATTTACCTGATGGAATCGGTAGTTCAAGTATTGTATTGCATTACGGGCCGGTGTCCGCATATGTGCACGCGCGTATTTTGCGAGTAATAACGTCATCAGCGAACAACATAGGGTAAAGGCGGGATAGATGCCCCACTTTTTGAAATATCCTCCTAATTAAAAAAATAACAATTTCATATAAATAATGTCTATGAATTTAGCTAGTTTAGTCCTTTATGTTTAACTGTGATTTGTATTTTTGGCCCTACAAATTACAGATTTTGCAAATTTTTGGTTTTCGTGGAACTCCTTTTTTGGGGATAGATGCCTACCCGTATGGATAGTTGCCCCACCATGAAAATACTAAGAAGGATAGATGCCCTTCATACTGTATAAACGAAAAACTCAACCAAACTTTTATGAGGTTTTGAGGACAATTGGTGTTTTAGCAGTAAAAAACTACTTCTAAAACAGAAATTGTTTCCAAGAAACATGGGCCTAATAATGAAAAGCATTTTTCAGTTTTTAATTTTTTTTTTCAATTGTAATCATATGATTCTACATAATTTGAGATCAAATAAAATAACCATAACTGTCGGGATATTTCGTTTATCCCCATGGTATTTCTATCCATTTCGTCGATAGCTGACTGCAATTGTTCTGTAGTCCAAAAACATACTCGAGCTCGAACTCCTTCCTTTCTTTTGTATTTTCGTTACATGGTTCTGCTACAATCACTAAAAAGTCCAAATACAAATATATGTAAACACATAAAAAATATAACGGATCACAAAATTATGTTCAAAATATACCCTAAAACCACATATGGGTATACATGGTGTACGGAGGGATAGATGCCCCTAGGGGCACCTATACCTCGAAAAATCAGGGCAACTATCCTTTTTGATAGGGATAGATGCCCAAGTATTTTTTAAATAAATAAAAAACAAAAGAGCAACTATTTACATCTAGATGCATACTTGATGAATCAGTTTATTGACGTAATAAATAATATAACGGAATTAATGACTAATTATAAAGTTATACAACAGCAAATACTAACCCTTAAAACTTTGACGTTTTTGTAAAGTTCGCCGCGGAGATGAATGCACACACGAGCGAAACACGTCCTCACCGCACGACGGCCCATGGCTAACTGAGGTGCGGGGTGCCTGCGGCTCTTAGTTAAACTATTATTTCTTAGTCGCGAGTTTGGGAAGTTAGGTTTTTTGAAAATGAGGCAACTATCCCACTGGGGCATCTATCCCGCCTTTACCCTAAATGTAAACATTTCTCTCTGACCCTAAAGGGCTTACAAGTATTACAGTTATAAATGTATTAAAAACGGGATGATCACTGACCTTACCAGCTTATTACCATTTAAATGTGATAAACTCAGAATTTAACTGATAAACGTTTGTACATTGTCAACTCAGCGGGGATTACGAAGCCAAGCTAAAATTATGCAAGCAATCAAGAAATGCGCGGCGCCAATGATTAAATGAAAGATTTTTAGGAGAATTTATTCTTTATAATATATTATTTTTTAAAGTGTATACAGGCTGACTTTGTAAAAATGCGACAAAATTTAAGGGGGTATTCTACCCACCAATATTAACAACTTTTACTATGAGACCAACATAGAATTCGCAAAAAAAAAATCTACCTTCCCGTACTTATAGATAGACCCGATTGGACCATTTCGTATAAGAAGGTCAAATTTATTTTTTGAGAATTATAAGTTGGTCCCATAGTAAAAGTTGTTCATATTGATGGGTAAAACACCCCCTTCAATTTTGTCGCATGTTTTCAAAGTCAGCCTGTAGAAAGAGAGAGTAATAGAGGAAGATAATTTATAAAGCTTTTATTCATGGCAACATAATTATTAATGTGTGTAAGACTGAGCTCATTAATCCATCATCAACGTAAATATCTCCGGTTATTGAGATGACCTGGTGAAGGTCGCGGGAATCCGCTGGAAGCGAGAAGAACAGCACTGGTCAATGTGGCTACGCTTGGGGGAGGCCTATATAACATCCAACAGTGGTCGTCTTTCAGCTAAAATGATGATGATCAATATACAACAATTACCTACTACAACGACCGATCCAGCGCTGCATGCATCTAGCGGAATTTGTTTGCAGCGTTTTTTTTTTGTTTTTGTGTCATGTTTCTTACGATCTAGTATCCAAACAACCGTTTGACTCGGTGACGTTGCGGTAGTGCAAAACAATACAAGAAATCGTGAGTAGATCACACCTATATTATGTGACATCAATATTATTTATACTTAGTTGCTAAGTAGGTACCTAATGCAAAGGTGTAAGTAAATATACAAATAACCTCACGATACCCATCGTTTTGCTTGACTTGATACCGATACCGCACTTAACACGATACGCAAATGGGGGATCGGTATGCGTTTATATAAATCATAATTATTTATTTTTCAGTTTCTAGCTTTAGAGTTGTCTATAGCAGGCAACTAGCAAGACAATGTTTAAGTTTGATCTAAGAACCTGGGTAGGTTGGTAAGGGCATATATAGCATGTTTTTTCAGAAATTTACTTCAGTATCTAGCTCAGTCTATAACGTCCTACATGACGTCACATAAAATTGACCCAACGTGCATAATAAAACACGATTACCAGTCATGCAAATGCAACAGTAATTTGTAATCATCCTTTAAACAAGTGAATATGTAGTCACGAGATGGTTAAATCAAACATATCATAAACTGACATGCCTATGAATATGATTATTTATTTATTTATTTAATGCACAATTTACCTACACAACCATAGTTACAGCTAGGCTTAAACTAGTGAGTACATAACCCTGTTAGGGCGCAGCAAGATAACTTAAAACTAATAATATTATTAAGACTATCATATTATCTAATATCACATACATTAGAAACTTTCACAGTTAAAAATATTATATTAATTAAACTTATATCTAGCTTTATAAATAAAAGATTATATATTATAATTAACACACTCATATTTATTTGAACTCTATTTTAACATTTTATCTTCCATAAATTCTTGAATACTGTAGTAACATTTTTTTAAGAACAATGCCTTTAACCTATACCAGCTCATAAGTCACGAACAGTATTTGTCAAATTAGACCTCGTAAAAATAAAACATCGGAACACTATTTATAGCCGACTTGACTCCCATATCACAGACGTAACCTCGGAGGCACGAACTGTCATTTTTTAAGATTAAAAATCACTTAAGCCATCAGAAACAGATTGTAGCGAGGAACTCCCGCGACACTTGCTAAAAAGATGAACGTTTTATACCGCAAACCGTTATGTGATCACGTCGACGTCATCTGTATTGTCGCGAGCCGCAAGCACATGCAAAAAAAAATATACAAAACGCGTGGTATACAAAACGCGTTATTATATTTTCATAATTGCCAGCAATTTTTCATATCATTGTTAGTAAATGTTATCTGAACATGATAGGCTCGGTATATACGAATCAAGCACCTACCACACGCGTTCCGGAGTAAGTCAGGGCTCAATTTTAGGGCCTCTATTATTTTTAATCATGGTTAATGATCTTCCCCAAGTTCTCCATCATGCAAAATGTCTATTGTACGCTGATGACTTAAAATTGTACCTCGAAATAAACTCCGTGAGTGACTGTTTAGCACTACAGCAAGACATAGATGCGATATACAAGTGGAGCTTAGACAATAGGATGGAATTCAACCCCTCCAAATGCTTTGCAATGACATTCGGTCGAATGCGGCACCCAGTTAATTATGAATATAACTTAAATAACAATACCATCATGAAAACATCAGCCATGAAAGATCTGGGAGTCACATTCGACCGAAAGCTCACCTTCCACGACCACATCGCCACGGTAGCTAAGGAATCCTACCAAAGATTGGGTTTTGTTTTGCGTAATTGCCGCGATTTTCGCTCAGCACATGCCATCAAAATTATATTTAATGCACTCGTACGTAGCAAATTGGAATCCAGCTCGTGCGTGTGGAATCCGCACGAAAGTACCTACGTGCTTTTACTGGAAAAGGTACAAAAAGCGTTCCTTAGGTTTTTATATAAGCGTAAACACGGCTATTACCCTTACCTCTATCCGACTAAATTTCTACTAGGATGCCTCGGATATAACTCGTTAGAGGTAAGGCGAGCAAAAGACCAGCTCACCATAGCCTGTAAGACGCTCCGTGGCACTATTGACGCGCCTGACCTAAATGCTGTGCTGGCCCGCTTCTTTGTGCCAGACAACTACTGCCGCGGCAGAAAGCACAGGCTGTTTGCTGTGCCTACATGTCGCACTGTTGCGCGTGCTAAGTCACCAGTACCACGTACTCTGGCCGCACTTAATGATCTCTTGGACTTTAATCCAACAAACGATCTGTTTGTGGACGAGTGGACGAAGATTTTGTCGGCATGTCAGAAGTACTGTGAGAGAGATGTATGAAAGTGTTGTTAACTTTTTTGTTAACTTTATTTTTTCTTACTTGATGACTTTATATTTAATCTTTTATGTTTCTTTTGTGTATCTTTTTGTATTTAATTACTGTAATTGGTTTTAAACCGTTTTAATTAAATAAATAAATAATAAATAAATAATAATAATCGTGGTTTGCAGTTACCTTTTAAGGGTCATAAATCAATTTGTCAAGCAAATATTTTTTTGATAAATATTCAATATTTAAAAAAGCTGATCAATATTTCACGACATTTGTGCCACCTAAATGTCCCCAAAGCTTTATTACCTGAGCTTAACCGTATATAGGGACACCTATAATAATAAATATTTGTTTATTTATGTTACATGATGCATCCATCTCAACATTTTAGGTCCCAATTGTTATTGTCGTTTCAAGAACTTATACTCCCGCAGGAGCCCGAAAGTTAAAAAAATCAACCTGACTTTAATGAACTTGCAAACCAAAGAATGTTCTTTCTAAAAACTTTTTAAGTATTAAATTAATGTTGGAGGATACTGAAAGTTAATCTCACAGTTATGGACAAAAAAAATGTTAATTTTAGATGGATAGCCTTTTTATTAAAAAAAAAAACCTACTGAAATAGCATGCCTCTTGATGATGTCCGTAAAAATACCAAGTCCACGTTATTTGGACCATGCAGAAATATTTTGAAATTGCGACTGACGCACATACTTTGCCGACACTAATGTCTGGCCACAAGGGACCTTTTGTATCTTTTTTATACGCAATAACGCAACTCTAAGAGCATGTTTGCTTACTTTACGCTCAATGGCTTTAGTTAAATATTAAGTGAGTGCTAACATCTAATTATTGGCGTCTTTTTCATCGGTTAACTTATGACTAACTCAAGAAAAGGAGTATGTAAGGTACGTAAGTGATTAAAATGAGATAATCACATTTTTTTGTAGATACCAACACAGCTTGCAGAGTATAAGCAAGCTAGAGTGGCAGTAGGCTGGCACACATTTGCCGAAGGACCGATGGTCGGTGGAGCAGAGGAGCCCTGGAGTAGAGGCCGCGTTTCGACAAGCGTAGTGTGGGATGCCCCCCAGCAAGATGGACCGACGTGGCGCGGACAGACTGGGTGCGGAAATCGGAGGACAGGGTGTTTTGGTGCAGCCTGGGAGAGGCCTATGTCCAGCGGTGAACCACTCTATTTTTTTGTAGATATCTAGGTTAAATTATCATCGCAGATGATTTATAAACTTTTAAATTAAGACCCAGATTGTTCCTTATGAACAAAAACCTTTGGAAGACCAAAAATTATTGTCGCGAGGAATGCAAAATCTTCTCCCGAATAAGGACTGAGTGACTATAAAATGTAATGTTCCATGATGATGTAGTTAATGACTTACAGCGAAAACACGCCATTTTGAAGCGAGTAATTATTTAAAAATAATTATTGAAGCACCGTCTTGATGGAAGAGTGTTTGTCGTAAACCGCAGACTAGACTGGTCGAAAAAATAGATTTAGTTTTTCTTGTACGATGAAAGAGTTTTATTCTCATGAGTATTTATAAGTAAATGAGATTTGAGAATAAATTACTTTTCTTTAACACAAAAGGGCAGTGCCAGGGTGTCCCGCGAAATTCAACGTTTTCTTACGTGTTTTGCAATTTTCAGGTAAGAGTTATGTTGAATGTTGAGTGAAAGTTCATATAATCCAAATGAATGACTATTTCATGAAATATCAATCAATAGAATTATATGAACTTAGAGGGTTGTATTGATGACCTTAATGATTATAATATTGTAAAGTCATATTTTTTACGCTCGCAAATCATAATTTGAATCAACATTCAACATGACACTTACATGCAAATTGCAAAAAACGAAAGAAAATTTGAATTTCGCGGACCTAGCTAAGGCTATAAGCTAAAATTCAATTGGACGCGTCCACAAAAATGAAAACGTCGAAACTTATGAGGAGATCTACTTTGCAGATCCGTATAGTATTGTCTTCAAGTAGGCAACAGGTAGATATTTGCGGAATAGAAATGAACTAAGAATCTTAATTTTTATTTGGTTTTTCGGGTCAGTGGTCCAAAGGTAGGTAAGTATTGTTTACATGAAAAGCATGTGCACGATGACTCACTGTTGACAATTCGTCAAAAACATTAGGTTTGTGTGTCGGTCATGTGTCTTACATAGTAAGACGCTGATCAACCTTGACTCGACAATAACCTCTCAATACCGAGGTGAATGATTCGTGTTTAGTTTCTATAACAGGATATTATAGGATAATTACCATTATGGTAGGCATTCTTTTGTTTTTGAACCTTGACTTCACATTGAAGGACCAAAACGGACAACAGAGTGATCTCAATCTCAATCTGTCAAAAACCCTCTAATTTCCCCACATTTTTGACAAGTTTTTGACATTGATTGTCACTGCGATAAAATTGCGACAAGATTTTAACGTTTTTAATTTCGGGAATTGACCTTCAGATCTATGTGGATTGGAGTACAACTACAACAGTTTCAATATCATTATTATCATTTCAGCCGAAAGACGTCCACTGCTGAACATAGGCCTGCCCCAAGCGTTGCCACATCGACCGGTTCTGTGCTCCTCGCATCCAGTAGATTCCTGCGACCCTCACAAGGTCATCCGCCACCGTGTCAACTTGGCTACGGTAGGTAAAATAATCGAATCAGCCAATCGTAATCCACAACTGCACCTTATTATTTATAACGTCTGTCACACCCTGAGCAATCAGCCTTCGTACATTATTTTTAACTTGAGTAAATCTTTTACCACGAAATGAGCGATATTGTCCTACGACTCTCACCAGAGGTGGCGCAGTGGAAACAGCTGCGACCTTACGAGTTATTGGTTGTAGGTTCGAGCCCACACAGGCGCTTTACATTCATTTCATTTCATCACCACTGATACAGAGCTAAAGCGCTGCTCTCTGAGGAATAAATACATCGTGAGCAAACCGGCATGGCCTAGAACCAAAAATTGGAAAGCATGTGACATCTACCAACCCGCACTGAGCCGGCGTGGTGGATTACGGCCCACTTCCTCTCATAGAGAGGAGGCCTGTGTCCTAGCAGTGGGAACATTATTGATCATGCAGTCCTACGACTCGTTCCGTTGGAGAGGTCCTATACTTGGCGATGCATTTCCAAGTCGATCCTCGGAAGCAGTAAGACTACTTCAACTTACAAGCTAGTAAAGGTCTCACGTCCCATTGATTTCTTCAAGTCTTCGCTTCATTCAACCGTCGCGTCGGAGTTTCACGCTACAGTTACGGGTAACGATGTCTGTTCCAGCACCCATTGAATCTACTAACTGAACTACAGCTGTGACCACTGGCAGTCAGCAATCTGCCTGGGTGTCTGGGTGTTCTGGGTGACTGGGTGGACTCTGAAAGTCCGTCAACGAAGATACCCGTCCGACAAAGATCGTAATTTGATCCGTCAAAACCAGTGTCAAATTCAATTTTTCGGACGGGTAAAGCACTCATTGGGAGTAGGGACAACTGTCAAATCTTGTTGTCATTCATTCCTAGTTCGACCCCGAACTAATCTTACGTCCGTAAGTGTTACGGAGTAGGAATTGCCCGTAACTTTGGCCGGACTTCGTGCTGAGTAAGTAGGCCCCAGGTTTATCTAGGAGTAAGTTGGTGGATGTATGGAATATGGTATAATATTAGTTAGGAAGTTAGGATTAGGACTAGAATTGTCTTACTGAGAGGTGTCAGGAATGCATTCTCTCGACGGCCGGACTCACGGACTGTAACTACGCTAGGCCAACTAAAGATTAAAGTGTTACCACCGACGACCGGGCGACTCGACTGTACCACGATATGGATGCTTGTTTTCTTCGGTTGTCATACTTACAAGATGCTCAAGTAATCCGAACATGCATTCATTTAGATCCTACATAAATATTCCCATAATGTCAATGTCACGTATGGGCCAATACTTTACATCAAAAATTAAACAGCTGATAAAAGAAGAAGCTTGTCTCCAAGTAACGCTTGACCCATTTAAGATGCTTTATACTTAGTGGTTGCAGTTTTAACGGGTGATGGTAAATGGGAGCATATCAATCAACTTGATAACGTTTTGCCGCGCGAACACTTACTCGTAAACGCGTGTCGATGACCTCGCAAAACGTTTACAGGGCGCGGCCACAGTGAACCTAGGTTTACCATACGTGCGGATTACTTCGGATTATTCTAATCAGTGGACACCTATTTTACTTAGCAGTAGGTATCTAACTTGTATATTTAAGTATCTGTCTGTAGGTCTGTCTGTTACACTTCAACACAAAATTAACTTTACCTGACAGCCGACACTTGAAGTTTGAAATAAAACCCGCGGGGTAATTGCGTAACACCTAGGAAAGGTTTTCATTTTGACAGTTCAACAAGATTCATTGCGTTATTTACACAATTATGATGAATGGGATTAGCAATATCCTTCTAAATTATTCAGATTGTGATAGATTGTGCAGTTCTTGGAATAATACCGAATAGGTTAACATTTTTGATTATGTACATATCTTTCAGCAACTTTTTCCATCAATTTAGGATTCGTGTAAGTAGTACCTACACCACTGCTCTCAAAACGGTGAAGGAAAACATCGTGAGGAAACCGACATGTCCTAGAACCGAAAATTCGATGACATGTGATATCTAGCAACCCGCACTGGATTACAGCCCACTCCCTCTCGAAGAGAAGAGGCCTGTGTCCCAGCAGTGGGAACATGATTTTTTGATTTTGTTTCATAACACGTACACATCGCCTGGTCAAATAATATTTTTTTACCCTTTTTAAAGTAGGTAAGTACACCAAGTACCTACCTAAGTATACGTCCAATAAGTTTAAGATTCTAATTTATGGTGAACCTAGCCATTGTGATTTTATAGGTAAGTACGAACATATTCTGTAAACACATTTTTAGAGTAGTAATAAATAAATTAACAACATAATATGATATTGATTGTAACAATAATTTGTTATTGAAACAAGAACGTCATTTGACCGGACGAATCTCCATTGGTCAATTAGTTGCAAGCGCAGCTACCAAGCGTGAAGACTTGGAGTCAATTCCATAGTGACCTAAACGTGGACACTTTAACTGGAGTCTAATTTATTTGATACCTACTTACAGAATAAAATGGTAACTTTGTTATTTGATCATTAATTCTGCGGGGTAATTGCTTAACACACTATCAGCAGCAATGGCTTTCATTTTGACAGTTTAACAACATCCATTGCGTTATTTACGTTGTTGATCAGACAAATTTTTTGAACATATGAAGCAATGGATTAGCAATATCCTTCGAAATGATTCAGATTGAGATTGATAGTGTGTTAATACGCCATTAGGGTGCTGGTGTTTGTGACGCAACATTTTTTTCAAAGACCAACGATACACTTATATTTTCTGGAATGTTCTATTTTTACTTTATATTATTTGTCTATTATGAGTGTTATACATTCAATAATTTTATTTTCAATAAGTATTTTACAATCTAAAATATATATATACATATTATATACAAGTGTATAAAAAAAAGGAAAAAAAAAAAAAGACAAGAGCTCATAGGGCATCAAAAAATTCGTCCGCATCGCTGTCAATGGGATAAGTGCCCAAAAGGCTGGCAGCATTACCACGTTGGATGGCAATGCTTATTCTTTGGGCTAAAAATAGGCCAGCCCTCTGGTCACGTGTAGAGTCAACCAACCGCTTGGCGATGTCTCGAAACATTCGATGAGCACTCGGGCCCCAAGGCCCTAGAGTTTCAACCCCAAACGGCTCAAACATATAACTCCCAAAAAGGTTGTTATATTTGCGCCGTTTGAGGTTTTCTGCTCCTGCAGCAGCCGCCCCAGCACAGCCCGCCGTGCTAGGAAGATGGGATGGCGCGAGGGTGTCGACACAAGTTGCATCCCACACCAAAGGCCTACCCAACTTCCAAGGCATTATTGTCATTCCATCTGGCCTCTTCCCATCGTCACGTGCCAAGCCATTGGGTTCTAAAACAGCTGGCACCCCGGCGGTGACAAGAGCCCGACGGATGATGTACCCAACTTCCAATTTTTACTTGAAAACTTGTTTTTGTGAAATTAAATTTTATTTATTTATTATTATTTTAGTCTCGGGATTATCGATACACCGGCCTTCTCTCGTTGAGATCCCTAGGCGGTAATCAACCACCGCGGGCCCAATGCGAGTAGGTAGAAGTCAAATGTCTTTGAATTTATGGTTCTAGGACATACCGGTTTCCTCACGATGGTTTCCTTTACCGTTTCTTTAGAACAAGGATGATGAAAATAACCTAACTGACTGACTAACCTAACCTAATTGGATTCAAGCCTACCAACCTACAACTCGTAAGTCGCAGCCGTTACCACTGAGCCACCAGTGCCCACTGCTGCTGATGGACATGATGCTGGACTATTAGGTACATAATAGTAGACCTAGATAGTTTAATTAAAGTTACAGAAAAGCTTAGTAAAATAGACGAAGATCTGCTAATCCGACCTTTTACCAAGGCGTGTGGTCAGCTGTAGAGTCACGAGCATACAATACCTATAATATAATATTACTATATACAGCTTGGCAATAATACCTAACTTCATGATTCATACATTAATTTTCTGAAATCAAGATGACAGCAAATTATTAGGTATGTGATCATTTGTGGAAAACATAATATAAATATAAATAATGTAGGTATGCTCGTGACTGTACGTGTAGTTGTTTGGTCTACTTGCGTCTGTCTGTGATCATCATCAAAATATGGGAATTATAGATGATCGACTACAATGGAAAACAAGAAGCCAGAAGGTCTCATCTTTTGGTAGTTTTATTTTGATACCAACCTTTATATCTCTGAAAGAATCATGGCAGGATTTGTACAAAAAAATAAAGATGTTCAAATAAGTTGGAATTCTAATTCTTATACTCTTCGGTGCCTAAAGAGTAGGTACTTATATTCATTACAATATTTTTATAACCCCGCAATAAAATATTATTATAGGTACCTAATGATAAAAGCAAATACACGTCTTGATTGTCATAGAACTCACTTCTCAGTATGGACACTTTTTCTTGTGACTAAGTAAGTAAGTACGGTGAGAGCAAATGGGGCGGATACTGTCATTTTTTTTTATAAATTCAAAATGGGCAACGAGATGAAACAAAATACCTACTGATATTTTTATTTCGAAATATTTTAATTATGCGGAGTTTTTGTTTTAAAAAAATATGATAAGTAGGTATATCAATGGAATCCTGGTAATGTATTCTCAACATTCGAAAATATTCTCAACCCTCTAAATGAACTCTTATTTTTTTCAAATTAATGTAAGGATCTCGCCATGATTCTTTCTGTTTTATAATAAATGTAGGCTTAGATAAATGATTGGTCTCGCTGTTTATCTAAGAAATGTAGGGTAATGCATGGTAAGACCAGCACCCTAATTGTGTAACACACTATCAATCTCAATTTCAATAATTTTGAAGGATATTCATAATCCATTGTTTCATATGTTCGAAAAATGTGTCTGCTCAGCAACGTAAATAACGCAATGTATGTTGTTGAACTGTCAAAATAAAACCCATTGCTACTGATAGTGTGTTACGCAATTACCCGGCAGGTAAGACCATGGGGTAATGGTAATAGTGTTCTGTGGTTTCAAGTCTAAAAGAATGTTGCCAATTTATGTGATTATTCAATTTTAGTCGATCTTATTGTCAATAGTCGACAACGAAACGAAACAAAAATCTTAAATAATTATGTAAGTCAAATAATTATAACTATTTTTAATATAATTATTTTGGTGGTTTTATTTGTCTTCGTTATTAATTTAATTGACAAGAAAACGCAAAAATTAATATGAACAAGTGGCGCTTCTGGTCACTTGACTCATAACATCACACTTTCAGTTTTATCTCAATAGTCTCAATGTTTTTCGTGATTTTAATTACGTATTACTTCTTGTGTTTTTTGATAAGTAAACGAGCAATATATTCAATGTGGACTGTAAGTACAGACTACTACAGACGCCAGCACATCAACCTACTACAATCTGTCAGATTTATGTAATAGATTTTCAACTTTATCGCTAAAATATAAGGTTCAATGTTGATTGGGAAAATTTGACAGTTAGGTGTAGGTTGATGTGCTGGCGTCTGTACCTACTACAGTTAAAAGCTAAACAGCATAGCTAATCACAACCGTTAAATACGCTTCCCTGCCAAATCGAACATCAATATTGTTATCAAAAGAGTCCTAAACGCTGTTCAGAAGCCCATAACCCGAAAAATAGACGACTGCCATTCTTCCGACAGCTTCTTGCTGTTGGGGCAAGGCAAATAAGTATCTGAAAAGGTGTCATTTTCCGATTTGATTTGAGTCAATGGTTGTGAATAGTAATGTGGCGGTTTTTGTTAGATACGAGTACGATATTTTTTGGGAAACAAATTTTATAAATCTATACCGCTTATGACATTAGTCAAAAGATACTAGCAGCACATCTAGAAAAAGTGGTCAGTTTTCATCTCCTACTGAACTGTGCTTGATTATAACAGTCTGGCCACGACCTTGCCGCTACCAGCGGCAGCTTAGTGCGGGGCGGCGAGCGGTAAAAACAAATACACCAAAATGTATGAACGATGCCACGACCGACGGACGCACCGCTCGCAGCGTCAACGCTAGACAAAAGAAACCGCGCCACTTGCCGCTATAAGCCAAAAGTCGTGGCAAGGGAGATCTTACACGATGAAATTAAGTCCACAATTTTGGTTAGACTGACGTCAAATTTATTAGTAATGACATGTGTAGTGCTAAATGATTGAAGCAAATTTTAGTTTTCTCAATCAGTTTGACTGGATTAAACAAATGCCAGATTGATCGTCAAAGGTCCTCCTTACAGTCAACACAAAATAAATTCACAATAATATTTTAAATTATTATTGGGAGTGATTTTAGTAAAATCAAGTAAAATCGACTTATGTTTTTATTCATCTGGCAACCTTCCATATATTATCTAGACTACGTTAGTTAGTACGTTTCGATTTCGAATTCCGGTTCCGACGAGACGTCAACGCTAAATTTATCCAATTTTTAGTATTTTGCTTACTAATTTCCGTCAAAGATTAAGACTAGAACCAAATACTTATTCTTTAGTAACATAACAAAAATCGCTAATATATAAATTCAATCATGCCACGCGGTAAGTCTATCGTATACGTGTTGTTTTTTCTCAATGTCGTCCAATGTTATGGGAATGTGCTTTCATCAAAAATTCTCAATGATTAGTTGCTGTCCAGCTAAAAATACAATAAGAATTGTTCAAATAAATTATTAATACATGGATCCTCGAACGAAGTCTACAACTATTTAGTCTTTTTCAATACTATTGATTGTTTAGTTGGCCTAACCTTTGTTAAGAATATTTTGTTTGTGTAACGTTACAGGTAAGTTCACGAACCATAAGGGCCGTAACCGCAAGTTCACCAGTCCAGAAGAGCTGGAAGAGCAGCGGAAACAAGAAGAACAGAAGCAGAAGTTAGTGATTCATTAAGTATTTGTGATATTGTCTATGATACAATTAACGCGTCTCAGATTCGACGCCTAAGCGTTTAGTAGGTACTCAGATAATTAACATAACTATTTAGTTGTAGGAAATCTTTAATTGTGTAGAAAACTAAACACTTGAGTGGAAGCTTGTTATTATATTAAAATTAATAATGAAATATTGCTATGATACCCACTTTTGAAGTTGTATGAGGGAAGTTTGTAAGTAACAATTTTTGCATGGATGCATCTACTGCTCTGTTGTAGACATGGATGAATCCCATAATGGTTTCAAAGAGATCCTAAGTCGAGGAGTTTTTTATTAACAACTTTTCTTTGACTAATGTCGAGTGAAGTCAAGAAAATATCTTAAAATCAAGTATCAGTTGTTAATCCCAGAATTTAGTCTTAAATTTCAAGATTTCTTAAAACATACTTAATGATTTTTTTATGTTTATAAATTGTATTTAACTTTTCCAGGTGGAGGAAAGAGCATGGTAAGGAAAGCTCGAGTGAAGAGGAATCAGAAGAAGAAAAATCTGGCTCCGGCAGTGATTCTGATAGCGACTCTGATGATGATGTAATTATATTTTGTATGTTCTTAGTTTTGACTTGAATTTCATATTATTCATGTCTTTTCCGTCTTTAAAGTGTCTGATAATATATTTTACAGTAAAAACATGTAAAATTAATGAAGCACCATGAATTACGAAAAGAGGGCATAATTTTTTTTATTTATTTGCTAACATGTACCTAAAATGCTGGTTACTAGGCACTAGGCATGCATTCAAATTTCATGACACGGTAAACCTTTTGTAATGCTGTGCGAGCAGGTAATGTAACTCACACTTTATTAATTTAAACCTTATAATATGTTTTCAGAGACCATCAAAAGCCAAGGGTGTATCTGGCCTTATTGAAGTAGAAAATCCCAACCGTGTAGTAAAGAAAAACAAGAAATTGACCAACTTGGACAATTTAGGCGAAGGAGAGAAACCTCAATTATCAAGGTAATGTTAAATTTGTTTTTTATTCTTGAAGTATGGTTTTATTTATGTGTTCTGCTATAAACATTAACTCTTAAAACTAGTAGCATATTCCAATTATTATGTTCAACAAATAATGAATCCACAAGACTCGCACACACACCATACGCAAAATACGCGCATTGACGTGGAGTTGCGGATACCAGCCCGTATTACCTAAGACTCGCACAACATTTTTAGTAAAATACTAGCTGACCCGGCGAACTTCGTACCGCCTCAGGATCAAAAAAGCCGAACCATACAAAATGTATGAGAAAATCTTTTTTTTTTCTTTGTGAATTTTCCCCATGTTTTAATAGTTATTCTGCTATTCGGGGCGAAGACATCCAACAAACCAAAGAGTATCAAAATCGGTCCTGTGGTTCGTGTATCTAACCCAACTTTCTTTTATATAAATAGACTAGCTGCGCCCCGCGGTTTCACCCGTATAAGTGTCGATTCCGTGGGAATATCAGGATATAAACTTAGCCTATTATGTTAATCCAGGGTGTCTGCTACCTCCATACAAAATTTTATCAAAATTGGTCCAGCCGTTTGAGTGTGAAGAAGTAACAAACATAAACACACACTGCCCCAATTTGCACCACAACACCCGTTTCTCCGCCTTTCGCAACCAGACTATCCCAGACACCTGTTAAAGGTTGTTGGTCCATGTAGCTGAGGAACTTCCCACGCTACGCTTGCCATTACATCAGTTCAGTTGTGTTAAAAATAAATGACGATATGTTACAGGCGTGAACGGGAAGAGATAGAGAAACAACGCGCGGCGGCGGCGTACCAGAAGTTGCACGCGGAAGGTAAAACCGATCAAGCGCGGGCTGACCTTGCCAGGCTCGCGATTATCCGCCAGCAGCGAGAGGAGGCCGCCAAGCGTAGAGAGGCTGAGAAGAAAGCCAAGGATGAAACACCTAAAAAAAGGTAACACTTATCATTAAATTTTACTAATCACCTTCCGACGCGGTGACGGCTGTAACCGTATTTTTAAAGTTCATGGAATGACAGTACGGCGACAGCCGTATAATTTGGTACTTTCTTTACATCAAACACTGCTACCGCAGTGTAAAATTCACACCATTTTCTCTCTTTCAGTCATCAGTAATTTTACTTTCGAAAGAAGAAGACAAAGCATTGTGTAACTATACAGACGCTATACAATGTTTATTAGTAAAGGCCCAACATTGATTTATTGTAAAAAAACAAGACATGCTCTCAATGTGTGCCATACCCACACGTAAAAACTGTTTCATCCACAACACTATATATAGATACGGTTCTAGTTGTCTACTGCCCTAGGTAAACGATTTAATTTTCCATGACATTGTTGGTACGGTTGCGACAGTATTGTGATTTTGTATGAAAGATTCGACTGTCTTTCCCTAATAAAAGACCGCGCCTGAAAGTATTAATAGGGATGATGACCAATTATCTATACTAATATTATAAAGAGGTAACATTTGTTTGTAAGTTTGTATGTAGGGGGTAATCTCCGGAAGTAATGAACCAATTTTAAAATTTGTTTCACTGGTAGAAAGCTACATTATTCGTGAGTGCTATAGGCTATAAACTATAAAGATATCATGCATATTAGCAGAACTATCTCAATTTTTGTCTAGCCAGCAGGCTTAGCATGACGCTTTCTATGTCTACGAAGAATAGACATAGCTCTTTCTATACAAAGTGACATTTCGTTTCTCCATTTTTGACATCGCGCCGTAGAAATCCTTCTACAATCTGTCATTTTGTCTTTCGTTTCTAACGATCTTTGTCTAGGTCCTCTTTTATGTAGACTATTTCAGAAGAAAGTTTTCTATCTCAACTGTCAAAATTACACTGACAACTGACAGTTGTCTAAGGTAGTGAAGAGATTTTGTAATCGCCATCGCCATGCTAAAGACCGTAGAAAACTTCTTACTCGACGGCCACAAAGTATATACGGTTATCTACAAAATCATGATTTTACAGAAGAGCGTTTTGAACGCAAAACTGTGATAATTAATAGTAGAACAAAGCTATCTTCTCCTATTTTACATAAGGAAGTGGTTAAGGCTAATATTACCGAAATATTTTTTTTTGTTCCAAAATACGGTACTTCGACACTTTGAGAAAATTTGTTGTAGTAGTCTTTACATACGTATCTGCCTAGCTTTCCGAGTCACGGAAGGGTCTTGGTATGTAAAGATGGTCACCCATCCACAGACCAACCGCGGCAAGCGTAGCTTAACCTGATCGATCGACCTGTGCGGCTGTTATTATTTAGCCATGAATCCGAATTATGTAAGAGTGAATTTTGTAAAAAGTGCAGTTGACTCTTTCGACTTTGCTGCCGTCGTACTGTCTACACGAAACGTCATCTTTGTCTATTCTTCCGTCGACAAAACCCGTTTCTATGGTGGTCATGCTACGCGTGCAGGTGGAAAAAAATAGCTCTTACAACAGAGTTATTTGCATGCGCTGCCTTAACAGTTGTATATAATTGAAAACAATGTATGGCAACCTGGTCCGCTTTGAATAGTTCTACAAAAAAGTCCGCGACACCATATTTCTATCTTTTATATTTTAGCAGATATAGTAGTTTTTATGTGTTAAAAAAAGTATTTTTCGACGTACTTACCTTTGGACGATTTTTTAAACAACAAAATATTAAACCTTATCGAAAAAAATATTATTATGATCACAAGAACATCGTAGAGATACGATTTGCCCAAAACAGTATGTCAATAGGTTAAATAGTTTCGAAGATAATATAAAATTACTAAATTGGAAAATGCCGTCGTCCATTCCGACCGTCCATTCACGAACCGCATTAGAACATGCTTTGTACGGACGTTTTATCCATTTACCCATAGATGGCGTTGTGCAATTACGTCATTTTTCTGAATCGCGGTGTTAAGATTTTCCGCGGATTAATGACCCTCTCCAGTTATTATTTAACTTTCGTCGTTAGGTAGGTGAGTTGTACACAGTTGGTTGGATGTTGTTGGTCCTTAAAATTGTTTTTGTTGCTCGGTTTCTTAAAACAAATACTACTTACTTCGTTGAACGAAGTTCGTTCTCATTCTTCGAGTTCGAAGCTGTGGTATTTCTGTGGATATCGGACACTTTCAGCCATTGTTTATCATGCCTAAAAGGAAATCACAAGTTTCCCGTCAGACATCCCAGACAAGAGCAGCTCGAGTAAGTCGTACGGAAGAGTCTGCTCTTGAAAATTATCAGCGCCTCTTGAGGAATAAAGGAAATATTTTGCAAGCACGCGCTGGGGAATCTAGCTTCGAGCGTTCACAGCGGCTTGCTAACCAAAGCTGGAGAACATCGCAGGTCCATGCTCGGGAATCTAGCGCTGAACGTGCGCAGCGTCTCAGTGATTTAAGGCAGCATGTCTCTGCAACAAGGGATAGGGAGTCTAGCGCTGAGCGCTCGCAGCGGCTCGCTAGCCAAACTGTGAGAACATCGCAGGCCCGTGCTCGGGAATCTAGCGCTGAACGTGCGCAGCGTCTCAGTGATTTAAGGCAGCATGTCTCTGCAACAAGGGATAGGGATTCTAGCGCTGAGCGCTCGCAGAGGCTCGCTAGCCAAAGCGCGAGAACATCGCACGACCGAACCACACTCATAATTTCATCACAAGTTAAAATGTTTACCGCCCAACGAAGTGGGCACGGGTCAGCTAGTTATTTATATTTATAAACTCAAAAAAATATTTGTTAGCAAATATTGCAAACAATATTACAAAAAATTTAAAAGCTTAAAAATTGCCAAATGCCAAGTTATAAAATAAGCGTTTTAAAATAACTGCTAAAAAGTTTTAAAATAACTTAAAAAGATGGCACTATCGTAGAAGTGACGTCACAACTTTATATAATTTCATACTAGCGCCATACATTGTCTGTACCGCGCGACAAGGACGGGAATAATCCCCTCCAAAAACTTTAAAAGCTGTAGCTTCTCCATATTTCCACCGATTTTATAGATTTTTTCGCTTATCTCATTTCACTATGCCTTCTTTGAAATTACTTTATTTGTTCGAATATTTCTAATATTAATCATCATCCCTATTCTGAATAAATTCAATGCTCTTTCTAAAGGAGCACTTTGGAAGTAAACCAATCAAACATTATTCATGTAGGTCTGATTATTTTTGTGGCAGAAGACTTCATAGCAGCGTTTGTGGACAAACATTTATTCTACAACTAAAACACTTGTTGTAGAATAAAAGTTAGTGTACGATTATTTGACGTTTTTTTTATTATAAAAGTAACAAAAAAATAGTCTTTCATCATTCTCCTGCCCTTATCCCAATTTATTTGGGGTCGGCGCAACATATCTTTTTCTTCCATACTTCTCTATTAGACGTCATCTCGGTAGACACCCCCTTTCTAATCATATCATCATTCACACATTTCATCCATCGTTTTTCTGGTCTTCCCCTATGCTTATAGCCATCGACATTCATACTCAAAACTCTCCTCATGACATTTTCCTAAAATAGTCTTTCATGAATGATAATATAATCAGAAAAAAACATTAATGTGTTTTCCCAAGTCAAAAATGAGCATGAATGTACAGTCAACAAAAGAGATAAGTTTGCAGGATCGTCGGATATGGTTGAAGTTTACTAAGAAACCGATGGATGTTCACGAATAAAATTTAATCTTATTAATAGAAAACAAACAGCTCATTTATCAAATTAAATTTCAGTCGACAACATCCATCGGTTTCTTACTAAACTTCAACTATATCCGACGATCCTGCATACTTATCTCTTTTGTTGACTGTACACTTGTAAAAGCATTCGAACAGTATGCATGAGGGGATTTCCATAAAATTGAAAATGATTAAAGGAGAATAGGTACCTTATATTATACGTTAATAAAGGTATTCCCCTTTAATAATTTTACCTACTATAACACGTATGTTATAGATATAAGGTTTGGAATTCAATGAAAAGCTAATCCGTACTTGCATGTTATTTGGTGAATCCCCGATTCTTATGAAGTTATTTATGATTAGATTGCTACTTTGGGAAAGGTAATCCAAATTGTAGTATTTTGTCTAGTGTTGCTGGGGTAAACTTTGAATCGGCAAAATTTCTAGTTTTTACAATAAATATCAATTGATATATATTTAATTCTTGATTTATATCATGAGAATTATTCACTAATATATATCAGCAAACACTGCTTCACAGCTTAAAGCTTAATTCTTCTTTCTTGATACAATGAGCACAGAACCAGTCCAAGTAGATAGAGGTGCTTGGGGGAGGCCCATGTCCAGCAGTGGACGTCTTTCGGCTGAAATGATGATACTATGACAGTGATATAATTCTCCTACAAGTATCAATTAAATCTTTACTATATACTTACAAGTGTTTATCTTTTTTATTTCAGGTAGACTATTGAGCTGATGATGACGTGCCGTTTTGCAGTTTCGCATGCTCATAATCTCAGGCTAGGTGGCTTTCCGAATAACACTCCTATTGAATATTGTGATCTTTTATCTTATACAAATTTTTGCATACGGAATTGTTTGTTCATGTATAATGCATAATATATTTCTACATCTCTAATTTTGTGAAGCTTCCCTAGCTGTGACATACTTCTTATTTTGTAAAATCTTATTGTTTCTTCATTTGACAATTCTGACGGCTTTGTTCATCAAAGTGGCTTGTCATCAAATTCTGGGTCAAAAGTTTAAAAAAGTTGCAAACTGAAAATCAAGTGTGTTACACCAGTGTGGTGAATGTTCATTGTAGTCTTGTTGTTTTTATATATCTAGGTAAATTAAATGTTATATTTTACACGATGTGAGCAGCATTAATTTTAATGATATTAATATGGTTTATAAATGTCTACATTCTAAATAAAGGTAGTAGCGCTGTATCAGATGCAATAAGAGTGGTGTTTTATTGACGAAGTCCTGTCATGGACTTGACATGCATTAACAATAACTTGAGTTCATATTTCCTTTGCATGCCATCCAAATGTAGACATTTATGAAGACATCGCGATCATAATGTTATGTATATGCCATAATTACTTAATTCCGTCAATGTTAGAATTCCATATAATTATTTGAACAGCAATATTGTAACGATTTCGCAATGGAATGTCGTAAATCTGAGTAATGTATATGTAAATTTAAATATATAACTTATAATGAAATATATAATAATGAAGGGTCAACATAGTTATTTTTAATTCCACCGGAAAACGAGTTGCTTTATGAAATTTTCTGGCAGGAAACTTCTTATGTCCTAATTGTGACTTGTTTAGCAAATTCCCCAATAATAGAACTTTTATCTAGATATATTTAGGTAAGTACTTTATTCTGAGCCATGAGAATTTCATAAAGCAATGTAAATGAATTTGCTTAGGACTAATTGTTAGATAGTCTCACTAGATAATTTTTATAAAGCAAATGTGTATCTATGTAATAAAAATTGAAAATGATTCTAATATTTCGTTTTCTTGTGAGCCAGGTCTTATACGACTATAATAATGATTCTAATGACTATAATTCTGTAAATACATTTCTATTATAGTCGCGAATCATATTTTGATCAAGATACAACCTGACACTGACCTGCAAATTGCAAAAAAAAACGTAAGAAAAATTGAATTTCGCGGTCTACCACTGCGCATTCACCTTAATTACTTTGTTCACCTTTTTGTCATTTTTTATGATCCTATTATTAAGCCTCCGTTGTCCGTCCGTCCGTCTAAATTTTAGTTTAGTCCTGTCAAATTAATCAGCGCCTGACGTAAATAGGGATGAAGACGGGGTAAAGTAAACGAAATTCTATTTAGTCCGTCAGTTAGATTATCAAAAAATAATGGACACATATTTTTTCTTGTGTCAATCAACCAAAAAATTACAAAGATAAAGCGTGTCAAAGTTTGGGAGTGGGGGCTCGTGACGTCACTTGTAGGTAAAAATTGTACCAACACGTGATGTCATGCGACATTTCAAATCAATATATCTCTGTAATGTTTTGTTTATGTGAAAAAAGAAAAAATACGTGCCCAATACTTTTTAATAATCTACCTGATAGACGAAGAAAAAAAAGTTAGTCGTCACCCCTATTGACGTAATTTTAGGCAAGTTTTTAATCACGTCTAAACTTCTGGACTCCGCATCAAAGTTGCGACAAACAAATACGCGACAAATATTAGGGCGATAGTACGGTATTTCGACCATATTCAGTGGTGCGATAGCACATCAGCTCGTGTATCGTTTCTAAAGGAGCATACTTTGAAGGCGATAAAATGTGTAGGTATTATTGATATTTTCCTGGTACCTACTTTTTTGACAAGAGTAGTATGTTCTCGTCTCACATACGTCGTGACCAGTGCGTGTTGCTAGTGATAACGGAGCTGAAAATGTGGTCGCTCACAATGGGCCTTATTACAAGGCCTAAAGTCACTAAAAAAGGCAAAGGAGAGGGCTCTGCTTGGAGTTTCCTTGACGACGTGATCGAATCAGAAATTAAGAGATTCGCAGGAGGAGCAAGGTAACCGACATAACCCGAAGAATTGCCAACTTAAGTGGCAATAGGCAGGGCACATTGCTTACTTTAGCTATTAACCGTTATATAATCCTACTTTAACTATTATTGTAATACACAGCTCAGCATTAAAATCTGTGAATGAACAATAAATCACCCCTATTTTCCCACTTTTAGGGTAGGATTTTTTTCCAAATTTATATGCGTCCAACTTCGGGGTATACCTACCCTTTCCAATAAAAAAAGAATTATCAAAATCGGACTGCTCTGTAAAAAGTTATGCGTGATCATACATAAAAAAAAATACGCGTCGACTTGATAACCTCCTCCGTTTTTTCGTCGATTAAAAATACGGACGAGACAATGGCAAGCATTTTAAAAAACGTCAGGCATTTTATTGAAAAATACTAGGCAAAGGTAGGTAGGTACTTACTACTTAGGTACCTACCAATATACCGTAGCCAACTTTTATCGTTTTAGTTGGATGGGTTCTAGTAACAAGATTAGAGAATCGGAAGCGGTCTGACTGATTGCTCTATTCCGATCTAGAAAGTTTTCACATAAATTCTGTAGGTAGTTATCGCTAGTTTTCACGGTTCATGCTATGAAAACACATTTATTTTAAGATTTTACCCATAAAACTTCGTGAGAAGTGTTCTTTGCGCACAAACTGTAGGTAACCGTGAATGCAGCACAGTCGTGATTCTAGCGTAGAAATTTTCCGTAGGTAAGTAGGTTATCAAAAAAATCTGCAGTTTATTTAGATATTTATTTGATTTAAACGGCTTAAGAAACCAATTACTTACATAAATCAAAGTATATACAAATATTTACATAGGTATAAGTAAAGAAAATAGAAGTAAAAAAAAAGGCAGGAAAAGCTATTTTAGGTATTTTTATTTTGGATCGGAATCTGAATCATTTGGAAGCAAATAGGTAATCTATTGCTTCATAAGTTCGAAAAGTTTGTCTGCTCAACACGTAAATAACGCAACGAATGTTGTTGAACTGTCAAAATGAAACCGATTCCGATTCATAATGTGTAACGCAATTGCCCAGCGGGTTCAGAATCAAGTAGGTACCTACTGAATCCATGGTAACGGGTTGCGAGTCGATGTCCCAGCCACCCTATAGGTATCTATGTTACCTAGCTCGCGCGATCATCACGCATGATGTCTTGTATGAAAAACATTGTAGCCGTGATGTCGTTTATCCTTTTCAATGCCAAGCCGCTTGCCTTTGCAACAACGAAGCTGCTTTACAATTACGAGTTCGGAGTTTATCTTTGTTTCTAACGTCAATCCGGTACAGGCGTAAACTCCGAATTCTTCAGGTTGATCTAATAATCTAATTGGAACCTGCGGGGTAATTGTGTAACACACTATAACTCAACTAAACTAAAGCTCAACAACATTCATTGCGTTATTTACGTTGTTGAGCAGACAAATTTGTAGCGGTATCTACAACGCCAGATACGATCAACGCGTCATACTGACGTCATGCAAAATAGCAAAGATACAACGGCCCGATATGAATCATCGGGCCACCCAGACACAACACCCGTCTGGTCGGAGGATCCTCCCTTTTCTATAGAGTATGAGTGAGCTTTAGGTACTTACACCCTGTTCCTCTTACCTCTATAAATTCTTCGAACTTATGAAGCAATGGATGGATTGCACCTTTTATAATTAGGTAGATATTCAGATTGTGATTGAAAGTGCGTTGTGCAATTTATGGTGCTGATTTGCAAAAACTTAGCGCGCTATTTTTTTCTTTATCGAAGTTCATAGACTTTTGGCACACGCCTTCCGTTCCTGTGTTGTTCTTATGTCTTGGAACTGAAAAATAAGTACCAAAAAAACTCCATAGTTCACGCATCATTATCCCCGGGAGTATAATATAGCGTCGTACGATACTCCTAGATATATGCGCATATTTACCCGTAACCTCGTATGACTTCACCTAATCTATTGCTGCTTTTTGTAGTTTTATCATTTGTTTTTGTTTGTGTAGGGGTCAAAGGTCGAGGGAAGTCCCTAAATGCTAATAAGTAGGTACAAACATAGGTTTGTATTAGCATTTCAGTCAGTTCAGTTTAACCTTTTAACCGCCCGACTTTATATGAGTTGGCGTGCCCCCAGCGCCCGAACAAAAAAAAAAAAAAAACGAAAAATAAACGCCGATGAAACGAGCTGTGATGATGTAATAATAATTCAGATTAAACGAGCTGTGTTATTTTGTCGTATATATACGACCCTGGCGGAATGGACACGAAAATATTTGTCGGATTAATCCGACGTAAGCGGTTAAAAGGTTAAAGCATTTCTTAGGCGCGCTACACAATTTATTCAGCATAGCGCCCGGGCGGCAAAATCAAATATTATGTTATTAATAAATTATAACGTTGCTAAATTGAAGATTACAATTACTGTAACGTAGCATTACAACTGAATAGACTGGTATTATGTTTAGTCGGTTAACTAAGTCACGGGGTTTTTTTTTTACCTTTATTTAACTACCTAAACCTATGGAGTATAGAGTACCTATGTTCGGGAAAAAGCCGCTTGGCTTAGAATTGATCCGAGCCAACCCGAAAATGACGTAGAGAAATAGATGCCGAACGGAGTTTGTCGATTGGTACGGGCCGAAATAAAGCCGATTATCTATGTGTAGTAATTGCTTCGGGTCGGTTTTATTGTTCAACCTAGGTAGGTATACTGCCGAATGGAATGTTCGTACCTACCTCGGAAAAGTGTGTAGCACTGCTTAGAACCTTTATGGGTGGTATTAGTGGGCCTAGCATTCAGTTCAGCCTCGACTTATTGAAGATAGGTACAACCACAGAACAGATAAAGAGGTTAGAAGGGCCTTGTGGGCGGGGCAGGCGCGCCGCAGTTTTGAGCAGACGCTCGAATGTCGACCGAAATTTGATTCACCCGCTCACAATCGCTTTCTTGTTGTGACAGCGTCCGAAGTTCCGCGGAAAAAAACAATTATGCCGTCTTGCGCTATTATAACGTGTCGAAAAAGAAGCCAGGAGTGTAGTGTAGCCCGAGGAGGGATTTCTTTTCACCGGTAAGTCCAAAAACATTAAAATACGAGTGATATTTGTAATTATTAAAAAAGTATTATGTAGTTTGTAGACAAAAACGATAAAATCGCATTTAGGTGCAAAATTATACATTGCTTGCAATACATGGGTACGATCTTGCACGACGTGAGCGGTCGCGCAATGTATTGCGTTCCCTGCGAACGTCGCGTGCGTCGAGCCAAAGCTTGAATTCTGCGAAATCTATGCGCATCGATAGTGTTGTACCAAATTGTAAACAATGTCGATATTAAGTAAGTATGTGTGTACGAATGATTCTTTTCAGTAATATTATAATTAAAATAACTTTGTTTATTAACATTAATTATTGTTTATTGTGGATTATTAATTTAGTACCTAACTTAATGGGTTTTTCGTCTAATTAAAAAAAAAAATCGATTTCAGTAAACAGATTATTAGCCACATCGCGGGATACATAGCACACATTTTAATAAAGAAACTTGATTGTGACATTTGTGTTGGTGCTCTGTTCTCAAATGAAATAAATTCGGACCATAAATTTATAGTAGCAAAAGACAAAGGGGGTCTCTTGTATCCTTCTAAAGATCTAATACTGATCTGTACAACGTCCGAAGCAATTATTAAAATTTACACTGACAATCTACGAAACATTAACAAACATAATTATTTTGACAACTAAGATTTTGCGCAGCTTTGTCGGAACCGAATTATTTAGCAACATTAGCAATCATCTGGTTGGATTATATCCTACTGCGAGCCATGTTATATACCTAACTAAAGCTATAATCGGAAAATATATTAATGTAAGGTTGCATTTTATTTTGAAAAATTCAAATTTAAGAGATAGCAAGCGCATGTTACTTAATAAATACGTATTATTTCAGGGACAATGATAAAATAAACGTTGAAATTGAGTTTAATTATTGTTCAATATTAAAATATTCCTTTATTTTTTACTTGTGTCATTTATTTGCTTACTTACTTACTTTAGCCCAAATTATTGTTCAATATTAAAATATTTAAATTTCGCGGCAGTATCGGATGCTCCCCCTTAATTTGACATTAATATTTATATTTATTTAGGAAGTCCACATTATTCGTACCGTACCCGCAACTTAAAAGATCGCAAAACTTTAATTAACAAAATTACAGTAATTTTATCGATATATTTGATCGACCTTTTGGTCGCCGTAATAACATACATGAGAAATAAATTGCTGTGTGCGTGTACGTCAAACGCAGTGTTTGCGTTAGTGTGACAACCAATAGCAAACTCGCGATCTAAGTGCATGTGGTTTATTTGTGTGCGTAATGCGCGTACGTATTGATCTCTTGCTTGTAGTGGAGTGAAAGAGTGGGAGACATGCGGCGACACGCGTTCTAATACAAATCAGGAACTATTTCCTTTCTAACCTCTTTTATCTGTTCTGTGGGTACAACTTACGTAATTTAAGTGACTTACATATTATTCCTGAAACGTAGGGAAAGGTGAGGTCAATATAAGTTATTTTTACAAAATAAGTACTAAACCGCGCTATTTCGCCTCCGGAGTCCGGACTAATAATATTAAGCGCTTATTACTAAGCACATAAATTTTGCAGCTCGGTCCTCTTCCCTCAGATTTCGTGTGACTCGGATATATTAACATCATTTACTTAATATGCGCATACATAAAGTTCTTTAGTAAGTAGACAATATTTTCATGATAAAACACTGTATAAAACTGTACGGAAAATTGAGGCGAAAATGTTTTGGTACATGTAGAAGGTTTTCTTGATAGTGTTCATAGATAGATCCATATACCTAATGGTTTGGTAGATATGTTTCTGATAGTGACTGACTAGGATTCTCTGTAGGCACGTATATACCTATTTATATTTTTTGTGTGTAACTAAGTAGCTAAGTAGGTAGGTATGTTTAGGAGGTCCCCAGGATCTTGAAAGGGGATCGCATCCCAAAGTGCTTGTAAGTAACGAAAATATGAAACAGGTGAAACTATTCTCATGACTACACCTATTAACTTAATCCTCACCTGGAAGCGGATCGAAGACACGCGCACAATATTTTAATGGTGCACTCCCCAGACTCCCCACAAAACGTAACAAAACAATTACCAGGCTATTTGTTATTCACCCATCTCCCCTAAACATTTGTTTATTCAAGCCAGTTACACATACTGGCCAATGCCTCAAACCCGAGAATCTAAACCACCCCTAATACCTATCCATCACGCCTTCCCCAAATGGAACGCTTTTGGGATCGAATTTACGGGAGTACTCCATTACAAAGTGTAAACCCTAACGCGGCTGTAAGATATCGGCTCCTCAATTTTTGTAACACAAGGGTGCAGTCAAATTGCCAGCCGATAAGCATAGGGGAGCACGTAGGGTTGGACGAAGGTTGATGGAGGTAAACGTAGACGCAAAATCTAAAACGTAGAATCGTAGATAATATCGGCTCTCGGTTCCCTATCAGCGGAACCCTATGTAAATGATGTCTCACCAATTTTAAGGTGAGTATCTCTCTTTCAACCTTAGTAACTGGGTTTAGTACTAGGACCTCCTTTAACCCCTATAGATACAGGCGCGTTGTAAAACTGAAGTGAGGTGAGGTTACGAGCTGCGAAAGTCTTCAATATACTTTCCTTTTGCATTATTAAATTCAGTTGTGTTTATACTTTAGCCTTGAACATTCTGAATACATTAATCTACAAATCAACTGCGAACCTATTACAGTCGCCATCAAGAGAATGCATTCCCGACACCAGTCATTTTCATACAAACGAATACATGTTTTGCGAATTTGATCTTTATTAGTTACTAGAGTTGTCACACTGACATGGTCTCGTCGGCCGGACTGTATCTAAGTAGGTACCTACTAGAAAAACTTGAAAGTAGAGAAAGATACAACGCTTTAAATGGGGTTTGGTGACTATACTTTATTACAGTCTGTGTCTGTAAAACCCCTCCAAATAGCAATATTCTTTCACAGTTATTACTTTCGATATTCGAAATATTCATTCAGTGACTAATTGGCGGACCGGCAGTTGGGATTGAGTAAAATTTTATTACTCTTTGGTGCTGAAACAATCACAGATCAGATAGGTAGATAATTTTTTAAGGAAAAAATGATATTATAAAAGTGAACATATGATGTAAGTAAATTACTTTTATTATTTCTGCAGAAAAGCTTTTTAGTTAATAAAAATACAAAAGTTTTCCAATTATGCAGTCAACCTACGCTGCCCTCCAAAAGTTAGTTGACATGTTTCCACCACAACTAGATGGACTGACCCTGATGACACATTATGAATTAAATAAAAAAAAAAAAATTGGTAGTTCTAGGTGATTACCTAATTATTCTATGATAAGTCAAGGTAAATAAAAACGTTTTACCTAGTGTAATAAACAATAAAAAAAATATAGGTAAAAAAAAGTGTACAGATTTTTTATATATTTTTTATTGTTTATTATTTAAGGAACAAAACAAAATATAAACAGTAGAAACATCACAAAAACCTCAATAGGTCTGTCCGGATGTGACACACTTTTAAGTAATCTTAATACTAACGTAATCATTATAAACATAACACATACCTAGTTTATAAATAACTAGCTACACCCCGCGGATTTACTCGTATAAGTCTCGATCCCGTGGAAATATCGGGATAAAAAGTATCATTTATGTCCTTTCCTGGGACTCAAACTATCCCTATACCAAATTTCATCTAAATCGGTTCAGCGGTTTAAGCGTGGAGAGGTAACAGACAGACAGACACATTTTCGCATTTATAATATTAAGTACAACTGTACAAGTATGGAAGTATGGATTGTGAGGTAGCTAGTAAATAACAACTAAAATGTACAAACACATCACGCATACCGTCGATGCTAATTACTTATTAAATAAAATTTAAACCGGATGATGCATTTTAAAGAGAATCGAAGAATTTTTTGTATTTATTTTTAACCGACTTCAAAGAAAGGTTATCAATTTAGTAATCAGGTACTGTTTGTTATTTCCGATTGAGTTTTTGTTGGAACATCATCAATTAGAGTAGTGTTTTAGTTCAAACATTTGAAACTAAAACTTTAAATCACAATGTGGCATTTTAGCTGAAATGGAAAAATGTCAACAACTTTGATAGGACAATCTAGAGTCTAGACAAAATCAAACTGGTCGCTAATTTAATTTATATATTTTTTTATGACATTAGTTTTACTTTTTGTGGCTACAGTAACTCACACACTTGTTAAAATTATATAAAAATAATCTACTTTAACAATAGTTGTAAATATGTGAGCACCATGTATCTATCACATAATTGATTTACCTGTCATTGCTTTATTTTTAATTCTTTTTACCTTTTGTTGGCAGACTAATTTTTATTCTAGATGCATCGTCTTCACATATAATTATATAATTAATGTACCTATACAGAACTTGTAAAACATTTTAAAAGAGTAACGGTGGAGTTTCTTGCCCATTCTTCTCCATACGAAAACTACCTTTTGGAATGGGCGACTAGAATCAATTGTTTTTACTATAATTTTTGACGTTCAAAAGTGCCTTTACTGTGCCTAATTGAAATAAATGATTTGACTTTGATAGAGGAGATAGGCTAGAACCTAAAAAATCCACGAGGCTCTTTTTATACCGCAGAACTATGACTTTCACGTGGGGGCACAGCTCCATACAATAAAAGGAAGGAGACTACAAGGAGAGGGTCTGGTTACGGTCGTAGTTATCGTGCAACAAACTGCGCCGGCCTAACAATGCGACTTGCTTATCATGCTACTTGTAGTAGGAACAGATTTAGATATACCTAAAGTTGCCACTGCTTCAGACTGTTTCTAGTTTACTTCCTTTTCACGCTTATGGTTAGAGAAAAATGTGGCCTATAGTAACAAATTCTAAGTCAAATCATTTATTCCAAATAGGTAAATAAAAGGCACTTTGAACGTCAGAATATACAAAAAAAATTATTGATTCTAGTCGCCCTTTTTATAATGTAGTTTCGTATGTAGAAGAATGGCCAAGAAACTGCACCATTACTCGTTTAAAAATGTTTTACAATACTTTGTATACCTACTCCCTATATAATTATAAGTATGTGAAGACGATGCACCTAGAATAAAATTACTACATGGTGCTCTCATATTCACAAATACTTATTGTAAAATTAGACGATTTTTCTACAATTTTAACAAGTAACTAAGTAAACATTTTGTGTGTGAGTTAAAAGTAGATAACCACTGAATGTAAAGTAAGTACCTAAATGTTATCAAAATTATAAAATTAAATTAGCAACCAGTTTGATTTTGTCTATACTAGATTGTCATATGGAGCAGGACCAGCGCTAATGCTTGACTTAGTTTTTATAGTATGAAAGAATTGATGGATAAAAAATATTGACATTATATTCTGACATTAATGTACAGACGCCAGCACATCAAGCTACCCGAAACTGTAAAATTTTCCCAATCAACTTTGAACCTTATGTTTTAGCGATAAAGTTGAAAATCTATTTTAAAAAATCGACAGATTGTAGTAGCTTGATGTGCTGGCGTCTGTACCTACTTAATTATAATTACCCTGTAACGTTAAATTTTTGCATGCTATGTTTTAGATATCTTAGCTAAACATGTTTGTGCTACTCTGACCTATGCTTAACACCATTGTATACCATGTTTAACGCAAATAAATTATTTTATTATTATTAAAAAACAAATGAGCATAGCTGATACCTTTCCAAAAGCAAATGTCTATCATATAGACATATCAACAGCCAATAAATAACACAAAAAGGGTTTACCAAGTGAACCTACTTATTCCCATAGGTTGCTCTCTAGCGTGGCCTAACTTATTGTCTGACTGCCCAACATATTACGAGTACGTGCCCGAATATCTAAATGCGTCGGGGGCATCGGTAAAGCAGTAAATTCTCATTACAGGTCTGGCCGCGGTGGGCCATCGAATGCTATGCTAATTTAACATACACGTCCCAGTCGGCCTGAACAAGGCGAATGTGAGCGTACCGTGAAATGTTACTACTGATCTGAAAATCTTCGTATCAGTTGCAACGTTTTGATAGTAGGGAAGAGTTGTTTGCATGTCTGTAGGTAAGGTCTATTTAGTCTGTCGTTGGTGGAGTTTCAAAACTTTGCTATAGAAGCAAAAACTTTCCAGCTAAGTAGTGTACACATCAACCGCTAAATGGCGTCTCATAGACCGCTAATTATTATGAATACGGTTTTTTTTAAAAGCACCAAGCTTGACAAGATAATTTATTGGTAACTAGCAGTGCCCCGCGGTTTCACCCGCATAAGTGTCGATCCTGCGGGAATATCGGGATAAAAAGTATCCTATGTATTATTCTGATGTACGAGTATAAACTATAATATTACTGTAAAGTTTCATCAAAATCCGTTGAGTGGTTTTTGCGTGAAAAAACAACAAACATCCTTCTATCCATCCTCACAAACTTTCGCGTTTTTATTAATCATATTAGTAGGATATTAGGTATAAGAAAAGGCACATTCTAGCATGCACATTTTCCAAATTAAGCCTGCCGGCCATACTACTACAGTAGAAAACGACTGGGTACGCCTAAAATTACTAGAATAGATTCTAGGTCCAGGCCAAATCCATTTGACCTAAGTCATCGCTAGATGCTAGATTTTTTGAAAACCATGTCGTCGTGGATTGTTTACCGTGTGTGCCTTACGGATCAAATACCGAGCTTCGGAGCAAATTTTATAGCTGTAGCCGAAATATTTTAATCCAAGCCGGAATTGTTACTATTTCCGTCAACCTGGTAATTTTCAGCACATCAATATGTTATATGAGGGTTATTTTATTTACGATTCGAATTCTAGGTGTAAAATTTTGTAAAAATGTAAATAAATACTCCGGGCAAGGAATGAGGGAGAAAAATTAAAACAATTACCTTTATTAATCGTTTATTCAAAGAAGTAGGCACCTACTACTTATAGTATTTTTATCTCACAAAGCGACGCGCGCTTTACTTGTGGTAAGACGCTGTAATGTGTGCATGAAGACGTAGACGTAGTAGCGTCAGCACTTAACACACACACACACCGCACAAACTTCCGACTTCGCCAACGTCTCGGTCGGTACTAAGAGCTCCTGCAGTCCTGCGCTTACACACGCATTCACAGCGTATTTGTAGGTACACTTGGTAACCAGAAGTAAAGCGCGCGTCGCTTATTGAGATAAAATACTGTAGTAAAAATTGGTAATACACAAATCTCCTGTCAAACTGCAGTACAGTTTGTCGGCACCTAAAGTGTGTTTTTCAATATTTTGTAAGTACAATTTTATTTTACATAACTAAGTAGCGAAAGCTGTTACTGACTGAAGCACGTATACAGACGTAAAACTTCATTGAAACTGCATTTCCCATTTCCATTGCAAAATTTTCATTTTGTGCCAAACATAAAGTAACATGGAATGTGACGGTACGAGTATCTTCTTTTATTACCACGCAGGTAGATTCGGTAGAATGGGGGTAGTTTTGAAAATAAATTCCGTACGGAATATTCGCAACAAAGTTCAGTGCGGTAAATAGAAATGTAACAGAGAGCTCGTGGCATACAAAACATAAAGTAATTTGAACGTGGCCTGTGCGAGTGTCCGAGAGTTCTTAATCAATAGGTGAACACTGTACCCAGCTACAAATTAATTATCGATGTTTAATTACGTGGTCGTGTTGGGTTTATACTTGGTATTAATTGGTAAGGGATTTTAGACGAACAGTTTTATGTGGGTTAAGTTTTAAATGAGTAGTGTGTGTGAAATGTAGACTTTTGACATGGACAATAAGTTGGAGGAGACCTGTAGGTACCCGAGAAGGGGTTTCTATCCGTAAGATATGAAATAAAATATTACTTTAAAAAAATACATAAGTAGGCATGTAAAAAAAAACAGAAACTACAACTGAAAAAACTAGAACTTTGTAAATCTAGGTGAAGTAAATTTTGTACGGATAAGAAATTAAAAGGCTTTTTTTGTGCCTACATACTTATTTATTTATCCATTTATTTCAGGCATCAAGGCCCATATAAAACACATACAATACAATATTAATATAACTTAAAAATACTATAAATACATACAACATTATAATTACACTAAAAACTAAACTAAACACGAAGTGTCTGCGTTGTGTTTCGCTGACTGGTGTCATGTAGCCGGCCACGAAACCGGCGGTACACAACACCCTTCGGCCAGAACTCTTCCTTGAGGAACTTATATACTGACTGGGGCTAATGGCCTTTTTTATCACCAAAGGATAAATTCCAGGTATCTTTTCTGGAAGACAATCTCATTCAAATTCTGTATTTGAACCTATCGGGTTAATAGGGATGACGACTAACTTTTTTTTCTTCGTCTATCAGGTAGATTATTAAAAAGTATTGGGCACGTATTTTTTCTTTTTTCACATAATCAAAACATTACAGAGATATATTGATTTGAAATGTCGCATGACGTCACGTGTTGGTACAATTTTTACCTACACGTGACGTCACGAGCCCCCACTCCTAAACTTTGACACGCTTTATCTTTGTAATTTTTTGGTTGATTGACACAAGAAAAAATATATTGTGTCCATTATTTTTTGATAATCTAACTGACGGACTAAAGTTTACCTCGTCGTCATCCCTATTGTGCTTGGTCGAAATTACGTCGTTGAAATAAAAATAGATAGGGAGTCAGGGACCCAATCAGTAGATTTACTCATTCTAGCCGTACTTACCTAGTAACAGATCGCTACAAAATGTAGAAATAAGTTCAAATCTTCAAGCTTTCCGAACAAATACCAGCGGCTCAGTTCACAAACAAACCTTGAAGGATAAAAGTATCATGCAATCTAATTGAATAGCTAATAAACAAAGTGTCTAAGTTTCCTGCCGCGCAATAAATAATAGATAAATTAAATGGCCGAGAGCCGGGCAAAACAGAATTAAAACTTTCCGGGAGGTTTCACGTAAATCACAGTTGGCTGATTTATATTTCACGCACCTTGTCGAGTATCGCCCCGTCGAGCTCTAGCGTGTAAAGGCCTGCGCAGACGAGGGACAATTTGTACGCGGACAAATTGTCCGCAACGATAGAACGTATGGAAATCTATGCAGTAACGCACACGAAGGACGAGTAGACTGCTGGGATTTCCATACATTCTATCGTTGCGGACAATTTGTCCGCGTACAAATTGTCCCTCGTCTGCGCAGGCCTTAATTCTATGAACGGACTCTGACATCGTGTGTGCTCTGTGCTCCCTTGTTAGATTAAAGTATCTTGTTCTTCATATTTCTCTGGGAATCCCTCTATAATTTGTATGTAACAATCAATGTTGTTTTATAGATAACCTATGATTTATTCTGTAAAGTGATCATGCTGAGTGGATTGAGCATCGGCACCGGCTTTAAAAGTTTTAAATTTTGAATGAAACATTCAAAGTCAAACTCAAAGCATTTATTTCAATTAAACCAATTTATAGGCACTTTTGAATTGTAAAGGGATCGGTTAGTCAGAATGATGAAGTTAGTTGCCTATTCAAAAGCATAGTATGTTCTTATGGAGAAGAACAGGTAAGAAACCCGAATAACCCTACCGGAGTCCGGCGTCAATCAGCCTGCTGTGTTTCGTCGATGCGTGGGAGTTCCAGTGCCTTAGGCATCTTTTGGGCACGTTCGTTCCATCATGGACCTTATCCATCGCTTTCCATCAGGCGGGATCGATACTGTTTAGGTACGACTGGCACTCCTTTGACAGTCATAGGCACTGCCGTCCTAGCTGACTGTCTAATTTACCATGATACCTATGAGCTATTTCATAATATATGATATACCTAGCTTCCGCGTATTCGCCCGCGTGGTATGTCGATAAAATGTAGCCTATATTCAAGGGTTCAAAGTATCCCCATACCAAATTTCATCAAAATCTGTCCAGCCGTTTCGGAGATTTTTTAAAGTTTTTATAAGTACCTTATATACTTTCATATGCATTTAGTAAAAAGCTGTTATTTCAAAAATGTTCTTAACTAAATTTTTAGACCTTTGTATCCTGCTTATGCGTACGAAGTTTTATTAAAATTGGTTGATTCATTTAGAAAAACAAGGGCTTGAAAGTTTGTATGAAATGCCGTACGTCGTAAACGTAAGGTTTAATTTAACCCAAAAGATTTCAGACACGTCTTTACGAAATCAATGCTATCGGTCTTCAAATTTTTCCTATTGGATGGCTGTTTACCCATGCGTACTTCCGGAGATAGAGAGTCGGATTTATGACACCTTCCTTCGTGCTTCGCGATCATCGCACGACACATTCGCTTACCTCCCTTTTGTAGATATACATACCTACGTGTAGAAAAGGTTTTAGATTAATGATGAAAACGGCGAATTTTTTCAATGATTGCATGCCTTAAGGTAGATTGTATAGGGATAACAATTTTGTAAACACTTTTATTTTATGAACCTACTTTCTTCGCAAGTAAACGATTATGACATTATAATCATGAGTACCTACACTTCTACATTGGTAGTACATACAAATCACACAGCTAACAAATAATCATCCCTTCCTGAACTAAAGTAAAATCACGAATGTTCCTACTTACAAATGAATTTTCACTGTCAAATCACTAAAATGGCCTCACAATTACTTTAGCCCTCGAATCCAGTGATGAGAAAATCGCTGAGTTTGCATAGAGTTGGGGTAGACATAATATTTCTGAGTGGGTTGCACATTCCCAGGCAAATCTGCCAGGTTTGAATATAAAATGAATGAAGGTTAAGTTACTTATACAAATGGGAAAACTTCCTGAACTCGCCTTTGATATGGAGTTCTAGTATCTTATAATAGAAATGGATACTTACCTTTGACATATTTCGTTTTATATTTTCTATTTGAGACGATTTAATTTAGGACGACTAAGTTTTTAGCTTCTTCTCAAAAGTTTTAGCTTTGACGGTAATTAGATTTGTAGAAAGATTTCTATTATAAGTTTGCGAAGTAAAGACTTTATTTTCGAACATAAATAGAAAATCCATTTCAAGTATTTTTAGTACCTGACTGTATACATGTTAAAAATAGGTAATGTAGAATTTGTGTTTTCAAGACTTATAATTTTATTAAAGATCATAAAGTCACTTCAACGTCAATCGTTCTAAAACGCCTGAACAATGAAGTACTTATCGCATTTCCCGACAATACACCCAATTTCCCGCTTTCGCTCCAATCGTGATTGCATAATTTTCTTTTATTTATCATCGTCTACGAAAAAAAGAAACAACGGAGGCAGTGGCGAGCGCTTATTCAGCCACCATTAGCGGGCCGCCCGGCGAGGAGCCGACAAGTCAATAAATCATTTCTCGGCATCGGCATCTCTTATCGATTCTATTCAATAGCGATTTATTCGCTCGACGCTTAATCGCCGCTTTTCAAATATGGGTAGGTATTAGGCACCTAAGTAAAGTCTGGGAGAATAAAACCTTGCTTGTAATTCTGTCGGCTATATTGATGTATGAGAATGTGTTATGTAAATTTGGTCTAAGCATAAGATAACCTAATGAGTTGTGTTTTTCTAGAACCTATTCACAATAATCAAAAATGTTTCCACAGCTGTGATACAGGCCTCCTCTCTGTGATGTCTGTGTGTGCCGTAATCCACCACGCGGGCCCAGTTCATGTTGGTAAATGTCACATATCTTCAAATTTTCAGTTCTAGGACATGCCGGTTTCCTCACGATGTTTTCTTTCACCGTTTTGAGAACAGTTAAATAATTTACACAAAGTAAAGCGACTGTCAGGGTTCGATCCCACGACCTATAATAACGCGGCCGTTACCACTACGGCACCTATTCAGAATAAGAAAGTTTATCTGACGATTCAGCTTACCTTCTATATTAAAATCTTTCGTCTCTACATTTTGCTTTTAAGAAATAAGTTTTACATATTTTATATTTATTAACAAAATACACTCTTGTACCGGACTTGAAATTACTTCTTTTAAAACACTTAAACAGAGAGGTTCAGGTTGATTACATTATTCTTTCATCAAGGGCGAAAAAAATCTCTATTAGGTACATTTTCTAGGAAAGAAGCAACATGATAATGCAGAAGAAATTCTTGTGCTTTTTAAGAAAAATGTAGTAAGTTATTAACATTATTTCATGGAGCTATTTACCAAGCTATTAAAAGTCAATTTATTAATAGGGAATAGGAAAATTATGTAGTCTACGATATAAAAATTAAGCACGAGAATTGGCGCTCTTGTGTAATTTAGTATCACATTTTTATACAAGCTATTGATATTATAATTTCCTACAGAATCTATTTCAGTAGGTTCTATAAGTTTATCCAACACAGGGACATCTAAACCTTTGAAAATAGCGCTATATGTATGCACAAGACTCTTACTTTCACATTTCCATAATGGAATCCATGGAACCTCACCGTGACTTTTATTGCCCAATTCTGTTATCGGCGCTTTCGGTGCAGTCTGGGCAGTCAACCCCTTACCAACCAACGTAGATAGGTATAAGAGAAGAGCGAGTGGTGAAAATATTAGCCATTCATAAGGGTTGCCTTATACCACCAGTACCTACATGAGCTCTTCTCATATCTAGTCGTTACCTACACGAGCTAAGGTAAACTTGTGTCCTGAATAATGTAGAATGACCATAAAAATTTACATTTTTGACATATCGCACTGCTAACACAAGACTGTATCAACTCAAAAATTTATTTCTCACACAATACCTACTATATTAACTCCAAATTTGGAAAATACTTGATAACCTGCAATCTTTGAAGTTACTCATAATTAAAGAAACCCCTTAATTTAATCACTAATTTTAAAACAGTGTTCACTTTTTACAATCATTAACAGGAAACGAGTAATCAGTTTTCCATCATTTCTGAAAAAAAGCTTCATTTTGAGTTCATACAGTCTTGTGTTAGCAGTGCGATATGCTCAAATCCTCGCAATTTTTTAGGTCTCAAACTGACGTTGACCATTCAAAGTCAAAGTCAAAGTCAAATCATTTATTTCAATTAGGCACAGTAAAGGCACTTTTGAACGTCAAAAATTATAGTAAAAACAATTGATTCTAGTCGCCCATAATTCCAAAAGGTAGTTTTCGTATGGAGAAGAATGGGCAAGAAACTCCACCGTTACTCTTTTAAAATGTTTTACAAGTTCTGTATAGGTACATTAATTATAATAATTATATGTGAAGACGATGCATCTAGAATAAAAATTAGTCTGCCTACACAGGGTGACTTGTAATTCAACGTAAATACTCCTTCTAGGACGTGATAGTGTCATCCCTTTGCAACATTTAAGCACCCTATAAGTATAGGCCAGGCGAAACTTCAAAGGATTCTAGAAAATACACGTTTGTTTCTGAAAATTTCCAAAAATTCGTATAAAACCTCAAATTGAATGGCCATAAATGCAGTATGGTATATTTTATAGTGAATGTAGATTTTCGGCTAGGCTTTAAGGGATACTTAAATATTGCAACGGTGTCACACAATCGGGTAGATAGAAAACTAACTCATAAGTCACACAAACAAGGTTTTCCAACATAAGTGGAAAGTGAACTATTCAAAAACCATTAAAGTTTGTTGCGCTAGATGTGACTAGGGATTGTATTGGATATGCATAAAGTTCCACATGGATGCTGCTCAGGTACCTACGCTCCGGGGAGCGAGTTGCATTCGCAAGTAATATTTGAAATTTTACTACAAATGTTCCGGAATAGCGCTTTGAGCATATTTTGTTATTAGGTAGGATTTAGATCCACGATATGCTTGGAAATTGTTCAGTCTAAGTGATGTTGTAAGAGTAATAAAATTTCTATGTCAGAAAGATGTTATTTTCAGGAGTCTGGTTTATCTTAAACACACCTAATTGGCAAATTGTGTACTAAGGTACACCCCTACCTTACCCTGTGAGGAATTCAGGCGTGATTTTATAACTTCATAAGTAATAAAACTTTGATCTATTTTCTTCAATCTATGTCTGGCTTAGCGCTTTTTGGATTACCTAGTAGGTAGGTACTTAGGTATCTAAGTTTCACCAAGCGAAGTAAGTTCACTTTCACTTTAAATCATTCTTAGAATATATGTATATTTTTTTTTTTTTTTTTTTTTGTGGATGGGAAATCATCTAATGACTCCTCCCGCTCTGGGTGGAGCGAAAGGGAGTGTCAGACTCTTACTGACTAAAACCCACCCGTGTTCCTTCCTTAGCCCTTTATGTTCCGGGGCAGCGGTAACCCTTTCGGACGATCCCGCTACCCCGGCAGGCTTCGGCCCTGGCGGGCCCCTTCCTTATTGCTGACATCTCTTTGAGGCGCGCGTGGAACACATACGCGCCGTCCGGCACGGGCCTGGTCCTGATCGGACGGAGAGCTACCCATTACTCTCCGTCCGCAGGCCCGCGCCTACGGTGGCCGGGAGTCGTCACGCGGCTCCCGACGCCCGTAGCGTCTCCCGCGGCGGCTGAGGCGTGCGGCTCTCTCCCTGAGCCGTCCCGCCACCTCCTTCGCTAGCATGACTGCTTCGCAGAAGGAGGTGACCGCCTCCCACTCCCTCTCGCCCCGGACCATGGCTTGAACCAGGGCCGGACGCGAGAGGTCGCCGCCGTTGCCGATCGCCTCTACGAGGACACGGCGGTGCTCCGCCCAAGCGGGGCAGACCTCCACCGTATGCTCCACCGTGTCCTCTGGGCATATATGTATATTCAGGTCAGATGTCTTTATCATTACATTACCAGCCTGGCTTTATCTAAAAAGGCAAGGGCCATTTATTTTTCTTCAGTTCCTTTATTAAAAAAAACGTAACGTAAATTTACTAGTAGGTGCTATCTACACCTATTTACATCTAAGCTCCATAGAAATTAGTTAGCCATTGAAAACATTGTGTAAATCAATATTAGGCACCAATTTCCGCTAGTTCAGTATTTCAGTCCCGCTAACCAGCGAGCAACTAACCAAATCTGAATTTATTGCTTTGCGTCGCAGCAAAGAACGCCAATCGATCACCTAGTATCTGGTAATCGGATCTTTTTCCCGCATGTCTCGATACATAACGTTTTGCGGTGTGACAGAGGGTTTCCTTAAATAATCGCTCCACATTTATATCTACTTTCACTGTAACTTTTTGGATATTAAAACTCTGCTGAACTCTTGAAAGCAGCAGCATAAAGATAAGTTGGTATAGCTAGATTTTCTGGCCATTTTAGAATGAAACGTCGCATAAACATACCTCGAGATTTTAATTGTACAAAATCAAGGGTTTCCTCATAAATTGCTTCAATATGACAACACCATGGATTCAGCACAATATGATTCTGAACCCCACTGTGTTGAAATTTTACGTCGGTAATTTAAAAAATCTCTGTTCATTCATTTTGTTGTTTTTGTTCATTTTGTTACAGGTTGCGCGTCCATGTAACTGCCTCCCTGTATACCTGAATAACAATATCTTGCCATCTGAAAATGTATCTAATTACCATTTCTTTATACACATGTCTAATGAAAGGGGCATAAAATCATCTGCCTAGTCTTTTCCCAACTATCTTTGGTTCGGCTTCCAGTCAAACTAGATGCAGCTGTAGAACAATATTTTACATGGAGCGACTGCCTATCTTGCCTCCACAACCCAGTTACTGGATAACACAATATCCCTTATATTATTACCACATACAGTAATCTATTCGTTCATATAAACTGTCAATATAATCTGAACAATAAACAAACGCTAACTGGATTAACTCTGCCTAATCCAATATGCGTGGTGGCAGCTTTAGGTATTATTTACATTAACTACATATTGGAAACATGATGTGGGAACAAAATTATAATACTCAGTGCCTACAGTGTACAGTTAGACATAATATAATAGTCTTGTTCAATTTTATATAACACCACGTCGCGTCGCATCGCCCGCTTGCGCTATAACATCTTTTTCGCTTAGCGTTTTTTCTAACTTTTTACTCGGCCCCTGAAGATCATAGCGTTATGTTAAATCCCTTATAACCTTTTTCAAGAATGAAGTTGTCAAAGCAAAATGTATTTTTTTTTATACGACTGGTAGTTCCAAAGTTTAGCGCGTTCAAACAAACAAACAAACTCTTTAGCTTCGTTAAATTAGCATTGATTTAATTAAGAGAAATTACTTGATAAATAATGATTTTCGAGTACATCCCAATCTTCGTCAGGAAACACAAATACTAAAGTTACCAATTAAAATAATGTATTTGCCAGTGTAAATTAAATGTACAATTTTATCTCTACTTTACTTAAAACAACGTGAAATACACTCTCATTACCCTTTCCTTTTATGTAAAAATAATTAAACTTGCAAAAGCTTTACTGCATCTCATTTTGAGCGTTAACGAAAATTAAACGTTCCGTCGCATTATTCGACTACGAGCAATATTAAATTCCATATGTATCATCGCGTACCGGATTATATTAATAAATTTAATTCGTTCATAATTTTTTGCTTTATTACATTCACTTTGCTGTCAGGAATTACACCGAGCGGTATTAATACCCACCGGTCCAATTTTCATTTTCGCAGCGTCGTCGTGGGGTGTCGCGACAAAATTGCTTTACAATATAATTACAGAGTACTATTGTTCAGGAATCCTGGCTGCGCTTCGATTTACATTCGGAACGAGACAAAAGTACAAATTGCCCGATAGTTTTATTAGTGATGAAATTGTATTGTTAGGATTCAGTGAAATTCTGGCCAAAATAAATTAAACTTTTAATTTTTCCTGCAATGCTGGCCAAACGACACGAAAATATTATATTTCTACGTCCTTTATCATTTGGCAATACGTAAAAGAAGATTATTCGTTATAGAAGATTAGCTAATATGACAATTTTATTTTAAAATCCCGTAATTAATACAGACAGTATGACTGCAAACAATAATTAAGTATATATATTTCTGCATAAAATTTTCCATATCTCAATATTTTGGAGGCTTGGCTCTATAATCTGAATAGTAACACCAAGTGAAAGTGTGCTCTATTCCACAAACACCAAACTGTTTTCGTGAAATCCATAAAATCCGATTAAGCAAATGTGAGATCTAGAAAATTACCATATATATTCGCACACTGTCGCCAAATAAATAGATATTACCATAACGTGCATTATTTAAGACGAACTAACAACCGTTTGTGATCTGAACTGTGAATGAACTGCTCGCTAACTTTCCATGGTGAAATAGGAGGATAATTTATTATCATGAACTTCTTCCTTTCTACACTTCTTCGTTGTTTTTATATAGTTTGAGTCCAGTAGGTGGCCTCGTTGATTAGGGCATCTGCATCAGTGGTATTCTATATTTATTATAGGTCATCCGAGGTGCATGTAACGGACAGTTAGTACACTCCAGCAAGTGGGGCATAGTCTGATCAGAAGCACCGCACTCTCACTCAAGGAACCTAATATCGAAATAATTCATGAGCACACGTATTGAACTATTTCGATAGGTTCCTTGAGTTGGTCTGGTGGCCCTATAGACGTTCACAGATGGACATAAGCCTCTCCCAATACTTGAGGAGCTCAGAATCCTGGAAGCTCTAGCTCTGAGTCCTCCATGTGCTGATGACAGTCTGTCCTGAGGTATTTTGTTGGTAATAACTAATTCAACATAATATATATCTCCGCATTTCGGAGACAACGTATCCGGGAGATTTTACTCGGAAAATGACATCCCCGGACTATATTTAGTTATACATCATGATAAGAAATAAGAAGCCAGCAGGAAACTGTCAACGAGGACTCGATTATTGACATAAGTCTACCTATGACATTAACCTGTTTTTTTTTTGCTACAGTTTAAAAAAGACTGTTCCATTTAACTGCCATCTGTTATATTATACTGGACCATACCCTGCTGCATGTAGATCGGAAATGTTTGTCCACTTTTAGGTAGGTTTTAAAAAGAACAACACAGTTTGGTTTCACTAAAGATCTTTATTTCTTATAATACAAATAACGTTATTTACAATAAGTTTAATATCGTTACAATATCTTAACCTAATAGTATTTTACACAGTACTATGTCATCACTGCTAATTTATGGTTTACTCGTAGTTCAATAACATTTCTGGGTAGGTACTTACTTGACGGAATTAACTTATAAGATGAAAATGTGTCTTATTTTCTCATGTTATATGTATGACACGTATATTTTGTTCATTCGCTCGTAATTATTTACATTTATTATCAAGTTTTTGTGGATTGAAGTATATTCCAGAAAAACGTACGCATTTTATTGACGATTTTTTTATTTTTATTAAAGTATTTCCGAATTTTTCGTCACGTTTTTCTTTCCGAATTTCATCTTTTTCAACTTTACCATTGTATATTTTTCTTTGTTACATTTTACAGGGTCTTCTAAAACTTGCTAATACCAAATAATTTATAATATTGCGGTCACGAAATAATACGAATATTAAACTAAGCGAATGAAGATGTAGAGAAGTGATAAAATAGTAGGATAATTACAACAGAAATTAATTTATGTATATAATATAATTCACCTACATTATTTGTATAGTTTTCAATGCAGAGATGTAACAATAGAACTGGTTTATTGTTCTCGAACAGTTATAGTGGATAGAAAGCGATACAGAGGACGACACTAAGTAGGTTCTTATGACGTCAGACCTGATCGTGAACCTAGAATTAAAAGAACATGCTAATAGACGGAAGCGGAAAAGTAACTACCTCAGTTTTAAATATGTTAGTATTCAAGCAAAATTGTATAGAAAAAGATAATAATTGGTTATTTTTATTTACAAAAAAAGAAACTAATAAACAACCATTGGCACGACATGAATAACAAGTTCCTTAGTTGTACATCTCGGTGAAGGATTTGGTTTCAATAATAAATCGATCGTTGCATCAACTACTTATGTATTCATATTTAATCCTAATATAATTTGTATCAATTGTATATACACGGCACATATTTTGTTAAATATAACAACACTATTCAAACGAAAAATACGTCAGTGCTTTTAAATATTTACACAATACTTATTATAATAAAATAAGGTACTTCAAACCATTACATTTAAAAACAGAGTTATACACAAACATAATAAAAGACAATTTTGTTTTGAATGAACACTTAAAGCTTTTTGTCTTTCTATGCAGTACAATATAAATTATCTTGAGTAGGTATATGTTTTATAAAGATGAAATCGTCTACTTTTCATTATCTAGTTTAGCTCGACGTGAATGTAATTTCAAATGCAAGTCACTTCACTGCCATTCAAAATAAAATTATCATGCCCTCGAAAATAATCGCTTAAGTTCATTTGCTAATTTATTAATGTTATAATAATTAACAGTTTCACTTCTATATTAAATCACTTTTCGCTTACTTTTCTGTTCACTAGTGCATCGTTTCAAGCATGTCGATTGTAGCTACAATCACAAGCCTTCGGTGCGCTTGCATACAAACTCCCAATCAGGAATGTCCGTGTAGCCGCTTACCGATCGGGTTTGTCTAGTTTATTCCTTCTAGAACGTAAAGTTCGTGTATTGTGCTAATGTTTGATGCGTTATAAGTGTGCTAGTATGTCGATCTCTGAAGGTGGTTGTGTGTGTGTGTCGTTGAGTGCGGGGGAGCCCGACACGGTGACGATGACGGGTTGTGAGTCTGTGTGTACTATGGTGACGAGATGTTCGTCTGGGTCTTTCTCCTGTTCGGGTTTGGGTAAAGCTTCGATGGTGTTGTCGCCGTATTTGAGGTCTATTGGCGTGATGGTGGGCAGGTTGTCCGTGACGACGACGGGGGGGTCGACGCGGGGGGCGCGGTAGGATGGCGGCCCGCTGTACTCGGAGCCGCACCACGCTGCGCCCGTTGATCCTCTGCTGGGGACATGGAAACAATAGGTGAACATTGTGAATAGTCGTAGAAGGTAGATGTTTTTCCTATTTGATTTGCTCAATAGTAGGTATTCAATTCCTACACATGCAGTAACTTTTTAGATTCCAACTTTAGTTTCGCAAAAGTAAATTGACTCTCACACATAAACACTGTTCTCAGTTTCAATCCATTCGTTTCTATTTCCTCCACCACTTTAAAACAAACGTAAAACAATGTGTTTTACCGTCCACATCGGACGTTCGTATTTGATAACAGATCGATATATTTTCGTTTCAATAAGGAAAGGCACTTGAAGACGAAACAATCTGGCGATAGGTTTCAGATGGGACGGTTGTATTGACTTTGCTCCTACCTGACTAGACTGGCGGAATTTGATCTGTAGGTCGGCGGAGGCGACACGGCGGGCGCACTTCTGTCTAACAGAAGTAACCTGGAATTAAAAATAGTGGTCAGTTTGAAAAATGGATGAAAATTGCACTATTTGTTATAGACTGCGTCTATTTACCTTCTAGTAATATCGAATTCAAACTAGGCTGACCTGAAACCTCGTGTAGTGATGCATTAGAAGCCCATCGACGCCGGATATTTTGTACAGAGGCGTGTACACTATTCTGACGTGATGCACGTCATGTGCCATTAGGGTAGTATGCACGCCTCTATACAAAATTATAATACACGACACGTCAGCCTAGTGTGAATCTGGCCTTATACAAAGGTACTGCATCTGATCCTTATATTGCGGTATGTGTCCTCTGTACTGTTCAAGTACTAACACGTAAAGAGCACGTGAGCACTTTAGAAAGTGAAGAAAGATATCAAAACCTGTATCTTCTATCTATAGAATATAATAAAAAAGAAATGCTGTTCGCTCGCTGTTTTGTGTTTTAATAAAATGTTCGAAATATTTGAATAAGATATTTAAGGAAAGATTTTTTTTAATTTGCCTGTAGAATTGGAAATCCCGGAAAATGTGAAGTGCTTTTTTCTATGGGATTTTTGTTTGAATTAAAATTGAAATTTGGACAATGTTTGTTAGGTCAGCTAGTTAGATTTAAACAAGATCTAATATGATGAAGTGACAATTTAAGCCTTGTTTTGTTTTGTGAGTTTGCAAAAGAAAACATATTTTATGCATAGTCTATCCTAGTAATTAGTAATGATATTAAAATGTGTCGTAGGTCAGCGGGGTAATTGACAACACCAATGGCTTTCATTTTGGCAGTTCTACTACATTTATTGCGTTATTTACGTTGTTGAGCAGACCAATTTTTTGAACATGTGAAGATTGCTTCAATATCCTTCAAGTTCAATGTAACACTAACGGCCATTTTTAGACCCAGATAATGTTTGACACGAATGAAAGTATTGCATAATGTGCAACTTATTACATGATCTATGGTTAAGCGGATCCTCAACGGTCAAGCTTAGATTCTGATTGAAAGTATGTTACGCAATTAGGGTGCTGATTGTTAGAAGTAAAATTCAATTAGAGTTCCTAAAATTCTCTATAAGAGCTCAACTGTGACTAATGAGACACAATTACTTTTTCTATTGTTATAAATCAAATTTTGATTTTCCCACAGAGGCTGCGGTAGGAGTTAAGTGTTTGTCATTTTCCTTTTAGCTTTTCATTAATGGAGGTTTTTGTTGTGATGGTAACCTATACCGCATTATTATATTTAAATTTATGAAATTGTACTTCACAATTTTGCTGAAAGGTCAAACTAAGTACTTGTGAATTTTAAACACGTGTAAGAACAATATGTTTCAAAGAAAATTAAATCATAAGTTGTAATTACTGATTAGAGAAAAACTTTAAATGTCTTCACATAACTCAGAAGGATTCTACTCCCCATCCACTTCAGGATGGGCAGTTATGTCCTATAGAAGGACATTACCTGTCCATTCTTTAACAACGATCTGCTTGTCAAATCTTGGACCACATGGACTTGCACGTGGTCCAAGATTTGACATGCCAAACCCCACGAAAATACATGCCATATCTATAGGTACTTATATGGTATGTGTGCCATATACTTATATGGCATGTGTGGGGCATATGTGGGGTTTCCTTTGAATTTGCAAACTTTCCTTACAGGTGGGGAAGGACCTCTGTTTTCTTTCATAACTCTCTATGTTGTGTCATGTGTTTTTTGCTCAGCGTAAGTTCAAATGTTCAGACATTCAAAAGGTTTAATAAAAGCCAGCATTAGAGAAAGCGAGGGATCTTTGCTACTAACCTGAGCCCATACCCAAGCATTGAGACCTTCGTATATTCAGCCATTTAGGACACCAGCTCTTGGTGGCAAACAAAGAAGAAAATTTCTACAAACCTAAATCTATATTCTTGCATTGAGGCCTGACAGCTGACAGGTCTTAAAGCGGAGCTGGGACTGCCTTCAAAGTTTCTTCTATTTTGCCTTCTAGGACACCAGACCTCGTTACTACGAAATTAAAAGGAGAATATTGATACATACCTTACAGTTTGTGTTTTAGGAGACCAGGTTTTGGCCTAAACAGAAAGCCCAGGATAGCACAGGCAATTTTACAACCCGAAGATTTAGTAGCGTACTAGATTTTCAACTCTCGGTGTTGAGCGGAGGATTGAGAATCCAACACAGTGCATCCTAGTACGTCAAAAGAACACACTTTTGGATTTTCAACTCTCGCCGCTAAACAGTGCAATGATTATCCAGTGCGCGAAAAAAATGCCTGTGTTAAAAAATCACTCCTGGGTACGAGGGCTAAGAGTCGGGGGGATTTTGACACCAACCTGAGTCTATATTCTTGCATTGAGGCTTGATAGGTGGGGGGTGGCGGCCTGTAGTGGAACTCAGGGTAGAGCATGGCCGCGTAGGGGTGGTGCGGTCGCGCGTAGCTCGGGGGCAGCCGAGGCACGAGACGCCGGCACGAGGCACGGCGCAGTCCTAGCAAGGCGCATGGGGCGTCACGCGCTCCTAACCGCCACGCCAGCCCCGCCGCCGTTACTAACACTACTCCTATACCTGGGAACAAAGAACATCATAAATATCTACTGGTGTAGTGCTACCAGCCTCGTCGTCTCAATGCGCATATGAGCAGGCTAGGTAGGCACGGTCACCATAAGTGATAAGTAATCATCGTCGTCGGATATAGTTGAAGTTTAGTGAGAAACTGATGGATGTTTTCCAATAAAATTAATTTAATTTATAGAAAACAAACAATTAATTTATCAAATGAAATATTCGAGAACATCAATCGGTTTCTTACTAAACTTCAACATTACCCGACGACCCTGGTTACTTATTTCTTTTGGTGACTATACATACTGCAGGATATTTGCCAAAAACTTCCAGACGTTACACTGTGTTAGTAGATTATATACTACTACTAGAAGGCGTATGTAATGTCTAAGAGTTTATTGATATTTACTACATATTTAGATCCGCACGAAATTGTTTCGTTTTGTCTAGGAAATAATGCCAAGACTATTCAGAAAACTTTATAAGTGTTCTATCTCTCTCTATCTCTTATTTTTACCGTCATTTTTACTCATCCTCCATAGAAAAGGGAGGATGATCCTCCGACCAGACGGGTGTTGTCTGGCGGGCAACTGCCCGATGATTCATGTCGGGCCGTTGTAAATATGCTAGTTTCGTGGTAAACTCTGCTTGCGAGATGCAGGATTTTGCGTGACGTCAGTTTGACGCGTAGTTCGCATGTGGCGTTGTAGATACCGCTACAGTAATCTTGGTTCGAGTGCAGTTTGACCTTTGAGGAACCACATAACCGTACGTCATTTTATTATAATGAGTTGCAAACGTGCAATACTATCATTTGGGTCAAACATTATCTGGGTTTAAAAAGTCGCAGAGCGTAGTGTTTCATAAGTTCGCTGTATATTATTAGCCTTAGCATTATGGACGCTAAATAATTTGCATAGATAGACTTAAAACTGTGTCGCGTGGACCGAATACATTTTATTTGAAACGGTTACTGGTGAAAAACATAACATAACATCACGCCAGTAATTCTCCACAGGGTTAGGCACAGGTGTACCCTTAGTAGGTACAGTCAACAAAAGAGATAAGTATGCAGGATCGTTGAAGTTCATTAAGAAACCGATGGATGTTCTCGAATAAAATGTAATTTCAGTCTACAACATCCATCGGTTTCTTACTAAACTTCAACTATAGGTACCGAACGATCCTGCATACTTATCTCTTTTGTTGACTGTACAACCCCAGTTATTTTAAAACTCCATGTAATAGGGGCGAGCCTATTGTCTTCAACCTGCAAAAATTCAGACTCCGGGCTGCTTCTGAGAAACTTCTGATAACACAATAACACTGTGCCCGACCTGGGAATCGAACTTAGGACTTTATACTCAGCAGTAGCGCTTGTGACGACTAGACCAATGAGGCTTAGGCTTTATTAAAAATATAATAACTACGTAATATTTAAAATAACCCTCTCCCTCCTACAGAGAGGACTCCTGTGTCCCAGCAGTGGGAACGTTATAGGCTGATTATGTTACGTTTGTAATATTAATAATAGTACCGAAATATAGGCAGGAATTGCCTCAACGACTTCCTAATTTGTGATTGTTTGAAGATTGTTCCTTGACATAATCTGATAAGGTTACCTACATGTTTCCTTTTTATGATAGGTACTCAGTATTTGTTAAGTTTATGTGAGAATTTTATGAAAAAATATTGTAATCGTTGAGATTTTTTAGCAACACTAATTTCCGAAGCTGCATTCTTATGCAAATAACTCGTGAAGCGTCAATCTTACCTTGACTATTGTATACAGGAGCTCCTGTATATACACAATGCCCTGAGGCAGCTGATGGCACAAAATTCAAGACCATAATATACCTAAGTATATTCGACCTTGTAAACGCGTGACCACCCTAAGGCCCTTTGTACACTGTACGGTTTCTTTACGGTACGGTGTATAACCGCGCCGTAGAAAAAACGTGTCAACAAGCTTCCATAGTGATCTATACAACACTGACAACCGTGCCTATATACGGCGAAAGTGATAAAGCATAACTTTTATGGCAAGAAAAATGTGTGTTTAAAAAGGTCCTAACATTTAGGTCATAAAACGACAAGGTCGATTTGCCTATGTGACAGTTAAATAGTTTCACCCTTGGTGAAGTTTCAATTTACTGGGCATTGTTGTCAAAAGACAACAACAACGACAACAACACGACAACAACAACAACGACTATACCAACCGTCTAGATAGATGTCGCAGAACTTGAATGAAGTTTGAAGATCATACTGTCCAAGTCTCAAATCGTTTGTTTACAAGAACAATAACACGTGATACCTTCATAAATATTTTGAAAACTTATCAATCAATGCGCGCCAGATGTCACCTTACCAATGGATATTAAAGATATAGCTGTCAGAAATTAGCCACAGATAATAACAGCAACTGACGCTCCAGCAACTGTTGTTAATTACTTTCGTGCTCGCGATCACGAACAATATGTTCCGGTGCGCCACTGACTTTGTACGTGGTGGGGTTTCATTAATTTTAACGAACAATAAAGCAGACTTAACGAAGGAGCCATAATTAAATTGAAAATAAAATTTTCAGAAATCGATAATTAAGTGAATAGACAACCAAACAAAGTGCATTTTATGGTGTTTTAAAAAGAGAGCGTGTAATGTATTAGAAATATTGAAAACAAAAGCTATACGGAAAAAAGCGCGGGAAACTTCAAACATGGCGAATGCGTTCTTTTTGAAAACTAAACGTGACATTATTGGCAAAAGAAACCTTGCGAAGCAAAAAAAAAAAAAGAAATGGCTATACCCGCTTAATTTTACTTCGGAATTTGGAATCATAAGCAGCTCTTTTTAAATTATTTCCACGAGTTCCAATTCCAAACGGATGTATCACTATTAATTTAGTCAGCGGTGGTCGATAAGCGCCTTATGCTAAAACAGTAGGTAGGTTGTAGGTACAGATGCGTGAAGCTTCGCCGATGGCGCGTCGCTGGTGAGTGACGCGTACAAATTGGCCCGTCGGCACAACAATAGATCGGTTGCCTGTAACAATATCATCTGTCCCTAACGCTAATGAAAATCCAATTAATTCTACTCTAAAACTCATTAGAAGTTTAATTGAAAACTCCAGCGGCGATGTGAATGATGTAATGAGATTTCGGCCGGACTTGTTATTGTCATATGCATAGCGAATAGCAAATGAGCCACCGCAGATTGTTTCACGGTTAATTACGTCAGTTATGATGTCAGCCGTGTGAAACAGTTTCGGTCATATTTATGAATATTAGAACGTGGACATTAAATTTTATGCACATCTGCAGGCACGGATGAATCTCGCCTGCTTTCGTTTCGTCGGTTCGCTCATCGGACCGGATAATTTAAATCAGCTATGAAGAAAAAAACGCTTTAGCATGAAATGAGTTCCGAACTGTTAAACGATCAAAGACTTTGATTACAAAGGGTTTCGTTCAAATCAGCGAATACAACGGTGCAATGTTATTTTTATAATCGGCAAAGACGTAATATGAAGTGAGCTAATTTATTGATTTTGTGACCGAGCTATCATTTTTTGTTAAGGCTAACCTTCAGATATTTTGACACTTAATTTAGATGGATTGAGTTTATTTTGGTTATACTTGTCCCGATAGGATAGCTATTCATCTTGAACCTATAGGATGAAGATTATTGAAGAGACATTTTTCGTACTAAGATAAATCTGTCTAACTAGATACACACTCTTTTAAAACAAAGTAATGTAATGTTTGGGCACCTTATCAAAGGCTTCTTTCTTTCTTATTTCCTTCGTAAAAGACCTTACCTATCATGAGTAGGAGTAATGTGAGCGGGGCTCGAGGGTGGGGCCTGAGGGCCCCAAGTACAGCGCCGGCGGCCACCAGACAGGCCCCTACCACGCCGAGGAACAGCACACAGAGCCGCAGCGGGGGTCTGCCACAACAGGACTTGGGTGCGTTCCCTTCACCCTCGGAACAGGCGTAGGCCGCGCCTCTGCCTGATCTGGAAGTAAAAAGGAAAGTAATTTAATATCTAGCCTCTGGTATCGTCAGCACAGAATTTGAAAGGGAGATCTTTGGTGTTCTCAGGTATAGATCCGGTTCAGCAGCGAATACGGTTTTGGTACCAAATTGGAGATGTTCGATCAGTGATCGAATATCATAGTTGCGTCACTTTGTTTATGTACTATTGCTACCACCTCTGGCATAGCTTCCTTTCGTATTTTACCGTAAGCATTGGCACAAACAGGCGCTTTTACATTGTGTAAATTTTTCATCACCACTGCTTTCAAAACTGTGAAGGAAAACATCGTGAGGAAACCGGCATGTCCTAGAACCAAAAATTCGAAGACATGTGACATCTACCAACCCGCACTGGGCCCGCGTGGTGGATTACGGCCCACTTCCTCTCACAGAGAGGAGTCCTGTGTCCCAGCAGTGGGAACATTGTAGGCTGATTATGTATGATTATGATGTATTGGCACAGCAATACTTCGTAGGTACAAAAAAAAAATCTTTACATTTATCTACTAATAATAAAGCATAAGAGTGTTTGTTTGTTTGAACGCTCTAATCTCTGGAACTACCAGTCGGATTTAAAAATATTTTTGATAGCCCAATTCTTGAGGATAGCTTTACCTAAGCTATTTAATATCACGCTAAGACCCTTAGGCGCTGAGCAAAAAGTAGTAATAGCGCGGGCAGGTGATGCGATGTGACAGGGTGAGTCGGGGATCAAAAAATTTCACGCGGACAAAGTCGCGGACAGAAGTTAGTCGATTTTATTTTTTGTGTTTATGTTCATTTTTGCGTCTTGTTCACCGCAAATATACGTATTTTCTTTCTTTCTTTATAAGATACGTGTAATCCTTTCATGATGCTTACAACAAAGCTTCACGGGTTATTAACCGGATAATATGGTAAACTGACGGTATGAGATGAGATAGTAGGTACTCAATTAATAGTCACTCCAATCCTTTTCGAATTACCAGCATGATAGGTATTCAAGTAGAGGCTTTAAGAGTTCCATTTGAGCTGAAAGTGAGGGAATACCATTGTAATGATAGCTTCATAACGTGAAGCCCCATCCACGTCGGGGCGTATAAACTTTTTACAACAAAAGCGCTCATTTATATTTTATATACTGCAAAAAGTCACATTAAATAGCACCGTGCAAATTCAGACCCCTTTTTTACGAGCTTTCCGTTTATTTCAGCTAAAAAGTTACAAAATCAGGGCAGCTGAGGCATAATTTCTTATGGAAAAAGTGTTTTTACATGCGTAGCGGTTGCCATAAAAATTAATTACGGGGAAACTAGATTTTTCGTAATGGCAGCCAGGTGAGGTGACATTTAATCTTTCTAAAATTTTAAATTTAACTATGCTGTTAAAGTAACGTTCGAATAAAGTGGAAAACATTCGTTAAGAAAATTCATTTCCCGTTTTATGGCATGGCCATCTTGAATTTTAAGAGACTGAACTAGTGATGAAATCCTGACTGTGCGATGGGAGTTTATGTGGCCGAAGGTACCTGTATTAAAATTCAAACTTAGCCTGATTTGAAATTTCGGCTTTTTTGTGGTTTCGTTTTGGTTCATAAATACAGTAGAGAGACTCATGTCAGACTTAGGTATAAATACAGACCACCATATCTGTCGATAGTTTCGACGTCCTTCTCATCCCGAAAGCATTTGTTTCTAAAGAATTGATTAAAAAAAAACAAGCTTATCTATGAACAAGTTTGGCTGCTAAAAAAATAACCTAATCTTAGCCACTGTTAAAAATAAACCTAAACAAAAAATATACCTGGTTCTCTGTCACCTGCAATACTTATTTTTAATGAAGGCTCCGTTGATTGTTACTCTCATAATTAAAATCATGAAAGTGCTTGATTTCCCTTTTCGAGCTTTTTAATAGCGTTAATGCCGACGCATTTTTAATGCTGACGGAAAATTCGTATTAACAAAACCTCTTTTGTAGTCTATATAATTATGATGCTAGTAAGCAAGCAAAGAATTACGTGCAAATTAACTTCAATAAGTCAACTGTTTTTGATATACCTACCTACCTAGGTACTGAAACTGTCAAAACAGTTGACTTAGTAAAATCCACAGCGAGTCGACTTGATTTAAATTAAGTATATCTTATCATACATCAAATTCATGTAAAAAGGGCTAAACAAGAAAGCAATCTTGTCAACTTCTTAAGTAAAACAAAAGACGCAAGCAATATTAAACGCAAACAATCTGAAGGGAAGCTACTTATACAGCGATATTGTTGCGGACTTGCGGCTTGTTCGAGGACTACGAGGCTTGCTCCGCCGCGGCTTCTAAATAACCCTATTATTGCTCATTCAACGTTTGTACAGCCTTTATCTTCTAGTTAACGCAACCGGCAACAGAAACGTAGCTCTAGCTATACCGACCTGCTAGTGCTGTGCAAGTGTTTTCGATAATATACTAAACAGTGTACTTAACGCTTCTACTAAGTAGTCGTGTTTCGGGGAAGCGTAAAGCCTGGCTTTAGGTTGAATGGAAACTATAGTTTGACGAACTACTTCAACGCTTCCAATAAAAGCGCTTCAAATATCTATTATCGATCTAGAAGTCTCTGTGATGATTAAATATAACTTATTGTTTGTTTGTTAGATATTGCTGTTAGTCCCTGCTGGTCCAACTTATACTTTTTCCAGACCATTTATGTCCATCTGACTAAAATACATAAAAAACTACGTTTACTAATTCGCGATCTTGGCTGAGAGTTGTCTTTGTTCCGAGAGACTTCTTTGTTCCGCCAGACATCACACCTAAGATTGGCACTTCCAGCCGTCTACCGCTTCAGCTTGGATATCTGCCAGCAATGTCAATGACTTCAACAGTTTCTTGAAGATTTCGATAGAAACATCCTTATTTCGTGCAATCACGCCAGCGGTGGCCCGGTAGTATCGGCCCTGACTTACGTGTTGTAGCTCCTGAGTTCGAGCCCAGACAGGCACTTTACTTTGTGTATTTAATTTCATCACCACTGTTGCACTGCTCTCAAAACGGTGAAGCAAAACATCGTGAGGAAAACCGGTATGTCCTATAACCAAAAATTCGAAGACATGTGACATCCATCAACGCGCACTGGGCCCGCGTGGTGGATTATGGCCCACTCCCTCTCACAGAGAGGAGGCCTGTGTCCCAGCAGTGGGAAAACTATACGCTGAATGCTATTAGGCTTTGCCAAAAGGTTGTCTAAATCTAAATAAAGACCCTAGTTTAGTTTGTCATTAGCTGGTAACATCACTAAATAGTGCGGGTCGTCATGAACGCGGTAACTGGCTCGCGTCGCCTTGCATTATGCATGGCGGTAACAGCCGTGTTCTCACATGATATGAGGCTTACTGACTTTAAACCACCATTAAACCAGTGACGACCCACTATCTAGGTCCCCATTACTGAAATTAGATTGGACTTTTTGTTATAACTTTCGACCAAGAGGCTGAAAGTATGCATTTTGTTTGGAAAAGTATTCTCAGGCGATTGTTTTTTTTTTTATATGTATAAGTAGGTTACGGCTTTTCATTATCTAATTAAAACTTTGGCTTGGTGCGATACAACAAGTACCTAACTTGATGTTTGTTTGTTTTGTTCTAAAAATCTGTCTAAATGTGTATATTTTCCTTTGAGGCTGACGTGGAGCTGAGCTGCTGAGCAGGGCAGTTAGGTATGTAAATTACACTCCTGTACCTACGCCAAATGCGGGCTCTCCACCAATTAGCCCTAGCTTGAACACGGTTACACTGCCCTTTATACGCTAATGGACTTTTTATGTTTCCTGACATTTTTCAACACCACTGCACACTTTTTACTTTTTTAAAGGCACACCCAGGAATTGGACATCATAAATTAATTCGGAGCTCTTCCCCTACATTCGTGCTATACTATCTAAGCGGCTACTTAATTTGCCTATGGTAATACTTTCAAAAGCATGTCCATCTTTACATAATGACTTCGCATCAACTCTAAATCCATCTTTTGTGTGTTTGTTCATATTAACGACCGCCATTGAGAGCGATCACAGCTGAATGCACACGAGTTTGTCGACCCCACATTGTCTGACCCCTAAAGGAAGAGGGTTCTTATAATGTTAATAGCTAATAGCGACGCACATACAGATAAAAGTTCACTTTTATCTCTGTCACGCTTCACAATTTCACAAACGAACTTTTGAACCCATTCATACATTAAGCATTCGTAACTCCTATTGATCCGTAGTCAAATAGGCATTAATTTCTATTTAACAAAAACAATCGAGGCCAACAGAAACCTACGAAAAGCCAACATCAGTATTCAGTCGGCGTGATTTGACTTACTTAAGAATGGAAAGCCGAGCTGTCAAAGGCAAAACATTTTATCTTTTCCAGTGCAGTGGTCCTAATAGATCCGTCTCTCAAGTGTAAAAGTAATAAGACTGGAACGTTCTCATTGGTAAAATTTCGTATAAAGCAAGCGGTGCGATAGTTGTCGGGCGGTACGGACCACAGACATTTTGATAAATTACTATTGGTAGATACAATAACATTCATTCCGTCGCTCGCGCGGTTCTCTTCTGTTTTTTTTAATTCGACTAGTCATCGTCGACCTCGCCGCAGAGTTCGATGAAAAACAAGTTTTCCATTTCTAGTTCGCTGGATAAGACCTTTCATAGCATCCGAGTTTTTATTGAAGCTCACGGATGTATTATAATAAATTATGGTATATTTCAAGCTCATTTTCCTATCGGAGTCGTTTATCCGCCCGATAGCATCGCAGTAGTGGGATGAAATGAAAAAGTTCGCGTGCCAGATGAGATAGGTTGTAACATGGCAATACAATAAAGTGCATCGAATGACGCCATGTGTGCCGGAGGTCGGCTCGATAAGCGGGAAAGAGATGACTCACTAGTTTATGTCCGTTGTAATAGCCCTCGCCACGCGATACGGGAATACTCGCTATAGTAGGTAGTGTAATTATGTGCGGAGTTTTATCACTTTTACAACCTTTATGTGCGTCGGAAAATGTTGTTACGGTTTTGAAATGTCGCAATCACAACTCACAACGCATTGTGAGTTGTTTCTGTGTGCTGTTTCATCATACATAAATGACCTGACTTCCCATTACATTAGTGTGTACGTAATCAGATATTATGCGTTAGTGCAAATTAATAATTCTACGCCGTATTATCAAAGGACGAAAGACTCATTACGTCAACTAGGTACTTGCGCATATTATTGTCTCACGTTTTCAAGATTACATCAAGTTACACAGTAACTGTAAGGACAACGCAGATTAACATTGTCTTGTACTTAAGCCACATTAGGCCTCGAACACTTACTGACATAATTCCACCGCCAGACATGGCGCTGAGTGTGTTATGCGCATATAAACCCGCATCTCGTCTCGAGTGGTGTGCTTCGGAGCGCGAAATTTATGTCGTTAATAAGGGCTAGGAGGGTTAATTAGCTGATTTATGTTGCCCATATTGCGGTGCGCACTCCGGATTATGACCCTCTGGCATTGACAGTTTAATAGCCTCTCCATATAACACGGCTATGAGTCGTCACGGAGGGCAATTACGATGAACAAAGATTCGGCAGTGATGCGTGACGAACCGGGATAGATTCGAAGAGATTTCTTGATTGAACGAGTAAGTGGGCGTTCGAAAAACAGTGTTGATTTTTTTTAAAGTTGGTTCCTAACTACTACAGAACAACTTTTGCTGTGCGCCGATTAAGTAAGACGAATTGAGGAGAAACTGCGATGATCATGTCGAACTGTGCTTGTAATAGAAGCAACATGCGCAATTAACTTGTTAGTCTTTCAAAATATCCGTAGCATTTATTTAAAAGAAGCATACATATCACATAAGTATACGAATGTATAGCTTAGCTGCTCTCTGAATTGGTATCAATAATATTGAAGAATGAGTAACTTTAACCTTTGTCAAAACCCCAAGAGTGTAAGAGACATGACCCAGGATGGATAGGTAAGTATACCCTTTAGGTACGTTAGTAGGTTTTGTTAGTATTGACTATTGACTCCTAAAAATAATTAAAAGCGTGGTAACTATCCAAATAAAATCGCATCATGTCTGCGCAAAGCAAATATCACATATTTGCGTTATGACGTGACACGACGCGCGACGTCAAGCAAGTAATGCCACAATATGATCGCCTTGCGTGCCATAAAAATGGCAATTTTGTGAACAAACAACCGTAGCCCCTCGGCAAGCCAGACTGGATGAGCCACGGTCCATCAAACTTGGAACGTATGAAACCTAATAATCATCGCTGGCATAGATTGTACTGGAAATGGTACGTTGGTTGTTTGTTTCTTAAAAATGTTAGGTGAAATCTGTTTCTAGGTATGGGAACAAGCTTGAATCTGAAAGATATTGTGAGTTGGCAACTGTACCCAGATGTTTTTAATTTTAGATTTACCTAGTTGGAAGAAACTGATACATACCTAACTAAAAGCTTATGATGATCGTCTGGACTTTTTTGCAACTACGCTCAAAACTTTTAGCAACTTCTCTGAACGATTCAGAGGCAAGTAATACTTTGACAAAAACAACCCATTCATTCGATACATCGACCTTATCTAACACCTTACCCTTGCCTATCGCTTCTGGTAATCCTAGATTCCTACAGCTACATACTGCAATCCGTACTACGCTCGGCCGGCTATCGCGACGTCTGTCATTCCCGGCCCACATCCTGTGGGTGACTGGGTGCGGTGTGCCGGGTGCTCCACCAAGCGTGCCTAGCTCAAACATATCGCACCCTGCTGCCAGCTATTTGACATTTGATTCGACGTCGATATTGCAACACTCTGCTATCTGGTAAGCTTTGAGGCAAATAAATGGTTGTAGGTTAGAAACTGTCTGTTTTTCGTTTGCATAGTAGTAGATAACTGTTTTATTGGGTCATGTGGTGGTTTTCAAATAGTTTATTGTCTAGTTTGCTGATTTTCTACTTTCAGTCCTCCAATTGCTTAGCATAACACGAGTTTTTTTGATGCCTTTAGGAAGAGTGACAAAGCCTACTTATTATTAATTATTTAAATTATCATCACTATTTTAGGGTTCTCTCAGCTCCGAAATCACTCACTAAATACACAAAAAGTAAGTTTCACAAAACCATCTAACGTTAAAGATATCGCTTTTTCAACACCGAACAAAAAATCCATCAAGCCTTCGTGATCAAGCCTATATAACTCACACAGACACATCCCTAGTAGACACCTATTCATGTAGCTATTGCGTTTCACTTGCTTTACTCACACACAGCAAATACCAACAACAAAGTAGGCATCGATTTACCGATTACACGTGTACGGGGTCCATGGCTCCGTGCATCGCATCGCCGATGATATTCAATGGAATTACCGAGAATGGTCCCTTTGTGAAAACCTAGCACCGGCGGAACAGATAGGGTACTCTACTCCACTATCTCGAATTCTCGGGAGATGGGCTCTGATCTAGTTTAAGTACACATCGTAGCTGTGTGTGTGGTTGACTTTTGTATAGCAGCAGGTTTATTTAGACAAAATTCGTCACGCTTGCAAAAATGTGCTGTAGATGGCAGCAAATACTAAAAAGCATCATTTATTATTTTTTACAGCGTAAACACATTTCGAATCATAGCCAACGAAATGCGAGTACAGAACAAAAAACAACTGTCAAAAACTAACAATACGCTATCCACATTTGCACAGTGTTAGGGATCCAATAAATGGTTATTTAAAAAGCGGCTGCCGTTCAAAATTCATATATTATTTCTAAAATGTTTTAAAACGAAGTGAAGCTTTGCGGTTATGAAACTTTTCTATTCATTGAAGCCGATATTAATGAGAAAAGTGCTTAATATTTTAACACGATGAAACGATCCATATTTTATAGAAAACGATCGCGTTTTCTAACCGGGTAATTAAACCCGAGAGGATATTAAGTGTGTAGGTTGCTAAAATGAGTGACGACCGATTGAACACCGGCGTACCATCGAATTGCAAATATACGTGTAATATTATTAGGTACCGCTTATTAAGCAAGATTATTAAATAGGCAATCATTTGGAAACAATTGGGGGTTGGGAATTAGCTCTGAATAATTAGATATCCTTGTTTATTGGATCCAATAATGTAGTACATATATAACTGTTATGTAATATTAACCCATTCCCTTGTAGATTACACAAATCATGATGCTAATCAATGGTTTCGACTAGTTTGACAGTAGAAATAGATATTCTGTAGTTTAACACTACGAAAACGTAATAAATATGGCTATTCGGAGAAAGTACCTATTCTCGACAAAATACCAACGTCAATACCTACACGTCAGCCTTAGGTCGACAACAATGTTCGAGGCTTTAACGAACATAAACCACTAGTTCACACGGCCTTCAGTAAAGTACATAATCCCCGAAGGAAACTTTTTGTTCTAGTTGTGATAGTGGGTGTATACATACGAGGAAGAGGAAGCATAAGATCACGACTTGGACGCTCCGTTCACACGCGTGTTCGCACTATTAGCAACGAGTCATTTGCGTTGTCGCTACTGGATGTAAAAGCACCTTAATTGATCCAGCTATTTCCTATGTTGCTTAAGGATGTGTAGATCTGCATTCTCGATTTGCTGCTGTTGTTTTGTGTGAAGTACAATTTGATTTACTGTGGGATAAGATCTCATCTAGTACTGTTATCTTCTTCTACTTTCGAAAAACCTTAATTGGATTTGAGACAATCTGAAGGCCCGTAATTAAAAACGTTTAAAGTCTAGTCGCAATCTCATCTCTTGTCAAAATGTAGGGAAATTAGAGATATTTTTGACAGATTAAGACTAAGATCAGACCGTGGACGTTCTTAAAATTAGAAGAATTATTGCCCGTCTGTTGACATCTAGTTTTCGTACACTTTTGCGAACTACAGAAGTGTACGAAAAATTTTACCTTAAGTATTTTACTATAAAATTTTAACATAGTTTAAAGTACACAAACATTTGTACGTCATGTCAAATTTACAGTACGATAATTAGCAGCTTTTTCGATGAAACACTACAAATCGATAGAAACATTACAATCGACACTTTACAATATAAATCGATAGTTCATGTAAAACAAATAATAATATCTGGAGAACAATGAACTGTTATTTATGATTTCACTGCTACACGTTCCGCTCCAGAGAGTTTATTTATTATTTTATAATAGGCCACTAGTTATATTGTGCCCTATTCGCTTTATTCTCGTATATCGAACAGTAATAATATTTGTAAGAATGTGGCACTAACGTTCTTATTGTTCATAAATGTCAGAAAGTGAATTGAAAGGCTTTATTTAGCTGAAAGGTAAGACGTAGAGGAAGAAGACTTTTTACGACGCTTGGGAAACATTTTCTAGTGGAAATGTTTACATTCCAACGTCTAGAGCAGCCTAGCATTTGGCTCAGGAACCTATAAAATTATAAGTTCAAATGCTAATTATTTATTTTATTTATTTATTAAAATTTTATGCATATGTAAAAAAAAACAATGTTCGAAGGCGGACTTATAACTAAGGCATTTTATACCAGCAAAGACAAAACTTGAAAAAGAATAAATACTAATACATAGATACATACATATTACGAAAATAAACATTGTCAGGAGAAATAACGATAGGTAGAGGAGAAAACGAATAATTAGTGCACATGCTTAAAACATTTCCTCAAAACTTGTAATGGCACCAGCACCATTACTGTGTATTTACGACTAGGTATACATTGCGGTCACTTACTAATAGGTAAATGGACGACTACACGATGTAGCTAGAGTCTGTATTTCGCAGCCCTTTAGGAAACCAAGATATCCCAGAGCTCTCAAGTTAAACTATTTAGAAGCTCTCGTTTCAAAATAACTCAGTTTTTCAATCCGTGAAAGGAGGACAAACATTAATACCACAGTAATACCTACTAAAATAGCCGCTAAATTCCGACAGCAATCGCCAAGACATGGCCCGTCACCGTGATTAATACTTCTCTTTGTTTTGCTTTCTCGGTAAATATTTACTCATAACAACCACATTTTTATTGTGGTTGCTGACAATCACCGTGTAATTCAAAGAAAATATGACATCTATGACAAGGTTTACGTGGCAATCCCTCGGAAATAAATTGGGGCCACGATAAGCGCTCGGGATTTGACGAGCCCTGTACGGATTAGGCCGTGAAAAATTATAGCTTAGGTACGCAATGACGGGTACAGTGCGAACATTTTGTGATGTACACGATAATAGGTGTGTGACATGCCCTTCATCTTGATACCTTCTCTTATATTTTACTTCCTTATTATTTGCGATGTCATCGAACTCTAAGCTTGTTAGTCTGTCTTATGTGAAAACTTCGACGATAAACAAATTCATGACGTTGATTATTCTTCAGAAGTTTTTAGTATCTGTCGCTACTTTTTCGCAGAATACCAAATTTTGTTATTTTCAATTATCTAAGTCTTGTACGTAGTAGCAGCATGTGTTGCAACACGCTAAAAAAAACAAAAAGTGCCAGAGGGTGACAAATTAATAACAAAAAATATATATTTTCGCAGCGCGAATATTGTAACCTTTTTTAGCTTTAACGTCGGGTCGTACCTAAATAAAAATACAAAGCCTGGCTAAATCACGTGGCGGCCGTGTGCCTATTTGGCCAAATCCACCCAAAACCCTGAGTGGAAGTGTGCTGGGGTGACACATGTCTAAAATCACAATTTAGAACTCTTTTCACATTGTTTATTGTTATGTTAAAGTATCTACTTGTATTTTAATACTTACATAACATGTATTTCATGTTTCAGTTGTTTTATTTTGAATTAAACAGGTGGACATGTTTTGGAATTTCGTAAAGTAGATGGTAATTGAAAGGCATGACGTTTATTCGGAATCAACAAAAATCTACCTAACAATATCGCATCGTGAAATAGGAGTCCATAGAAAAAACTAGGTAGGTCTTATTGTTCAGCGTCCTATCTAGGTAGGTACCTATAGGTTATGTATTTGATGCTGTAGTATTTTCCGTCTCATAAAATATCACAATACATTTTCCACGTCATTCCCAAGATAGAAACAAACGTTAATCTAGTTGCATTCCACGAAAGCAATAACAACAATACCGTCAGTCTCGTTTCCCGAACGTATGTCGGTAACTAAGTTGAGTAAAATATCTTGTAAACAGACTAGATGGATGTAGTAAGCACATCTGTTTCGTCTCGACTTGGGGTTCGCGTACAATTAGTCACAGGATGTTTACATACACGACTGTTTACCTCTTCAGTTGGCGTACCGTGTGGCAAAATCCGTTTCGGACAAAATGTATGGTTAGACTGTTGCTTCACCATCATAGAACATCTACTGTTGGCTCACGACAATACACTTCTACTTCTCTAAAGGGCCCATCCACACATACCTAACACAATCACATCACATCGCAACGACAAAATGTTGGCGTGCAGTGGTTACGTGTGAATAGTGTCGCTGCAAGTTCTTGCAGTTGCGTTGTCGCTAGTTGCGATGTGGTTGCGCTGTGGCTGTGACGTGGCCTTGATGTGGTCGGTATCGCCCACACGGTTCATTTTGACGGCCAAATGTGGTCCGTGTGAATAAACTAATTAATTTTCGTACAAATTAGCGCCCGTCCCCGTGTTGTCGTTGTGGTGTGGGTGTGGTGCGTGTTTTCGGGCCCCAACACCTTAAAGCTGATATCAGAGGTTCACTCGAGTGAATCTTTATTTTGGTTTCATTGCACGTTTACACGACGCCGACAAGATTATACATAGAACACATAGCATCGGTTATACCACATAATATACCACAAAACACTTTTGTGAATATAGGTACGTTCTATGGTTTATTAACTCATATCGCATTAATGCAGCTTGATCCCCGCCAATCGATTGGCTTGATAATGCAGTTACATTCACTGACAGCGATGATTGGACGATATCCAAATTAGCATCAACCGATGCCATTAACTCTAATGATAAAATGTTTATGCAAATTGAAAATTGAACCTCAAACACGTAGTTGGTAGCTTGAATATTGTATCGAATAAAGTGTTGGGTGGGACTGGTTCTATTATTCATTCGCGTCAATTTCCATAGGAAGGGTGAAACGCATTTGAATTTCTTACGGGAGATATTCGCTATTGATAGGAATATTTGTTTTCTGCTCAATTCACCGTGCCAGTATCACTAGGGATACATTTTACAAACATCTCGTTGACTTTACGAGTTTATCTCGCCTTTTTCTTGCGGTACTGTATCGGTTTACATTATAGTTGGGACCATGTAAACAAAACGTATGCATTTACTGAAGTTTGAAGATAGAGGTTGGTTTTGTGATTCGTATAACAGCACTAAGATCCTAATAATAATATCCACTAACTCGCTAAAAACAGAGTAAAAACCATTCATTCATAATACTCAAAAAGTTCATCATCATGCTTAGCCTTTTCTCAACTATGCTGGGGTCGGCTTCCAGTCTAACCGGATGCAGCTGAATACCAGTATTTTACATGGAGCGACTGCCTATCTGACCTCCACAACCCAGTTACTGGGTAGTACTTACTCAAAAAGTTATGAACTGTATTTTATAATATATTTAGAAACCATACCTGTTGAGGTTAAACTTATGTAATATTTAAAACAGATCATTGACATAACTACAAGGAAAACAAAAAGTAAAAGAAACTGTATAACATACTTATACAATGTTAATAATTCATAACATTGAGAACATTGTCTACCCATATCATTTTGCTACCATTTTGTTAAGGTATCGTGTCCGATCGAGTGGTTCAGGTAGAATCTTTTATATTAGCTGTCTTTGTGGGCGTACATGACAACGAAAAAAAGGTATACCTTCGATGCCTTTCAAATCGAACCCGAGGGTGGCGTTCTATTGGGATCCTTTAGGGATGTAGTATGCTCGGTCCCCGTGGCTGGTTTTTGTACGAATTTACACGCATAACCCAGCTGTTGAATGAACAGAACCAGATGTGTACAAAAGATTTATTATGTTCATGAAATCTCGGTTACAGAATATTTATTGCCTGTTTACGTTGTGAAAAGTTAGTAATGAGATAAAACTTTCTAAGTGGAGGGCATGCTGGGGATGTCACAAGTTCTTCAAAGCTGTAGTACGTTTAATAATATAATCGTATGATTTTTCACCCTTGATGGAAAACAAAGAATGACGCCAGAAGCATTTTTATAGGTTTTTTTTTTCTCTTTTTTCGATATCCGACGCGGATGAATAGCAAAAAGAGGAGAAAAAGATGAAACAGTTTATAGACAGTTAAAAGTAAGTAATACGTTTCGATGGACGGTCGCAGTCCGTAGTCCGTGTAAGTGTCGAGAAATTGACAGACCCTCGTCCTCGATCTATTACCGGCTGAGTGGAAACAGTTCCCAAATTCCGGCCACTCAGACACGTTTGATTGAGATGCTGGGTGCACACCGACGTTTATGACACCAAGTTCTAAACGTGCACAACATATATTTTATAGAGCATATGAAAACTTGGCAAGGTAATACTGTTTACAGGAGTTTTATACGTCGCGAACACGTGCGGCAGTTATTTGGTAGTTCATGCATTAAATGAAGCAGCGGACGGTATAGTTTTCATATAAAACTAGAGGACTATTTTGGTAGGTGAAGTTTTGATCTAATTCTAGCCTGAATGAAGTCACCTCGAAGATAAAATTTATCTTCGAGGTGACTTCATTCAGGCTAGAATGCGTTATGCAATGTTATTTAATAACATTGCATAACATAATATCACGCAGAGGTGTACCTCTATAGTACATAAATTTCGACAGTTATGCTTAAGTTCCATGTAAATAAATAAAATAAATGTAATAGTTAGCGAGCGAAGATAAAATAATTGAAAGAAAAATGTATAAAACCAAGATCCGTAGATTAAAATGGAAAATAGCCAGTAATAAGATCAACAGCTTAGCGAAACTGAGCAATCGTTTAAATTATCAAATCCAAATTATCAAGCAGCTGCATCATAAAATCTCAGTGATAGAAATAACAAAGTTCATTGGAATTCATACTACGTTTAGACATCCCCAATTTTCGTGAAGCGAATTGTGACAATGTCCCAAAATGGAAGGTGTTTAAAGTGCGTCGGGAGAAATGGGAGAATCAACATCGTCGGCAGTCGGGTGTCGTCGGGACATCCGAATATTCGCGGCTCTCGATTAAATTTGGCATACCTAACGCTTCGGGGTGATGAAAAATTTCCCTTCCAAATTATGAATTTGATACCACCGTCACGCACTTCATCAATTTAATTACGACTAAGAATTTGTTTGGGCCTTATTAAATTCGCCGTCTCGTTTCTCAGTAATGAATAATATCATCATTTCATTATGAACGCCAAGAAAATAGCGTTCCAAAACTTTGTTTTAGACAGGTAAGAAGAATTTTCACCCATTCTGTTAATTCCAGTTTAAAATAGAGATGGATAGTGATGTCAGCGAGAATGAATTCAGTGAATGATTCAAAGAGCCGCTGACAAGAGACTAATTGGTGCGGCAGTGCCGAGATCACTCTCTATAGTACTGATCGACGAATTTAGAACAAAAGGGTGACAAAGCAATCGCTTTTACCTTACCAAGACCCTAATTAAAAGATTATACAGCTTCATCATCAAGAACGTTATCTTAAAAAAAGATACGAGACGTTTATCCATGTTCAGGCAGATAGGATCATAAAAAGTTTACAAGTGGTTTAATTTGTTATTCCAAAAAATAAAGTGAAACGAGATATGAATACAAATGTGCTATTGAATTAAAATATAAAACAATTAATGCGACGAGCAGCGGTGGCCTCATTTGAGTGAGGAGGTCACCGTCCATGTTTGTGGAGTTTGTGGGCACTCTAGTATCGCGATGAGGAAAACGAGCGACGACTCGGAGCGTTGAGCAAAACGATATCAGCAACCCGAGGGATTATCGGTATGCTATTAATCATCCCGCTAGGTATTGACGCTCTGTACGGCACTAGACGGGTTCTGAGTCTGTAATCCTACCGATGCCGAGGATTATACCTAGCCATGCCGTTATACCCCAAGCTAAAACCCACACAATCCTCTAGAGGCTACCTTCTTTGCCAAATTGAAAAATCTTGTGTTGTTTTTGTCCAAGGACGGGAGTAGGGGGCGCTGGGCTGGGTTTTATGTTTGCTAGCTTCTGTGTCGGTTTATCATTATTTATTAATGTAACAATATTAAATTTGCTACTTTTTGGGCAACATATATAAGGTGCTATAAAAATATCTGCCACGGCTTCAATGGGAGACAGTATTTTGTATATAGATTACAGTAGTGAAGAAATTTTGTACCCCGGAATAGTTAAATCAATTCGAGAAAATAAAGTAATTAAATAAACATTTACTCTATTCTGCATAACGTGGTTCACAAACTACGCGCGATGTGTCGCTTGGTCACATTTTGCGAAATTTTGCGAAATGAAATGACGGTGCGGCAACAGCTAATTACTATGGGACGATTTCATGCAACTAAACCGATTCAAATTTATACGCACATTTTTTTGTATGAAAAAATGTATGACATAAGATCAATAATGTATCTTTACTATTGTAATCTATATACAGAATACTGTCTCCCATTGCAGCCGTGGCAGATATTTTTATAGCACCTTATATAATAATATTATGTTGGCCGAAAATTAGCTTGTCCCTAAATCACAATGTATTTTCTACTATTAGAAAATACATTGTGAATTAGACACAAGCTTTCGAGGGTGATATTTTGGTACATTTCTTACATTTCACTTTTTTTTTTTAACTGATCAGTTCTCACAATCGATCTAAATAAGTAATGCGAGCTAATGACAATACCTATATAAAATTCATCATCTCATAGATAATTATTTTACTAAAAACAAAAAGCAAGTCAAACACTCAAATGTTTTTTTTTATATAATACTTCACAACGTAAACGCCACAATAAAATTATTAATGAATATAAACACTTGGTCATTAAGCAGCACATTACGTGGTTGAACAGCATTGTTTTGGGCCACAAAACAAAACTCATATAAAAGAGCGGCCATTACCGTTTGTAACGAGGCGGGACGCGTCTGAAGGTCCATTAGTAAACCAGCTTAGATTTAGAACATTAAAGTATTACCAGTAACAAGAGATTGATGAGGAAATCTTTCTGTTGAGGTAAGGTAGGGAAATTGATTGGCAGTGACTGACGTTGTCCTTGTCCCTGGATTGAAATAAATGTGCATTCTGAAGACAGATTTATCTACTAATTTCATTATTTTAAAAAAATATTGAAAAAGATTTGTTTCTAAAATATAGCATAATTGCGAGATTTTCGTGCCCATATGCATATTGCAAAAAAAAAAACATGATTGCATTTTTATCATCACACTTCACACTAATATTACAAAGACGGAAGTTCATGTGTGTTTGTACGTTTGTTACTTCTTCAGGCACAAACGGCTGGACCAATTTTTATAAAACTTGGTATGGAGGTAGCTGACACCCTGGATTAACACATAGGTTACTTTTTGTCCCGATATTCCCACGGAATCGACACTTATGCGAGTGAAACTGCGGGGCGCAGCTTGTGGTGTATAATTAGCATTTAATTCTCGTTTAGGTATGTCGCTTATAATTTTCTCTAAAAAAAAATTACTAGCAGAGATAAAAGTGTTATCAACAAAGATCACTTCGCACTGCTAACACAAGACTGTATCAACTCAAAATAGAGTTTTTTTCTGAAATGATGAAAAACTAATTAGGTACTCGTTTCCTGTTAACGATTGTAAAAAAAAAAGTGAACACTGTTTTAAAATTAGTGATAAAATTAAGGGGTTTCTTTAATTATGAGTAATTACAGAGATTGCAGGTTATTAGTTATTTCCAAATTTGGAGTTAATACAGTATTGTGTGAAAAATTAATTTTTGAGTTGATACAGTCTTGCGTTAGCAGTGCGACATAGACATCAGAGGGCAATTCCCGTTCGTAATTTCTAATCTCAGTCTCAGTCTGTCAAAATTACCACTGCTTTTCATACATTTTTGACAAACTTTTGACTTTGATTGTCGTTAAGATGAGATTGCGACTAGATTTTGAACGTTTTTAATTACGGGACCTTCAGCTTTAGTGGTCTTAAAATAAGAGTCGGCTGTGCAATTTCAAAAGCTAGCAACTGTAAAAAAATCGTCGTTTTTGCACCGATTATTTTTTTCAGTTGCTAGGTTTTGAAATTGCACAGCCAGAGTATAGCATACAGTTTTTCATTCCACACATTCGTTCTATTTTGTATTTTATAAACAACGCAGCTGCAAAACGCAAGCAAATCACCAATCCACAATACAGATGAATTCATCGTTTTCAGTTGCTAGTACTTTTATTTAGTACCTAGTAGTACAAAGCTTTCAACGTCGAAAGCTTTGACAACCTTTTTTCAGCATCGGAAAACTATTGTTTACATAAAATCCAATCTTGTTTTCTGCGAAAAATATATCCATTCAATGTCCGAGTTGTAATTCGAATGCCCATGGTCAATAACAATGCTCTTTTCGTATATAAAAGTAATAAAACAAAAATAAAATAATGTTATATTTACGAGCAAAGATTGGTCTGAAAGTAACGGTAATAAAAACATTATATCCGCACATAAATCCATATCCGATGACGGTAATGCTACACTAATAATGATAATAGGATGTTGGTGTAGCTGTATTTGTTTCTTTTTATGAGGCACCTACCTACGAGTACACTCGCTAGGTTTTCATGCCTAGGCTGTCTGGTTTAGGCTTCTTATACTCGTATGGGGAAATGTGCTTCATCAAGAATTCAGATCAGCATAATTTATGATTAACCTTCGGCATACAAGGTGGGGTTATTTTAACCCCAACACTTTTAATGCGACTTGGCTGATTTTACGGAAAGGTTATGTGATTTTAAGTTTTTTTAAAAATAATAAATGTTAATTTGATATTTTTTGTTTTATTCATTAGTTTAGTAATGTTCTTAACAAAAAAAAAAACATTTAAACTTGTTCTGCTTAATGCGCATTCAAAGTAGATACCGATGTCTCTGGGGTTATTTTAAACCCACGTTATCAAAAATCTCCTCACCTATAGGAGATATTTTCACCTTGTATGTTAATTATGAACATTCTTATTTTATTCCAGATACATCTACTTTAATGCATTAGGTACCTTTTATATGTAGGTATGGGAAACATTGTTAAGCTATTTTCGCCTAATAGCACTACCTACTAAGGTAGCGCTAAGGTAGGTTTCAACAAAACAAACATATTGCGTATCATATTGATAAGCAATATGTTTTGTCACCTATCCTTCCATTCATAATAATATTATAAATGCCAAAGTAACTGTAGCGTGTCCTTTTCACGCCAACATCACTGGACCGATCGTTATGTAATTTGACAGATAGGTAGGTATCCTGGGACCTAGAAAACGAGACAACTTTTCAACTTGGATGTTCGAATTAAAAAATGATAAATGCTATATTTTGTTTTTTATTTGAGGTATCTGTTTTATATGCACGAGTTTCTGTGACAAGTATACCAATTTTTCTTTATTTCCTTTCTTTCTAAAACACAAAAACACCAGAATGAAGTCGCCGGCAACAGCTTGTTTACTAACAAACAGCAAATAGATGGGAAGGTAGGTACATGATATGAAAGCAAAGCCAATATCGACAAGAGACCGCAGACACGCTAGAACCGTGTGCGTTGATCCAGCGAAATAGGTGATTTGCCCCGGGGTCGGTACGGAACTATAGCAGGGTACCTAGTGGTCTACGTACTAACGTCGGTAGATAATATTCAGAAGATTCAGAAGGCCAACGGGGAAAAAAGACTCGATAACGTTAAGCTCAAGACACAAATTGAAAACAATACATAATTCGTAGGCAACAGAAATATTTTATTTCGTCGTTGAGATGTGACACAGAATATCATTATGATATTGCGAATGACGCACAATATCATAATGATATTTACACGTTATACAAATAACATTACTTTAGCAGATTATTTGGCCGTTTGAGAGCACTCCAAAATCATAAATTTGGCTGAGAATGAGCACTTATTGAGGGTTACAAGTAAGATTATAAGTTACAAAAGACAGCCCCCTAAAACGCACTTTGATAGACTATACTATATACAGGTTGGCAGGGATATCGACGTGCAAACTGCTACTGAACCAACTGGGTTAAAATTCGTCAAAAAAATTTGCTGTTCGATACAATTTAACCGCGACCGAGTACGGACTGCACTTTTCTATGAAACAGCAGATCGAAATAATACTACGCGTCTAGAAACATGTACAGAATTCATGGTTTCAATTTGTGCGCATTGTCCCCTGCCATCCTGTAGTTTTTTTGTTTAGTTTGGCGTAGGTAGGCGTATCATTCATGAGTGTGCTGTACAGTTACTAGTATTACAAGGACTTTGCCTTCTGCACTTCTGTACCATCTGCTTTGTGGTAACGGGGTCGCCATTTCCCGCCACCTGGCCACACGGATGTCAACCCAACTTCCCCACATTATATTTCGAAACATTTATACAATAATTATAGGTTTAAAATTTAATGGGAAGTGGGTGTATGCCTGTATGGATATTTATGACTTTAAAAAAATATATACCTTAGTATTTTCTACGACAATTCCTAACGAAGGTTATTATAGTGCGTATTACTACAAAAACTCCATACCTCCTAAATTAAACTCAAAAATTATGCTACCACTCTATCTAAACTTCACTTATGATGAAAATATGTCAAGTATAGCTATTGTAAGTGAAGTAAAACTAAAAACTGCAACTACAAAATTGCAAGTCCTTAATTAAAACAACATTAGGTATACTTAGCACGAATTATAATATCATAGAAACCGGTAGGAAAAGTTCGATGTCTATTTCTATACCCTTCCTAGAACCTCCTACCACTAACACACACGCGCGTCACTTAGGGCAATCGATGAACACCTCATTTGGCAAAACCTGTCCAGTGGTTTACTTTATTAAGGGACATCCATCTTTTTAGACCAGTCTTTATGTGATATCGAAATGATACCAGCCTTCGGTGTTATTCAAGTCAGGAAGAATTGAAAGGAAACAGTCGTGACATTTTACATTACAAGGACATTCATTTAGTATTGTATTTATGAAGATGAAATTGATTGATTGATTGAATCCAGTCATTTCATCAACCAATATGTCGTCTCTGAGTTTCGATTCGAAATTAAGCCGTGTATAAATACTTGATGCCGCACGAACATAAAATATTCTTACAACTTTTCCAACTACTGAAAATTTTAATAAAAGCAACGTTAAAAAGTTTCACGTGAAACCATAGCTTGATAAATAATTTAATTTGTGAAACGAATGACTATGGAAGCTGTTACAAGAGTTTTATTTTTATTAAGATTGCTCTAATTAGTGCTGTCCTCTCTGTTTACTCAGGACAATAATTTATAAAGTATGCAGGCAGCTATTTTGAAGTTCAGCTCATTTCTACATAGATTCTATGAGTAAGAGATAAAATCACCTTCATTTCTGTAATCGGTTGTTACAACTAGGTCACCGGGTGTGCAGACACATTTCCCCAAAATAAGGTATTCACAGAAATACCACATTGAATGGGTCGCATGTACCTCTGGCGCAATTTCTCTCTAAATACCCAAGCAAAAAATATTAGCTCCATAATGAAGGCATATTTTGAGCCTTACCTACCTGAGTCATTCATAACTCCATTGTGACATGTACAATTTTTTTGTCATATATAAGCCAATCTATTTTTTAGACCAATTATATAAGATATACATAACTTCCTGTTGACTAAAGGTCACATTGTCCTCGGTAAAGTAATATTTTACTCGCCTCTTTGTCGTCATGTGTCTGATATTCGGCCCTCAAAAGAAGACAAAAGCGGTCTGTCCCGGGCTAACGATCTTGACACCGATATGCTATTGTCCATATAACTAAGACACTGTTCAATAGCTTCGATTTATGGCATCCCTTACGTCACTAGAATGAACCAAGACTCAAATTCGCTATTATATTGATGAATGGCGAGTATTTGTTACAAGACTTGGTAAATTTGTAATTCAGCAAAAAGGTCTTATTTCAGCCGGGTCTACCTACAATATATTTTGAAGGAGAAATTATGTTTTGATATATTGGGTACATGGTAAGCCTGCCTAGATATTGATACATGGTGGCTGAAAATAGGCCCCTGATCGGTACAATGAATGGCTTTGGAGACAATGTCATAATCAACACGCTTGGGAAGCCGGATTACGATGTTATAATTAACGGAAGGGCCTTCCGACACCCAAAACTAAAGGAATTTACTATATTCAATTCCAGTTGACAGATGGTTGGAGATGAATTACATTAATTTTGTTCACCTTGGCAAGGAAATACGGATATCTTTTTAAACGTGATATTCTGAAATATCACTCCAAAGATATCAGTCATGTTTGCCTTTTATGAGAAGTTCGTCCACGATCTTTTTTATAACGATATTACATCAGTAGGTATTGATCGATCGTTCGCTAACATCCGTATGATTATTACTATACTATTTAAAATTTGTAATATTACACACAATTGCAATATACATAGATGTTTCATTAGACTACATTAGTGCATATCGTCACATTACGTCAACTCTAATCTGGAGCAAATCGCTTCAGCGACATAACGTAGGTAATTGCATTACAACAACAAACGCTTGCATCTCTAACGAAGCTATTAAATGCAATGTCACGTATTATTACAGTTTTTGTTAACACAGTACAGGGTATCACCCGTAACCGCTGACCTTAGTCGTGGTCACAGATTCCTCGCTCGCCATTGGCAGTGATCTTGATATTTTTTCTCACGACTTTTTGTAACGCGGATTTTATCAAACTTCTGTCGCGACAAAAAAGCAATAAGCGAGGTGAATCTAAGTACCGTACCTTTATTGCGTTACAGAGCAATGATTCTTTTGAGAAAAAATGAGTTACGATTCCAATGTATTCATCTACAATGCTCGCCTACGTAATTCAAAAGCTAATAAAAAGTTTGATGGTTCTTTGTTGCAGTGGAAAGGCAATTTGAAGCGATCAAATTATTTGCGTGTTTTAAAATTAATTTAACTTTACACCTACTCAGTTTTATTGTTGAAAGAAAGTGAGCTTTTATTATGGTTACGCGTAGTTCGAATTAAGTACCTACTTTAATCTATCATGAAACCGTAATTTATATACATGTTTCTTGGAAACCACAAATTCGAGCTTGTTCTCTATTTTAGAAAAAAAAATTTTTGAAACAACGAAAGAGAAAAAGTTTTACAGCAGTGTCAAACCAAGTCCAAGCTCAACACAAAAATAAACGACAATAAATCACAATCAAACCTCAGTCGAAGGTCTAGACGAGCGTGTGAATCGTAAACCTAGCTACGTACTTAGTTTAATTTCCCATACTGTATGCTTGTTCCGACTGGTGCTTGTTTTAAAACTCCACCTTTGCGCTGCGCAGGCGCTGCTGCCGTGTGAACGCCCCGACCTTGATGTCACGATACGTGTTGAGACGTTTTTGTACTATTTCCCTCTGATACTTATCTATATAAGCTATTAACATACATTCAGCACGCAATAGGAATTTTCGTCACTCATAATTCCCGAATTTGGTATTTCGACGTCTAGTTTGGGTAATGCTATGAGAACGTCTAATTCCGTAATTCTAGTTAAGAGCTTATTGTTTCCGAAATATTGCTTTATTTCTTTACGAAGTATCGTTAAAAAAAAATTAAACGAAAATCTTGTAACGCTGGCGTAACACAAAAATAGCAGTTTATCTAAGGGCACTACATACACAATTACATAGAACTTGCGTGCTTTATTACTCAAGCAATAGTTGGTTTTTATTTGCATTTCATACAAGATTTTAAGGCCGTTTAATACGGTCAAAATTAACATGTATAAGTGAGTGCTCACAACCATAACATTCGAGGTAAGTTAGCCATCATGCACTTACTTAAACAAGAATTACAGACGACCTTGCAAATAAATGTTGAAAATCTCTTTTAGTTAATTTAGCAACTAAAGTTACATTACTTACAACTATGCCTAGAAGAAATTTAATAGGTACTATTGATGCATTATTCCATTAGTGAAGAGTAGGAAAGACTATCAAATGTAACAGGCATTGCTTACAAATAATTAATGTGAGATAATAACGTACCTTGTCTTAACATTGTTCAGTTATTACGTCCCATTGTTCTTGAAGCCATTACGATAGCATCAATAATAGCCGTTAATCAGCACATATACACGAGCAGCATATATGTACTTGGATGCGTATTCACGCATTAACTTTGACCCAGACCGACCAGCGAATTCACGCACGGACGCCAATTAACCGTGCCGACAAACTGTCCATTTACACGATAAAAAATCTACTGATAAATATCCAAAATCAACATTTTATTAGCCATACGCAAAATGGTCAGTTGCCAACCCAACTCCATTAAAACGGAGTCCAAAATCTCATAAAATTTATGTTCGCGCATGACGTCGTAAATGCACCCTGTACGGAGAAATAAAACGAGTCTATAAAATTCGGGTGAAAGGGAATTCCTTTAACACACTGCAATAAACCGTTCTTTATCGGTATCGCTAAAAAATTCGCTACACTTTTGTAAATAAATTACGAATCTAAGAAGTGAGAGGTTATGTTTGTTCCATTTTGTAAACGCTGTGGAATTGAATGAAGACGCGCAGATAGGGGAGCCTCATCACTCATATGTTTCCCAACCGCTGGAACAAAGGCTGTCCATTTCCGAAGGAGGTTCGCCACGCGTTATTGCGAGAACTATTCGAACGTGATAGTTGCAACATGCTCGTGACTGAACTGCGCGCGCGCTCCACTCGGAGTTGCTACATAGCGATATGGAGACCTAGACTTGTTTTGTGCCTAATAAACAGGATACAGAGCTGATTGAAACATACCGCTATTTGTAAAGGGCATTTGTAACGTAGCTGATGAGCAGATCGATTGACACCGGCTTCGGCATCAGAGTAATTGGAGTGCTGTGTGTGTCAAACTGACATTTGGACGTTCGGTACTATCATGACATAGACATGAGTGCTTTAATGAGCCACCTATTAGGTTCGGTCGGTGCAAATGACGCGGATTCGCAATCAGTGCGGTCACGAGCGTGATTCCGCGCTGGGTCGTTGCGCCGCTCTTTGGACGGATAATGTCCCATTGACAAATCCGCAGTGTTCACTGACAACACGACATTTGCTTAAGTGTCCTTAATTATAGTATGCAATGAAACGCGTGTTGTGATTAACGGTAATGACGGTTTAACACACACGGCGCTGTCTGTTATTACACGAATGTGTTAGTTTAATTGGTACGTAGGTGGTTGGCAACGTATTGTCTTAATTATAATTCTGAATAGGTGTGGTGCACTTCCATTTTGCTCTAGTTTTGTTTTAATCCCGCTTCGTAATATTTCAATAACATCGATACCAGGAAGTAATTTCCGTCTCCCATCCATGAAAATGGTATCGACATGAAAATGGAAATATATTAAATTTTCTTTATTTTCCCGCCAACACATGCCATCATTTTGTTATATTATTTCCGATGTCACAGTGTTTCAATTACACGTTAAGATTCCTCGAAATCTATTACAAAATCACATAAATTTAAATAAGGGCCAGGTTCATAAAGGCCTTGCACACACCTTCCCGTATTTTATGTCATCAAAATGCATAGAAAGCATGAATATTTAAATCTTACATTTCCATTTACAATTGTTTAAATAAATGTTAATTATAGCATTTATAGCCAGGCGGTAGCACAAGCTTACGAATCAAGTTTCAAAACAAATGAAGAAAGACGTAAACGATTCGGTACTTTGGGAATGTTTTGCACGTAAAACACGTTCTGTCGCTTTCTAAAATATTTTTATAAACTACAACTTTTAAATTCGTTTGTTATTTTCCGCGGTATTTAGATAAGCTAAAAAGGAGATAGAAAGTGGTGATGTAGAGCAAGTATCTTTTAAGGTCCGTATAAGGTAATTTTTAAGGCCCGCACCTGTTTTGTAAGTCCACAAATTACACAATGCGTTTATACAAAATTGTAAGAATAATTTATTAGTCCATTGTTACAAAATAAATTTAAAAAATTATTATAATGTAGACTTATATAAGTACTAGAATATTTAACATACTTAATTATTTGAACAGTGGTCCCCAAACTAGGCAATGCCTGTATCTTGGGGGCCTGAGCTGCGTTATCTTAAATTTTATTCCAGGATGTTTGATAATGGACATAATACTTACTTCAATAAGTGTAGTGAACTACTTATTAAGATGAAATAAAAAATACTTAATATATATGTTAATAATAAAGCTGACGAGTTTTTTTGTTTGAATGCAAATCTCTGCTGGAATTACGAGTCGGATTTGAAAAATTATTTTTGCATTTGATAGCCCAATTTTTAAGGAAGGTTATAGGGCTATTAAACATTACGCTAATAGCGCGGGCAGGCGATGCGATGCGACGGGGTGGGTCTAGGAGATTTTACGCCGACGAAGTCGCGGGTAGAAGCTAGTAGTGAATAATTTCATAGTGTGAGTGTGAGCATGTGTAGTGATGTACAGACATAACATGGTCTTATTTTGTTTCTTTTCTGTCTTACGTAATGGACGGACAGAACGAATCACGTTGATGGCACACGGAAGTACTTCCTGAAGTGAGTGATGAGCCGTTTTCAGATGAAAAAAAGTACTCACCTATGTGTTTGATGTAACAGTCACGATTGAAAAGGCTTTGACGTATCTCTTCTGAGCCTGTAACCTAAACAAATATCGTAAGTGGATTGAAGATTACGTCGTCGCCTTCTAATTGGATTAATTGTACCTATAAAGCGAGTAACTATACTGGCGTGTTTGTTACACTGTGGTAACGAAGCAGTAATCGCTAAATGAAACTTTAACTATGATTTATTTCTGTTTGGGATATGGTTGTGTTTTGGTTATGCCTCAGCTTGTTTTACAGAAAATTAGAAATTAGGCAATGGTTTTCTAGATCCTAAGTACATTTTTATTGTGGAAAAGTAGAAACCAAACTATAGCACAGTAGTATTATAGTTTGAATAGCCTTTTCCCAACTATGTTGGGGTCGGCTTACGGTCCAACCGGATGCAGCTGAATACCAGTATTTTACATGGAGCGACTGCCTATCTGACCTGCACGACCCAGTTACTGGGTAATACGATACCCCTTGGTAAGACTGGTTGTCGACTTTTGGGCTACTGACGACCCGTAACGACTGTCAAAGATCCACGAATGACAGCCGGGACCAACGGCTTAACGTGCTTTCCGAGGCACGGAGGGGTCTTGGTAATGTGAAGATGGTCACCCACACACGGACCAACTGCGGCAAGCGTAGCTTAACCTGATCGATCGGCTACTTCCCATTTGGTAAACTTCCCATTTCGTAAACCTCAAACTGTACCTACTAAAAAGTTGCGTTTGGTAAACATTTCGTTACTTCATACATTTAATCCCATTTGGTAAACTTTGTTAGTATTGTTATTTTTGTACGGTACAGTCAGTGTCAAATTAGTATTAAATTAGAGATGTATATATTTTTAAATGCTTCAGTCTTGAGATAGTATCTCGACCATCAAAAAGAATGGCTGATCAAGAAGAAGTAAAAAAAACGTATTAAAGTCTGTAAAAATACCACGATGCTACTAAAAATACCACGTGCTTTTCCACAAAAAAAAGCACACACAAAAGAAGCACCGAGCGGGTTCTCAGGTAGGGATTTATTGTCCTTACCATCGTTTTAAACAAAAGGTGTGAATGAGATAGACATAAGTAAGTATACGTAAATTATATCTATTACCGGGTTTAACTTATCAGTTCACTCGTTTTATGCATAGTGCAAGGTCGTTGCAATGTCGGGTGAGGGATCTTCTAGTGGTGCAGTGAATTTAAAAATTATTAATAGTACACGAGGCGGTGAAATTTTATTACGCGCTGGGCATCAATATTATAAACAGAAAAATAATAAGGACTCAAGTTGGTGGCGCTGTGTTAATAGAAAAGATGGATGTTCAGCAAGTGTAACTTTGAATTCAAATCGAAGCCATGTATTAAGAGATAATGCTCACTGCAGTTCTTGTATTCCGAATTTTGAAAAAAATGAAGTGAAAGTAGCCATCGAAAAATGTAAACAAACTATATGTGAAGATCTGAAGCCGATTCCAGCTACATACAGGAAATGTACTAAAAAGCTGAAAGATAATGGTTATGAAATTATTAAAGAATTACCAAATTTTGACAAAGTTAAAAGCAGTTTGTATAGACACAGAAATAGACAACTAGGAATCACAAAATCTCAGCACTCTAACTCTACAGAAATCGTGATTCCTGACCGTTTTAAAGACAATTTATTGTTTGATGAGATTGACGGTGAAAATAGAATGATTGTGTTTGGTTCAAAGAGTGCAATTGCACATTTAAATGACGTCCGTCACTACTTTGCGGTCGGAACGTTCAAATGTTGTGCAAAGCCGTTTCTTCAACTATACGTTGTACACGGAGACATAGGAAGTACAGAAACTGGGACAAATATTGTACCATTTTTTTATGCAGTGTTGACAAACAAAGAAGAAACTACATATGAAAGACTGTTTTACAAACTAAAATTTCATTTACCAGAGTGGACAGCCGATATTATTACCTTGGATTTCGAAAAAGCTCCAATAAATGCAATTAAAAAGACATTTCCAAACATAATTGTTAAGGGGTGTTTTGTTCACTTTGGCAGAGCGCTATTAAGAAAGGCAAAATCTCTTGGCTTATTACAACATGAAGAATCTCACTATCACGTCAAACTATGTATGGCTCTGGCACATTTACCAAAAGAAGACATAAACGATGGATACACGTACATACACATACACGATGATGGATGGATGATGGATGGATATACGTTATGAGTCAAAGGTAAATTAATTTTGCAGTATTGAAATGAACGCGTTTAGTTCTGGATATTTCTTCTACCGCCATTTTCTACAGCCATTTTTATGCGTTAGAAACTAGGTAATATATGGTTTTTCGTATCATAATCTTCAACGAATTAATTCTGTTACAGTTTTGAAGAAAAAGCTATAACTGAATTCAATGATTACTTTGTGGATCAGTGGTTGGAAAATGAAGATATGATGAATATTTGGTGCTGCTACGCACAAAGACACCGCACTACAAACCTCATGGAATCTTGGAATTGGAGTTTCAATAGTGAAATTGGAAAAAGGCCATCAATTCTTTTATTTTTCGAAACGATATCAGGCAATATTAAACATTATGAAAATCTTCTGAAAAGGTACATATTTTTGTTTCAATGACCTGTATTTTTAGGCGACACATATGATAAAAATTATACATTATTACTTTAATTAATCATAACAATTTTTTACAGCTTTTATAATAATGGAGAAAGTATATCAAAACGAAGAAAAAAATCTATCCAAAATGATATACGAATTAACAATATTCTCGGCGATTACAAAAGTGGAAAAATATCATTGGAAAATTGTTTGAACGAATTATCAAGAATTGCTTGTATCACTTTATAATTTATTTATTGATTTTTAACTTTGTAGTGTAGGTAGTAAATTTTTTATGTTAATATTCCAAATCTGTGATTATATTTTATAATTGATTTTGTGTGTAATTTTTAATGTTAATGTACCAAATCTGTGATTATTATTTGTTTTTATATTTAAAAGTTGATTTTGCATGTATTTTTTATGTTATTGTACCAAATCTGTGATTATTATTGTTTTTATATTTTATAGTTGATTTAGTATGTATTTTTTTACGTTAACGTACCAAATCAGTGACTGTTTATTTTTATATTTTATAAGTAGTTGATTTCGTATGTATTTTTTTATGTACATTAACATAAAAAGATAGTACCAAATCTGTGATTATTGTTTTTTTATATAAGTTGATTTCGCATCTAGATTGACTTATGTTATTAAAAAAATAAAACTTGTCATCGAAATAGTCAAATCGAACTGTGATTTTTCTTAAATTTTTTGAAAGTTATTTGTACACCCCACTTTTTATTTCTGTTTTTAAATATCAATATGTGTAAATGGCATACGTACACATAATCCGACTATTGTACCTGTGATTAAAAATATTTAACAAAATAAATGACAATGTTATCATTAGTTTCGTTTTTCTTTTTTTACTTGACTGTACCCATTTCATCTGAAAGTTTACCAAATGGGATATAACACAAAAAAATATTGAAATGTTTTCGAAATGGGACTAAATGTATGAAATGTATAATGTTTACCAAACGCAACTTTTTAGTAGGTACAGTTTGAGGTTTACGAAATGGGAAGTTTACCAAATGGGAAGTAGCCGATCGATCGACCCGAGCGGCTGTTATTACTTAGCCACAAGCCCCTCTATACTTTGAGTATATAAGTAACACATATCTAGTACCTACTTTTATGGAATAATGAAAACTACTACCTAACTGAACAGGCCTAGATTACAGTTTAGAGAATATAATTAACCTAAAGTACCTTCCTAACCACCTACTATTATTCTGGAAAGCTACAAACGGAACATAATCAGATTATAAGTACATACCTACCTTTGTTATTACATAGTAACTTTGACATGGTAGATTGCTGCCACAAGTTGTACATGGTAGGTACTTTAATTCACCTTCAATTTATTAAACAAACGTGACATAAGACGATACTAAGTACTTGGCCAGACCGCAAACGCGGGCACGCGGGCGCGGTGAGCGGCGCGGGCTGCTAGGCGCGGGGAGCGCGCGGGCAACTCACGCCATAGCTGGTTCATACAAGTGGCCGCAGTGAGCGCGCGGATGGCCCGCGCGGGGACCGTGGTTCTCAAACTAGTTCTAGGTTCTAGGTTTTTGTAGTAATAATAAGTATTTTTCATCCATACTTATTATATTTTGACATACACTGGACACGACAATACTTAGAACGAAGCCGCGCTCGTCTGCGGACAGGCAGATCGCGCGCGTTCCCGCATCCGCGCCGCCGCCGCTCCCCGCCCCGCGCTGCCAGTTTGGATAAGCACTAACGATCGCCAACAATTTTCACAATTTCGGAATAAGGCCTTTTGTAAACACTACACACACGTTTTTCTTGCCTTGAAACAGTACGGTTTATTCGCCGTGTGTAGGCACGGTTCCTCAGTGTTGTATCCAGGATCACTATGGAAGCTTGTTGACAAACACGTTTTATCTATGGCGCGGTTTATACGCCCGCCGTACCGTACAGCAACCGAGCTGTGTACAAAGGGCCTAAATGTAAAATACTCAATTCGAGAAGTAAAAAACCGGTTAAGTGTGAGTCGGACTCGCGCATCGAGGGTTCCGTACCAAGTAGGTATGTAGCTACAAATCTACGGTTTTCAGATTTTTTCCTTTACTTGTGCTACATTACATGGCTTCTTGCCAAATTTCATGATTCTAGGTCAACGGGAAGTACCCTATAGGTTATGAATCCCTTGCGAGTGTCAAAATATGCGGCATAAACGGAACATAAACGCCCGTATCTTTTGTTTGCCTTGGCTTAGAAGTTTGATTTTTTCACTGCTTCAAGGAATTGCAGCCCTGAGTATTTGATATTAATTTCAACTTTATAAATTCACGCGTTCCCGAGAACAGGGTCTTGACAGACAAACGGACTACGAAATGATCTTATAAGGGTTCCATTTTGCCTTTTGATGTACGGAACTCTAAAGAACCTAAACCAATATGTTGATTTCTATAAATTTATACATGTAGCCGCGACAAAAAATATCTTAATTTATACCTCCATGACTTATCTCTAGCCTATGTAAATCCAACCCTTATAACTGAATGAAATCCAGCCGGTCACCTGACCCCTCCACTAATATTATTTGGCCAGCATTTAAATTAATATGTAAATGTGGTATCACGTGTTTTGTTTTTGATTTACTCCGTGCAAATAACATGTATTGCGTGAAACCATTATTTTGGTATGTCCGTACCATTATCGTGATTAATTCATTAGTTAGACGGGAATGTGAACTAATTACCCGACTACGGCGAAGCAAAAAGGAGGGTTATGATTTTCACCAGTAGGTATGTATGTTCATCTGTTCTCTCAAAACTTCTATACTACTTGTCATAATTAGACGAAATGAGGTATCGTTGGAAGCGTCTTGATCGTCCGCTGGTTATAGGTTATGTGACGTCACATTAAATTGAATATTGCGCCCTCTAGCGGACATAAAATCATGACCTAAAAATAAAATGATTTTAGTCATGCCTTGTTGGGTATCATATGAACGGGCTTAATTAGCACATTTCAAAAATATAAATATTACTGACAAAAAGCCCGATAATAAGTAAATAAAAAATAAGTTTAAAAACTAAAACCCGACTACTGAAAAGGATGAAACAAGAAAGTACCTTCCCGTGGTCGCATGCCGCTGTACTAACATATTAAAAGCTATGGTAGCATGCGATGATGCGACCATGGGAAGGAACTTTCTGGTTCATCCTTTTCAGTACCTACTTAGTCAGGTTTTAGTTTTTAAACTTATTTTTTTTTAGTAATAGCATTATCTAAGCACTCTTGTTAATTAAGTAGTTAGATTCATTAATTATTTTACCATGGCAAATTGTTTCATTATAAGTACTTATGAGTTTTTGAAATCATTGTAAACTTAACTATGGTTCTTCCTGTATTTAAAGAGTAGGTTTTCTAGCCTTGAAAGGCACTTCTAGGCATTTCAAGAGTTCCCTTACTACGTAACCTTGATGGCTTAGGCAAGTATTTCATAATCAGCCTATAATGTTCCCACTGTTGGGACACAGACCTCCTCTTTGTGAGTGGGCCGTAATCCACCACGCGGGCCCAGTGCGGGTTGGTAGATGTCACATGTCTTCGAATGTTTGGTTCTAGGACATGCCGGTTTCCTCACGATGTTTTCCTTCACGGTTTTGAGAGCAGTATATTTGAGTAAAGTAAGAGTTAAGTATTTGCCTGCTATATAATACCAAATTATGAATATAATATTGTCATAACTAATAACTATGAACGAATATCATGATCATCTATCGATTAAATTCTAAATTCATTTCACGTCTCTATCATGCATCGCTAATATCATGCCATTATCTGTTCCTAAATCGGTGCGATCAATTACGACAACAACGCTTGATGTTTATATCGATTAGAATAACAATCATAACGTTACAACCATTTGTTTCGACCTTAACCTATAACAATCGGAGTCAAGTGTCCTCACACTTCCTTATTCAGATGGAGGTGTACAGTGCATTGTAATGTGATATGAAATGCGGGGCAAGGATAATAATCGATACTCGATCAAAGTATTTAATCGATTGCGTGTCATGCATCTAGATATGACGTAGTGTAATACCTACTTAGTGTTAAAATTGAGAAAGAAAATATATTCATTAAAAAAACACTGTAAAGTCTCCTGATATATTATTAAAAGCATTTTCAGGCTTTTAATTTTAACATAAGAGCTTACCCTATCATGAAATAGTCAATTAAGTATTAAAAAAATATACTCTACAGAAGATCGCTCTTAGCAATAAGACCGCCCATTGTGTCACCCATTGTAAAGTTTCTATATTTATGAATGTAATTTATATGGTGTAGGTACATAATAAAGAGTATTCTATTCTATTCTATTCTACAGAAGAAACTGTGGATAACGTTGTGAGTAGTGTAGGTATTTGTTACGTCTATTATTAAGTTCTAACCTATGTTTACTTATTATTACGCTACTGTTTGTTGTCCCTAAATAAATAAACAGAAACCAAATAAACCAATTAGTTTATTGGTTGTAACATTACCTCATACCTGGTGGTAATTATTATAAAGCCTTCCCGTGTTCCCTTGGTACAGCCTAATGAACAATCCCGAGCAATGCCGTTAGGTTGGTATGCCGTGTAATGCCAACCGCAAAGAAAATAGACAGCGGACATGTACACTACGCACTACGTTATAATATTACCTACTATAATTGAGGTATAGTTTATGTCCATACAACAACATGCCTATTATGGCCCTTATGGATGCACGCCAATAGCAAAGAAAGGAAGTTTATTAAGAAAAGAAAATACCCTGTCTTAGAGAATTATTATCATTCGATATCGAGCTGATTCGAGTTTCTTTATCCAATTTTACTCTATGATTTTTTGCTTGTACAACAGACAATTCTGTAGGTATGTAGGTACCTATTATAATATAATACCTATCGTACCTTCATTTTTACATGTGACATCAGAAATTGCTACATATTTAAACATCGCCCTGTTTCATTAAATCTTTTGAAGATGAAAAACACAGTATGATGTTTTAAATAATGTTCAGCGCTAAATAAATTTAGTGATTTGTGGTGCAAGCGGGCCCAAGACTAAGTACAATCATAAAATTTAAGTACATAGGGTATAGAACCTTATAGCTACATCAATTACACATGTAGGTACAGGGAGTATAAGAGATATCAAAAGGAACAGGGGAACGCAATATAAAAAATGGGAAGCCGAATTAAAGCTCACAGAGCGGGTCCAAATTGGAAAAGGGTTGCGAGAGACATGACTCAGTGGAAGTTGGTAGAGGAGGCCTTCGCCAAGCATAAACATAATCAGTCTATAATGTTCCCACTGCTGGGATACTTCCATTTTTGGTTCTAAAACATGCCGGTTTCCTCACGATGTTTTCTTTCACCGTTTTGGAGTGCAGTAGTGACAAAATGGTTTGAATCCACGACCTACAACTCGTAAGTCGCGGCCGTTACCACACCACTGCTCTCCTTTGCCGTGAGGCACATTGAACACACATTGGGTACGGTCACCAAAGGAGATAAGTAACCAGGGTCGTCAGATATAGTTGGAGTTTAGTAAGAAACCGATTGATGTTTTCGAATGAAATTGAATTTGATAAATTAACTGTTTGTTTTCTATCAATTAAATTAAATTGAACCTATTCGAAAACATCCATCGGTTTCTTAATTAAACTTCAACTATATCCGACGACCCTGGTTATTTATCTCCTTTGGTGACTGTACACACTGGGCACACTGCGTTGACATTCTGTAAACTACTACTGAAAGTACCAGCAGGTACAGACGCCAGCACATCAAGCTACCCGAAACTGTCAAATTTTCCCAATCAACCTTGAACCTTATGCTGTAGCGATAAAGTTGAAAATCTATTAAATAATTTTGCCAGATTGTAGTAGCTTGATGTGCTGGCGTCGGTACGTAAAGATAAATGGCTAAAGCACTTACATATGGTCTATGTAGGTACGGGGTGTGTGCGTTAATCAAATAACAGCAAATAGCATTACCTCGTGTAGGTCCTACGTTTTATAGCAGTTTCGTTACGTGTTTCCATGATTAGGCGATAAAACGTATGTGTTACCTGAAACAAATAAAAACGTTGTTAATATATTTTTAATGTTGCCCATAAAAAGTGGAATAGGTTTTTCAATAGTCATAAACGCAACGGGTATTGCGATTGCGAGTGCGAATGGCACTTGATTATTTTTCATGACGTAAAATTATTTCAGAATTTTCCGGATTTGTCATCAAGCTAGTCGAAAAATGTCGTGATGGTCTAGTGGCTTAGGCCTCGCCTCTCATGCAAGAGGTCGTATTCAAACCTGGCCAAGTACCAATGTGTCTTTTTCAATTCATATGTACTTTCCGAGTTTATAAAGGACATAACTGACATCGGTGAAGGAAAAACACGTGAGGTAATCTGGACTTATAGTTAATATACCTACATAAGTCTGAAAATGGCAACCCGTCTTGAGCAAGCATGGTAATCAATGCTCATGCCTTCTAAGTATGAGAGGAGGCCTTTGCCCTCCAGTAGGACAATAAGAGGCTGGTATTATAATCGAAAGCCGAACTCGACTCTTGCATATTACTAGCTGTTTCCCGCGAATATACCTGCGCTTAATTTTTATTTCGTAATTTTTTTATGCAAATATTCAGGAAGAAAAGTAGACCATGTCCTTCTCCAGGTCTGCTACCGATCCATCAAATTGCATAACGATCGGTTCGGTGGTTTAGGAGACAAACAGTTAGTTACTTCTGCATTTATAATAATACTAGCAGCGCCTCGTGGTTTCACCCGCATAAGTTTCGATCCCATGCGAATATCGAGATAAAAAGTATCTGTGCGCCAAATTTCATCCAAATCCGTGAAAGAGTAACAAACATCCATCCATCCTGACAAACTTTCGCGTTTATAATATTATTATAGGATATTAGTTTGGATTTAGAAACAAATAAAATTCAATATCACTTTTCCAACTTGAGAATCAAATCCTGAATATGAAGTTAAAAACTATCTCACACTATGTTTAGCTCTAATTATTTATCATGAACAGCGCTAAGTGCGGCTTCAGGCGATTCACAAAGGGTTGGAAAAGTGCTGTGAAATTCGATAAGGCTGTCGGCAAACCGAACCCCGATAACGCACAAGAATGAGCTAAGTTTCAAAGACTAAAATGACGGTATATAAGAACAAGCTCAAATGTCACCTGAAACCGGAAACTAGATGAGTAACAAACACCTTTATTGACAATACAAAAACAATTTAATATACCTAAAAGGTTCCATGTTGAACGGTGCTGGACTTAAGTTTTGTCAATCGATTTTGATGAGTGAAAGTTTTACTCGACAATAAACTTTCGGTTTTTTTTTGCGTATCGATGGCAAAAAGTTCGAACATAATTGGTCCAAAATTTTGCTACGCGAACTCCGCTCACTGACGCAGTTATAAGATCATGGAGTGCACAGGTGATAGGTCATGTGGCGCAGGATGGAACGTGGGCCTATGTTTGTGGGGAGATGCTGCATACACACAAGAGATCTGAGTCGTCCATGAACGGTTCGATACAAACTTTGATATTGAAGTAGGTACTTAACTTCATTCGGATGTCCGAGTTTATTGGTCGTAACAGAACTAGACAAAGCATCTTAAACTTTAATATCCGATTAACCGACTGATATTATCAATCCGAACACAATTGATTCAGAAGTTGTAATGAATAGGCTGGGTAAGGTCGACTGAAGATCGCACAATCAATTTAAATTTAATGAGGTCATTGATATTACGAAAACTAACTCCCAAAAGCAATCTAGTTTGCTTCTAAGTTATGATTATGACTTATGAGTCATAACAGCCTATGGTACGAATAATAATTACGTATAAAGTCAGCAGGGCGTAACTTGGTAGGTGTGAGTTACGCAATATTACCGTACTTAGTTATTAGTGATCACTCACTGGCAACACTGGCAAGTAGATCAAGTTTTGTTTTTATTTTATGGCGTGGCGGCGGAGTTAAAAGGATGGGTTATCTATCATACTTTTTTTTATGAGGGTCAAATGTATTAGGTTTCAAATAGGCGTAATAGCTTACTCAATTATTATTTTACTAGCTCCTGCCTGTGTCTTCATCCGCGTTCTTCTTCGTTTTAACATTAAATATATTATATTTAATGTTAAAACCAGAACGTTTAGTGTCATAAGATATTATCTTATGACACTATATTAAAATATATACTCTATACAAATACTCTTTATAGAATAGACTACAAGACAATTATTAAGAATGTTGTGTATTAGGAAGTCACAATAGAGAACTTATCACTTAGCCCAAAAACTCTTCAGACCTCTTTTTTGAACAACATTTTGGTACTAATATGCGCATGTTAGGTTAACAATCTGCGACTTTGCCAAAGTGAATGAAGCTTTTAACTCTTCATAAGAACAAATAACTTAATCATTTCGTAGCTCCAGCAAATAAGGTGCAATATCCTGCGCGCAGTTAAATTAGTCCACCTACGCTTATATCTACAGTCTTAGAGTAATTAGACTTAGAGTGATAGTTTCATTCAAAATTCCGTTCAAAATTGAAGCAACAACACAATGAATGTGTGCCTAAGCGGCACGTAATTACGTTCGACGACACGCACACAAGCAAATAATAATGTTGCAAGTAAATTTCATTTTCCCCACCATGTGGGGAAAATGTAAGTAATCCTACTGAATGACTATTTCATGAAATCTTGACATTTTAGGATTATACTAACTTAACAAGTTGTTTTACTGATTCTAATGATTATAATTCTGTAAATACATATTTATTACGGTCGCGAATCATATTTTAATCAACGTACAACTTAATACTGTCCAGCAAATTGCAAAAAAACGTTAGAAAATTTGAATTTCGCTACCTTAGCGCGGCGAGTGGGAACCGTAATAATATTTGGCAATAAAAATACCTACATAGATGTGGATTGGGATTATAGGCACTACATAATTATAATAACAAAAAATGGGGTAAAATATTTTCCCAAGCCTAGCAACATTTTCATTGTAATGGCGGCTGTCAAATTTACGATTTATTATTTTGTTTTGACGAATGTTTTATACAAAAATATAAGATGCTAGGCTGTAATTACCCGTGAAATGGTATCTTTAAACGTTTTTCATGATTATGTGATGAGTTGTGACACCCTTTCACTGCACAGTACGTCATTTTTTTGCGAAAATGCGGGAGCTCTTTACAGTAGTACTTGGTCTTGAGTACTGATGCGCCGAAAGTCGTACGTAGCCTTAAAAGGCTAACTTGAAATGGCTTCACTTTGCGTGCGACTACTGCGGTTCTAAGCCTATTAATTCTATGTCTACAGTTTGAAGACAGCTGCAACGCAATCACAGCCTTTATTGAACTTGATAATTTCAACAAAGGAGCTTCGCTTCGTTCCAAGTATAATATTTAATTAGACCACTATCACTTGGAGAGAATGTTCCAGTTTCATTTGTTATGTTTGAATAATATCTTGTCGCGAGAGCTCGTGCTGTACTTACTTGAGAACACTCATTGTTTATGTTCATTTCTTCAATCTATCTACCTAGACTGCTTTCTCAATTTTGTTTCCAAAAGTGTAAACAAATATGTGTTTTTGAAAAAATAACTGTAGGTACCTTCAAACATTTTTACGACCTTTTCAGTAGTTCTAGTCATTCTGAAATCAGCTTAGGTATATTACATTGCTATAAAGTTGATATTTGTTTATGTGGAAATAAAATCGATTGGAAACAAGATTCTAAATAAGGAATATCTATGTGATATTTAAATGGTTCGTTAAGTCGTGACAATTATTTTATTTTCTATTTTAAGTATTTGCCTGCTTCTCTTGAGTTTCAATATTTTATCTGCATTAGGTATAGGTACTCGTTGAACTTCCTATGACCCGCCGTCGCGCGTCGGTCCAAGGATATGCGCCTTTCCAATTGTTCTTAAATTTTTACTCGGTTGTATCAATATTGATATCTATAGTCTAGGTTAGGGCAGTGTATCTAATAATATTAATAATTGTTGTCCGATTCCAAAGCATCCAACCGAAAAATAAACAACGCTACTCGAGCACATGACGGGCATATGACTTCTCGTTTATCATGCACATTGTCGATCAATAAGAGGGGCTTGTGGCTAAGTAATAATAGCCGCAAGGGTCGATCGATCAGGTTAAACTACGCATGCCACGGTTGGTCTGTGGATGGGTGACCATCTTTACACACCAAGAGGCACGGAGGGGTCCATGCCTCGCAAAGCACGTTAAGCCGATTTGTCATTCGTGGATCTTTGACAGTCGTTACGGGTCGTCAGAAGCCTGGGTTGAAGCTTGGTTATGGAGGTCAGATAGGTAGTCACTCCACTTAAAATACTGGTATTCAGCTGCATCCGGTTAGATTGGAAGCCTATGAAAGCTTAGAAAGGCTAGGCAGATGAGTCGATAAATTAAAAGAAAACAAACAGATTTCTAAACTAAACCGACTACTATCGAAACTATAATTACATAACCTCTCGTTAAAGCCTACAAAAGTTTAACTGACTCAGGTCTTTTCTCGAATTCGTTGCATTCTTTGTTTCGCGGGCACAAGTAACAAAGTAATTAGTAACTGTCGAAAAAATGCGAAGTTTCGTGTAGATTAGGCATGGCTGTCTTGTTTCGCAAAAACGAGCCATATGTTTTGTATCTTATAATATAAATTGATGTAATATTTATAGAGGGTTTAGTTCCGCTTCATTATCTTTTGTTAGGCATCATGGTGGTTTTACCTTTCAAACGTTCTTGAGTTCCGCTGCGACTGCTTTCATGTGATATTTTGTTTATCTGTCTAGTCTGTCTTTCTGCCTATAGATCATGTTATGAATAGGACACGCACATTGCGGTTTGAGTTTATGACATAATGACATTATTAGCATACGTAACTAACTTCGGAACGTGACGAAAAATTTGCCTAATCATAGATGAAGGCATTGAGCATGGTAATGAGAGCATGACCATTTAAAGCGGAAGATAGCTAAGATTATGGAAAAAAGAATCACCTCGAAAGCCTAACGTAGCGGAAAGGGTTTTGTTTGAAGGTGGCATTTGCTATTATCTTGTTGATCGACACACAGTCTCATTAAAAGCACAAGTTGGTTCTGTGGGAGTTTTTATTGACTAATGTTATTTATTGAAAGCTCGTCGATCAATCGTCTGATCAATTCGAGCTTTACGATCGAATAAAACTAGAAGTAGGTAGGGTTTGGTACCTTAGAATAGTTATCTACCCTATGCCAAAGGAACTCTCCGTATTATATACAAAAAGCACGTTAAGCCGTTGGTCCCGGTTGTCGCTCGCGGACCTTTGACAGTCGTTACGGGTAGTCAGAAGCCCGAAAGTCTGACAACCAAGGGGTATCGTATTACCCAGTAACTGGGTTTTGCAGGTCAGGTAGGCAGTCGCTCCATGTAAAATACTGGTATTCAGCTGCATCCGGTTAGACTCGAAGCCGACCCCAACATAGTTGGGAAAAGGCTAGGCAGATGATTCTTCAAACGATTAACTGTTTTTCCAATAACCCTGCACCACTATCATCGTCATATGATTGTCGGCCTGTGACAGACAGCTCATTCAACACACGTCCCCAGCTCTACGTGCGACCAATACCAACCGAGCATTTGAATAATTGTCCTCCTGATTGATACTTTTGATTTATTAAATAGACAATTTAGTTTAGTGTTAGATTTTCATAGATAAATTGAATATGATGAATCGAGGTTACTAGTGGCAGTTCTCATACAGGTAGTATTTCCTAAAAGTTTCGTAATTAGAAATATCAGTAAAATAAAAGTGCGCAGTTCTGCACACCCCCATCCTATTTCAAGTTAAACAAATATCAACTTTATTTCAATGACAGTTAAGTTGGTTTCAGTGGCTAGCACTATTGAAAAAGTTATAAAAATGTTTGAAGTTGTAGCGTAAACTGAACTTTATTTTGTAGTAGTTAAAGTTATTTTTCCATTAATTCATATTTGTTTACATTTTTGGCAAATAAATCGCGAACGCAGTAGATAATTGTACTTAATTGTTAAATTATATTTTAAAGATGTTTAGTTGTTTGCATGATACCTCAGTTGTTTAATACAATTTTAGACAGGGTGGCATCCGAAATCGACGCGCAAACTGAAACCATGAATTCAGCACATTATTCTAGACCCCTAGAATTTTTCATCGGTTATCAAAATAAAAATCAGCCGTTTCATTTAGATGGAAAATTTCAACGTACTAAATCTATGGTAAAAGGTTGCCGTCCTTTATAAAATTGTATTAAACAACTGGACATCTTTAAAATCATTAGTAGGTATTATATACTCATTGGAAAGGCCCCATTTTATTCTTCTATTGAATGACCAAGTTGGTCGTCAAACAATGACACGTATAAAGTCAACATCGCTAATTGTTCCTATCACGGATATCACGCAATCACGCTATCAAACTACGTTAACAAACCCCTCTTCAAATTCTTCGAAGTAATATGTAATTTACTACGTGTGACATTACTTCCCGGGTGTTATTGAGTTGTTCCATCTGCAATTTCTCAGTAGCAGTCCAGAGTCTGGGTTGATAGCAATAGGCCCCCTATTACCTACATGGGACTTAAACATGACTGGTGAAATGTGGATGATATAATATTATATAGTATAATTATACTACTAGCTGCTCCCCGCAGTTTCACCCGCATAAGTTTCGATCCCGTAGGAATTTCGGGATAAATAGTAGCCTATATGTTAATCCAGAGTGTCAGCTATCTTCATACAAAATTTTATCAAAATTGGTCTAGCCGTTTGAGCGTGAAGAAGTAAAAAACATATAAACACACCCTCACACACTCACTATCTTTCGCATTTATAATATTATAGTGTGATAGATATAAACTGCCTAAACCTTCGCGGATTACATGTGTGAGGCATCATGTTATGTGTGTGTTATCATAAATTAATCCAAGAAATATGCATTGTTTTACATAACACACCTGTGCATCCTATTAGGACATACAATATAAATGACTGCTATATATGGAATCCTCCCAACAAGGATGACAGATATGAATCACTATGAAACATAATATTTGATATAACACATCAAACGGATTGCTTTAATGCATCAGCTTTATTCAATCCATCATACAATGTTTATAGCTGGCTACTTTACTTGAGTGTAAAGTGTTTCCTTTCATCTTTAACAGTATGATAGAGCAGGGAATGCCGGGATGGTGGCCTGCACGTGCTATACCTACCTATATGGAAAAATAAACTCACACACATCGTTAAAAATTATCGTAAGCACATTGAAGTTCCTAATTGATATATTTTGAATTGCCAGATGCTATTAGATAAAGTGACTTTCACTAACGAAATATTTCTTTCCGTTAACATTTTGAGGTCAAAGTTTATCGTGAGTGTTGCTTAAACTTTGATTGATCGACCGTTTAACTTAGCCACAAGCCCCGAATTCATGATTCTATATTAACACCATTTGTGTTGGACCTAAAGTCACGTCAAAAATTTGTAAAAAAAAAAGGTACCTCGGCCTATTAAGGTTCACCATCCCTGCAATAGAACAATAATAAACCATGCTCACAGCTTAATTTTTTTATTACAACAACAACAAAAGAGCTTGTATAACCAAACAAGATACATATACATCATAATTTTGATCTGGTCGACGAGCAAGATGTTTCCAGGTCAAGTGCGAGCGCCGAACGGTACCCAGCAATTACATAAACGGGTTTACACAAAATCGCGGTAACGATACTTCTTGTATTTAACCTCTGCGAACTGTGTGTGTGTAATATGGAACAACTGGACTTGGTACGGTTTTTAACCATCCGTCAATGCTGGCCCTAAATACAAGTATCTTTTTGATATCTCTTTTTCTTGGAAATGTACGGTTTGTGTTTTTTTTTTTGGGCAAAGCTGACATAGATTTACGTTTATTTTTAATTTTCTTACTGTTATTTTTTACAGGATGCTTTTACGATTTATTATTCTATAAGAGAAACTGAAAGCTCCGATTTTAATAATTTAACATTTTTTTCCTTTTATCGACCCAGTTATTTGTATGTTTGTACTATAAAATTAATTATTTTCTCGCTGATTCATTTGATAACAATCCAAAGCTTTAACAATAAATAATAATTGATTTTGTGAATTATGTATTTGCAATAAACATAAAAAGCAACAACAGCCAATTCAATCCCAGTTTGAAATACGCTTGAAAGCGCTTTAAAGTTTAAGGTGACAATGTAATGTATTACAATGTAAAGCACCATAGAATCCTCTTCACACATTTACGTGCGCATTCGATTCTATAAATCAGCTCTCTAAAAGTACAACACAGAATTGGTATTAGTGAAACTGTGAAACTGGGTCGCGTTTCGCATTCGCGGTGAATCCATTTTGCAGTGTTGTGTTCCGTCACCGTGGCCATTGTCTCATGTTCCGTGATGCTCAGACTCCTTCCGTTTGCATTAACTATTCGCACATTTTTGTTCCATTTTCTTTTGTTTTGGACGAATAGCCTGAATAATTATCCTCTCCAATTAAATGTGCGTTGTGTTTGCTAGGTTTTGTAATCTTTGAGGGCGTTGTTTGTTTTTATTTAAAGTTGTTTTACTTTTAGATAGTTGTGATACTCCGTTTTACCAGAAGATATCATAGTATTGTGAAATCAACGGTTAAAAACCATATCAAATACCTAATGAGATCAGAATGAGAACGATTAAAAAGGGGATATTTTTAAAAACGTTCGCATTATGATTTCTGTATCTATAATTATGTCAAAAATACCACGAACTAACTGGAATTAATGCGCTGAGATGAGATTGCGACTTGAATTTGAATGTTTTTTATGCAAGTCTGAATACCATAAGAATAAACAATACTTATAATTATTTAAATAAACAATAAGTAAACAGTAAAATATCTCTATTTTGGAAGGACCAATTCACTATTTACACCAATTGTTTATTTAGGAAGTGTCAAATAGCTATCTATCTTATCTATAAGATTGCGGACATAATTATGGATGGACAACTAACACACAATATCTCATGATACAAGGCAGAAAGTGATAAAAAATGTTAACAAAACCCATATTTAAATATGTCATGTTGACCACCCAGTGTGAAGACATAATTTACAATAGAAAATAATATATATAGTTTTTGTTTACCAGAATAATTAATATTAGGTACGTAACTGGATTTCGGATGCAGTATAATATAGACAATAAGCAGTTTCTTTAGAATAAGATTTCAGGTTCTGAAACTTTGACTCTATTGAATGAAGTTAGTGAAACCATAAAAATTACAGATAAAAATATGAGTTAATAATTTACTTACACTAGTCCTTACTACTTATCCTTTTCCTTGATACTCAAATAATGATTACCTTCCTGTCTGACACTCCTACTTACAAATTAAATAAAAATAACTATTTAAACGTAGTAGTAACATATGTATTTTTATGTAAAATACTTTGTACCCGTGTACCGTAAAATAAATTATAGCTTTGATTTTCTATTGAGCAGATTCCTTTTACCTTTCTTGGAAGAAATAAACGCTTTTGGGTAAAAAAGATTTGCAAGGACGGAGGATCTTTGGAATATGAAGAATTAATTTCTTTATAAATCCTGAGACATTATAAATCCTTATTTAAAGACTGCTATTTTCAATTAAGATTTGTTTTTTTAAAAGATTCCTTAATTTTTTTTTAAAGACTTACTTAATGAAATAATGATGTACCACTTAGTTACATGAAAAATGGAATAGGTAATAGGATTAAAAAGTTGTATGTGTGAACCGCGTCATTCTTCTAAACTACGCTTCTAAAATCTGTTATTTTGATGCGATTTTCACTATCATTTAGAGAATTTATTCCGGAAGGTGAATGTGTATAATACAACAATATTTAACTTAGATATAATAAAGAAATGTCTGTTTTGTCAAGTCCTAAAAAGTGAGAAGTAGGGCCGGTTCACTAGTTACTTTATAAGTTAATATAAACCAAGAAATACAATTACTATGTCTCTAACCGCCAACAACAATCAAAACGAAAGTGAAAATAAAATAGGATTTATTCGTCAGAACATTAAGATGATTTATTTAGAAAATATCCTCTTCCATACATCCTCGACAGTAACCGAGATTGGCGCTTAGCCAACACACACATTATAGTATCCTGTTTAATCATTCTTATTCAAAACTTGTGTATTTAGACTTCTCACCGGAAAGGAAAGTTTTGGACAATAGCCTGAACAAACAAATAAATAGTATTTCCAAGTATTTAAATCGTACAAAATGGATGCTGAATGTTTATTCTATGATCTCGGCCTGAATAATGGGATTTAAATGTGTTTTTATTGACGTAGTCAAAGCATTATCAATGCAAAAGTCTGTGTTTTACATTCTAGGGCATTCTAGATTTTATAAATAACTATTACTTTTAAATTATCTGATCAGGGAGCTATAGGTATACTGTGAACTTTTGTGACCCTAACTGAATGCTTTAAACCTGGTTTATCTCGCATCGCAGTATATTGTATTATTTAATACTTCAAGCACATAAATGTACTTACAGAGGCGGACTTAATGCCATACGCATTTTCTACCTGTCAACCTTTGGGTGATGCAGAGGCAAACAGCAGTACTTAGGTGCAATCATGAAAATTGAGGTTTTTTTTTTTGTATCTTATTATAACGCATGATACTTACTGCATCTCATCACCATTTTCGAATAGTTTTCTCCAAAAATATCAATAGTTTTAAAATATTTTTCTCTCAAACTTTCAAAACAATACCGTGTTAGAAATGTTACGCTAAACGCCGCCTGTTGAAATAATAAACACCGAACAATTTTGTTTGATTCTAGAGAACAATGATGTAATTGATTTTCGGCTTTCTACTTTCAAAATGAAGTAATTATTATGAACAGTATATTACAAAATGTTGGTGATGTTCAATGAATAATAAAATAGTATTTGATGCGTTGCATTCTAACGTATAATTTAGTTGTACTTGTATGTTAAATGGTCGTGCGAGAGCGAACAATTATTGAAAACAATGAGTGGTTCTGAAGACCCGTTCGACCGGTCGTTGCATGAGGAATAAGTTTCTTCCTTGAGTTCAAGCTATCGTATTTTGCCTTGACTTTGTTACCGCTGCTGCGCGTAAAGGCTCCCGTAGATAGGCGCCCGACGCGACTCCGATAGAACAATTTCCACGAAGTTTTCATAGAAATTATTCCACTAGAGTAACGTCGCGCCTGTCTGCGGGAGCCTTTATGTTACCCTATCTACATCTTGGACAAGGACGTCTGAAAGCTGAATACTATCAGCTTTCTCGATAGTTCGGGCTTTGTAATAGTCAACACTGTGCGAAGTTTACCGGTAGAATTTGTACGGACAGCCTCTATCATAATTATGTCCAACAGTTCAACTACTGTTTCCACTAAAAACTAATTTGCCGGAGAACCTATCAAACTTAAATTATTAGGTTAGCAAGAGTAATAACGGTAGCCGGATAACTTTTTAATTTACATGACAATATGACATCATAAAATGGTAAAATGAACAGTCCGTCTCAATAAGATATCGTAAAGTATGTTGGGGAAAGTTTGTCCCTGGGATAAGATCGTTCGCATCAAATTCCCGGCTAATATGGCAATATTTTTTAATGGTGACAACATTGTGTTCTGCCCCGACCTCCAATTACAGCATTCAAAGTATTTCCAAATTAGCCGGGATATTTAAACGTGGTTGTGTACCTCTTTGATTATATACTTGTCTAGATAGAGCAATGCAAACAAACAACGCACAACAACCGTCTCCAATTGCGTGATATGTGTGAGTACCGCTCGTGTACCTACTCAAACCTCCTCCTCCTTGTCAAACTGTCAAGGTGTACGTGTTTAGGGATGCCTGCTTCAAATTATTAACTTACCTTTCCTCCAATATTTAATAAGATGAGGGTTAAACAAAATAGTTTAAATAAAGTAATTATTTTGTAGATTAGTGTTTTATTATATAAATCATCATCAGAGAAATGTTCGGAACACACGACTGAAGTCTTGTGAGGTTTCCACTGGTCTTCATTTCGTGTCCGCTGTTGTATAACGTCCGAGAGAATCCGTAGGAAATCTGAACTGAAACCCAAAATATTAGAAAGAACTAAAAAATATATACTATTTAGTGCATGACGTCATAGATTTAATTTATTTTATGTAGGTAAGTTATCATTTTCTGATCAAATAAATACTGTCATTTTTAAAATAATAATGTTCTCCTGATCGAATTTCGGTCACGGCAGCCAATCTTTACGGAGATTAGTCAACGACGCAGGATATATTCAATGTGTCTTCTCTTCCATCCATTTTCAACATACGATCACAAAAATCACAGAGCGCATCATGAAACGTAAAAAACGTTAAACGCAGGTAAAAAAACATGCGTAAAATTATATCTTCGCATATACATTACAACTACACGTTTTACGAAAACATTACCCTCCTTTTCGCACTCAGTTGGATAAAAGGGACGCAGTAAAGTATGATACCCGTCAACGCAATTACACTGTAAACTAGTTCTGAACACGGTTTTGCTCGGTGCACTGTGCGTGGGAAACTGGGTGTTGGAGATGAATCACTGTACCGCTGTTAGTACTGTGTGTTTACTGTGTATGTTGCACTTAGTTCAATATACCTACTTATAGATAGGTATTGGTGTGCGATCCAAGTAGGCCCGTGGACTCAGTTGTTGATACGTCGTCGTCGTCGTCAGTGGTTGTACGTCTAGCTTTTTTCCGCGGGTTGCCCGCGTGGATGTCAAAGCAAAAACCCTTAACAAGCGTCGCCATGCAAAAATACATATGTATAGGTATGTGCTGACCATAGATATATGAAAGAAGTTTTTTACATTTCTATGGTGCTGACTTTCATGGTGATCGGTCAAATGGTGTTGGAGTTTGTCAGTCTCATACATACCAACATCTATTTTTTTACCTTAGAAGCTTCAAGGGATATCTTTGAAGCAAGTTCTGCTTGATTCGAACTACTATGATAATAGATGCATTTATCAAAATAATTTAATAATGCTAATGTCATAGCATACCTAGGTACTTGTAGCCACTAAAAGGTTCCATTTTGACCCAAAGATGAAAATTTTAAACCAATCCGAGCCTTATAATTTTGGAACGTTACTTTTGAATGAGCACTATGAATACAGCAGCAAACAAACTTTTTTTTTTCTCGTCTTCTAAGTATAAAATTAATACAAACACTCCCAAGAAGTCTTGCCTAGTCAAGAATAATTTAAACAAATACATATTAATAGTACTAAAGTACTTGGACAGTGGATAGCCTCCACATCGCCCTGACACATATACCGAGTACGGGCAGCTCGCGATCACGAATCTTGACCGCTCATTACTGTTACCATAAAGAGACAAACGTTCAACCTCTATGGTTATGTCCCTTATGTTTGTTTGTGGTCTATCGATTTCGAATTTGAAACTTGTTACGGGGGAGTAAATAAAAGTGAAAGTGATCCAAACTTGGCTTGAATCAATGCAAATTGAATTGATGACGTCTGTTAAACTCACAGACAGAATGATTGAAGTTTTCTACCATTTAAATTTTTGTAATAAACGATTTTCATTTTTAACCCTTAATGAGTCAAGAGCGGTAATAAATTCGTAGATTTTCTGAATGCATAGATTAACCATTCACCAGTACTTTTTAGTGCTAAACTAATTTATCTATTTAATTAGGTACAACTTTATTTACCAAAACATGCAATGTAAAATCTAATAAAGACATGTATAATTAACATTAAAATACTTCCAACCCGCGATACTTCAACACCACAGCGTTAACGAGCTAAGAAAATCGTTTCTCCATAATTAAATAGATTTTTTTACTTTGTTCGTAGAAGAATAAGAGTAATAAATTTTCCGGGAGAGTTCCCGGAGTTTCCCGGGACTTATGTAAGGAACACGATTTCACAGTTAATTACTTTGTATCCTGTTAACGAAGTGCTAACTCGCAATATGTATGCAGGTCTCACTGGCCCGTTTAATAAATTGACTTACAATTCGCGCCTGTACGCTACTTTTTAAGACGATTGGGCTGTTAAGGAGGCGTGATAATGTTCATAACTAAATTACTTTTTTGTTGGTACTGAAAAGCTGGCTGGTTGAGCTTTTTTATTAGTGCTGTTAAAGTTTGGCCAATGTTGGCCATACTACACGGATATGGTTAATATTTTGTGTTGGTGTTATCGAAGTTAGGTCAATGTTGGCCATACCTTCTGCACAGATACTCGTAGATATGGCTTTATGTGAAGTGACATAATCTTCTCATTAGAAGATTATGTCGCTTAGCTTAGCTGTAGTGTTGTACAAACTGTATTAAATAAAAAATAACACCATACCATCATAACATCACGCCTCGTTTCCCCGAAGCGTTGGGCAGAGGTGTACCTATAGTACTCCCATATTTCGCCAATTATTTTTAAATCTCATTTAATATGGGGCGAGCCTTTTGCCAGGCACAACTCCAGACTTGGGGCTGCTCCTGAGAAATTCCAGATAGAAAAACCAAATGACACTTTGCCCGACCTGGGAAACGAACCCAGGACACATGCACATTAGCAATAGCGCTCGTAACCACTAGACCAGAGACATTAAATAGATCTGAAATTACAAAGCAACCACCGCTCACTAAAATTAGAGATCACATTTTCTCCTATGAAATATTCTAAATATACAAATAGGCTGTTAAATACATGTTAGAAACTACCTCGCCCTCCAATATAGAATTGTTCGAGTCAGGTACAAAGCAGGTGTAAAGAGAGAGTGTTGGCTACTTGGCTCTCTGCCTATGCAAAATATGGATAGCGATTTTCTTTACGATAAAGTCAGCTGTTTAAGCCAGATTCTATTCAGGAAACGCCACATACTTTACATGCATGCTTATGATCCCCAACTGGATAAGCCACATTGCAATTCATGCCAAAACTAACTTTATGCAATGTTAAAGTAAAGTTGTTTCATCAGGAGTATAAGGAGCATCCAGTAGAGGGTTTTGTTTGTAATTTGCGTAAAATTCGCGAACGTATTCGGGTCTTTACCTATCTATCTATTTTTTCCATAGATTTTTGGTTATATTAAAACTTCTATCTGTCTTGTCCTAACTATGTTGGGGTCGAATGACAGCGGGGACCAACGGCTTATCGTGCTTTCCGAGGCACGGAGGCGTCTCGATATATTATGTAATGGATGGTCAGTTCACACATTCACGAACCGAGCGCGGCAAGCTGTGTCGTGTTGGGTCGTGACTCTGGATACACCAATCAAACGAATCTGTTCAGGACTACGTCAAATCACAACGAGTTTTCATTGGCTAACACTGCGTCAGAAGGCGTCACGACACGACACAACACACTAATATGAATCCGGCTTTACTTAACCTTCAATCGACCCGTGCTATATATTGAAACTTGTCTAGTTTTATTTAACGATGGAGATTACAATGGCGGTGTTTAGCTATAATATTTACAGCAATGACAAAGCCTTAATTTTTCTTTTAATTAAATACTTCCGGCTACCTTGAGTAAATATATTTTTTCGGACCAGTAAAAACCGCGTACAATAAGACTAAGACCTCCAGTGTTATTTACCAAGATGCGCTTGTTGACTCTTAATTCAAGGATAGTTTTATGCACGATTGGGTTGTCATCTACCTACTATTGAGCTTTTTTGTGCTGTAATAAAGCATTAATTCTAAAGTAAGGGGAAATTAATTATTTATCAAATTAACTACGAGCTTAAATTGTCTATATATTCAAATCACAACTGTCATTCAATGCCAGTTGCATCAAATCACTATTACACGACTAATTGATGTAATAGATATGTCAATTTGATAAATAATTAATGTTTCTGGCCGTACATTGCTTTTTGACAGTGACATTAAAATTAGTACCTATTTTAAATCTCTTTGCTTTATTATCATAATTATGACCAACGTTGTCTTCTGCTGGGTCAACTTACCTCGGGTCGGGTCGGGTCTAGAATTACATTCATTTTGCTAACAGTGGTGTTAAACATTCGCTTTAGTACCTATTGAAAACACGAAGATCTGCACCGTAATTGAGTATCACTGTCAATCTCAATCTGTATCATTTTGAAAGATATTAATATTAGGGTTAATCGAAAAACTGTATTTACCCTTAGTCCTTATATTTTTTAATAAATTTTATTTTATTATTATTTTATTACTAGCTGCGCCCCGCGGTTTCACCCGCGCAAGTTTCGAGTTTCTCATATAATTCAATCATGATTCGAAAAACACGTGGCGGCATCTATTATCATAATAACGTTATTGTTGTTTTCCTCGGGAACATCACTTTTTTTCGGGATGAAAGGTAAGTACCCTATGTCCGTTTCTGTACACCTGACAACGTATATGCAAAATTTCAGGATGATCGGTTCAGTGGTTTAGGCGCGAAAAGGTAACAAATTAGGTATTATAAGTTAGGAAGTTAGGATTGCTTCATATGTTCGAAAAATTAGTCTGCTCAACAACGTAAATTACACAAAAAACGCGTCCATAAAAAGCCTTCACAACGGCCTCTATTCATGCCCTAACTTGTATGTAAATGAAAAACTCCACTTTTGTAACCCGACGACTGTTTGGTACTCAATGGTGCAACAGATGTCAGGGGAAATTTCATATTGTGACTTGTGAGCTTTACGTCATGGGTTTTTTTTTTTACTGGCTGTACTTATGGTTGGCGTTTCTAAATTTATGTATGTATATCAATTTTATTCAATTTCGAGCGGCCATTGTTGTTTACATCTTTGGCAAATTTAGAAACGCCGGACTATAGATATTTAGTCCCGTATTACATTACTTAAAACTACATAGTTTCAACAAATCAAATCGTTAACTAGATTTAAGTAATGCTTGAGTCTTGAGTAAGGTTCTGTAATACAGGCCTTAGAACACTTATACTCTTGCCCTTAATCCAATTTATTTGGGGTCGACACAGCATGTCTTCTTCCTCAATACTTCTCTATTAGTCGTCATCTCAGTTATAGTCAACCCCTTTCTAGTCATATCATCATACACACAGTCCATCCACCTTTTTTTTTGGTCCCTTACTCTTAAGAGCATTTACGACGTACGGCATTTCATACAAACTATCAAGCCCCTTTTTTTTCGAAATGAATGAACCGATTTTAATGAAACTTCATACGCATAAACAGAATACAAAGGTCCAAAAAGTTAGCTAAGAACATTTTCGAAAAATAGTGTTACAACCAAATTAGACCGATTTTAAATTTTCCATAGAAACAGAGATTTTCAGTTATCTTTTTTCGAATAAGACATTTCGAAAATGTTCTTTACTAACTTTTTAGACCTTTGTATCCTGCTTATCCGTACTAAGTTTCATTAAAATCGGTTCATTCATTTCGAAAAACAAGGGCTTGAAAGTTTGCATAAAATGCCGTACGTCGTAAACGCTCTTAATAGCCATTCACATTCATACTTAAAACTTTCTTCACGACATTTCTCATTTTTATTATTTTACTTACTTAATAAAATAAATTCTGGAATATTCAGCGCAGAACATACACACAGAACATATTCTACAGTAGAACTTCGTGCTGTTAACGACTTAACACAGACCGACCGCCTTTTGCCGTGGATCTCATAATAAGTCATACTAAAAATACTTAAGGATAAGGATTTCAGTACCTTAAGGAAGTAAGTACCTGCAGCAGTATCCTCATGTGCACATAACAGCAACATTCTACGATCACAATCTAAGAGCCAAGCTGAGTATATTAAATTATGCGTGTTCATTCAACCGTGGGTTTACCGTAGAACGAACTATATTGTGAATACTTCTTCAGGCTTTAGTATGAATTTATTCAGTTCCACAAAAAAAATATTACATAAATCATCATCTGCCTAGCCTTTTCCCCAAGTACATCTGACCACCACAACCCAGTTACTGAGTAATACGACACCCTTTGGTAAGTCTGGTTACCAGACTATCGGGCTTCTGATATCCCGTAACGACTGTCAAAGATCCACGAATGACAGCCAGGACCAACGGCTTATCGTGCTTTCCGAGGAACGGTGGGGTTTTGGTACGTAAAGATGGTCACCCTTCTAAGGACCAACTGCAGCATGCGGCAACTTAACCTAAACGATCGATCCGAGTTATTACTTAGCCACAAGCCCCTCCTTAGCCACCCCTTAAATGCTGAAAGGAAATGCTTTAAAAACAACACAGTTATGATATAACTAATATTAGGATGTTTCCTATCTTTTCATAAACGGAATATAATTATATAAATATTTATTTATAGCAAAAACCACACGCTGTCCGACCCAATATTAATAATTCATGTATATATTATAATTCTGTCATCGTAGTTTATATACTATCTATTAATTACGTTGTATCGTAAATATTGCACCAGTTTACACGGCTGATAAATGTCTATCGTATATTAGCTTTCAGATAACTATTTGGTAGGTTGTTTAGTAGACTCACCGCGGTTATATATCGGTTTTCCTAATAACTTAATAGTTTAGTTACAACCGCCACGAAAGCCATTTAACAGAATGAAAAGTTAGTTCATGCTTCACTTGGCTCGGCTACTCTGATACAGAAATCAGACAATTTGTTATAACTTCACTTCCTTACTAAATATAACTTGCTATAGAAACTGTATATGTAAACTTATGAAGTGTTTTTGCTTGAATACCTATGTTCAAATATCAGCGCCAGAATTTAACACTTATAAAATTCTAGCCTGACTTTGTACAGACGCCAGCACATCAACCTACACCTAACTGTCAAATTTTCCCAATCAACATTGAACCTTATGCTTTAGCGATAAAGTTGAAAATCTATTACAGAAATCTGACAGATTGTAGTAGGTTGATGTGCTGGCGTCTGTACACAAATGCCAAATAAATAAATTCAATATTTTTAAGTCAGTTTAGTTCCATAATCATAGAAATGTCTATATCTATAATTGATTAAAAACCTTAAATTAAACAAACACACAACAAAATTAACAAAAAAAAAACGTTGTGAATAACGCGCCCAATTTATCTAAAAACTAGCTGCGGCCCGCGGTTACAATAAGTCTCGAGCCCGTGAGAATGTCGGGATAAAAAGTATCCTATGTCCTAATCCAGATCATGTTCATCCCATGGGCCTACCAATTTCATCCAAATCCGTTCAGACGGTTTGGCGAAAAAGCGTAACAAAGATACAAAAAATCAAATCTTTTCTCTTTATAATATTAGTTTAGACATGTCAAATACCTACCTACTCCTTCAATACATAGTCAAAAGCAAAAACTGTTTAAAAACTCGTTATTCCCAGAACTACACAAAACCTAGCTGGCTAGTACAAACCTAGTATGTGAAAAATGCCAGTATGCTTCAAACAATGCGATCGTTTTCAACTGGTCTCGAAGTTAGCTTAATTGAACAGTCAAGTGACGTTTTACACGCAGCGAGTAGGGCGTACAGGGAGTACTTCTGCTTTTACCCGAACATACAATGCTATGCAAGTGCTCATTATTTGTTTTGTTTTGTATACTCGTAAGTCAAACTATTTCTTACGACAGGTACCTATAAAGAATTAGGGATCTTATGGTGTTTCACACCATATCATAAGGCCAGCGGAGCCTTACCTAAACATTATAGGTTATAAAACAACATGTCCCTAACATAATTCGTAATTCGAACTGGGAGCTAGTCCTTAAGTATCTCGATACTGAATAAATAATAACGCGATACTGTCCCATCGACATAACCATTAATGATTAGTTTAAATTATTAATGTTCGTTCGGTACTTCGGTCCCGGTACCTGCTCGATGTCGATACCGTTCGGTCACATAATCAGCCTATAATGTTCCCACTGCTGGGACACAGGCCTCTTCTCTTCGAGAGGGAATTGGCTATAATCTACAAAGCGGGCCCAGTGCGGGTTGGTACATGTCACATTTCTTCGAATTTTTGGTTTTAGGACATGCCGGTTTCCTCACGATGTTTTCATTCACCGTTTTGAGAGCAGTGGTGATGAATTTATTTACACAAATTAAAGTGCCTGCCTGGATTCGAATCCACGACCTACAACTCGTGGGTCAGGGCTATTACCACTGGGCCACCACTGATAAATTGACCGTTGGGTCAATTGCTATTAATTCTCCCTTTTCTCTCTCTCTCTTTATTTGCAAACGTCATCATTCGTTTCTGTTTGATTTAACATTCATCTATACTAATATTACGAATTCGAAAGTAATTCTGTATGTATGTTACATTTTCACGCCTAAACCACTGAACGGATTTCGATAAAATTTGGCAAGGATATAGGTGGCAACCTGGGAAAGGACATAGGCTACTTTTTCTCCCGGTAGCAAGTTCCTGTGTGATAATTTCCGACATCCATGCGGGCGGAGCCGCGGGCAGAAGCTAGTTAATTATAAAGTACCTACAAATTCGTGAGATTGTAAAATATGCAATTATAATTTATTTAATTTTTCTTAAGTATTATTATGTTGTACTATTGATTAGAGGGTCACTCTAAAATGGAAAGGACATTTTTTTTGTAAATTATCGCTGTCATCCTGCACACCAGCGCTTCGTTATTTTTCAATTAGATAGGTACTGGTTGACATCATCTGGTAAAGTAATCCTTTAAATAAATACTTGGGATCGTTTGCTAATTGAAACACACACGATCAAGCAAATTGAGTAAGAACAAGTAACAGAATCGCTCAGCCAATTGATTGAGTAGAGAAGGTACTTTTAATGAAGTTACGTGTGTCACCTTCAATCTTACAGTAAAAGCAGTAAGAACTTGTGAAAACTAACTTTATAATAGATCATTTAACTTTCATTTTATGTTGTTTAATAATTTATTAACTGTTCCAAATGTTACCTATTATTAATATTTTAACTTTTTTAGCTTAGTTGTTAATTTTATTATGTATACTGTCATGTGGTCTCCTATAACTTATAAGTGAAGGAGTCCACCAAGTTAATACCTGACGTTACCCTTTATTTTATGTCATGAATTGTGTTCATCTTATGTTGGATATCCTAAAGATATAAATAAAAAACTTAAATAATTGAAACTTAAAAACATTATTCCGGCCGACTAAGTGGCAGGAAACGCTTCCAAACAAAATCTCCAAAATAAAGCAAAATATAATTAGCTTCCCCAAACAATAAGGAACAACGCACTAGATATAAGTACTTACTCGTAACATTTTAACGATGAACAAATCAAATGTGAACGGAACAGGAATAGAAAAATAGGAATTAATTTAAGAGCGGGGATAATTTAGTGGGCCGATAAAGTTGGGTGTTCATAAATAATGAAGAGAGCAGAGAGCTTAGTTTATTTTTTTTAGACGCGTCCGAACGGCGTCGACTAAAAATATCCGGTCGTTAGTCGACTCGTTCCAGAATTAAAATTAGTTAACAGCGCCAACCCTGTTTAGGAAGAGACTTCCTTTAACGTGGGCGCCAACAAATTAAATCCCGTTTACACTTCTACGCTAATCTAATTCTATCTCAGTCTTAGTTGTGTTCTGTTTTGTTGGTCTTTTAAAGACGGTAGACAGAAGCTGCTGACTAAATCTATACATTTATACAAAATTGAAGCGACGAAAATATTGTACTTATAACAAATAAATACATTTTAAAATTTTTGCCTGCCTGTTTGTCTGTGTGTTGGTTTGTTCTGGCTAATCTCCGAAACGGCTGAACCGATTTTGACGGGACTTTCACTGGCAGATAGCTGGTTTTATAAGGAGTAACATAGGCTACTTTTATTTTAGAAAAAGGATTAGTAAAGAGGCACATTATTGTTTTCCGACATCCACGCGGACACAGCTAATAGCTAGTAAACAATGTCCACCATGTAGGTATAAATTAATCTACTAATACTATGGTTCTTCTTTTGTTTACTAAAGAACTTTATACTTTCACCAACGGACCCAAAGGGTAAAACGCGGTGAAAAGGTGTCACACGCAATTTACAAAGGAACCATTTAAGCCGTTGAATAAACGATCAGAAATTAATTTACAGATGCTGTTACTGTTACTTTAATAATAAATCTCTCCGCGAATAAATTACGTAAACAGATAAACATGACATAACCAGACAAAAAGAAAACAGACCCATTAAAAGCAAAGTTCATTCAGTTATCATCTCAATCGTTAAACGCTGTTTCATCGCCATCAATCAGCCTTTTCATATAGTTGATGTTGAGTTGAGTTTATGGTCTACCCAAACGATTAAATAGTTATTTATAGTATCGCCAACCTTTCCTGAGTAAGCGTGGTGATCAATGCTCGTTCCTTCCTTTGCCCTGCAGTGGGACAGTAATAGGCTAATCTGATCTAAGCCTGTATTGTCCCACAGCAGAGCAAAGGCCTCCCTCTCCCTTTTCCACATAATTCTGTCTTTTGCGAGTCCCTATGGTAGGAGTCAAGCTCGTCCCACCATCGTCGTCTTGGCCTGCCACGATGGCGTCGTGCGTTTGTTAATAGGCTGGTATTATTATATTACTTCCAATGTGTGCTAGCTGTCATATGGCAAATAATTTAATTCAATGTTTTGTGTTTCGCAATGTTAATTACGAGATCAAGATCGTCTTACTGAACAGACAGCTGTTCTGCTGCGGGGAGTTTGGTGCGCCACTTCTTCTTCCCAGCTAAAGCACTAGGAAGAGGTGAACGGCGAGTGTTTTGCAGGACTGTCTTATGTAATTTTGACGTTCAAAAAGTGCTGATTCTCAGCTCAATTTGAATAAATGACTTTTGATTTTCATTTTGAATGTTTTCTCTTGCTACGGCGGACGGCCATCAGTATTATTTCTTAACCTACCCAAACACGCCTGAACTTCAATATTTAATTCTCAAACTCAAAAACCGATCTAGCCAGTCCTACTTTACCTGCCTTATTTTCCTTCAGCAAAATTACAGTACAAATTAAAGTAACTGTAATTACGAAAAGCCAATTATTATCAAGAGCAGCGTAACTCTAGACAATGGGTTGTATTTGAGCGGCCATTGGCGACATTGGCGCTATCGTCGACTGCCCATTATAAACGTTTAACGTTGCGTTGCAATAAAGGCAATGAAGTGTGATGACAGATAAGAGTTACGACGGACTTGCTTAGTTATAAGTACCGTATTCCGAGACTTCTCAATATAGAATATAATTATTATTATAGCGTGATTTAAGTAGTTGGTCAGATTAATGTTTTTGGGATGAATATGCTCTTTACAATAAATTAGATGGATAGATAGATAGAACAATTCTTATTAATCATCTTATATGCTGATTTAGAAAAATGTCTTTCCATACTAAGTTACTGATCACTTGATCAGTTTATTTTCTAGTCTATACTGGGCAAAGGCTGTCCTGCACTTCTTCCATCTTTCGCGAGACTACGCGTCCTCCTGTTCAGTTTTTTTTTTTTTTCTATAACCCTGCATGACCTGGACTCGTACCGCAGGGACTGGCTTGAGGTGGTGCGGGAAAAGAGTTCGGGGACTTGGGCGAGGCCTGTGGCCAGAAGTGCAAGGGACAATAGGCTAAACAAAAAAGAGTCTTTATGCAAGTATTGCAGGTAATTGTACCTATATTCTCTAGATTCCTATACCTACTACTACCTACTTAGTTATGTAGTGTACAGCTCCAGTGAATAATAAAGAAATTTCTTGTAATTACAAAGAACAATAAGTTTAGCACGTGCATCTTCATTCAGTCCATTTGAATGTTAGTTACGTAATGCACATAGAAGGAAACATTCCGCGCATTCTTAAACAGGTACAGTGCCACAGTTGTTTCGATGAATCTCGGTTCAGCATAAAAAAGTTAAAAGGTACAATTCCATCTGAAGCAAGCACTTAATGAAAAAAACCATTTAGGAATGTCTGATTAAAATACGTACCTAGCGTAGCCACCACTCTGCCAGGTCGTGGGACTAGATTAGTTTCGGGTGCTCTTTATTTTTCCGCTTTATAGTTACGTTCGTGCACTAATCGATGTCGCTGACGGTTTTCAACAACAGGCGTCAGGTGGTTTGATTATACAACGTGAATCATTGTTCACGTCCATTACCTACACCTGAGAATATTTTTCTTGAATTTTAGGAGCCGAAATTCGTTGCCATGTTGTTTTTCGACTACATAACGCAGAGGTAGTTTATTTTGTTCATATAGGTACATAATTAATTTTGCCCTGACCACAGTTACGTTTGCCATCAGTTTGTAAATACCCTTACTAATAAACGTATTACATCAGGTGAATAGTTAAGCACCGATTTCTCTCTTTCAGTCGTCAGTAATTTGACATTCGAAAGAAGAAGACAAAGCGTTGTGTAACTATACAGACGCTATACAACGTTTATTAGTAAGGGGGATAGTTGTTATCTGTGGAAAATTTCACTTTTTATTTAGCCTTTGTTTTTATATGATGTTACTATAATATCGTGTATTATGTGGCTTTTAGTCTGTGCTAAATAAATGTATTTTCTTACTTTCTTTTCTTGTTTCTAATGGATAGTATATTATTATAAGTTATTTTTTTTTTTTTAATATACTAGTATTTGTTTTACCTTATAAATAACCCTGTAATTAATTAGAACAATTTAAGTTCCGACCACTGCATTGAAATTCCTTAGCCCATTCCCAGTCCCATGAATCACATATGATTCATGTTGATTGTTTAACTATTGTGTCTACTTTGTGGACAGTGAACCTGTTAATATTACCCGTAAGACGTGAAACCATTCAAGATTCCCAAGACACTTAGCTCAATGGTGTCGTATAAAGGCGAAATAGAGCATCTCTGCATTAGAGTGCACCCCATTAAAACCACATGTGCTAGACGTCACCTCATGTCTCGGAGCCAACGGTTCTCAATATTGCTTGAGTTACGTTTTAATACCGACGGTTGATAGATTAATACAGAGGTTTTAGCTATTAATATTTCTGTGTTGAGTCAATTTGGTGTGCGTTTATAATGCATTTATGAGTGTGAATCGCCATCAAAGTTTTTTTAGGATATTGAATTTGATTTAAATTTTTGGTTAATCGTACCAGATCTTGTGAAAACAATATGATATACTTTATTAAATTTCAGCTTTTAGTAAGTTTTAAGCTTTTGCATCATTAGCGTAGTTGGAGAAGAGTTAAAGATACTATTGTTATAGGTAGTCATATTAATTAAATTATATTATTTGAACATTTTGCATACCGTAAGGGACCGTAAATACCGAAATGTATCCGGACCATATTTGTAAAAAAATCGGTTTGATATGCATACCTACAATATAAATGATTCTCTTCCATTGTAATCTAGAAAGCACCTGCAAGACAATGTTCGACGTTCATTCAATCAAAATTGACGAGTCGTGGAATAGATGACGTAATTTTAGCCTGGCAATTTCATAACCACATCCGTTATTTAGCTGCAAAGCACGGCCCAAAAATAAATATTCTACGAAGAAAACATAACGAAGAAGATATTAGGTTACAAAAATCCCAGCCATCTTGATTAATAAATGACGATCAGCTGCATATTTCATTAGGCGGGAAGAATGTAATTTTTCATTATGACTTAATGAATACCGTAAGCGACCGAATTATGTCGGAAAAGTCGGTATTAATAAATTATTTCGTTCATTTTGTTAGTGGCGAAAATATAAAATTTTGAATGACAACTTTACTGCTCGTGCTGAATTGACAAATCGTTTTGTTATGATGATAAAAATCTCACGAATTGTGAACGTTCATGACATCACGGCTGTATTCCCCGAAGGGTTAAGCAGAGGGGTAGCGGGATCGTCCAAAAGGGTTACCGCTGCCCCGGAACATAAAGGGCTAAGGAAGGAACACGGGTGGGTTTTAGTCAGTAAGAGTCTGACACTCCCTTCCGCTCCACCCAGAGCGGGAGGAGTCATAAGATGATTATTCCCATCCAAAAAAAAAAAAAGGGTTAAGCAGAGGGCCACATTTCGCCATTTATGTTGAAGTCCCATGTAATAAATAGGGAGCCTGTTGCCATCAATCGAGCATAAATCCAGATTCCGGGCTGCTAATGAGAAATTCCAGATCGAAGAACCCAATAACACTTTTCTCGACCCAGGAATCGAACCCAGGACCTCATGCTTAGCAGTAGCGCTTGCGACCACTAGACCAAGGAAGCAGTTTCAGTTTCAAAGTCGACATTTAGTTCTAAAGAAAAATTACAGTTCAATCGTTAAGTCGAGAAACTTCATTAAGATCTTGATTCGCCTACAAATTCATGAATCATAGGAAGCCTTCATAGCTGTCAGTCTAATTTCAATAATTGGAAAACAAACTTGGAGCTTAGACAAACACGTGATTGGAAGTTTGGGAAGCAATGACGACAATAATTTGTTTGCACGCCGCGGTACGCCACGCTCCTCGCCTTGTTTATACGAGCTCCGTAATATTTATACTGTAGGATCAAGCCGACGATTTACATGAATGCTGTGTAGTTCTCTAGATGTCATTATGATAGATGTCTCTTAAGCCGCAGATATGAAGGTATGTGTTCAATGTTTATATTCACTTCGGAGATGAAAACCAACGTAAACTCGGGTAAGTCGGTTAAATATTCCATTTGCATTCCTTTTTCATTTAATTTTCATATTATATTTAAGCTCGTCTGACAAAATAACCCCTGAGCTTAGATAAGAGCTCTAGGCACTGAAAAGTCTTCACTAAGTGATTTTTAACAACCAAAATATCCATCATAATAATTTCTACTTTATCGTCGTCGGTTTAAATAAAGGCCGTTATCGCCCATGATTTATTATAAATTGTAACATTCTACAATTAAACTTTATGTATTTTTGATTGCTCACACATGTCACAGAAATACCGCCGCTTCATAATCATCTTATCTGTCCTAAGTACAAAAACGCGTCTTTATTTAGAACATAAACACGAGAAAATTGCTTTCAGCAGACATCAAAGGATCTCGATAAAACTCACTTATTTGAACAGTTGCTGAGACTGACAGACATATCTGCTTCTAATAAATTACATTACCATAGAAATAAACGTAGTATACCATCCCTTGTCATACATCATTTTATATTCAGGTCGGAGGTACTTATAAATTGATGGAAATTCAATTACTTACCTGGCTGTGTTTGCAATTGATGAGCGTGGTAGGTATATCATTACGTTTTCTTATCAGTCTTCTGAATATTAAGAAGGTAGTGCCAACCTGATTTCACAAAAAAAAATGATATAGGTATTATATTCTGCTTTTTCTGCACTCAATGTTTATATTATAAGCGAGTTCTACGAGATATTTAATTATTCTTTGAGCTACCTACTTTATTTTACAGCTGTAATCACAGCGCTTGCCTTCAACAAAATTACAGAATTTAATTAAGAAACGTAAAAGATGGGTAATAATACAGAAATCAATTCCAGATAATTTCAAGTTGGTAAAATATTAACTGCCTCCCGAGCCACCCGCGTTGTCTAACTGCCGGTAAAACATTTAATAGCTACACCAGAGTAGACATCAAAAACGAACAAACGACTGATAACCATAAATTTTACCTCCCATAACGATCAAGCTTTTAATAAATTAAATCATTCCAGCATTTCCACTTAGAAACGTACCTACCCAGCAAAAGTAAAAATATTAAAACCTTATCTAATAAAATGCGTAATTCCCTTACACAAGTCAACGCCTTTAATATTGACCCATAAATAAGGTCTAGAAAAAAACGAAACACCGAAAAGCAGAAAATAAGTTCGAATGGCGCTTCGCTTTCCTATTGTATAAATCTTAAAGCAGTCTCTAATTGAATATTCTCTTTGCGTAATGCCGTCTTATTTCACCCTTTAAAATAAAATAAAGGCTGAAAGCGAAACATGTAAATTTTATCGTGTCTGGGCACGGCCACCGGGACAGGCACGGATTTTTTGCCATCCAAGGTAAAGGAGAAAACTTGGCTCGTATTTTCAGCTAAAACTTCCCCCACTGCAATGCTCGTTGAGAAATACTTTTGTGACTTACGGAGCGAGTTATAAAAGAATGGCGTATTGTGTGGAGCGGGCAGAAGCTAACAAATCATTTCAAATGCTCCGACCAAGAATTTGGGGCGGTCAGCGTGAAAGTAACTAGAGCGTACAGGCTGCGGGAAAAGCCGCTCGGTGTGAAATGTTAACACTTCCCGGACAGTATTGCACAAACTTTGGATTTCAACGCCGGATATAGAACAATGTTAAAAATACATAAAACATTTTATTTGCGCATCGTTTGCAATATACATTTTTTGCATGAAAGTTTTCGTGTATTCTTCAAATAGGTACCAAATAGATTTTCATTTCCGCGAACTCCCTTAAAACGAAAAGCCTCGTTCACATCGAAACTCATTCCATCACGACACAAATTTTGTTTGAAGACAGTTATTTGGTGAACTTACGTTTTATTCATCTTATAATTCGGCCGCTAATAAAGTTCAATTACACGCTTTTTGTGTACAAACAACAAAAATAATAAAGTGTGTTTCTTACGTACGACCGACGACATATCAAGCTATACATTTCCAGTATAAGCTGACTTCTTATTGTACGAAAAGCTTAAATATATATACAAAACGAGATCAACTAAAACTGGATATGTATAGCTTGATATATCGTCGTGTGTACCTTCTCAATAACAGAAATGAATCATGTGTTAAAAAAAATTTAAATGTTTACGTAATATACCGTTCAATGATCGAGCTTTTGCCCGCAGCGTAGCCTGGAGGTCGAAAATTATCCCACGGGAACTTACCTACTAGCAGTATAAAAATTATCCTATGTCCTACCCATGGGCATGGTCTATCCGTGCGCCAAATTTGATTCAAATCCGTTCAGCCGTTTAGGCGTGAAAATGTAAAGGACAAACAGGCAGACAGACAGCGTTTTCGCATTTTTAATATTCCGGGACTCAAACTATCTCTGTACCAAATTTCATGTAAATCGGTTCAGCGGTTTAAGCGTGAAGAGGTAACAGACAGACACACTTTCGCATTTATAATATTAGTATGGATTAGTATAGATGGATAGTTAGTGATATTAATGGCGTATTATTTTGTCATACCTATCACTAAGTTAGCCGTACGTAGGTACCTATAACTATAGTAACGTTCTAAGATCTAATTAGGCATTCCTTTTCTTACCTTTGTTTATGTATGCGTTAGTAAGTTTACGATCAATACGTTATTCATGACATAATCTAATTAACATGGGCAACTTTAAATACCTAAGTACGCGTAATTAATTCAATACCTATTATAATAGGCGATATTTTGAATTACTTATCATTTTGCAACTATTAGGTATAATTATTAAAACTGCAGGCTGTAGCCAAGTTAATCTGCACTGAAATGTTTTGAAACTGAGCCCTTTTTGAAAAACCAATTATTGTATAGAATAAAACAACAACAATCGAAACAATAATTTCCTGTGAAAGGTTACTATGATTGCCAATATTTGTCATTAATAGAAAAATAAACTATACGCGAAGAATTCACAAAAAATTCATGACATTCAGATTATTAGGTAACGTAAATGTAAATGTCACTTCTTGTAAATTCCGATAAAATATGTATCTAAAGCCCACTGACCTAGCTATTCCATTTTGTGAAGTCTATTTCCTACATCGATTATTTTTTCTTGGATCTATTTAACCCCGGTTTCTACAAACCTGCACCCTAATTGCGTAAAACACGATCAATCATAATCTATGTAATTTTGAAGGATATTGCTAATCCATTGCTTCATTTGTTCGAAAAAAAAATCTGCTCAACAACGTAAATAACGCAATGAATGTTGTTGGTCTGTCAAAATGAAAGCCATTGCTTCTGTAGTTTGTTACGCAATTACCCCGCTGATCAATCTTATAAGAAGCAAAGCCAGCTCCAGATCCTCTAGTAAGAAAGAGGAAGCAAGATGAGGAAGTAACAGACCCTAAGAAGAAGAAAGAAGATCTTCAACGGTAAGGAAATTTTATGACGTTCTGTTGGACCGTGATGGGGACACAGATTACGGGGACAACGGGAATACAGGAATTATTCTTTCTTTATTTCCATAAACAATAACAAGCGCAAAATTCCACGTGTCACCTATTTATAATGTTCAGACGCGGAATTTTGAAGAAATTCATCAACCAGAGCTGTGGTGGTATCTAAAATACTCAACCGACACTGGCATGATACCGTCCTGTTACTATGCATATATTTCATACATATGAGTAAGTAAGGATTAATGTGAGCACTATTCACCTTAACAGGCGCTGAATAATTTAAAGTTTAGATGTATTACATCAAAGAACTAACGACCCAACCTAGTTTTCACTGGATCCGCCACTTAAATTTCGTGACACGTAAAGTACCTTTGTTAGCTACATAATCCTTGTTGTTGAGAAACCATATGAACGAAAGTCACTACATTAACTTAATTCTACATTAGTGAACGTATTTCGTAATATGTTAGGATTCAAGTACCTACTAGAGATTTCTATAAATAATACGAAGCAGGATCCAACTGCTAAACAAAAGAGTAACCGACCGAGTATAGACTACTTATTGTGAACACAGCAATGCCATTTTCCAGCACACAAAAAAGAAGCTCGATCGAAATGAACCGTATCAGGAACAGAGTAAAGTTCAAATTCTTTCAGCTATTCATGATCTGAGTCGCTCACTTCGTGGGTAGTGGTTTGCCTTTCACTCCGTGACTCCGCTATTTATTGTTATACGGGCTTAGGTATAGACATTATAAGGTATGAACCTGAGTCGCGGGATCGTTCGATTAGTGCAGTTGCGGTTCTGTTAGTTCACCGGCGAAATAGGCCAAAGTTTCAACTCGGTTCATATCCACAGTGCTCCGTGTAAATCTGTCGATTCCGGTTGACCTCACTTTCGATGTGGAGACCGTTAGACGGTTAGACATCAAAACGAGATAGTTTTGTGCGCTTTGTGGTGCGTAACCTTTGATGTTTCTATTGAGGTTGATCTGGTAATTAGTTTGGTTTGAATACGCGCATTGACTGTATGGCATCATAAAAGCTGTAATAAAACTACTTTGCAGCTTAACTTACGCTTAAGGCGCGGTAAGAAGCAATTTTTTAAGTAATTGACAATAGCGCATCACGGCAACACATAAGGTTCAAAACAGCGATGCGTTTGGTGTTAGTTGAATCGAATGACTACCAAAATAAAATGCACGGCTCTGTGAAATATCTTTTAGGTATTTCATTAGTTGATTGTATCCCCTTTATTATCATTATATGAAATATGATAGTTTGCGTTCAAAATTTTGCGACTTATGCAACGAAAAATATTGTTTGAGCTCTGTTTGACGATTGTTTTATCTTGATACTATTTTATTTTTATGAGATTTTTTTGAATAAGTCTTATCTTTGATCATTTGACAATACACTCAATTTCAATCCCTACTTCTATACTACCAATACACCTAACTGTGCGACATAAAACTGAGCGTTTTACGGTGTCCTACGTTTGGGCAGCGCCTTAAGCTTACTTAGCATAATGTTCAGCACCTATAAACTTTATTATAGATTTAGACACTTGCAAGCTCAATATAACTATAAAGTTTAAATAACTTACCTTTAACAATTTAAATTCTAATATTGGTTGCGAGCATAGATATCCGTGGTTGCGAGTTTTCTATTTGGAATTAATTCAATAGCTAGCTAAGCTAGCTAGCTTTTATCGCAATAAAAAATCAAAGAAACTAACAGCCAGCCCGATCAACTACTTTCAGTCAAGAAAGTGATGTCATTTGGTACCTATTTAAATGCCTATTATAACTTTTTTTTTTATTCAACGTTTTCTTTTTGTTCGATCGAAGTAAACACTCCAGTATCACCAATTTACCTTTACATATTTAACACGCACATAACCTAGTTCCAAATTAGTTTCTTCGCACAATATCTAGACAGACATGTTTAATTTTCCGAACTAATGATAAACAGACGAGCTTGTATTTTAGTTCTGCGTATTATAAACAGATTAGTTAAACAATCATGACGAATAACGCAGCGTCAACAATTTAATGTTATATTTGCGTATAGGTACAGGCATACAACTGATACAACGTCCTATGTGGAATTGCCACACGAGGCGAGGCGATGCGATGTGCTTCAATGGAATTTTTCTCTCGCGATCATTCATTGTTGTAGATAATGGATGTAAACCTTGTTATCTAGTCACAGGGTAATCATAAATTTTGCATCGCTGCACACCTTTCTCCAGTGGCTTTTTTTTTTTTTATTTGAAATCAGCTAATGACTCCTCCCGCTCTGGGTGGAGCGGAAGGGTGTGTCAGACTCTTACTGACTAAAACCCACCCGTGTTCCTTCCTTAGCCCTTTATGTTCCGGGGCAGCGGTAACCCTTTCGGCCGATCCCGCTACCCTTCTCCAGAGGCTTAGATTTTCGCGAAAATGTATGGATACAGCACGAATAGTTTTTACGTGACATTTGACTGCGTCATGTCCCGTTACGTCATAGTTTCGTATCGCATCGCATCGCTCTTGACGCTCACATAGGACGGTGGGTTATACAGGGTGTTGTATAGACGTACCCGTCGTTACTAAAGAAGAAATGCGGGCGGTCGTTTCTCCATAGAAACGCTCTCGCCTGTTTTCTTTCTGGTTAATGACCATAAAGCAATGATTGTTTACAGAATAATAAATATTAACTACTTTTATGTTCCTATGTTTTCCTTTTTGATGATGCATTATTTTTATAAGCACTAGAACCCTAAAAAATGCTGATTTAAACCGCTGTCAACAGAGGCCTAGTGTACAAATTTGACAAGTATTAATGTAAAAAGAAAAACATAGAGACACAGTATATATCCTTCTTCATTCAGTTTATGACATATCTTTTAAATTGGTCCAATATTGGAGGAGGAAATAGGTGAGAGCCAAACCTCGAATTACGACTATTTACTTAGGATTTTTCAAAATTCTCTCCGACCGCATTTCCTCTTAATACAGGCTGATAGTCTATGCAGTACAAGCGACAGTGAGCCCGTGGTTTCCAACGATAAAGCGGTGAAATGGACATTGTGTACATTGTAAACTATTATATTAATGTACTACTTAATCAATTTTAGGTGATAAGTCACTAATTTATGTGGATAATGCATGCTTTTAAAGAAGCCAGCGATCATATCACTAAAATCCATCCATATTTTATATTATTAATATTATAAATGCGAAAGTAACTCTACAAGCCCTAACTTCACAAACTCTACACCTTAGTCAAAATATGAGACTTGACCGTTTCGTTACTACATGACCTACTATCTGTATAACAGAAAGTAATGAACAGTGAATTAATTTTTCACCTTACGTCCATGTGATGGTAACGAAACGGCCAAGCCACATATTTTGACTAAGGTGTAGAGTTTGTGAAGTTAGGGCGTGTAGAGTTAGAAGCTTGGCTCTACATGAGATCTGATAACGTTTTGACAGTGCGAGCCATTTATGGTCTCGTCTTGGCAACATTTTACATGAAAATGTTTTTGGTGGGATTTCACTTCCTTTTGTAAATTGCTCATGATTTTTTTTCATTTCTTTTTTGGGTGGTTTACTAAAAATCCTGAAATAATTATATATTTTATTATTTATAATAAGGAGTCCCATTATCAATTTTCAGAACTCTAGCATCAAAATTTGCGGAAGTCTTATACAAACTTCCATCCCCTAGTTTAAGGTGTTGGGGGGTAAAAGTTCCAAGTTGTAGAATTGTTTTGTTGTTTGTATACTAATACTAGCTTACATACCAAATTTTAGCTTTCTAGGACTTCAGGAAGTACCCTAAGTATGTTGATGATCATCAGTGAGTCAGTGACGAAATCGGGGTTTTTAAACGGTTTTATTTAGCTTGCCCTGTTTGTTATTTTTTTTTAGATATCAATAAAATCTAAAGTATAAAAGCTATACAATTGAAACTTTACATCTTTAATAAGTCTACTATTGAAGTCATATTCCGAGAATTTTGTTTACCTGGTACAGTCAAACCCAAGTTATGAGGGTTCAAAAAAACGACGAAGCGCTTCGAAAAAAGGTAGGGAGTGCCCTTGCGCTTCGCTTGGCTCGTCTTGGCGGGGGCACAACCGTGCCCCCAGATACAACAGTATAGATGAAAAAAAATCGGGTGAACCGTTTGGGAGTTACGATGGCACAGACAGACACACACATACACACGTTAAACTTATTTATTTATTTATTAAAGCATGGAAGACTTGGTTTGCGTCGAGGGTTAAAAAGTATTAAGTCGAACTTTTCTTTATCTCTGTAGTATATCTACTCAAATGATTCACTTACGAAAACTCGAAAGAAAATAAAATGTTATACCTACATAACGACACAAACGACGAAAAAAAAGGAAGAAAAATTGATTGAACTGTTCTAATTTGGATTCTTTTTGCCTCGTTAAAAGTTTTTCCATAAGAATGATGCCTCATTAATCAAAATTGGTCCAAACATCTGAGCTTCACTGGTAGCAATTTAAAAATAAATCTACTTAGGCATATCCTTGCTTTGAGTAATATTGAAAATTTAAATATCGAAACAAAAGGGAGCATAGAAGCCGCTGTAATATTATGAAAGTTTTACTTAGCTCCACACGGAAATCAAGAAAAACTTTAACGTAGGAAATAAAATATAAACTACTAAAACATTGGATACATCGTAATTTTTATTTATGACTGGCGTTTATGTAGACATCTTTATTTCTACTTCTTTTTAGGTTGTCTAAATAATTAAAATGCCGTAAAACGGTCAAGTCAACATAAGGTTCCTTGCACACTTGTTTTACGACCAATGAAACGTTTCGTATCAATATTATAGAATATACTTTCTTGTGTAGCTCGCTTTTTATATGTATTTGATGAAACAATGATCATTACATCAATAGCAAGAATGTATTATCAATGTAATGGATTTCTTACGTTACGGCACCGGAAACTGTTGAATAGGTACTGCCGCTGAAACGTAACTATAACCTTTTCTATGTGCCGCGATCCAAAACAAACCTCGGACACTTTGCCGCAGGCTTTGTAGGCAGTAAGTATAATGAAGTATCGAAGCGTAATCAATTGGATATTACTTGCAAATGATCAAAGATCAAAAAAGGCATTCAAGTCATATACGTTTCTAAGTCGCAATATTTCCTTATTTTTGTCTGCTGTCTTTTATGGTTATTCGTTATTTCTTGTTATTCATTTGTATTATTATTATTTGTTTGTTACCTAATTTACTTTGTTTTCTTTGTACCTATGATTTTTTATTTATTTTAATGTTTGTACCTTGTCAAACTTACTGTACCTAGATTATAAGTAAAAGATGTGGTCTCCTATAATTGGGAGTGCACACTTGTATTTTTCCCTGTTCTGTGTATAATTGCATGTAATTGTGTAGCCTCTGTTGAAGATTCAATAAATAAATACAAGTTGACAATATTTTAGTAGAATATCTACTACCCATACAGTTCTAACGGCTCGTACCAAAGGGCGAATCGGTTAGAAATCAGCTACACAATGCACGCAAACTGCATGACAGCTTCGCAAAACGAATGATTGTGTGGTTGACATGTAGTTACGGTTTGCTAAATGCATCCAACAACATCACCTATTCAGTTGGCATACTCCTCGAAAGCTGCTACCCTATATACGTACACTCATCTCTAATAGTTACCTTTGTCACTAAGTACGTACCTAAATAACAAACGATGTACCGATAAAGTTTACATTCCCAAATTAGTTTAACTAACTTATAACTCAGTTTAAAAACAATGCTGACATTATGCATAATTTGTTTAATAAAGCAACCAACTATGTTACAAGCTATCCGTGTCGACCCAGATCAAATATAGCAATCACGGTTTTTCCTTTGTAGCGTACGCGTGTACATTTATAGATCAAGGAGACAGATTCATTCGCCAAGCTCCAAACTTCGCCAGATACCGGCGAAAAAACCCAACCATTACCAACCATTTATAGGCAATACCGCCTTCATACAACCACAATAATAAATATAATGTAGCACGATCAAGCAAAAAGTCCATGTTCGCTCAGATTTCAATCATCAACATAGCGGGTAATTTGATGCAGCAGCTACAATTAAGGTCGCTTCCTATGTTATTTAAACAGCTGGCGATACTGAAACCATGTATCGATGTTTACACGAGTTCAACTATTCCAAGAATGATACACATTCACAAACGGCTACAGAGCAAATACCACAATATGTAAGAGAAAATAATGTATTGAACATCAAACAAAATAAAACTTGAAATCCGATCTACATAATGCTGTGATGAGGAGAAATGCTTACTGTTTCGTGTTAAATCTTTTTCTTGTAACTTTTTCTTTATCGAACACAAAGTTGAGTGAAATTTCAGGGGTATAAAACGTGTGGCGTGCAGGCTTAGCGCGGTAGGCGTAGCGTTTACAAGTCGACGGGGTAAATTGGATCCCTCGGGATTTACTGACGCCTCGCAAACGTTCCGTGCTCCAGCCTTCAACGCTTACGTTTGGCGCGTCAAATATTCAACGTCTTTGCCGATGTTATTTATAAGACGCTTCTTGGATAGATAAGAATATTTAGCATTTTACACGAAGCTGGGACGCTCAAATTGTAGTATTAAACAGTATTAACGAGTACATCTACAGTGAACACAACTGGGGAGCGTGCCTCTAATAACATGGGTTCGGGATTAGTCCTTACGTAGATGTTTAGACTACAGCGGTCGACAAAGCTGAGCTATGCTAATTGTTCATTCCCTTGTTTGGCGACAAATCCTTGAGGATGAAGGTAGATGTGGGTACACAGATGCCATTCCACCCCACGTTATTATAAGGCCTTAATATTTATTAGGTACCTTAGAGACAATTGCCCCTTTTACGACCTAGCACGCACTCCTATATCATCTTTTCTAGTCAATAAACATGTTTATCGTCATAAAATACTATTAGATTTGAAGGCGCATTGTAAGAGCGCAGGTACACGGGCTAGTAATTGGGCCCGCCTCCCGCAGGGCACCCATTTCAAATCCTTAACGTGGGTCCGGATTACTTTAATGACGCATATGTTGCGAGTTTTTTGTGCCTCCTTAGAAACTGATCGTTGATAATAGAGTGAAAAAAGTTTAAGGGCTTGAAAATTTACAAATTATGTTGCGCTCCGGTTCACAATCTTTTAATATCAGTAACTTCCACGAAAAGCTGCTGTAGAGTACGTTTTTCGAGGAAAACAATGACCAAATACACTTAGAATAGATAAATAATACTTTTCAGGCACTTTAAGAAAGAGACGATAAAATCACAGATGTTTCCAGTAATAATAACACAAAAGTATGACGATAGTAATATTGCAAGCGTTCACAAGAGCTTGCATTTCCGAGCGATTTGCGCTGTGACGTCACGTTAACAGTCAGCACAACGCAGTTGCTGACGGAACACATTTGAAGGAGACATGCGAGATACGAGTATATTTTGCAATTTATTATTCATCTGCTGGAAAGTGGGATATATACCGAGATATACCGAGTTGTACGTGACTTCTCTTGTCAGCCGCGGCTCATCGCAACCGCTTTATGCTTTCTTCTTGTTGTGATCACTGCCATTGCCAACCGCTCCGTCTTACGTAAGAATGCGCTTGATATTCCCTTTGTTTTGTTCAGTATAAATTAGATACCGTACTACATCTTCAACAGCTTTATATTGTTCTACTAAGATAAATATCTTACTTTTATGATCACTTATTTGGTCGTGTTCTACATACGAGATAAGATCATCCTCTTAACGTCTTCAATTACTCTCGTTCATCATTTAGCGACTGACGGGTTCGTGCTTTTTGAGACAGCCAGAGGTCAAATGGCAAAGTACAGACGCAACCAACGTTGCTTAACCGAACGATCTACGAACAAAACTCCTCTAATTGTATGGCGCAAGAGTTTAAGCAAATTGTAGCGAATAAACGACTGTTCAACATGCAAGTATGGTAATATTGCAGAGATGTCGTAAAAAAGAGTTTGTTTATTTGTTTCCTTGTATGTCAGCGCATGAGGTATACCGTATACTGTATTTTTCATAACATTTGTTGGGGATTTTCTGTGGGTTTTTTGTTTAATATATGCATTTTCTTCAACCCATGTTCTATTTCAGCATGATTGTTTCTGCTTCGCGGATATTGAAAGTATTTAGAGGTATCGATCACCTGGCGAAGGCTTAACACAAAAAAGGTAAGTAGGTACTAGTAACCTTTAAAGCTGAAAACCAATACCTTATTGTGGGTTTTTCGAAAAGAGACTGACAGAACCTTTGGCCTTCCTCGAATAAAGGATACCATTCGAAGATTCGCGGAAAAGCACCATACTATACCAAGATAGTAATATCACTGTGATCACCAATTCCAATGCCAAGATTGTTTGTGTAGTGGTCTATTGAAGAGGCAATTTACAGCCGTATCCGTTTACAACTTTATTTGCTATATCGAAGCTTTGATACGGGTCCCTATCGACTATATCTAATATCATTTATATGTGCTGACTCTATTTGCGATTCCAGCGTGATATTATATTTTCTCAAACATGCTTGGAAGTTTGAGCATTATTTTGACAACCTTCTTCGAGATAAATCGAAATTGCTGTACTGGCCAAATACATGCGAGCAGCGGCCGGCAAAAGTTTTATGAAAATCCATATCTGTCGTGGTTTAGCGACCAAATAAATTACATAGTATAACTCATATCTGTCGTGTAATTTAAAAATGGAACACGATCTTTTATCACAGGTTTTATTTACATTTCGAACTGGCTTGCAAGAAAGCTGTTTATTGAAAAAATATAATAAATGAATACTTTAACGCGGGAAAAATTATTGTTGTTCATTGTTCGTCATTGTTTTTGAAAAGTAATTGTATTTAACAAAAAAGTTCTGCCTAGGTACTACTTAGTTTTAATTTCCGCGCATCATTTGAGAAAAGTAGGTACTATACAAGATTACAAGCCTTGGACACAACTAGGCATTGATGAACTTTCGTATGTGTGCCTCGACCTCGCTTCAGCCCGCAATTTCACGTTCGTCCATCAATGCCTCTTTTGCTGGCCGCTGCAGTAATGTACTATTTATAGCTACATTAGTTTTCATTAGTTCCGCCGAATTCATAACTATAACTGTTATTATCTCCAACTTGACCCTAATAAATAACTAACTTAATAAATGGGTAAAGTTCGGACTCCAGATTATTGAATGTTATAGAAATCTATAGCAAAACTTTAATACTCTCAATAATTAATATTTGTTTGTATTTGTTTATCAATTATTTTGGATGATAGCGTATTGAAATGAAATTAATTCTGACTGAGAGGATTATCGTTTACAATTTTAAATCCTCTCAAATAAAATTTTTAATTAAGGACTAATTATTACGTATCAAACTCTATTGAATAAATGAATCTATAAAATAAAATATTGTTAGTCGAAAAGTTACGTAACATGGTTTTGCGTAGCACCGGGGTTGACCGAAGCTACGGCGCACAGTGGGCCCATACTGAAAATTAGTGGACTTAGGCAACAAAGTTCCAATATCGATGCGATTTTTTTTTATATGACGTGTTATGATATTCCTGACAACTTTTATTCTTATAACATTTCTTCTAAAGTTGATAGTTTGTCTTGAAAAAAATTAATTAGATTATTTTGTATGGAGCGAATCACGTTTAATTTTTTTTCTTCAATTGTACTAATATGTTGGGTGTGTGGCGTGAGTATATGATAGCTAGGGTCATTCTCTATCCACGAAAAAAAAAACAGCGCCGGCCATCTGCGGCAGCGCGAGTAATCATTCGGTAAAAAAAAATGTTTTGTAAGATTTTTTTTTGCCATTTAAAATAAATTCAAAGTAAATTTTTTGTGTCATTAGGCTAATTCACCTTTTCTTTATTAAATATATAGTTTTAACAGCGCATAGGTACTTATAACTAATTATTCTGGTAGAAATTTAGTAATTATTGCTATGTTATCGGTAGCACCTGCATTGTGATTGATGACTCATTTGTTATTGCGCTCGTCTAAGCGTATAACTAATGAGTCGTCGAAAAATGCTTGTCTCTGATTGGCTGTGTTATTTTTTTAACTGCACGTTATCTATTGTTGAATAAATATCGTAATAAGTTTCAGGTTATACTAATTTTGTTAATGATAGGTGAAATAATTTAAATTTGTACGGGCAAGTCGTTGATAATTATCTACATAATCAAGCGTATGAAACTGTGAAGTAATTGTAGCCCTGAAAAGGGCTGTTTGTCATATACCTAGCCCTGATGGGCTTTTGTGAGGATAATCTAGAGCCGGATCACATTATTTCTTGTTCCAGAAGTGCTAGTGGGTCCGGCAAATTTTCGGACTCTGCTATGAGGCATTCTTCTTCCTCCATAATCTCACTGTCACAGGGAGGCTCAGTAGTCTGTAACAACTGAATTGCTTCAGGCAACAACTCATTATGACCCTGTTTCAATAGTTTAGGCCTTATGTAGGATATGTGGGGATCAGAGCTTATTAGAAGTCCATGGAGGATGTCTTCGTTTGTTGCTATTCTCCCCGTTTTCCGAGTGTGCCACTCCCTGACGTTTCTGAAGTCCTTATTACGGGCTTCCGAAGCTTCTTCAGATAAGATACCTAAAACGAATAAGTACATACATTTTAATTTCAAAACGCAATTGAGTCAAATAATACATCAAACTATATTTATTTTTTACTTACCGATTGGCAAAACACCAAAGTGGTTACAGATGTCTGCACCGTGCATTAGAAGTTTATGTACACTAACTGGCATGTAGTACCACGAATAGTGTTGCACGTACACATCAGCTGTTTCTCTGCAGTATCTTCTAAATTTTTCACAGTCAATGTTTTTGCCTGATGATATGGCTTGTAGAATAACGGAAAATCTGAAAATCAGATTTTCGTCAATTCCCGTTATTCTGGATGATCTTTTGTAATCTTGGAAAAAGCGCCTCGCAGTATTCCCGTCATTTGTAGTTCCAAAACCCTAAAATGGGAAAACAATACTGTAATATACAATACATAGAGATATAATACACAAACAACATAAAAAGAGCCAAAATTAAATACATACCTGTTTGACTATATCAATCAGCATTCCAGTTTGCTCACGAAACTCTTGTTGCGTGGTATTTTTTTTAGCTTGTTTCAAAGCCTTATGTTCGCCTCGAGCAGTCCATCGTTGAAAATCCAGATTATAAGATATATGGAGAAGACATTCCATACACCGAATCTTCATATGCAGTGAAGAAATTCCTTGTTTGTAAATTTCTTCACGAAGTGGTTTGGAAGTCAAAGCGTCTAAATTATTCATCTCGCTCGGTTTTGCCAAGCAAATAGGACACGTTGCATATGATGGTACTTCAGCAATAATATTGGCCACTTTTCCATCAATCATGGTCATATGCAATTCATGTGATACAATAATATTTCCACACTGTGTAGATATTCGTTCATCAATTTGTTTTTTCATCTCAGACTCTTCAGACATTATAAAATCAGCTGTCTCCGAAGTGAAAGTGAACTTCACCGGTCGACAGTACAGAGTTGAGCAAGGTGTGGGGTTCTCCCAAACTATATTTTCATTCCCAGAAGATGGGCTAGTAGACACTAGCCGAAGAGGGACGATGCTTATCATGACTACTGATGAATCATCGAACTCTGTAGACGTTTTCTGTTTATAATTGCTCTGCGACGAAGAACCATCAAGTCCCCATTTCCAGGTCAACTTGAGTTCTTTATTTTGAGACCTATCAACAGAATTACTAATACCTAGTAAAATCCTTTCCACAGTGTGGTCCAATAGCGCTTGCAATTTAATTTGAGCTCCTTTTTCGGTAATCTCCATACTCTCTTGTGGTGGGTAACATCTTTTCTTGGCATTTACAAGCTTTGGATAAGATGGAAAGGCAGCACAGTTTTCTTCTTTCAGAAATTGTCGAAGAGCTAAGTACTTCCATTTCGAGAGCGCAAGTGATGTATAAAGAGCTAAACAGTTATCTTCAGAGACAGTACTTAAGCTCTGCTTTTTGAATAGTCGCTCGTCTACTTCGGATAGGGCATCTGGATTACTGGAAAGGTATTCGATCACTTTTGCCAGATTCGTTTTGCCGTTGTCTTTCAATTTTGTTATGTACCAGGTCTGCAACTCTTCTTCGGAATTTTCTTCTACTATGGAAGTAGAACGTCTTTTTTTTTGCTTCTTACTTAACTCTTCGAATGGTTTTCTGTGCTCCTTTTCTGTAGATGTTCCCGCTTCCGCAGTACATACTGCAAGAGTAGGAACATGGGAATCTATATCCACAGGTTCAGATAAGACTGCGTCCGAAAAGCCCATCTCACTTCTCAGGTCAACACTGTCACAAACAGGCCAGTTGATGTTTTTTTCCAACCACTTGCGATTACTTACACGATTCATAAAAGTTTTTTGGTTTCTACTTGACTCTATCCACTTTTTATTTAGATTTACACAAAAAAGTCGACAGAACTCCTTGATTCGGTTCTTGTCTTCTTCAGAAACTTCGGTAGTCAAGACAGAAATGATACTTTCATATAGAAACATATGATTTTTCAGATCACCGCCACTTCTTAATTTCACAAAAAAATCTAGGTTGGTACAAAATCCAGCCATAGTTCTAATGTAAATATAAAAATAAAAGTATTTCACTGTGTTCACAAATAAGCGACAAGAGCGAAACTAGATGGACTTAATGAATGTCTTTATATTTATAGACAGTGTTAATTACTCAAGTAGTGGACACTGTTATCAGTGAGTGAAAATTATTCAGCCAATCAGAGACGAGCATTTTTCGATGACTCATTAGTTATGCGCTTAGCCGAGCGCAATAACAAATGAGTCATCAATCACAATGCAGGTGCTACCGATAACATAGCAATAATTACTAAATTTCTACCAGAATAATTAGTTATAAGTACCTATGCGCTGTTAAAACTATATATTTAATAAAGAGAAGGTGAATTAGCCTAATGACACAAAAAATTTACTTTGAATTTATTTTAAATGGCAAAAAAAAATCTTACATAACATTTTTTTTTTACCGAATGATTACTCGCGCTGCCGCAGATGGCCGGCGCTGTTTTTTTTTTCGTGGATAGAGAATGACCCTAGCTATCATATACTCACGCCACACACCCAACATATTAGTACAATTGAAGAAAAAAAATTAAACGTGATTCGCTCCATACAAAATAATCTAATTAATTTTTTTCAAGACAAACTATCAACTTTAGAAGAAATGTTATAAGAATAAAAGTTGTCAGGAATATCATAACACGTCATATAAAAAAAAATCGCATCGATATTGGAACTTTGTTGCCTAAGTCCACTAATTTTCAGTATGGGCCCACTGTGCGGCGTAGCAAATTTGCTACGCTCTGCGACGACCACACGCCAGTTTTATTGACATATTTTATTATTACGTTTATCTTTTCATACATGCGCACCGGGTGTGACTGCTACGCACTTGACCTTTCTGAAGGATTTGTTAGTAAGTCAGCATAGTTTATTCAAACTTCAAAGTTCACTCGTTGAACTACTACTTCGTCTAAAATATCTAGGTTTTTTTATTACAATAGAATAGTCGAAATTCCATGCTACGTATTTTCGGTAACAAAAAAGTAACTAGCGAAATAAAATCCGGCAAGAGGAATACTGTCCCGAAGAACAACGGTCGAATTTTTCAACTTTTCAACTCAAGTCTGTTGTTTTACGAAAAAAGTTCTTCAGTATATTTTACTTTTTTTCTGCAACTATGCAGGTTTTCGACTGTCACTAAAATTTTAGTGAATAGATTTTTGTTATTTCTGCTACCAAAGACTAAAATAAAAATATTATGTTTGCATTTTCTATTGTTGAAAATTCATAATATTAGAAGCATTTCAAATATTCTACACAATTTTATTGCTATACCAATAAAGAAATTCTTCAATCAAAGTATTCCATAAATAACAGGTAGCGTCCGTTACGTTGAACCGTTCATAAGTTCTTCATAATAGTATTTTCAATTTCAACATAAAATTGCCTCTAGTAAATTTATTCGAGAGTGAATAAACGTCTGACCGTCCGATTTTTAAAAGCTCGCGAAAGCAAAGTCGAAGGCCTTTGTTGTGCAGTAAACTAAGTCAGTGCGCTACATTACGACCTTTAACCGGCCTTCGCCTCCGCCACGCTCGCAGAGAAAATCTATGCTAACGACAACAACCATTGTTACGAGTAACAGCTTACCGATAAACACTTTAATAATTAAGCTAAATAAACGTTTTTCCAACCAATCAATATTACCTATGGTTAATAATTATCAAAATGCCATACCTACTAACCAAATTTGTATTTTGAACTCTTTTATTTGCACGACCACATACCTGAAACAAATAAACCAAACGTTGTAATACAATGAATATGGTCGATATTTTATAATCAAAATGTATACGCACAGTGAGCGCATAGTATTGAAAAATATCTGGAATACATGCCACTGTCGAAATAGCAGACCAATCGCCGCTTGTATTCCGCAAACATTTTAAAATTGTTTACTGTTTACACGTTAAACATGATGTTTTACGAGTGCATCTGCACCAAGCCGGATTAACACTTGTCTATGGATTTACAAAACTAAGTACTTAATGGAATTGCAAACTGAGAAAAAATACTGCAGCTTTCTTTTATTCTTCATTTTGTTTGTGTATAATTAACCGCATCTGTTGTAAATCATGAAATGTGCCATTTGCAGAAACAAGAAAAATAATTAATAAAGCTGAGCTTTCCAGAATTATTCAAATCACGTTCACCTTCTAGCCGACCTTCTCTTTTTTTAGGGGCCAGTTTGAAAAAAAACTGCAGTAGAGTTTTACGAACTCATAACGAGCAGACAAATTATGAAAATTTGCCTTGTGTTTATGTTAATCGATTTTTATGTGCTCGCAACGTGATTGAAGGCTCTCGCTTTTCGTTGCGCCGCTTCTTGACATGACATTCTTTCCAACTTTCCCACGGGCTTCAAGCAAATCGACGCTCCGTCGGGCGTAGTGTCGCGATACACTTTGCCGCTATTTGCGCTGTTTTTCAAAACGCGATATAAAACATTGAAATGCCGCATAACAATGGAAAGAATAGGATCTATTTGGAATACAAACACAGGTTTGCCATCACGCTAGCTGAAGAGATTTATGAAATACGACTGCGTTGAAAGTGTTTCGCAAGACGAAGTTAATGTCTTAATAAAGCAAACTGGGTTACTGCAGTAAGAGAAATAAAAGCTTGTAGAACACAAGGGGTTCATTGACAGTGCAGATGCGGGCACAGGACAGTTTGGTGGTCGCTAACTTTACTATCTGTTAGTTGACGGATCGATGAGGCAAGCTTTAAACATGTTAGAAAATAAACAGAACTTTTTCAAGTTATACAAAGCATTTCTTCAATTATTGTCATCAATGGAATAACACAGCTTTGTTTATTAAAGTATCTCAGCAAAGATTTTTCAATCGACCGATAACTTTTAACTATTGAATAAAGTTGACGTCTGACAGTTTTTGTATAATATGGGAGAAATTTCAAAAATTCAAAACTATTCCTCGGATAACGTTATCTGAAGTTGGAAAAATCAGCCCTTAGTCAGCAAAAAAACTTCGGTAGGGTGTAATCAAATAAGTTGTTGATTGAGTCGGTAATTTTTAGGATTCCGTACCATAAAAGGAAAAAACGGAACCCTTATAGGATCACTTTGTTGTCCGTCTGTCTGTCTGTCTGTAAAGACCCTTTATTTCGGGAACGCGTAGAGGTATCGAGTTGAAATTAAAACCATATACTCAGGTCTACAGTCCCTTGAAGCTGTGAAAAAATCAAACTTCTAAGTTTTTTAACTTAAAAAAGATACGGCCGTTTATGCCACAAAAAACTTATATTTCGTTACTCTCAAGGGAATCAAAATTTATAGGGTACCTACTTTCCATTGACCTAGAATCATGAAATTTGGCAAGAAGCAAGGTCTTGTAGCACAAGTAAAGGAAAAAATCCGGAAAGCTTAAATTTGTAAAACAACTAATATTTAAAAAAAATCCTGTAATAAACTATTTACATACCTACAAATTTGTCCGGAACCCTCGGTGCGCGAGTCCGACTCGCACTTGACCGGTTTTTTTAAGGCAACAAAAATAGGTCAAACAGCCTTTTAAAAAATCACAAACGTGACCTTTATCTTTCAAGAAAACGAAATATTTCATAACTTTCGACTTATAAAGGAAGTATCGATTAGCACAGTGTTGTGAGTCGAACCTTTAGTTGTATGGTCCACTACCCAACGTGCGTGAGCGCCGGTGTGGTCCAAACGAACAGAGCGACATCTGGCGGGCGAGCATCGACCTCACCATACACCGGTACCGGTTTAGAAGACTCGCTGCAGTCTGCGCCCGCGCATTCGCTTAGCATCTTATAGTAACCACTACTTCTCAATGTATGCACGCTCTGATTCAATTGTTTACGTGAGCGTGGCAGGTGGCAACTATTTACTACGAGATAAGATTATATAGGCTGCTGTAGTAGTTTAATTTTTTGCTAAGCCAGTTTCTGTTAGTGAAGAATAGCTTGATTTTCTGACAATTACAGTCATTGATTTTTATTATTTTTTAATGTTTTAATGATTTTTTCTTTGCATTTCGAAGAATTCAGAAAACAATTAAAATTATTGTCAAAATACATGAATTGACTCTCATATCTCTCATATTATTTGTGTAGTTTTATTTAGTGAATTGTTTTTAGATTTTATGTATTTTTTTTTTGTCTCCTTTACTCTTTTACACGCTGTCTACATCTCTTTATTTCTTGTCCTATCGCAGGTATGCTGGAAGAGATTTCTTATGAAATAAGCATCACCTTTGTACCTATTTTTCTGTTCTGTTTTTTCTTGTCTGTTTATACATATATGTGTGTACATAAATGGTAAAATAAATAAATAAATAAATGAATTGACTCTGATTTGTCATTAAAAAAACGACAAGCCTTTCCTATGACTAAACTTGACAAAAGTCGCTAAAGCTGAACAATTTTTTTTCTTAAACATCAAAGATGAATAACCGAACAAAAGCCATAGGTATTCATTATTTGGTGTTGAATGGTATCCATGGCTACCGAGGCGTGATCGTTCCACAGACTTGTTCCTAGTTATTCGCCGACAGTGCTGTTACGAAATCGCTGAGAAAAACGATTTACATAACGTGATTCACGTTATATCACGATGTAAAAAGCTTTGTATTATAAGGAATAGAAGAAAATAAAATTGTATTTTGATTTTTGCCATATAATCATTCGAAAATAAGAACAAATACGCATCAGGTTGAAAACAAAGGCCAATCATATAAGCTATAAAATGAAAGGAAGGACAGACACCTTGTTTCCATTGGTTTCCCACGATACTCGCGTGCGTAGGCTCACGGTATTTCGTCTCGTTTCAGGACCAAGTTTAGTAAGTGTGCGAGTGAGACAGAACATTCACGTATCGACATGTTGCAACCAGAAAGAAAGGCGTCCTGGAGGAACAGGTTTCTTGTTAAAGCTAAAAATCAGGGTCAAGGATTACGTCTAACCTCTCAACAATCTTACTTGTCCAAGATAATCCAAAAAAAGATCACAAGAAATTCGATCCGGTAAGCAATTTAATACAATAGCGGACAATTGAAATTTTACAACAAATGAGCGTAGGAGATACCCATAATAGTGAATTTTGCTTTGTCCAAGATAACCTTGAAAGATCTATGAAGCTTGTCAAGTGAGAAGCGAGCCTCACAATAAACTAGGGGGACTGAAAGCGTCCATTATGAGTCGCAGAGTGCTTACGTATTGTTACAATAAATCTGCCACATCAGGTAGACAGCTATTGTAAGATAAACACCCGCCGGATGGGGATGACACAACACAAATCGCCAAAACTGATACAAATCTGTTTCCCTAAGTGTTCTGCTGCTATTGACATTACCGTAAAGTTTAGCGTAATCAGAGATTTAAGCACTTTAACCGAGTTCGAGGGTGTTTTATCTCCAATCAAAGTTCAATCGAATGTAAATTTATAAGGCAAAATCAAATTTGATTTAGTCAATTCAAATGTTATTCTAACTCTAAGTTAGTGACTTTGTTTCGTTTGTCGACAGTTAAATGTTTATTAACATAATTATTGAATATACCTAAGCTATTATCAAATCAGTGATCTAAAGTTACATAAAAACTATCGTTTATATCTGTTGGATACCTTTTCACTTTAATATTACCTACTAACTACCATATTATTCATCTAACTCCGCTTGAACGATTTTACAAATGGCGTAATTTGCGCCACATTTTCTAAACCAACTAACCAAGCATAGGAAGGTCCAACGTAACATGAATAGAGAGCTGTTGAATAAAGGTTATCAATACATTCCCGGGCGGGGGCCATTCCTGTAGAGTATAGCAGGTAAAGCCATCCCTTGTCACATGAATGTTTCTCCCAACCACACGTGCGCTCACACAATAAATCACTGCTAGCTCACAATGTTACTGTGTAAATAGAATATTATTAATTCGTAGATAAATTAGAAAAGAGACAAATGTCAGTATATCTAAATCCACAGCATTATACAAAATACGCAAAACTTATATACCGATTTCTATATACAATCTGACATGCTTGCTTGCTTGCCTTGATTAAACAAACACATTTATTTTCAAATATCAACCCGATTGGACGTAGACGACATAGACGTAGAAAAGAGTAACAAATTAACTTTATCATTTGCATAAAATCTAAAATTTGTTCCATTTTGCTCATTGTAGCCCACAACTCCCTAGACACTCTTTGCGTCAAATGTTATTCCAGTTTATAATTTTCGGCACACTAGCCGTTCAAAATTAGGACGTTGTTGAATTATGTTATACAACGATGTTATGTGGACAACCAATTCAATATAAGTATATCCTTACCTGATACACCTGAGTCATCCTTTTATCGCTCCAGAAACCAGTTCCGAAAAAAAGATATGCCAAGTTGACCTGCGCTCCCGCAACTGAATACATATACAAAGTGCCGCTGTGTGAGTGAAAGCGCTTGTGTAGTTCACTTTAGAAGCTGCAACATCTGCGTTTGTGTGCGTTTAACGAGTTGTAACCTGTTCAATGTGGTTGAATGAAGAGTGGCACAGGAGGTAAGCTACTTTCTACCGGTCGGTCGACGCGCGCACCACGTGACAGCGATGTTTACCGAATTCTACGGTATCCACTTTTAAACCTAATTCCGTTTTGATTATGATCCAGTTTCTTGATTGTTGGTCACATTTGTATAATTTATTTTAGCACTGAATCTATCTATTGCCCTATATATTTATTTATGCGAGTCGTTTCATTGTAATATCACGTTCGAAAGTTATTTCGTTATCAGCGAGGCCGTTTTGTGTTACAACACTGACATTTTCGGACTTGATTTTATGTATTCAATTAGAAAAGTTTGTACACGCTTCGTAAAGCTTTCCATTTTTTATTTTAGTAGCGCAAGCGCGTGACCTCAAATTAAATTTCATATTCAATCATTTCTCTTTTGTATCTCCTACGTTTAACCTTTGTACAAATAAAGGCATATTTCATAATACACGAATCTTATTCTCATAATACCTTTCCTAACAAAACAAATCTTGTTTCGTATAAGGATTAGGAATACGTTTGATGAGTAAATAAACTATAACTTATTTCCTGCTCCGGATAACCCTCGGATTCAGGTCGTAACAAGATTTGAACACATCCGACATGGAATAATAGCAGTGGACCTTATTCGAAGAAATGGAACGCGACTCAAAGTTGTCCTCTTTTGATACATTAGAGTTCTTTCTTCCTTTTCAAGCGTTAACAAAGCCCTTCGAGTTCTATTGGCAATATTTGGAGCTTGGTAATTTATTTCAATGTTTTGTCGCTGTTTCGTGTTTCTGAGAACGCTATTTTCAAATTGATATTTGGCACAACCTTACAACAAAGTGTTTACAAATTCATTATTACAAGTTGATCATTAATATCACTGACTTTGATTGGCAGCTAACCCATTAAGATTTATTTTGTAAGTCACATCTTCCTTTCTGTGAATAATATCAGTAACAGATAATCCTTCTATTAACATTATATTAGCACCTTGATGTTATAATAATTATCCATTGCAAACCTTGAATTAATAGATAATCATGCACTTAGATAAGAACATAAAAAGAATCATCGTGCGCATATACCTACTTTCAAAGATTTCGTTCAAGATAATACTTTTTCACTCAACTTACCTAAAAAGCGAATAAATCAGAAAATTATAAAAGAAAACTAAAAGACCTAATTACAAGATAAAACAGTCAAGTGAAAGAATAGAGATAATTCTGCGGAGGTGTGAATTTAGGGCGCGCCGCCGGTCTTAATTCCAACATAGAGTCTAAATTGTCGGAGGGGGTACCGGAGCGGGATACAAAGGGCTGTGTCCGCACCATTAGAGCCCATTGATACAGACTCGGATGATATAGGGAATGTTTGGGATACAAACCAAATATGACGACTAAACTAGTTTCCACACCTGCGTCCTGCGTTTACTGAGTAGTTTTAAAATCATCAAAGTCCAGTTTTTTTACGTTTACCATAAAGGGCTATGTAGTCCCAGCTGCGTATTTAATTAGAAAAAATCAATGTTCGGAACTAGTTCATCTTCATTTTAATTGAATACTGTTCCGTGTTTTATATAGAGCATTAACTGTGTTTCATGTTTATATCTGATATTTATTTCTCTGGTAACAAGTTATCGATAGATATATTTTTAACAGTTTTTATATCATTGTTCCTCTCAACTAAAGCAACTGCCATTGAAGTTCTTCACCACCCAAGGTTGACTGATAGAGAATACTTAATGTTTCGCCATTGTACCTTTTTTGTGTGCAAATAGTTTAAATAAATAAATAAATATGACATAAGCTTTCAACTACTTTGTTTCTCGTTACCAATTCCATTTCTCTTGTATTACGAGACATAACTTCATCAGAAACGTTCCAAATTTTATTTTATTCAAATAGACGTTCACGAACGATACGAATACAGCCAAGAGCATACAATGTAGCTAAAATATAGTTGTTCGTCCCGACCCCGACCGCTGGGCGGGCACGCGACATTATTTATTAAGACCGAACTCGTGTCACCAGCAATAACCAAACTGCTGCATGTAAAACAGATTTGAAAATTTTCTCCTCCAAACTCTGGATAAATGTTGAGGAATTTATGTGGATAATCCTTTGGACGAAAATGGACGGTAGTATGGTATATTACCGCTGTAAATAATATATTTTCCTGAAAGTTTTATATTTGCTAGTCTCTATTTTTTTCTGTGGCAAGGTTATTAATACTGGACTAATATAACAAAGAGGAAAGTTTTGTTAGTGTGCTTAGGGTTGGTACAGCGACCGTTGATCCGACTGACCTCTACAATCTGCTTATAGAACTGTGTAGGAAAAATAACTTCCACTGGACGGACTTGTATTAAAACACAATGTTTTATTTAGGAAGTTGCTATCGCAACAAAAATAAATCTTTTTCCTTATTAACCGTTCAAAAACACCAGCAGTGGCACGAAACAAAAAAGAAAGAGGTTAAATTAAAAAATGACCTCTTAATTGAATTCCAAACTTCGGTACACTCGAGGATTCAAGTTAATGAATTCGAATCGTTCGGGTGGGCTCGCGGCCGGCATCGATAAATACCAACCAGGATGCGACAATAGCGTCGTGGATTTGTAAGTAGTTCGCATTGGATAGCAATAAATTTAAATTTTGTTCTTTAGGTCAGGACGGTTGAATGTATTTAAAGAGTTACGTGGGACCAATGTTCGTTTGTTATATCACCAAATTGGTAGCCAAGTGAAGTGTTTTGGTAAATAATAATTGTCTATCAATATGTACATTAGTGTAGGTACTGAGAAGAAGACTGCATGGAATCTATGGAACATAAATTATTAAGACGTAAGCTTTGATAGGTTTTCGATATGTTTGGTGTTATTAGAAAAGCGTTAACTTTTATAAACAGCGTTTTATTTGGTTTGTTACATTGTAATCGAAAACCAACCCTTCATCATTACCCTTATTGTTAAAATAGAAAACAATGAAAACAATCTAAAACCAGGACTTCGTATATAATTCTGTGGGACCCCTACAATTAATATGGCCATAAATTTATCAAAGCACGACACATTATTGTATCTATAGGGAAACATTATTTTCGGTACACAGCAGGATACAAAACCATTAGGTACAAATATTATGGGAAAAAATGGTAAAGCCACATTGTATTTAAATATTAGGTAGGTACTTATTAAACGTTATCTATTACCTTTTAGGTTTTAGTATTTACATTGAAATTAATAGTGATAAGCCGCTGCACAAATACGACCGCTTTAATTAATACTTGGTATTAGGTAACAAAAAATTGATAAAGTGGACTTGTTGAAAAATAATTTTCCTGTTCAACACAATAATCACGTGAACTTATCAATTACAAGGAAAACATTGTGTTTACTGGAAATTAACAAACACATTATTATTTTAATTAACAGGAAAGCCTACAGCACTACAGACTGTGACTAACCAAGCATTACCTATACATTTAGAAGCTACTGTTGATAGGACGTTTCTGGACACCTGGCAGACTAATGTGGTGCGCACAACGACATATTAAGCTATACATTTCCAGTTTTGGCTGACCTCGCGTTGTAAAGGTTTTTCGTACAATGAGAAGTCAGCGTATGCCAATGGAGGAAGTTTCTCATGAATTGACTGATTTCCATTAATCGTAAACCAATAGACAAAACAGCTATCCAATAGTCTTGTTCATATACAACAGTAACTCCACAACTAGCTTAATTAAAACTGCCATTAAGCCAACAATAGGCAGTAATTGTGAATGCATTGCAACGATGACTGTCACAACGAAGCTCATTTCATATTTGGGAGGGTTCAAAACAACGGTGGGATAGTCCGGGGTCGGGTCGAGTCCCGGCGGGCTGTCAATGCCCTGTAATCATAGACACACATTCCCACGACGGAATTAGACGTGTGCGCCGCGCCGATCCGCCGCCGCCGCCGACATTTTTTCGACGCCGCCGCCGCCGACCGCGCCGGTCGGCGCGACCGGCGTGAAATTGGCGCGAGTTCTAAATGTTTTAGAACTTACATATTGAGAAATCCCTACAACATCATCACTCACACTATTCTATACTGAATTGTTGACTTTCGAACATAGACATGTCAAGTACCTACCGACCGTTGCACCATTCATATTCCATATTTCCATACCATAAATTACAAAAAAAAAAAAACATCGATATGAAGTTACACCTTAAGCGAAGACATCCCGGACGTCAACCTGTACGAGATTAGGATGGCTCTGAAGCTCAAAAACAACAAGGCGGCGGCCACGGGTGATGACGGAATTACGGCCGAGCTCCTGAAGGCCGGCGGAAAACCCGTTCTTAAGGCCCTTCAGAAGCTGTTTCGTTCCGTCATACTCGAGGGTAAAACACCACAGGCATGGAACAGAGGTGTGGTGATACTTTTCTTTACAGGCCCATCTCACTTCTGAGCCAAGTCTACAAGCTGTTTTCAAGTCATCATGAACCGTCTCGCGCGCAGGTTTCACGACTTCCAGCCTCCCGAACAAGCAGGATTCCGTAAAGGCACCGTAGACCACATACATACGCTGCGACAGGTTATACAGAAGACCGAAGACTATAACCTGCCTCTCTGCTTAGTGTTTGTGAACTACGAGAAAGCCTTTGATTTGATCGAGACATGGGCTGTACTGCAGTCTCTTCAACAGTGCCAGATCGACTATCGGTACATCGACGTGTTGAAGTGTCTCACTATGTCAGTCCGACTCCAGGACCAGACCTCGAAACCTATCCTTCTGAAGCGAGGTGTGAGACAGGGAGACGTTATCTCTCCGAAACTGTTCACCGCCGCACTGGAAGATGTCTTCAATGTTCTGGACTGGAAAGGGGCTGGCATTAAGATCAATTGCGAGTACATAACTCACCTTCGGTTTGCCGACAATATCGTAGTCATGGCTGAGACTATGGAGGCCCTCGGTACAATGCTCGATGACCTTTTTTTTTATGGATGGGAAATCATCTGATGACACCTCCGCTCTGGGTGGAGCGGAAGGGATTGTCAGACTCTTACTGACTAAAACCCACCCGTGTTCCTTCCTTAGCCCTTTATGTTCCGGGTAGCCTTAACCCTTTCGGACAATCCCGCTACCCCAGCAGGCTTCGGCCCTAATGGGCCCCTTCCCTTATGCTGACATCTCTTTGAGGCGCGCGTGGAACACATACGCGCCGTCCGGTACGGGCCTGGTCCTGATCGAACGGTGAGCTACCCATTACTCTCCGTCCGCAGGCCCGCGCCTACGGTGGCCGGGAGTCGTCACGCGGCTCCCGACGCCCGGAGCGTCTCCCGCGGCGGCTGGGACGTGAGGCTCTATCCCTCAGCCATCCCGCCACCTCCTTCGTTAGCATGACTGCTTCGCAGAAGGAGGTGACTGCCTCCCACTCCCTCTCGCTCCGGACCATGGCTTGAACCAGGGCCGGACGCGAGAGGTCGTTGCCGCTGCCGATCGCCTCTACGAGGACACGGCGGTGCTCCGCCCAAGCGGGGCAGACCTCCACCGTATGCTTCACCGTGTCCTCTGGGCGATCCTCGCAATGGTGACACCCGGGCGTCTCCTCCCGCCTGATGATGTGCAGGAACCTCCCGAAACATCCGTCACCATCCGTCCACCATGAGATCGCGCCGGAGGTCCGTCCGCTCCGCCACGATTTTCCGCAGAAGCGGAGTTTCCCCCCGGCGTAGTACCTCCGCGCGCCACTCATACAGGCGCGCGAGGACTATCGCCTCCAGATCCCATGGCGGCATTCCGGCAAGAAGGCTTGCCGCCTCGCCCGAGATCGATGCTCGATGACCTCACTAGAGCCTCCGAAAGAGTGGGTCTGAAAATGAACATGGACAAAACAAAGGTCATGTCAAATGCCCATGTAACACCCACTCTCATGAAGATCGGAGACGCTACACTCGAAGTCGTGGACGAGTATATTTACCTAGGACAAACTGTCCAGTTAGGTAGGTCCAACTTCGAGAAAGAGGTCAATCGTCGAATCCGACTCGACTGGGCAGCGTTCGGGAAGCTACGCAATATCTTCTCCTACATACCGCAGTGTCTCAAGACGAAAGTCTTTGACCAGTGTGTGTTGCCAGTGATGACATATGGCAATGAAACGTGGTCGCTCACAATGGGCCTTAATAGAAGGCTACAAGTCACCCAAAGAGCAATGGAGAGGGCTATGCTTGGAGTTTCCCTGCGTGATCGAATCAAAAATGAGGAGATCCGCAGGAAGACCAAAGTAACCGACATAGCTCGAAGAATTGCCAAACTTAAGTGGCAGTGGGCAGTGCACATTGCTTGCAGAACAGATGGCCGATGGGGCCGAAAGGTTCTGGAGTGGCGACCGCGTACCGGAAGACGTAGCGTTGGAAGGCCTCCCACAAGGTGGACCGACGACCTTGTGAAGGCCGCAGGAACTCGTTGGATGCGAGAAGCACAAAACCGGTCGAAGTGGAGGTGCTTGGGGGAGGTCTATGTCCAGCAGTGGACGTCTTGGGGTCGACAAAATTATTTTTGTTCACGACAATTACAGCAGTTGCAAGGCAGCCGTTAATTAAAAATAGTTTTGTTTAGCTGTTTTTGTTGATTGTTGATTTATGTTTGTGATTTTTTAAATTATATTAGATTTTTTAATAAAAACTATTTTACGAGCTAGACAGTTTTAATAAAATTCTCCGCGCCGATTCCACGCCGATTTCACGCCGCCGCCGCCGATTTTTGACCGGCGCCCGCCGCCGGAGATTTTAGAATCGGCGCACACGTCTAGACGGAATGACAGACTCCACGTTCCACAGAACAATAGAATACGTGGGTAGGACAAAGATAATTGATTTGAAGAAACGTGTAATGAATTTTATACACAACTATATGATTTTCGAATTCTTATTCTCCTAAGAGAATGCAAAAGTTACGCAAGCAAATAAAGTAGCGGTGTGATGTCATGATTTGACTAGGGAATCACAGTTTAGTAGAAAAAGTTTGTATAAACAAGAAGAAACAACTTTGAAAAATCAGAAGACTGTTACATTAAGAATTGTTTGTTAATATTTAAAAGCGTTAAGATTTTAACCAGATGTTAGTGTACGACTGTATCGGGCTCCTGGGATATGTAAATATATAAAACAGGACTTCATGATACCTAAATCTACAAAGCTTTCTGAAGAAGTGTAAATGTAAAAAGAGAGTATGTGCTTATGAGCACACGACACGAAGTGAAAACTTACAACCGGAGCCGAGTATACACGATTTAGCGCTGAGTATATGCGATTCAGCGTCACCAAGACACTGAAGCCGAGTATACCCGATTCAGCGTCACCGACCGAATGGAGCAGAGTATATCCGATTCAGCTACCGAGTCGAACGTGACAGTTCAGCAATTGTACTCCCGAAGTGTTTTACCCGTCCGAAAATTTAATTTGACGTTAGTTTGGCTAATCGACTACTTTCGGGTCTACTAATGGGTCCGTGTCTTCGTTGACAGACTTAGAGAGTAAACCCCCAGTTTTGTAAACTGTTCAGAAAGATTGCACAGTGCGCCTAAAGAAGTTTTCTCATCAAAAAGTCTTAAATATACCTTCAACATCATAACGGTAACAAAGTCACAACACTACAAGTCCGGACACTCCGCCATGTTTTATTCCGTTTTTAAATCGTTTCAATTCTCGAATCGATGTGATTCGATACTGAATAATGTCTTTTGATACGTCTTGCTTTATGAAGCTCTCGGCTCTCCGCTATTTTTCCGTTTACGATTTATTTGCGATGCTTCATAGCGGAGTTTACCTAGATATTATTTTCATTTTATTCAAGTTTTGAACTGTTTTTGACGCTATGTTTATTTCGTTTATGTTTGTGTTTTTTTTTTAGTTAGTAAATATGAATGTTCGTTTGGATAACTGAATGGTGAAAGAGATTTTTTATTTTTTATTGCTAAATGGGCCTGCTCTTGACCTCGATCACGCCTGATGGAAAGCGATGGATAAGGTCTATGATGGAACGAGCGTGCCCAGAAGATGCCTGTTCAGAGTAAAAAAATGTTAGGTACATATATTCACAAGCTTATACCTAATCACACTAATATTCTAAAGGCGAGAGTTTGAGTGTGTGCGTGTGTGTTTATATGTTTTTTACTTCTTCACGCTCAAACGGCTGGACCAATTTTGATAAAATTTGGTATGGAGGTAGCTGACACCCTGGATTAACCTAGGAATCGAAACTTTTGCGGGTGAAACCGCGGGGCGCAGCTAGTAAATAAATAAATACATGGGTACCGAACACCGCAGTCGCAGAAGATGTTTGAACTATATTTATTTAAACTTTTCGCCCAAAAAAGGTACAAAGGTGGACTTAATACCTTAGGCATTCTCTACCAGTCAACCAAGGGTGGTGAAGAGTTTAGATGGCAGGTGCTTTGGTTGAGAGGAACAAGGATAAAAAAAACTATTAAAACTAGGTACACAAATACATAAATAGGTTATATACACATCCATAATATTTACTATAATATACCTATACCTACAAATTCAAGGGAGAGAGATGTTGAGATGACTCTACGCTATTTGTTTTGAAAATAACTCTGCAATTTCCGCATTCTTAGCGTGAGAAGAACATAGATATTGGAAGTGAGACACGAGATAAGAAGGAGGAGTGGGAGAGTTGAGAAGGGAGAAAAGCGTGATCAAAGCGCGCAAACTTCTTCTTTGGCGAATGGACATCTATTTGAGCTCAGACCTATAAGCTCGACACATGGTCATATTTCCTGAGGTTGAATATGAACCGGATAACACTGTTGCCAACCCGCTCTGGGCCTGCGTGGTGGATTACGGATTACGGCCCACTCCCTCTCACCGAGAGGAGGCCTGTGTCCCAGCAGTGGGGGACATTATAGGCTGATTATGTATGTTATGTTATGTACCATTGTTGAGCAATCTGTCGAGCTTATCCAGCAAATCGCATTCAAGTCAAAGTAGCACATGTCACCATAGTCGATTATAGGGAAAATCTAAGTCTGCACATGCATGGTTTTCGTCTTAGCGGACAAAAGTTTCTCAGACGATACAGGGATCGCAGAGTACCGTATTATTGTTGCTATCAAAAAAAAAATTAACCACCAAATTGTTTGAAAACTGGCATAAATCATAGTAATAACATACATCATTACATTACCGTTCATTACTATCAAGAAAACCAGGTAAGTACCTGATTTCGTCATAGAAACAAATTGCACACGATAAGTGGTCTTTGATACAAGGTGCGGTCTACCATGAGTCGCGTGTCATATGAATTTGGGCTTTATTATGTGGTACATAAGAGTTATGAAGATTAGAGTTAGAATGTAAAGTGCAAGCGTGTGGGTCAGTCGCACCGAGGTCGTTACCAAATGTCAGCCAGACAGGATCCGTGTCATTGTCGCACTGTTTCACTGAACTAATCAAAGAAGCGGTCTTTCAAACTAAAATTGAACCTAGAAAGTTATTGCAAAATCTAATTTAAACTGACATCATAGTACTTATCTTGTTTTATAATTGGGAAAAAAGTTGTGTACGAGCACAGGGGTGTTGCTACGGTTGTTCAGTTCAATTGGTAGTTCAGTGTCAGGTTATACAGGGTGTGGCGTAAATGGTGGTCCACCGTTAAGGATTCGATATACCAGATTTTACTATAACATATTACAATTTTAACCATTTGTGCCCACAGCCCAAGGGTTCCGATTTTTTCTTTTTTTCTTTTATTTACGAAATTTCAACCTTTTGTTACCTACAAATTTGGTTGTAGTTTAAACAAAAACCATTATTTTTGTCATTTTCATTTCTGTTAATTACTGTTGAATACTAGAGCTATCGTGTAAAATTATAGTCTTTTATGTAAATTTAGAGCTTTTGAAGAAAAAGTTAGTTCTTCTCTATTTTAACCCTAATTTTTAGCATAATCATGCAAATTCAGGAGCGATTTTTGTAAACAAAAATGTACTAGGTACTATAATGGTTAAAATTGTAATACGTTGTAGTAAATTATGTGGTATACGGTGGACCACTATTTACGCCACACCTTGTATGTTGAACAAGTAACAAGCATGTATTATGGAATTAAAATCATCAATACAACCCTCTAAGTTTATATAACCCTATCGATTGATATATCATGAAATAGTCAATCATATTTTGATCAACATACAACCTGACCTGCAAATTCCAAAAAACTTGAATTTGCGGGTTATCCTGTCCCTTCTCCCTTAATGTATAAAAAGGAGTCATTCGTAAATACTCCGTAAATAGATACCTAAAGGTTCCATCCTCTAAACTGTTGATATTTCCTTTATTGAACATGTACATTCTATATAGAAGGGAAGCAATGAGTTTTTATTTTTTCAACATGGCATACATAAACAAAACTCTTTCGTTAAAAATAAATGACTATCGCTAGATGTGGCAACGTTTACTGAGTGACTCATGCCTTCGTTTATTACCTACTACCAAATTAGGAAAGACAACTATCAATAATTTAAAACAAACATACTTTCTAGTGAATCACTATGGCTACAAAACATTATTATCTACCTAAACATTTAAGGTACGGTACCGGCCTATTACCTTGCTTACTAGGCATGCAGAGTTTCATAAACTCAGACTCAACTCTAAAATACTAAGAGTTGCTTAAATATTACTGCAAATCAAGTGGGTACCCATCTACTCATTAAAAAAAACGAAATCTCTACACTTGCTAGAAAATGACCCTCCTCCTTTTCACTTCACTTAGCAACATCTGACTTTATCCGTACCTAGGTACTCAATAACAATAGGGAGAAGTATAAAAATATTCTTATAAAATCAAATCCGACTCATCCATCATAAAGGCGTTGCTACACAAAAAGAAAAACAGCGATCAATCAATTAAGAGAAATGAAGGCTTCTAACCTCATTAAAGACCTAAAAGTCAGAGGTCACAATCATTATAACGTGGTACATAGAATCTGCGATGGCGTCTGATCGTCATTGCGAACGAATGATAATTTAGATAATGGCCGCAGCAAATGACAGTGAAAGACATTGCGCATACGCCACAAGAATGTTTGTCACTTTTACATTACTTTTACATTAGTCGTGGACTGATGTTCTGTGGGCCTAGCACAAACGCGCGGAGTACCTACGTAACATAAATTAAAACGATTTCAAAAATGAAAATAAAGTTACCTCTATTACTAATGAGTCTGACTGCCTCGTTCGTCTCGTGGTCGCAAGCGCTACTGCTGAGCAAGAGGTCTTGGGTTCGATACCCAGGACGGCTAAAGTATTATGTGTTTTCCTTTAGGAATTACTCAGTAGCAGCCCGGAGACTGGATATGTGCCCGGTTGACGGCAATAGGCTCGACCCTATTACATGGGATTTTAACATAACTGGGGTGGGTGTACCTACTAAGGGTACACCTGTGCCTAACCCTTTGGGGAAACTAGGGGTTATGTTATGTCAAATTTACCTACGTTTAGTTTACATCGCGCGTGCATACTGGGGCCTCTGACTTTAGCCTACAATTACTTCAACAGAGATAAAAGGGTAATGATGACTGACAAGACTGCATGCAACGTACCGTAACCTGTAGACAGATACAGAATACTTTCGAGTGCCTAATCCACTGACCGATTGATCACTAATGAGGTCTGTGAATTGTGATATAAAAATAGACATTTCATTTGAAAATAACTAGCCAGCACCCTAATTGCGTACCACACTATCAATCTGAATCATTTTGAAGGATATTGCTAATCTATTGCTTCATATGTTCGAAAAATTTGTCTGCTCAACGTAAATAACGCAATGAATGTTATTGAACTGTCAAAATAAAAGCCCTTGCTACTTATACAACTACTCCGCTGGTCTCGTCCTCGAACTTATTTAGAAATATTCAGTTCTAACAATAGACTATGTAGAATAGAACAATATTTTATATCAATCAGCTAACTTATAGCCCAGTTGTCCGATATTCTCCAATATTTATTGACTGTCGAAACAGTTTTTGTAACTCGTTACAGTTTCAGCTATTTTAAATAGCGTTCGTTACACCTTTGTATGTAGGTAGATACTGGTTTGTTACAAAATGAGTAAATATTACTAATCGTTTCACTAAAACATATGTTAGTTATGAATGTATGTCACGATCCCATGGTTGTCCGTCACCACACTTAGATAACGACGAAAGTGTTCAAATGTGATATTGTGCAACGCTATTTAAGTGCGACTGAATAACACCAAAAACGTTACGTTACGTGCTATACCTATCTCTATTCAGTCAACGGGCAGCGCTTGCGCAACCAATACGATTGCTTTGTTCATCATTATGTTACACAAAAGTATAACAACTCTATTTTTCAAATGTGAATCTGAGTCAGTTATTTAATGGTTTTGGGACAAAGAAATTGATGTCAAATACTCCAATATAATCGGTTATTTAACAGTGAATGCAGAACACGTAATATCGAGACCAAACAAAACCTAGAAAAACCAAACTAAAAATGTAACAAAAAGCATATACCTACCTACCTACACATAGTAAAACAAAGAAGTGTTTATTACGACGAATCATTAAATTACAAAACATTAGCATTGGACGTTCCGTGTTATGACAATTTTCATGTAAATGTTAGGATCGCGTGCATCGGTACAACGACACAGTACAATTAGTCAGGAGTTGATAGACCAGTGCGTGCTCCAAACTATTCAGATCTAAAGCAACATGGCCGTAATGCGCAAAACTAATAAACACTTGATACGCATGGGACGTGTCTACCAAATTAATAATAAAAGCTTTCTGGAATTGATGCTATAAAGGATGTTACGATGCTTTATCACGTTATAAGCAAGCAAGGTCGGCTTTTCAGTAGCTTGATACACTGTTTTATGCATGTTTTTATCTATTAAATAAACAACCTCAACTTGCATTGCTATTATGCAAACGGATACAAATGCGGGTGGCAATGTTAGTAAGGTCGCTCATTGATTAATGTTTATACTTTATATCTACCTATTATTAAAATGAAATTGATCACACACACACACATTTAAGTTCTAAAAATATTTTAGACAATATAATCGATTATATTTTCAAAGTAATAAAAAAACAGTTTCTTATTTTTAACTTTTTAGTTGTGGTATGTACCTACCTGACACAATTCTTATACCACTATTTGCTATGTAGGAAGATAGAACATAAAGGGCTAAGGAAGGAACACGGGTGGGTTTTAGTCAGTAAGAGTCTGACACTCCCTTCCGCTCCGCCCAGAGCGGGAAGAGTCATTAGATGATTTCCCATCCAAAAAAGAAAAATAAAGTGCTTAGGGGAGGCCTATGTCCAGCAGTGGACGTCTTTCGGCTGAAATGATGATGATGATCATACACATAGTGGTCGTCGTTATTGAAGCTTACTCATAAACTACCCAAGCAAAGTTAATAACATTTATATTAAGTATGACCACCTTGTGAGTTTCCTCTACGAAATGAAAAAAGAATCACGTAAATCAGCTCAGTAATGACGGAGAAGTCTGTGTACAGTCAACAGAAGGGATAAGTATGTAGGATCGTCGGATATGGATGAAGTTTACTAAGAAACCGATGGACGTTCTCGAATAAAAATTAATTTTATTAATAGAAAACAAACAGCTCATTTATCAAATTAAATTACAGTCGAAAACATCCATCGGTTTCTTACTAAACTTCAACTATATCCGACGATCCTGCATACTTATCTCTTTTGATGACTGTACACACACGAAAAAAAATACAAGAAAAACTCGTCGATTGCATAGCCACCTCCTTTTTTTGAAGTCAGTTAAAATGCTTCATCGTCACTCACCATATACCAAAAGGCTTATTTAAGGGCCCATTCATATATCTCAGATCAGCCAATATATACAGTCGTATGCTTCATTAGAATCTTAGTACCTACGTCGTTCGTGGCATCACGTTAAACTGTTCCAGCCGACCTATTCTGTTAAAAAACTCACCGTGAAAACTTGGGTGAAGTGAACTTAGAGTGAGCTATTGCTAGGGAGTGACAGCATTAACAGCTCACTTCACTTATGTTTTCACGGTGGGATTTTAACAGAATAGCGCCACAGTATTCAGACTCTACTCTGCTCGTAATGTACATATTGCAAAAGTTCGTGCACTGCCACAAATGAGTTTCTAAAGCAATTATTTTACTATGAAACAAATCGTAAGCCATCTCTAACCATCATTTAACTTTCCAAATCATGAGTTAGATAATGAATTGAAAATGCGCGATGTTACGTAGACAAAAACATTTAATCATTATGTAAAATTGTCGTAAGTAAACCACCACGAGGCAATTTTTTTTTATCAAAGCGTTAGGCATATAAGCCGATGACCATCCTTCTGATATAAACCTAACGTAACCCTTATAGGAGGCAATATAACGAAAACAACCTGTTTATCAAGCACTTGAACACGAGAATGCGCGCACCAAGTTCATTGAACATTTTAATGAAGTAAACATAAATTCAGCTGTAGGTATCAGGGTAGGTACAGAGAACATTCACTTCGCTTGACGTCGAATTCCATCTGTAAATTCAATTACAGTTGACAAAGCGTTAACTTACTCGCCTTGGATAGTAAGACATTCGAGACCGAGCACTTTCACCGAGCCGTGTCGACTTGCGCCAGTACTGGCTCCGACAGAAACTCTTCGAATGTTGCAGCTCTGATTTGTAGGCTCATGATCTATCTAACACATATAACAATTGTTATGTAGTTCTATTTAAGCCAAGGACCGTTCGATGTTTGCAATTTCACTGTAGTAAGGGATGGTTCATAATGGCTAGATTATCTAGGATCTGAATTGTTTTATCATCATTCATAGATATTCGACTGTCCATTGGTTTTGTCCAAGATTACAATGTACTTTATGTTTAGTTTTTAAATCTTCTATTGTATCAAAGGATAGAAACGTACACCTAGACACTGCCTTAATAGAATAGAGTTATTTGCAATGCATCCTGGTTATTTTTTAATTAATGCTAACATACACTGTCACTTACTAATATTAGTGATGTCTTTGGTTAAATGGCTCTGTCGCTAACTACTTGTCCTTCACACTATTTGCTTCCATCGAGTTCTAAAACATCGTCTCAACGTACAATAATTAATACAATAATTTTACATTCATTCGAAATGTAAGTAACCATTGTTTCATCAGTATTAACAAGCGTATTCAAAACACATTTACTATCACTTCTATAAACTATTTCATAAATGAAACTAGACCTGAATTGCGTTATGATCTATGCCTCGTTCAATACAATACACACGTATAATGATTTCGCAAGATTGCTCCACAAACTAGCCACAGTGACTACTACACCGTGTAAAATAGCATATTATAAGTTAAGTCCTTCATACATTTTAATAATCTTGTAGGAAAACATATCGCATCCTCAATATGAAGTTAACTGAGCAATTATATTCGCTTTAATTACTATTTTAGTCAAGGTCCGTTTGTTAAGTAAACTATTATTACAATTTTATTGTTCTGAGAGATCATCTCGGACCTTAGTAATTGACTAACCAACAGATGAGGGAGGACGCTTGAATTTTATAGGTGTATGCAAATTATGCAATAGCGGAACTTCTATAGATAGTAGTTATTTTCCATTTTAACTGCCCTGAGAACTAGGAGGAAATGATGTCCTTATTTCAATATTACAGAGGCTTAGGTACAAATAAACATTAAAGATGGCATAAGATTTGTGTAGACAGACAGACAATGCACTCGGAAATTGGATTGCCTCTGGGCCGAGCAGCGTCCGAAGTCGACTCGTAATTGGCCGTTCGGCTCGCCTCAGTCACGAGCCCAGCGAACAATCTTGAGCTCACTCGAGCCACAAACACACCCGCGCAAACACACCGGCTATTGTGATACAATCAAAGAAATTGAATTACGAATTGAAAAACGAACAGAAAGCCTTCACACTCTCACAACAAAAAGAGCGCTAACCTTGTAAACGTTATTGTTAGACGGCCGACATGAACATTAAGTAAATCCACTTCGAGTCGCAAGTTTAGTTTCCAATACCGATGATTTTCTGGCGGCTTTGGCGCGAGGCCCGAGCCATTAGGATGATGGCAGAGCGCCAACATCGCTCGAGGTGCAAGTATTTATTTGTAAGCTCAACATTCAAGGAAGTGTGGAATCTTGGAATAGGAGCCACGTGGAGTGTCGACTCGCTAGAAATAGTGCGAAGGAATTCTTTATCCAAAATGATTAATCAGTTTTGGCAAAGTTACCATGGAACTTTCTATGGCTGAATATAGAACAGCAGATTTATGGAAAATTATATAACTCGTCCGTCATAATCTTAACTACCGTAGTTGTATGGTGTTGGGTAATTTAAATGTGTTAATAAAATATAAAATACGCATTATTCACGGATGTGGCGAAGAAGCACAATTCGCGCAACTGCGTACGCGCGGCGGTTTCGCAATGGCCAACGATATTGACCGACAAACCACGCTTGGAGGACAGAACTGTTTACTACTCGAACACAAGTAAATTTCGCTTGCAACACAAGAAATACTGGAGGCGATAAAATGTGAAAATAAGCATTTATATGTCCCAAGTCTCAAAATAAAACACTTCCATTAAGAAAGCTAACACCTAAAATCCACAACCTGGCAAAGTAATGTATAAAGACATATTAGACTTTCGTTTATGTGGCAGCTGAGTAAATAGCACATCCCTCCTAAACTAAGAGACAATATAAATTCATACAAGCTTAAATAAACACAGTGCTATAGTTAATTGCTTTATTTACTGCCTTGTTTATTTTTGTTTGCTAGCTTGACATAATTTAGAAGAAAACCCAAAACATTCAGACGGTATAGAAATGGTCGTCTGTAATGTTGGTCGTGTTAATGTGATGCACTTTGTCGTCAGTTTCTTCTTTTTCCTGTTATTACAATAGCTCATTATCACCAGATGTTAACTGTTGACAACGGTGACTACGACTTGGAACAGTTTCCTATAACGCATTCAATAAAAAACTGCATAAAACAGTGGACGTCATTCTGATTGATGGTTAATTTATCTGTGTGTAATTGGAACAAAAAATAATTGAAAACATGCCGTAGATACACACACAATTTTATAAGGGATTTAATCAATATTGAAACGTGTCTACATGCTAAGTCAAACAAAAACAAGCGTAAATGATACAACTAATTAACAAGTACAGTTAGACGAGTCGTTAACAGAAGTCGTTGCATTTATATTTAAAGAACCGGTCGTATAATTAACCGATTGACAGAGAACAATGATAAATACCGTAAGTAGAGATATAAATATATCGCAGTAGTGTGGTGCTGAGATGCATCGGCCCACATCGGCGTGCGCGCAGGCGACCTACACGGACCTTGTTGCGATGTGGGACACACACACACACCACGAACTGAGACATTACAACTCATTTATATTCGATTGTTGACAACCCACATTAATATTGCCGACATTAAATAGTTCTCTCGAAATAGGATTTCCTTTTTAAACGACGGCACTCGATTTATATCCAATTGTTTACAAATATGAAACTTCAGTTCAAAATTCCCATGAGAATCTATAGTCTAAACAGACCAGTAACAAACAGTCCAGAAATCTAAATAAGATAAAAATATAACCGTCTGAGTCCTGAGTCTGACCTTTACTATTATTTACCCATTTGAAATTCCAATAACATTGTATAAATCAATTTGAAATAGAAATCGATGTTATTTAAGATACTTTAATATCAGCTAAGTAGTTAAACGATAAATGGATTTTGTGAAAGATGATATTAACAGAAAGGGGGCGGATACGTTCTAAGATGACAGCTGACAGACATAAATCAAAGAAGACATGCTGCATCGACCCCAAATACATATATTGGCATACGGGTAAAAGGTGATTCTAAAACAGCTCTCAAGAACGTGAACCCGTACGAACATTTTTTAAAAGGCATTAAACTCCTTATCGTTGTCGAACAAATATTCCAGTTCCCAATACATTGATACAATTAAGCGGTTATTCGTACCACTCACATCGCTATCTCGCAACTGGGGCGCAATGTATGCAATCAACATCTCGATTGGAAGCAATCAATATCGATGTATTAGTTTATCGGTGAACGTTCTCTAATCGATTGTAACGAGCATTTTAGTGCTTTTATTGATGTTACTTGTTGCCATTTACGTAATAGATGTTTCTATTAAGTACTGTTTTATTGATGTTTGTGGCTACTGATAAAAAATCTTTAGCGAAATTATCTTCTAATGTAAGGACTGTATTCGAATGTTTACTTATTATGAAAATTAATGATGTGAGGACATTGTTGGAGGTCTGACTACTTCTAAATCCATATCTTGTCTTTTATTACAACAACCATGATGAATAAATAAATTATATAGCTTTAAAAATGTATGTGACTAAATATCCTTGTATTTAGCACCAACTTCTTCAAGGTGAAGAAGTAACAAAATTATGTATATTGTCGTTTCTTAGTCCTTCGTTAATTGGATCATCCAACTGTTTGATTTCAAAACATTTGCCAAATGGATTGTACGTATTATGACTTATTCAATTCAATTAAACTCAATGCAATTGTACTTGAAAAGGGTTCGACAGTTCAAAATTACTAAACTAGATAAATATTATACGATCAAGGCGAGTGCACGGTGCACTAAAACCTAGCTAGGTTGTATTGAACACGATCTGACTTGTGTTAGCTACAGTCTCGATGCCGCCACTTTCCACCATGTGCCTCAAACCTGTTTCTGTTGCCACAATGAGTACTAGTACTAGTGTTTCTAACTCAATAAGCAGGTCTAACTACTTTTTTTGTTGAACTTCCTAATGCTAATGAATTGTATGCTTCCTTTGCTCAATTTCCTTAAACTTCTTAAGAATATTTTGGTTGTTTGTTATATTTATCTTCGTTTGTATTTCTTCGAGGATTTCTTCGTTTAAACTGACCATTTGTTTTTGAATGTGATGTCCTTGTATGCTTTAGCTAAGCTGCTTTTTTATCCCTTTTTTTAATATTTTGACTGCGTCATTAATTTCAATAAGAGCCGTTTAAAATATGCAGTTTCCAAATATCACGACAGCTGCTTTATCTAAAGCCTTGAGCCCACGTGATTAGTCACGTTTTAATAAATATTTCAATATCTCTCGAACCGCAGTAAGTCATTAAACCAATCTCTAACGGCGGTTTCGCACTACGTCCGATCCGAATCCTAGAAATAGTCCATAAGTAGTCCTATTTGTTCGGATCTAGTGCGCAACCCCTCATACAAATAGGACAATGGTCACTTCGGACCGGTATTTCTCGGATTCGGATCGGATGTAGTGCGAAACCGCTCTTATGCTTCTAAGATTTCTCGTCGAGAAGCAACTCTGCTTTCTTCGATTATAGATCAAGCAAAGCTAACCCCGGGTTTGTTTCGGTGTCACTTCTGACTTCTTAGAGATGTCACGTTATATATATAGTGAAATCGAACCTTTTACCAACACATAGTGTAAAAGTTAAAATGCCAGTAGAATTGTAATGAAAGAACACATTCCAGACAATCAATTATTGTGCCAGCACTGAATCCTTAAAACTGTAGCTCGACCTTGTCTGATATGTGTAAACAATCCGCTTACATAACGAGGCCACCCTAGTTAGCGTCCATTACTGAGCGGCCGAACGTTTGGCGTTGCATGACCGAAACAATTTCAATTACAAAAACACGTATAACGTGACACGTGTAACGAATACATACAATGTGCACATTTATACATAATAAAATATTTGTTTCGTCATATTTGGTAGATCGAATCAAAATGATGGCAGTGGAGATATTGGTAGAAAGTAAAGAAGAAGATGCAGCAAACATGCACATTATAAAGGATGTCCATTTGATCATTCAGGAGCTCTTGACTCCCGTGTAGGAAGTATTGTGTAGTAAAAACTTACTGCTTATACATAAAAAACACTCTGTTTCTTGTAAGAGATGGTACATTTATTTTATCACCTCATTTGTAATTTCTTAGGATTTTCCCTTTAGTCAATTTCCAAGGTAGTATATGATTGATATATCCCAAGAATCGTGCTAATTTCTGTTGAAATCATGCTATCAATTGCTTCTAATTATGAATATATTCTGTAAATGAATATTCTATACTCGTTGATTGTTATGATTTCAATGAACAATTCAGCTGTAGTAAGTATTAAATGAGTATTTCTTCAGCAAAACATTACCAACACGACAGAAAGAATTCGATTCTAGGTCATATTTTAATTGATGAGCACATCAACAACGTGCATTGAAGGCCGAGTCGTCTGCCTTTCTGGATTCTATTAAGGAGTTGCTAAACAATGGGTGGAAATTTCCTGACATATTTAAGCTTCATATTTCTTAAACCCATAATTAATTGTATATTTGAAAGTGATCTTACTTCCCGGTTGTTTCAATGTGTTTTAAAAACCTTTTACCTGTTGACCTTTCTGATGTAAATAGATACATGTATTCATTTAATTTGAATCAATAGGTACTAAAAAAGTGTATACTTACTGACAAATTCACCCTAGAACGGTTGATCTCTCCGAAACCTTTTGTATTAATTCGTTTATCGTAAGTACATGTAAAACAGTATATCCAATTTGTGAGGAAGTACTACATGTTGATCCAATTTAGTTTCATGTAGCATCATCATATTTGTTGAATCCAAGTTGATACATTATGTGTATAAATCATTGCAAAGGAAGGAGTGGGTGGTCAATAATAGGGCTTGATATAACTTAAAATTGAGAGGTCAGGAGATCAAATAATGTTATTTCTTCCAGCAGGTCTGTTATTAATCTAATTGAGTAGAACCCTGAATATTCATCACCATATCTAAGTATGCTGTGGGATTATCTCATTCTTCAAAATTGTCAATTGTTTAGACCTGTGTACTAATATTATTCTAAAGTATGTTTGTTTCATGTGTGGGGTCCGTGGCTAAATGAAAAACAGCCGCACAGGTCGATCGATCAGGTTAAGCTACGCTTGCCGTGGTTGGTCTGTGGATGGGTGACCATCTTTAAATACCGAGACCCCTCCGTGCCTCGGAAAGCACGTTAAGCCGTGGGTCCCGGCTGTCATTCGTGGATCTTTGACAGTCGTTACGGGTAGTCAGAAGCCCGAAAATCTGATGACAACCAGTCTTACCAAGGGGTATCGTATTACCCAGTAACTGGGTTGTGGAGGTCAGATAGGCAGTCGCTCCATGTAAAATACTGGTATTCAGCTGCATCTGGTTAGACTGGAAGCCGACCCCAACATTGGGAAAAGGCTAGGCAGATGATGATAATGATGTTTGTTTTCAATAAATTTTATACTTCTCTGCCTCTTGATGAATTGGGACGTATGTATATTGTTCTCATAGATCAGATTAGATGAAATGAACTAACTACTAAAATCTTCATGTCCTTCATTATTTATACCGTTTGCAACATGTTGAATAGAAAATAATTCTCGGCTTTCGTTTGCAAGGCCATCGTCGACGCTGATTCGCTCCACTTTTCGTTAAAACTTTCTGTTTACGACTTAATCCTACAAAGTCTAGGTAATAAGAAATGGAAACTGCATTAATTTTTGTATGCGATGCGATGTTTACCGAGCTAGTATCTTTACGACGTGAACGCAATTACTAAGATCTTTACGTAACAGCGGTTTAAAACAATGACTTTAATTTCAGTTCAGTTTATGTAATAGGCATTTACTGTTATTGCACGTCCATTCACATCATATATGAGTTTGTATAATCACTAATGATTTCTGATAATTGAACTCAGGTACGTAAATAAATTGAAACTTAACAAAAGACTTCAACGCACGGAGCCACGGGTTAACACATGGATATTTTTACTGCGAGATAGAGATGGTCTTAATATAGTTTTTTATTTGGATATATGTATTATATGGTTGGTCAAAAGAGAGCAAGACTATATTCAGGTAACAGGCAAGAAGAATTTACGTGGCATCTTCATTGCCATATAGATTTTATAGTCTAACAGACAATTTGACCAGATATTTCAACGAACTCGAACTCGAAGGTCGTTTACTGATGTCTTATGCTTAAGGATAACTTTGGTGATAGCCGTAAGTTATTTATGTGTGTGTTCCACTAGTTTGTAGGTAATGTTGGTATTCTCTCATTTATCTATTCTGAACGATATCCAAGCCAGTCATATTCTTTGTGGTTATTTGTTTTATTTTCTGTGTCATGCAAGAGAGATCGTGTGAAAGAAAAGCTGTGTCTAGCTCTGAATATTCACTTAGGTGGCCCTCAAGTAGGTCAAATGTGCAGATGCACATGCCGAATCATCTTTTACCATTATTGTTTCTATATTGTATTTACCTGAGAGGAATTGGCTGGAAGGGGAAGCGATGTGCAGGCGGATGCACGGGTGGATGCACGGCCGGGTGCGGGGCCAGTATGGGCGCCGGCGGGTGCACCGGCACCGGGTGCGGTAGCGGCGGCGGCGGCAACGTGCTGTACGGAGGCGGGGGTACATTCTCCAGCTCCGGCACCCGTGGCGCCCGCGCACGTCGTAGGCGCCGCCGCCGCGCTGGCTCCTCTGTCTGACACTCGGCACTCGCCACACTCCGCTCCCTCTCCGTCTGCACCGCACTGTTCACATTCACGGGCGCATCCTGCACCTCCACTATGTTCACGTTCACGTTCACACTGGACACGTTCTGTCGGCTCGGCTCGCCCGGGACGCGCACCGAGACCGAGTCCGACTTGCGCAGGCCGGGCGCGGGCACGGGCAGCCGCATATCGGTATAGGCGCGGGTTGACGCGCGCGCATGTCGACCGCCGTTTGGCGACTGGTCGGCGCCCCCCGCGCGGTGCAGCGCGCTGTCGGTGCGCGAGCGCGCGAGGGGCGGCGAGCGACACTCGTAGGGCTGCCACAGCAGCGCGGACAGCGCCTCGGCGGCGGAAGGCGGCGGCGGCGCGCCGACCACGCTCATCTCGTGACCGCGCTCCGCTGCCGCGCCAGCGCCGTCACCCGCCACCCGCCGCCGCCGACACCTATTAACAAAACATTGATATTATTCCATGCTGATAACGTCAATAACAACAAAGTTAGGAAATATTCCTGAAAGGTAAGTACGAAGAACATGAAGTCTTAATTTATGCTAAGCTAAATGCATAAATCCTAAAAGTAAGTGAAAAATTTCCAAAGTTACTTCTAGGAAGGTCAATGTAAACCAGTACAAAGAGAAAGAACATACATCGGATACAATATTAGGTACCACAGAAGAGGCTGATAAGTTTTCATTCCCAACAGAATGTTCAATGAATCAAGAATAAAGTCTAAAAAACAACGAACAACTACTTAGTTACTTGTGCCAGAAATTACGGAACACAAAGCAATGTTGTCATGTTACTTGACCGCAATAACTCAGAGAGCCATAGTTTTGGATGGTAAACGCTTACATTTGACGTTTTTTAACTATAGTACTTATAGAAAAGTGCAATACTTACTTACTCGGTAAAATTGTATGGAACAGCATTTTTTTTTAATAACCGGCGATAAATTACTTCCTAATCCAGGAGGCCTGGAATCATGTACTGAATCCATGGAACAGGTTGCGCGTCGATGTTAGAACTGATATGACAACAGTACCTACTTAATACCTACAAACAAATTGCTACATGAAAATGGTGCATGAATAGAGATGAATTCTTTAGTGATTTCTTGGCTTTCATTCAAACTCTGAGAAATTAGCTTCAATTAAAATTACACTTGAGAATATACTAATCCAAATTGAGGAAGTTATTAAAACTTCCTACTTAGCTGCTCATACATAATATAATACAACACGTTCATAATTATGTATGTTCGCTAATTCCTCTTACACATTACGTGTGTATGATCGTATGTATAACTAGTGTACATTATCTTTGAATCTGTGAAAATTATGTTTGGAGTTGAGTCCGCCCCGCTGCCCCTTCCCTTATGTAACTTTCTGTTCGCTCCACTTACACCACTCATGTTGATATAGCCGTCCCCTTATCATTGTACTTTTACATTTCTTCCAAAAACTTTTCCCCTGCCTACATTTTTATTGTTGTATAGCCCTTCAAGATAGAATTCGCTACAAAATTCTTTTCAACTAATTCCTTCGTTTTACAACAATCAATTCCTTTTCAGAACTTCCAACAAAGTTGTCATTCACTGAATACCTACACACACTCAATTTTCCATAAGAAAACATTCGTCCGTTGCGGAGAATCGGACATTTGCATAAATTAATTCACTGCCTACGTCGGTTTCTTTAATCCCTTCGTACTAACTCTCCAGAAGAGTAGAGATTTACCAGGACCGAGCTTAATAATATGCAGCAAAGCTCTTATGTAAGAATAAGCCCTAGACAGCGGGGAAACTTTATGAAATTTTAATATTCCAGCTGGAAAAAGTCGAGTAACTTAATAATTCTGACAATTTACCATCCTAATAGAAACTTGGTCGTCACAATACTACGGTCGACAACAATACTAATTATAGTGAACCTCTTTATGTAATAAATTAATGGCTTCCCCTTTTACAATGAGACAGATAATTGGTAGGTACTGTCCAGTATCCACGTCCTTTAGGGAAACACGGCTTTGGTCTCTATGGAATAAAAATAATTACCTACCAATTGTACACATATACAAATAAATCGTACCTATCTATGTATATATTGGAAACGTATCTTTAATTATTTTCTTTTCCTTTTCGTTTTTTATGTATGTAATATCCCAACTAGCACAAAATGTTGCTTAAGAGCTTTGGAGCTAATCCGATTATTACCAAAGGCGCCAAGCTCAAGCGCCAGAGCGTGCACTGCAGACCTTATGCAGCCGCTTTGGAGCCAAAGGGGCACATCTTTTTGCAATCTATAGTTCCATTAGAACTTCATAATAGTGGCATAAAAGCGCTACAGGAGCTGCAACTAATAATTAACACCACACTAAAGCTCTTGTGGTGCTTATTGAATGAATGACAGGTTTAACTGAACGAATAAAGGATCACTGATCATTCACCTTGTCTCTCATTTATTAAATACATCTGTTGTTCCTGAGTCAGACATTACTGAATACAAATAAATAATAAGTTAAGTGAAGGTAAGTGTTTTTGAGCTATATTTTGTATTATATGCAAGTGGCTACAAACGCAGATCAGTTTATCGTGCATATAGTTGATATTATTGGAGTATTTTTAACGCGCCTTTATAATTACCTCAGAATATCGTAAAATATGTAAAATATTATTATATAAATATTATTATATCGCATACCTACACGATATTGAAATTACATACTTGACTACATTTGTATTTAGTAAGTTGCTGGTTCTATATTTAGTTATATTTTACTACAAATTGCGATAAAAACCTATAAATTTCTCAAGTAATGATAAATAATTGTCTTGTAAACATGTCGTCTATGAGAAGCAGCTTTAACTTGCAACTTCAACCTTAATACTTCCTCTCTGAGCGTCAAAGCGCTAAGTTTCACTCTTCTGAAGGTCCAAGTAATACCTGTACCACTAATGCAGTTCAAGTCTTTACAATCACTTTTATTTCGTACTTACTGCAGATATCGAACCACACTAATGGTTATTTGTTTAGAGATCCGTAGAACTCGTTGAAAACCCTAAAATACGGTGATCATTTGTAGCTGCTTCTATATTTTTCGCTCTTTCAATTGTTTAACACTTACTATGTCTTACCATGTTTTCAGAATGCCTTTCAAAATAATTAAAACTTATAATGAACAACAAAATAAACAAGAACTTTGCATTTGTCCATCTAAGTGGGAAAAACATGGAGTGTTACACTGGCTGAACAAAAAAATTAAAAAAATTATGTAAAATAGAAGATTCAACTCCACAACCAAACTGGACTAAAATAAACTGCATTGTTAAAAGGAACAATATTATGTCGCACGAAATTGCTGACAAGCAGTTGACAAAAATGTTAGATTGTTCGACAACAGAACAAGAAGCCACAGAACTCTTTCCAGCGCTCTCGCCACACCTTATCGGACCAACCAACCAACTTGAAAATTTCAACATTATACTATATATTATATTATTATTATTATATTATAGAATCGCATACACTGCATCTCAATGACACTGATTTTTTCCTATTTCGTATGTTAATGCCATCGTGAAGCATACTGCCCATTTCTTCAATAAAAACTTTTAAAAAATCATTCAAATCTTTTGGTTTAGCTGAACCTAACTAAATTCCACAAATAATAGGACTTATGTGAGGCATTTCAAAAATACTGCACAATACAGGCTAAAATTGTTGTTTGGAGCTTTTGTAAATAGGTAATCCGTCTATGTTTACTAAAATCGATATATTTTCCAGTATAACTTTAGAATTTTCTAAACTTTTTATAATACTATTTTTCAAATTATTGTGCCAGTATTCACCTGGATCGACAAAGTTTATTGTAATTTCTCTTGGTGTACCAAGTAGTGAGCGTGGATCTTTAGGCATAGCGTTAGGAGTAATTTGGTTTAAAATTTGAAATAAGTCTTTTAAAGCTACATGTTTACATTTGTGTTTCAGCGCCCAAATTCGTATTTGCTCGCGATAGCTCCATTTTCTTTCACATTCGACATACTCTAGTTTATATTCAGTTCGCTGTCCGAGTCCAGTCTAGAAAAAGAAACAATAAATTACGCAAAGAAGGTTATTTTACTTTATTTTTGTAATATAACTTACTTTTCCTCTGTAACTGGTCCGTTATCAGTAATTGAGAAAACAAAATCTACGGGACCCTCGCTTGTGTTTGTTGAATAGCAAATAAAATAGCAGAATGTATCCAAATGAGTAGGCAATGTCCGTTACTCTCCTGCTTCTATTGTGAAGCCTTAATGTCGCTATTAGTAAAACAGTCGATCCAATTCCTACTTAAGTCTGCGCAAAAGAACAAATCACTTCCGCAATGAAACTTTCAGTGGCAGAACAGTGATAAATATATCTTTTATACAGTTCCGTTAAAAAGTCTGCAATTAAAGTCTTTATGCAGTTCTGAAGCGTACAGCAGCGGCAATAGAAACTTTTTAGCAGCTTTAAGCTTTAACATACATGTTTTAACTCTCTTTTAAAGCTATAGACGGCAAATGGGTTGTAAAATGAACTCTTATAAAACCTAGAGTGGCATTTGGTTCAGTTTCTGCTACCCCTAGTGATATTTGCAGCTATGAGCAGTTACGGAAGCAATAGTAGAACTTAAAACCACTTTCTGAACCCCTAAAGCGCTACTGTACAGCTACAAGTTGCAAAATAGGCTGCTATTTCCACTAGTGTGCTAGTTGGGATGTAATCGAAGCCTCATAATGCACTTCAACGTCATCAAAACACAACAAATCATTGAACTTCGAAGGAGATATCGTCCGTTACGTGAATATCGGGGGAGATCAGCTGGGCCCGGTAGCTGAGAACCGAGATCCGAGGTGAAACCGCACTCATACACTTTCTCCAAGGCCGCAGCGGCGCCGGCGCCTCCCACTACGACCGCTTTGATCATACACATATAAAGCCCCCAATATGTCCGTCTATCTGTCCCAATGATGGCCGAAACTGCTGAGTAGTTTAAGAGAAACTTTCTTGTTGCGAAAGGGCTACCATTTTAGGGCAGACTTGAAACAAAAGACGGAGACAGACTGTAAATATCTATTTAAAAAAATAACTGAAGTTTGTATACTCTATAGGTATATTAAGGGAAAAATTGGTCTTTTCTATGTATAAATTTCAGCTTTTATCGACATGTAGGTAAATGGAAAGTTTTCCCAAGCATATCCGTAGCAAAAATGTAGGTGTGAACAAAATACACGGATACTGTTACATCACATACTATTATTGTACACTAATAATCATAACTTTCGTTTATCGTTGACACTTTACAAACGTCTTCCGTTTAGTCTTGCATTTATCTGATTATATTATGAAACTAATTAGGCGAGGATTAAGATGTTTGTCCTACATTGCTATACCTACATATAATCATTATAAAAGAAATTACTTATAGCGTTACGTGACTTTGAGCCAAAATGAGGTCGTAGCATATTGGATTAAGTACCTGTTCAGTATGTATATACTTCTTTCCGTAATGATCCAGTAAAGAAAAAACTGCTGTGTAATTTATTTTTTGTCATTGTAGTCTGTTCCAAAAGAATTTGATGGAAATGTAAACAAACGGATCAGAAAATTATACTGTGGATTCCAATTTGCAGTGCCACGTACAAATCGAGTGCTTTGATTTTATTATTCGAATACTTACTTCAACCCAAAATTCGGATTTGAAATCGCCATAAAGATGTTTTTCATTTGACAATTAAGGTTAATTTTATAACCTAAATCATCGACGTTTCCTCAATTACAATTTAATAAAATTATTCAAACAATTATTGTTGTTGGAACAAGTGGTGAGACATAAAGTTGAAACCTACTAAATACAGATGACGGCCGAGAGTGGATGAGAGTGGTAACGGCCGCGACTTACGAATTGTAGGTCGTAGGTTCGAACCCAGACAGGGGCTTTACTTTGTGGAAATAATTTCATCACCACTGCTCTCAAAACGGTAAAGGAAAACATCGTGAGGAAATGGGCATGTCCTAGAACCAAAAATTCGAAGACATGTGACATCTGCCAACACGCACTGGGCCCGCGTGGTGGATTACGGCCCACTCCTTCTCACCGAGAGGAGACCTGTGTCCCAGCAGTGGGAACATTATAGTCTGATTATGATGATGATGATGATGAAATACTAATGAAAGTGTTAGGAACTAATTCCTTTTAGTGAGTGATTGCATAAGAATTTAACCTGAACAGGTCATGTTTACACTTTCATCAGATACTTTTGGATCAGACTATATGTATAATCATTATACATAAGAACTAAGTGAATGGAAGACGTATTCTTGCATTGTCATATCAGTTCTTTTGTTCACATCAACATCCGATCCTATCCAATATTCAGATAGGTGTTCTCCATCAGAGGATGACTATTGAAAGTGTGTGCTGGCTTATTAAACGAAATTATTGTCTTGTTAGCTTTAGTAGATACAGTATTACATAATAATATGAAATTCTGTGCTTACGCTAAGTGTCTACCGCAGGACATCCGCAACTCTAAAAGTGATTAGGAAAGTTTTATTATATCTCAATTATGTATTATACGTGTTTACTAATGTAGCGGTATCTTAGTATCTACAACGCCACATGCGAACTAAGCGTCATACTGACGTCACGCAAAAGCCTGCATCTCGCAAGCAGAGTTTATCACACAAACAGTATACGACGGCCCGACATGAATCATCAGCAGCATCAGCGGGCACTTATCCACCAGACTCGACACCCGCCTGATCGGAGGATCCTCTCTTTTCTATGGAGGATGAGTGAACTTTACACCCTGTTCCTCATACCTTTATACCTACTCCTAATAAGTTTACACTCTCTAGTCTAAATCAAGAAGCTGAGATGTTCTCTTATATGCATGTAGGGCATTTCATAGATTGTGGTAGATGCCATTTAATTTACATAACATAATAAAACACGCTTTGTGTCCCCGAAGGGTTGGGCGAAGGTGCACCCACATTTCGCCAGTTATGTCAAGTCCCATGTAATAATAGGGGGCGAGCCTATTGCCATCAACCGGGCGCAAATCCGAACTCCGGGCTGCTACTGAAAAATTTCAGATCGAAAAGCCCAATAACACAATTGCCTTAACAGGGAGTCAAACCCAGGTCAGCAGTAGCGCTTGCGACCACTAGACCAACGAGTCCATTTAATTTACTTGGAGACAAAAAGGTGATAAATTACGCGCAATTTTATACTGATCGCAATCTTATTACCGAATAGAAATCTGTTATAACTGGTTTCATCTAAATAATCGTTTTAAAGTATAGATCGGTCAAATGTTACGCTTTCTCTGAAGGTCATTTGACGGAAAGCAAACTTGATTGCCCACGGCGTCTTGCCCCATGGCATGGCTTTGAAGTTTCTCTCTCTTATAATTGGAGGAGACACTAATCCACAAACACTTCGAGTCGTCGTCGCTTTGAATATCCGTCACAGCCGATAAAGATCTTAGATCTAACAATCATATAATGGCGGGTGATGACGTAACATTGGAACTATTACTGTTTGTATTTCGGAAGTTACCTATATTTTGAATTTCAACTTCTTTATAAATAAATAAAATTGAAGTGTATGTTTGTAATTTTAGATCCTATTAAAGAATATTTGGTACTTATAATATTTGTTTATTTTGTCTGTCTGTTTATGTGTCTATTTGATCCGGCTAATCTCCGACACTGCTGGGCCGATTTTGACGGGGCTTTCCCTGGCAGATAGCTGATGTTATAAGGAGTAACATATTTATTTTAGAAAAAGAAATAAAGCCAAAAGGTATTAATGTCACGCGAACGAAGTCGCGGGCAGCAGTTAGTTGTAAATAAATGTGAATGTGCTGCTAAATATTACTTAAATTTAAGGACGCTATCACATTTTTCCACGAATTACAGTACTTTTCAGGTACCATTTTAGTGAACTTGGAGTCGCAACTGCAAGGATATCTTGGTTTCAAATTAAAGATAATATATTCATCTCCAGAATGGCTCCATAATAATTAAATAGCCCCATACAAAATTTTCACACAAATACGTTTTTACCATCACAGTAATCGCAAGAAATTTAATAAAAAGGGGTTTGAATAAGGACCTATATAGCTAAATCCACTGCATATTTTAACTTAAAAATAAGAAGATATTGTTGCTTATATAGTCCTCTATACGATAAGCTAAATATTTTGTAGATAAATAAATAACTTTTTCATTTATGAGACAAATAAGAAACGCTCTCAAATTTCTCCATACATTTTCTACCCGCGGACACTTGCGGTTCGTCATTCCGCGCTCAGAAGCGCTCGTGGAAGCACGTCTGTGTCGCTTTCTCGCAAAAAATAATTACGTAAAAAAGTGAGTTCCGAGTTGTGTACTGAGGTCGGACGAAGTTGATACTTTTTCGGACCGAAATAAAATTAAGTACGATTATTGGTATTTGTTTCAGAAACAAATACTTAGTTGTAATTTTTACAAGCTTTTATTTAACTTGCAATGTATGTATGTATGTATGTAACTATGTTTGTTCGGGTGGACTCTTGCAACTAAATTTTGAAGCAGATATCTTCAACCGATTGAGCTGAAATTTTGTATGCACGTTTAGTTTGGATGACAATGCATGGTTAGCTGTGTGACGTTATTCTAAATCCAAAATGGCGGAACGCCCAAGATGGCGGACTACTTATTTTTAAGGCACTCCTACAATATGGATATCAAATGAAAGGGATTGCTGAGAATAACTCTAAAAATAAAATGACGTCACTCTAAATCCAATATGGCGGACTTCTAAAGATGGTGGACTAGTTATTTTTAATGCACTCCTACAATATGGGTATCAAATGAAAGGGATTGCTGAGAATAACTCGAAAAATAAAGTGACGTCACTATAAATCTAATATGGCGGTCATCTAAAGATGGTGGACTAGTTACTTTTAATGCACTGCAACAATATGGGTATCAAATGAAAGGGCTTGCTGAGAATAACTCAAAAAACAATGTGACGTTACTCTAAATGCAATATGGCGGACTTCTAAACATAGCGGACTAAGTTTTTTATGCTTTCCTACAACATGGGTATCAAATGAAAGGTCTTGCTCAGAATACGTATGCGAGTTAAACTCCACAAAAAAACCTGTCAAGCGATAACTAAAAAGTAAAAACAAATTAAAAGTAAAAACTTTTTTTTAAAACAAGCTTTTAGTTAAATGCGCTAAAAAGAATAAAATAAAATTTTCCTTTAAAACTTTTACTATCAACTTATAACGTCAATAAGTACATAAGTTATATGATATAAAAGCTTGTTGCGAGATTTACCTGTGTAGATAAACAAGTAAATAAGATGATCTGATTGATTTTAATTTTTTCAATTTTCAAACTAAGTAAATATGAGTTCTTAAATCTGAAAAAAACTTTTTTACTTTTAATTTATTTATTTAGTGGATATAGATGACGGATAAAGATTGTATAAATATTTATTTTATAATCAAATTAAAATGATGGAAATATTTTTTTTAGACATTCGATATTAATAGTCGATTTTGGGGTTTTTCGGGGTGATGATTACGAATATAACATCCATTTTTTATTCAAGGTGGCGGATTTTTGTTTGTGACAAATCGACTTACGGCCAATTTCTTCATAATACCAGTATATCCAGTTGTCGACCCCAACATAGTTGGGAAAAGGCTAGGCAGATGATGATGACCAGTATATCCAGTTGTCATGCTACGTCACAGTTTTACTCTTCAATTCAGTAATTTTTTTAGTGAATAATAATGTTGCTATATTGAAGAATACAATTGTGACGTAGCATGACAACTGAATAGACTGGTATTACGTTTAGTCGGTTAAGAAAGTCGCGTGGTTTTTTTGTTTACCTTTATTTAGCTACCTAAACCTATGGAGTATAGTAGTAGTACAGACGCCAGCACATCAACCTACACCTAACTGTCAAATTTTCCCAATGAACATTGAACCTTATGCTTTAGTAATAAAGTTGAAAATCTATTACAGAAATCTGACAGATTGTAATAGGTTGATGTGCTGGCGTCTGTACAATGAAATATTTTCTATGTGAAAAGACAGCTGTGCTGCTGGGGAGTTTGTTGCGCCACTTCTTCCCAGCGAAAGCACTAAGAAGTGAAGGGCGGGCGTTTTGGGGGACTGTCTTTTGTAATTTTGACATTCGAAAAGTGCTGATTCTCAGCCTAATTTGAATAAATTACTTTTGATTTACTTTGTTTTAATTTTTAAGTAAATAAAATACTTACTGTTTTCATAAGGGAATGATTATTTTTAAATATCACAACGAAACTCTACGATAAACTCCCAGGCTAGTATTTGATTATGAAATACTCCAACTTATACTTAGGTACATATTTTCAAACTAACAGCAGACTGTGGTATAAATGTGGATGTTCCGTGTAATACTAAAATGTTAAGGTCGTTTTTGGGTACCTAGTAATGAACGTATTGACTGATGAACTTCAACAATACTAAAAACATGATTATCACGCAGATAGTAAGTACTAATAACACTTACCAAATTCGATTGCGAACTTACAACTAACTTTACTAAATAAATACCAGCAAAATTAAAAAAAAATATCTTCAAGTACCAAGATTAGTTAAGTTACGTATAAAAATCGAGCGAACAATGGTTTCAATGTGTGCGTGCGCGTAATGTTGCTGTGTTGCGATTCAGATACCTAAACTTGAGCGAGTTCAAAATGTGATAGCGTCCTTAATGTTAATGAAGAAATAATTTTGCAATATTATGGTTTCCGATAAATTAATTTTCATTTTACGTTCGTCGATGGGATGTACGCAAGCGCATTATGAAGTAATTTATCAGGAGCCGCGGACGTTCGCATCGTAATCCATCCTCATAAGCGGACGACTGCAGAAGCGCCCACAAACCGGTAACTTAATCCTCGTCAATTTTTCACAAACTCTCACTTTGTAAATTTTCTCTTCTGCCGCCTTAATCTATTAATTCTCGCGTTGATTTCGGATTAATCAGTGCGCCTACCAACTATTAATTGGTGGCCGATTTTTGTCAGACATTATGAAATGCTACCAAAAATGGTTTTATAAATAAAATCAGCAAAATACCGCCGTCTTACCAAGCAAAAAGTTATAGGAGAACTGACGCAGACAGACACTCACTTTAAGTCGATCTATAGGTACCTTGACTTATATAGGTGTAACATAGACAAGAAGCCTGTAGACCTCATCCTCCAAGTCTTCCAACAAAGTCTGCAGACGATAACTCTACAAAAAGTCTATCGTCTGAAAACTCCTTAAGATAACCGTAGCTTACCTACGAGATCAGTTGACATTCTGATATCAATCCTCTAAGCCGCAGTTGAGAGTGTCAATAAAAGGATCTCGCTGATTATTGTGGCGCCCGATGCACCAGTAACTTATACAACTAAAGCAATTTTACCCTTCGACCTTAAAATCGATATCGAGCGAGTATGATCTCGATTCGAATACATTTTGGTATCGATATCTATTGAAGACAGCTCTACTCACTCGTAAAACAAAGCGTGATAAAATGTTAGATTTTTTTATTTTTTTTTATTTTTTTAATTTCATATATTTACAAATCAAAATATTTACAATATTTAAAAGCGGTCTTAAAATAATAATATGTACAAGTATATAAAAAGGGAGGGGAAATAATCAAAGGGCATCAAAAAACTCGTCCGCATCGCTGTCAACAGGAAACGTGCCCAAAAGGCTGGCAGCACTGCCACGTTGTATGGCAATACTGATTCTTTGGCCAAAAAATAGGCCAGCCCTCTGGTCACGTGAAGAGTCGACCAACCGCTTGGCGATGTCTCGAAATACTAAGTGGGCACTCGGGCCCCATGGCCCTAGTGTTTCAACCCCAAACGGCTCAAATATATAAGTTCCAAAGAGATTGGAGTATTTGCGCCGTTTGAGGTTTTCCGCACCTGCAGCAGCCGCCCCGGCACAGCTCACCGTGCTTAAATGTTAGATACAATAAAAGAGTTATATCATGACGATCATGTAATTTCATCAAGTTTTTCACATCAATTTACGATTTGTCTCGGAGGTAGCTGTATAATGGCATTCTGAACTTGATTGTGTTATATTCCTATATGATATACGAGTATATGATGCTTTACATTCAGAATGCCTGACGGGATTTGCGGAATTATTTAATTGCTGAATGGATTTTACACTTTACAGTGTTATAACGCTTCTATGACTGTAAATAAAGCTTAGTGATGAGTTTATGTAGGCACTCCTGTCCCTTGCCTTTCGAGGAAATCAGAGGGGCAATTCTCGTAATTTTATGAACGTTCACAGTCTGATCTCAGTCTCAATCTGCCAAAAATATCTCTAATTTCCCTACATCTTGACATTTGTTTTTTGTCGCTGAAATGAGACTGCGACTAGATTTTGAACGTTTTAAATTACGAGAATTGGCCTTCTGGCGTTTTATTATGTTATTTGATGAGTTTTTACCCTAAATACTTACATATTTTCCAACTAGTTTTACAAACCGAAATGAAAATGTTTCAAGTGACCACTCTAACGCTCCTGAAACATTTACCTGTTTTGCTTTTTCTCCCGGATCAGCATAGGAGGATGACCTCCTATGCTGAAATATTTTCATTTCGGATCAACGTTACATGAAAACTACCAATTTATTCATGCAAAGTAATAGAAATAAAACACTCAAACACAACAAATCATTAATTCCGACAGTAATCAACAACAAAATCATACACAATTTTAAATAAAATAACTTATAAACAACGGAGAGTACCTACACAAAGCGAAACTTTTGGAATTAGCTACCAAATAAATTTTATTTACTTTGGCTTTTTGTTAGTTGATGAATAATAACGAGGGATCTGTGAAAATACATTGAGCTTAACAATGTCTTATTATAATAAGTATTACGTAACGAACACTTAAAAGTTTATGAGAACTTCGAGAACAGACGTGTTATAAAGACAAGCGGGGAAGTTGCGGCTTGACTCTTATGTAATGCTTTCTCCAAAATCGCATTTGAGAAATAAAATAGAATGCGTTCCCTTTGTAGTGGTCCAACAACAATGGCGTGGCGCCGGAACTTGGTATAAAAATGAAAGTGGATTCGCCTGTTATTTTTATAAACCCGACAATCTTGTTCTTGTTTCATTTGGTTGGCTCCTTATTAGCATACGTCGGTAGTGTCCGCGGTCGTACGGCTCGTACGAAAACTCGCTTTCGGCTTCAAAATACGGGCTAAATTCAATTGCCTACTTTTAGACACGTCACGTAATTGGTGTTGACAGGTTTCTGAAACAGATTAACATAATGTGCAATCCTGTGGTATAAAATAAAAGCGTTAATGTGGTTAATTTCTTTTTAAAAGCAAGTGTTTTCTTAGCAGCTCAAAGGGTTAAACCCTGAGCCGCTAAGAATAGTCTCAAGAGAAATCGATTAGATATCAGGTGGTAATGAATTCCCAAAGGAGTCTACCATTAGCAGAATAAGTTAAACCTTAAGACGTATAAAGGTAGCCTTAAAGTTTTCATTAATTGCTTTATTTAATTACTTTCTTAGGCTAAAGTTTAACGTTGTGCCCACACTTTTGCTACGTCAAACAACTAACTTTGGCTGTGATAAGAGATGGATTTTTCCGCTCTTACGGCAGAAAAGTCATCACATACTGGGTGGTAGGTTTTTTTTAATAACCGACGAGAAATATCAACGCTGGGGGACACAATACAGGCTAGTTAGATTAGATCATAATTTTATATTTATTTCTTTGTTTCTTTAATCAAGACGGTTTAAAACCAATTACAAAAATTAAAGAAGCAGTTTGTATAAAAAACATAATTAGGAATAACGAAAATATTATCAGCCTGGGATAATTTAGGAACATAAAATACATACACATTACATAAAAGAGAAAATATAAAATCATCCAAGTTCAGGTAAAAAGTTAACAACACTTCCATTAATCCCTCTCACAGTATTCTGACATGCCGATAAAATCGGTAGACTATAATATCAATTTATCGAATTACTATTACCTGATTCAATTAACAGTGCATCGGTATCTAGGCAACCATGTCGTTATTCTGCGGCGATTGTAAAAACAAATGAGTTGAACTTTCTTTAGCTAAGATTCGGTCAATCGGTCAACCGGTCTATTACGGACTCTGTTTATGAATAATAATAATATTCATTCGAGATCGAGCACGGAAATTGTTTATTACCTACTAATGAATATGGGACTATTAAGAGGAAATGCGGGTGGACGTTACCCAATAGGAACGCTATCGCCTGTTTTCTTTCTGGTTAATGACCGTATAGCAATGTTTTTTTTCAGAATAATAAATATTAACTACTTGTATGTCCCTATGTTTTCCTTTTTGATGATACATTATTTTTATAACCACTAGAACCCTCAAAAAACGCCGATTTAAATTACTGTCAACAAAGGCCTAGTGTACAAATTTGACAACTATCAAAATCAAAAGTTATTTATTCAAACTAGGCGGAGAATCAGCACTTTTCGAACGTCAAACTACTCGTATTAATGAAAAAGAACAACACAGGGACACATTATATATCCTTCTTATTCAGTTTATGAAATATGTCTTTTAAATTAGTCCAATATTGGGGGAGGAAATAGGCGAGAGCCAAACCTTGAATTACGACATTTTACTTAGGATTTATCAAAAGTCTCTTCGACCGCATTTCCTCTTAAATGGAACTACAGTATCCGGGCGTAAATATTACACAAATTGAGATTTAAAAGAATGTCGCGTAGGTAGGTAGCGTGAAAAATAAAAGATTTACATAGGCAAACTTATCTAAAACTCGATGTGCGATATTTATAGCTAGATAGGTAGGTAGATCAGAGCAGTGGTGGTCGTGGGGTCGAACCCAAGCAGGCGCTTTACTTTGTGTAAATTATTTCATCACCACTGCTCTCAAAACGCTGAAGGAAAACCTCAAGCGTGGTTTGCGCTACACCGGTTCATTTTAAAGTAGCTAGCAAAACTCTGCAGACGTGCTGGGCATCGATAAAAAAAAATTTAGGGGTCAACGGCCGCTGGTATTGTGGTTACTTGAAGTATGAGTTGAGAAAACTGTCTGAGAAACTTTGCAGACCCATCATATCTGCAGAGTTTCACTAGCTAATTGAATTTGACCCTGTAGGTATAGTCTTTAGCTTTTAAATATGTTCCACGTTTGGAAAGTCATTAACTTGCAATTCTGACTGATTTAATTTGTGTAACTGTGTAGGTATACGAGAGTGTTATTTTGACACTAACCAAGAGAAATCTTGTGGTCAAAAGTGTTCGATGGTGTCTCTTAATAACACATTTTACATAAAGTATATCTCACCAATAAATCTTGCTAAACTTTCAGACTGACCGAAAAGTTTATAAATACTTTCCATACAACTACATAAATATGAATATATACAATAATAATGAATAAATTAGATTTTAGCCGAACCTGAACGTCACGTCAGGTATACCTATACTATAGAAGTATGAGAAACAGGGTGGAAAGTTAACGCATCCGTATAGAAAAGGGAGGACCCTCCGACCAGACGGGTGTTGTGTCTGTAAGGCTACTGTCCGACGATTGATGTTGGGACATTGCTGCTGCCCGCGCGCGCGCTATACTCGTATATGCTAATCGCGCGGTAAACTCTACTTGCGTGATACAGGATTTTGCATGGCGTCGTCAGTGTGTGTAGATGCCGCGTAGCAAAGTAAGGTAAGACATTTGGGAATTACGGTTAATGTCTTAAGAGGCGCGATACCAAAAGTAGCAATTTCACAATGCTAGATGGGTTTGCATTTCGAATAATTAGTAAATCTGTAACTTATAACGAATTGTTGTAAGTTACAGATTTACTCTGCGACATAAACTAAGTTTCAGTGTCATGTAAAACCAATCGAGACCCAAATCTAGTTTAAAGTTAGAATCATCCTACAACTCCTTTAATTTTAATACCCCACTGTTAGTTTATATTCATTTGTCATTCTACATAATCATCAAATCAATCTCAAATTCACAATACACATACAAATAGAATCTATACCACGCCAGACTTTACCAAAATTATCTCAATTGAACGCAAATCAGTTCAGATTCAGTGGCACAGCGCTATCGACCGCAACAGAACAACAGACAACAGTGGCACAGTAATTACAGAAGGTTAGCTCTATACAACGAGCACAACCGCACGCACACATAGACACACTTCACGTACAGCGAGTGCAAGTGCACTTGTAAGTTTTTGCTCGCAACTGACATTGCGGTAGCATATGGGCCGACTATAACTTCGACAGACTAACCGACTCGCCATCTAGTCGGCCTTTTGCAACCGACTAGTCGCAATCCGCTCATTGCTTCTGGAGGTTGGATGTTCCAAACCGGAACTATGATTTTAAAATAAATAATATGTCATTCACGTGCTTTATTCTGAGTTGTCAAAGCTCTCGTTTACATTTCATTTATTTGTTAAAATTATTATTTTCTTGTTTAAAGCAGTTCCTATACTTACCTAGCTTATATTGCAAATAATAAGGCTGATTATAAAGTAAAAAAAAAAAACTAGTTACAATAAAGGTAAAAATAGGGTTATTAAAATCCCGTAGATTTCAATAACCCAAGTTTTAAGCATTGAAATACAAATAAAGTTGCCAAGTAGTCGCATACTACACATGTGCACAAATAGTCGGCTTTCCTGACTAGTCGATAGGTAAGCACTTCTCTAATACGTCGATTTCAATCTACCTCAATAGACTGAGATCGCCGTATATGCGGCTGTGTGCGTGCGCCTGTTTTCTGTCGTTGCATGGAGCCGACCTTCTAAAGTTTACTGTAATGTGACAGTAGGAACTGATGTAATGACGACAGTGCTATCAAAGTTGACCGCAGAGAGATTAGGCGATCAGTTGATTTCGACTTATTGCTTTCTGCCCTTCACCAAGCGAAATGTTGTACGTGATTTATTGCTTTTGCTGTTTTGTAGTACCAACCTATTTGTAATCTTCATTATATTGGTAGTAGTATTATTACTTTGCGGCCATGATGACAAACTGTCAATCACAATGAGCGTAGATTGAAATACTAACTGTGATTGCGATTCAGATACGTTTTTAACAAGTAGGTACAACGATACCCTTTAGAACTTTTCAGGTGCGTTTGTATCTCTGCTTATAAGTTGCTCCCATCAATATAGGATTAGCAATTAGGCCGTGTAAAACAAAAACTCTTTAGCACTTGCAACTATTATTCAAAAGCTTCAGTGCCATATCCTGCGCAGAATCAACTGCAAGAGTTGTACTGAACAAACAGTTAAAAACTGTGACTATAATATCAACAATAAAAATATCCGTGCAGGTATGATATCCACTCAACATTTCATGTAACACTTGAAAGTACATCACTTTCATGTAACAATTATTATTGCAGCACAGCTCAACACTTATCCAAATTAACGTATGATACTCACGAGCCGATAAGTTCATTACGGATATGACCCACGTCCGTATTACAATGAATTAGTGGCTGTGTATAGGTACGATCGAATTACATCTAGCATTATTTAATTAAGACTATCGCTGCCTCGTCTAGATCTCGGATGATGCGTGCACGCCTGACAAGATTCAATTACTACGAAATTGATTACCATCTGTCTAAGCCGAGGCTAGCATCTGCCTACGCGTCCCTGACGGCAACGTATTACAAAGCGACGATTTGATTCAATAGCTAAATGGTTTCACCTAGTCTGTGTTCTGATTTATCCGTAATGAAGTTCTTGTTCTTACTGTGTGGGAGGAAGATGTAGGACGAAAAGACTGTCTTTATTTTCGAATGTTTTGACCAGGCTTTAGCAATTTGCTGTCTCAACGATCTAAAGCTAGATTACCCTAGATACTTACTTGTTACCACTACGTTGCTACTGGCTTTCAAAATGATATTTTATGGACCATAATAAACTATATCTTTTACAGTAGCTTTCACGTCAACATGAAAATCCACGCAGTAAAAAAATTACACAATCACATTTTTTCGCTCATCATTAATTCAACAGTATGGGACATTCGCAGCGGCCGTGTGCGCCGCAGTACGCATGCTACGCACCGCACACAGGCGCCAACGTTTGTTCAGCGAACTCGTAAATTATTTATGTGCAGGATTACTTGTGAAAAAAGTTTGTCACGGGCGGTCTCACCTGTCCGAAGCTCGGGGGTTCAATAAAATCCGAGTCGTCGCCAACAAGTGAAGCCATCACCCGCAGGCCGGGGTGCATAAATAATTTAGCCGGGCAATCCGCCGCTTGTTTGCATGCGGATTATCATATTAAACGGATATCAGGGTCGTCGACCGCGGGCCCGATACAAATTCAAACAATATCATGCAACATTTATAAAGACAAACAGTCGGCAACAGAAGCCGCTCAGCTACCGCATTGAGTTGTCGGGGCCGGTGCCGAAACCGGAATCAAACCGGGTGTACCTTTAGGACGGACAAACGATTACTCCGTCGTCTATTAGACGGTTTTCTTCGGTTCTCGATGGTACACTTTGATCGAATGGACAGTTCTCTCGAAACGGATCGGACCGATCATGAAAAGAGAGCAATTCAATTTTTCCAACAATTTTCCTGTTTGTCCTTCGAAAGCTCTTCAACTAAGCTTTTGAGCCGATAGTGGTCTTTGTTGTTTTATTAGAAGAAAACCATCAACCGTAATCTTGATGAAAAAACTTAAATAAAAATGTATCCAAAATCTTAAATGATTAATAAATTTTTTTTCAAAAGTAACCCAAACCTTGAAAACTAAAACAAAATTAAGGTGAATATCAATTAAACATAACAAGAGAATACATTTTTGCAGTGACCTTTATATGCATAGATTTATAAAATACATATGTGTATTCAAAGTACCTAGATCTTACGAAACTGCCCAGGCTTTGACTTAGTGCGGCTGCGGCAGCAGCTTAGTGGACTACATAATAAATAGCATGTATCCATGTCACTAGACTACATGTTGTCTAATTTAGCCATTTTCTTTCTTTTTGGTAATGCATCGATGTTGCTAATCGGCACTGTTTTTCATCCGATAATATTATGAAAAGTGAGAGTTTCTATCAGAATCTTCAGAATTTAAGTAGCTAGACAGAGACTAGCCACATAAGGCGGTTTGTAATCGTATACATCCTATTTGTTTTAGGGCTGATTTTTCAATCGATAGATAATTTTTATTCATGGTATAAATTTGACGTCTGCCAGCTTTTGTATGGAAGAACTGTCAAAAATTCAAAATTATTCCTCCGATAAAATTATCCGGCGTTGGAAAAATCAGCCCTTAAAAACCATTATTCTGAAACTAATATATAAATAATATACAATGCGATCTAAACCTTCAGGGAATATGTATTAAAAGTTGAGGACAAGTTACAGCATACAGTAACTTGTCCTCAACTTATACTTATACTAGTTGCGTCGGAGAAGAAATGAGAAACTTGTTATCTCCGGCACTTATTCCATATGAGTTTTACATTCCATTTATATTTTCCGTGTTTACCTGTGTATCCGAAAATTTAAAATTTCATTACAGCTGCAGCAGTAAGCCTGGTACGTGGTGTATAGGACAGCTAGGATAGCTTTAAGCGAAATTAGATTTTAGTGGATGGCTCGCGTTGTACAAATAAAATAATATTGAAAAGATGTTTACGCCATTTTGTTGTTATTAATTTACACACGTAACATTACGTCTGTAATTCCCGAAAGGTTACGCAGACGCACATTTCGCCAGTCATGTTTAAGTCCCATGTAATAGGGGACGGGCCCATTGCCATCAACAGGGCACAAATTTTGACTCCGGGCTGCTACTGAGAAATTCCTGATTGAAAAACCCAATAACACTTTGCCCAAACTGGGAATCGAACCCAGGACCTCATACTCAGCAGTAGCGCTTGCGACCACTAGACCAACGAGGCACTAATATATAGTAATGTAGCAGTTACTAATGTATGCATTGATATCATGGCTTGCTTTGTTCATCTCTACAATAACCGCAAAAACGTCTAAGTTCAAACAGTCATGGCGTCTTTGACTTGGATCGCATGATTTAGACCACAATTCACGACGAAACAATGGCAATAACATTCTAATTATACCACGGGGTTTGCTACAAAACACAATAATACCCAAATTTGTTCGTTAAAGTTGTGACGTAAGCAAACTCCGGTAGTCTTCCAAAATTCAGGAGAAGTCGTAGGAGCAGTCGTTTCATTACTTAAACGGGTTTCCGTTTCCATTTCGCAGATCAGCCAACAATGCGCAAGGGTAATTACGTACACAAACAATTTTCTTCAAGTTCTCTCAGTATACAATGACAACGTGACAAGAAATTAGTTTATTATTAACAAACTTCGATGTTAGTCCGCTCCGGATTTGTTCAAACACCAAAGCGACGAAACAATTGAGGGAGAAACAAATGATAACTTTAACTTTAGCAATGGAATAATAAACCATGACAAAATCTGGACACTTCGCAGGGCTTGTATCGATATTCTGGCAGCGGTGAAGTCGCAGAAACAGTATAAAAATGACTGCTCCATCAGCTAAGATGGCCATAGGTTGAAAAAGGTGGATAAATAAAACGAAGACCCCCCACTTCGACTATTGGATACAAGTGAATGTGGGCTGAATAAATAACTACTAACGAGTCCATTGGAGTTAAAAAAACAAATGAAACATAATAAATTCAATTTCAAAATCTGCAATGCAAAAATGTTATTCATTTTAAAATATTTGCAACAGCAGCACTAGGTTAGCTTCACAAAATATTTTAGTACGACAAGAGACCTACGGGTTGTAGTGAGCCAATTACGACTACTTCTATGTTATATTCCTTTAGCCGGATTAAACAAAATCTTTTTTTAAATAATAACAAAGATGCTTTAAGCAGGTTTTTCCCTGAGATCTGGGAGAGCAAAACCGAGGTCTCTAAATTCATCTGCGAGTAAGAACGAGCCGGTATGGCTAAAGACGCTCACTAAAGTAGACCCTTCGGGATTTACAGCCGCCGCGCGCCGTCCCACATCCCTTTGCTCCTAATTCCTTCCTTTCGCAGCAAAAACAACTGGGGAATCCGTTCAGAAAATAGTAAAAGCACTTTTCTTGTGTTTATCGTATGAACAAATAGTAGATATATGTGCTAAGTTAAATGTTAGACCACGAAAGACAAACGTTACATTTATTTTAAAGCTTTTTTTATCTTCATGGCCTGCTTGGCAAAGGCCTGCCTCTGTCTCTATTGCTTCTTGTTTTTAGTTTTATTCCACCAATCCCTTCAGCCAGTGTTTTCATTATACAATTATTTTAATATTGTAACTTCGTTTCGCATCGCTTCCGACTACGAATGTTTCGCCCCTCTTATCCCATGGGTCAAGCCGTCTCATATAATTGTGTTACCAGATAGATTATGGGCAGTAACATCCAAAAGATAACGCACACGTTATAATGCGATCTCCTTTCGCCTGTGTAGCTCAGTGATTTTGGGCACCATCCTTTTGAAATCGTTCGTTGTAGCTTTCTATGGGGCCGCCCATATTCAGCAGTAAAATGATTTTACAGATATAGGAAATCGAATAACCAAAAATATACATACATAATCACTATAATCAGCCTATAATGTTCCCACTGCTGGGACACAGGTCTCCTCTCCGTGAGAGGAAAAAATATAATTTACTGCAATATGATAGGATTTTTTTTCGTAAAACGTTTTACGTTGCCAAGAATAAAACTTTAATTAATTTTCTAATCCAGCTTAAAGCCATCTGTTTCTAACTATATATTCCAAAGAAAACCAGAGACAAGCGAAATAATCTTCTAAAATAAGCAATAAGCCGATCGAATTACCTAAAAGGACCGTCTATAGGTGCAATACGGTTCGATGGCTTTACAAATCCTTTTCGAGGGTACAAAAGATCGCACGCCTCTGAACCGATAACTGGCTGCCGATTTTATCTGTGCCTTTGTGGTAGCTATCAGACTTTCAAAGAAATGAGTGACGAATAAAGCTTTAGACATCGTTCCTTGTGACGCTGGAAAAAAAATTAAAGCGTTCCGTTCCGAGATTCGTATTTCAACCACCCGCGTTGATATCGATCAAGTATGTGCTTTGTAGTTATGTTGTAAGTAGCAATGCTAATGGAGTAAGTAAACCTATATGGGAAAATAATGAAGGCCATCATATTCTAAATAATTTTACCGTGTGGTTGGCATGGGTAGGCTTACATCTTCACAGTAGGCTTAGGCTAACCCTTCAAATACGCCTATATGCTTATACTTAGCCGTGTCGCCCTTAAAAGGTAGCCTAGGTAACTGAGAATTTACGGTAGTGTAAATGAGCAATATACCTACAGCCAAAAATATTTATTTAAAAAAACAACTGCGTGGTTATAAATGGAAAAGATATTTATCAAATCAAATCATTTTATGAGCGGCGAATCCCGCACCCCCGGCCATAGGTAGAGATGGAACACCGCGGTGGTTTTAGCCGGTAAGAGTCCGGCATGCCCCTCTGTCACCCCCACGATGGAGGAAGTCCATGAGGATTAACAACGCGCACCAAAAAAAAAGGTATACACCCATATAAAATTTAAAATTTAACCGGCTTACAAATTATTAATTATATCATAAATTATTAAATTATTACAAAACAACAACAAAGGAATAGATAAGTGATAAATTAGCTGGAATATTAATTGCCATACTTATACGAAGAATACAATAAAAATTTATACAATAAAGTTAACATATACCACTGACGTAAAAGAGATAATTATGACGAGAACAATGTTTATGTACCTAACAAAATATCTTGTGGCATTTACGAAAACAAAAAGTGGACATTGACAAGACCCGGGTAAGCTTCAAATTGTTTACATTACCCTTTTCAATCGAAATCCTTCATGTTTACTCGATATACATAGAGATACAGGCATAAACGGATGTATCTTACGTACTCAATGAGATAACATAAATGTAGGACCTAATGAAGTGATCATTTTTAATTGCCCCGGCCTATGAGTCAAGTACATTATCAAGAAAGGCGTCCTTAGATGTCGTGGAAGATAACTTAGGTATAACATCAAAACCACTGTTCTGTTGAGCAGTGGTGGCTCCGACTTACGAGTGGCTGGTCGTGAGTTCGAACCCAGGCAGGCACATTGCTTTGTTTATTTAATTTAATCACCACACTGCTCTCAAAACGGTGAAGGAAAACATTGTGAGCAAACCGGCACGTCCTAGAACCAAAAAATTCAAAGACATGTTACATCCAGCAACCCGCACTGGGCGCACGTGGTGGATCATGGCCCACTCCCTCTCACAGAGAGGAGACCTGCGTCCTAGTATATTATAGGCTGATTATGATGAGTCTGTCTATGTTAATAATATACCACCAATCAGGCTGCCAATTACGGTGCTAATGAAAAATCCTCTATTTAGTCGTGGATATATTCATCTACGTATGAATTCCGGTAAACAACGCAGAATCCCTACGAACCTGCTGAGACAGGATACGTTTACCTTTTTTTAAACAAATTGCCAGTCATTTTAACCGACCCGGTAGTAGCCCAATTTAGTACAGGAACTGTTCTCGATCCAAGGTCAACGTGAAAAGAAACAGGAAAGCGTGTTGTAATACTTCCTACGTGTTGAGGAAATGCCGGAGCAAAGTATTATGATGTACAAGGCGAGATGAAAGTGAAGAGGTGCTGCTAGACGTCAGAACAGAAGTAAAAGAAACACTTCCCTATTTCAGAAATCAGGGCTAATATACACTCAATTAATGTATAGGCTAATATATTAAGTAACTCCTTCCTTATAAATGTAATATGAAGTCGGCAATGATGTGATACCAGCTGGCATTTTAGAGTAGAAGCCTATGGCACATAAATCTCTTCTTTTTTCGCATTTTTTTTTTACATTCATTTCGTTGATAGAAGTCCGATGGCTTCAATCAAAGGATTGAATGTCGCTACGAATTCATTGATAATTTCCGCGCATAGAGTAACCCTGCATATATAAGTTAAATTTTTATATTATTTGTGTTTTTTTTTTGCTATGAAAGGTTTGAAAGCGCGCTCGGTTGACGATATCGTCAAAGTCGCGGGAAACACCTGGACGCATAGAAACGGGAAGTATGGCAGACGAAAGGGGATCCCAGGCTGAAATGATGATGATGATGAAAAGTTTACTTCCTGCCTTGTCTTTTTGTATGCCTTTTTCTGGCACCAGTCACAAATCAGGTTAAATCAAGTCAGTCAATTTTTTAGGTTAAGCACTTCCTGTCTACAACAACATTTGTGATGAGAAATAAATTCACTTATAATTCATTTACTTCAAATAAGTAATAGTATTTATTAATAGGTTAAGAAAAAAAAGAGATCTCTGTTACATAGGCTTCTACTCCGTTCTCCTTTTATACCCTGTCCAGACCGTAAAAAAGTCAGTCGGTATAATGTTACTAAATCACACTTTAATAGCCCCTGAAGAAGCAAGTGAAACCGCTGGCAACTAAGTACTAGTGGCCAATTTATGCGTAGTTGGTAATAAATAATAATAATATGTTTATTCAAAATTTATAAGGCATAAAAATTAGTACAGTTTTGCTTAAATAAAATTATATTGCTAAGACTTACGTGCCTGAACTAGGTAATCCACACAGGATTACCTAGTTCAGGCGAGATGAGCTAAAATAGTATTTTAAAACTAATAAATAATCAAAAGTTGACAATAGACAAATAATTACATAATAACTCTTAGTTTCTAAAGATAATTATTTGACTTAAGTGAAGTTTGTTACTTTAACACCTGTAATAGATAGTCCTTTCTCTTACTTTTCTCTCTTAACAAATTAACTAGGTAAGACAAATTAATTAAGTAAGGCATCAGCCCCTTTATTCATAAACGCTGCTTAAAGTTAATTAGTGATTGGCGACTGTTTAACCACACATTTTTGACGTTTGAACGTCACTTAACTTTAATCATCAACCTTGACAGAACAGATAAAAGATCAGTTCTGTGGTTTAAGTGACCACTTATATATTTGTATTCTATCACACATTTAAATATTCTCATAAATTCTATAATGGCTTGTCATAATACCCTCGGGTATTAATAAGTTGACCTGTAAAATAATAAACTTAAGAAAATAAGTATCATGAATTTCCAAAAAATATAAAAGTCGCAACAAAAAATGGGTCCTTTGTGTAAAATTAACTTGAAACTTTTCCTTACAACTTCCCAAATTAATGGACTTACATGAAGAACGCCTGTAGCTTTATTAATGTTACCAAATTGCTCGCAGTTATTCTCAAGGCGCACTATAGTGTTGTGCCGTACTATGAAAGTAGGCGTTAGTTAAACTTTACTGCAGATGAAAGTGACCTTCACTCTAGAATGTAAATATATGTAAATATAAATTATTAATCCATAAAATACCAAATTACCGCAATTACGTAAGATCCACTTATTCCTGAAACGTTATTATTATTTTGTAGCGTAAGTAAATAAAAGTTTATTCAATTACAAAAACAATTTCGATTTAGTTGAACTAATTGAAGTTTCATTTCAGATATCGGTAAATAAATATTCTTCACCAAAACAGTTTCATTTTTCCCTGAAAGATAAATGTAGGAAGGTATCCTACATTTATCGTGTTCATATTCCAAGCTCTATCTCGGAACTTAATTAGCAAGTTGTAGGAGCAAATATTTAGTAAGTGAGTTACAGACATGATTACAGCACTTTAGTATTAATTACGAAGTAGATACAAATCCAAGCATAAAAGTTAGTCCGAGCTTACTGCAGGAGAACTTGCCGAGATTGAATTTATCCAGATTTACTGTCTAGTTCGTTTCGCCCCGGTGCTCCGGAGTTTTTAGCACCTGACACGACTTACAAATTGTATTGGCAAGCTTCACTTGTGCCAACTTTAGCACAGTTGGAGACTTGAATTAATGATTATACTCACACAAGTTTGCTTTGGCCGTATTCTTTCGTGAAATATATTATGGTCTGTTTCAAGCATAAGAAGTTATACCAAAATTTATAGCTAGTTTGCCACGATATTATGAAAAGTAGTTGGTTTAAGTTTACTTTAGACTGAACTTGTTTATTGTCTGAGTTTTGACGATGGTATATACCGGGTTATTTTTAACTTTGACTGAACAACTAACTGTATTCTAATTTGATTCTTAACAGTATGTAGGTACGTATATGTTTCTAAAACATTTCATTCAATAGATTAGCTCTTCCAAGAGCAGTGGTGGCCCAGTGGTAGGTGAGAGCCGTGACTTACGAGTTGTAGGTCGTAGGTTTGATCACAACCAGGCGCTTTACTTTGTGTAAATTATTGCATAACCACTGCTCTCAAAACGAACCAAAAATTCGAAGACATGTACCAACCCGCACTGGGCCCGCGTGGTGAAGTACAGCCTTCTTCCGATTAGTGGGAACATTATAGGCTGATTACGTTAAGCTCTGCCAGAAATTGTTCAGAACTTTAAGTTTCTAAGCAACTCAGCTTCAAAGTGTCTATGTAGGTACCTTGTTAGCATTAGGTACCGTACTAACTAAATAAAGTAACACTAACTAACTAAATAAATAACAATTACTACTTAAAACAAATTGCAAGATTAGTTTAAAAGCTGTCATTAATCAAAATGAAGCTAATTAACTAGCTTGCATCCAAACTCAATTCAACATTCACGAATGGATAAAACATCGGTCTGAAAGTCGCATCGCTCCTTCGTTCGTTCATCCATTCACTATTAGGTCAACCAGTTCGCCATCTTGTGCTCCCCAGTGCCGCTTTTACCCTCGATTTCAGTTCGAGCGTCTTCAATTCAGAACGACGAGTTAGTGACCTGAACAAGCTTTTGATAGTTGAGCGATTAAACGTGTCTGATTCTGTGAACCGTGCGCCAAGTTAGACGTTATTGCCAATACGGAATTGTAAAGTTTTTATATTGCTGGGGAGCATGTTTGCCATTGCTTTGAATATCTTTGTTTTTAGTTGTGAATTATGAAGGTTCGATAGTACCTAAACAGACATTTTTATTTGGCGGAGTGTGGAGCCATGGGGTGTTTTCAGTTTCTGGTTCGCTTTTAGGGTTCCGTACTCAAAGAGTGCCAACGGAACCCTATTAGTAAGCCTCCGCTGTCCGTCTGTCTGTAGACAGTTGATATTTTCACAGAGTGTGTATTTCTCTTGCCGCTATAACAACAAATATAATAATATAATACAATTAAAAATTAAAAGGGGGCTCACTGCAAGAAACGTGTTTTCTCGGCGTTTGTCTTGTCGTACGGAACCGTTCGGGTGCGAGTCCAACTCGCACTTGGCCGATTGTTTTCCTTACAGTATGAATACAGTTTCAAGTGAACTCACTCCAATTGCGATAAAAACATTGAAAGCTTGCCAGTTACGTAGTCATTTACTGGAACCTAAAGTTTTCAGGGAAAAGGAAAAAAAACTTGGTAAGTAGATACTTACTTAATCGAAAGTCCATTTCAATTTTCTGTTCGTATTGTAGCTCAGTACCAAACTTTTCTTAAAACAAAAACGCGTTTCAATTTATAAAAATAATAGTCTATCATCCAGGCTCTGTAGTTAATTTGATCAACTTCTAACATTACTAAGTTATATAGTATAGACCATTAAAAGGGCGCGTACTTACAGGCGGATCAGTTGACAGTACAATTTAGCTAATTTATTCTCGTGTAGTCTGCGCGCAAAAAGTTTCCCTCGTTAACTAAGGCGACAACACTAGTAAATCACGCAGCGCCACTCGACTCGTATCTCAAACGCGATTACTATCTTCAAATTAGAGTAGAGTGAACAGGGCTGCCGAATTATGGACTCTATAACCTTATTACGAGTATTTTATTTCCTTGATATTTTTTCCTGTCCAGACAATTTTGTTGGTTTAGATTTATTAATTAACACTCAGTAAGGCTTTATAAACTTCTTCTGCAATATTGGTATCTTTTAAATTTTCAATTTCTTCTTTTGTTTTATTATTTTTGTTTGTTAGATACTCTGTGCGTCCTGTGTTAGCTTTTGACTGCTTTGTACACAGACACATGTTATTTATTTTTACCTCTGATTTTGCATCACTGTCAAAATCCCAGTTATCTTTATTATCGTTACAATAAGGTCGCTTTTGGGTTACTGCTACTAACAAGTCTGTCAATATCACAGTGATCTTTGTTCTCTTTACAATAAGGTTGCTATTGTGTTGCTGCTGTCAGAGGTCAAATAACTGTGAACGGACTGTAGTGTAATGTATATTTAGATACTTTATAATGTGCGTCTTAAAGAATAAAAAAACTCTTTTTGTTTAAACATTTTGATATAAGTACTTTTCTCTATTAACTGATTTGTAAACAGAAAAGTACCTAAACTGTTATGTGCAATATAGGTAAGATTAGCTGCGCCCCGCGATTTCACCCGCATAAGTGTCGACCCCGTGGGAATATCGGGATAAAAAGTAGCCTATATTATGTTAATCCAGGGTATCAGCTACCTCCATGCAAAATTTTATCAAAATTGGTCCCGCCGTTTGTGCGTGAAGAAGTAACAAATATATAAACACACACACACACACTCACAAATTTTCGCCTTTACAACTTTCTACAAGCTCATAGTAAAGTAAGTATCATCATCTTTCATGTTGTGTTTTCTTGTGCACATTATGAACGAACTTCATAGTTCATTAGTGTTGCCGCCCTATGTTTTACTTTAGAAGCTTCGTAACTTTGATAGTCGCTCATTAAAACACCTTGATGTAATAAAGTAATGAGAAATTAACCCAGGCTTTGGTGGTCGATATGGTTTGAAAATGAAAATCAAATTCCTAAATTTCAATCATCAAGTCGCATCGAACAAAACTGGCAATAGACTGGCACCGAAATGAATTACAATCAATTCCAACTCTAAGTTAGCATAAGCATAATTAGCCTATAATTTTCCCACTGCTGGGACACAGGCCTCCTCTCTGTGAGAGGGAGTGGGAGTAATCCACCACGCAAGCCCAGTGCGGGTTGTTAGATTTCACATGTCTTCGAATTAAAGCAGTTAATGATGTATAAATAAAAACTTTTAATTAATACATCACTAACTTCAGGCTTTTAATTGAATAGAAATCAAACTTCAAAGATCCTGACGTGCAGTTCTAACCAGACGAGGCTGACGTCGCGGGCAACTGCTAGTTCAGTATTGATATATCGATACGTCCGACCAAGTGATTATTCGCTCTCGATACATTTTCGTTGTCGAATTAACCCACGTACCGAAAGCCTTATGTAAAGTCAGCCTAGTGTTCGCAGAAGATAAACTAGAAAAGCAAACAGTTCGGTTCGTAAGGATCGACGATGGTAGCGGAAGGAACATCGGAGGAGGAGTACCTATTATAGGAGGAGGAGGAGTATTATATTCCTTGCTAAATTATTTGTGGTTAGTTGGTTACTTCAGGTAATAACCAATAGCTTGAGTAACTTAATTGAAATTCCTGTAATTTCTCTAGTCTACGGATGATATAACCTTTCTGAAATTCTGGAGTTTATTTACCCCAACGTAAAATAGAAAATTTAAGGACGGCTTCGATAAACTGTTTTCGATTAACTTTAAAAAATGGACGGATGTTATACAGTAGGCCGTAAATCAGTGGTAGCATTTTGATTTTGTACTGGACTAGTACACTCCTATAGGACGGAGTTGGAATAAAAAGACAGTGCTGAGCTGCGGTCTATCGTACCTAGAATTAATGTGTAGGGTTATCAACAGAAAAATAAACTCTTTATAAAAACACTACGTTTTGTAGTGTCTACTCGCGTACCTTTGTTAAACAGTATAGTCAACCTATAATGTTCCCACTGTTGGGATACAGACCTCCTCCCTGTGAGAGGGAGTTGGCCACATCCATAATCCACCTCGCGGGCCCTGTGTGGGTTGGTGGATGTCACATGTCTTCTAATATGTTTGGTTCTAGGACATACCGTTTTGAAAGCAGTGGTGATGAAATTAAATAAACTGTAGGGTATCTGCAACGCCACATGCGAACAACGCGCCATACTGACGTCATGCAAAATCCTGAATCTCACAAGCAGAGTTTACCGCGCAACAAGCATAGATACAACGGCCCGACATGAATCATTGGGCAGTTGCCCACCAGTCACGACACCCGTTTGGTCGGAGGATCCTCCTTTTTCTATGGAGGTTGAGTGAACTTTACACCCTGTTCCTCATACCTCTATAACACAAAGTAAAGTGCCTGGGTTGGAACTCACGACCTACAACACTGGGGCTAATACCACTGGGCTACCACAGCTCTTTTAATAACCAGGTGTGATAATAAAGAATGTAAATTAAATGTAATATCGGTACAATGCAAGCGGGGACGAGGAGAAAGATAGAGCAGACTCGACGCCGGCCACTGATTAATTCTACAACATGAACGGATAGTTCTACTTACTTGTGTCCGTACGTAATATCGTCTAATGAAATGCCACTGTCCGGCTGGGAAACAGGGACAAATTCAGATTTTAAATTAGGAAGTGGACCATTAGTGGCGACCTAACGAAGCACCTGTATACTATTCTGTAAAAATCTCACCGTGATAATTTAGGTGAAGTGAACTTAAAGTGAGCTGTCATTAGTGTCAATCTCTAGCATCAGCGGTGCTATTATGTAAAAAGCGGTGCTATTCTGTAAAAAGATCACCGTGATAACTTAGGTGAAGTGAGCTTAAAGTGAACTGTCATTCCACCTGATGCTAGGGATTGACACTATTGACAGCTGACTTTAAGCTCACTTCACCTAAGTTTTCACGGTGAGAATTTCACAGAATAACACTCAAGGTCACTGTGATAACTTAGGTGAAGTGATCTTAAAGTGAGCAGCGGTGCTATTCTGTAAAAATCTCACCGTGATAACTTAGGGGAAGTGAGCTTAAAGTGAGCTGTCATTCCACATGATGCTAGGGATTTATACTATAGACAGCTCACTTTAAGCTCACTTCACCTATGTTTTCACGGTGAGATAAATTACAGAATAGCACTACTCATTCCATCTGATGCTAGGGATTGACACTATTGACAGCTCACTTTAAGTTCACTTCACCTAAGTTTTCACGGTGAGATTTTTACAGAATAGCATTACTGATTAGATGTCAATTTAAATGGTAGTTTTCATTCGGAATATTTTGCTTGTTTTAGTAATAGCGTCAATGACATCAAATCGTGATGATTTTTGTGTGATGTGTGCATTGGAGTAGCTAGGGATTTCGTCTAGGGGGGCAGCCGTCCTTTTTTTTGGTGCGTGATGGAAATCCTCATGAACTTCCTCCATCGTGGGGGTGACAGAGGGGCATGCCGGACTCTTACCGGCTAAAACCACCGCGGTGTTCCACCTCTACCTATGGCCGGGGGTGCGGGATTCGCATAAGCATTCACCGCTCTCTAACCACAGTCAATTAATGAGAGGCAACTCTAAAAACCTTACATCTTGGTCAAAATGTTTAAAGGTCGTACATTTTTTGGGTTCCGCCTTTTCCTTTTGAGGTACGGAACCCAAAAAAAAAACAAACAAACAGTAAGTACTTTAATTATACTGTCGATTTTTCTAGGGTGGGCAAAGAAGTTTCTAGAGTGGGCCTTGTCCACCCTTGCCCCCCCCTCCCCCTAGCTACGCCCATGGATGTGTGATCATTTATGTACATATTTGATAATATTTTTTATTTGTTTGTTTCAGTGTACCTACTAAAACTCGTCAACAACTTTCACATTAAATTCAACAATTTATTAAAGAACTATTGGATCTAGATTTGATCTAGATTTTTTTTTCTCTCCGCACATTTTCTCATATCACATCTGACATTGGCAGAATTGTCGACATCGTCACCATTGCGATAGAGAAAAATAGAATAGAACTAATAGCCAAACTTGGTGTCTCTTAATTTTGTTTAAACGCGACCAAAACATTTACATCTAGAAGTGAGTAAAAAAAGAATCAGACCTAGGGGTAGCGGGATCGTCCGAAAGGGTTACCGCTGCCCCGGAACATAAAGGGCTAAGGAAGGAACACGGGTGGGTTTTAGTCAGTAAGAGTCTGACACTCCCTTCCGCTCCACCCAGAGCGGGAGGAGTCATTAGATGATTTCCCATCCACAAAAAAAAAAAAAAAAAAAAAAAAAGACGTCAACGTCACAAGTTTAACACTGCCCGAGAAAGGTATTCCGAGAAAGTACCTCTTATTTCAAGGGGACACTAAAAGTGACTAAATGGTTCCATCAAAAAATATATCATGTACCAAATATTACACCGGGAAAACAAAGTAAAAAGCGTCTCTCGAAGTTACCTAGGCATCGCTCGTTGCAGCACCTCCGCTTTTCATGATAATTCCCCGACCAAGTTTCCCTTTATATCAACTTTTTTATTTTTCCAGTTTAATATCATGCAAAATGAAGGCTGGCCACGCCACTCTGAATGGTCGGCTCATTGCATCCCGACCGTAAATCCAACTCCGTTGTCGGTACAGCGCGAGTAGTAGGTATAGTCTACAGGGTGTCTCCGGTATTTTATAAAAACTAGTAAAAAACAAGTTATTCCGCAAATCACACTATAATATTATAAAGGCGAAAGTTTGTGAGTGTGTTTGTATGTTTGTTACTTCTTCACGCACAAACTACTAAACGGATTTGGATGAAATTTGGTACCCAGATAGCTTATAACCAGGATTAACACATAGGATACATTTTATCCCGATATTCTCACGGGATCGAAACTTATGCGGGTGAAAACGCGGGGCGCAGCTAGTCAACTATAAAACTAAGAAGATTTAATTATTTCCCAAATACAAAAAGATCTTCTTTTCGTACTTGGGAAATAATTAAATATTACAGGAAATTGGAGGCTCAAATTTAGATTTGAATCTCCAATGGTTAGCCATGAAACCGAGAGGCTTTACCCTGAGATGTCAACGTTTTCTTAAATTGTTTCTAATTAGGTTGCTAAAGGAGCTTAATTAAGTTTTATTTACAAATTTACGCTTATTCATCGCGTATCTTCTTTCACTACGCGCCGACGTAGCAACAAGCTATTTTTTCTTGAATATCACGCCCGTTTTTGCCTATATAACGGGTGCCCAGAGGTGTGCCTAAAAGGTGTAATTGGTCCCTGGTCCCAGTTTCGAAGTGGGACGAGTTGACCCCTAATGAAATTACAAAGGGGCAACTGGTCCCTGGTCCAAGTTTTGATGTGGACGAGTTGCCCCCTAACCCTACAATATACCCATATTTCGCTACTTATGTCAGTTTCTTTCAATCCTACAAGACTTATTCATAAAAACTTCATATACCTATCCATGAATGTTCAAGACTTCTGCACGACAATGTCGCTTTCTTTTCAATAAATCCAGTCGACGATAGAGTTACAGCGTTTTAGTAATGGAATAAAAAACTTTTACGTTCAAAGGGTGGCGACTTACGGGTCTCCGTCGATAATATTTCTTCTCAATCGTTCGATTACTCAGTCGAATGAGAAAACTTACCTACATATTGTGTATTTACAAGAATGCTCCATGCTACATGCTTATATGTAATGTATTATGTACCTACCTACATGTATTATTTATGTGATTCCCTGATTTAAGCAAATCATACGAATGCATTCAATAAGTGGCGTTCCTAGACCCGCCATAAGAATCAAGGAAAAACACCCTAATTGCGTAACACTCTATGAATCATTTTGAAGGATATAGCTAATTCATTGCTTCACATTTTCGAAAAATTTATCAGCTCAACAAGCGTAAATAACGCAATGGATGTTGTTGAAATGTCAAAATGAAAGCCATCCTACTGTTAGTGTGTTATGCAATTAGTCAAACAAAGGCTAAAAATTCTGGGGAAATTATCATAGAATAATGAATGTTCTAGAAACACATTCCCTAGCGCAAACACACTGATCATTAGAGCCACCTGTACTTGTAGTCTGCACAAACACAAGGCAGGGTGTGTCGTTATTCTTGCTATCGTCTCCCAGGTGACAGCCAGTCAGTTTGCGATGTCGTCATTTTATAACTTTACCTTTAAATACTGCTACGTTTCTAGGATTGAGCTTACAGACAGTAAGTACGTTACTAAGTACGTGCCAATAACCGATTTATATATCAGACTAGCTGTTGTCACTCGCTACTTCGTCTGCGTGTTCATCATATTTTAATTATTTTTTTGTAAAAATGTCAAGTATGAAAAGTAGCTATGTCCTTTTCCGAGTTCCAGGATACCTACCTGCCAAATTTCATAACTTTTGGTTCTTTTGTTTAGGCGTGAAAAGGTAACAACCAGAGTTTCGCATTTATAATACTAGCTTCTGCCCGCGGCTTCGCTCGCGTGGAGGTCGGATATCACCCCACGATAACGTACTACCGAGATAAAAAGTATTCTATGTCCTAACCCAGGTCATGGTCTACCCATGTGCCATATTTAATCCAAATACGTTCAACACATAATCAAACAAAATCACTTTCGCGTTTATAATATTAGTTAGGATTAAGTATGGATCACGATAAAGCATTTATTCACATAACGATTTTATTTTGTATCGGAAGGATAAATAACTAGGATACTGGAGTCTAATCTCATTTTTATTCGGTAAGTATTATAAGCCCACCAACACACGTCAGCTTCTAATCCCCGGCTTTTTCGATAAAACTCACATCGGATATAAATCTTTTAATACCCAACGATTGCTTTCCTTTCCAAAGACATCTGTACTATGTTTACAGCTCTCTCAAGAGTAATAACTCTTAGATAATATACTCTGTATCGACCCTAGTAATAAATTCATCGCCGTAGATCCGCTCACATACATGAATATTACGTCAGCAGGAAACTGAATTACGAGTACCTACGTGTAGGTAGTTGTAGGCACTCACCTCAGCCATTAGCCACTTGCAATGAACTAACAACCTTAGATCGGAATAACTAGCTCGCACTGTCGCTCTATCGCGGCGCTTTGTTCCTCAATTTCAACTACCTACAATAGATTAGAGTTCTTGTAGTTGTTCTTGTCTCCTCCGCAATGCGATGAGGACCGCTCCCTAAACGATTAATTCTGAGTGAAGTGAGAAGATTCATTCTGGAGCAATACTGTTAATTAGTTTAGTGCTCCTGCGGTCACTTGATGAATGATCAAGTTGATAAATTACAGTCAAACCGAATGCAATACATATGGATAGCTTTTATTTAGCCTTTCAGTGTTCCCCTATTTAACATTTTATTCGGAGCGGCAAGAACACCCAATTCTGAATTCGATTACAACGAAATAACTTTTCGATTCCTCTTTCATCTGCTTCTTCGACCAAGTTTAAGAATACTGTAATTTCAATAAAAATAAAAACTAAATAAAACAGAAAATACAAACGGCAAAAGTGCTCGGAGCCGTTTTACAATCAAGTCTAAATTAGAGGCTGCTACGTCTGAACGCGGGCGAGCCTACAAATCCCCACGAATGCGGCTTTATTTCGTTCCGTCGCACCAATCAGAGCAATTAACGGACAATAAAAAGAAAAAGTCCCTTTTCCGCCCGACGTGTGGGGTGTGGAAACAGGGAGGGTAGCAAGGGAATCCTAATTATTCTCTATTGAGCAGACAATGCGTATACTTTGTGAATAACTCTCTGATTATGAGGTAAATAACACTGAAGAGCTGCAATTATGTTAGTGTCAGAAAATCTCATAAACATATTTATTACAATTTCTTCTAAGTAGCATTTTCACGGTTCTCTCTTGAGTTCGCCAATTTCGAAATCTACGATTATGCTGATTTTGCGGTTTGAGGCGTAGCGCAGCTGCCTGACCTCAATTGTTTAAAATTACGTATCTATTATGTTAATTTAAGTATACTGATTAAACATAACAGTGTTTTATCAGTATACTTAAATTAAGACCTACGTAGTTTATTGACAGGAAAATAATACAGGGAATGGATCCAGTAGCTAATTTCGTAGCAGGATCTACGAAAGTGCTACGAAAAAATAAACATGTATCGATAAATGTCTATAACATGTGAATGCGCGCTGAAAACATTTAATATCTCTTCCAGTGAATGCTTCGATATGAAAACATTTTTAAAATACTCCCATTTTTATATTAAAAACATTCCATTGTGAATACACATCGATCGGGACGATGGCCAGTATTTCGCAGTCCATTTTCTTTGACGGAGGGAACGTTTTGAATATAAAACACAGTCACTAATGACGTAAACGATTATTGACAAAACGTTCCGAACGACCGATGGAATGACAAAGCAATTTAGTCAATTAAGTTTGGTGTGGGTAGGTACTTTGGTATGTTATGGATTTGTGTGCACCCATATAGTTATGTATTTTTAAAAGGTTACTTATTATAAGAAATCTGTTTAAAAACAAGCTAAGTATGATGAAAGCCTTTCTTGTGTATCCCATGATCGAGTTGATAATAAGTACCTATTTTAAAGTTAAACAGCAAAAAATGTCGACATCACCACAAAGGCGAGACCAATGATTAGTTTACAAACAAACACTTGTCCATTAAAAATATTTAGAGTATATTTATCACGAAAGTGCGCCGTGAAACTTGTCTAATAAAAGTTGTGAACACGACTGTTTGACGTGGTTAACCCTTTTGTACGCTCCTGTACACTACCCGCGTCTCCACACTCACTTAATGAGCTTAATCTTTCTAGGAACTAGTTCAAACTAGTACTCGTAAAGTGGCTCACTTTTTCATTCCTACTGCTCCAAATTCAAATGATTTAATTTTCAAATTTTTTGTTTGCCCTAATTTCTCATGTTTTTATAAATTGTAATTAAACTTTAATTAAAATGTAATTTTGTTAAATGTAAAGTGAAACAGAGTTTAAATTAATTTCGTTAGAATAGCGAAGTGTTTTAAACTTTCATGTATTGAAAGCACTTTCAAATATATTCCATTCAACTAAAGGTTTTATTTCGAGTGCAAATACAAATTCAAACGAAGACAAAAGCAATAGGAACTGTAAATAAACAGTCGAAGTACATCGATAGCATCTGGTTTCCGCACGTGTCTGTGAATAAAAAGGAAACGACTAATCGAGCGGAGGACGCTCCAGAAAACAAAACACTGCCTCCTGGCGATGGCGCATTCACTGAGAAAAATAAACTGCGCCCGAGACACTTCCAGAGACTTACCGTTCGATTCGTGCAAATGAAGTGGAGACCCTGTTACGTACAAATGTTTACTTACAGGACTGAATAGGAAAGGCGACATTAATTTAATATTTCGTCGAACTTCGAAATCTCAAGGAATCGTGTGCCAGTCGTTTCACGGTTCAGTTGCCACTCAAGTCAACTTCGTGTTTATATTTTCTTTTGAGAATTGTTTTATAGCATAAAACTGGTGGAATGGACGGCAACATGTCAAAGTGGCTCGTTTTCTTTCCGTCTGCCTCGTGAAAGAATTTATGATGCGATAATGTCTCGTGAGTGAAGGGAAACCTTCTGTCTGTCTGCATTATGTACTGTTTTATGAGCTTACGAGCTTTTATACAGACGGGTAACAGACTTTCTTATGATTAAATAGGTACTGTAAGCATCGACTCGTGTATATTTTTTGAAATAGGTGTCTACATATCGTCTAGATATAGTGTCTAAATAACGACTCTTATCCATGCATATTGTCTGTGTGACCGCGTTATTCTCCAAAAGTACACAACGGATTTTGATGCAGTTTTCACCATAATTTAGAAAATTTGAAGGTCTATGTGTGTATCCCTACATAGTATAAAACAAAGTCGCCAAAATGTATGTACGCGCATAACTTCCGAATGACTGCACCAAATTGGATAATTCTTTTTTTGTTGTGTTCGATATTGCCAGGACAACGTTAGTATGAGATAAAATTCTAAAAAAATGCACCTTTGCGAAGCTGGGGCGGGCCGCTAGTTAATACATAAATATTAAACTAACATAGGTATAGGAAACCTCGATGTTTTGTGAAGTCGTAAAAACGTGCGAAACAGGGGCGGGTCGCTAGTCCCAATCCTAACTTCCTAATTCTAACTATCCTAACTTATATTATAAATGCGAAAGTAAGTGCGTTTGTTTGTTACGCTTTTACGCTATAACGGCTGGGCACATGACCTGGAGAAGGACATAAGCTACTTTTTATGCAGACAAAGTCGCGGGCAACAGTTAGTATTTTATAAAACTGTGAACTTCGACAGCTAAACAATAAGGTTTCTTTCATAAAATTATAATGCCAAATCATGATTCTGCGTTTGACGTGATCGATCCCCACCAGAACAAAAACATTAAAATCTAATTAAAGAACTCGACACAAACCATAATTCTGGATATTTTAATTAAACCATTATCAAAAGCCATTAAGAATGGTATAAGTACAAAAGGGAGACAGTCGCTTGCGTAAGACAAATTACGTGGACATATGGGCTGTCGGCACATAGTAAGGGATTGTAGTGATAGCATCGTACAAGTGAGGCTTAGTGTGACTGATGTGTACCCGGCCCAATGCCGACGGATCTGGTAAAACCGGTGTTGTCTTCAAATTCAAAACCGTTACCATTATGCTATTTATAGCTAGCTCGTTTTGTGTTCAAGTTTACGTTGAACTATCTATTTTTGGTGACTAGTTATGCTTATGATACAAACTTAGTTGCGTTAAAGACTTATTTGGAGTATATCTTGACTTGATATCAATTTCATCTACTATTCATAAAGCATGCTGCTCAAAGTGCTACTGTAATTCCAAATTGAGTACAAAAATAAAGCTGCCTCTAACCATAACTTCGACATCGTATAACTTCGCACTTACGAGTATTTAATGACTGTGTTCTTCTAAGCACTTTTATTTTATCGGTTTTCAAATATATTGCTTCTCACTCGATTAACCATCCATAAACTGCATACTATCCTCTCTCAAATATTGGCGTCGAAGCGCGCTCAGATTATGCTGATGTGGACCGTGCTCGTCACCGCACGCTTTCAAGATGTTAATCGTTCTCCTTTCAAACATACGACGCAGACAAATTTAATTAAACAGGCTTTTACACTGTACAACGTTCCATTATTAATTAGTCCTGACGCGGAATAGGTAAGCAAGTATTATCTCAGTTTACGTACCACGGATACTGGCGTGTGTTCTCGGTAACGTAAACTACGGAACATTGAATTAAACAGGCCATATTGACCCCATTCGTCTGTGTACAGGTGAAAGTGGCTTATATTGTATATGAGAATAGTTCTACATAGTTTTCCGAATTAAATTAGTGGCATATATCAAATGTAGGGCGGCAAATATCCCAAACTTGGTTTCTACGTTTTTTATTTTGAGGGTAACAATATTTTTATGTTCACATCAAAACGAATGTATTGTCGTCATTATAATAATACTCATCTACTCTGAGATATAGGCCGGAGATTGTTATGTAATAGCAACATAGGTATGTTGATTTTTAATATTCGAGTTGAACAAACCACAGAAAGCTGTTTCACGTTTATCGATATTCGTATGCAGATTGTTTCGATAACAATAGCCACGTTACTATACAATATCGATATGAAAACTATTTTCAAATTATCATTCTGGATAAATGAGAGTGGGTATATGGTATCGTAGTTTAGTTCTGAATTCTTATATATTCGTGCCTTTAAGACATCTAGTACAAAATTCATTCAATCACTGTTAGACAACACACACCTTCAGTCGCTAGGTCTAGAAAGATAGATAAGCTTGAGATTTGGCACAAGAGTTCTTTAAATGTACAAAGAAGGTGAGCACTAAAGAAGGATTTTTGAAAATTCCGTATATGCCCTAAATTTATAGGATAGGAAAAAGTAGGAAGTCCACGCGGACGAGCAAATATCAAGTCCTAAATCAGAATATTTGTTTCGTCGCCTTTAGATAGACGATAGATATAGATAACCGAACGTGCGAAACACTAAACTGTGACAGTTGTTAAAATTATGAATTTGAATGGAACTTACGTAAATTTTACAGACTACTCTGTTATGTTTGGGCCTCACAATTTTTTTTCCACACATTTTCTATCATAATCCCTGCTAAAGAATATAGGTAGATTATTATGATGATAGTGTCACCGTCGCTTGACGTAGTAAGTACATGACAGACAGCGGAAACATCTGCCGATAATTGAAATGTCAGACGGGCGACGTGAAGCACGCCTACAAGTGCCCGACAGTGCCCGACAAACGAACAATATAGCGAAAATATTCACTTTAATTAACGAAAATTTGTATTTTACGCATTTCTTTACTACTTTATGCCGATGAACGAAGTGAAATATAAAACTAAAGTAGGTACTGAAAATGTACGTGCTTTTATCTTGCCATTAAACTCAATTTGATTTAAAACTGTTTGCAGTTTGTATAATATTGTTTGTATCGCGAGTCGCGACATTATCGATATTGCAAAGTTTATAGGTAATATGCGTTATACAGCGTTTTATTCTTACTCTATTGAAAGTAAGAAGTTTTGCTTATATATTACACACAATTTTATAAAATCCGCAAGATTTTAATATTCGAAATTGCTACGTATAAAGAACAAACAAAGTATGCTCTTCAAAGAAGAAAATCCTATCAATAACAGCGAAAAAAATATTAAAACAAAGACACCGATACCTTTTAAAGAAATTAAAGTAGGTATAAGCCCACATAAATCTGTATAATAACTAAAACAAAAGCCATTATCTTTATTTTGCCAGTTCTCTATCCACGTAAAAAACGCGGAGCTAAAATTTCAAGGCCCATTTAGCAGATCCGTGCTCTGGACAGAGATTAACGTGCTTTCTGTTTCATTAATAAATCCTCAGTTTATCAAATCCAGGCGCGAAGCTCCTGCCCGCGATAGCCTTTGAAAAATCAATAGTCGTAGTTACTATCAAAACTTTTACCACGTTATGTTATTTTGTAAATGGTTGTTAGTTTAATTAAATTCTATTGGAAAACACTTCAATGTTTTCTCTTCGAAGCAAATAAATCTCGCTGAAGCTGAATGGTTTTTATGCATTATGTAGTTCTACAAATACCTACTAGGCTGGATATCGAGTTCGCGATTCTGTTTCTGCACGAGTTCACGAGTCACAGGGCAGAAAAAACAATTATAAGAAAGCTGTCGCGACGATATTACAACAGAACTTGTTAAAAGTTTCGTAGAGTATCTTATAGACTGTGATTTCATCAGATGATCATTGCGGTCACTGAGCATAATTGCAATTAAGTCCGACATAATTTATTTTTGGAGTTGTTATCCCCTGGGCGTCGTTTGTGGATTACTTGTGGCGGCGCGACCAGCCTGCTGCGAGCGCAAACTTTACCGCCAGCGATAGACTTTTATCGTGAAACTTTCCCATGTAAACTAAACGCAGCGTACGGGCACTAACCCATCGCCTTATGTATGTGTGCGGGTAGTAATGTGGCGCAAAAGGCCGTAACCCACGCAGCTTGATACTGCTGAAAGCAATTTGGCATATAAACCATTTATCACTGCTTCGCATAACTATTAGTAATCTCGTCACGATAACATAAGCAAAGTAGAGATAAAACATAAACATAAAACCTACATATTATTTTCACATTGTCACGTAAAACTCATGGGACATATCGTCAACAAACTTTGAAAGTGTAAATAGTGCATTTCGTCGAAAATCCCATAAGTATAATGAACTTGACAGTACACGTCAACGCCTCTGAATAGCACGAGGCAGGTTGCCAACCACCCCAAAAGTTAATTAAACATTTATTAATTACAACGGACAAGGTTCAAACATTCAACCCATATTCCTCACGTTTTTATTGATTGGTAACGTTCAAATGTTATAGAACGAATGCCTTCTCCATTAAATAAATCTCAAATGTATAAAGGTACAGGTAGGGAAAGTTCACAATCAAATATTTCTCAAGCCAACACGCATGTGCCTTTCCGTCGAAAGTAAAAACACTTGATTCATACGCCGTTAAAGGAATTTATACGGGTTTACATACCCATACATTGGTAATGCCTACACGATATACGGAAATATTTAAGGAAAACGGAGTAAAAGCGATTTCTTTGTTCGGCCTTGTTCGTTTGTCTTTTGAGTTTTCGCCAGCTCGGAAGGGTATCCCTTGATCATTAAGTACGCTTGTTAGGTGGCGTTTTCTGGGAATTATTTTATTAAATCTTTTGAAAGAATTAGGCGAACGTAATTACCTGCTTCTTGTACTATTTGCTTTTGCTTTGTAATACCTAAACTAGATAAATGATTAACATTACCCTTGGTTGACTGGTAGAGAATGCCTAAGGCATTAAGTCCGCCTTTGTAACCTTTTTGTGTGCGAGAAGATTAAATAAATAGATGTACTAAAGTGTGCGTGAGAAGAGGCCTTTAACCCTACAGTAAAAAATACTAGCCAATATATTTTCATAATAATATCAGTCAGTCATCAAATAATAATGGTTCATTTGAATGTATATTTTCTCATTTGAATGTTCGTATGTAAAAAGATATTCAATGAATCTTCATATTGAAGCTTTATTTTTCAAAAAAAAAAATAAAAGCTATCTCTACCGTACACTTCGGCATTGCTTTCCAAATAATTGCACGAATATCCTTTCCATTTGAAACTTCATTAAATAATAACGGTAGTATTCAGCCTCGGGGAACAGACAGGTGTTTCTAAATGTCACTCGTGTGGTTGAACCGCGAGTGAATAATTAACTATTCATACTTTCTTTCGTTCGCGCTGAAATTCAGAGATAAAATATTTGAAAGCCCACAGATGTTCGGATTCCAACAATGTGAGAAAACAATAAAGAAACTATTCCACTTCCATTCCGTTATCCTCGTAAAGACTTCATCAAATTCTACCAATGAGAGCGAAAAAGTGAGAGAAAACTTTTTTGGGAATACAAAAAAGAAAATTGGTTACATTTATAATAGTTATGTATACGTTATGTGCCCGTAAAGGTATTGGATATCTCACTAAAGATTCAGTAACGTTTGAATTCAATATTGTCTCGCAATATACTTGTATGTATATCTCGTATCAATCCATATCCATCTCGTATTGCAATATTTACGTAGACAAGTAAACACAGCGGGATATGGGAGCTGTTTTGCTGTATCAAAACGATATAAATTAAATTACCCGCCTTAAATATTGTGTATGTAGTGTGTTTCCACGTCTAGACATACCTATAATAAATATCCTACCACGCAAAAGTTGAGTGACCGAACATTTACATCATTACTATTAGCAAACCTGCACCCTAATTGGGTGACACACTATCAATCGGAATCTGTATCATTTTGAAGCAAATTGCTAATCCATTGCTTCATAAGTTCGAAAAAATTGTCTGCTCAACACGTAATAACGCAATGAATGTTGTTGAACTGTCAAAATGAAACCGATTCCGATTAATAATGTGTTACGCAATTGCCCCGCTGATAGGTGAAGACTAGACTAGACTTGTGATCACAGAGGGTGCTGCTACCCAATTACTTATATAAAATATTCCGCAGACGGAGCCTAAGATAGACTAATATAAAATTTTGCTTAAACATAAATTTAATAAAACTTTAATTTTAAAATTCCAATATAGCCTGGTATATGTATATATTTGCTACTTTCAATAGATTCATAATCAGTGCCAGGCGTCGGGTCAAAGTGATATTAAGTAATAAATTCGTTGTGGGGAGCGCTCTAAACGCTTTCGAATTACCGAGTGGCGTAATGGGCAAACTTAATATTCAAGAAGGGATCAAAACGAACCGGAATCTATGCGGGCACGCGCCGCGCTCAATCGTTTTATGTTCCGACCGATAATTGTATATTAATATCCGATTTTTTGGTCCACGCAAAAATTGTCCAAGCTGGGTCGAAACTATAGACTTATTTTGTCATTTACCGGCTTCCGATGTATCCGAAACCCGTATTTCATTGTAATAAATAATATAACAAAATGTTTTCGAATGTTATTGGGATTTTCCAGATAAATATTTAATATGTATTTGAATAAGACACAAGCTAATATTATCATTTACGCTTGTCTGCATCCCCATATATAACATTAAAACAAATACATTACGTTCGTATTTTCCCTCAATGAACGATTCATAACAAACTTACTGTACCAATAATATGCTACAAATGTTAATTCAACGTCTACGTGTTAAAATGCATATAAGATAAAGCGAACGGATGAAAAAATTACAATAACTTCTGATATTGGAAGCTATATTTTATTACGCGTTCAAAAGGCGACACATAGTAATTTATTGAGCTCGCTTCCGTCGACTTTAACCTCAAGAAATATGCGCTTTTATTATTAAGTTCCATCACGAAATATGACCTGCAACCAGTATGAAATAGATAATAGGAATTATGAATTAAACGGTCATTACAAAGCTTGTATCCCAACACTGAGCATCATTAAGGACATTGTAAACAAATCCCCTTACAAAGTTTGGATAAACGAGATGAAAGGGTACTCCCGCAATTAACATTTAAATATTTTCACAAGAGGTAAGTGAAATTAAATTCATGAAATCTGTGCGTCCGTAGAAGCTCTACGCCAAAATACGCTACGTTAATTCTGTATGTATTTAACATACAAAATGGGTGGTAATTAAAAGATCTTGTTTACAAATATATTCCTTATGTTCAGGTTCTACGACCTAATCAATAAAAGGCCGCTGGCAAGCAATCAAAACACAATAGTTGGAGCGTGTTCGGAGCCGTGCTACGCGCTACGAGCCGCTACGACTCGCTACGACCATCAAACGATATCCCCAATGCATTCCTTTTGTTATCCGCCTATGAGAACCATTCTCTCCAATCCTCCGCATTTTGCATTATTTTCCTTTTTCCACTAACGAATCGAATGTTTCATTCGTATATCAATGTCGATGCCGAAGCGCAATCGGAGTTTGTTCGTGATTTTGTGATACTTTTTTATCGGTGAATTATGGCTATTATTTTTCATCAGGTTTTGTTTTTATGGCTAGACATGTACTTTCGCCTAATGCTATTTTATTATGTTAAAATCATTTTGCTCAGTTTTACATGATTTACATCCCCATGCCATAAAATGATGACAGTTAATCAATCATTTATTCGACAAGAGTCCCGCAGTTTATAATTGAATGTCGATCATCGCGGTCACCTTTGACATCCGATGCAGCCGCAATGTGGTGCACATGCAATATATGATAAATCCACCAATCGCAACATATTTATTTAAATTATTTATGAATACTACACTTTACCGCATACTTCTGACCAAATAGCTCTTTCATTCAAACAACAAGGGGTTATTTTCGACTGACTTTTAAAGTACGTTTTCATTTGTTTACCAGACTGTGCGGCTACAAAATACAGTCACTTTGAATGCTGAGTGGTAATTATGATCTAGCAGCATTCGTTTGAAGAAGGTCCAGTCATGTGTCAGTACTTATTTTCCGGCAGAAATTCATGAAAAATTATAGTAAAACATTTTGGCAACATGCCGCTTTCGATGTCGTATACGTTTATTCAATTACGCACCTAAATACGTTTAACGGCAGCGCAGGCCGAGTTTATAATCCAATGCTTACCTGAACCCGTTGCGAGTTCACAATATTAATGTCAATTATTAATTATAACGCAAACAATTATCCTGCTCCTTAATTTGGAGACCGCGAGTCGGCGCCGGGCTCGAATTATTGCGCTAAATACGCAGCCCAATTTATCTTGAATCTCGTCAGTTTGAAATTTAAATTAAAATGTAAATGTTGGGAGGGCGAGTCCTCTCTAATTGCGACCGAGTCCGTCCGTTGTCAAAGTTGTCCGTGAGGTTTAATACAGGACTCTCATGTTTCACCTTCCGATATACTCAATCAACGTATGGACAAAGTAGTTTGGGAAACTTAAATAGCCCTGATATTGTTTTGTTACAATATTGAATGTGTTGGGATATCTAATTTTGTATACAAGGTGGCAAAGATATCGACGCGCAACCTCATGTTACCATGGATTCAGCAGATGATTCTGAATCCCGTTGAACTGCGTTGAAATTATTCGTAAAAACTTAAAAAAAAAATTGCTGTTCCATACATTTTGCTATGAAACAGCATATTTTTTTTTGGGTACCGACGAAAAATTTCTGCGCTAGGTCTAGAATCATGTGCGGAATTCATGGTTACAGTTTGCGTGTCGATGTTCCTGCCACCCTGTATATAAACCCTGACATTTATACCTACCTATTTATATAATGAAGAAAAACAAGTTTCAAGGTAGGTAGGACAATACATAAAAGACTACGTCGTACCTAATAAGCCATTTAAAAAACACGAAATCTAGCTCAAGTTTAAAAAAGAACGCAACCAAAACACAAACTGCCTGTTTCCCAGACTTCTAATTCCTAAAACATGCTATATAATTAAACGGTAAATCTACCAAATACACGGGATTTTGTTAATTGAGGCATCCGACTAGATACTCGCGGCAATTTGGCTCGCCATTCCGTCTGATACACTTTTCAAGTTAAAATTCCTTGTCAACTGTGGCGGGCGAAGCAATCCAAGCGCTAAATCAGTTTAATTGCTTTAGAATCTCTGCACAGTGTTTGTTAGTGTGCACAGTAGCCATATCTGGGGATACTGGAGTTACTGTTTTGTTTTATAAGTCTTCCGTTTTTAATATTTAAGGGCCTTTTTGTGTGCAGTTTGACCAATAACACCAAGTAACTAACCAAAACGTACTCATGACAACATATCAAGGTATACATTTCCAGTTTTAGTTTACCTCGCATTGTATAAGCTTTTCGTACAATGAGAAGTCAGCTTATACTGGAACTGTATAGTTTGATATGGCTTCGTGTGTCTAAGCGCTTTCGCGGTCATTTTATCGGTTTTTCGGTTCATTATAGGCTCTATACTGAATTAACCGGAACTTAAGCGAAGGTGGTGGTAACCTGATAAAAATGATGACTATGGTTACTTCCCTTTTTTAGCTAAAACGAAAAGATTTGATTTTTGCATGTTTGTTTGTTACGCTTTCACGCTAAAACGGCTGTACGGCTTTGGATGAAATTTGGCACATGGGTAGACCACGACCTGGATAAGGACATACAATACCTTTCATCCCAATATTCTTGAGACTTATGCGGGTTATGCGCAGCTAATCAGTCAACAGTATACACCTTGCATTGCAAATGTCATGTCTTGATAAATGATTATATTTATGTCTGAAAATTTATTTAAAAAAAAAACACTTTTACACGTCAAAAAATACACTTGCGCTTTAATACCTAATAATATCTACTCTCCTATGTGTCAATGTCGCAATGTTGTAGGTTTATCTGTGTTTAATTTTAAAACAAAATAAAATGTATTTACAAGGCAGATATGAGAGGAAACGCCGCCGCCAGGAGGAGACACCCTATGAGGACATATAGTGACCTTATTGGTGATGTTCTTCAGAAAGGTCAGCTGCGTAGTACTCGCAACCGGCCTGCGTGTATGGCCAGATATTTTAACGTAAACGAGGCAAAAGGAGTACGAGGATCGTAGCAGGTGGCATTCTGTAGTTTCTGCCTATCCCCATGCGAAGAAGGTGAGTTTACCATTAAACAATCAAAATACACAGAGTAAAAAATAAAATATTTTTATTTTATTGCTTTCCGAGGTTTCCCTCCAATATTTTCAATAAGGAAAAGGCTCCAAACAGGGTAATAAAACGTGTTGGCAGAAGCTGAGGCCACGTGACGCAGTAACGTGTTTGATGTCGGCTTAACGATTACATTAGGTACCTAAGACCTAGGTGATGACATGACAATAATGTAGCTGCTGGTTATTTATCGTATTTTTATACTTTGAATATTTTTTATTATAATTATATTTCCGTAACACTTATAAATGCAATGCCAATTAATCAGTTAATCTAATTATTACCCTAATTAGATTAACTTATTAAAGTTATGTCTTTCTTAAACTAAATATTGTGTTTCCTTAAGGTTTTTCATATAAAATTGCCTCATTGCTATTGAAGTTTATTATTAATTTATTATATGGGCGTATTTAGAATCGAAGTAAATTATACCTAGGTATAATTAACTATAGGTTGTCTTTATAAACAACCTGATAATACTAACCGACCTTGTTAAAGAAACAAACGGAACAAGACAGTCAACTTTAATTAACAAATTCGCCAACAACAAATCTCATCAGGAAAGTTTTCCATTTTCGTCAATCATGAAATTTTTTACTTCCTTATGGCGTCGTAACTACTAATTAATACTTATACTTACTTATTTTAGTCATTCCAAATATCAGAAAAACATTACTATCCATTAACAAACGGGAAACGTCCATAAACTTTAGCCAATCACTGTGTTTCTATGAACAATTGCTTTGAGATGACGACACGTTGTATGTTTTTATTTTCTAATTTACACCCCGTTATTGTTCATCGACCTAGATAAGCTAGTAACATTGGCGCGGTGATATCGGAATATTGTTCGTAGTTGACCCGCCCGCGAGCCCGACGCGTCTGTTCCCGTCGCCGCGCGTGTTTCAACTGCCAGCTTTTCCCCAAAGCAACACATGATTTTCTGAAACAACCCCCGCGGTAACTCGGTCGAGAGTGCAAAACCTTCACACAGTGACACGAGGGTGAAACATAATAGCAGTTCGTTAGCATAACTCCATGCTCCGCCCGACGCAGCATCGCCTGACTTTAGTAAAATATTTGCCTTATTAAATGATTTCAACCCTTCAAATTCCATTGTTTATGCTGAATCAGGAATAATTTTGGGAATCCTGCCATTTGGAATTCATAAAATGTACAGTCAACAAAAGATATAAGTATGCAGGATCGTCGGATATAGTTGAAGTTTAGTAAGAAACCGATGGGTGTTCTCGAATAAAATTTAATTTTATTAATAGAAAACAAACAGCTCATTTATCAAATTAAATTTCAGTCGACAAGATCCATCGGTTTCTTACTAAACATCAACTATATCCGACGATCCTGCATACTTATCTCTTTTGTTGACTGTACATGGATTTTCACCATGAAAAATGTATGTTTATACCTACTGCTTATTTAATTTCTTACTTAAACGCTGTGAGGAATTATGTATAGGTAATAGGTACTGTAAAGGTTGTCCGCTAAAGTCGACCTTATGTAGTGCAGGCTAGCAATAAATGAGCCGTGGTCGCATTCGAACAGTCAAACAAGTTGAGAACGATGTGTCAAATATTTAGTATTAGGTTTTTTGTTTAGAAAATAACAGTGATATTTTTAATCGGGGAAATGTAAAAACGTTCACTCAAAATAAACGTAAAGAAATCGTGACGTTGTTTGATTTCTTAGAAAAGCTCATCAACTCTTCACATTACCTATTGTAATATCTTAATTTAATTAAAATGAATCTTAATAACACTTACAACATGTGCTTATTACTTTTAACCTGCATTTTTCTCGAAGTCGCTCCTTCTCTGCAGTCACTGCCATACACTTTACTTACCTTTACTACTACTACTAACTACTTACCAAGTTAAGCTGCAAAACTGTTGGAACCTACTAAGTTTTAATAGGTTATTCTACATGCAAGCTACATGTTTATTTTTATACTTAATTCTAGTTGCATCTCATTATAACGACTCGGGTCGCTTACTGCCACCCTTCGCGCGTTAGACTAATGCGACTTCAAAATATACTGACATACTGTGCAAATAAATATGACCTATAATACGATTAATCTTACACCTAATATTTTTAAGTGAAAGGGTTATTTTATTTACTTTTTCAATAAACTTCGGGGTTCATTTTAAGAAATGGAAAAGTTGTACTATTTTGCAAAAAAAAAAATCGTAATCGACCGTACTACGGTCTGTTCGCATCGACATCTGTTTAACTGTTTACACATCATCATCAGCTAAAGTTTTTGACTACTTAGGTCACTGTACCTAAGTAGTCAAAAACTTTAGCATAAGGCTTTAAATAAATAGCCCCATAACCTTTAATTATAGGGTTGGATTATGGGACCGTTTATGGCAACCCCAATGCTCAGCCGGATTGCCATGTTATGATATAACGAGTGTCATCACCCCTCAAACTTTTCCTAGCGAATATAAAAGCAAAAAGTATTTAAAGAGATGAAAAACTAAAAGTCCCCTTACTTTTACTTTCACGGCATTGCTGCAGGGGTTGAAAACTAACACGCAACAATTTTACTTAGATATTTATAACACCTTATAAATTGTATCGAACTAAGTTTCATATCATGAGTTCGGATCCCTGTATGCGTACCCCGTGAAGGATAACTTTACTAATCTGCGATTTCGGGCTCGCAAAAAAGGATCGGGAAAAGTTTATTTGGGTTTTATTATGGGAAAAACTCTGTTGAATGTTTTAATCGTACCCGATAAATGATGAAAGGATGATCTTTTTCTTTAATGTGGAGCCTATTACAGCCATGAATTCTTTTAGTTTAACGATAGAACAAAATTGTTTAGTCTGGATAAATATTTAATGTGGTTAAATAATAGTCATCGGCGTTTACATTTGAGACTCAATATATACGGGGTGGCTAAGAGCAGGGACATCGACGCGCAAACTGGATCATGAATTCAGCACATGAATCAAGACCACCGCAAAAAAAATCGCCGGTAATCAAAAAGTAAATCAGCTGTTTCATAGAAAAGAGCAATACCTACACGGTCAAAATGTATGGAACAGCATTTTTTTTTATTGCTAACCGACGAAATTTTCAACGTCCCCCTACGTTGAAAGTTTTCGTCAGTTCAGAATTATGTTTCAGTTTGCGCGTCGACGTTCCTGCCACCCTGTACATTTTTACTATCAATCAATCAATCAGAAGTTATTTATTCAAACTAGGCTGAGACTGCACTTTTCACACAGTCCCTCAAAACGCCCGCCCTTCACCACTTTTTATTGCTTTAGCTGGGAAGGAGAGGTGGCACGGGTGTCTGTTTAGTTAACTAGAATTATGCTTTATCCAAATAAAACTTCATATTCACATGAAACATATTTCTTTAATAAATCAAATAAAATAATTAAAAAATATACAACATTACCATTTTCTTTTCCAAATCATCTTGAACGAAGAGTAACGGTAATTGATATGTAAGCCATGCACTCACAACTTACATCGAAGCAGACGTATTTTATCACAAAGTGGTGATTGCAATTCTGTTACAGAACACGTAGACATATTTTAAAGTTTAAAGTGTATTCAAATCACGGTGTAGGTGGGACCGTGGCTAAGTAAATTGTGTACGTGTTTGGCCCAGTGCCGAATAGGTCAACCGCAAAGGATGCATACCACAACACATAGCCTAGGTACCTAAATACGTAATACTGTTAGCCGCTAAATTCCTATCTATTTTGTATTCCACTATTGTATTGCTGACGGTCATGGTATATTCACTTATGGAATTGTCGAAACTTTAAACGGGTTCAATTTAACGTTTGAGGCTTTGTACGGTTAACAAAAAGGTGCTTGAGGCTTTATACGGTTAACAAAAAGGTTATATATGTATTGATCTTCCTGAATATTAGCCTTACTTTTTAAATTCATTCACATTTCACATGCATTTTCACAATAAGCAGGAATAGCCGGGTTGGCGTATAAATCTTTTAATAACCCAGGAGTGAACGCTGCGGGTCACGGGCTCCTAGACTTTAAGTGTTAGACCTGGAGTCCAAGTCTACTTATTTACAAATATTTCAAGGGTCAGGTGAATTTTTGACAAAGCCAAACAAAATCTGTCAAAATTTCAATGATGAGACCATTGCAACGTTTTTAAATCAGTAGACTTGGGCCCTCGTGAGTGACGCAGCATGGCTATTTCAGTAACAATTTATAGACAATGCCTACGACAGTTTCGACCGGCAACTAACCGGCCTGGGAGACAAACTTCGATGTCGGTAAATTTTTAAACGCTTACCAAAGCGTCCGACCCAAAATCTATGTACCATCGAGGAAACTTGCATCTGCCCAATTTGAAAACAAATTCCCGTGTACACGATGACCACATCTGTTAGCAAGCGTTGCTATAGCGGCCCAGCGCTGCAAGCAAGAATAGCCCTTACTATGTATAGATGTAAGTTTCCTCGATGGTACCTAAGTTATGACGTCAAAGCTTCTAGAAATCTAGAACAACCTCATGTTGCATGAGGACCTGGGTTCGATTCTCAGGTTGGGAAAAGTGCTATTGGGTTTTTTCACCAAGAATTTCTCAGTAGCACCCCGGAGTCTGGATTTCTACCCGGTTGACGGCAATATGCTCGCCCCCTATAACATGGGACTTAAAAACATACCTGGCAAAATGTGGGTGTACTATAGGTACACCTCTGCCAAACCCTTCAGGGAAAACAGGCCTGATGTTTTGTAGTAGGCAGTCTATAATAAATATATACACAAAAAAGCTTGCTCTCAGCATGTTCCATTAGGTGCCCCGGGTAGGTACTCGTCATAGACGAGAAGTAAGAGGTAACGGTATTGCAACTAAGGGCTGATTTTTCAATCGACAAATAATTTTTATTCGTGGAATAAAATTGACGTCTGACAGATTTTGTATAGAAGAACTGTAGCGGTATTTACAACGCCACATGCGAACAACGCGTCATACTGACGTCACGCAAAATCCTGCATCTCGCAAGCAGAGTTTACCGCGCAACTAGCATAGATACGGTCCGACATGAATCATCAGACAGTTGCCCGCCAGACACAACACCCGTCTAGTCGGAGCATCCTCCCTTTTCTATGGAGTTTGAGTGAACTTTACACCCTGTTCCTCATACCTCTATAGAACTGTCAAAAATTCAAAATTATTCGTCTGATAAAATTATCTGGCGTTGGAAAAATCAGCCCTTAGTTATATAACTTGCACATATCTCTCATTTGGAGAAACATCGATGTAACTGGTACTTTTTTTTTAAGTCTATGCTTTCCTAACGTAAATACGCTTTCTAAGTGCTTTGGCATATTTAACTCATTTTTGGGAAAAAATACATTTACGTCGATGTTTCTCCAAATGAGCGATATGTACATTAAATATAAACCTTTAAATAATATCAGCTTGTACCTGTCCTACTGTGGCAGCTGCTGTTATGGCTTAGCATAAAGCCTAGGATCTAGGATTCCCTACGACGTTTCCCTTCACACCACACAAGGCCCTTGCCCATACTTGAATTCTCCTACTATTCTTAGCTACAACGGATCCCTAAGTAATCATCTTGAGTGACAAGATTTGCGACGCTCACAATCATAAGTATCTACAAGTGTAGCAATATCTCTCAAGTCGCACCCAGGACTTAATCCTGACAATCAAGCCACTTGACCCGCAGTCATCATGTCCCTTCCTAAGCGCCCTCTAGACTTTTATTGTATAATTGTAAGCCAAGCAATTACTTTTTCCTGTCTGTCTGGGTTTATGATTATGACTTGTTATTTGAATGTAGGGTGGATGTTATGAAATATCTTGTTATTCTGCACTCGTGGAAATTTGCGTCGTTTTCCTTGAAAAAGATTTGAGAATTTTGTTAATTTTTGCTCTGGAACAGTAGGTAATGGTTTAGTTTAGTAGGTAGTAAAGTTTTGCTAATAAAGCAATATGTACCTACTAGCTTCTGCCCGCGACTTCGTCCGCGTGAAATTTCACCCTCCCCCCATTCACCCTCTTAGGAGTGGAATTTCGAAAACCCTTTCTTAGCGGATACCTACTCTTCACAAAGAACATACCCTCCAAATTTCATGTCTCTAGGACCAGCGGTTTAGGCTGTGCGTTGATATATCAGTCAGTCAGGAATTTGAATTTTATATAATTATATAGATGTACATATTCCGGTATCTGAAACTAGCTATGAATACTTCCATCGACAAAGGATAAAGATAAACAAACAAGAACAAAAACATGCCTAGAAAAACTTCTTCATTACAACTTCGATATGTTGACACAACCGCGCGTAACGTCGTAATTCAAGAATAACAATATGAAAGTCACTAAACGTATCCCATGATCTATGAAGTTCCACCCAAACTTGCCCGTCGAGTTAAAGATGAATATCGCAGAACTTTCGTCTAAACTTTATCGTGAGTTGGGATTTTGGGAACAAATAGATACATCTATGTATGTATGAACTAACGAGAGCAGTTTGTAAGACTTCCTACTTTGTGTCGCATATACCTGCCCAACCTTTGTATTTCCACGAAGTTCTGCCACAATAACTTCATTTGTTTCAACTCTACTTTAATGAGGAAATGCATTGGTGCACGAAAACATTTTCATTTTGCAATTAGAATGCAGTAATGAAGCATGTTGTTCATACTTCATTACTGTTTTACTTTGAAATATACAAGCAAATATCATTATTAGTAAGTACCATCTACATTCACAACCCCAACAAAGGTTTTATTAAATTTTATCGTCGTTTTTCCTTAAACCACTGTGAAATATTTCTGTAACTATATTAAATTTGAAAAACTCCAAAGCGAAGCCATTATAATATGTAAATATTTTATTAAAATAATTGTTATTTACGTTGGCAATATATCAAAACTCCATTATTGCATATTTGAGGGACAAATAACAAAATTGAACGGTATATCCTATTTCACATAAGCCAATCACTCATGTTTGGTTACATTTACCAAAACATATTTGAAATACAGAAATACAAAAATATTTTTCTTAGTAATATTTGAATTCTATCAAAAGAAAAGTCATTAGCGAGAATGTTCCGACAGGGATACTCAAGTGAGGTTATTAACAAAGACAATAACGGTTCCGAGGCTTAGTATGAAAATAAAGTTTTCAGCTTTGTCGTGGCGTGTCCCGGTTTATTTCAACGAAGGCGTGAGGCGTCGACAACGGAGACGTTCTCTTTTTATAGCGAGACGTTTCATCAAGATTATTTTCTTTTCAAGACGCTCTCGATGTCCCGACACTTCAATGGACGCTATCAATTCTCGAGACGAGAAACCACGACGTCGTAGACTGGAATCGTTCAAAGTATACCTATCAGCGATAATATCTCTTCACAATTGGCACAAGTTTCTTCTTACTTTCCATTACTTTAACCTGAAAAGGCACAGTCACGTCCATTAGCACAAATAGAAAATGTATCTAATTGAATTAAAAGGGTGCAGATAGATCTCCACTTACAATCTGCGGAAGAGCAATAAACAATGGAAACTTTAGACAAGTTTGAATGTATTGTGGGTGTGATTTTGTCAACAGGAAAATGGCGGACCCGGCTGTCGCTTTCGGATATTTATGACCACGACTCGACAAATTCTGCATCCTTTTATTTTCAGCGCCGGACTAACTGAACGTGAAGGTAAATACTACGATAAAACAAACAAGCGTCGACGTGGCGCACTTTTTGTATAATGGATTGCACAAATATACCTGTTTATTAACGTAATATCAATTATTAACTGTCCATCTATTGCGTTTAATTTGAACAATTGTGTGTTTATCCCGCCAGGGATGCGGACATATTATTTAGGTACGTACAAGTATGATATGTTTCATTTTGCACTGACAACTTACATACTATAAACTTACTACTACTATAATAAAATCAGTGTTTTCTCAAATTCCTTTGATGATAATAATTATATTAACCTGAAAAAATCACACTTTATACAATAGCCTGTTCTTATACAGATAGGAAATAAACGTGAACCAACTCGTAGTCTCCCTTAAGAAGCATGTGCACCTTCACCATAAAAAATAGATAAAAAGAATTTATGAACTGGCTCTTGTGATACAGGAACTCCTAGTACAAGAGACAGAGCTACACTGATGTTTGTGTCCTGAAGTGAAAATAAATAAATTATGATTAACTTGAAACGTCAAACAACCTATTTCCCCCTCAAAACCACAAAATTTCCTTCACCTTCACCACCCACCACAATCTTCCGTGCACGTATAATATCCTAATTACTATGCGCACGGCATCTTGATACTGTTCGATCTATTGCAATTCTAATTAAGTGCGTAAAAACCAAAGGAACCACGAGGGTGCATTAGTATTCGGCAGTCGAATTCGTCTCTGCCTCAGGTGTAGTCACCTCAGACAAGGCGGCCAAGTCTCGTAGCGTAACATAACACTGTTACTGCTTCCGTAATTCTATCATCTGGTTTTCGCCAGCCAATATTTTGGAATTTTAGCCACAACACGTAGGCACGTAATATGTGACGTAGGGGTTGGACTTGGGTAGATTTTTCCGTTTGTTCCCGTTCAGTTACACCATGTTTTGTGACACTGTTATAATGCGTGCCACGAAAGATGAGACTTGACACACCACGTGGTTTGACTTGCGCAGTACACGATTTTAGGTCTCTTTAGCGGTATGAGGTCTGAGCGCGGGACGGGACCGGCCGTCATAGGGGCGGCGGAAAGAGCGCGGGAGGCGGGGTCAAGTCTCATCTTTCGTGGCGTGCACTGTACGTGACTGTACCCACTGGGGGAAAATATCCCGACAAGTAACACTGTAACTCAATGCCACGTTTTCTTTGCCATTAATTAACACTCAGTTGAATTATCTGCCGGCGAGTTCAAACTGCAGGTACTTTTTGTAGTATTGATTGATTTGAATTTTTTTTATATTAACATAAACATAACAGATAAATGTCATTCGGATCTTATTCTAAAAGCATTAAACATTATGATTGGGTGCTTTGTGACAACAGACTATGGCACCTATACATATAAAACATTTGCGAATACATAAATTATGTGTAATGTATAAAAATGTCTTATATGTTACGAATCAGAAGTATCATAATAATTAATTGTACTGAACTATCTATACCGGCTGACTTATTTTTTACGTCTGGACAAAAACAGGGAATAAAACAAGAATAAAAGGTGAACGAAGTAGAAGCCTATGGCACAGAGATCTCTTTTTTTTTTCAAAAATTTTTATTTATTTTTCTTCTTTTCTTTATCAATAAATACTATTACTTATTTGAAGTAAACTTTTCATACAAAAACAAAAAAAAAACGACAAATAATATAAAAAATGTAACTTGTAGACTTATTGTAGACTCTACGCGTGGAAATTGTCAATGAGTTCGTCGTATCCGTAAAAAAGTGGTTTTTTATTTTATTTAGTGAGAAAAAAAAAGAGATTTTTGTTTTTGTCCAGACGGTAAAAAAGTCAGCCAGTATAGGCGTAAATCTTTGCAGGTGTCGCCATAAAGCCTCGTACCGCACCATTAACCAGCTAAACTGTTCACAACCAGAAATCGTTAAACATAATTCAACAATATCAGTTACCGTACCAAATATTATTATCTAGAAGTTATACCATTACCGTCAGAATAATAATTATTATTATGTCAAAACAGGAGAGGAAACTTCAAGTTAATAAACGAATTTAGTACGCAACCTTTAGTATTACCGAAGTTTCAAAATCATAGAACAGCATAATCAGCTTCTAATGATCCCACTGCTGAGACACAGGCCTCCTCTCAGTGAGAGAGAGTGGGCTGAAATTGACCATGCGGGCCCAGTGCGAGTGCGAGTTGGTAGATGTCAGATGTCTTCGAATTTTTAGTTCCAGGACATACCGGTTTCCTCACGGTGTTTTCCTTCACCGTTTTGAGAGCAGTAGTGATGAAATAATTAACACAAAGTAAAGCGCCTCACTGGATTCTAACCTACAACTCAGTACGTGGCCGTTACCATTGGGCCACCACTGCTCCCAAAATCATAGCACATACAATTATTACATACACACTTTGTACACTTATAATAAAAGTGATCATTAATTGCTCTTTGTTTGCTACGCCTATATTATAATGACATTAATTAAAGTGTACCTTCCTAACAGCGGATATAACGTACCAATTAAGTTCCATCCTGCTTATGAAACATCATTACAATATAGTTAATTGTAATGTGATCATGGCTCAGAAAGCTGTACGAGTAATTCCTGTATAGAATCGTAATTTGAGAAAATCTATATTGTCTGTTATGTTTAAAAAATCTTCGTACTCGTTTCCAAGTTGCTGGTATAGGTACCAACTTATACATACCTATTATAAGAGTAAATATCTTTTAATTATCATAATATGTACCTATCCAAATTGAAATATGCCTTTTCTTTTGGTTCTACATGTTTTTTTGCCAAAATGAACTGGAATGCTGGAATCATCACCATACCCTAGGTATACACAAAGTTTAAATCTACAAAAAACAACAAAATTATTAAAAAATAAAAGTAATGCATAATTTAAAAAAAAAACGTCGTCCGTGGTGGTAACCGACAGGTAATTGGCCATCAAGTACAAGGCACAAGTTTGCATTCCACGGCAGAGGCAACGTTCGAAAACAATCCCACGCTCCAATACACATTGATAAACTTAGTGGCGGCGCGGTCCAATTCCCAAATATAGCAGCCTGGATGGTGGACATTGGACAACGATGGCCAGAACTGTACCCTGCCTACAGTAATCGCCTCTACTTCGTGCAGTTTAAATTCAAACTTCGTGCCTGAGATACAGCATGGAGAATTTGATTAATTATGGAATTATACCGCGATTGTTCATAAAAGTAGCTCAATTTGTTCCTTGCTGCTCAAAGTGCCTTTGACATAGTTCGATGTAAAGTAGGTCCAAAAAGTTTGATGGTTCTAAAGAAAGTAGGTAAGACTCCAACAGCATTTAGGTTCGCCATGCCAGATTTGACACGGCTCACACTAAATCTATAAAAAAAACTATCATATAATTCGACACATAGCTACTTCAAACATATACAAATATTCTACAAATTCCATCCCAAAGTGTACCGTTCATATAACTGCAAAGCAAAGCATTTCATAAGGAACAGTCCCATACGAAGAGCAATTAAATCGTTTGCCGGTAGATTTAGGGCGCAACTCGGCGCAATACATTCCCGACCAGCGATACCGGGGACTAATGGCTGGAACACACGTGTGCTTTGTGGACCGTTCCACGTTCTATTTTTAAACACAGACTAGAAGAAGAACGAACACAATGCTATTAACGGATTTCGGAAGAACTGGTTGAGGGAATGCTTTTTTGTTACCGGCGAGGATGCTCGATCACAAGCTATTAAGAGGAAATAAAACAAAACAAAAATCGAATTAAAACGTAACGGGTACTCTGTGGGAAAATATTATCCATTTAATTGAACTCACAGTACAACAGACTATGGAATAAAATATAATTGAAATATCAAGTCACGTACATTTATCTATGTTAAATGCTTCCTAATCAAGTATGACAAACACAGTCATAATATCCTTATGTAATCCAATTAAAATATTCCTATATGTTTTTCCTCTAGGTACATAAAAAAACACAAATGTGTATAACTATATTTACTACAGCAATAATTCGATAAATTGCAATTGAAACTAAATACCTGCCTAATGCCTCCGGCATATAATCCGATATGCATTCAGGTGATACGCTTTAAGCACATAAGTAGATACTTGCATAGCATGATAATTGAAACACTAACGTTAGCTAATATAGAGATGGGAACCTGCACATAGTGCTGAATCGAACAGATACGAGATAATAACTCGATAATTTAAATCGATACAAAGATTAGGTGGAGCTTCTCTTCTCTGTAAGAATCGAATCACTCATTTTTACAAAATAACAGGTAAGATGTCATCTCATCATCATTCTCCCGCCCTTATCCCAATTTATTTGGGGTCGGCGCAACATGTCTTTTTCTTCCATATTTCTCTAATAGTCGTTATCTCGGTAATCACCCCCTTTCTAACCAAATGATACCTAGATGTCATCTATATGTACATATTATAAATTAAAGTCGATTTTCGTGTATGTATGTGTAATCGCGTTGTTCTTCTAAACTCCGCAGTGGATTTTGATGCGGTTTTCGCTATCGTTTAGAGCATTTCTTTCGGAAGGATTATGTGTACAAAACTTTAATATGCATTAAACTAACATAATATGTATTAATAAAGCAATCTCGATGTTTTGTGTGCGATGCCGAGGTGGGTCACTAGTTGCTCAATAAAACGTTTATCAACTGGAAAATTATTTTCCGCTAGAGTATCATATTTGTATTGATAAAATAATATCTACCAACACATAACATACATGTTCATGTTATTGCAATGAATCGTGTTCCTTTACAACATCAATTAATTAAACAACTGATATGTTAAATTGTTGATAATTATCGAATATAAATTACTATCGATATTTACTTTGCGATATGCGGAACGGCACTTATTACTTACCGATATTGAAATTACCATCAATATTCAATTCGATTATTATCGATATAAGTATACTTTTTTATTACTTTATTGAGATTGAAACAGCACGCGCATGCACTAGTGGTCCTACAAACAATATATTGTTGAACTGCAAATAGAATACTTGGACAGACAAAGGCGAGTACTGAGTTTTAATCATTCATTTTCTCTCTCACAATATGCAGGAACGAATTCACACAATCCTCGCAGACTAAAGAGCAAACATTTTTCATTAACAGCGGGCCCGGCTTTCTTTGTAAACGTTTTTCATTCGACGCCGCACACATGTGCAAATCTTAATTACTTTTAATTACCTTTGTACCTACCTTTTGCTAAAGATCTAGGATTTTGTTTTTCTGGATTATAATAAAGACAGTATAAGTACCTAAACGTACAGAGTCAGAGCAGTGCTAGAATTTCTTGCAGTTACTAGAACTTGTTTTGAATAAACATTATCTGTTACTTACTTCAAACGGCATCGCGGAAGACCCAGACGTAGATGGCGGGACGAACTTCTTATATAGCTTAACTCACGTATACAACAATCATAATACACGATCTATAGCTGCTGGTAGATTCAATGTACCCAGAGTCACCAATTACTTTGGTGACAGAACACTAAACAAGAGAATACCATACCTATTGAACAGTCTGCCGGCAGACATAAGGAGCGAAACAAACACAAATATATTTAGACGTAAATTGAAATTATATAATTATTTAGAATTGTTTTCAGTTTTATATAAGTGTAAGTTTAAATAATATTTAGTTTTAAGTACATTTAAGTATGTCTAGAGACTCATCGACCCCATAGTCAAACCACTGCAACGGTTTTGTGGGGCTTAGCTTATAAGTTACTTACCTTTTTGGAATAAAGATAAATAAATTAATTAAAAAAAAAACTTGACGCCTATATGAGGGATTGATCCATATTGGCACAGGATCGAGTTGAGTGGAAAAAGGAAAGGGAGGCCTCCTCCCTGCATTGAGACAATACAGGATGTTTATTATTACTTAGTATTCTATATTTGGATTATTTCCTTTCGCACTAAGAAATCTCAGTCTTTGTAACCTAATTTGAATAAGTACTTACTGCATTTAACGGTGATAAGTAGAAACCAAACATGAAATCGCGAAAAAAAATCAGCTGTTCCCTACATTTATGTTCGTATAACTCGTCAAAATTTAGGGTACAGCTGATTTTTTTTTTGCGATTTCAGGTTTGGTCCCATAGTAAAAGTTGTTCATAATGATGAGTACAATGACCTCTTAAGAGGTTGTTGGTGTTTTTCTAATAACCCTTTTCCAATAACCCTGTGTCTTGAACCTCTTTTAATTTGGAATTACTTAGATGTCGAACTCCTGAACATCCCACACTGCAGTATATAGCAATAGTATTTTTTGTATGGGTATAAAAACATATAATAAGTTACTCATAGATATTAAGAACCTACATTCAATTGGTATTTTTAAAAGGAAGCTAAAAGACTTCCTGATTAAAAAGGCATATTACCTACTCTGTAAAAGAATTCCTTGAAGAAAAATAATTATTTAATACTAAAATGATTGTGATACCTTCTAATTTTAATGTGATATAAATTATAAGAATAGTATAATATAATATAAAATGTATGATTTTAATGATAATTAATATAACATAAACTGATTAACTGTAACAATGAGTCTGTACTTATACTTTTTTAATATTGATAACCATTTAAATTGCAACTAAGTTCTAAGAACCTCCCAATTGTTAACATCTTCATAATTCTGTGCACTTAGTTCGCAATAAAGTATTTGAATCTGATTAATGCATCAAATTCGTCGTAGTTTTAATCAATAACTATTGGTGTTTTATATAAACCCAGTTCAGCGATACAAAACCTGTTTCACCATTAGCATGATTAATATTACATCACATGGCAATGACAGTCGAATCATTGAAACTAATTTGTATTATCGAGTAACGATCTCGTTCGTGTGCACAAACAACATTATGTGAGCTATGATGGATATACCATCCCCGTAGGCAATGTATTATTCATATAAGCGTAATAAATCACGTTTGTAGTACATCCCCGTAGATTTGCTATTATTCCCTTTTCTAAATCTGAAGTCCATTAGAAGGAATGAGTCAAAGAGGGGTCTCCCTATAGATGCGAAGGTGAAACTCTTCGTGACAGGCATATTATGCGATTATTTGCACTTTGACACCCTGTTTCTACGTCCTTAGGAGGTCCTTTGATGTAGCAATAGCAATGGCTTTTCCCCACTTGCGATGTCTTATGGCTGATTTCTAAAATTTACTTAATAATGATGCAAAGACAGATTTGGGTTTATTTATATTAAAGTTAAGTGATGTTTAAACGTCAAAAATGTATAGTTAAACACTCACTAATCACTACCTACTTAACTTTAAGCAACGTTTATGAATAAAGTGGGATAGCTCTGTATAGTAGACCCTCCCACACGGAAGTAGCTATCACAGATAAAATTAGCTTATGTAGGCCCAGTTTGGTAAGCAAAACTATTCGTTTTTGTTTATAGGAACCGAGCATAGTAGAACTCTGCATATTAAATCCAGCTTTTGGTATTTCCACGTCTAAGTCTGGTTGCAAAATTCCTACAAATCCTTAGATAGATAGATAGATAAAACGTTTATTCAGTGCAACAAAAGACACAATACAGGCATTAAAAAAAACATCAAAAAAGGTGAGAAAAAAAAACAAAGATTAAAAAGATAAATTGACCCATAGACACCTCATATTATGACATTTTTATAACAGTCGATCACTACTGGGCGGTGTGTGTCCCATAGTTGCACCAAATGGGAGTCCAGCTCAGCATATGCCAGGTACAATACCTGACGCTGGTATTCTGCTGCATCCCGTTAGTGACACACGGATGTCGAGCAGACACATCTGAGTATCAACAAAATGGTACCTACATAGTGCGGCGCGTATATTATAAAGGTGGTAAATACCCACATCTTAATTGACTTGCTTGCCTTCATCTTCTGCTTATCCGCTTCCATTTTCCCCTGGAAACCGTTCCTATTTTCTACATTAAAAGTAATCACAATGTATCAAACGATATTTCAGTTGGGTTGGAAATCGTTAAGCCATAATAACTTAAATAAATACTTACCTACAGTCATACAACATATAATGACAACAGTGTCATTGACATTGCACATACACATTACGTGGTATTATGATAATAGTATAATGATTATCTGCAATATTATTACAAGTTAACAGAAGGAGCAAGCTGTCAATTCATAGTGCTTATCACCATTTTCAACCACCATACTTACATTAAACATAGTTGCAACTACATGTTACTTAAACTCGACTTAACTCGTCAGGCATATGAGCGTAATTTTCTGCATGTAAGTGCATTCATACAATGTTAGTATGAGAAAATGCTAGATACGAAATCTAATATTCGAATATTATCCTCCATTGCAACACTTAGTTCCTAGCAATGCAAAATAAATGGTGCTTTCTCCATTGTTATTACCAGCCATTTGCCCTGCGGCGGAGTCGCGAGCGCCGCGCAATGAACGGCTATCAACGACTCTTTTGTTATTCTTGTAGGTAATAATAACCAGGTATGTACGAATTACGTGTCTCTACTGTCTCTATTGAAGATAATGATGCATTTATGATGTTAAATTACTTCATAGTTAGCATAGCAAATATGCACAGGCAGATTTTGCAGTTATTATGATATGATTTGGCTGACAAAAACGTCTGAATTGCTGTGGCATGTTTGGTACCTCATCATCATTTTGTTGATAATTTGCTTTTAAGATCTTAGAATAAATAACCCTGCTTCTTGATCTTTAATAGTTTACAATCAAGCTCTTTAAAAAAAACCTTTGTAACGCGTTATAACTAGGAAAGCATTGCCGCAAATTACAAAATAAATGGTTACAGAACTAATCTAATTACATGTAGGTAATTCTGGAAAATCAAACCAACGCCTGCGACGAATCAGATCTCAAGGCGTTTCTCTTCCAATCTACCTAAAATAACAAAGAAACACGTATATTAAATTCAATAAAATTGAAGTTTATACGCTGTGTTCTAAAGTCACGAAACAAATATCGGCTTACCGAATCGTCCCGTGCAGTAGGTACGTGTGAACACAAAACTTTGTACAGAATCGCACGAGGGGAAACAATAAAATTCACGGGTCGCTGGCACTCTTGTTCGGGGGAAGCGCTCGGCTCCCGATCGCGGCGATAAATCTGATAGTAAGCCGACCGATCCCCGACACTTCCGATAGTGCAGTTTCGATCTTGAACAAACGTAACTACACTTGACAATGACCCCTAGCGCTTTGCCTTGCGCTTGCGACTCAAACACGTAGTAAATTGTTTACGCTTTACGCGACAGGGAACAGAACAGTAATAAATAGACGCTTCATAGCTTGCGTTTAGATTCCCTGTGTAGACAACTCCTCTGCAAACATAAATCACGTCCAGATTTGGAAACTATGTTTAGTTCATACTAACATTACCAACTATAAGATGAAACCAGCAGAGAAACAGACACCACGGCTACGACATTTGGGTCACCCGCTAGAAAAAAAAACCGGCCAAGTGCGTGTCGGACCACGCACAATGTAGGGTTCCGTAGTTGGAATGAAAAACGGCAAAAAATCACGTCTGTTGTATGGGAGCCCCCCTTAAATATTTATTTTATTGTTTTTAGTATTCGTTTTTATAGCGGCAACAGAAATACATCATCTGTGAAAATTTCAGCTATCACGGTTCCTGGTGACAGACAGACAGACAGACGGACAGTGGAGTCTTAGTAATAGGGTCCCGTTTTTACCCTGTGAGTACGGAACCCTAAAAATCTCAGGCAGCAAAATCTGTTCATTGGTTTTTTTTTTTTCGTCATTTTACCACGTATGTCGTGTGTTATGTTAATGTATGACGAAGTAAATGTGTTTTATAATGAATCGACGACGTAGACGTACTTATATTTGATATAAGTAGTACAAGTAACAACATATGTTGCCGCTGTTAATACGGGTAGCTGTATTATTATAATTAATGGTACAGACGCCAGCACATCAACCTACTACAATCTGTCAGATTTCTGTAATAGATTTTCAACTTTATCGCTAAAGCATAAGGTTCAATGTTGATTGGGAAAATTTGACAGTTAGGTGTAGGTTGATGTGCTGGCGTCTGTACATGCTGAAATAAGTTTAGCATGAGGTTTTAGTACTCTGGTAGATTTAGCTAAACGATTAACAGAATATTGTTCTCCTGTGTCTTTTAATTAATAAACAGAAGGTGCTACATAAACTGCGCTTTAACTATGTTATAAAATACAGAGCTGGATAAAGTACGCAATTATTAGCACATTTGTTTCAAATATTGCTGAGTTAAAGCTATTTAAAGCTGCATATGCGCCATTACCATCCGAAATTATCCGTATTTATAGGCAAACTGTGGATATTCTGCATTTTCATTTCCCAATACGTTAATGTGTTTCAATTCCCATTTCAGTTTCAGTACAGATTTGTTTGATGGACTGTAATGAAACAAAAAATATCCCACTTAATATCCGTAATGCAAACTCACACGGAAATCATTTGACCTAAATAGATTTTTATAAATGTCAACACTCTCCGTGAACTCTCATCATAATAAAAATGCAGATAAAAAGTGTTCAGTCATCGTCGTTCAGTAAATCGTGGGAGAAAACCAAACAAATATCCTTCGCGCGAAAATGGGTCGCTTTCCAATTGACAACACATGATTAATGGATACCCGAGTTCGCATAAATCACAGGGATGTTTTGGTATCAAATCTGAAGATATTACCGACGTTCTCGTGGTTTCGTAAGCGAGAAACGCTTAACAAACTACATGGGTAGGTACCTCCTAAATACGTTACACGTAGGTACCTAAGTAATTTTGTTTTAATGAGATGTACAGTCAACAAAAGAGATAAGTATGCAGGATCGTCGGATATAGTTGAAGTTTAGTAAGAAACCGATGAATGTTGTCGACTGAAATTTAATTTGATAAATGAGCTGTTTGTTTTCTATTAATAAAATTAAATTTTATTCGAGAACACCCATCGGTTTCTTACTAAACTTCAACTATATCCGACGATCCTGCATACTTATATCTTTTGTTGACTGTACCTATATGAGTAATTGCGGAATCACTTATGTTTTTGTAACATCTTATCTTTTTACAAAATCTGCTGAATTTTGCAACGTTATCTTTACAGTAACTAAGCAACTGGTCCAAAAACTCAAAAAAAAACTTAGACAATAAGTCTTTTATGAAAAATACTAAAAACAAAATAGTGCTGTTGTCCAATTACATTCTCTTTTGTGTAGCTACAGGTTCGCTGTATCCATTGAATTTTCCCCAAATTTTTCCAAGTCCCCTTCTCACTTTGGCAACGTGATATTACAAGAAAACTAGATCCGAACTTTGTCACGAAACTCGTGCCAAAGCCAACAGCTATCGTCACGATATCAAACACATAACAACGTGTCCAGAACCCGAGATACGCAGAGCAAAGGAACATAAAATGAGCACCTCTGTGAGGCGGTCATGTTATTGGATTGATCCGAGTATCCTAGCAACAAAGGTCCAATTACGAGGGGATGGCACGACTACAAGGTCAATCAGTCGACTGACTGCCTGTCCGTTCAGTAATGACTCTACCCGGATTTAGCGTCCTTATATGTACTCTAAAATCTGGGACTATGTTTTCCTTAACATGTACGCACACATGCAAGGGGACACATCCCTTATAAAGAATGGTGAGTAGACTGTAAGAACCAGCTTACGTAACAATTAATCCATCCATTAGGCACTCAAGACAATAACATGAAATTATCGCTTACGTTTAATTTTGCTGAGTGATTTTAACGCATGCTTTCCACTGAAATGTTTGATAAACAGAAATCGCGCACACAAACACACTGACCGTGACTTTGTTCTCAGTAAATGCCTCTACAGGCTATTCACCAATATACAAACGCTTTATGATCATCTCCATCGGTTCTTCGGCACGCTCCATTGTCCATTGTATGTACAAAGAATTCATTCATTTGTGCGAAATGAAGACTGCTGCGATGTGTCGATATATCAAGCTCCTATTGTCTATTTTCTGGGCAAGTGTACAAGCTCCGTTTAACCACAAACGAGCCCCGTTTATCTTCCATCCATCATTGCGTTACACAATGCTTCTGGAAAAAGTTGTCAGTAATTGATGTCCACCGTATTGAGCAAACTAAAGGTAATATTTCAAGTGATTGTACGTGACGAATCGTAGCCACGGTCTCTTTTAATTATGCATGGGATGACGTGATTATGACTATAATTGAATGCGCAACGATTGCGGTTCAAACGGTTTAAGGTTCTCTATTACTTATCACAATTGATAATATCGTAGTTCAGACGACCATTCTCAAGACCAAATAATTATGTAGATAGGAGTATGGACTAAGGTGTGATGTCAATTATTGCGTCAACGGACTGCTGAAATGTATTCGCATAACTTGATAGCATTCATCGTCTGCTTAGCCTTTTCTCAACTATGTTGGGGTCGGCTTTCAGTCTAACCGGGTGCAGCTTATAGCATTATGATTAATAATTATACCTAAATTATGACTGAAAACGACCTTTAGTGCTACGAGATTTAAAAAAAAGTAACAACAACAGCATACACCTCGTTAACACGTAATAAGAGAGCATGTCAAACAAGTATCCGTTATAACATTTTTCACAGAGCAATGTAGTATAATTTTGCTCTGAATAATTTCCCTTCCTACATTTAACCCTGTGACTGCGTTGTACTCAGCGATAACCTAATATTCATAACAGACGGCACCGTGAAGCTAGGAGCACAAGGTCCCGCACCGGGTCAATTACTAATCAACTCAAGGAACGGTCGCTCTCAGACACTAATGATCAATTATACCAATTAACTCTTGACCAAAACATTTTTGTTCAAACCTTTTATAACCAAAGAGCCATTTCGACATAAGCGTGAGGATTAATGTCATTCGTATGTTATTTATTATGAAAATTATAAAATTAATGACGTTGTTGTAATTTTATTGACAAGGTTTTATTACTGAGGTTGGATGGGATACAGCGTAGTAAAAATCATCGTCGAAAAATAGTGAGTTCTAAGTAAATATTCATCTCGCTAATAATTAGATTTAAATTCTGAGTTATCATTGACGCGTTCGCGTACGCGTGAGGAAAACGGCATGTTCTAGAACCAAAAATTAGAAGACATATGACATCTACCAACCCGCTCTGGGCCCGCGTTGTGGATTACGGCTCCATTTCACTGAGAGTAGGCCTGTGTCCCAGCAGTGGGAACTTTATAGGCTGATTATGCGTTTTATTGACGAGTTTACTTTGCCTCAATAGAAGAAAAGTCCAGATCTCATACGTTATGGCAATAGCCATAAAAAAGCAGTTTGTAGCCTGGAAAAGAAGGAACTTTTCACACTGACACCCTCTTACTCGTAATATATTTTTGGATAGATTCCTTGTTTGCGAGGTAACCGCTGCTCGGTGCTCCGAACTTAATCGAGTAAGATGTTCTGCGCGACCATTTACTGTATTTTATTTATGTCTAGTTATATCATCGATGCTTCCTATTACTTTATTATTACATAAATGCGTTACTTGAATAAAAGTTACACGTTGATTTCCTTACAGTTTCCCTTTTACGATAAAACTAATGTTGAGTTAATAAGTAAGTACCTATAGGTAATTGTACATAGGTATGTTTATGTTTACTTGTGGTATGTTAAAGAGACGTTCGTTCTCTACCGGGTTAAAACCGGTTTCAGAATGCGACTCGTAAGTATAGAAAATATCTCAATCTAGCCTTTGTTTGTCATAATTACTTTTATGGAGATTTCTAACCCTGCTGTTGTGTGCATTTTTAACCATTGAATACGAAATAAGCACATTTAAGTATTCTGATGCAGCCATCTAAGTTCTCTCAAACTCATAAAACACACATAAAAAGAAAACTTTAAAAACCGGCAAACGTTCTCTTTTTTAAAAAAAATATATATAATATATTATAACCAACAATGTAAAGCTTAGTACATACTAGTAACAGGAGCGCTGTGGGCCACGTGCGCGATTGTACTCGCCGCTTTCCACGGGCTGCAAAGTCGTGACTCAGTCATTACTTTGCCCCACATAGTACTACACTTAAACTTAGCATTTTACCTCCTTGTCCTTACTTAGTTCCTATTCGCATAACGTGAACAGTAAACGGATGGTAAATGTTCAAAGAAACAAAAAACAGTCTTAATATTAAACCAAGAATATGCTTTCTATTTATTAGGGTCTGCCCATAGATATATGACTGTTTTTTACATTTCTATGGGTCTGCCTCTGTTTCTTCAAATATCAAAATGAACGAGTCCTTGACATTTCAAGTTATCTGTGATTCAACTTAGCTCACAATATTATTGAAAGTTGAAAAAGGGCGAGGTCACATGCGCTCGGCGCGACCTGTCGATGTTACTGTCAACACTATTCTACCTAGCAGTATAGTCATCAGTCAACACATGAATTGCCGGGATACGGTCGAACCAAACCAGTCGTAGTACTCGACAACCTGAGTTCTTTCTGCGTACTTCCAGTCGCCGCACAGTGGGCCCATACTGAAAATTAGTGGACTTAGGCAACAAAGTTCCAATATCGATGCGATTTTTTTTTATATGACGTGTTATGATATTCCTGACAACTTTTATTCTTATAACATTTCTTCTAAAGTTGATAGTTTGTCTTGAAAAAAATTAATTAGATTATTTTGTATGGAGCGAATCACGTTTAATTTTTTTTCTTCAATTGTACTAATATGTTGGGTGTGTGGCGTGAGTATATGATAGCTAGGGTCATTCTCTATCCACGAAAAAAAAAACAGCGCCGGCCATCTGCGGCAGCGCGAGTAATCATTCGGTAAAAAAAAAATGTTATGTAAGATTTTTTTTTGCCATTTAAAATAAATTCAAAGTAATTTTTTTGTGTCATTAGGCTAATTCACCTTCTCTTTATTAAATATATAGTTTTAACAGCGCATAGGTACTTATAACTAATTATTCTGGTAGAAATTTAGTAATTATTGCTATGTTATCGGTAGCACCTGCATTGTGATTGATGACTCATTTGTTATTGCGCTCGGCTAAGCGCATAACTAATGAGTCATCGAAAAATGCTCGTCTCTGATTGGCTGAATAATTTTCACTCACTGATAACAGTGTCCACTACTTGAGTAATTAACACTGTCTATAAATATAAAGACATTCATTAAGTCCATCTAGTTTCGCTCTTGTCGCTTATTTGTGAACACAGTGAAATACTTTTATTTTTATATTTACATTAGAACTATGGCTGGATTTTGTACCAACCTAGATTTTTTTGTGAAATTAAGAAGTGGCGGTGATCTGAAAAATCATATGTTTCTATATGAAAGTATCATTTCTGTCTTGACTACCGAAGTTTCTGAAGAAGACAAGAACCGAATCAAGGAGTTCTGTCGACTTTTTTGTGTAAATTTAAATAAAAAGTGGATAGAGTCAAGTAGAAACCAAAAAACTTTTATGAATCGTGTAAGTAATCGCAAGTGGTTGGAAAAAAACATCAACTGGCCTGTTTGTGACAGTGTTGACCTGAGAAGTGAGATGGGCTTTTCGGACGCAGTCTTATCTGAACCTGTGGATATAGATTCCCATGTTCCTACTCTTGCAGTATGTACTGCGGAAGCGGGAACATCTACAGAAAAGGAGCACAGAAAACCATTCGAAGAGTTAAGTAAGAAGCAAAAAAAAAGACGTTCTACTTCCATAGTAGAAGAAAATTCCGAAGAAGAGTTGCAGACCTGGTACATAACAAAATTGAAAGACAACGGCAAAACGAATCTGGCAAAAGTGATCGAATACCTTTCCAGTAATCCAGATGCCCTATCCGAAGTAGACGAGCGACTATTCAAAAAGCAGAGCTTAAGTACTGTCTCTGAAGATAACTGTTTAGCTCTTTATACATCACTTGCGCTCTCGAAATGGAAGTACTTAGCTCTTCGACAATTTCTGAAAGAAGAAAACTGTGCTGCCTTTCCATCTTATCCAAAGCTTGTAAATGCCAAGAAAAGATGTTACCCACCACAAGAGAGTATGGAGATTACCGAAAAAGGAGCTCAAATTAAATTGCAAGCGCTATTGGACCACACTGTGGAAAGGATTTTACTAGGTATTAGTAATTCTGTTGATAGGTCTCAAAATAAAGAACTCAAGTTGACCTGGAAATGGGGACTTGATGGTTCTTCGTCGCAGAGCAATTATAAACAGAAAACGTCTACAGAGTTCGATGATTCATCAGTAGTCATGATAAGCATCGTCCCTCTTCGGCTAGTGTCTACTAGCCCATCTTCTGGGAATGAAAATATAGTTTGGGAGAACCCCACACCTTGCTCAACTCTGTACTGTCGACCGGTGAAGTTCACTTTCACTTCGGAGACAGCAGATTTTATAATGTCTGAAGAGTCTGAGATGAAAAAACAAATTGATGAACGAATATCTACACAGTGTGGAAATATTATTGTATCACATGAATTGCATATGACCATGAATGATGGAAAAGTGGCCAATATTATTGCTGAAGTACCATCATATGCAACGTGTCCTATTTGCTTGGCAAAACCGAGCGAGATGAATAATTTAGACGCTTTGACTTCCAAACCACTTCGTGAAGAAATTTACAAACAAGGAATTTCTTCGCTGCATATGAAGATTCGGTGTATGGAATATCTTCTCCATATATCTTATAATCTGGATTTTCAACGATGGACTGCTCGAGGCGAACATAAGGCTTTGAAACAAGCTAAAAAAAATACCACGCAACAAGAGTTTCGTGAGCAAACTGGAATGCTGATTGATATAGTCAAACAGGTATGTATTTAATTTTGGCTCTTTTTATGTTGTTTGTGTATTATATCTCTATGTATTGTATATTACAGTATTGTTTTCCCATTTTAGGGTTTTGGAACTACAAATGACGGGAATACTGCGAGGCGCTTTTTCCAAGATTACAAAAGATCATCCAGAATAACGGGAATTGACGAAAATCTGATTTTCAGATTTTCCGTTATTCTACAAGCCATATCATCAGGCAAAAACATTGACTGTGAAAAATTTAGAAGATACTGCAGAGAAACAGCTGATGTGTACGTGCAACACTATTCGTGGTACTACATGCCAGTTAGTGTACATAAACTTCTAATGCACGGTGCAGACATCTGTAACCACTTTGGTGTTTTGCCAATCGGTAAGTAAAAAATAAATATAGTTTGATGTATTATTTGACTCAATTGCGTTTTGAAATTAAAATGTATGTACTTATTCGTTTTAGGTATCTTATCTGAAGAAGCTTCGGAAGCCCGTAATAAGGACTTCAGAAACGTCAGGGAGTGGCACACTCGGAAAACGGGGAGAATAGCAACAAACGAAGACATCCTCCATGGACTTCTAATAAGCTCTGATCCCCACATATCCTACATAAGGCCTAAAATATTGAAACAGGGTCATAATGAGTTGTTGCCTGAAGCAATTCAGTTGTTACAGACTACTGAGCCTCCCTGTGACAGTGAGATTATGGAGGAAGAAGAATGCCTCATAGCAGAGTCCGAAAATTTGCCGGACCCACTAGCACTTCTGGAACAAGAAATAATGTGATCCGGCTCTAGATTATCCTCACAAAAGCCCATCAGGGCTAGGTATATGACAAACAGCCCTTTTCAGGGCTACAATTACTTCACAGTTTCATACGCTTGATTATGTAGATAATTATCAACGACTTGCCCGTACAAATTTAAATTATTTCACCTATCATTAACAAAATTAGTATAACCTGAAACTTATTACGATATTTATTCAACAATAGATAACGTGCAGTTAAAAAAATAACACAGCCAATCAGAGACAAGCATTTTTCGACGACTCATTAGTTATACGCTTAGACGAGCGCAATAACAAATGAGTCATCAATCACAATGCAGGTGCTACCGATAACATAGCAATAATTACTAAATTTCTACCAGAATAATTAGTTATAAGTACCTATGCGCTGTTAAAACTATATATTTAATAAAGAAAAGGTGAATTAGCCTAATGACACAAAAAAATTACTTTGAATTTATTTTAAATGGCAAAAAAAAATCTTACAAAACATTTTTTTTTACCGAATGATTACTCGCGCTGCCGCAGATGGCCGGCGCTGTTTTTTTTTTCGTGGATAGAGAATGACCCTAGCTATCATATACTCACGCCACACACCCAACATATTAGTACAATTGAAGAAAAAAAATTAAACGTGATTCGCTCCATACAAAATAATCTAATTGATTTTTTTCAAGACAAACTATCAACTTTAGAAGAAATGTTATAAGAATAAAAGTTGTCAGGAATATCATAACACGTCATATAAAAAAAAATCGCATCGATATTGGAACTTTGTTGCCTAAGTCCACTAATTTTCAGTATGGGCCCACTGTGGGCGTCACGCGCGCCAGTCACCGCTGAGACGTCCATTCGTACGAGCGTACGGCGCGCGCGCACTTTATAAGCACCGAATTCGAATTTCTAATCGTGACGCAAAAGAGTGTTGTGACTTGTGCCAATTCGTGACAGTGTATCGATACCATCTGTGTTACCAATACAGAATTAGCAAAATTATAATGACGTGAAGTGACATAATATGTGATTGTTCAATACTGGTATGGAAGACGTTTACATTTTTATGGTAAGGAATTATGTTTTTTATTATTATGTGTTATTATAGGTTCGTTGACTTTGTTAGTGATATTATTATATTCGCAATAAATTTTTCTTTGTAATAAATTATGCACTGCATTGATTTATCCGGAGCTTAATAAACAAATTAGGTTTTAATTATGGTACCTAATTAAAATTTGGTTTAGCATTCATTATTATCGCTTCACGCTTCATGACAAATACATACCTATAACAGTGAATACCATTTAAACAAAATTAATATTTAAATAATTTCATAATAAAATAATATAACCCCAAGGGTGCCTAACAAAAGTACAAACTGAATAATGAATTATAACCCCAGGGGTGCCTAACAAAATTACAAACTGAATAATGAATTATACTACCTAGGTAATTAATTATGTCGCAAACAAAAACCTTCTAACATTTAGTACTCTTGAAGCTAATTACAATCCAGTACTTCTTGATGCCCATTACATTTCCAAGTAATTAAAAATTGCACATATCAAGCCACGCTTCTCTAGTTTCATAATTGTTTAATAAAACAACAAGCGATATTGAAACTGGAATAAGTAGACTGAATCAGCATAAAGGCGTAACCGCGTACCTAACATCGAGAGTCGTCTCACCTCTCGCACATAGCAGCTATTGCCATATGGACTCGATGCATATTAATGTGAACCGCATAACAACACCTTACCTCCAACAATGTGGTTACGACACTTCCTGGTACGAACCACAGCCGGAGCAGCAGGAAACAACACGACAAACCAAGCCAGCGGAATTAATTTCTAGCCAAAAACACCTAAACGTGACTTCAAAAGGAATCCCTTGAATACGTAATTAAATTTTGCTTGGACCGCAAATAATTCAACCACTATTTACATCTAAGTGAAAAATAAAACATGCTTAGTCACTTTGATATCAAGACACAGAATGAATTACGAAGTAATGTCGCAGAAAACAACTTCTCGATCAAACAAGGACACATATGTTTCCAGACGATCATGACGCTGTAGTCATACTTGATATTGTTTAAATTCCGTCATCAATATTCATTTTACGCCATGGCCTTGCCGATTCAATATTCCCATACATTTGACAGTTGCAAAAGTAGTCTTAATTGAAGCAATCTTACAACCTACGCAATAAAAAAAATTGATAATGTCTTCGTACGTAAAGTGGACGTATGAGTACACAAAGTTTCGACGGAACTTCGGCAGGCAGCCTCTCTTTCAGATGGCACCAGCTCGTATGCTGGACTCTATCAACCCTAACAAAGATGACCAAAAGCAATACATACTTCGGAATCCCGTGCATCGTGAGGTACAAGCTACATACTCAGCTTCTGAACATGAAACCAACACGGCACAATTAAAAACCCACGATCAAAATGTAAATCATACTGAAGGTGGCTGGCCGCGAGAGGTTAACCCTAACAACGAAGATCACGTACAACGACATCGCCGCAGAATTATGCACGAAGATAATTATATACAATCTGTACAAAATCTGTCAACATCGTTGTTTCACTATGCAAACCAAAACAATGCCACTGAAATATATCAAACATATTATGCTGGCATGGCTGAACAGGAACCTGTAGAAAAGTATGGAATCCGAGTCGCTAACGTGTTTCGCGACGAAAGTCAGAGACCAATAACATGTGTCAAATGGACAAACGAAAATCATTCTAAGCTGGCAGTTGCTTACTGCTACAAAACATGCATGCCAGAGCCGGAATTAAACAAAATAAACGATTGTTATTTATGGGATGTACATAGGCAAACAAAACCAGTGTACAAACTACGACCGGAATACCCTTGTTGGCAACTAGCATGTTCTCCTTCAACCCCTGAATTGTTGATATGCGGTCTTGAAAAAGGTATTGCTAATGTATTCGATGTCCGTGTAGGCAAAAAAGCTGTGTCATCTAGTTCTGTCTTCTATTCACATCGAGAAGGAATAACATCAATACTTTACACTCATTCTCGTACACACTCTGAATTCTTTACTGGATCTTCTGATGGACAGTGTCTGTGGTGGGATTTACGTAAGCTCTCATATCCCTTAGATCAATTGCCAATGTCAGTCAGGCTTTCACCATCAGAACAACCAAATCTAAGTAATGCAGAAGGTGTAAGTACATTAGAATTTGATAACGGCTTGCCCACAAAGTTTCTCTGTGGAACAGAGACTGGTTTAGTCATTAACGCAAATCGCATGGGAAGAAGCCATTCTGATATTTTAGTATCATACTGGAATGCACATGATGGATTAGTACAAGCAGTACAAAGAAGTCCTTGTACTTTTAGAGTGTTTCTTACGTGTGGAGACTATACAGTTAAAGTGTGGAGCGAGGAAGTTCGTACGGAACCCATCATCGTCACGAGACCATATAAGAATCCTGTATCCGATGCCGCTTGGGCTCCGTTGAGATTCTCCTCCTATATGTCGGTATGTGCAGGCGGAATGTTTTATTACTGGGACTTACTGCGTAAATATAAAGAACCTGTTGTAACCCTACAAGTATCTAAGTATGGACTTACAAGAATGACTCCTCATCCAGAGGGTGAATCAGTTGCAGTTGGGGACTGCAAAGGAGCGTTATATCTTATGCATTTATCAGAAAATATGGCGATACCGTCAAACCGAGATAAATTACTGATGAGCCAAATTTACGAACGCGAGACCAGGCGAGAACATATCTTGGATAGTCGTTTAAAAGAAATCCGACTAAAAGCACGAGTTGAGGAAGAAGCTGCTGCTGCTCATGAAGTACCTGATGAGGAAACTGAAGACGAAGAATTAGAACATGCAGCGGAAGAAACATATTTTCAAATTGTTCAGGAAGAAATGGAAAAAATGGAAATTATCCCAGAACAAACTGAATAACAAATCCTCCGGCATATATAATTTTTGGTAAAGGATATTCGTTGTTATTTTCCATATTTTTAATTTGTAATTTACGAAGCCGGGTTTATTTAATCATCCTAACAATTCTTCTTTCTAAGACGGTATGAGTTCCTTCAAAGACTTATAGACACTGCCGAGGTTACTACTGTTATATTAAAACGTCCGACTACCGTTAGATGATAATCAACAGTTATAATTTATAATATAGCTAAAATTATAATAAATCTATAATCTTAATCTTCAACTGTTTTTCCATAGAGTTGTTAAATTCTATCTTGTGATCTTATTATCTGTTTATAATCAAACCACACCTGGCTTAAGAATCCATGAGGAAAATGAATCGTTACCGATAAGGTTTGTTGAATGTTTGTAAAATGTCACAACCTTTGTGAAATAACTGATTCACGTGTTATTGTAGTGACTCGAAGGCTTACTTGCAGCAATAGCCATAACAATACATATAAACCTTCTAGAATTGTTGACCATCTGCCAAAGTTCTATAGTTTAAATCACTCAACTTCCATTCGACACTACCTAATTTTTTTGCAGTTTTCTGCTCGGTCTTCCTTTTTTCTTCTTGACTCTTCTTTCCCTCAGTAGTGGTTATTCAAGCTTCCTCTTCTTTCTCTGCATTCTTTTATTTGAGTTCAAACATTATGAGCTAAATAATTTTCTAAATCACCCGGAAAACAGTTTTCGATATCTTTTTGTCCATGTCATGAGTAATAAGCAACAGCAAGTAACAAGTTTACAGAGCGACCTTCCCGGATGTTTGGTACAGTCAAGAAGCCCGCATGTCTCCTAACAGATCCGGCGACTAGGCAGCAAGGGCCATGACCGCCGATTTATACAAAACGACAATTCTAACGTGAACCGCCACATTTCAATAGAGATGTCCCTTTGTAAACATATCTGATGAATTAATAAGAGAGGCGGGGGAGGTCTTATTAGAGTGGTGGCGTAAATTACTCGAGACTCGTGAGTTGCGTGAATACAAAAGTGCGTCACCGGCAACTTTCACCGCGGCGAGGTACTCACTACTCCAGCACAGTCGTCGGCGCACGCACCGTGTATGCAGTAGCCTCGATTCCATTCAACGTGCTTATTTACTTTTAACATTTACGTGTTCATGTTAAAATATGTGTAGGCTAACAAAGAGGCTATAACTAATTTTAAACGATCTTACTAACAATCTCGCATGCGATTAGGGAGAGAGCTTTTCACTCAGAAACTTTCAAGCACATAATTTAATTAAGAACTCCGGACACTTGATATCCTAATAGTGATAAAGCAAAATTACATTCTCCATTTAGCAAACCTGTTTCATAAAGCATATCATAATAAAATGCTAATGAGTAATTAGTTAATCAGAGCAATGAATTACGTAAGAACGTATGAACTTTTAACGTTTAGCTAATCTAAAGCTCGCAGCCAAGACTTATGAGGAATATGTTCATAAAGTACTTCCACCAATGTAGGTTAATGTCTGCTACTCCAGATGTAGTACCTACTAATAGTTAACTACATTATATACACTAGTATAATTTATATATAGGTATACTACCTATAAATTATACCTGTGTCTGTGTGTATAATAAATAATAACAAGCATAGATACTATTAATGTAAAGTTGTAAACTATGCTACCGGTAGTTTAGCTGTATTGAAGTTATTGAATCGATAATGATTAGTTTGTTTCGTTTGTGCGAATTATTTCAACAAAAAAACTAAGATAAAACATAATTTAATATACCTGATATAATCAAATGGATACGAAAAGTAGGTAAAAGCTTTTGATGAATGTATTCGGGCTAAAACTGTTTGACATAGAAAATATATAGCTTATTAAAAAGTTCCAGAAACTATATATTATCTAAGTATAGGTACTCTTTATAAGATAATAGACAGTAACAACGTATTAGTATTACCCACTATTCAGTAACTGGGTTGTGGAGGTCAGATAGGCAGTCGCTCTATGTAAAATACTGGTATTCAGCTGCATCCGGTTAGACTGGAAGCCGACCCCAACATAGTTGGGAAATGGCTAGGCAGATGATGATGAGACAGTAACAACAACATAACACGTAGTTTCTCTTCATATCAGCAACAAATAGGACCTATTCCAGCATACATAAAGTACTAATAAGCTAGCACGGAGGTAACAGCTGGCCGTGCCTAGTACCTACTGTACCTACTAACGCCTAGTATGCTGTATAAGCCAAGTCGTGCTCATAACCATTAGTAGCACCTAGTGTTTCATAACCTTAGCTTAGTCAGACGTGATTATTAGATACGACCGAGTGTACGTAAATACATTGGTAACACGCAAATGAAGCAGATAATATTGATAAATTTACTTTTCTTAAAGCTTCAATTTGTTTCGTGGTTTTATAAAGTTCAGGACGAAGCGGGGTTGTTTCCAGATTATTAGGTTGTTATAAGACTACTGTACTGTTACGCGCCATAATTAATGCCTGACATTAGCTACCACTAGCGCCATCTAGTATCGAGTAGCAGAACTAGTAGATCGAGATGCTTCCAGAACTTTCGATACTAGAACATTCTAGAACTATCGACATCGGGTCGATCGGGGCCGGTATGTACTCGAACATTCTAGATGTTTCTACAGTAGAATGTTCTGGAACTATCTGAGGCCCTATATAAGGCCGGCACGGGCCGCGACCGAGTCAGTATTGGTTCTGCGATACAAGCGATAACATTCAAAGCGATCTTCAAGTGCGACTTAAGAGTGATCAGTAGTGCGATTGTGTATTATAATTAGTGTGTTTGTGTTTTATTGGTGTTATTTAATTAAAGTGTTTATTTTTGGTTATTAAATCGGCAGTTTTTATTGTCACGAACCCCAAGCTCGTAACAATTGGTGTCAGAAGCAAGGATTAAAATCATGCCGATTTTACCCAAAGACGACACGGAGGGTATCCGTACCCGGAGTCAACGCCAACAGGAGACGGACCAGAGACGTTTTGGTGGAGCTATGCCACAGAGCTCGGATGGCCAGCTACCGACCACGGAGGCCGGCCCGTCCGTAGCAGCTCCAGCATCAGTAGCACCAGACTTGGCTGCTCTGATGATGATGCTGCAGGAGCAGGCCCGCCGACAGGAGGAACAGGCTCGTCGGCTGGAAGAACAGCTCCAGCGGGACAAGGAGGAACAGGCCCGCCGTCAGGAGGAACAGGCTCGTCGGCTGGAAGAACAGCTCCAGCGCGATAAGGAGGAACAAGCCCGTCGACAGGAGGAGCAGGCGCGTCGCCAGGAAGAGCAGATGCTCCTTATGAAGGACCTTCATGCTACCATCGGGAAAGACATGAAGGAGGTGAAGGATAAGGTTGCTCAACATGACAACCGCCTGTCCGAAGCTGAAACCCGAATCGACCAAGTGAATAATCGGGTTGACAACGTGATGGCTGACGTGAAGAAAACCGTGATGGCTGACGTGAAGAAAACGCTGGATTACCTTAAACTTGAGGATGGAATCGCAGCTCCCGTAGCTACAACACCTTCGCTACGTGGATTCAAAGTGCCACCGTTCGACGGAACTTCTTCCTGGTCGGCCTATAAAATCCAATTTGAGGCTGTCATGAAGGCGAACGGGTGGAATAAAAGCCAGGCCATGACTGCCCTCACCCTAGGCCTGCGTGACCAGGCCTTAACTGTCCTGGAAGCTCTCGGTAAGGAAGTGACTTACGAGCAGCTCCTCGAGGCATTGGAGGCTCGGTATGGCGACGCTCACCTGGAACACGTGTTTCGAGCGCAGCTAAAGGATCGCGTGCAACGCAGTAATGAAAACCTGCAGCAGTGGGCCCTTGAAGTGGAGAAGCTGGTTCGGAAAGCATACCAGTCTGTACCTGCGCTTATTCATGGGAACCTGGTGCAGGTATTCATCGATGGCATCCGCGACCTTGAAGTTAGAGCTGCTGTGAGGCTCGGTCACCACGGGACGCTTAAGGACGCCTTGGCCCATGCACTCGAGGTGGAAGCTGTGCGGCAGGATCATCGTTCCCATCGCGTCAGGGAGGTTGCAGCGGCTACAGTTCGCGACCGCTATAAAGGATACAGCCCTAGGTGCTACGGCTGTGGGGAAAGGGGCCACCTTAGACCCAGTTGCCCTAAGCGAACTGCAGAAAGAGAAGATGGCTGGTATCCAAAGGTTAGTGCGGCTAACAGCACCGCCCAGCAGCAGCAGGGAAAACGAGTAATAGCCAGGACTGTGGGGCGAGTGCTGGCTGATGTTCAAAGAGCCCCGAGGATTTCGATCACACAAACCCATGACGGGAAATCTCGTGGCAACGCAGATGCATCGTCAAGAAGACCTTGTCCTGAAGACTGCAAGCATTATTCTAGGCACCAGGATAAGGAAGTGGTACCTGTGAGGATGCTCAAGACAGACCTCAGCAACGAGTGGAAGGATCGCCTACAACGTGCACAACAGGAAGATTCGGACATCAAGCCGATTCTGGAGTGGATGAAGGCCAGAGCTCCTAAACCCAGGTGGAGCGACGTCTCAGCGATGAGTTCGATCACAAAAAGCTATTGGGCCCAATGGGACAGCTTGCTGATTCAGGATGGAGTCCTGTGCCGTAAATGGGAAAATGCTCGGGGGGACAGCTGTCATTTGCAAATGGTTGTCCCTAAAGCTCAAGTACCGGATGTTCTACAGCTGTACCATAATGGTTGTTCAGGAGGTCACCTGGGAGTAAAACGGACTCTACTGAAGGTACGTGAACGGTTTTACTGGGTCCACTGTCGGGACGATGTCGAGGACTGGTGTCGCAAATGCACAAGTTGTGCAGCTGTAAAGGGACCTCAGACTCGTAGTAGAGGTGCATTGAAATTGTACAATGTTGGTGCACCATGGGAGAGGATAGCCCTTGACGTTGCGGGGCCGTTTCCGGTAAGTGAAAGTGGTAATAAGTATTTCATGGTTGTAATGGATTACTTCACTAAGTGGCCGGAAGTGTTCGCCATTCCAAACCAGGAAGCGTCAACAGTTGCAGATAAACTGGTTCATGAAGTCTTCTGCCGTTTTGGAGTACCCTTGGAGATTCACAGCGATCAGGGAAGGAATTTTGAGTCCCAAATATTCCAGGAAACTTGCCGAGTCATGGGTACTCATAAAACGAGAACAACTTCTTACCACCCACAATCGGATGGAATGGTGGAACGATTTAATCAGACATTGGAGAGATACCTGGCAAAAGTTGTGGAAAATCGGCAACGAGATTGGGACAAGCACATACAACCGTTTTTGTTGTCATATAGAAGTGCTGTTCACGAAAGTACATCGGTGACGCCAGCTTTCGCAAACTTTGGAAGGGAATTAAGGCTGCCTGCAGACCTGATCACCGGAATACCACCTGATGCCCCACGCAGTATAACCGATTATGCGAATGACTTGCGGAACAAAATGAATGACATTTATGAGCACGTCAGACAATCAAGCCAGCAAATGTCTGAAAAGATGAAAACCCGTTATGACCGAAAAATTAACAATAAAGGGTTCGACGAAGATTCACTAGTGTGGTTGCACAATCCAGTCCGCAGCAAAGGGAAATCTCCTAAGCTTCAAGCTAAATGGGACGGGCCGTACCGGATTGTGACAAAGATCAACGACGTAACCTACCGGATACAGAAAGGTGCAAGAGGTACTCCTAAGATCGTCCATGTGGATCGACTGGCGCGTTATTACGGGGCCGATAATGCTCGGGACGAGCATGTCTTAGGAGGGGGCAGTGTTACGCGCCATAATTAATGCCTGACATTAGCTACCACTAGCGCCATCTAGTATCGAGTAGCAGAACTAGTAGATCGAGATGCTTCCAGAACTTTCGATACTAGAACATTCTAGAACTATCGACATCGGGTCGATCGGGGCCGGTATGTACTCGAACATTCTAGATGTTTCTACAGTAGAATGTTCTGGAACTATCTGAGGCCCTATATAAGGCCGGCACGGGCCGCGACCGAGTCAGTATTGGTTCTGCGATACAAGCGATAACATTCAAAGCGATCTTCAAGTGCGACTTAAGAGTGATCAGTAGTGCGATTGTGTATTATAATTAGTGTGTTTGTGTTTTATTGGTGTTATTTAATTAAAGTGTTTATTTTTGGTTACTAAATCGGCAGTTTTTATTGTCACGAACCCCAAGCTCGTAACAGTACTATAGGAAAGAATACCTTTCCGAGTTTTTCCTATATCGGTACGCACGACGGCATATCAAGCTATACATTTCCAGTATAAGCTGACTTCTCACTGTACGAAAAGCATACCTATACAATGTGTACGTGTGTACTTAAAAATTAAGGTTGTCTGCGACTCCTTTGTTTGTGCTAAACCCCGAAGCACAGATTACTGAATAGTTACCCAAAGTAAGTACCCTCTCTTTCTAAGTTTTCTGTACTCTACCACTCCTTTGACATGGGGGCTCCATTTCAGAAAACCTGTTAAAGTTAATCGGTTGTCAAATGTCATGTCAAACAATTGACTGTTGTTTCCGACAACCAATCATACAGCTAACGTAAGATTTGCCATTAGATTAACAGCAAACTTAATCGACCTTGTCAAAACTGGGTATTAGTCTCATGTTTTCCTAAAGTATTGACTATAAAGATACTTAAAAAACCTGGCCAACGCGATCCTAATCGGCACCCACTGCGATGAACTTATTATTTTTGGATCAGATAATACAACTGAACCATATGGTCACACGCATAAAAGAATATCTAGACTTATTTTGGGATTTATGATGCCAATAACCTACACGTGTGGTCCTTCTTTATTTCGATGGCAGTTCACTTACTCGACGTCAGTTCATTTACTTACACGCACACTGCTGTACAGGGTGACAAGGACATCGAAGCACAACCGTATATTTAACCATGATTTCAGCACATGATTCTAGACCCCCTAGTGTAGAAATTTTTCATCGGTTATCAAAATAACAACTTCGCTGTTTCATAGAAATACTCTACGTGGTCAATATTAATGGAAAAGCTATTTTGTTAACCTTTTAAGCGCTTGGCTAAATGTCAATTGCCGTGCCCCTAGCGCGCGGCTTCAAATCGATAAAATAGTACCTACAATAAATAAAGAGGAGAAATCCTTGTATCGATCAAAAATAGTCAAAAAGTTTTTATCTATATTTAATAATGGTTTTAGTTGTACCACGCAGTTAACAGGACGAAAATAGAACGAAAATATCATGCTTTTCTCTGTCGCAGAAATACGACACGAGCGGTAGGGGCACGCAAATACATATGTGTCGCATAAATGCGACACAAGCGGTCAAAAGGTTAAATAACCTACGAAAAATTTCAACACATGGGGGTTCAGAATCATGTACGGAATCCGTGGTAATAGGTTGCGCGTCGATGTCCTTTCCACCTTGTATACCTATATTGTATGAGCAGTTAGTTCTACACGCAAGCAAGAAAACTATACGAAAGGCTGGCAGTGGCACGCAATCGTGACTTACCTATTTCTTTCATTGTGTTTCATCAATTCTTTAACCTTCCATCACTTTACCTGAAATAGTGCTAACCCTGAAAATATGTCTTACACTTGGACGAGGCGAATTGCTGTTTTTACAGAAAAATAAAATGGATTCCCAGACAATGAAATTAAGATTATTTATTTGATGTGATATGTCTTATTTAAACGTGCTGGACATATTATGCTTCTCTTTTGTAATAATTACACTTACACACAGGCATAAACATCTAGTATTCCCTCTCGTTTGGCTGTCTTCTTTCGCTCTATAGTCAATTTGACTTCACTTTCCGTTTGAGTAGTACCTACGTACAATCTAAACCGCAGCTATTTATTACCCAAGCCTTATCAAACATTCAGACATATTGATCTGGGCAATCAAATTAGAAAGCTGTTGATTTATGACGAACGGAATATACTTATATATATATCGATAGAAAGACTTCATCGAGTTGACTCGCAAGTAACAGACATAATCTTGCGTCTTAATCCGCGTCTGTCTATTCGAGAGCTCCAATCTCTAAAAATGCTGTACAGATTTTGTTCAAGTTTCGCCGATAGATACAGACACCTTAAAGATTGAGACATCGTCTTCACATTTAATGTATACAAAATATTGTAAAACATTAAAAAAAAGTAACTGTAGAGTTTCTTGTCCATTCTTCTCCATACAAAAGTACCTTTTAGAATACCACCTAGAATCAATTCTGTTTTTTTCTTGTAAATTTTGGCGGTCCAAAAGTATATTTTAATGGCCTGCTTAAAAATAAATGATTCGACTTTGACTTTGATAGACGTAAGTAGGTACATGCAGAAGGAAAATACGTGTAATTAAGTACTGAGCCAAGGCCAAAAATCTAGGCTAAAAAGGAAATAACCTAAGTACTAATTTTGTAGACAAACAAACAAGTGAATAAGCATACAGCACATAAATATTGAAAACACGTGGCGTGTGGGAGGAGTCTTGATCTGTGGCGGTTATCGAATGCCAATGTCAACTGATTTGCAAACTCGTCGTACTGTTACACCGAGAGGACAGACGGACGGACGGACGAGACCGTCTGACCCACATCCCACAAGACCAAACAATACAATTAAGGCACTGATTTTTTTGTTAAACAGGACATTGGCCGGCAGTAATAATACTCCATGACTCACCAGTCACCGACCAACGCATCGTTATAAGGATTTCATTATTATTATGGACATTTAAAAGAAGATTCGTACAAGGAATAAAAGCGAGCTTTTATCGTCTGATGTGCAGTTGCAAAAAGTGAACGCCCTCATTACAGCCGTGATGGACATAAATTATATTGATAAAAAATAATAAAGCAGTATATTGTCGACATGATAATTGTTCCATTTGTAGGTATAGCGTTAGATACCGTATATAATTTACTGTTTTTTTGATTGACGGTGAAGAATTATGTCTGTTTATATGGGTATTAAAAGCAAAGCAAGTACCTATTATTGCTACCTATATTCTGTGGAGGCTTGTAAATAACTTGTCGTGAATTACCTCATTTTTTTTTCTGTATGTTTAGCAGTAAAATAAATAAATAAAATATCTTGTTAAAGTTAAGACATGGTAACATTTCAGAGGTAAATTGCAGAGTTATTTACAAAACAAATAGCGTAGAGTCATCTCAAAATTTCTCAAGTATTTATTATAGTAATTAGTATGTATGTGTACTTATATAACTTATTTATGTATTTGTGTACCTAGTTTTATAATAGTTTTCTTTTTATCCTTGTTCCTCTCAACCAAAGCACCTGCCATCTAATCTCTTCACCGCCCTTGGTTGACTGGTAGAGAATGCCTAAGACATTAAGTCCGCCTTTTTGTGCGAAAAGTTTAAATAAATAAATATTTCCACATGGCACCAATGGGTTATTTGATACCAGCTTCTGTCCACGATTTCGCCCGCGTTGTAGTTAAAACATCCCCTATCGCACTCGGCATTAGTGTAGCTTTCTGCCAGTGAAATAATTTTCGAAATCGGATCAGAGATTACCTCCTACATCCGAACTTACAAATTTTACCTCTCTATAATGTTAGTGTAGATACCCAGAAGTATTTTTAATTTTCAGTAGCGTTAACTTGTTTGGCAAGTTAAGTGTGGCAGTGTGTCATTCAGCGTCAAAACAACACTACGTTCCCATTTTTATAAACAGGACAATGAAGTATTGATCGGAATTAATAACTGACATTGTTACTGGTTTCATATCAAATAATATATACATATTTGATTGATATAAGTAGCCTTTGTCATCAATAATGATAACAGGAAACAGCCAATGTCATTTGCCATATCTGTACCCTGTAAAAAAAAGAGATTACTGACAAAGAAGCTTCTGCAATTTAAGAACGTGTCGTAAAAATATGAGAGATATCTAAAACCGGTTAGGCGTAATGATCACTCTCATGCTATAGATGTAGTCATTGCGAACATTACATATTTAATACATCATAGTGAAAGTTAATGGTTTTGCGTGTACGGAATCTATGCAGTGCGTTACTCGAATTAAACGTAAGCCACGCATTAAGAGGAAACGCGGGTGGTCGTTTCTCCATAGAAACGCTCTCGCCTGTTTTCTTTCTGTTTGATGACCATAAAGCAATGTTTTTTTTACAGAATAATAAATATTAATTACTTTTATGTCCCTATGTTTTCCTTTTTGATGATACATTATTTTTATAAGCACTAGAACCCTCAAAAAATTTCGATTTAAACCGCTATCAGCAGAGGCCTAGTGTACAAATTTGACAACTATTAATGAAAAACATAGGGGGATACAGTATATATCCTTTTTATTCCGTTTATGAAATATATTTTAAATTGGTCCAATATTGGAGAAGAAAATAGGCGAGAGCCAAACCTCGAATGAAGACTTTTTACTTAGGATTTTTCAAGTCTCTCCGACCGCATTTCCTCTTAAGAACATTACTTTTATTGCCATTAAGATTTTAAAGTTACGTTAGTTACTGACTTCCTCGTTGGTCTACTGGTCGCAAGTGCTACTGCTGAGCATGAGGTTTTGGGTTCGATTCCCAGGTTGGGTAAAGTGTTACTGGGTTTTTCTATCTGGAATTTTTCAGTAGTAGCTCGGAATCTGGATTTGCGCCCGGCTGATGGCAATAGGCTCGCCCCCTATTAGATGGCGAAATGTGCGTGTACATATACCTCTACCTTAGAACCTTTCAGGGATTACAGGCGTGATTTTATATTATCTTCAGTAAGTAAATGTATTTTATTTCTTTCTATCTTATGTTATGTGGTGAAAATTAATGGTTTTACGTGTACGGAATCTATTCGGTGAGTTACGAACTTTATTTCTTTTATGGCCATAAAATATTTTAAAGTTACGTTTACGACTTAACTGTTTTATTTTATGTTTGTTTTTAACTTTACGAGTGATGTCACAACAAAGAAACGAAATCTGTGGTTTTGTATTTCTCATAAAGGCAGAATATTTAAATTCGTGTGGCATTACTCGTTTCTCACAAAAGTGATGTCATGAAAACAGTTATAGTGAAGTTTATATGCTGGTCTTAAAGCTTCTTGGTACTTTATCATTACCTACCATGAAATGCACCTACGGTTATTAATAACTATTACTTCCAAACAACTTTATTTAAAGTTAACCTGAACTTTTATAAAGTATCGCTTCAGGTTGCTATTATAAATAAATACATATCTAAATTAATTTTCGGGTTTCCATATGTTGTTCTCTTAAGAATAGAGTAAGGAAAATATCATCAAATTTATCAGGCTATATTTTATTATTCTTATTTTATTGAAAACTAGCTTTTGCCCGCGGCATAGATGTCGGAAAATACCCCACGGGAACGCACTACGGGGATTAAAAGTACCCTATATATTAATCCAGATTATAAACTATCTGTGTGCCAAATTTTATCCCGATCTGTTCAGCAGTTTTTGCGCCAATCCGGAACATACATCTCGAAAAACGATAAACAGACAAAAATTCTTCGTTACTATTTTATTATGTGTGTAGATGACTTCCTCGTATCGAAGAGTTTTCTCTTCCTCCATAACCACTGTCTCCAGTCGTTTTTTGGCTATGTCACATTTCCCATTACCTTGTGAGCACTTACGGAAAGTACCGGATACAGCCTACTAATTAGTAACTAAGTAACCATGGCAGCCCACAACACACAACAACAAGACAAGACAGACCCGCTTGTCATTCCGTGAAAGTCGTGAGCGCTGACTTGAGAAAATGTTAATAAAGTTGCACGTAGGCGTCGATGTAGCAACGCCTTACTACTTATGGCACATAATTATTAGCTATGAATTTCACACATTACTGCGATCGACTCGTTAGTATCTAGTGGTAACAAGTATCAAGAACTGCTGCTGCACTTTCGTTACTTCTATCTAAGCTTTTAGCGATGTGTAAAGTTCTCTAGCTGTTAGGTATATTAAATTCACTTAAGTATAGGTTCTGATGTATGAACAATGTACACAAAATCCTGCAAGGGTCTCATTAAGGTACACAGCATCAATATATCGTTTCCTCTGTAGATATCATCATATCATCCTATTCATCACCATCATCTAAGCAGAACGACGTCCTCAGGTGGGCATAGGCCTCAAGTATCAGCATGATCAGCGTAACGACCGGCCCTGCACTGCCTGCTGCATGCAACTGATCCCCACGCCAACCTTCAAGTCCACCTTCTTTTTTATGGCAATTTAATGACTTGGCTACTGAGGAATTTTCTTTTAGATTAATAGTTAGTTTTTGATACATAGGTAGTCACTTTTAACAGAATGCACTACTTATTATGTATTTAATAATCGTGTTCACTATGTTTTTAATTATTTTTAATAGTCGTTTAATAAATACTCAAGTGGCGGTGGGCGGGAGGAACTATCAAACATAATTGTTACCTGGGAACGGCAACGGTTATGTACTCGTATGTATGTTCGTCTGTTCCCTCATAACTCCTAAACTACTCATAGTTCTTTGACAAACGAGGTGTCATTGGTAACCAACACTAACCTTCCAATTAATGTATTACACTCGAAGATAAGATGACCCATCTTCTTCTTGACCTTTGGGTTCTCTGTCATTCATCAATTTGTTTTCTTCTGCAGTCACGATGAGTAGCGGTGTGCGATGACGTGCGCGGCGCTGGTGGCGCTGGCGGTGCTGCTGACGGCATCTGCGTGCGCGCAGCTGCGGCCCGCCGACGCGCCACTCGCCATCAACGACACACGTGAGTGAGTCCCGGATTACTACTAACTTTTAAGAGTTATAGGATACAAAGTATGGGCAGAGATCGTTATTCACTGGACGCCTGAGGGAGGACATCACCGTCTAGGTAGCGCACGGCGGAGGTGGTGTGACGATCTGCCTCTGTTTGCGGGGTCAACATGGCCAGATATCGCCCAAAATAGAGAGGTTTGAAAGGAAAAAGGGGAAACCTTTGCCCAGCAGTGGGACACAATGTAGGCTAACAAAAAAACAAGAAAAGACGAGAAGTAGTCCACTAGTCACCAGTTGCCAAGCTTTCAGAAGGGTGGTATGTCCAAAAATATGTGCAAATACAAAAAACACTTTAATTGCCATGTCAGTTCGACTATAATTAGGGTTGTCGCTAACCTCTGAATAACAGTTGTATCATGGATAAGAGTAAGCGCTGAATTGATAATGATAACTGAAAATATGTAAGATCACTTTTTGTTATTATAATCACTGATACGTTTTTCGTAGTTATAATACATACACACACGACACAACACATCACACAACACAACACACAACACTTTAATCATCAAATCAGTTTACAGGTGGCGCTAGAATTTATATAACGATTTGTCTATTCTATCTATTTATAAATAAAATAGCAACCAATGTATCTTATATTTTCATAGATTAGGTAATTAGGCCCCCATCAGTATCCAATTTCAAATTTACTAGACATCCATCCCAAATACCTGTATAACACCGAAATTAAATATGAACTAACCCTCGTTATCATTAATCTCGTCAAAATTAATTAACCTAAAGTTAAGAGAGGACGTCCGTGTATTTAGCTATCAATCATAGTTAACATTATTTATTTATCTTAATTTCTGCCAAATATTATATCTCTTGTAGGAAAAATCTGTACCTACTAATATTATAAAAATATAGTATGAAGGGGTAATCTTAGGAACTAATGATTCGATTCCGAAAATTCTTTCCCTAATGGGAAGCTTTGAGTATCATTTGACATTCGGTAATACTGTAGCTACAGTATTACCGAATGTCATATTATGATATTATTATAGTTTATGTTAAAACAAGAGATTTCACGCGGACAAAGTAGCGCGCAGAAGCTAGTACTTAGGTAGTTAATAAAATTGATTGGAAAACGGTCCTAAGTGCGTCAGTGAACAATCAAACACAGGTACCACCTAGTTCACCACCACCACCACCACCACCACCCACCACCACCACCGCCACCACCACCTAGTTTCTCCGGTAAACTAAGAATTAAGAATACGTCGCTTTCTCCTGAACCTACTTACAGTTTTAATTATCGTATTAAACATTAATGGTTAACGCCTTTTACTCAAATAATCGTGACACGATCACCAAACACGCGATGTATACCTACTTGAAACTCAAATGATTCTATAATTAGCTACTTTTCAGTTATATTCATGTTTTACTGGAATTTAGTCACCTTCCGTTAACTGTTAGAAATATAAGCAACACTGTAAAATCTACAGTGGTAGGTATAATTGCTATAAAATCAAAGAAATTCTTACACAACATGATTACAAAGTCTTTTACGTACTTTTTTAGCTTTTATATAGAAATGTCACACTTCCAATATTTCTCACACGAACAAGTCAGTTACAGCAAAACGAAGCAAAAATGACATCAGTTCAATTTATATATAGAAACTGGAAGACATTAATAGATCTTAACTTTCCAAACATTGTGATGCAAACAGTCGATGAGAACTAAAACAATACAAGAAAACAAGATTTCTATTTTCTACCGCATTTACGCTGCAACTGTTGCACTGGTGTGGTGTCAATGTTCTCATATCTTTTACACCAATTGTACTTGAACAGGCTGCACCCAAGTTCCCATCATCGTGAAAACATTTCCGTAAAGAAAAGCGATGTGATTACCAATACCAACCTACCTTATGACGAACCTAGAAATCAATCCCTTGTAATCATAGTTAATTGTCAGTAGTTAAAGGGGTGATAAGAATATGAATTCGACGATACAGGTCATACAGGGTCTTATTATGTAAAGAACACTTGACATTTACTGTGTAAAGCCAATGAAATTAATCATCATCTGCCTAGCCTTTTCCCAACTATGTTGGGGTCGGCTTCCAGTCTAACCGGATGCAGCTGAATACCAGTATTTTACATGGAGCGACTGCCTATCTGACCTCCACAACCCAGTTACTGCGTAATACGATACCCCTTGGTAAGACTGGTTGTCAGACTTTCGGGCTTCTGACTACCCGTAACGACTGTCAAAGAAATTGATCACCTACATGAATATATAATAAATAATCAATAATCAATCATACTCCAAAATAAATAAGCAATGACTGGTAATTTGACGGATCGTTATAAATGGCCCCGTCAATATTGTTTCAAATTAAATAACTATTCATTTTTGAAGCTATGTCAATGTTCGGCCTTTTCACATCGTATTTACACATATGTGTTTTTTATACATATGTATGTGTTTTTGTACACAACTAGAAAACCCGGTATTTTCTTTGATGGAATTTATTTTATAAGGTTTTTAAAAATTTTCAATTCAGCTTTCACATAACTTCGCCAGTGCCTCTTAGCCTTCGTACAAACTCCCACTCACTATAGCGAAGTATACAGTAACCTTTCTCTAGGTAACATAAACAAATCCATCTCAAAGAAACCTATCAGCATTGGTATGCACTTATACATTGGTGGTCTAGAATCCCGACCTACCGCTAATATTGACAAATAGATCAAACTTCCTAAGTGCTAGTACATACGATAATTGGTAGCGAACACTAAAGTGCCGATCGCCAGAATGGCTTATCATGCAACGCAGTGCACAGGAGCCGTATTATGCACGTAATGCTGAACGTAAGTAAACAAAACAGTAATGTGTCTACTCGTCCGGTCGGTCCCGTTAATTGAACAGCGCACTAATCGCATATTGCGCGCGCTTTCCCTTTGGAAAGTATCGAAATACGATCCAAATCACTGAAGTTGAATAGGTATAAATCGATTTCCAAAGTCATTGCTTCTAAAACGGGGAATTAAGTGAACCCGTACCGTAAGTTGCTTTCGTATAATGTACCAGTAAGCAGTAAGGCTCTAAACTTTATGCCAAGAGCGAGCTTTAAGCTTGACATTTAGACGCAGACGAGCTTTGTTTCATTTGTTTCAAAGCAAGCGGTAGGTAAACTTTTTAATGTTCTACTATATTAAGTAAACCGCTCGTAAACCCGTTTGAATATTCAAATTAATGAGCTTTTAAGTCTTACTTTTCAAACGTAACCAAAAAATAATGTTTTCTTACATAAGTTCCGCATCTGCTGGTTGATTTTGGCGTTTTTTGGTCAGCGCTGCGGTTTGACCTTCTAACGACATAAATTATAAATATTATAATGACTTTGTATGGCGATGCAGTATAGGAGAGGTGAAATTTTACATTCACTAGTCCGCATTTGAAACGAGCAGTCGAATAAGCGTCGTGCATCGCCATGAATACATTACGCCCAAACATGGTACCATTTATTAGCATAGACATTCGAAATATTCCAATGGTACCTTCGAGTTACGTATTAGACCTCGTTTGAGTACAAAAAATGAAGGTCTTATAAGAACACGATGCACTAGCTCAGCAAGCCAGAAAATAAAGAAGGTTGTGTTGGTTGCTTACCTATTGAAAACTATGGGTAATGGATTCAATGCCGTGTCGTAGCGAAATATCAAAGATTAAATCAGGTAAACGTTCCTCACATTTCATTTCGAGACGGCGGATTAACTTTTATAAAGGTAATTAGTATTTTTAGTTAATTCTGTGTAATTTCTGAACTGATTTTTTTTTTTAATCTACTTTTTAAAGTATCCGAACAAATTCTTACATAGGATGTAAGAATTCGTTCATGTATTGTATATACTGCCTATAATACGAGTAATAAGGCCCGTCACACTCGCGGTTAGTGTTTTATTGATGCAAAAAAAAATAGGAATTAACTCCACCAGCATACCCTTTTATATAGTATAGTGTATAATAGTGGATGGGATGGATAGTTGGATGTAGGAGGCAGGATGTAGGTAGATAGATTGTTTCTTGCAAACCTTAACTTTATAAACTATTGGTACGAGTAATACGGTCTTATACGTTACAGCTACCGTGAAAAACTTCGTCATCTGGTAGTCAAGCTTTCCAATAAACTTTACCTCTTGAAACTAAGATTTTTGCTTAACTTACTTTTCGGCAAAATTCCCTCCTAAGAAATCAAATTGAATGTTTAGTTTCGTGTAAAATATACTTTTAGTTGCAGAATTGAGGATGCTTTTAAATCGATGTAAATCATAAATCCAATCTTTCCATAAAAAGTAAACTTTGGAATGTTGGAAATTCCAACGTGCTCAATTGATTCGTAAAAGTAAGCAATACTTTTACTCAGACAGTGATTCCACTTCATATTCTATCCACATTCTATTGTTGAGAAAAGAAAAATATATAGGCCCCGGAGCTGATTTCCATGCACTTTTTACAATACTTACCTATTGGTAATATTAGCAAAAATTGTTACTTTACTTGAGGAATTAAGATTAACTATAAAATACATATCACTTCACTCACTTGCTTTGGCCTTTGGCAAGCTAAAGATAGCCTCAACGAAAACCTTGATGCAATTTTTGTCCAACAAAATGGCACACATACGACGAGCAAAAAGTTTATCACACAACGTGCAAGGTGTAGTGTTTTAAGCTTCACTGATTCGATAGCACAATTTTTTTTTCGTCTTTGTTGTTTCCAAAGTCAAAAGGCAGCACTCTAGCACCAACCACGCAACTGACCAGTCATCGATAGAGCACCTGCTCTATCGATGACTGGTCAGTTGCGAGCAGAGTTGCTGCAGAGTACCTACTCTGCAGGGTGCAGTGGCCCCATTGACCAAATACCATCATTTGCAAACTAAGGACTTGTCCAAGGCCCGCTTACACTAAAACTTCTACAACTCACTAAATGCGTTCAACTCTAAACATATTTAAGACATCATTCTGTGTCTGTCATATTCAAACGATTGACAGATACAGAACAATGTTTTAAATTCGTTAAGCGCTAAATGCATTTAATGATCTGTAGTGCAAGTAGGCCTAAGACTTGATAAACGTTTACCATCTAGTTATTGTTTCCAGGCTGTGGTACGGAATGCGTGCGCTGCGCCGCGGACGGGTGCGTCAAGTGCGCTCGGCTGCTGGTGTGGCCGGGAGGTACCTGCGCACACGACTGTCCTGCCGGCAGTCGCGAAGCCTGGGCCCATGATGACCACCTCATGGGCAGAGTGTGCTACCCGGCGCAGACTTATAACGAGGTATGTCAAATTTTTAGACTAATATACGACTTCTTGAATGAATGCGCACAACTATTGGTAGTATATCGTATACTAGACACAATTCAGGTCTTTGAACTTCCAGGAAGTCCTACCTACTGACTACTGTACGAAATAGGAAAGAATCTAGGCCCCAGGATATTGCCTTGTTGCATTCCTATACCTACATAGATATCATGTCGCTTTGGAAACACTCACATAAGCCGTAGAGTGGTACTTAAATAGGCTATCATCAATTATATTGTATTAATATTAACCCAATTTATCAAATGCCAGAACACCAAAGTTCAACGTCTTTCAAATTAAAAACCATGATGCAACGACTTTGATGCGCGGCACAGTTGTAGTCCGTGGTAGGTAGCTACCATATGCAATCTAAAACAATTTACGAGTATAAATCCGAATGATGATTTTGCACTCAGAACTTTTATGGCGGCTGTTCAACATACTAAAATAGTTTAATGCTACCTATTTATTTAAAAGATATTCGTTCCATGAACTTTCAATCTCAGTTTTATGTACCTACCCATCGTGATTTTTATAGTAAATATGGGCCAAAATATGATCATGAAAATGTTGATTTATCTTTTATCTATATCAAAGCATATAAGTACCTATGCATATTTATTTTGATAATGAAGTTTAAAAGTTAATTACATTTTCAGCTTTTGGTATAACAATGAACTTGTCTACCCTCGTTTCATATGCCCTTTAAACACAGACATACATTCATACATACACATCTAGGTACATATATACATTCATACATACGCGCACGATGTTATACCTACTAAATAAATAAACGACTCTATTGTAGGGTGCTATTACGTTACTTCTCAGTGGCGTCAATTGAAAATAACCTCAAGTAAATAATAGGGCTAGAGCATTCGCTACTTGTAGCATTTGTATCACGGTTTAGCGACTTTTAGTTTTGTGCTCCATGAGAATCACAAGTTTAGCAGTTTAATTAAGCATATATATAGCATATAACATATCATAAGCAGAACTGCATAATCAGCCTATAATATTCCCACACAGGCCTTCTCTCTGTCAGTGCGGGTTGGTACCTACATGTCACACGGCTTCGAATTTTTGGTGCTATGCTACCACTGCTCTCAAGTTTCAAAACAGAAATGCATGAGTTTCCAATTCATTTCACATTCACATCGTTGTTTCGCGGAAAGAAACAATAACGAATTTAATAGATATAATATTTTCAATTACAACCCTTAACTTGCAAAGTGGATGTAAGTAATCACAGTTTCCAACAGCTATACCGCTTTACTCTGATCATCGTAATGAGATCATCTGTGCTCCCATAACATATTTAGATTGATTAGATTAGATCTATTTTGATTAGTTATTCTTGGGCAGTAAAATAAAATATATAATAGGCTGTCATCATCTGCGTAGCCCAATGACTATACATTCTCTTTGGCGTAGCCTTTTCTCATCTTCCAAAATTATAAACTTCCAAAATAAGAGCAAGTCATGAATGATTTCGAAGCTATTCCTTTCATACTGGTTGATGACATTGACGTCATTATTCCAATTTATTAAGCGCCGTCTGCCTTTGGCCTGTGTACGTTTTGTTCTGTTCGGTTGCCCCCTTCATACACCCATAATGATGACCTCGCCCCCATTACTTACAATCTGAAAAGGTCCCTACTCTGCTATTGGCAAATTGCTAGTGTGAGGGACCAAGCAGACAGCCGCCGTCGGCTTACCTGTTTTATATCAATGTCGTGGTCACGATTTTTGGTCGAATCGAAAGTTAATGAAGCAATAAATTTTATCAGGTGCCTAGTTATTTTACCTACAACTGTTTTATTTATGAGGTTATTATTAGTTGTATTGTTATGTAGGCATGCAGGATATAATCTAGCAACATAGGACTTGATGCTTTCAACATTTTTGAAAGCATCAAGTCCTATGAGGAGACATGCTCCAATCTGGTATTGGAGCATGTCTCCTCCTCATCCGTCTCCTTTTCATAAATCTCTTTCGTTGAACATAAGCCTCCAAGAACAAAGCCTAAGTTCAAGAAATTTCCTACGTAGGATTCTATGCAATAAAAAATTATACATGAGTCAGACGACGAAACTAATATCATATTATTTCAAATATATATATCTTTGTGATTTCCAGGTGATAGTGGGCGGTGCTTGCGGGGTGGCAGCATGCATCGCGCTGGTAGCAGCGGTGGCAGCATACGCGCGGTGTCGCAACAAGGCGCGTGCGCAGCCGCAGCCGCTGCCGCAGCGCACTCACCACGACGACGACACGCGACTGCGGGAGTTCCACAAACAATTGGACTGCTTGCGAGTAAGTTACTAATGTATTCACGTGCCTAGTAGAATTTTAAAGCCTTGTACGGACTAATCGTTCCAAATGTACGCGTACACAGGAACGATAGTCCGTACCTGCAGTACACTGCAGGTTGCTGTTCGTTTCTGTGTACGCGTAACCGACTACGCGTACATTGGAATACTTAGTCCGTACAAGGCTTTAGACATATCAGCAATAAAATCACAAAAGTAGTCTGTTACGCATCTTTATTTTTTAAGCTCAAAAACACTCAATAAGTAGAAGCATAGCTCTAATATTAAGTTAGGTAAGTACTACGCTATGACCTAAAATTACCGAATGATGGCATTAGAAATGGAAAATCTAAAATAACATCGATCTTATTCAAAAACTAAGTACCAAAACGAGCTTATAAAAGTGAGAAGAACTTTGAAACACGACTTCGCATTTGAATATAAATCACAGTCGTTAGCGCCAATTAAAAAGGAGTTTACACAAATATAACTCAGATATAATTGCGTTACTAACGTTGTAGAAAGCCACGACAGTTGTTTCTTATGATGCTCAATTGTTATTCACTCATGTTTCTACAGTATAACAACAGTTCAATATTGAAGCTAAAACAATATGCTACTTTTCAATAGACTTAGGGCTGATTTTTCAATCATCTGATAACTTTATTCCAGGAATAATCTAGAAATGTTGACAGTTAATTAATTCAAAAACTGTCAAACGCCAATTTTATTCCTCGAATAAAAGTTATCTGGCAATGGAAAAATAAGCCCTTAAAAACATCTGCAGAATCTTACACATACGTAGGTATATTAAACCAATCAATTACAGGTTACGAAACATTCAAAGGTGGATGTGGGCTTCCGAATCAATAAATTACATAATCATAATGACAGAATAGAAGACAGAACTAGTAAGCGATAAAAAATGAACGAACCTAGTTAGCTATAACGTTAAGAAATCAGGAGATTTATCAACGCCCACATTATGATCGCACGATATGTCTTAAGAGCCTACTTTTCTTCTAACATTTCATAATTTGCTCTACTGGAGGATTACAAATGGCCAACATATCTTGACATGCTGTGAAATATAGAAATAGATTAAAATGTTCTGTTGTTCTTTACAAGCAACGCTTTCATGAACTGCCAGGTTACATTGGTCAACTCTCCACTTAAGTAAACATTAATAAGACTGTTGTTATCATTACAGCCCCACGCTTTCACCTTGCTGGCGATCCTGAACCACACGCGGAACCAAGTGCGCGAGCTTTATCAGCTTGGCAACAATGATGCTGCAATGGCATACAGGTATGTTCAGTTTTATATAAAACGTTTATGAGGTTGCCGGCTACAGAAAGACTTATATTATTGCAGTCTTGCGACATGGCCAGTGGCTTTACATTGTAGATCCTGGGCTTAGAGGGATTACTGAGGCACTAACTTTACTCAATATTATAATAACTTATTTTATCTGTTCTGTGACAAAAACGCTTGCAGGTATTTTCAGTTTAATTATGATACCAAGTCTTAAGGGGGAAGTGCCAGGATAGCCCGCGAAATTCAAATTTACTTACGTTTTTCGCAATTTTCAGATCAGTGTCAGGTTGTATTTTGATCAAAAGTTGATTCGCGACTATAACAGGTACGTATTTACAGAATTATAATCATTAGAATCATTAATACATCTTTCTAAGTTAGATTTGTACCACGACAACAAATCTCTTATGGAAAACTGCTTAGTGGTACAAATCTAACTTAGAAAGATGTATTAATGATTCTAATGATTATAATTCTATAAATACGTACCTGTTATTGTCGCGAATCAAATTTTGATCAAGATAAAACCTGACACTGGCCTGCAAATTGCAAAAAACGTATGAAAATTTGAATTTCGCGGTCTACCACTGCGCATTCACCTTAAGGTAAGGGTGTTGACAAAAATGTGTTTTTTCTATTCCGTGTAACTTGTTAAGTATGTGGCATGGGGATTGAACATTTTGGTATATGTTTTTTTACTCTTTGGTCTAGTATCGTGTAAAAGGAATACAGGATTCAATGTTTTTTCTCGATACAAAAAAATTGCAGTTATACCTATCTATTTTTTTTACTTTTTTTGACATCACGGCGTATTCAATGGAATTTACTTTAAAACACAGAGAATTATCATATCAAAGTTTAATCAAAATAGTTTTAAATCAAATTTATTAGGTAGGTAAGTATTTCGTTAAAAAAAAAACATACAAACAGCCGAACATAGTACAGACGCCAGCACATCAACCTACTACAATCTGTCAGATTTCTGTAATAGATTTTCAACTTTATCGCTAAAGCATAAGGTTCAATGTTGATTGGGAAAATTTGACAGTTAGGTGTAGGTTGATGTGCTGGCGTCTGTACCTACCTACCTCCTCCTTTTTGTGAAGTCGGTAAAAAGGAGTAAATTCGTTTTGTTAAACGTTTCGTTAAAAAATATGGAACCAGAAAAACTATCTTGATATTGGAAAGCAGACCGTACCGGGCTAGGTACCTCTAATGTAATAAGTTGTAGATAAGCATAACATAAACTAAAGGAGGTCTACGTCTTAACATTCGTTTTTATACTAAAAGATGTGCTACAAGTACTATACTTCTTTCTTAGAATGCTATCACTGCCTGCAATGCTACTGTGTCAAAGCAAAGGAATCAACAGACCGATATAAAGAGGTTACAACACTGCTCTAATAACATAGCAAGCGAGTTTGTTGACTGAGCTACCAACCTAACCTACAAAAACGCATTCCAAACAGTGTCTCAACACTGCAGTGCGTTGTTTGTTTACGTTAGATACCTACTTGAGATAGTGGGGTCTAATATTAGCTTCTGTTACAGTTGCATCCTGAGTGATCTGGCCAAGTTGCTGATATTGTTGAACAAGCAGCAGGTGCCCGTTGTGCCGGATGAGTGGCCGCGACTCGCTAGTTGGGCTGAAAGGTTGGTTTTTTTTGTGAATATCTTTTGGTCTTTGCATCAGTTTTTGTAAATGTTGCAATATAGATCATTACAATAGTATGAAATAAGAAGGAAATAACTGTTTTGAAATAGGTAACTGTCAGTCTCTTCTAGGCACGGATATCTATGCTTCTAGGTAAACAAGTACCTATCTAGGTACTTGTCCACGATTCTCAGTCGACAACAAACAATGCCACATTAAATTATATTCAGTTTTAACGTGTCTATGTCTGACCCATAGGTATATAGAGTAGGTATCTATTAACTTTTGTTGCCCTGCGTGTAATGTCTTACCCTACTTAAAACACTGAAATGTTTGTTACAGAATTCTGAAGCGCTACAGCCGCACAAATGTGGGTGCACAACAAGAAGGCCAGCTAGTTAATTTTCTCCCCGCCCCACCGAGCCAGGGCTCCGACTCGGAGACAACCCAGCAATCCTTCTCGACGTTCAAACCTCCTTCGTATTCCCCCACGTCATATGACAGCAATATCATAGACAAGGAGATGGAGTGCGAGTGGAATGACGTTGGCAGACCGCCTAGCTACTCGCAAGTAGAGAGAGAAAGAGAGACCATCGTCCTCTCCGACCCTTGGGAGAGAAGACCGATTGTTAGGAGGGAAAGCGTCTGGCTAGAAGACGAATTCTTCGAAATGTCTAGGCGGCCCCAAGACGAACTAACCACTGAACTTTAATCGTGTAATATTAATTTTATAAGCATTTGGTTCACCATTCCAAGTCTGACAAGTACAAAATCCTACAAGATTACTAATTATTTAAGATTCCGTAAGTTTGTAGTGGTGCTTTCAACCTTGTAAATAAGTGCCTATACCTACCTGCTCTGCTTCGTTGTTACAGTTAGATCTTAAATATTGAGAATTAAAATGATTGCTGATGCAGCAAATCAATTGAAATTATTTATTTATAATTTAATAAAACAAAATCTATAGAACACGTATTGAATTGTACAGAATTATACTATACTTACTTATTAAAAAAAACTAAGCAATCGTAGTATGCTTTAAGTAGATTATTCAGAAATAACACTATTTTAAGACAGTTTAAAACCAAAGTAGAATATAAAATAAGTCTAGTCTAATAAATAAATTCAAAATATTCAGATTCTTCGCAAATCTATGATATTTGTTTCAAAACACTAGGTACCTACTTATATTTTTTTGTAAGGAATTATAGAAGTGTTAATTTTATGAATCGTCAATAGAACAATTATTTTTCACCACCTGTATAAACTAGAAAATATATACCTACCTATCTACGTAAAGTTGCTGTATTCACGAAACAGTATTTTATGCCGTAGATGAGGGATCTTTTCTTTACCTCGACCTAGCTGAGCTGATAGACCTTCAGTACCGTGGTAACTAGAAGTAACGTGAACAAGATCCATTTGGTATAGGCAAGTTAGGGTTGAGTAAATTAAGGTTGAAGAGAACAACATGGCAGTAAACAAGGAAATAGGTCGGGTAAAGTGTAAGTTGTGGTATCATCCTACCTGAAATAAATGCTTTCATCACAGACATAGATCTACATAGATAACGCAAATGCATGCACTTCGCGTGTCTGAACCCCGGCCAAGCGTCGAGGTTGATCGCCGCTAACTTCAGTCCCGCGCGTCCGTTGTTGCAGCCGAACGTCCGCAAAAAACTAAACAAATGCCTCGTTGCGTGATAATTAACTGCAATAGCCCAAAAATTTCGAACACCCAAAGGCAGGAACATATTTCCTATCACAGGTAAGTTATTTTAAAATTATATTATGCGTAAATTCATATTAAAACTATTTTTAAGTATTCCAAGCTGCGTGTCGTTCCAGAATATTCCTAACTATAAATTACCGTTAAGTAAACTTTATTCACATTACATTGCCGCGTTTGCTTTGGACGTTTGATCTGACGTTGTGTGTTAGGAGACGATGAATATCGCACAAGCGATACTGTCGCGCATCGCTTCGACTTCGTGATACAGGCAATTTGTCATTCGTCTGTCAATTGTAGCAACTAGTGCTGTTCGTTCTACAACATATATCAATAATCGATTTTAATCGATATCGGACTGACGAATGATATAAAGAAAGCCAATTTAGTAGATATAACAAGCTCATATGCATGAGCATGACCTAATTTTACAGGACTGCTATAAAAAGGAGGATATTTTTTTTAGGGTTGATGTATTTAATGTGTTTTTGTCTATCCTTTCAACATTATACGACTATTTTTATATATTTAATGTGTTTATTTTCTATTGCATTTAAAAATATTTTTTTTTAGTTTCCCACATGATCCAATCATAAAAGAAAAATGGATTGCGGCCACGGGACGGAAAGACTGGTTCCCGACTTAACACAGTACTATTATTTGTACTCATCTACTCACGCTTATACAACAAACTATATCTGTGCAACAAACATCCAGCTTGACCAATTTGCTTTATTCATAGGATCCTTTGCCTCAATATGTGAAAAAAGTTGGCTACCTCAAAGATGAAACGCCATGTAGGATGTGGACTGGTAATTCCTCGAAACTCTCCCATTCAAATATATCATTCGTCTGTCTATGTATCATTCGTCTGTCTATATCATTCGTCTGTCTGAAAATCGATGTCATTCATATTAATCGATTTGTAATTTTTAGGTTATCTAAACTACTGTTTCTTATCTTAATCATGCATGTCTATACTAATGCTTTGTGTTTCAAAGAAATATCAACAAATATATTTTAGTAAACTTACTTGAGATTATGCGAAAGTATCCAAAATGTAGAATGAAATTGCTCTAAAGCGCGACGCGACTGCTCACTTTTAAACAACTCGGCGTACTGACGATTGCTGTGAGAGCGAGCGGGACAACAGATATAAAATATATGAGTATGAGCGAGACGATCACGGTGGCAGCTTCAGTTGAATCGTAGCGGGGCGAAGGGGCATCGGCGGCATCGATGGCTTTGAATCGGTTTGGATGTCCCGTCACTAAATTGCAGCTGTGACGTCACAGTAGGTATAAAAAAGTCGGCACGCTTGGTTTCAATACAAATCGTAATAATTGCGTTATCTATGTAGATCTATGTCTGTGGCTTTCATCTACTTAGGGCTGATTTTTCCAACGCCATATAATTTTATCGTAGGAATAATTTTGAATGTTTGACAGTTCTTCCACAAAAACTGTCGGATGTCAATTTTATTCCACGAATAAAAATTATCTGTCGATTGAAAAATCAGCCCTCAGTTAAATTAGGGCGGAAATTACCGAAATATCTGCCTGTGTAAATAATAAAATAACAAAGTAATTACTTATGTATGAATAAGTGCCTAAATATTGAATTAGAGACAACGAAAATACCTATTTGTTAAAATAGTCTAGAGTATTTTTTATGATTGTTAAATTAATAAAGATGAATATATTCTTGTTCACGATTTATTTTTATAAACCTATCTAAATATCACCCAAAGGTAACTCGGCGTTAAAATTAAGGGGCTTACAGGACCTAAACGCAAAAAACGCAAGTTTTAGAAACAATAAAAGTATATGATAAACTACAGTAAAAAAACTCAAAAAAAATATATGATATTCTTCAGGATAAATGCTAGGAAGATAGTGTGTTGAAAACATAATACAACTTATTTGGTACGATAGAAAAAAATCATGAAGATACCTCTAAAAACTTTTTTTTTACAACAAAATTCATACTAATATACATATAATCATTATGATTTTTTGTCAGATTATTCTACAAGCAACATACTAAAACTATAGTGTTTTAGTTTTTTTGTCCAAACACTAGATTTTTCGTAAATCGATAATTGCTTCATATTTTGCAATAAATTACCAGCGTTGTGGCATCGCGCTTCTCTTTCTTTTCTATGCAGTCCGACAAAGACCGCGCTTTAGGTCATGTAGTCCTCTTAATACTATGCATGTCGAATCGCAGGTGAAATCTTCTAGGAAAACAATTTTCTTGAGAAGAAAAAAGTACTACATTATTTGCAAAGCCATAAAATATAAAAATCAAAGGAAAGCAGTAGGATGTTTTTCTTAAACCACATTAATAATATACCATACCTATACCGACACAAATACGACTAGGTAATAATATTTCGACTTTGTCTCTATCAACTCTGACCTAGACTAGAGTCAAGAGCAAAACCATTTCAAATTAAAAAAAAAGTAAGAAATATAACAACTCCTTAAAAAAAAATTTCATGAGCCTACTGATGATTTTAATGATTAGTTTTATATTATCACCAGCCTCTGCCCGCGACTTCGTCCGCGTAAAATTTCTTGTTTTGTTCACATTGCCTGCCCACGCGCGAGGCGCGATTATTTTGTTTACACGCTTTTTCTTACTTTTGTTCTTTTTGCTCGGCTTCTAAGATTCCTAGCGTGATGTTAAAGCTAGCCTAAAACCTTTCCCAAGAATTAGGCTATCAAATGCAAAAATTATTTTTTCAAATCCGACTCGTCGTGTCCAGAGATTAACACCCACGTTCTAACACACAAATTCTTCAGCTTTTTGTACAGACGCCAGCACATCAACCTACACCTAACTGTCAAATTTTCCCAATCAACATTGAACCTTATGCTTTAGCGATAAATTTGAAAATCTATTACAGAAATCTGACAGATTGTAGTAGGTTGATGTGCTGGCGTCTGTACATTATACCTATACATAATAAGTATAGATTAGTATTGTGGATTGAATTTTAATCATCATACAACGTAAAACGAGGTTGTAATTAAGAATACAATAAGTAAAAAAAAAAACAAGAGAACACAAGCACTGGAATCCTTGTATGATAAATATTTCAGTGCCCGTACGGCGTAGGTACCAAGTGCCACTGCTAGCTAGTCCATACCGTACACGGATAGTACCGACCATACTACTGGGTCCACAGAGTACTTTTTGATAGACTGAAAACTGGGTCTGTGCGATGCGAGTGATGCGACCTTAGTTCTTCCTTCCACACACTGGCATAGGCCTTCTCAAGTTCAAGAAATTAACATTAAAAATTTATGTAATACCAAAAATATTGATTATGATTAGCCAGACCGCGTTTTCACATATCTCTAATCTGTCTTGCCAAGAAACGATTGGAGATGAGGGCATTATTAAAAAATAAATTAACCTTGCCATGGATAGTGTAATAAAAAGAAAACCATAATTTTATTACCATAGTTATAATATGAAACATCCTGTAAATACGAAACGCGTAGAGCCGTTCGATGGCCGTAGACGATAACAGGGGGGGCACACTTAGCACTGTCATCAATTTCCATAGACGACAGCGACATCTGCAGTTTGGTGGGTTAAAAAAACTTGGCGGCCATTTTCTTGTTTGTCAAATTGTCAAACAAATGTCATTGTCGCCGCCGGCCATACGCCATTATCACACGAGTACTTTTTGATAGCATTGTCAACTCCGCAACTCCGGCTTTCCCGACGTTGATGCGCTTCCCGAAATCCCGAGTTTATCTCAGCTAATTATGTTAAAATTGTTACTTGTTACTGTTATTTGTTAAACCCTGATTGTGACCCTAAAAATTATAATAAAGATTCGCTACTTGTAGTAAGTATGCTTAACTATAGGTATGTGTATATTTATTAGAGCCTTAGGTCACCCACCAAACTCAAGGTGGCAGCACTTTCCATACATGCAAATTTTACCACAGAGTTGTCACTCTTTCCCTCTATAGTTACTTTACTCTTTGGACGATAATAATGTGAATAATAATATAGACGTACTGATCCCTGCCTATATATATAAGTAACAGGCAGTGCCTGTTACTTGTATTTGACAGATGGTTGGCAACACAGGCACAGCGGTCTAATAATACAAGGTCCTTTCGGAAAAAAAATTGGAACTAACGCCTTCGTTTTGTTTTGTTTATACAATTTCTGGGACCATTTTACAAATGTTTATCTCCTGTTAATGTCACCTAGGTGCTAAAAGATCCTTGTAGCAATATACAGTTCTTTACCAGGTAGCACTCGTAAGTATGGGCGATTTTTTTACGCGACGAATTTGTTTAGCGCACGGGATTTTCAACTCTTGATGTTAGGCCGAACATGGAAAATCCAACAAAGTCCCTCCCAGCGAGTCATAAACCAGTTTATTTTCAAATCTCAGCGTTCAGCAGTGCGTTGAAAATGCAGTGCACAATAATAATGTGGGGGCGAGAGCTTATTTTACCTCTGACAACAATCCAAGCGACGCAACAGCAACCATGTCCATGGATAACATTGCTGTAAAAGGATCTTTTGGCGCGCGGTCAAAATTGGAAGTAACGACACATTGTATTTTCAATCCATTTCACAAACAATTTCACAAAATGTTTACAAACACCGGGGGACACTGTTGGTAAAGTGCGTTTCACGAAAGAAGTCCCGCAGATGCGGCGCCACAGGTATGCGAAGGAGTCATAAATCTTTATTTAATTATTTATCTCATCATCATAATATTACAGGCATTGTTTAATTAAATGCACAATCTTAAAGAAAGGTGTGTGAGGTAGGAGGGTTGTTGTTGGAATGTTGCTAACTATATAATAATAATTAGTTCAACATATTGCCGCGGGACTTCTTTCGTGAAACGCACTCTAAACATTTGTGAAATTGTTTATGTCAATGTCATTCGACCGCCAAAAGATCCTTATAGCACTGTACAACAAGGTAAAGGAAGATATAACCACAGAGTATACATTATGATATGTGATATAACTCTGAAAGAACAAAGAACTGTAGGTTGGCAACTTATTTCAAAACTGTCAAAGTGTCAAAATCAGAAAAGAGATTTCTCGTTGTTCAATCGTTGTTTCGTACAAATTCTGTCAATCGTAATAATTAAATTAGATATCTATTGGTTTTATTTTGTGTAAGTTTAGTGAATTGTGGGTCAAAGTGTATTCCTGTCAACTAAATCTTAGTTGCCTCTATTACTTACCGGCTGTCAATAGATTTAAGAAAAATGTAGCGCAAAGTACTGCATAACGGTAAAGTTCTAATAAAGCATAATTATTACAATATTGCAAGCGTACAGTTGTGATGCTGATCCGTATAAATTTTGGAGGTGACCTTTAACCGCCGCAATTTTTTCATCTTTAAACTATTGTGGTTATGAAGTGATCCCAAAATGATATTTCATAACAAGTAACTTGTTGACATACAGCTGATCAAACATTCTTTGTTCGAAGTATTGAAGCGCTTATCAGTTATGGAAATAATGTTTCGTTTTCAGATGTCTTTAAATAAACTAAAGTTTTGATTTCACTGAAATATTCCATTAACAATCTGCAATCATTATACAAATGGTGAGTACAGTTATCCACTTAACATCACAGCAATCTGAGTGAATTTCAGTGTAAATTGTGGAGCAATTCCATTAATAACCAATTAATAAAACTTGGAACCGTTAGGGTGTGTTAAGGTTCAAAACAAATGATTTATTGTGTTGTATTAAATTCTGAAAGAAAAAGTATTTTAGAAAAACTTCTTGAGTGCTATTAAATAAGCTTGTAATTTAATTGCAAATACTAGTATAACATTCTGGCACAATGTACCTTAATAATTGAATATTTTACAAACATGTAGGGACAATAGAGAAGAATATTATTTTTTATATGAAATTATATTTTCAGCTTTAGTACAAAGTGAAGTTATTAGAAGCATCTTCCAATCTTTCTGCTCATCATGAAGCAACTAGCAGCATGGTAAGTGCTATTAATTTGTTTTACGAAGTTTAGTATAGATTATCTTATCCAAAACTGTGCACACAAAATGTAAAAAAAAAAAAAATTTTTAACAATCGCACAATGTTAAAAACTATTTAATTTAATTATACCTGCAGAGTGAATGTTTCATTATAAAAATCAGAAGGCCAATTCTCGTAATCTAAAACATTCAAAATCTAGTCACAGTCTCATCTCGGCGACAAACAAATGTCGAAAACTTGTCAAAATGTAGGGAAATTAGAGGTATTTTTGACGCGTCTTTACTAAATGTACCTTGTGGAGACGCCAGTGACCTCACGTACCTCGCCGAAGTCGGGTATAATTAGGAGATCACATTTTCGAGTGACTACCGCTAAATGTACCTTACCTAGACACTGCTACTCGGGTATATTTAGTAGCACCTGTTTAAAATTAATCATTACTAAATATACCCTATTTCAATAATGGCGAGATTGGTGCATAGTGCGAGTATTTAGGGTGGGGAATATCACGTGGCGGGTCTAAGTTGGTTTACAAGCAATAATAATAAGACGTAGTCGACGGAGCTCCGCTTCGCGGGGCCCCTATATCTGTCTACAGGCTTTAAAGGAACCTAACACGAAAGAGATGACTGGGGCTCGTTCGCTCGCTTTGCTCGCTCACTTGTGCCCCCGTCATCCCCTTCGGACCTAACCTGTCCGAGTCGGGGTGCCCCAAGTCCCGAGCTCGCTTCGCTCGCTCTTGCATCCTAAGTTCTCATTGCGTTTTACTATGTTGAGATAGATGAATGTACGTACAGAATATTAAAAATATATTTAACTTGGTAACATTAGGTACCTACAGCACCGGAACGCGTAATGCCCGACGTTTCACAACCCTGCCGAATCCTTTGCTCTGCACTCGTACGTAGTTTGCAAATGACGAGCATAATTTATTTATACTAATACAGACAATGCCTGTGTTGAAATACATTTTGCTCTTTAGCGTAACGAGCACAAAGCGATCCAGCACAGACTATGGATGTCTGTGGTAATATACAGTGTGGCATTACACGGCCGCGTATATTTAGTAGTATACGTACTCACGCAACGCTAGGTCCTAAATATACCCGATTAAGATACTCCAACTCGGGTATAATTAGTAGTTAGAAATTTCGAAAGCCTCATGCTAACTATACCCGACCAAAACCCTATGGGGAGTTTCCACAAGGTACATTTAGTAAAGTCGCATTTTTGACAGATTGAGACTGAGATCAGACTGTGAACGTTTTTATAATTACGAGAATTGCCCCTCTGAATTTAGCAAAACATCCACCACATTTATTATATTCATACATTAGTTCATCATCTTCATTTATACTTACCCCCTTACTAATAAACGTTGTATAGCGTCTGTATAGTTACACAACGCTTTGTCTTCTTCTTTCGAAAATCAAATTACTAAGGACTAGAGAGAAATCGGTGTGTAGCTATTCATCTGATATAATACGTTTATTAGTGAGGGGGTTATAATATAAAAAAGCAAGCTATACGATACACACGCATCAGCTAATTAGCTGCTAGTGTGTCTATGATAATATTATAAAGAGGCAAAATTTGTGAGTTCGTGGGGGTAATCTTCGGAACTACGGATCCGATTCCGAAAATCCGTTCACTAATGGGAAGCTACAGTATAGCCAAGTGTCATAGGATATATTAACAGTTTATACAAGAAATTTCGCACGGACGAAGTCGCGGGCAGAAGTCAGTTAATCCAAAAAAAATACAAAGATTGAAATTAATATTGCCATAATAGGAGTTAATCATAAAATTCTTGCAACAGGTATCAGAAGAAAATAAGTTCTTACGACAAAGAGGAATGGGAGACGATGGTGGAACAGCTACTGATGCGCGGCACTTACCGCCGCCGCATCGTAGACTTCTCCTCTCATCCCCGCTCCTACCTCATCGATGTTGACCTCGTTCGAGGTACGCCTTCATTTGTTTTATAGTAGGTATATAAGTTTTTAAAACAATAAGGAATGGGAGACGATGGTGAACCAGCTATATATGCGCGGTACTTACCGCCGCCGCGTCGTAGACTTCTCCTCGCATCCTCGCTCCTACCTCATTGATGTTGACTTAGTTCGAGGTACACTTTCGTTTAATAGTATATAAGTTCTTACGACAACGAGGGATAGATGATGGTGGAAGAGCTACTGATGCGCGGCACTTACCGACGCTGCATCGTAGATTTATCCTCGCTCCTACCTCATCGATATTGACTTAGTCCGAGGTATACCTTCACTTTTTTAATAGTATATAAGTTCTCACGACAAAGAAGAATGGGAGACTATGGTGGAATAGCTACAGATACTCTGCTCTTACCTCCGCCGCTTCGTAGACTTCTCCTCGCATGTCTGTTCCTACTTCATCGATGTTGACTTAGTCCGAGGTACGCCTTCATTTGTATGATCTTAGCTGAAAACATAAGTCTTTAATTTTTCATTCTAAAGCCTACTTTTAACACAACTTATCTTACTATATATGTAGTTCTATTTTTATTTGGTATTATATCGAAAAACCCATAAAATTCAAATACCTCGAAAACTATTGAATTTCGGCTATACATATGTGGGGTTCAATATGTTGCATTTTGGCCCCCCTATCAGCTCCTGACGGATATACGTCGAATTACAAGTAACCCTGTATACCTGTTTCTGCAGCCCAGACACTACAAACTTTGTTATACTTTGTTAGTAGCCTTGTATTACAATGACATGTGACATGCATCAGGCAATTGTTACATCCCATTGTTTTTGCACGTGTCTATAAGCACTATTGATCAAGATCAAGCCATTCTTTGACCAACAATTCAATCCGGTTTTACCTTAACCTTATTTGTTTCAATTAGAACTGACATAGTAATAAATTAAGTATTTTTATTAACAGGATCGTCATTCCCTAAAGCGAAGCCCACACTTAGTATGCGTCGTGTCATATGGTACGCTCTAGTCCGACTATTGTTCCTACCCGCTTTATACCAGTGGTGGACCCAGCAGACCTCGCCAGCATGCGCCAAGCTCCTCCTCAGTCTATGGCTCATGCAGGTCCTCAATATGACCATATATTTCATGACGCCTGACTTTGTGGAAAGTGATGTAAGTTGCCATTCAATTTTGAACACTATCGCTTGCAATTTAAGGTTAATTTTAATTGTATTTTGCTGATTTTTAGTTATGCTATCTTCTATGGCTATCGGCATGTTAATGTGTATAGAAAATACAATGGCCAGTAGCTAAAATTAACCAGAATTACTAATAAGCTGCACAATACTGGCTACACTTCTTTTGGAATACATTATTATTTATACATTCCTTTAGAAACGCGTCAGGGATAAAGTAAGTTCAGATAAATAATGAAACTCGACATACTTTAGTAGGTTTGTTATTACACACAATTTTTTTTATTAAAATATTATTACAGTATTATCGAAAACTTTTTCCGCTCATGGTTCACGCTTTTGCTTTATCCTTGGTAGTTGAGTGCTTCTTAGATAGCATTAATCAACTTATCTTAGAACTAAGATAAGTTCTAGTTAAAGGAGATGTTTCAAAATGGGCCAGGTCTAGGTGCCCTGTCAGTTTACCAAAAATTAATTTACAAATTTTTACTTGACAAGCAACGATTGGCAAAAACATGATTTGTTATTTCATCATTACACAACAACAAGTTTGCCAAATAATTCACTTTACAAAATAATTACTCGATAAACTTTTCTTTAATAACGTGTTATTTGACAAACAATTCATTTTATCTTATAAAAAAACGTTTGGGATAAAAACGTTTTACATATTGACTTATTATTACGCAATTTCCTAAAAATGAAACTCATTCTTTCATCGACTTGCACTAATAGAAAAAAGAGGCTATTTTTAGTGGGCTACCCGGAACCGAACTAGGTAGTTAGATTAGGTTAATTATTTAAAACAAAATTGTTAGGTTAGGTTAGGTTAAAACTGTGACTCCTACGCACGAGCCGAGCGAGCGAAGCGAGCGGTGCCGCGGCAGCGGCCGGCGAGTGCCAGAAATGACTAGATTATATAGAAAAAAATTACTTTTACACAAAATATGGGCGCCAGAAACGACTTGCGCTAATAGAAAAAAAAAATGGTTATTTTTAGTAGGCTACTCGGAACCGAACTAGTTAGAATAAGTTAATTATTATAAAAATTGGTTTGGTTAGGTTAGGTTAAAACTGTGACCCCCTACGCACGAGCCGAGCGAGCGAAGCGAGCGGTGCCGCGGCAGCGGCCGGCGAGTGCCAGAAACGACTAGATTATATAGAAAAAAATACTTGCCTGTAAATTATTTGACCCAAATGGAAATACCGTCATGATCACTTCGTGTCTGGTTTAGAAAATCTTTACATAGTATAAAACAAAGTAGCTCCCGCTGTCTGTAAGCTTAGATCTTTTAAACTACGCAACGGATTTTAATGCAGTCTGTTTAATGCAGTGTATAATTATTATAAAATGATAGTTTGTATAAACGTGATTTTTTCAAAAGAAATGTATAAATGATTAAATATCATCCGAAACATTTGTAAAGAGAAGCATTAGCCAAATAAATGTTTGTAGAGCGAGTGTTTATAAAATAAAATATTTGCGGAATGATTTGTTTGTAAAATAAATAGAATACGAAACGTTGGTTGTAAACTAAAAATTTGTCAATGGAGTTTTGGTAAAACATTAGTGAACCCCAGGTCTATGTACAGTAGCTCAAAAAAAAAGAGAAAAATCCGTAGAATTCGGGAAAAATACAGATAATTTAATTAAATTTATACTGTTGTGGGAGTGAATTGATATTTATCCATTATTTTTATCGACTTTCAATATGGCGTCTCACCGATTTAGTTACTCTGTGCTTAAAAACAATGACAGTAAACCATTGATTGAAAGAGACCTGTCAGCTGTCACAACGGTGTCACTTCACTTCAGAAATAATCATGTCAAACGTCATTAATCAATCAAAATGACAGCTTACCGCCATGACGGGTTTTTGTTGTGTGTTGCAATTTCAAGTGTAATTTCTTATGTTTACCAGCAAACCAAGCCATTTTAAAGTAATTGGACAGTTGAGAACTGTTTTAAATGAATTTCCCTATTTTTAAGTATAGTGTACAGACGCCAGCACATCAACCTACACCTAACTGTCAAATTTTCTCAATCAACATTGAACCTTATGCTTTGGCGATAAAGTTGAAAATCTATTACAGAAATCTGACAGATTGTAGTAGGTTGATGTGCTGGCGTCTGTACAAGGACTTGGTCCAGGCTCCATACATTTTGAAACATCTCCTTTAGGTTCAGTTCTTCTCAATCACAGTTCAGCTTTGGCGCCCGACGTGGGACACAATTTTTTAATGTTTTTTTTTACTCGAATTTTCAGCCAAATTGTTGGTTAGTGCCTCTAGGTTTGATGCTGGTACTTAGTGTGGTACACTCACAGATAGTGAGCACGACTGAAATGGAACTGGCTCGAGTCCGACCCCGCACCACATTTCGCCGGAAGTTACCTAGATATTTCAGGTAGGTAATTCATTATTTACAAATAGTTTTAGGTTAATCAGGTAGTTTAGTATCGATGTAGTCATTTTTACTATTATCAAAAACCACTTATTTCTGTGCAATTTAAGTGACCACAAATATCACTTTAGAATTAGTCTTAATAACGCGAAATGGTAGGGTAGTAAACTTAATACCCTGTAAAACAGGCGTGGAAGATCAGATTGCGATGGTGGCAGCGGTGGCGGCTCGGCCGAAAGTGGCGCCACCTCCAGTCAGAGCAAGACACCCACTTCTAAACCCTTCAAGTTCCGACGAAGACAATCGCGCACTGAAATCTCTGAGAATGGACTGAGGTTAATGCCTTTATTTAGATTAGACAAACCCGAATATTTTAATGGAAATTATTTTTTGTCGAAAATCGAACCGAACTATTTAATTTTATTATTGATCGAGTTTTTATATTTGTTAAAATAAAAATAATCTAATTTAAAACAACACTCACATACAAACCAAACTCGAAATTATGTGTGAATAGATCTGCATGGAATATCTTTTGAATTTCAGAAAACGTAAGAAGGATTTGACAAAAGAGCATCTAATCAAAAACCTGGAGCCTGTTAAAAACAAAACTGTCATAAAAGTTAAAGCGAAAGACTCAGATGACGAAGACTACATGGTTTGGAAGAAGCCTGATCTAACGGCACCCATAGTGACGTTCACCCCACCGCCTGATGACGCTACTCCGAGCACCTCCTTCAGATACAAACCCAACGTGCTAACAAAGAAACAACTAGAATCGTTCAATGTGAGACAGAATCAGCAAATACACATTTCCAGAGCACTCGCTGACGGAGACGATGGCTTCGAAAGCCTAAATGGATACAATTCCAACGGAAGTGAAGGAGAAAGAGTTAAAAATGAGACTGAAAACCTAATACAGAAAGAAGCGACGAGCTCTAAGGAACAAAATAATGGAACTACTGCAGAGAAAAATACTCCAAATATTAAATTAGCTGAAACTCCTAAAGCTAGTACCAAAAATGAAGAGCCAAAAAATAATACACCTACTAAAGTATTTTTTAAATCTAACATAGTGAAGAAAGACGAAGATGAAAAATCTTTAGATGCTGATTCTGATGGTGTTGCACCGACTAGCAGTCCCAGTACTGGGAAAAGAATTGGAGTCAGATTTAGAAGTTCATGGGCTCAAGAAGGCATACGCATACAAGAATCTAGTGACGAAGACTTTCCTACTGTCAACAAGAAAAAAGAAAAGGTAAAAATTTAGACATTTCTTATTTCTTTCTAAGCATGTTTACAATTGAAAATTGTAAGAAAAAGAAGCATTTTTTTGTATAAGGTGAACACTAAATTAACTTGTGCTATCTTTTAACATTAGGTGATAGATGGAAGGCATTTACAGCACGCGAATAAAGGTATCTATTGGCCTTTTCGGACTGTAGCATGTCAATAACACTTGTTCGCTAAAATCGCTTCTAACACCTTGTTTGTTTCAAAGTATATCATCATAAAGAAATTATGAGAAAGGCTTTTCTGTGGGTACTATAATTGTTTTACAAAAAACTTTATGCGGTTAATGTTTTTGTTTTGTAATTACTGAGTCATATAGATGCTAAATAGCAACATCCAGTTCTACCAAAATGACGATAAACAATATTTTTGGTTCCAAACCTGTGCAGTTACTATTGAATGTTGCTGTTTTTGCTACAAACATATATTTTCAACGGTTGTTTTATATGAGATATTGCTGATTTTGTTACAAACTTATTAAGGCAAACAATGAAGCTGATTTGTCATTGACAGATTGCATTCAAAGTTGCTATCATTAAAAAATAGGATGTTGCTGCCTTTGCACCTATATGACTGACTTGTTTAAATCTTGATACGTAGGAACTCAAAATTTTTATCTCTTAAAAATGATAGGTCTCTTAAGTCTCCTACGTAATACAAAGAATACATTTTTATTCATTATAATTAAAATACTGAATGAATTTTCATAGAAATTAGACAATTACCAGTCATCGTCATCGGACGGGGAATGCTCGGCGTCCGCTCCATCCATCGCCCTACCATCCCACCATACCATGTCTGATTGGGTTGGGCAAACTACTAACAGTAAGCATCAATTATCTATGTTAACTATCAACTATTTTCACTCATGTTTGTACGCATTTTATTTACTGACTAGCTTCTGCCCGCGACTTCATCCGCGTGAAATGTCTTGTTTTATTATAAAAATATCCTATGATACTCGGCAATACTGTAGCTTCCCATTAGTGAAGGAATTTTCGGAATCGGATTAGTAGTTCCAAAGATTACGCCCTACAACCTTACAAACTTTACCTCTTTATAATAATATTAGTACAGATTTGCTGGATTTTTTTAACGAGTCTGCGCTTGTTGCTCTAAAAAAACACGGATGTCGAGAATCGATAATTGTGCTCAAAATTGCTCTGAAAGTCCATGGTATACCTACCATCATGGTCTGGCCATGTTGGTTTTTTTTTTCAAAATGGCGGCCACGCAATAAACCTATTACAGACAGGTAGGTATGGCTACATATAAAAATCTTCAATCCCTTTTTGACGCAATATAAACCGATTGTAAATCAAGACAAAAAATCGAACAAATCCAAAGATTCTATTGAGCATGCTGTAATCATTTAATTCAAAAGTGATGTGTTATTTTAACAAATGTTGCACGTATCGACAGGTGAAGAAAGCAGTTATTGCTCTCAATCGGAAGGAGAACATTCCGATGTGGGCTTTTCGTACACTGCTGACAGTTCATGGGACCCCTTTGCTATTCTCAACCCGACTAGTGATACAGGTAACAGCATTATGCTTCTATCAAAAACAGCCCAATGAATTTGTATAACATTTTTCTACAACTGAACATTTTCATTTAGAACTGTCAAAATGAAAGCCATTGCTACTGATAGTGTGTTACGCAATTACCCCGCTGGCCAAAGAATTTATAACCGTTTTTATAAATCTACAACGGTTCTTGTAGCTGCCGTATCAATCCAGAACAGTCTTACTAATAAAAATCTTAAATTCATTAATTGACAGACAATGCACAGCCTAAACCATTTGGTTTAGAAACATGTGCACCAAAGTTCTTTAAATTACGAAAGTGAGCAATAAGGAAGTATTTTAGAAAATTAATCCTCTAAATGGGTGAAATAGGGGATAAAAGTATGTAATGTACTTCGTCAGTTTTGCCCATGAGAAATCCTATCGGGCACAGGGCTTGTACTTAAAGAAAAGTATTAGAAACAGCGACATCTCGCTCGTACAATATCTCCGACTACATTGTGCCAACTTTCTGTTTCGTGTACCATAGTAAAATGTACGATGTGGGAGCGTGGCTCGACTCTTCGCGCGGAGCTATCGGCTGTAGACATCAGCTGGTACGTGGTGGCGCGTGCCGAGCGAGCCATGGCGGCCGACGGTTGTCTATGGGCCGGCCTTGCCATGGCCGCAGCCGTTGCTACCATCAAACCTCTCATACGATTTTCTCAGGTAACACTACTATAAGGTCAAATTTAATTAGCTAGCGAAACTCCGCAGACGTTATGGGTATCGATATCTAAACAGGATGGAACAAAAAATTATGTTCTCTTTTTACCATCGTCGATAGAACTTCACCTCTGTGAAGTTTACAAAAAACAACTGATTTTTTAACTGATACTCCATAATAAAAAAATATGATTGAATGATATTTTATTAGAGAGCAGCGGTGGCCAAGTGATAACGGCCGCGACTTGCGAGTTGTAGGTCGTAGGTTCGAATCCAGACAGGCGCTTTACTTTGTGTAAATTATTTCATCACCATTGCTCTCAAAACGGTGAAGGAAAACATCGTGAGGAAACCGGCATGTCCTAGAACCAACAATTCGAAGACATGTGACATCTGCCAACCTGCACTGGGCCCGCGTGGTGGATTACGGCCCACTCCCTCTCACTGAGAGGAGGCCTGTGTCCCAGCAGTGGGAACATTATAGGCTGATTATGTATGATATTTTATTAGAACTGGCACTTCTATTAGTTAAAATATATTCTTGTACGAATAAAAGGGCATAATATAATAAGCTCCTTTAATTATGCACACTTAGCTTTATGAGAAACTTTTTTGTCGTAATTAGGTTGCTGCAGAACAAGACACTAGAACGGAGGAAGAACTTCAGGCGCTCTCCGTACTTACGTACTTCCCGACACTTATGGCAAGCTACAAAGGATCCCTGATCTCTATCTTTATTGGTGCTTTTGGTGATAATATTTGGTAAGTTAAAAAATGGTTAAGATTCAATGTAGAGTGTTTAACTCTACATTTAGACACTTTACATTGAAAAAAATGGCCAACACATTGAAACATCTATGAGGTTACAAAGCCTACAAAGTTCTGACATTCACAAAATAGAAAATAAACTATATAAAAGATAAATAAAATAATACTTTTTTAATTATGATTTATTTCTGTAAATATTTACATAATATAAGCTAACATATAAATTATAACAATATGTAGGTACATTTATATGAAAAAAAAACATAGGGAATCAAAGAAGGAAATCAAAGTGCCCAAAAGGCTGGCAGCATTGCCACGTTGTATGGCAATGCTAATTCTTGGACCAAGAAATAGGCCAGCCCTCTGGTCACGTGAAGAGTCGAGTAACCGCTTGGCGATATCTCAATAATACTTAAAAACATATTTATAATCAAATTCTATAAACTTGTACATTTTTCCACCAGGTTGATATCAACGAACCTGCTATCCTGTCTGCTACGATTCGCTCTGGGCGGTCTCGTATTCTTCCTACTGGCGGTAGCAGAACGCGCGTTCAAACAACGCTTCTTATACGCCAAACTGTTCTCACATCTGACGTCAGCGCGGCGGGCTCGCAAGTCCGAACTACCCCACTTTAGACTCAACACTGTGAGGAATATCAAGACGTGGTTGTCTACGAGGTCTTATTTACGAGTAAGTTTTTGAAAAAAAAATATTAGAGGTTTAATTGCTACAGCTCAAATCAATAGCTTAAAGATGCGAGTTTGAGAGGATTATATCAAAGATAAGAACGCTTAGAAACATGCTGGTCCTGCTCCTAAGACAATCTACAGTCTAGACAAAATTAAACTGGTTGCTAATTTAATTATTTTTTGACATTGATTTACATTCTGTAATTACTTTAACTCACACTCTGACTTATTAGGTACTTGTTTTTTTTTTGTGAAAATAGTCTTTTTTTACTATGTTTGTAAATATGTGAGCATCATGTATCTATCACATAATTAATGTATATGTCATAGTTTGATTTTAGTTCTTTTACATAATGTGGTATAGTAATTTTATTTTAGGTGCATCGTCTTCACATATTATGATATAATTAATGTAGGCAAAATATAAAACATTTTAAAAGAGTACTGGTGAAGTTTCTGGCATATTTTTCTCCATACGAAAACTACCTTTTGTAAGGAGCGACTAGAATCAATTCTATTTTATTATTGTAAGTTTTGACGTTCAACAGTGCCTTTTATGTGCCTATTTGAAATAAATGCTTTGACTTTGTAATAAATGGATGCTGTTGTAATCATTTTAGCGTCGGGGTCCTCAGCGGTCAGTGGAGGTCATCGTGTCAGCCGCATTCATGCTCATAGTGGTATTACTAGGCTGCGTTAGTACACACCTATTGAGAGTAAGTGCTATGAAATATTAAGTGTGTGCTATAAAAATTATCTTGGACATTATTGACATCGGTGAAGGAAAAAAATCGTAAGAAAACCTGGACTTATAGTTAACTAGCTTTTGCCCGCGACTTCGTCCGCGTATATGTCGGTTATCGGTCGAAGTCGAATAAAAAGTAGCCTATGTCCTTTGTTAGGGTTCACACTTACCCTGTACCAAATTTCACACAAATCGGTTCAGTAGTTTAGGCGTGAAGAAAAGACAGACAGACAGACAGACAGACAGAGTTACTTTCGCATTTATAATATTAGTTAGGATGTAGGTCTGAAATCGCCAATTGAGCAAGCATGGTGATTAATGCTCGTGCTTTCTCTATATAAGGTGCTATAAAAATATCTGCCACGGCTTTAATGGGAGGTAGTATTGTGTTTATAGATTACAATAGTGAAGAACTTTCGTACCCCGGAACAGTTAATTCAATTTGAGAAAATAAAGTAGTTAAATTAACATTGACTCTATTCTGCATAACGTGGTTCACAAATTACGCGCGATGTGTCGCTTCGTCAATGAAAACAACTGCTATCTCTTTCCATCTGTTCAATGAATGAAAACTGATATCAGCTGACTAGTTCGTCATTACCTAATCTACTAGGTACGCAATAATACGTCGTGTTTTAAAAGTGCAATTACTTACCAGCTACCGCATTCTTCCAAAAAACTGACGTAAATAAGATGATAAACTTCCCATCACACTTAAAACAGGCTTTGGACTGTCAAGTTAGTGTAAGAATCGCAATTTTTTTCTTATTATTTTTAAACAATAGGTAAGTACTTTGATTAATATCAAATAACGATAAATTACAGTAACTTGGCGTGTTTAAAAGTTAATCATCTTATTTACAACAATTGCACCGTATTTACAGTTATTTACACACTCCCTACCTACTTATCTACAAAACTGTTGCACAAGTCCGCCTTCGCGTTGCACACAAATGTAGGCACGCTTACGTACATGTCTCTTCACTTTTTTTACTTGCCTAAATGCGCGTTTGATGCGCCTTTTTAGTTCTTCAACACTTCTAATGTCATGTCCGGTTTGACCGTACACAAGGTCCTTTACACAACCCACAAAAAAAAGTCTAAGAGGGGTTAAGCGAGGAGGCCACGGCCGGCACTGGCCCTCCTCGGCCTATCCACCTTTCACCGCCGTACCACACACCGTTTAAAAATTCCCGTACGCTGATGGCGAAATGAGGTGGTGCTCCATCATGTTGAAACCACAGCCCTCTTATCTCTTCAAGAGGAATACGTTCTAACATTCTTCTCACACGGGTTCGTAGTAAGCGCAGATACATGTCTCCGTTCAGTCTGTCCAAGAACACTGGACCTAGAATTCTGTTGCCGAGTATCCCGGCCCACACATGAACACTAAACCGAGTCTGAAAGTGGTCAGGCCGCACAACACGAGGATTCGCCTCAGTCCAATAATGCGCATTTTTAATGAAAGCGCGCGCGATATTCCCGTCAAACAAAACTAACTTCCGAGCGGGCGGGGGGCGACTGGCGAGCGGGTGGTCGGCTGGCTGGCGCGTGCGACGAACGGGGTAGTGCGGGTGAGGGTGGGGGCGCGCCACGGCGGCATTGTTTGATAAGAATGGCAACAGTGTATGAACGTCGCCGGCGTTTTTTTTAATTCAGTGCGGTGTGGCAACAGCTCTACGGGATGGTTTTATACCAATAAATCAATTCAAATTTTTACGTACTTTTTTTTGTATGAAAAAAAATATGACAAATAATCAATAATTTATCTTTACTATTGTAATCTATAAACACAATACTGTCTCCCATTGCAGCCGTGGCAGATATTTTTATAGCACCTTATATATGAAGAGGCCTTTGCCCTGCAGTGGCACAATAATAGACTGGGTCCTATTATTGGAACGAAGTTCTATAGCACAGCTTGCGGTAGGAGTAAAATGGAAAAAGACGTGACGTAGCGAAAAAGCGTTATGCCCGAAAAAGTTTTAACAAGCTAAAAACTATACTAGATGGCTCTGTTTTAATACATAATATACAGCGAAAACTGGTGTCCCACGACACCTCCGGACTTTTTATTATTATTCACATCACTGAAGCTATACTATTTTATTTTGTAAGGGAAAACAAACAATAGTTATATAAAAATGGAAATAACAAATATGCTAAGTACATTTTTCACAGGTTAGCAACTTAGATATTTACAAACTGATGGGAAACGTAACTGTAGTGTGGCAAAATTAATTATAATATAATTAATTTTGCCAGGCTACAGTTACGTTTTTAACTTACTATTTACTTAATAATTACAGTTTACGTTTCATATTATGAACAAAAGAAACTAAAAAAAGTGTGCAGTCGGTGGCGGGGGGACCCCCGTCAGGAACGAAGTTCGTAGCGCGATACTCGCCGCACACACTCGTATATAATGGAAAGAGACAGATAGAGAAAGTGAAAGTGGCATGGAAGGGGCATTACGCTTTTTTTACCAGTCAACTCCAACCGCAAGCCGCGTTGAGGAACTTCGTTCTAATAACAAAACAAAACACTTGTTTGTGTATTGTATTGTACGTCTATACCTAAGATCTTTTTTACTCATTTAATTAATTGAATGTAATGTCATTTACGTTGTTGGTTTCTTGAATCAGAATACACCATAATTTTGCATGACCAGAAATAATCGCAACCTTTACAGCCTCATTTCATGTGACACCATGTTTCATATAAATTATTTATTTATATATATTTATGTGTACAAGTTCAGAAAATTAATAAAATTAACAACAGTTTAATAATACTCAGGACTCGGTGACGTTAGAAAGCGGCTGGCTACTGGAAGTGTTACTGTGGAGCTTCTGCATCGGTATATATCTACTGCGACTCGGCACTTTAGGCAGCAACGTGAACAAGAAGTACCGCGGCTGCCTGTCCGCCATACTGACCGAACAGATCAACTTACACCTCGCCATAGAGCAGAGGCCAGAGAGTAAAGAACAACTGACGGTCGCTAATAATGTACTCAAACTGGCTGGTGATTTACTTAAGGTATGTTTCGGCAACATTTTTTAAATTGTAATGTAAGCAGGCTCACTTGACACCATAGATTCAAAATGGCTGATCCTCTAGGTAAGCAATTGTGAAACCATAAATAATAAAATTCAACTCCATGCCAAGAAGCCTTTACCCAACAATGGGCCGGGCATATTATTGGCTAGTATACATATAAACGAAGACTTCTGGCCGCAGGACGTGGTGTTCCGTCGCTTCCGCAGACAAGTACCACAGAACAGCACAAGTACAAACTAGTGAAGTGAAGTACTATTTTATAATAAAAATATGTATGATTAGGTTAAGGTATTTATTTATGGGCCTGTGTCGCCTGAAATAAATGAATACCGCCTCTGTACATTTATGTGCTTAAAGTATTAAATAAATATAAGTAGAACAACCAGTCAAATTCAACGGTTGTACCTATTTTCGTTATCCTAACTACTTTTAACAAGACTCATTTGTTTCAGGAATTGGACGCACCGTTCAAAATATCAGCATTATGCGCCAATCATTACCTGTACACCATCACTAAAGTGGTCATACTATCGGCGTTATCGGGGGTGCTGTCAGAGATGCTAGGCTTCAAGCTAAAACTACACAAAATTAAAATCAAATAAAAGCGTGGAGACTTGAATCGCCCTACTTTGTAGTCCAATAACAGTCTACTAGTCTCAGAGGCCATTTAGTTATATATGATGCCATCAGTTTCTGCGCGCAACTATCACAAATAATTTAGATACTTAAGAGTAAATTATTAAACATCATTTTTATATCATACATGCGCATAATATTATAATATCACAACAAAAAATATAGTTTAAAATCAGGATTCATAACAATTTTTCCATCTGTATGAATTGCAATAAAAAATCTTTCTGCACTTAGCTTAATTAAAAATCTTATTCTACGTTTATCAATCTCGGTAGTTAGATTTCAAAAGCGTAGTTAATAACGTAATGTGTTAAATTTAGAAACAGGGATATATTTTGTAAGTAAATAAAATATTTTAATGACATACATAGTACTATCATATTATTATCTATTTAGAAAATTATTATTTTGATTTCATTGTGCAATAACAATACATTTTTTTTTTTATACTTGAGTAATATTGTGATAATAATCTCGAGTAAACAACATGTAAAACATACAGGGTTATTGGGAAAACATTAACAACCTCTTAAGAGGTCATTGTACTCATTATGAACAAATTTTACTATGGGTCCAAACCTGAAATCGCGAAAAAAAATCAGCTGTTCCCTACATTTTGAAGAGTTATACGAACATAAATGTAGGGAATAGCTGATTTTTTTTCGCGATTTCAGGTTTGGTCCCATAGTAAAAGTTGTTCATAATGATGAGTACAATGACCTCTTGAGGTTGTTAATGTTTTTCCAATAACCCTGTATATTTGACCATTTTGAAAATGGAGATTTAGATTCCGTACTATGTGCCAAAAGTGTGTGAGAAAACTACTTAAATGATCCTGAATTTATGTTTAGACAGGCAGACGTCTCATGAATACACCCTGGGGCCTTATTGAGTTTTACTAGATTTTTTTTTGTGAATGGCATCTTGTAGGGGGTTGTCGGCTGCTTAACAGGGCTATCCTGTAGATGCCTTAATAAATTAAGGTTAAGAACTTACCCAGGGCATAAAGGTTATAAACTAAGCGACTACACACTAAGGGCAGCCCCTGTGGGGTACGGACTTTGACTTAGGGCGTCGCTAGGATTAGGACAGCAAGGGGCAGGCTGGATCGGATCAAACGTTCTACTAGACGCAAATTGTCATTTTATATACAAAATTACTTCACTAGCAAGTAGCATCTGCAAGCCAGCAGCCCAATTGCTATGGTCTCACACTCCATTCAATCCATTTTTTTATTTGTTTAAAAAAATCGTCTGCTCAACAACGTAAATAACGCAATGAATATAGTTGAATTGTCAAAATTAAAGGGATTGTGATAGCAAGGCTTGCTTGCACCAAAACGACAACATCGTTCTGTTTCCGCCTAGCATTTGACACGATGACAGATGACACGAGAGAATGATGTTTTAAGCACGCTAAGTTCATTTCGTAGTTTGTGGAGTAAGCGGTCCTAAGGACCAGTTTTGTCAACAGCCAATCGCAGTAGTTTGCGATAGCTTGACAATTTGTCACATTCATTTCGCGGTCATTTTCGTTAGAGAAACTGTGTTACAGTATTAGGCAGCAGGAATATGTTGAAGTGATTTTTATGAATTTGTCGTGTCTCAGTGCTTCCAAATGTATTGTACTCGTCTTCGCAAACCCTACTTAACCGATACAGTACATCGTACTTCGGGGTAATTACGTTACACACTAACGGTAGCAAGGCTTTAATTTTGACAGTTCAACAACATTAATTGCGTTATTTACGCTGTTGAGCAGGAGACAAATCTTTCGAACATATTATGCAATGGATTAGCAATATCTTTCAAAATTATTCCGATTGTGATTGAAAGTGCGTAATTAGGGTGCACAGGTGGCATATTTATGGACAAACCTAAAAGGATAAGTACTTTCCCTTCTCGCAAACACAATCACATCATTTTATCTGTATTGAAATACGACGCTACTATGTTATGATCTCATTTTAACTCATAGTTTAATTTTATCTATTAATGAATTTTTCGTTTTCTTTGATAATAGTTGTTTGAAATTGTTTTGTTTTGATATCCCGTACTGACTTACGCTAATAAATAAGTGTTACCCATTGTTGAGTTATATCCATATACTGAGTAGGTACCTTAAAACGGGGTGAATAGGGATGCAGGGGTGAATCGGGACGAAACTTTAAAATATTTTTTTTTGCCATAAAGGACTAATGTGTTTATTATATTATATTAACGATTAACCGGATGAATGTCGTAATTACAGACACAATTAAAAAGCCATTGTGTCTCGCATGGATCTACGTTCCGACATACGAAGGGTTAAGTGTCCTTGTTGGCAATAAACTTTATTACATCAACGTTAAAATCCATTTTAAAGTTTCGTCCCGATTCACCCCTGCATCCCTATTCACCCCGTCTTACCAGTAATTAATCTTTTTTTTCTTCTTTAAGTTTCATTGCAGGAAAAAATTGAAGCATTGTAAATATGGACTGTAATGTAACCAATGACTAACCATCTCTAATATAGCTATTTATCCTTTAAAAGCGCTATTAGCATAAAAATCAATTAACTTCTTATCATGAAATTGTGTAGTCCTTGAAATTGTGAAAAGGCCAGTGGTTTTTTTTTTTTATTAGTGTTTTGTATAAATTGCAGTAATGTTCATGTCTGTTTTCTTAAAAAAAAAAAAAAATTAAGCCCATAACGTCTATTGCCTAATATGGGTCATTCATATACGTAGTTATAAAATATCAGACGCAGCCATAATTTGGTTTTATTGCAGAGAGTACCAAAAAATAATTATGTGTTACGTTATTCAAACAATTTTATAGCGCAATATCGCCACAATTTTGATTGTAATTATTATACTACTACATGTGATACGAGGCTACATAATAATACTTATAGGTACTATGAAAATCTGCTAAAAATATTCCCGTGCATATTTACAACTTTAAAATGCATTGGTACCTAATTATTTTCACACAAATTCTTTTTTATAAAATCATGTTTTGTAAGTAATGTAGCTATATTTAATATTAGTGTTTAGTTTAAATTAAAATGCCATTATTTTTTATACCTTAACCTACTCTATGTTCCTAATAAGAATTGAGGTCTTTGAATTTTCTCAAAAAGACATTTTTTGTAGGGATTCTTGTACTAGATCCATAATGTAGTAGATAGTAGCTGTATTTGTATTGTTTATTTTTGTATTCTACTTTTAGATCCTAAGTGATAGTAATTAACAATTTCGATTCGAATCCTGTTATGAAGTTAGATAATGTTATAAATAACAGTCTGAAATATCTTGAATATTTTCTGAACTTACTAAAACTCTCGCTACGTTCCGAATTGCGAAAATAGCGATAATATCGCGAATCCGACCAACGCGCAATGTCACAATTATTACTCAATAGCCCTTATATTTTGTGACTATTAAATTTGGTCGGATTCGCGATATAATCGCTTTTAACGCAATTCGGAAGGCGCCCTCTGTCGACAGTTTCCAACAACATCAGTGTTTCTTAATTTAGTCGTAGTCTACAAAATCTTAGAATGTGTAAAGGATAAAACGTAGGTGCTTTCTTAAATTGCTATAACGGGTATTTTTTTTAATACCAAGTAGGTATCGTCCTTAGAATGAATCCATACTAATATTAAAAATGCGAAAGTGTGTGTCTGTCTGTTACCCCTTCACGCTTAAACCGCTGAACCGATTTAGATGAAATTTGGTATAGAGATAGTTTGAGTCCCGGGAAAGGAAATAGGATAGTTCTTATCCCGATATTCTCACGGGATCGAAACTTATGCGAGTGAAACCGCGGGGTACAGCTAGTAATAAATAAGTAATACCTACTTATGTGAGCATGAAATGTTTCACAATAAGTGTAAGACAAGAAATAAATGAACTATACGCATATCGTTGTTTATTTTAATTTAATACCCTAGTAACTGGAACGAAGTGGAGATTTAACATTTTGGTATGTTTTTGGACTCTAGTCTAGTATCGTAAAAATGAATACAGGATTCAATGAATTTTCTCGATACAAAAAAAATGCAAAGTTTGGGGACTTTTGACAATTTATTAGTAATGGTGCTAACATTTATACCAATGTAACCTTTACCCCTATACATTTTTGAAGCTAACTTGACCGGACTATAAATTAATTCCGATTTTGGCCACGCGCGACAAAGATGTTTGTAGCTATACCTACTCGGGTACGAGTCATCGGCTTTGATAAAAGAAACACGTAAGTATATTATAATGATTTTAATTTTAACAAACGAAAAGCACTAAACTAATGTTACACCATGCTTTCACGTTGCAATATTTTTTTACTTGTTCCTGAAATATTGACCTTTTTATCGCTTCTGCTTTATATAAAATAAACTCATCCCATCATAGAACTAGCGCAAAAGAACTAGGTACCTATACCGACACGAAATATACTTATCATATTTCAAGTAATTTTACATTAAAACCTAACAAGTCTTACAAGTATAATCTAAAACTAAATTATAACTTTTTATATCACCTATGCTAACACCTGAACGATCTAGCGTAGAAATCAGTTCCGTACCTACTACATGCATTGTAATTTGTATTTCTATCATTTTAAGATCGATTTTTTTTTAAGTATTGCAAGATCGTCCAAAAAATACAGAATATATTATACATACAGACTGGAACTTTATTTTCTTCACAGCATCAGTCAAAAACATCCGTGTCAAATAGAATGAAAATAAACTTTAGGCGTTAAAATACATTGCTTCTATGACGGCAGTGCTAGTTATAATTATTTTTACTAACCTAAAAAGTTTTTCGGTTAAAATACAATTATTTTATAACCTCGCTAGAAATTAGAAATATACATCACTGAGAAGAACTAACTTTTTTACATTAAATAAAACCACAACATAAACTAAATTTACACACAACTGGTGATGAAAACGCATTAGGCATATAAAATTCTAAAACAAGGAATAGTGCGTGTTTATAACTAATTGAAAAATTGGTATTGCGTAAACCCATTAAGTAAATAGTCATTAAACTCATTTAATCGAGTTACAGTTAAAGCTAATAAAAAAATACAAGCTCATTCCTTAATACTTTTACTAAATCAATTTATGCAAGAGAAAATTCGATTGTAAGGGTAATAAAAAGTGTGGGATTTAATCAATCACACGGTAAGTTTTGAGAGAGAAAGAGGATCATAAATTATGAATAAAGGTTATGCATTATATGCCAACGGCTAGTCCCGTCTGCGTTCTTTCGAGGAAGAACGATGAGAGCGGCTGCGGCGAGATTCACGCTCACGTTCACGATCGCGGTCACGGCCGCGGGAGCGCTCGCGCGAACCCTCGCGCTTGCTTCTGCTGCGTGACCGGCTACGTCTGTGAGAAAAATAAGAAAGTTGTAAAACCACAATATAATGCGGAAACACCAAAGACGCCAGTCACCCTTTTTAAAATACACAACACGTTTTATATACTCTAGTCAGGCGCATTATCAGCAAGACAAATGAACACAATAAAAAAATACTGCACATAATTTATTCTTCTTTCTGAAGCTACAAGTCCGTCAATTTAAAATTTGCACATAAAAGCATTAAAGTTCACCTCCGCTCGCGTTCACGTTCGCCATCCCGCCGATCCCTGTCCTTACGGTCGCGGTCGCGATCAGACTCCTTGTTGCGATCGCGGTCCCTCGCAGACTCGCGGTGGCGTCGAGCACGCCGGTCTAACTCGCGTCCACCGACGTAGTGACGACGACCGCCTGTACGCTCACGCTCAGAAGCTCCGCGTTCCTCACGGCGTTTGTCTACGGTTTTCTAAAGATCACAAGATATAAATTAGTTTACATCACATCAGGTGCTTAAAAAAAAAGAGACAACCCCATTAAGACACAACAAATGAAAAGAAAATAGTAGTACATTTCACCTTCAATTCGGATAGTTTCTCACGAATGGTAATAAATCCAAGATGAAGTTTTCCTCCAAAATGATCAGCTAACCGTCTATCATTGTCATGTATACCCAGGTATGCAGAGCACACTTCACAAACGCGTAGTTTCTGTTGTTGATAAGAAGAAGCAGGCATGGAATTCCGGTATTCTTGTTCAGCTACAGCCTTCTTTTTGCGTAGTTCATCAATCTGGAATATGACTTGTAAATAGTAAAGAAAGTCCATGGAATAATAATATGCCTATACTAATGACAAGTATTTTACACAACTAACCTCTCCCATAAGTTTAACGCTTTCTTCTACCATGCCTTCTTCTCCCAGTGCTTCAGCTCGAGCTAGTTTTTGACCTATCTGTTCGGCCAACTCATGCACAGCATTAGCTTTCTCTGTGACTTCAGCAGACAGTTCTTCCTGAGTTTCAGCAAGGCGCTGTTTAGCCGCTGTTGTGCGACGATCGCAGTCGGCTATAAATGCCTCTAAATGTTCTGTTGCCTAGGCATTTAAATCAAATTACAATTATTTATTTTAATGATACATATTTTTTATCCAGGCACTTACGTACCTCAGTTGAAATTTTTAACAAATTCAATTATTTATTGATACTAATTTTGTGCCATTGGTTACTCAACTAAAACATTAAGCACACTATTGGTGTTAATATTTTATGAAGTTGATAAGAAACCACCACAAAGTTGCACGACCGGTGTGGTTCATCCCTAAATGTTAAAAAGTTTAATGTTATTAATCAATCATACTTACATCAATGTCATAGAAATAGTCTTTGGTTTTTGAAGCTAATTCATAATCCGCACGGAGAGCCAAATCATGTATTTTTGGACACTCACCTAAATCCATTCGCTGTAAAAAAAATTAAAACCACATAAATACTAAGTGCCCATTGTACAAAAAGTTTAGGTGAGACATATGAGATCATCTTTATTTATTTTTCTCTGTTTTACTTAATAATACAATTTTATAATTATTCCCTAACAGACACAAAATGATATTTATAAAAATATATTCTCAATACACAAAAATCTGTCATAAAAATATTTAAAGAAATACATACTACATCACCACAGCTCACACAGCCCAGGTTCACGCACAGGATAATGTAATTTATCATAAATACTTACAAATGTTAGAGGAAACACCCTCCCGTATATCCTAACTAGACCGAAGATATATTTAGAGAGAACAGAACAAAATTAAAGGTCACAGACAATCTTTACAAAACTTATTAAAATACAACTTATAGGAACTTGTATAATGTTTTTCATTGTGCATTTGTTTTTTTGTCATTTTCAATATTTGCAGATTAATATCAGCTAAATATTTTATGCTGAGTTTAATATCGAAAATTTTGTGCAGTGTTTTTGTCATCAAGTAAAATGTTGAAAACCTGATTATAGTAACAATATTTTAAGTAGTATCAAAACCAAACATTATATTCCTTTGCTATTATTTACCTATTCAGGCAAATAATAAATAATTATGATTTTTAAATTGCTAATAATACAATATCTATGATATGCCAATAAAGTTACAATTCATTTGCAAAAATTTAGTACAATTTAACTAAAACATTCAATAATTTCATTGTAGTTTGAAAATTTTTCTTGCTCATGCATAAGTTTGTTGGATATGCTAGCCATTTAAACAGCACAGTACGTACCCAATGTAGTTAGAATGTATGACACCAAATTGCTCTCACCCGGGCTTATGTTTTTTCATGTTCCTAAAATTTTCTCATGTACTCACCGAAGCAGCATTAGTAACCGTTGGAAAATTTAATTATTTCATGAGCCTTATTAAATTAAATACTGCATAGCAGTAATAATACAATCAGCTAACTATAAATGTTTTTATACGTACATCTTGGTACTTACAGAACAGCCTAACTCATACAATCTATCCCTCATCTGTTAAGTATTGTGATGAGCAATAAAGACTAGTGTTGGGCATTTTCTGAAAAGCATATTTCACCACAGTTAATGCCACTCCGATGTAAGAATTCTCCAGCGAAACTAAATTCATAAGATCATACGGCAAGAGATATGAGAGTGAAAATCAAACACATACATTAAGATCAGACCCAAGTAGTTAATTTTTTTTTTATCAATTGATTGTTATCATGTTTAATATCTTAATGTATGTGGACCAAAAAAGCACTGCAACTCCAAATATAAAATCAAATTACTGAGATTTCATTAACACTTCATGGAGAGAATAATGAACATTTAGCTTAAGCTTCTTGCTAATTTATTTAGCAAGAAGACAAAAAAATAGATTCATAACACAAAAATTTTAATGAAAACTCAGAATTCATCACCAAAGTTGTTATTAAAACAGAATATCTTACCGTGGAGGATAGGATTTCATGTGGACAACATTGTAATAAAAACGATTTGCACACTGCATCGTCATAAAATTTAACCCCATGTCTGTCAGTTTCACCTGAAACAATTTGTAAAAGACGCATCAAAAGCAGCACAAATTTTACAAATTAAACATTTGACACAAAATCGAAGCTCGATTTAAGAAATGAAAAGCAAGAAAACGAAAGTTCGAAGACCAAGAAATGTTGAATAGACAAAAACAAATTACCATTGCGAGCGGTGCCCATCAGTTGGTCCAACATTGCCCTCATTTGCTCGTGTGCTGACATATTGAATAGGAAATTTAGCCTTTTCCGATTAACAAGTTTATATTCCTAAATAAATAATAAAATCTTAGTTAGGTGGCAAGAATATTCTATAATCATAAATGTTCAAAACTGGTTCATATTTCAATTATTCTCAAAAACTCCCAGTCGCCACTACAAGCCAACAAATCAATCAAATTACGAAACTAAAATGGCGACAATTATTTTTTTGAACTTAATAGTAATGTTATCAGTTCCAGAACAATGTCATTTGGCATTGCTTTTCAGAGATGCGTTGAGAATAGTTTCGTTCCAACGTATCACTCTATGGTTTCCTTATGAATTACCATTCGTTGTATAGGTACGTACATACAACGTCTACGCCGCGCCGGTTGTAAATGTATATACCCAGCTCAGAGAATTCTCCGTCTACGGTTGTAAATGAATATACCCAGCTCCCGCGCTAATGTTTTTTTTATCTCAGATTATAGAGTGAGGAGAGTAGTAATACAATATCCATGGACGGCCTAACAAGGCCGTCATTATTACTCATTAATATTTATAAGTAGCCTAAAAACTGGGTGGGCCCTATTCTCTTTTGAGTAGTTAAAAAAACAATCGAAGTCGGTGTCGTTGGTTCCGCATTTTCGTTTTTTGACACCGACTTCCGAAATTAAAGTTATTTACTTATTACTTTGTAGTGTAGTTTTTTGAAGTCGGTTGTTTTTTTTTGTAAAAAAGTTTTTATTTTTCAATTTTTGGTTGCATACCTACCCCACACAAATTCAATTAACACTAGTGTATTGAAGAATTGAAGACACCGACTAGAAGAATCATCAAAATTCGCATAAAAATGCAGGATGCAGTACATTTATGCATATAACTTCGTACATAATAATTACCTAATGAATAGAAATAATAAAAGATTAATTACCTAACACTAAAACCTTCCTGAAAGTATGTAGATCACAATAATGCAAGAATTATCAAAATTGGTTCATTAGTTTTTGAGAAAATCGCAGACATACAAACATACATACGGGTTGAATACAGAACCTCCTTTTTTTAAGTCGGTTAAAAAGGAATTAAATACCTGTAATGGTCTAAGGTAACTGATTCTAATAATAGACCTCATCCGTCGCTTTCCATCAAGCGTGATCGAGGTCAAGAGCAGGCCCATTTAGCAATAAAGAAAGACAACAAAATCCATGGTATTCAAAAACAGTAGTTGTCAAACCAAATCGATGAGCATTCACTGTCCTTACACCATTGACATAGAAAAGCCTATCTCAATGCCTTACACCTTAGGCTCTAGACAGACGGACTGCAATCCAACTGCAAATTGCAGTTCGGATGCAGTTTGAATGCAGTTGACACGACAGCAATAGAACTCAACTCATTCAAACTGCATCCGAACTGCAATTTGCGGTTGGATTGCAGTTGAAATGCGGTCCGTCTGTCTAGAGCCTTACACGGAAGATGAGGCGGTATAGTCCATTGACATAAAAAAGTCTATCTCAATCATAGATCTCAATGGTATAGTCGAAAGAAGAAGCCTACCCATTGGGCGGATTAAAAAAAAAAGCATTCACTGTCTGTCAGTTTTGACAGTTGTTATCAACAGTGGTTTGTTTTGAGTTTTATCATTAATTATTTTGTTCAGTACTTACAAACATCATTATATTTCGCAGAGTAATGTAACGATAATGTTGCAAAAATGCCCACAACAGTAAGAATATTGCTGCCTATTTTTCCACAGAATTCAAAAGAAGTATTTTTCAAGGGTTATGTTACTCTCTTGGAAGATAATACTAGCACGATTTATATCACCAAATACACATCAAATAATGAACTATGGTCCGAAAAACAACAAGAAAATGAAATATATGGATACTGTGGGGAATATTTTCCAAGGAAAGCATCCAAAAGATTTTTGAATTTTCTGGACATAAGACAAAACTTTAAACTAAAAATCAACAAGTTGCAATTAAATGGAAATCCAGTTAGCACTACCAGTAGTTGTATTCTGATACTCTATGATTATAACAGTATTAAAGACTCTCAAGCAATTACTGACACCAAGAATAATTACTTTACAAAACTGGTGCATTTGATTCAAGATGAACATGGAAAATCAACTGAAAAAGATGATAAAGAAAACATTAGAAACCAGCAGTGGCTGGCTTCTTCTATGTTCCTGCAACACATTTATAATTATTGGAAATTAATTAATTCGCTAATATCAACTGTCAAAAAGGACAAAAAAGTAAGAGAAACGCGCTCAAACTGAACCTTTAACTTTTATCTAGTAACACTAATAAATTTATTTATTAAATCAGAAGGTCTACTCCCTAAGCACGATGTCCGTAGTTTCAGCCGAAGTTACGGGAATGTCTATCCATATCACCTACTGACAGATTAGTTTGGGGCCTGAAAAAAAAATGAATGACAACACAGTGTGATAGTTGTCCCTACTCCTGATGAGTTTTTGCCCATCCCCGGGTTTCGAATTAATCTAGTGTCCTAGTCTGTAGGTGATACAGACTAGGAAACTCACATAACTAAAGTCGAAACTACGAATTTCGTGTTTAAGGAGTAGACCTCCCACATAGTAATGATGACCATCCTAAATTATTTTTTTAAATTCTTAACTAACCACATATTTTTAGGTAACAGTAAAACAAGGAAATTTAATTTTGGCGGTGATGATGGACATCCTATTAGGATACATTGCTCTACAGTTGCTTTCGGAGGACAAAACGGATATAATCATAGCACTAATGGGCGTTCTTGAGGTAAAAATTTTTTTGTCATAGATCATCTGTTTTAAAAGCTATTTTAACGACTTTTTTATGAGTTTAAAAATATAATATAAAAATTCATTAAAAATTAATTGTTTTTGATTGATTCATAGCAGTTAGAGCATTTTGTATAAGTTTCAGGATCAGGATAAATTCAGGCCACTTAAAATTGATAAAATATACCAAGTTGAAATTAAGGATTGTAACTATGTTTTTTAAACATAATATTATGTGTTCTATGTCACGAAGTCCGTTTGGCTATGAAAGTTGTCAAGTGTGCACATGCACATTGTTTTTGTGTGCGTAACCTCGAGAGCGCTCAGTGTCGATCGGGACTATGGATCGGGACACGCCATAGAAATGTAAATTCATATATCTATGGGACACGCATAGCACAGAGTACATTACCTATATTAGATTACATTACATAGAGTAAGTAACGTTGGGACACGGTCCGCGGTTTTAGTTCGCGCCAAATTGTTTCACGCAGTAAGGTCAGCATGGCAACAAAACGAAGAAGAGTTGTCCATAGTGAGGTAATATTAATTATTTATACGTTTTCAATTAATATTTTATACAAAGATACTTAATATAGCAATAGAAGTATTTATAAAATGAATGTTTTTTTGTGTTATAAAATGTTTATATTTCTTAATTATTTTGATTAAGTACATTTTGTTTTAGAGGGTCGAAACATGATAACTAGTGTTTATCATTTTCTGCGAGAAGAATATGAATTTACAAAATCATTCATGGAACCCAACTGTGATTAATTGTCTAATTTACGAGACATTAGGTACACGGCGTATCTACAGCTGAAGCTACGGGTGTTAGCCAAAAACAGTTCAAAGAATATTAAAAGAAGAGAAGGAATTGCAAAACGGAATCGGAAATCGAAAATTTATCTGATAGTGATTGAAAATACTGAATAGTCTTACTTGTTTCGTTTCCATTCTGTAATACCAATGCTTAATTAAATGCCTACATCTTCTTAATATTTTTGTATTTATTGCAACTTAGATCTAATTTATTTACAAAAAGTAAGTATATACTTTTAAAACCAACATTTTATTTCGATTATTAAATCTCGACTTGAATATATATCAGATTTCTTTGCTTACGTTACCCACTTTTACACACACAAGCGCGCTAGTCGGGACTCGGGATATGTCACTACTACAATCAAAGCCGAAAGGACTTCGTGAAATAGAATATCTGTAACGTAATTTAGTAGATGTCTAAAAAACTCAATTTGGAAGCTTTATCATGCATAGATATGTCATCTATTCCTTAACCTTCCCCAGCAGACAAATTAACTTTTTTTTTCTATTGCAGAAATTAATTAATTCACTTTACTCTCTACTGAAATGGTTAATGGGTGCTCCAGTTGGATTAAAGCTCAACAATGCATTCAATAAAATGTTAGGAAAATACTTCTCTTATCATGTTCAATTATGGTGGCTGTTTTTGGGTAAAATTTGCCATAATATTATTGTAAAATTTGACATTATAATTTTGAACCATAAAACTACAGCATTTTGTGTATATTTCAGATGTATCAGGAGAGAAACTGGATACTATACTTCACATTTACCACTACATAGGATATTTGGGATTTACATTTCAAACTGCTATAGTGTCTGATCTGATATGCATAGCCACTTTCCATTCTTATTGCATCTATGTGTATGCAGCCAGGTAATCAATATTTTTACTAAGAAGGAAATATCCCATGTGACATTTTCTACCTACTCTCATAGAAGGATGGCGCGATCTTTTTTTATCAATTAAATGATAGGTACATAATATAAGGTCAGGTGTGTAGTATTCGCAACCAGAGTGTCTGTAGTACCAGACGTATGAAGTTAACGAGGCGAAAGTTATGTAAGGATCGTAGCAGGTGGCATTCTGTAGTTTCTGCCTTCCCCCATGGGGAGAAGGCGCGAGTTTATGTTTGCATGATACATTAAATGTGTATTGATTGCTTATCACATCATGTTAAAAAGCTTTAAAAGGTTCATAGTAGGCTGACACCCTTTCCAGTAAGATTTCATTTTGTTTTACGAATTTCAGCCTTATGAAAAGTAACTAAAGTTGAGTTTCAATTGTTGTAGTTATCGTTACGAAGACGTACGTCGCCGTCGCTCCGTTGATATAATCTGCCTTTGAGATAACTAACTCTTCAGTAGGGTGGTCCTTATTCCTAAGAACAAAAAGCTTTCTTTAATTTCGCGGGGCAGCGCGTAATTTGATTATATACCATAAGAAACCATTTCAATAATTTTTTTGAGTTTTTTAAATGACATTTAGGGAACGCTCAATGATATATAAACTTACCTACTTTATAATACGTCATTGGGGTCGCTACCAAGGTTTGAATTTGAAATAAAAACTCAAAATCTGTATTTGTTGGGTTAATTTTATTCCTTAACCTTAGGTACTTTGATTTCTAGTAGCTTTCCTGAGTCCGCTACTTGTAGACGCCATTGCAATTTGAAACGCGTTATACTATGACTTTTACAAATAAAACGCGTGCGCTCTCGTTAATGACTTATTAGAACTGAAGTGCGGCCAGTGCGGGGGCCAGGGCGGGCTAATTTTGACGCTTCGGTACAGAAAAGGGGTCAAGGGGAGGAGGGGATAAGGAGCGATTTCAGTTGCACGTAGTGAAACCATCATTTAAGCTGTCCTTCAACGCTTTTTGAAAAAACTGACAGCTGGTAGCGACCTCTAAATCTTAACAAAAAAAACTTATTTCATATTTAGATGTATATAATGAAATGACAAAGTGCCCCGAGGATAATTCAAAAGTCGAAAAATAAGGACCACCCTACTCTTCAGATTTCTAACTTTAAACTTTTATACTGCAACATCTTTTTCCAGGTTATTCAATATACAAATATCTGGACTAATTGCACTACTGAGACTGTTTGTTGGAAGAAAATATAATCCACTGCGAGGCGGCATTGACTCCTGCGAATATACGAACCAAGAGCTTTTTGTAGGCACTGTAGCATTCACCATATTGCTGTTATTGTTACCTACAACAACTCTTTACTACATCGTATTTACAGTGGTAAGGGAGCATGCCTTTCAAGTTTAAAGACATATTATTAACATGGGCTGAATTTTAATTCACTCTTCTTCTTAGTGTGTCGATAGCAATCTAAATGTACTCGGCCCAGAATTCGGCTACTTGTTTGGCGCCATCACTAGCGTCCATCAGTTCCTGTAACATGCAGCTGACAGGACACGCAGGGCACGATATTAAGTGTCCCATTTTTTGTGGAATAGCACCACATTTACACTCCAAGGAGGAGTCGTCTATAAAACTCCACCTGAACAGGTTTTCCTTGCTTCGACCAACCTGGGTCCGGAGTCAAACAGTTTTTAATTCAGTTTTGAGAAATTTATTTGGCTATGTATATTTTATTAGACTTTGTGTTAAACACATCATTTGGCCTGTCGTGTCTTCACATTCATATGCATTATGAATGCTTTGACCCACAATATTATACGCCTTACGCGGAACACCGTTATGCAATATGCTAATAAGAGAACCGTTTGTAAACTCTTAAGTTTATTTTGTATTACTTACTTAACTGACCTGATAACATTTTGATATAATTATTTTGCAGTTCAGAGTATTATCTCTGGCGATCCAGTATTTAATAGCCAAATTGATCTACATGGTACAAACACTACCTTTGTATGTAGTGACCCTATGGTTTACTCATTCTCCTAAAGTTACAGGTATGTCTGATTATAATACAATATTGGTAATTGATTATTATGCACACAAATCAAATACCACTGTTGTTAAAATCTTCAATTTGCAGGTAATATTCTTATGGAGGTGATAAATCAAGAAGAGAACGCACCTTTGATACTCAGGATAAAATTACTCAATAAATCTATCCCTGAATTGGTAAGTATATTTAAGCCTCCAGTTGAAGTGCCCAATAAAGTGGAATGGGCCAATCTGCTGTCAAATGTGCTTGTTGGGAAGCAAATAGTTTAAGAGACTGTATTCATTACTGTGTTATATCAGTAGTAGGTATATTATGATATAAATTATATAATTATAAGGATAGTTCAAGAAAAGAAACTAGTCTGTTTTGACTTACTTTATTATCGTTCGATATTTCATATTGCGTAAAAAATAAAAAGTTGTTTGGTCACCACACGCGTGAACGTATAAATGCTAGATACTTAAAACTATTTGCAGCAAACTGGGCAAATACATTTGAGTAATATTACGCAAATAATAAACTATTGTTTTGACCAACAAAAATGTAGATATTACTAGAACAATTTTCAATACATTATTATTTATTAGATGTCACACAAATTGTTTAGAGGTATGTTAGACAGTGAGTTTCTAAAATTACTATTTTTGTTTGGGGCTACTTAAGTGTATGTTAAATGTATAAAACGCGGTGTTTTTAATAGCAGAAATATTTAAATACAAATTCTACCTACAGTCAATTGTTTTCATTTCAATTTCTCTCATGTTAAGTTAATAATTAGAATGTAATGCAACTTAATTATAATCAAAATTAAATTACTGCCACTCACTACTAAGAGTTTATAAGGCAAGACACGACTCACTCGTCATAATGTTAAATAATGCAATTATTTTGTACCAAGCATGTTACCCTATGAAAACGATTCTGGGAGTAGAATTATTTTCTATCAACTTGGTAATGACAATTGACGAATGCTTCAAAACAGGATACATATATAATAAATAGTATGGGAATGACAAATACATAACACAATATTATTAGTGCATGCTAAGAACAATATAGTGATACACTCATGCAATTATTGCCCAAAAGATAGTAACTAACAGTTAGTCACAAATTAATTTCTGCAACACCTAGAAAGTTTCCAAAATCTATTAGAAATCATACTAATCCTTATTATTATTCAATTTGTTTCAGTTCTAAGTATTTAACTAATAGTGTATTGAGCACCTGATTATAATATTATTGGTGTTATAAAATTATTCTTGTCGCAAATTGTAAAAAAAACCCTTCAATATAAATATATTATTTCATGATGATACAGCACATTAACCGAGAAATCTAACTTAAACATTTATTGCTATAATTATAATATTCTCATTGTATTATCGAATACATCGATCTGATTGTATCTACATAAATATGTTACTTTATGCAAGTACAAAATACATTATACATGTCATTGCAATTTCTGCTGATAAATTTAAATCTTTAATTTTAACAATTTCATACATACCTCTTTACCTACTATTTACATAAATATCATTCGAAAATATGTTTGTCCATCAATAGACTAAAGTATCCTATTTATTTATTGTTGTAATGTAAAGGGGAGTCCAATACTCCTAACATTTACACTGAGAATACGTGCACTCAAGTGATAAGTATAATAATAACTAAATATAACAATTATTATTTATGTCTGGAGTTAATTGAAACATAGATCTAAATTACCGCTAACTGCGGTAGCTAAACCTCCCTTTATAAGATTTTTTTTCAAAGATGGACGCTTTATATAATTTTTTATTATCGTTTTATAGAAACAACACATGTTTCGTGAAGCTAGTAACTACATGATGTGCGGCATTTAATTCACACAGTGCTAGTTCTCCGGTGGGTAGGCCAAAACCGTTCACATAGATAGATATACCGATACTTAACTATTTCATTATCATCACAGATATTAGTAAAATTAGGAAAAATGTGATTTCGATCACAATACTCGAGTTGAATTCTTTATGATCAGCAAGATTAACTGAAGCGATGTTTAAAGATTCGCTTGATATTGTATCACACTATGATAAAAGCTATAGGGGAGCGTGGGTCACAGTGGATCCATTTTCTTTCAATGACTTGTAACTTTACTTTTTTTACCTCAAATTTTCTATCATGTTGACTGAGTCCTAGAAAATATATTTAAATTTGAACCTGTATTACAAAAACAGACCTAAAAGCACTCAGTTTTTTTTTATTATTATTTTTATTTTAAGTGATAAATTATCCACTGTGCCCCATAACAGGGGCACAGTGGATACTGATTTGGGTTACACTGGATCCTGTGAGTCACACTGGATAATGATTAATTTATTCATTAAAAAACGTGTATTTAAATTAAGTGGTTTATTTTTAATCATTAAACATGCGTTTAATTGTAAACATAACATAAATCTTTATTTGAGGTAATTTAGACGTGGACTTTGTATTTGGAAAGTACCTATAATACTTTAAACTTAGGTACTAGTTTCACAATATGAAAAAATCAAACGATCAATAAATAGAACACATCTGCTGTCCTTCAACTTATAAGGTTGACATAACTAAACCTCTTACAAACAATAAAAAACAATTACAATCATAATAGTTTAGCTACAGTTTTTATTTTTTGGCCCTCCGATATTTTATGCAAAGCTGCCCGCATCTCCTCTTCAGCGTGCTGACCAATATTGGTCTTTCTTTTCCTGTTTCGTGGCATTATCCCTGAAAACAAAATAATTTTACGATAAATATTTTGACTTGGGGTACAAGATCCACTGTACCCCAATTCAAAACGATCCACTGTGCCCCAGTTGGAGAAGTCTTAATTAAAAAATCCTACCAAATTATTTATTTGTCAAATAAACATATTAGAGTAACAAAAATTCTCTACAGTAACTTTAGATCATATCACATTATCAACACTTGTAAAATTCTAATATACGGAAAGGCAAAACGTTTTACAAAAACACGTAAAATAAAAGTTTGTGGCTTACTTGTCGACTGATGCTCCGTACCGCGTGCGTCCACTCCGATACTAAGATGGCGACTAGCTCGGTTGCGGGGGGAGTGTAAGAACGGCAACGTCACGAACGCGTACGCGTCTGTTTGCTTTAAATACACACCTACAATGATTTATCCACTGTGACCCAGGATCCACTGTGACCCACGCTCCCCTACGCTGCGGCGGCACGTCACGATACAGATGTGATGATATGAGGGACGTATCTAGTTCTTGAGTACACACCTGTAGTCCTTATTGACATCCGAAGCTGAATTTGGTGAATGTTCTTTAGGTCTAACTGTACCGCGACACGACGCTAACTTTGATTCCAAAGCCTACAATGAAGAAAAGTACACAGTAAATGATGATGTTAATATTAGTAGGTGACAGGAAGATATGTGCGGCGATAACCAACACCTATTATTTAAAGCAAACTGAACAGTATGTACAATGATGCGGATGACAAGCTGAAAATATATTTAAATAAAATTAGGTGCAATATAATACAGATAATCATATTAATAGTGATGCAGCAGTCCGTTTAGTTTGGTTCTATAGAGCCTTATTTTAAGAGTAACATAATAAAATAATTTACATTATAACTAATTAATTTCAACTAGATAATTATAACATTGTATAGTTGTGAGTTAATACATGTACAGTTAACAAAAGAGATAAGTATGCAGGACCGTCGGATGTAGTTGAAGTTTAGTAAGAAACCGATGGATGTTGTCGCCTGAAATTCAATTTGATAAATGAGCCGTTTGTTTTCTAATTAATAAAATAAAATTTTATTCGAAAACATCCATGGGTTTCTTACTAAACTGCAACTATATCAGACGATCCTGCATACTTATCTCTTTTGTCGACTGTACGTATTCACAGTAAAAAAAAAAATAACAATAATCTCTAGTAAAGCTACTATAATATGCATTGAATCATTTTCTATTTATAAAAAACACTAGAATTCTCATTAGTTTTGGACTTTTTTCGTTTGATCATGCCCTTTTCTGACAGAAGCAAAACTAAGAAGGTTTTCTAAGCCCTCTCGGGAGCGCACGGCAAATGATCTTCTCAATTTTCCATTTCCTGCTTGTGCAGATCGCACAAACGGTTGTTCTGATGCCCGTTGTGTTAAAATGGGTGGTTTCCTCGCTGAGGAATCGTGTTCAGATGCCGAATTCGACCGTACGTATACTCTTTGGTTTCTGTACTCTACAGAATCACTGTTATCTAAATCATTATCATTCAATCCATTCTCTGTGGCACTGGAGTCGCTCGTCGTTGTTATTTGGGGAGCAGCTGGAGGCGGCTCACAGGAGCACTTAACCTTACCACATTCACGGCAAAGAAACCTTTCAAGCTGCAAGCAATAAATTTCATGCATACTACACAACACAACCATGCAAATACAAAATCAACAAAAACTACAATTAATCTTTGTTATAAATCTACTGCTACCTTAAGTACCTAATGTTTTCTTTGGCTGTAATGTTATTGATTGATCTATAAAAAATAAACCCCACACAAATTCAATTAACACTAGTGTATTGAAGAATTGAAGACACCGACTAGAAGAATCATCAAAATTCGCATAAAAATGCAGGATGCAGTACATTTATGCATATAACTTCGTACATAATAATTACCTAATGAATAGAAATAATAAAAGATTAATTACCTAACACTAAAACCTTCCTGAAAGTATGTAGATCACAATAATGCAAGAATTATCAAAATTGGTTCATTAGTTTTTGAGAAAATCGCAGACATACAAACATACATACGGGTTGAATACAGAACCTCCTTTTTTTAAGTCGGTTAAAAAGGAATTAAATACCTGTAATGGTCTAAGGTAACTGATTCTAATAATAGACCTCATCCGTCGCTTTCCATCAAGCGTGATCGAGGTCAAGAGCAGGCCCATTTAGCAATAAAGAAAGACAACAAAATCCATGGTATTCAAAAACAGTAGTTGTCAAACCAAATCGATGAGCATTCACTGTCCTTACACCATTGACATAGAAAAGCCTATCTCAATGCCTTACACCTTAGGCTCTAGACAGACGGACTGCAATCCAACTGCAAATTGCAGTTCGGATGCAGTTTGAATGCAGTTGACACGACAGCAATAGAACTCAACTCATTCAAACTGCATCCGAACTGCAATTTGCGGTTGGATTGCAGTTGAAATGCGGTCCGTCTGTCTAGAGCCTTACACGGAAGATGAGGCGGTATAGTCCATTGACATAAAAAAGTCTATCTCAATCATAGATCTCAATGGTATAGTCGAAAGAAGAAGCCTACCCATTGGGCGGATTAAAAAAAAAAGCATTCACTGTCTGTCAGTTTTGACAGTTGTTATCAACAGTGGTTTGTTTTGAGTTTTATCATTAATTATTTTGTTCAGTACTTACAAACATCATTATATTTCGCAGAGTAATGTAACGATAATGTTGCAAAAATGCCCACAACAGTAAGAATATTGCTGCCTATTTTTCCACAGAATTCAAAAGAAGTATTTTTCAAGGGTTATGTTACTCTCTTGGAAGATAATACTAGCACGATTTATATCACCAAATACACATCAAATAATGAACTATGGTCCGAAAAACAACAAGAAAATGAAATATATGGATACTGTGGGGAATATTTTCCAAGGAAAGCATCCAAAAGATTTTTGAATTTTCTGGACATAAGACAAAACTTTAAACTAAAAATCAACAAGTTGCAATTAAATGGAAATCCAGTTAGCACTACCAGTAGTTGTATTCTGATACTCTATGATTATAACAGTATTAAAGACTCTCAAGCAATTACTGACACCAAGAATAATTACTTTACAAAACTGGTGCATTTGATTCAAGATGAACATGGAAAATCAACTGAAAAAGATGATAAAGAAAACATTAGAAACCAGCAGTGGCTGGCTTCTTCTATGTTCCTGCAACACATTTATAATTATTGGAAATTAATTAATTCGCTAATATCAACTGTCAAAAAGGACAAAAAAGTAAGAGAAACGCGCTCAAACTGAACCTTTAACTTTTATCTAGTAACACTAATAAATTTATTTATTAAATCAGAAGGTCTACTCCCTAAGCACGATGTCCGTAGTTTCAGCCGAAGTTACGGGAATGTCTATCCATATCACCTACTGACAGATTAGTTTGGGGCCTGAAAAAAAAATGAATGACAACACAGTGTGATAGTTGTCCCTACTCCTGATGAGTTTTTGCCCATCCCCGGGTTTCGAATTAATCTAGTGTCCTAGTCTGTAGGTGATACAGACTAGGAAACTCACATAACTAAAGTCGAAACTACGAATTTCGTGTTTAAGGAGTAGACCTCCCACATAGTAATGATGACCATCCTAAATTATTTTTTTAAATTCTTAACTAACCACATATTTTTAGGTAACAGTAAAACAAGGAAATTTAATTTTGGCGGTGATGATGGACATCCTATTAGGATACATTGCTCTACAGTTGCTTTCGGAGGACAAAACGGATATAATCATAGCACTAATGGGCGTTCTTGAGGTAAAAATTTTTTTGTCATAGATCATCTGTTTTAAAAGCTATTTTAACGACTTTTTTATGAGTTTAAAAATATAATATAAAAATTCATTAAAAATTAATTGTTTTTGATTGATTCATAGCAGTTAGAGCATTTTGTATAAGTTTCAGGATCAGGATAAATTCAGGCCACTTAAAATTTATAAAATATACCAAGTTGAAATTAAGGATTGTAACTATGTTTTTTAAACATAATATTATGTGTTCTATGTCACGAAGTCCGTTTGGCTATGAAAGTTGTCAAGTGTGCACATGCACATTGTTTTTGTGTGCGTAACCTCGAGAGCGCTCAGTGTCGATCGGGACTATGGATCGGGACACGCCATAGAAATGTAAATTCATATATCTATGGGACACGCATAGCACAGAGTACATTACCTATATTAGATTACATTACATAGAGTAAGTAACGTTGGGACACGGTCCGCGGTTTTAGTTCGCGCCAAATTGTTTCACGCAGTAAGGTCAGCATGGCAACAAAACGAAGAAGAGTTGTCCATAGTGAGGTAATATTAATTATTTATACGTTTTCAATTAATATTTTATACAAAGATACTTAATATAGCAATAGAAGTATTTATAAAATGAATGTTTTTTTGTGTTATAAAATGTTTATATTTCTTAATTATTTTGATTAAGTACATTTTGTTTTAGAGGGTCGAAACATGATAACTAGTGTTTATCATTTTCTGCGAGAAGAATATGAATTTACAAAATCATTCATGGAACCCAACTGTGATTAATTGTCTAATTTACGAGACATTAGGTACACGGCGTATCTACAGCTGAAGCTACGGGTGTTAGCCAAAAACAGTTCAAAGAATATTAAAAGAAGAGAAGGAATTGCAAAACGGAATCGGAAATCGAAAATTTATCTGATAGTGATTGAAAATACTGAATAGTCTTACTTGTTTCGTTTCCATTCTGTAATACCAATGCTTAATTAAATGCCTACATCTTCTTAATATTTTTGTATTTATTGCAACTTAGATCTAATTTATTTACAAAAAGTAAGTATATACTTTTAAAACCAACATTTTATTTCGATTATTAAATCTCGACTTGAATATATATCAGATTTCTTTGCTTACGTTACCCACTTTTACACACACAAGCGCGCTAGTCGGGACTCGGGATATGTCACTACTACAATCAAAGCCGAAAGGACTTCGTGAAATAGAATATCTGTAACGTAATTTAGTAGATGTCTAAAAAACTCAATTTGGAAGCTTTATCATGCATAGATATGTCATCTATTCCTTAACCTTCCCCAGCAGACAAATTAACTTTTTTTTTCTATTGCAGAAATTAATTAATTCACTTTACTCTCTACTGAAATGGTTAATGGGTGCTCCAGTTGGATTAAAGCTCAACAATGCATTCAATAAAATGTTAGGAAAATACTTCTCTTATCATGTTCAATTATGGTGGCTGTTTTTGGGTAAAATTTGCCATAATATTATTGTAAAATTTGACATTATAATTTTGAACCATAAAACTACAGCATTTTGTGTATATTTCAGATGTATCAGGAGAGAAACTGGATACTATACTTCACATTTACCACTACATAGGATATTTGGGATTTACATTTCAAACTGCTATAGTGTCTGATCTGATATGCATAGCCACTTTCCATTCTTATTGCATCTATGTGTATGCAGCCAGGTAATCAATATTTTTACTAAGAAGGAAATATCCCATGTGACATTTTCTACCTACTCTCATAGAAGGATGGCGCGATCTTTTTTTATCAATTAAATGATAGGTACATAATATAAGGTCAGGTGTGTAGTATTCGCAACCAGAGTGTCTGTAGTACCAGACGTATGAAGTTAACGAGGCGAAAGTTATGTAAGGATCGTAGCAGGTGGCATTCTGTAGTTTCTGCCTTCCCCCATGGGGAGAAGGCGCGAGTTTATGTTTGCATGATACATTAAATGTGTATTGATTGCTTATCACATCATGTTAAAAAGCTTTAAAAGGTTCATAGTAGGCTGACACCCTTTCCAGTAAGATTTCATTTTGTTTTACGAATTTCAGCCTTATGAAAAGTAACTAAAGTTGAGTTTCAATTGTTGTAGTTATCGTTACGAAGACGTACGTCGCCGTCGCTCCGTTGATATAATCTGCCTTTGAGATAACTAACTCTTCAGTAGGGTGGTCCTTATTCCTAAGAACAAAAAGCTTTCTTTAATTTCGCGGGGCAGCGCGTAATTTGATTATATACCATAAGAAACCATTTCAATAATTTTTTTGAGTTTTTTAAATGACATTTAGGGAACGCTCAATGATATATAAACTTACCTACTTTATAATACGTCATTGGGGTCGCTACCAAGGTTTGAATTTGAAATAAAAACTCAAAATCTGTATTTGTTGGGTTAATTTTATTCCTTAACCTTAGGTACTTTGATTTCTAGTAGCTTTCCTGAGTCCGCTACTTGTAGACGCCATTGCAATTTGAAACGCGTTATACTATGACTTTTACAAATAAAACGCGTGCGCTCTCGTTAATGACTTATTAGAACTGAAGTGCGGCCAGTGCGGGGGCCAGGGCGGGCTAATTTTGACGCTTCGGTACAGAAAAGGGGTCAAGGGGAGGAGGGGATAAGGAGCGATTTCAGTTGCACGTAGTGAAACCATCATTTAAGCTGTCCTTCAACGCTTTTTGAAAAAACTGACAGCTGGTAGCGACCTCTAAATCTTAACAAAAAAAACTTATTTCATATTTAGATGTATATAATGAAATGACAAAGTGCCCCGAGGATAATTCAAAAGTCGAAAAATAAGGACCACCCTACTCTTCAGATTTCTAACTTTAAACTTTTATACTGCAACATCTTTTTCCAGGTTATTCAATATACAAATATCTGGACTAATTGCACTACTGAGACTGTTTGTTGGAAGAAAATATAATCCACTGCGAGGCGGCATTGACTCCTGCGAATATACGAACCAAGAGCTTTTTGTAGGCACTGTAGCATTCACCATATTGCTGTTATTGTTACCTACAACAACTCTTTACTACATCGTATTTACAGTGGTAAGGGAGCATGCCTTTCAAGTTTAAAGACATATTATTAACATGGGCTGAATTTTAATTCACTCTTCTTCTTAGTGTGTCGATAGCAATCTAAATGTACTCGGCCCAGAATTCGGCTACTTGTTTGGCGCCATCACTAGCGTCCATCAGTTCCTGTAACATGCAGCTGACAGGACACGCAGGGCACGATATTAAGTGTCCCATTTTTTGTGGAATAGCACCACATTTACACTCCAAGGAGGAGTCGTCTATAAAACTCCACCTGAACAGGTTTTCCTTGCTTCGACCAACCTGGGTCCGGAGTCAAACAGTTTTTAATTCAGTTTTGAGAAATTTATTTGGCTATGTATATTTTATTAGACTTTGTGTTAAACACATCATTTGGCCTGTCGTGTCTTCACATTCATATGCATTATGAATGCTTTGACCCACAATATTATACGCCTTACGCGGAACACCGTTATGCAATATGCTAATAAGAGAACCGTTTGTAAACTCTTAAGTTTATTTTGTATTACTTACTTAACTGACCTGATAACATTTTGATATAATTATTTTGCAGTTCAGAGTATTATCTCTGGCGATCCAGTATTTAATAGCCAAATTGATCTACATGGTACAAACACTACCTTTGTATGTAGTGACCCTATGGTTTACTCATTCTCCTAAAGTTACAGGTATGTCTGATTATAATACAATATTGGTAATTGATTATTATGCACACAAATCAAATACCACTGTTGTTAAAATCTTCAATTTGCAGGTAATATTCTTATGGAGGTGATAAATCAAGAAGAGAACGCACCTTTGATACTCAGGATAAAATTACTCAATAAATCTATCCCTGAATTGGTAAGTATATTTAAGCCTCCAGTTGAAGTGCCCAATAAAGTGGAATGGGCCAATCTGCTGTCAAATGTGCTTGTTGGGAAGCAAATAGTTTAAGAGACTGTATTCATTACTGTGTTATATCAGTAGTAGGTATATTATGATATAAATTATATAATTATAAGGATAGTTCAAGAAAAGAAACTAGTCTGTTTTGACTTACTTTATTATCGTTCGATATTTCATATTGCGTAAAAAATAAAAAGTTGTTTGGTCACCACACGCGTGAACGTATAAATGCTAGATACTTAAAACTATTTGCAGCAAACTGGGCAAATACATTTGAGTAATATTACGCAAATAATAAACTATTGTTTTGACCAACAAAAATGTAGATATTACTAGAACAATTTTCAATACATTATTATTTATTAGATGTCACACAAATTGTTTAGAGGTATGTTAGACAGTGAGTTTCTAAAATTACTATTTTTGTTTGGGGCTACTTAAGTGTATGTTAAATGTATAAAACGCGGTGTTTTTAATAGCAGAAATATTTAAATACAAATTCTACCTACAGTCAATTGTTTTCATTTCAATTTCTCTCATGTTAAGTTAATAATTAGAATGTAATGCAACTTAATTATAATCAAAATTAAATTACTGCCACTCACTACTAAGAGTTTATAAGGCAAGACACGACTCACTCGTCATAATGTTAAATAATGCAATTATTTTGTACCAAGCATGTTACCCTATGAAAACGATTCTGGGAGTAGAATTATTTTCTATCAACTTGGTAATGACAAATTGACGAATGCTTCAAAACAGGATACATATATAATAAATAGTATGGGAATGACAAATACATAACACAATATTATTAGTGCATGCTAAGAACAATATAGTGATACACTCATGCAATTATTGCCCAAAAGATAGTAACTAACAGTTAGTCACAAATTAATTTCTGCAACACCTAGAAAGTTTCCAAAATCTATTAGAAATCATACTAATCCTTATTATTATTCAATTTGTTTCAGTTCTAAGTATTTAACTAATAGTGTATTGAGCACCTGATTATAATATTATTGGTGTTATAAAATTATTCTTGTCGCAAATTGTAAAAAAAACCCTTCAATATAAATATATTATTTCATGATGATACAGCACATTAACCGAGAAATCTAACTTAAACATTTATTGCTATAATTATAATATTCTCATTGTATTATCGAATACATCGATCTGATTGTATCTACATAAATATGTTACTTTATGCAAGTACAAAATACATTATACATGTCATTGCAATTTCTGCTGATAAATTTAAATCTTTAATTTTAACAATTTCATACATACCTCTTTACCTACTATTTACATAAATATCATTCGAAAATATGTTTGTCCATCAATAGACTAAAGTATCCTATTTATTTATTGTTGTAATGTAAAGGGGAGTCCAATACTCCTAACATTTACACTGAGAATACGTGCACTCAAGTGATAAGTATAATAATAACTAAATATAACAATTATTATTTATGTCTGGAGTTAATTGAAACATAGATCTAAATTACCGCTAACTGCGGTAGCTAAACCTCCCTTTATAAGATTTTTTTTCAAAGATGGACGCTTTATATAATTTTTTATTATCGTTTTATAGAAACAACACATGTTTCGTGAAGCTAGTAACTACATGATGTGCGGCATTTAATTCACACAGTGCTAGTTCTCCGGTGGGTAGGCCAAAACCGTTCACATAGATAGATATACCGATACTTAACTATTTCATTATCATCACAGATATTAGTAAAATTAGGAAAAATGTGATTTCGATCACAATACTCGAGTTGAATTCTTTATGATCAGCAAGATTAACTGAAGCGATGTTTAAAGATTCGCTTGATATTGTATCACACTATGATAAAAGCTATACGCTGCGGCGGCACGTCACGATACAGATGTGATGATATGAGGGACGTATCTAGTTCTTGAGTACACACCTGTAGTCCTTATTGACATCCGAAGCTGAATTTGGTGAATGTTCTTTAGGTCTAACTGTACCGCGACACGACGCTAACTTTGATTCCAAAGCCTACAATGAAGAAAAGTACACAGTAAATGATGATGTTAATATTAGTAGGTGACAGGAAGATATGTGCGGCGATAACCAACACCTATTATTTAAAGCAAACTGAACAGTATGTACAATGATGCGGATGACAAGCTGAAAATATATTTAAATAAAATTAGGTGCAATATAATACAGATAATCATATTAATAGTGATGCAGCAGTCCGTTTAGTTTGGTTCTATAGAGCCTTATTTTAAGAGTAACATAATAAAATAATTTACATTATAACTAATTAATTTCAACTAGATAATTATAACATTGTATAGTTGTGAGTTAATACATGTACAGTTAACAAAAGAGATAAGTATGCAGGACCGTCGGATGTAGTTGAAGTTTAGTAAGAAACCGATGGATGTTGTCGCCTGAAATTCAATTTGATAAATGAGCCGTTTGTTTTCTAATTAATAAAATAAAATTTTATTCGAAAACATCCATGGGTTTCTTACTAAACTGCAACTATATCAGACGATCCTGCATACTTATCTCTTTTGTCGACTGTACGTATTCACAGTAAAAAAAAAAATAACAATAATCTCTAGTAAAGCTACTATAATATGCATTGAATCATTTTCTATTTATAAAAAACACTAGAATTCTCATTAGTTTTGGACTTTTTTCGTTTGATCATGCCCTTTTCTGACAGAAGCAAAACTAAGAAGGTTTTCTAAGCCCTCTCGGGAGCGCACGGCAAATGATCTTCTCAATTTTCCATTTCCTGCTTGTGCAGATCGCACAAACGGTTGTTCTGATGCCCGTTGTGTTAAAATGGGTGGTTTCCTCGCTGAGGAATCGTGTTCAGATGCCGAATTCGACCGTACGTATACTCTTTGGTTTCTGTACTCTACAGAATCACTGTTATCTAAATCATTATCATTCAATCCATTCTCTGTGGCACTGGAGTCGCTCGTCGTTGTTATTTGGGGAGCAGCTGGAGGCGGCTCACAGGAGCACTTAACCTTACCACATTCACGGCAAAGAAACCTTTCAAGCTGCAAGCAATAAATTTCATGCATACTACACAACACAACCATGCAAATACAAAATCAACAAAAACTACAATTAATCTTTGTTATAAATCTACTGCTACCTTAAGTACCTAATGTTTTCTTTGGCTGTAATGTTATTGATTGATCTATAAAAAATAACTACACTAAAATGATGTAAAACACCATGTAAAAAAAGTATTTTTGATTATATAACCCTCCTTGGGGTTTATCTATAAACGTTGCTTAAGTTAAGTAATGATTAACTGTTTAACCATACATTTTTGATGTTTAAAATTAAATGTCTCTTATCTTTGAACATTAAGCAACGTTTATAAATAAAGGGGGACATGATAGAACTGAGAAAGTAAAGAGGTTTGATGTAGTGCTATGCACAAAACACCATAGGCTGGCGCTAATCGCCAGACAATGCATAAAGCAGTACAGAGATAAGTAAAACGAATTGTCTCTGTCTCTTACACAATTTTTTATTTGAGATTGAGCCCATTCCGTATAATGCAACATATCACAGGACAATAAATTGGAAAAATCGAATCTTTATTTCCAATAATCAGGACTTCAAAAACTGGATCATTCGAAACTAAGAACAATTACCGTGATAATACGAGCTAATATCAGGATTTTTGACAAGCTAGGTTTTAGTTTGTTTAGGATGATTGGAAATCTAAATGCTGCTTAGCTAGCTAATTATAGTGCCAATTCATAAGATCTTTATTTAATCTGGTTGGTCACCTAAACATGGTTCAAACGTAGCTGTTAACCGATCAACGCGTACGTCAGTGCAAAACCATTCATCGTCGTTGTTCGTTAGGCTGTTTTTTTTTTGCATAAACCCCTATATTGCTGGTATTATTACGAAAATCTCTCGTGTCCAATAATCCGGTCTTTTGCAAAAATCCTAGGATTTATATTTAAGTATTAGAATGGCAAAAAAAGACCCTGCTGCTGGAAACTTGTGATAATGATAATGTATTTGCTATGAAGAAATAAATAATAATATATGGATCCACTTAAGTTTACTTTATTGTAATTCCATACTTACATCTATCGAAGATTTAACTGTATACATAAAAATAAATATGTATTATAAAATTGAGGCATTTGTGCTTTCTACAGCTTAATAAATACAACATAAATAAATACATAAGCATAAATAATACATTATTACATATACATAAATTAAATAAATATGATAATTTCCTTTAGCTTTTCCCCTACTATCTGGTGCATTCTAAAGTGACTAGTACTACTATTAAGACTAATACAGCTTTGAATAATGTAAATATATCTAGTTGACTCACCCCTACTTTACGCAGTAAATCGCCAACTATATTTATGGCGGTTACTCGAGACGACGGTGTCATAGCATTGCCATTTATTTCACCTGAAACCAGTGTATAGAATATTTAGTATCCCTCAAATTAGCATTAGAATGTGCGCAGTTTGGCCCAAATCACTGGTTAATTACTTGAACATACACAATTAGCACAGCCTGCTGGAACAAAATATGGTGGTTTGTTTTAAGAATGAAAATGTATTTTCCACTTACGTTTTTGTGGTGACATGAGAGAAGTTTGTGTTTCTATTTCAACTTGAGTACGAGTTGGATTTGGAATATGTCCATTGACTAATGAGCCTTCAATTGTACTGTCATCTCCTGTCTTCGGTTTTGGAACCTTTTCCATTACTCTCAGTTCATGCTTCAGATCTGAAATTATTGTTTTATTTTAGGGATTTTTGTGTGCTATGAAATAATATCTCAAGAGATTCTACTCTATCTGTCATAGTTTTATTATTTCCAAAATTTAACAACATAGAAATTAAACAGTTTTACTGCCAAACAACAAAAAACTGGTAACACACTTAATCCTAGCATTTAGTGTTTCACAATCTCATTGCTGTGGACCTTTATGTGAAGCATAAATAAAGCTAATTAATAAATAGAAAAGGGTAACAGTCTTAAAACATAATATTATCATAATCATACCTCTGGCTTCATCTGTTGCTCTCTGCAACCTGATCCTCAAATTCTCGACTTCATCCACTTCACTCTCTAGTACAGCATTTCTTTCGTAAGCTTGATTTAGCATTGATTCAATGCATGACACAGATTCTGATATGACTCTGTAAACAGATTTGTCAACTCTTTACTATCCTTTCTAGAAGTGACATTGTCAACTAATGATCGCAATTGTACACAATTTATGGACCAACCAAGATTTGATTAACCTTTTCGCCGCCAACGTACACAAAACGCAATGCCTCGCCGAGCGCCAAGCTATAAATGTATAACTTAATATATAGTAAACAGTAGTGATGGGGATATCGTCATATCGATGAATAAGATTTGTACGCGTAAAGTTAAGATTTAAAGTTGATTTTACGAATATAAATAAAAACTGATTAAATATTTCCAGATTTGTTTTGTTTCACAGTATCCTTAATAAGAAAAAACAGTATAAATTATGAGTATCAAAGAAACTAATACATAACTCAATTAGAACTATAAGGAATGGGGTACATCTCTATTTGTTTCATGATCTCATTCTTTAACTTCATATCAAGTTATTGGCACTGAGGGCACGTTGAATTCGATTCTGATCAGGGATGGGGTCTATGGTCTTTCTTTCTTCTATTTTTGTTTATTCCTGTGTTTTTTTAATAACTTTAGTTAACGTTTTTTACCGTAGGTATCTAAGTGGCAGAATTTTTAATTGTTTTTAAAGTGTTTTTTGAAATGGAAAGTAACTATATATTTAAATTCTATCACGCTTGTAGCCGTGTACTTATCAAAGCATTGTTTTTTAAGTGTTGTTTCTGTTCTTTTCTTAACTCGTGTATTGTATTTACCATAATAGTGTATGGAGTACAAAAACAGTACCTACCTAAATCTACTGTAATTACAGTGCATCTGGAGATACTGGGCTCACCGAACATTTTACATACTTATTGAATTCCTACTCTTTGATGAATAAACATTATTATTATCATCCAGTTAGACATACCTCAGAATTATCTTCTGGTTCAATGTTCTCCACAAAATACTCCGAGTCCGATTCCACACCTTGCAAAATTTTAAGAAGTTCGTCCGAATCAAGTTCTTCACTCATTTTTCTATTTGTTATCAAGTGAAAGAAAGAAAGATGCGTGCGCGCGAATCCGATTTTGTGCTGCACTATGCCAAAGTGACCTTGACAGCCGCACGCCTATGACGTCACTGACCAACTTCTATAGTAGTTCGTGGCACTCGGTGGCGCACAGGGGCATAGACGACCAATTGTTTTGTAGAGATGGGAAAATAACTATCGACAAGAATTGGTAACAACTTTATAATTACGTATCGGCATCTACCTGAAGGTCGAAATTCATCTACTATCCTTGGTAATGAAGTAGATAACTAAGTTCATATTTTATTGACCTCAAATTGTTTTCGATATTCGTAACTTTCTGTATTTATAAATATTTCAATGGTGAAATCAACCTTTCACGGCACATCACTGGCCAACTTGATATGAAGTGATTGGCGTTCTGAGGAAAGTAACAAAATTCGGATTTTCTGTTTTTGCCGATTTTAGGACAAACTAGGGCTTATTTTGTGTAGAAAAATAAAAAACAGGGTAGTAGACAGTGCTATCTTAAATAATAAAATGGAACAAAGCTTTTAATCACAGTAAATTTATTTTAATAAGATAGTTAAAATTAACAACTTCTATAGAAGTTGTGGCGCTGGTGGCACGAAAATCCCGAACTTCTATAGAAGTGCTTGGCGGTGAAAAGGTTAAGGCAACACAATTAATAATCTATTGTTACGAGACCCCTGGAGGACCAAAACATATAAAAAGAATTAAATGAACTAAGTTTTTGATTTGCTGTTGGTTATCTAGATGAAATTGCTTTGAGCATCTTCGCTCGCTCACTAGACCCCGCCATCCCCTTCTAACCTAACCTGTCCAAGTCGGGGTGCCCCAAGTCCCGAGCTGGCTTCGCTCGCTCTTGCATCCTAAGTTGTCATTACTAATGTGTTATTTTGTATATTATGTTGGTTTAGTGTGTAGTGGGTGTGGAGGTACAGTGGAGCCCAAAATATTGTTAAAAAGAAGAAATAAGTACAATGACCTGCATTTAATTTCTAGGAAATTATATCTGACAAGGCAAAGAAGAGTAGATAAAATGATAGCTTTATTGTATTGTATCAATGAACTAAAAACAACCTACTGTAACCAGTAAAATACAAAACTACAAACAAGTTTTATCTGCCATCCAATTCTGTTGTCTAACGCCAGTAAGATTATTAATATTTAAATACCTTATGTAACCTCTTACCTTTGACCTCTCTCTAAGTCATCGTTTTTTTGCTCTAGCTCTCTGACGTACACTCCTTGTTTATCTTTATCTATTTTTAATGCTTGCAGTTCATTCTCTAAAGCATTTGTTTCATGCTGACTTCTTTCCAATTTGTTCTGGAAATAGGAAATATTGTACCATTAAAGAATACTAAACCAAAAGATATCAAACGTATTTGATTATATTTACCCTTAACATTTCAATTTCATTTTTCAGCCGTTGATTCTGATGTTCCAGATCTCTGTTTTGTTTTTCAACTTGTACTAATGAAGCTTCTAATTCTTTTTCAAGTTGTGCTGAGTTTTCAGTGTATTCATCTAATTCTTGTTGTATATCGATAACCCTAAAAAAACAATCAAGTAATAATGAATCATGAAAATGATTTATTGTCATACATTATGATGTTTTCATATTTCTTTCAAGGCCTATTGAATGTACTTACTTTTGTTCATAATACTTGGCTTGTTTTTTCCAATACTCGACAGTATCAGAATCTGACTGTTTTGGAGATTCCATGTTTGCAACAATTTGCTACTTTCAATAAAAGAGATTCCAAGGATGTTTAACGAATCATAACAAAATAATGTTACAGGGGTTCTACTAACTAGTGCGCAGATACTATTATTGTTACTTATTCGTATCGAAGTCGTTGTGATCAATAATTTTCACGTTTTGTTAAACATCAGCCGTTAAAACACAAAAACTGACACAACTTCGTCGTCAAAAAGTCCAAAACAGTAAAAATCCAATGAAATTAAAATGGCTGCGAAAAGACAATGACAATTATGATGAAAAAGTTAAATGTCACTTTTTACCAAAATTGAATACTAGGATTTTTCAGACCTTGCTTTGTAATGTGAATTTTTAGAGGGCACCACTATCTTAATACTCTCAGACCACCTTTTTGTGCGTGTGACCTAATGATAAATCGCAAACACACAAGTCTGGTTGGGAGCATGGCGGGTTTACGAAACGAGTTGCTCGCGTTTCTTGTGTTGTACTCCCGGTCCGACCTGCGTCCGATCTAGGTCAAATTAACGACTGATTAATCGTCTAAGGTTCCCTTACATTATCAGCCTATAATGTTCCCACTTCCCACTGGGGACACAGGCCTACTCCCAGTGAGAGGGAGTGGGCCGTAATCCACCACGCGGGCCCAGTGCGGGTTGGCAGATGTCACGTCTTCGAATTTTTGGTTCTAGGACATGCCGGTTTCCTCACGATGTTTTCCTTCACCGTTTTGAGAGTGGTGATTAAATAATTATTTAATCACCACTCTCATTAATTTACACACAGTAAAGCGCCTGTCTGGATTCGAACCACACTATTTTTACTTTTTAAAGTCTATTATCTATACTAGTTTTTGACTTTTCTGACAGTTCACTCAGCTGACAAGCTGACATGACATGACAGGCCTCCCGAATAAAATATTATTGATAAGAAATAAATAAAAAGGGTTTTACACCTACTAAGTGAAAATTTATTATGAATTTTCCATTAAACTCGCTTAGTATTGTTAGTGCCAACATATTTTACACGTCCCTCTTGCAATGCTGTGTTATCGATGATCGAATTTCAATATCATTATTGTTTTTGAATGACGTGTAATGTTTCCAACGGCGGACGCTGAAGATATTTCGCAGGTCACGTCATTAACAACAAAGTCAGGTGCTGCTAGCAATGCCCAAAACTCGGTTGAAAATACTCCAGTCGCAACACAACAAAGCAACAGGGAGTTAACACTCAACATGTTAATCAAAGAGATGTTATTCTGCTTGGCCCTGGCCCTGACCACGTACGGGGCCCTACATAACTCGTAAGTATCACGTTTATTTATTTACCAACTTGCAAACACTTGCGGTCTTCTGTAGCTCGATTAATACAAATCATAAATATAAGTAAGCAACTAGTTTAATTTTTTAATGCCCATTACCTACACTTTACTATTGATGTAGGGTTAATTATTTTTAAAATACGTAATTAATAACATGATGGTGTAGGTTAACTGTTCACATCAATTATAAAGTAAACATACATCAACAATACATATGGTAAATAAAGGAGTTATCCTAATAATTGTTTTAAGATTGATTGATGATGATGTTGTCAAGTAGAATGAAAATTATTATTATTTTAAAACTGTTATTTCAGACCAACAAAGATTTCCAAACACCCACAAGCCACAAGATTCTTCAGATCAGACTCAGTAGTTCGGGATTGGTACCAAGGACAACTCAACAATGTGCTGGCTAGTGTAAATCGTGTGGACGTGTCATTTGTAATGTACTATGCACCATGGGATGCAGAATCTCAGTATGTAAGGGGAGAGTTTGAGAAAGCTGCTTATATTCTTAAAGATCGTGTGAGTATAATTAATCTTTATGATCTCACCTATTAATACTAATAAAAAATTCATGATAATTTTTTGCATGGAACAGATATTTATTATGCATTGCCCTGTGGAAACATTATGTAACTGTAAAGTATTTATGATATTACCTTTTAAGTATCACTTATCTGCTAGTGATAGACAATGATTTAAAAAGCAATTACATAGATTGTATTCCTATTAACTTTTGGCCAAAACATATATCTATCCTGCTGGTGCATCAAGGTTACAGATAGTTGTACATAATAGTACAACCTCTGCAATATATTTTGATATGTTGTTTCAGGTTCTGTTTTCTGCAATAAATTGCTGGAATCCAGGAAGTGAATGTAGATTACACAACAACAAAATATCGTCGTGGCCTATTTTAATGGCGTATACAACCATATCAACAGGAATACTGTACTATGGTAGGTATTATTGATTGTAAAGTATGTACAACATATTTCATTTGATATAATCTAAACATTTACTGTTGGGATTAAATCAAATGATAATGATTTATAATCAAGGAAAAATAATAATGTTCAAAAGTAAAGAAAGAAGTATGTTTATTTGCGGTAAACATGACACAGAGAAAAAACAACTTGGGGGAAAATATGCGTCACATCCACACAAAACGCCCATCACTCAGCATAATACTAAGACCCTATGGGAGACAGAGCCCCAGCACTGGTTTTCAGCGACAGCTGGTGTTAAGCTCAAATGAAAGATGCAAACTGTTATTAACATTCCTGATAATATTGTCAATAAGTAAAAGCTATTAAAGCGCAACTTCTCCACTTTAATGAAATTATCAAGATTACTATCAGTCAAGTGTCATATTATTATCAAAGTGACCAACATTAACCTGCCAGTTGTAAACACAATAGCCACATACTTCAATGCAATAATAGATCATTAGTAAAGTTCATCTGGGGCTTAGGCTTCTGTTATTTAATTGTTATAGGAATAAATCATGGGTAACCGGAAACCTAAACAAACAGACAACCAGCCTGACTTTGGAATATTATACTGGTATTTATTTGGTATCGTATTTCTATGAAATACCTTCCGCAGCTAGCGATACATCCTCCGCCACGTATTTCATAGAAATACATAGAAACCAGTAGTGTCGTGGCGACATGTCGCGTGCTGCCGCTGTCGTCTACAGTCGGCTACGGACTTCTACGTTTAGATAACAGTCTTTTCATTTGTAGTCAGCTATTGTAATAAAAGCCAAATAATATAAATAGGTTATGTTATAATATCACATATTTTGTGCTTTCCAGGTCCTCGAGATGCTCACAGTATGGTCAACTTTTTAGAAATAATTATGAAGCCTTTAAGAAGAGTCTCATCATCGGAGGATCTCGTCAATTTACTCTCGCGTTGCGATGTGGGTACATAACTTATTTTGAGCATTTTTTTATTTTAACTGTTTTATTTATTGCTGCATTTAGCCCAAAAGCATTCGGAAATGAACTTGAAGAAGATAGCCTACTAAAATGACAATAGGCAATTTATAAAACGAGCAATAACAATGTCGCTTCACAGGAATACTAATTGTTTTCCTGTCTTGTTTTCTCACTGATGACGTCATATTATTTGCAGGCTGTAGCAGTTGGGTACACACCGCTCACAGACACTTCAAAGTATTACAACACTTGGTACACAGTCGCGTTGAAGTCGAGAGAGGCGGATATTCTTGGAGAGATATGTTTCGCGGCCGTGACGTCAGAGGAGCTAGCTGCGGAGCTTGGCGTCGAAAGCGTGCCGAACGCTCGCCTCATGTTATGGAATGATACCAAGGTTGATACGTAATAAATCTTTATCTTTTATTAATATAAAAGGCTTGTACTAAACTTTTCTCTTTTGACAGCTTACAACAAATAATTTTATGCAAAACTGCTATTAGTTCGCTGTTGTCACAAATTTTCTCTTTTGAGATACATTATGAATTTCGAGCCTAAGGCCGTTTACACATTATGCCGTGGCTGCAGCAACGGCACCGCGGCGGCGGTGTCGCTGCAAGGGTTCATACAAATCCAAGGGCATCAGTCTCCCTTGGATTTGTATGAACCCTTGCACATGGCGCCGCCACGGCGGTGCCGTGTGTAGGGGTGACGCTGCTCTGCGGCATAATGTGTAATCGGCCTAAAAGCATAGTATATGCCGAATGTATATTTATGAGCAAATACCTTTTGCACGCGGCTTCATCCGCGTGGAGGTTGGAAAATATCCCACGGAAACCTATTACCGGGATAAAAAGTATTGTATTTCCTAACTTAGGACATCGTCTATCCGTCATCTAACTCTTCAGCTTTATTATATTAGTATGGACTAGTGTAGATTTTTAACTCATTACTTAATTTTATAGTCTTGTTCAATTATTTTTATTCTTCTTCTCAGTCCCCTATAGGTACGTAGCCATGGGCAGCTTTGTCATTTACCTTAATTATTGTTCAATTAAAATTAGCATTATTTTTACGTCCTATTTTCCTTGTAAGCATAGTCATAATATGCTGCAGGAAAGTGTTTGATTTCCATAGTCTTGGATAACAATATTATTATTAACATTTTAACAGGAATACATTTCGAGAGATGGTGACCTTCAAGCTTGGAACCATTCCTCGCTAATACATTGGGTTTTGGACAACTTCTCCCAGCCAGTGGCGAGGATAATGCCACTGTGGCGAAAAGCATTCAACTTCGAGAGATATGTCGACGGGAATCCTATATTAATACTCTTCACGCCACTCAATCCTTTATATGAACAACTGCCGTCGTACGCTTTGGTGAGTTTTTTAGATAAGCGAATCTTGTTTTTGTAATATGCCATGGATGAAATGGGAATGCCATAATAATATGTAGCTAGTCTGAGTATTGTTTTAACCTTTTTTTTTTTTTTTGGATGGGAAATCATCTAATGACTCCTCCCGCTCTGGGTGGAGCGGAAGGGAGTGTCAGACTCTTACTGACTAAAACCCACCCGTGTTCCTTCCTTAGCCCTTTATGTTCCGGGGCAGCGGTAACCCTTTCGGACGATCCCGCTACCCCGGCAGGCTTCGGCCCTGGCGGGCCCCTTCCTTTATGCTGACATCTCTTTGAGGCGTGCGTGGAACACATACGCGCCGTCCGGCACGGGCCTGGTCCTGATCGGGCGGAGAGCTACCCATTACTCTCCGTCCGCAGGCCCGCACCTACGGTGGCCGGGAGCCGTCACGCGGCTTCCGACGCCCGTAGCGTCTCCCGCGGCGGCTGAGGCGTGAGGCTCTCCCTGAGCCGTCCCGCCACCTCCTTCGATTTTTTTTTTAACCTTCACGTGACTAATTAAGTGATACGACTAACAATAAAAAATAAAAGCCTGTTATTCTTAGTCCACTTATAAAAACAAATAACAACAACAATGGCTCCGCAGACGCAATTTGCGACGCACTTGTGCACAACGTGGCGCATGACATTGTACAGAACAAAGTCAAACCAGAACCACATTTACATTTATTTAAATAAGTCATTTAAATATGCAGCACAATCAACCACAAGTCCATGGTAACATTTTGACATTGAACGCGCCTTTATTTCGTTGCGGTAAGGGTAATTTTCGTATTAAAATGTTCGTACTGAGGTGTCGTTGATCGGACCGTATCCTTCCAGCATCTATTGACTAGCTCACACTATTTCTTCTAGTTACGTGAAGTAGCAATGGAATACTACAACTGTAAGAACAAGGACAGCAGCCAATGGACATCAGAATTAGTAAAATTGCAACAAGTGCAGAGGCTCCTTTATCAACAAAAGAACTACACAAAATTCTGCAACAAGTTCAAATTCAAGAAACCTATTAGAAAACATAGTCGTGTTTACAGAAAAGGAGTAGAGTCACGAAACAATAAATACCCATGGTATAATACTACGCAGAAAAATAATAAGAATGGAGTTTTCAATTTTCTTTTGAAAAGGGGTTTTACTATTTCGAAGGCTGTTGAAAGCTTAGAGGAGAGTTCTCAGCTTCTTGCGTCGTTGGATTGGTTGCAAGAATGCAGTACGAAGGTTTTGCCGGCAGAAAGGAGTTTTTATGAACACTACGAACAATGCCAGTCATTTGAGGAGAACTTCAGTCATGAGCATGACATAACTTCCGAGATAGAAGAGTAAGTAGAACTTGAGTGGTTTCATCATTATTACTATTTCAGCCGAAAGACGTCCACTGGAGGACATCCAAGCACCGCCGCGCCGCTTCGACTTCTGTGCTTCTTGCACCTAGCGAATTCCTGCGGCCTTTACCAGGTCATCGGTCCACCTTGTGGGCCTTCCAACGCTACGTCTTCGGCCCCATCCACCTTTCGTTGTTTTAAAACATATTACTTACTGTTTATAATATAAATAGAATCATAGCATTTACGATGACGAGGCATCTGAATTGTATGGCATTGTAACAATAAGACTCTAATTTACATGATTAATTATGACTTTGTGAAATGCAAGATCAATAAAAGTTTTTATCTACATATATAATATATATATATATATATATATCTATGTCGTAGAACTAAGTAAGACATTCGTTTAAGGAGCTGGCTCGTATGCAACAGTGAATATAATAAAATAATATTGATTAATAATATTAAGTTACTTTACTCAATAAAATTTGAATTTACTTTTAACATAAACTCATGCTTTGAAAAAATACTAATCTTGCTTCCGTTAAAACATGATATTGAATTGCTATCATGTCGCCTTGACTGGTTTTCCTTGAAGCAAGTCTGAAGACGAAAGATTGCTAGCATTATTTGAACCCTATTTCAATGGCGAAAATGTTAATTAGTTACAAAAAATTATATTCAGCCCTAGATCTTAATTTTATACTCAAACTCGAAGCATTTATTTCAATTAAACCATTTACAGGCACTTTTGAATTGTAAAAGAATCGTTAGTTATTCAGAAAGTTGAAGCTAGTTGCCCATTCCAAAACGTAGATATCTATGGAGAAGGACCGACATGAAACTCCAAGGATACTCTTTTAAATGTAGATATTACAAAATTCAAGGTACATTATTCCTGTTGCTTCTTTAAGTGAGTACAATGTAAAAAAATAAAATAAAGAAACAATTCAAAATATAAGATTAAAAATAAGTCCTGGCAGTTAATAGATGACCAGGCTTAACCGACGGTACACGTTCACGATCGTGACGCGTGGATCAACACCATCCAGCTCAACCATTTCGAAGGGAATATATGATCCAACACACGCGCCACCATCAGTGAGACATTTAAGTGAGCATGGCATTCTCTCAACTGCCGTGCTCTTTCAAGTCAACATACATCATAATAACAAAGTAACATATCCATGGTACACACATTTATAAATTGGAAAAAATGCTTCTAAATGGTACAGACACCAGCACCAAGCTACTACAATCTGTCAAAATTCTTTAATAGATTTTCAACTTTATCGCTAAAGCGTTAGGTTCAAAGTTGATTGGGAAAATGTTACAGTTTCGGGTAGCTTGATGTGCTGGCGTCTGTACGTAACTATAGCTTGCAATATATTTGAGAGATAAATAAAATTTTACTACCAAAAAGAAAGAAAATGATTAATATCTGTTGAAGTATTTAACAATAAAATTAAAACTTCTTATGTTATGTAGTCCTCATAATATACTATTTCATTTCAGAATAGAAACCACAATGCTGCCATTTGAGGACGACCCGTTATCACCAGAGAATCTTTTACAAAACAGTGTCAAACACTTTTGTAAGGTGTATCGGTTTGCGCAGGAGTGGGGATCTCCGATCTATCCTTCGGGTCAGCCGAACATCGACGAGCGACGTACAAATGTAACGCATATTGAGGGGTTGTCATGTGAAAGCAACTTTAGTTTACATATGATTGCAGTCGATAGCAAAAGGAACCATCACTTCGCTGAATCACTCGGAATAGATATTACTAATAAGAAGGACATGACGGCTGTAGTTATATTGGATAGTAAGGTATACACGTATTATTATTTTTTTCATTCCATGAAAACGTATCTGTTTTCTCCCTGTGTAAGCCCAGATTCACACGAGCGCGTTTTTTTCGCGCACTGGATTTTCAATGCACTGCCACAGAATACTTAATAGTACTACGTACAGAAGGGACACTCCCTTCCCCGCGCTCATATCAGATACCGCACCTCACCCCGCACTTTGAGGTATTCGTCGCCGACTCTTTAGCAAGGGCGCTCGTAATCGTAAGAACCGCAGCGCTGGCTGTACTACTGACACGAACACACAATTTTGCGATTTAAAAGTTTTATTTGAGTTTTCATCACGATGGTTGGATATTGTGATGCTTTTCCGAATTTGTATTTACATAAACTATTTATAAGATTTCATATTTTAATATCATGCGATTCCCGATTATTTAGAGATAAGTCATTTAAACGAAAATATTTTAGTGTTTTTATTTCATTACGAAACCGAATATATAAATAAACAATTGAACTACAATGCACACGGTCGGGCGGCGCCGCCGCCGCCGTCGTCGTTCGGTTCGCCCGAAGGACGCAAATCGCTTTCCGCGCCATTTTTTACGCTACGCACGACAGCCAACCCTACTAGAGTTCACGCACACATTTGCACGTGTACATTTGGTTATGTAGTAGTAATACTAATAGGTAATTATTTTGCAAGCGTTGTTTTATTTTTTTTTATTTTTTCTTTATTTGGGAAACAAACAGATGCAATAACAAACATAAGTATAAAATTAGTTCAACACAATCCAGAAACAGTTTCCACTTTTACTACTATTACTATTGTATGGAGTGTCCGAGGTGTGGCACTGCTTAGCGCCGAGATTTGAAAATCCATCACTGTGTTTTTTTGACGCTCGCTCTGGGACGCGCTCCGTTGGGTTGAAAATCCAGTGCGCGATAAAATCCCGCCGCGATATTTTTACGTCTGTGCGAACATGGGCTTATGACACTAGAGAAAATATATTGGCTCCACTGTACTTTCACACCCACCACACGTCCAAAGCTTCACAATTTTAATAGCTATACATGTCGTTATGTTAAACACTTTCGCAAACTCCCGCACTTAGCAAACGCGTAGTTTTTGAGAAAAAATCTTAAAGTAACAGAAAATCAACATATTTACATTATAAAATTGACATTTTACCATAGATAATGTACGAATTTCACTTCTAGGTTGTTCCGTTTTACGTTCAGACAAAGTGACAGCGGATTTTAGTGGTTTTAATTATCAATACTGTAAGTTTTTACTGTAAGTTTTTGTAGACACTAAACCAACATATTATACAAAAAGAACACATTTGTAATGACTACTTAGGATGCAAGAGCGAGCGAAGCGAGCTCGGGACTTGGGGCACCCCGACTCGGACAGGTTAGGTTCGAAGGGGATGACGGGGGCTCGAGTGAGCCAGCAAAGCGACCGAACGAGCCCCCGTCATCCCCTTCGTGTTAGGTTCCTTTAAACCCTGTAGACAGAAAAAGGGGCTCCGTCGACTACGCCTAACCACGTATGTTTTTGTAGATTTCAAGAATAAAAAATAAATCTTTGGGATTTTTTTCTCGGCCTCTATGGCTTTGCGCACTTTGCGGTTTTCAAATTTACACTAAAAAGGGTATATTTTATAAAAAAAAATAGCTACTATAAAAAGCGCAGGGTTTCAAAAAAAAAACGGGGATATTTTTTCTCGGCCACTATGGTTTTGCAAACTTTGCGGTTTTCAAATTTACACTACAAAGGGTTTATTCTATAAAAAAAAAAAACCTACTATCAAAATGCGCCGGGTGTGGAAGTACAGTGGTTCCGTTTTTTACAGAAAATTAGTTAGCTCAAGTTCTTTTTTTAATAATTTTTATTTTTTCCGTAGCACGAAAGCCAGTACCTTTTATCAGGGGACTACAACGCGAAGTCAGTGAGGGAGTTTATAGCGAACTTTACAAACAAAGATCTAAAGCGTTCGCTACGGTCGCACGTGTACGAGACGGCGCATACGCATTATTTCGGCTCCGATGGCGCTTCCGATCAGATGGGCATCAACAACAAGTCTGTGTATATTGAAGATCTTACTTCGAGGAGTTTTAGAAGAATGGTGAAGACACCGGGCACCGTGAGTATATAGATACATAGAATAATTGTATGTGGTTGTACGTTGTTTTATAGGGGTGTGTAATATATGCCATAATAACAGATAATATGTTATCACTTGAAATAACGCTCACATGATATAATTTTCATATGCCATAAAAACAAATAACCTAATTTCATGTAATCTAATATTACATTTCATGTAAACTTCTTTTGCTCTAATAACATTTAGTATAACGTTCATCTCATATAATTTTCAATAAGTAAATATCAGAAAACATCATACTGTTATAACCTCATCTAACCCAAATGATTCACCAACAATAGAAGGGATCTGGCGCTCGGCGGCCGCTACCGCGGCAGGCTCGCTTCGCTCGCTCGCCTTCGCGCGCTAATGGTCATGGTTCTAACCTAACCTAACCCACATAATTCACCAACCATAGAGGGGATCTGACGCAGGTATATATGAGGTGACTATGAAAGAACAAAAAAACTGAATATTAGTTCAAATGTGCATTATAGAAAATGTTTATTAAACCATATAAAATTAGGTAAACTGAAATTATATCAATAATTCATTAAGTATATCATTTCATCGTTATACTAAAAAAAATTTATATTAAATGAAATTAGGTCATGTGATCGTTAGAACTTTAGTTATTATGTCAAATGGTACGCACCCGTTTTATAGACAACAGCTTTATAGATTTTCGTTTCACATATTTTTTTTCTCATAGAATAATCAATACGCAGAATACTTACTTTGAAAAAAATTAAATCATAGATTTTTGTTCCAAATAAAATTTAATGTTTCGATATTCATATCATAGAATAAAATACCAAATATTCTTTATAAAACTTATTACCAAGAAAAACATTTTATCGAGTGGCAGTTTCTAAACGTTTCAATTCATACCTTTGACAAAATGCTTACCCTCCTATAAAATTACAACACCGCGTTCACAAAAACAATGCGAGTAAATTCTAGTCAAACAGGGCAACAACCATGTTTTTCTCATTAATAGTGACTTCATATTATGCACGGCATTCTTAAATTATACAATGAGATTGTAAGATAACTAATTGTCTTTAATAATTAATAAGACGTACCTAGTCGACGGAGCCCCGCTTCGCGGGGCCCCCATTTCTGTCTACAGGGTTTAAAGGAACCTAACACGAAGGAGATGACAGGGGCTCGTTCGCTCGCTTTGCTCGCTCACTTGAGCCCCCGTCATCCCCTTCGAACCTAACCTGTCCCGAGTCGGGGTGCCCAAGTCACGAGCTCGGTTCGCTTGCTCTTGCATCCTAAGTTCTCAAGTTCAATCTTGTGTGTTTCTGGGAATGAGTCTAGTTTAACGTCGTATTTTTATTTATTGATTCACTCCAAACATGCAAATATCCTTACAGGCTAGATCCAATGCGATATTGTAGTACACTTAAAAATTAAACAGTTCCAATGCTTGTACCATAACTAATTCTATAGGTAGCTATACTTTCAAATTCACCCAAAGCGCAACAGAATATGTCTACGTCATCTGTCGTTGAAATAAAATACCATGGAAAAATACACCGAGCAAACAACATTCGCTAAAAAATAATTCTACTGTTTCATTAGTTTGTTAACTAAAACAACGTCAACTTTATAAAATTCATTGAATTGTGTTTCTGTGAAATATGTTTCATTCAAGTAAATAGTCGTTGAAACAAGAATATTCGAAATAAAATAAAAATACAAGGTCCAAATATTATATAAAACATTTCCTGCAAAACGAAATTCTATAAAATTTCTGTCTGCAAAACAAGGGAACATAATTTTATGTCATACTAGTTTTTGCCCACGGCTTCGCCCGCGTGGAGTTCGGAGATTATGCCACATTATGCCACTGGAATGTACTACCGGTAGAAAAGTATCCTACATCCTAACCCAGGCCATGGTGTATCTGTGTGTCACAGATAGACTGAGTTACTTTCGCATTTATAATAATATAGTAAGTATGGATAGTATGAATTGCGGGATATTAGTTTTGCCACTGTTTGGCATTAAGGATGCCTGTACCCTGTTACAGTATTGAACTTAATGGGCTAGTATATCCGTTGGCGTTAAACCTAAGCATCTACCAAGGCTCGGCGTGGACCGAGAGCGGGCTCACTGTAAATGATTTTCTGCATTTAATAATACACCTTATTATCAGTGTCACAAAGTGCAAATACAAGCATTGACGTTGACTCGGACATTAAACAGCTTCTCGGGTATCCTCAGCGGGCGCGATGATAAGAAAATGGTTCAATTAAAAATATTTTAATTCACATAAACCTACATGGTATAGCGAAAATAAAAATAATCACTACATTGATGATCAATCGTATAATTTTTGGTAAATCAAATATAAAATCTATATAAAAAAGTCTAAATATAAAACACGGTGGTTAGTTATATGACAATTAAGCAATAATCACACTAATATTATAAAGGCGAAAGTTTGCGAGTGTGAGTGTAAGAGTGAGTGTGTTTATATGTTTGTTACTTCTTCACGCTCAAACGGCTGGACCAATTTTGATAAAATTTTGTATGGAGATAGCTGACACCCTGGATTAACATATAGACTACTTTTTATCCCGATATTCCCACGGGATCGACATTTACGCGAGTGAAACCGAGGGGCGCAGCTAGCTACTACTAAATACTGTAAAAATATTAGGAAAAAAAACGAGGAAATAGGAGAGTTTATCAAATTCAGGATATTGTCTAGGATACAATTTTATACTTAACGAATTTCATGAATTTATCAATCGGGTTTTTTGCTAATTAGCACAGATTAAAAAATAATTTATTATAAAATATATCGGCGCAAATACAACAGTTCACCTATTATAACAACGAGAATAATAATTAAGTTTCCTAATCTGATTATTCTAAAATTAGTTCATAAATCATCAATTGCCTACTTTGAGTTTATTATGATGTGAAATTAACGTTCAGCATGTCATTATTTCTCTTATTGTAATTTCAATACATAACCTAAAAACTTGTGAACACGTGCACATGCGACGAATCCTATAAATACGGCCGCACTATCGGCGCTCGGTCATGCAAGTCCGGTTAAGCAGACGACAACCTCATAGGTTGAACTGCGAAATGCCATTCCCAAAAAAAAAAAGGCGCTCGGTCATTCGTGCTCGAGCCGTCGTACAGTACGGACCTCTCTGCAGGACGTCGTTACGCTGCCCGTTGAATATACGAAGCTTGAACTCGTGAAGTTTTCTTTCGAAGACCTAAATATGAGTCATCATCAGGAAGTCAACAAATGTGACGTCAGTAATGCTGACGTCACACTTTTTAAAAACGCTACGGAGGTTCCTCATCCGTCGAATACATTAGCTAAGTTGTTCTGAGATAAAAAGGTCAGTGAGCTTAAGTATTAAAAAGAAAAAAAGGTATTCCATCATATACTCCATTTGTTTAGGTAATTACAAAAAAACCACGTGACGTCGTTAACCGACTAAACGTAATGCCAGTCTATTCAGTTGTCATGCTACGTCACAGTTGTACTCTGCTAAATTGAAGAGTACAACTGTGACGAAGCATAAAAACTGAACTGAACTGAACTGTATTACGTTTACTCGGTTAACTAAGTCACGTGGTTTTTTGTTTACCTTTATTTAATTACCTAACAAATGGAGTATAGTTTCCTGGACACAGGCTAAGGTCACGAAGTTCAGCAGCCAACGACGCACGGGACTCGTACAGGAATACTCTGCAGCTAGATTGAAGTATGCAACGACTTGAGACTCGCAAACCTGTAGACGATCCGGTATCCGGGAAAAATGGCAAATCGCCTTTTTTGACTGGCTCTAATTAATATAAAAGAAAGTCGGGTTAGTTACACCATTTATAAGTCAAGAACCACGGGACCGATTTTTATGATCTTTGGTTTGTTGGATTTGTCTCCGCCCCGAATAGCAAAACAGATTTTCTCATACATTTTGTATGGACCGGCTTTTTTGATTCTGAGGCGGTACGAAGTTCGCCGGGTCAGCTAGTTATTAATATTTCTCTGTCGATAAAAGTATGAAACTAATAGCTCTTGCCCGCGTCTTAGTCTGCGTGTGTATTTTATATTTTTTTAATGCAAAATATTAGGATGAAACGACGTAGCCTATTCTTAAACTTTCTCCAGATTCCGGGTTACCTGTCTGTGAAATTTTAATTCAAATATTTTGATTGAAAAGAGTGTCCATGGATCTTGCCCGTTCTTCTTCATAGGAACCTACTACGCTTTTGCAATGGACAACTAGCGTCATCTTTCTGACTGACCGAATTCATGACAACTTAAAAGGGTTTAATTTAAATGCTTTGAGTTTGAGTTCATAGAAAGAAAATAAGTTTATCTGACCCAGGTTTTTATTGTTTTCATAACGATCCGTTCCGTGTTTAAGGCCTGGAAAGGTAAAAGACAAACAGACGGAGTTACTTTCGCATTTATAATTTTTAGTATGGATGATGTTCACGAGTTAGTATATTTCCACAGATGACGCTAGTAGCGGTATGCGGGGGCGCTTGCAGCGCTGCGACGACCCGCGCGCTGTGCGCGGCGCGACGCCTGCTGTGGGCTTGCGGCCTACGCATGCGCGTGGCGCGGCTGGACGCGCTGCGGCACGACCTGCCCTGGCACTACACCGTGCACCACTACCCCACGCTGTTGGTGTTCCCGGCACACAGGTAGATAGATAGATAAACCGTTTATTTAGTGCAACAAAGGACACAATACAGGCATTAAAAAAAAACAACAAAAAAGGTGAGAGAAAAAAAAAAGAACAAAGATTAAAAAAATAAATTGACCCATAGACACCTCGCCGTGACACCGTTCGTAGCAGTCACAACACGAGACGTACACCCATATTTTAAGTCATTTCCTACACTCCACTTCACGTCGACTCCGCCTATCACATGCTTTTATTAAGTTTTAAATGTCACAACATTGACAGTTAAAACTTGCTATAAATTGAAATAAACGTCATTGACTCGAGAGTAAACCAAACTCAAGGTACCGAAACCTCACTGACCTGTATTATACAAGTACGCTGGATTGCGTACTATCGATGACAAAATGAAGACATTTGATTTACGCCATTTTGGCGCTGATAGCAACGTGAAGTTCCTTGGAACTAATATTAGGGATGGGACATATCATTCGATAAAAAAAATGCTTTTATGAACTTTATCGATCGTTATAACCACTGAGAGTAATTGAGAAAAATATCGACTCACTCCCAGTTATTTTTATGCTTCATTTTTAAGTAATAGAATAATTCTCTGCAAAGGTTAACTGAAAATTAATTAGGGCGCGGTCAGATCGCAAGTTATAAACTAGTGGATAGTGTCCTAGTAAAGTTACAGCGCATGACGGTCAGGTAAGTGAGCTTTAAATATGAGGATAGGCCTAAAACTTAGCCTAAAAACTACTGTGGTTGAGCTAATATCCCCTGGCTCAAGGACACTAATTTTACAAGCTGAGCTGGGGTCACATTAGTTCGCAATGATAACTAAAAACTTGATCCATACTATCCATACTAATATTTATAAATTTGAAAGTACCTCTGTCTGTCTGTCTATATGTATGTTACCTTTTCACGCCTAAACCACTGAACCGATTTAGATGAAATTTGGTATAGAGATAGTTTGAGTCCCGGGAAAGGACATAGGATAGTTTTTATCCCGATATTCTCACGGGATCGAAACTTATGCGGGTGAAACCGCGGGGCGCAGCTAGTATAATATATGTTCCCATTTCGCTCTAACCTAGTAAATCAAACGGTAGTTGTATTCTTCGTGAGCTATTATTGAGCTAGCATTACATTTATGTAATAGCAATAATTTATAATAATTTCGAGCAGTGGTGGCCAAATGGTAACGGCCGCGACTTACGAGTTGTAGGTCGTAGGTTGGACCCAGACAGGCGCTTTACTTTGTGTAAATTATTTCATCACCACTGCTCTCAAAACGGTGAAGGAAAACATCGTGAGGAAACCGGCATGTCCTAGAACCAAAAATTCGAAGACATGTGAACCAACCCGCACTGGGCCCGCGTGGTGGATTACGGCCCACTCCCTCTCACCGAGAGGAGGCCTGTGTCCCAGCAGTGGGAACATTATAGGCTGCTTATAATAGCCATTACTTAAATAATAATCACTTTTGGTGTTCAATTTGGAAGAATTGAACCATGAGAACAAAAAAGTTAACCATTCAACAAACAGCGTCCATACAAATTCAATCGAATTCACTCAAATTGAATGCCAAAAGTGAACCGTGTAACATTACCTTATCATGTAGTCATTACTAGCGGAAAGGAGAGGGATTCCATTTTCATTATTAGGTATTTGGATAGCGTGCATACTAATGGGAAAAAAAAACACAAAAAATAACAAAGTCAAATCATTTATTTCAAATAGGCACATTAAAAGCACTTTTGAACATCACAAATTACAATAAAATAGAACTGATTCAAGTCGGCCCTTCCAAAAGGTAAACAGTCTTCAGTGAAGTTTTTACTACAAAGATGATAATTAGATTTAGGTCTCCAATTTTCCATTTTCATGTTTTTCAGCCATATCTGCTTAGTTGAGTTGGTGGAAAATCTAAAATTAAGTATTTAATTAAAGTAAAAATGACTAAAGTATACAGTACATTGTAGATGGCAAGTTTTATTTCGATGTTAGGTCTTTACTTCGGAAACAAGTACCTACACATTAGGTACATATAATATTTATCTTTTGAAATTAGAAACCAGTACTTATTTGCAATTTTTTGTTGTACAGTTCTTTCAAATCTCTGTCTTTTTTGGATAAATTCGTTTTGTTTTGTAATAGGCTCCTTTCTCTGTTAAGTATTTTAGTCTTTTCACTCAAAATATTTTGTCTTTGTTTTCCTTTTATATTTTTTAAACTGTCTTTTATCGAGCGCTCAATCATTTGGCAGTATTGGTCGATTGTGTATTCTTCGTGTGTTGTTGATATACTTTGCAGATGGTCGTTTAGGTGTGTTAAGATATGGTGTTTGTTCTTCTAGTGTTTTCAAAGTGGTTTGATGCTTACTTAAGTATCTTCTGCTTCTTCTTGTTAGTAAGTTTAGAGTTGCTCTGATTGGCCTGTGGTCTGATCCAAAGTTAAAAGATATTAAGGAGAATAAGTGTGGTGTGGTTTTCAACATATAGTCCAATTCGTTTCTTTCAGCAATACTACCATGTCTAATCTACGGTTGCCAAACATGGTCATTCGACAAAAAATCTAAGACAAAAATTCAAGCCACACAACGAGCTATGGAGAGGAGCTGTCTAGGAATCACTTTGAGACAGAATGAAATCTGATGACATTCGCAACAAAGTGCACCCAAGGATAACCCCCGGTTGGTGTAGGACTATTGTAGGATATGGAAAAATAAAAAGTTGGACTATGGGTAACTATGGAAGCCCCCTATGCCTACCCTACTACCCTACTACTACTACTACTACTACCCCACCCTACCCCCCTACCCTACCCTACTACTACTAGCCTACTATGGACCCCTGCCTGATCAATGTTTTATATATACACAGATAAAATGGCAGTGGGTGATTTGCACACTCAATAATGGGCCCCCGGAAACGGTCGCTAGCACATAGTGACCTAGCGACAGGGGAGCAACATGTCCTGAGGTGCTTATGAGGAGTGGAGAGTTATTCCACGGCTATCAGGACAATCCCGGAAGTACGGTCAAGATAGTACCAGCATCTTACTGGAATACTTCCTTCCTCCGAGCACGTTTGCTCTTGCGAATTTCCACTCAAGCCGGCCAATAAAGGCAATAATGAGGTGGGAGCTCTGTTCCTCGTCATTTTTCACTCCAGCAGGCCAATAAAGGCAAGCCAGAGGTGAGGAACAAGACTTCTCCCGGGAGATAGGGTGCGTGGGGTTGAGGCGTTGGGCTGACCGCGCCGCAACACATGCGCGTACGCCTGGCGCTATGCGCAGCCGTGCAGATACACGCCTTGTATACTAACAGTGTCAGTAGTAAACCGTTATTATTATTATTTGCTAATTTGATTTAGCTAATCAAATTGCAGAAATTTCTGGCGACAGTAAATTTCTATTTGAAAGATGTACATTTAAAATTATTCACTGTCTGAAGAAAATTATCGACACATTATCGACATGGAACATTTACAACCCTATTCAAACGATTGAATTCAATATATCGACGATGAAGTGACAAGAACCTTTATCGACCAGAACATAATTTTACAGGAAACGATAAAAACATTTTATTTATTTTAAAAACAAGATATGAAAAATACTATTATTGGTTATATATTAAATAAGAAGCGGGTGTAGGGGATAAATATAAAGTTAGTTGCTTTTTCCAGCTCACGCAAACGATTATTTAAAGTCATCTACTTAAAAAAAGTAAAATTGCAAAAATTTCAGTTAGGAGTTCTTGTCACTTCATCGTCGATATGTGAAAACTGAGCCCTAATTACACTTAAATATGATGAGATATTAATGAAAACGTTTATTCTAAATATAAAATAGTACTAGCTTTTGCCCGCGACTTCGTTCGCGTGGAATAGTGACTTCCGGCAGATTTTTAACGAAACCATAGCGCGATCTATTTCGATCCCAACGCCATCTATCAAGCATTGTGACAACTCGGATTATTTATCTATACTCCGTTCGGGCATTTTCTTTGTACTAAAAGTTTTATTATATTGATATTATTTTTTTCATACCTTTTTACTATTTATTTACTTTTTTCCGATGAATTAAAACAATAACATGAACCGAACTCGTGTAACGATCGACACCATTGCGCGATCACCAACTCGACATATAGTACTAATAGAATTATCTATACTCCGTTAGAGCATTTTCTTTGTACTAAAAGTTGTATTATATTATATTTTCATACCTTTTTACTATTTATTTACATTTTTCCGATGAATTTTCAGTACTGAATTGATGCCGACTCTTGACCAATAGATGGCGCTGTATGTCCGGAATAAATTTTATTTTTTATTTTATTTTTTGTAATAAAAACTATCCTATGTCCTTTCTCAAGTTCCAAACTATGTCTGTACCAAATTTCAAACAAATCGGTTCAG